>CM057477.1:77252446-79652446 GCA_030035585.1 Dugong dugon
TTACTGAGCTAAAAGGGTGTCTGGGGGCCATACTCTCGGGGTTTGCACTCTTTTTTTTTTCCTTATCCACATTTTGGTGTCAGAAAACATGTGCTCTGCTTTTAACAAGTGGTTGGAATTGTTTATTTCTCCTAAGATGACAACTCATGCTTCACACTGAGATAGCTCACAAAGGACCAAAGCGCCAGTGCTTGCTGAAGTCTCCAGTCTTGGGTGCTTTCTTTACATTCCCTGTCGTCGGCTGCTGCCAGCTACCATTTTGTTAACTCTGGACCTTCAAACGGCACACGCACCCAAAATATCACCAGCCAGTAGTCTCCCTACTTCAGCATTGCCAATGGACAAACAATCTAAAAATAATAACTGATGCCTGGATTTCATGTAATAGTCTGCTTGTGTCATGGGAACTCTATCTCATGAAACGGGTTTGGTTCACTCAAAGCACGTAAAAGTTTGCCTTTCTTTTTATCCCATAATATTTGTGTGTTTGAGATATGTTAAATTCTACATTCCTCAGAATATGTTTACTCACTACTAAATATCACATAGGTTAACCTAATCTTGTCTCACCAAAGATAATTATAGAGATCAAATATTTAATCTATTAGTTCATAACTATGATTTTATCATCATAAGGGTATCAGAATGAGTCCATTTCAATTAGAAGTTTGAAGATACTTCAAGTACACAAACGAATTGATTGCATCAAATACTCACAGGCTTTAGATATCTGAGGCGCCCTGGTGGTGCAGGGGTTGAGAGCTTGGCTACTAACCGCTGCTACCCAAAAGGTCAGCAGTTGGAATCCACCAGCCACTCCTTGGAAACCCTATGGGGCAGTTCTAATCTGTTCTATAGGGTTGCTATGAGTCTGAATTGACTTGCTGGCAACGGGTTTGGTTTTTGGTGTTAGATATCTGTACTAAGTAGCCATACTCAAATACCTCTCTGAGGTTGTGTTCTCTCAAAAAATGTACATAAAACTCAATTTATTCTGGTTAGAAATTACTCAAAGGAAAAAAATGGGATTCTTACATAAAATAAGAACTTACAGCTTTTACATGTTTTCTCAGTAACAGAAATGAAAATGGTTAATATTAAGTAATATCTATATGCTTCTAGGAAACGCTGGTGGCGTAGTGATTAAGTACTATGGTTGCTAACCAAAAGGTCGGCACTTCGAATTCACCAGGCGCCCTTTGGAAACTCTATGGGGCAGCTCTACTCTGTCCTATAGGGTCACTAAGACTCAGAATCGACTTGATGGCAATGGGTTTGGTTTTTGGTTTATATGCTTCCAAGAGTGAGGGAAATGCTGTAATAAACGGAAACTTGAGGATCTTCCTCCTAGAAACTTTGCCTTCTCCGCCAAGACTGGGAGACACTCCACCTACGGGCACTGAGAATTTCCTTCCTGCAGCGCATGGCACTCTGTATTGTTCCTTATAGCAGTTTGATGGGATGCAGTCAGCAAGTCACGGGAACCTTCAGGGTTAGCATGACTTCTTCATCTAGCACCTGTCTCTTTAGCTCATAGCAGAAAGCCTGGCACAGAGCAGGTGCTCAGTAACATTTGTTGAACATACAGATTCATCACATGAGGGCTCAAGCAGTCTTGATGATGTTCCTAGAAAACTTGGTTTTATTAACCTATACTAGTATATTTGAGGCCTGATAGATAAAGAAAAGATAATAAAAAAAGAAGACAAGGAAGCATTCTTGCTTTTGTTTATGTGTGTGTGCTTTGATAAACAAGAATAGGTGAAACAATGTTGCTGTGGCAAATACACTGATTAATTTTGATTTTCGATTTTTCTCTTCCAGTCATGGGAAGTGACAAAAGACTGCATAACTCAGGGGAAAGGGAAGAGCTCTGGGTTAAAAAAAAAAAAAATCCGGGCTCTGGCACTGATCAGCTAGAGGACTTTGGGGAAGCACATTCTTTGAGTTTCATATCCTCACTTGCAAAATGACATACAAACTGCAGAGCTGGAGACGTACAGTTAAGGTCCCTAGCTGGTGCAACTGGTTTGCGCTGGACTGCTAACCCACCCACGGGTACCGCAAAAGAAAAGGCCTGGTGATCTGCTTCTGTAAGGCTGACAGCCAAGAAAACCCTATGGAGGCGTTTTACTCTGTAACACAAGGAGTTGCCCTGAGTCGGAATCGGCTGGACAGCAGCAGCAACAACAACAACCCCCATGCAGTTCAAATGAGATAAGGTTCGTAAAGCTCCCAGTATTGTGTCTGGATCACAGCAGTTACTCAGAGGTGGTACAGGTTGCTATTATGAATACTATCGTACCCTTGACCTATGAAATAATCCTTACTGTTCTGGACTTTCGCAGGAGGATAGACAAAAGGGCAGGAGGAGGATCTGTGACCTGAAATTCCCCCACCCTGCTTGTCTCTCATGGAAACCTGCTTCTGCTGCGTGGTGGCCGCCCAGCCGAGCTGCACAGGCCCTTTAAAGGCAGACGCTGTTACAGCCTGATGGCGGGAGCGCACCATTTCTGACAGCGCTAAAGACAACAAGCAAACCAAACAGCCCACAAATGTTGGACTTTAGTAGAGACTAACGGGAGGCTCTTTCTCAGGCTCCTCCTCCAGAAGATGAGCTACAGTGAACTTGAAAACCTCTCCCGATGGGAGAGCAGGAACAAGGCAGAGGTGGGCTGCCGCTGAGACAAGGGACGACAGAAAAGGGAGCGAGAAGGACAGAGGAGCGAGGGACAGGTCATGAGAACAGACAGCTGGCTTTCCTCGGGCGCAGACCTGTGGGCTACACACATCTGGGGGTGTGGGAGGCACGACCAAGAGAGGTTGACACTTCTGCTTAGCTGTCTGTTCTCTTCTTATTCTAATTTGTTTCTTTATATCTCAATTTATGAATACATTGAATTTATTTATTCACTCACTACGTGAGCAAACCCATTTGTCTAGGAAGGTAGTCATACCCGTAACAGGGGGAGCTGTCTCTTCCCTCTCGTGTGCCCCCACAGCGTGGCTTGTTAGATAACAGAGAGGTCCCTTTTCTGTACTCCATACAACAAAACATTTCTGCTCTCAACACAAGTATGGCCTTGCCAAGCGCATTCTGATAGGCCACTGCGCCTGGCGGTCCCTCCCTGATGGCACTGCTGCTAGCTCTGCCTATGTGCCCAGGAGACAGAGCCCCACGCTGTGCACGGCCGCCGCTGACCAGCCTGGACCGGACTGCTGAGCAGGAGCCTTGCGCCGCTGGCACCACGATCCCGCCGGTGCCGTCACTCGAGGTGAGCTGGGCTCCCGCACAGGGGCTGCGGGAAAGGGCACTGGCACGTGGCAGGTGGTCAGTAAACACGTGCTGCGGAAATGCACACACTCTTTACGCGGTGCTTAAGTCTGTTGCTTATGGAGCCACGATTCCCAGCTAGGGCGGCAAACATCAGAGGATGGGAGGAAGGAGGAAGCATCCTCTGCGCACTGAGTGCTGCCTTAGACTAAATAAATAAGCATATAAATGTATGCGCTATCTTCCCAATGGACGTACATGCTGAGGTACTGAAGAGTCATTTAAAATCCTAACCTAAATCACAACTATGCAAGTTTGAAAAATAAACAGAGTAGGATTTTAAGAGTATAATTATGAAATAGGAGAATCCTGGATATACGCGCATACGTGTGTGTGGAGAGAGAGAGAGAGAGAGAGAGAGAGAGAGAGAGAGAGAGAGAAGGCAAGAGCTAGAGAGTTAGTGCTAAAAAATAACATAAACATTAAAATAGTGTTGTGACATTTTTTTGGTCATCAAATTTGGGAGCCAGTGTTCTAAGACTAGCTCCATGTGACATGGAGAACACCCTATAAACATCAAGTAAAATGCCTACAATGGTACATGTGTCTAGAAGGTAGTGAGGGAAAGGAACTGAAGGAAATAGCCTATGTGAGGTGCTAAGCACACTGCCTGGCACGTGGTAAGTGCTCCATACATTCCATCGCCGTCAGTGCCACTATGGGTAAGCAATGTCGGGAGAAAACACACACGGGTGTGTTTATATAAACTGACCAGTGAAAGGAGTTCCCAGGCCGGAGGCACATCTAAGGCGTGGCAGGTATAGTACTTGAAGGAGGTCGCCACTGAGCAGCTTCTATTAACCCAGTGTGGCCCAACCTCCTTCCTCAAGCACCGTAGACACAGAGACATGGGGGCGGGGTGAAGGGCAGAGGAGGGCACATGCCCCCGGGGCACAAGATCAGGGGCGTGCCAGACGAGGCACGGAATGACCCTCCGAGGTGCCCCAACAGGAAAGGCGCCTGACTGAGGCAGTCGGACAAGAGGGGGGAAAGTGTTTCTGCTGACGCATCGCTGCTATCAACGTCTACTCACCTTGAAACTGGGGGGCGGGGGTGCAGCTTAGAGATTGCCCCAGGGTGCTCGTTACCCTTGCCACACGCCTAGGGGCGCAATTTCAGCGTTTTGCCATAGATGCCGTTTTCCGTAGATTGCATCCTAGCCTAGAATAAAGCAGAGCTGGTATCCCCTCCTCTTGCTCCCACAACGCTGAGGTCTTACTTTGTGGCTCCACATCACGTTGTGCTGTATTCACTTATTTATGGGGCTCTTTCCCATCAGACTGTCTGTTCTTTGATAAAAGCTACGATATCCTACTATAGTTACATTCCTAATACATAGTGCTGTACCTAAGAACGAGTGTGAGCGTGATAAATTTGTAATGTATGTAAAAGTCTCATAACATATATTAGAACGTATATGCAGAAGGACAGCTTATAGGCATAATGGTTCCCATAGCAAAGAAACTGACAGTGAAGAGCAGGGAGACAGTATAGAAAAAACAATCAAAATTTTGAAATGGGAAATTGACCCTTTGTGGAAAGAACAGAGGATTACTGAATCTCTTAAAATGAAATCTACTATTAGATTTACAGTATTAGAAAATAGTAATATTTGATTATACTTTAGGAAACAATCTCAATAAATGCTATTCAATTTAATCAAGGTAATACAGCTAGAAGTGGTAACGCTGGGAAATGGAAACCCAAACCTTACAATCTTGAACACAACACGGAACATGCCAGGCATTACAGAATACCTGTCAGTTATCATGGGGATGATAATGACCTGGGCTGGATAGGGCTGAACTTCATCTAGAAAATTCTGAGACAACTTAGATGATCATTACATGAAATGAAACCATGGCAAAGCTTTATTTGGTTGTAGGATAGCTTACATTGAGACTGGATTATATAAGGGTGTATGTGTGTTTTGTTTTTTAATATTCCACTGCTCAGATACATTACGGGCACACAGTGTCACTCTGGGCTTATAAATAGAAAGGCATAAATGAGTTTAAGTGCCTTATTCCTTAAGGTAAAGTATGACATGCCAATTGGCAAGTGGAACATCAAGAAAAAACTTCAAATGAATTTTAATGGACCAGTTTACAATGTCTGTTAAAGCTGTCAGGGGCTTGTCCAACAGAGAAAAGCCTTACTATGCAAGCACTTACCCAAAATTCGGGGCTAGAAGAAAGTTTAATTATTTATCCCTTGATAATGCATATAAAATTAAATGTAATTAAATGCTAACTGTTCTTTCATGTAAGTCATAGACATAATTAAACTTCACATTTCACTGAAAGCAGAGATGTTAGTTACACACAGGGAGACGGGGCGCTAGTTTTCTTCTCTCTCTTTAATTACACTCAGTCTCCTAACCCAGGGATTTGCACCTGAGGCTCCACTTCATGTACTCAATAGATTGTATCTTTGCAGAAAGTTTAAGAGTTCTCTGATGGACAAAATAAAGTAGGCTGGCAGTTTAAAAGAAAACCGTGTCTGGCTCCTGACAGGATTTCAGCTTTAGAAGAGCCTCTACAAGATTTGTATAAATGCCAGCACTCAGAAAAACCCATCACTTTTTTTTCCCTCTTTACTACATTGAGACAAGCCAGGGCTGTAGAACTATGGAGGTGGGAGGGAAAGGTCAAATTACACACAAAAGCAGTAAGGGTTACTTTCATCAGCATCACCCAAGGTGTGTGTTGACAAAACTACTTAATCTAATCGAAATTAAGAGACTTGATTCAAGACAAGGTGCTCACTGAGGGCGGGGTTAGGGGGTGGCTATTATGTAGCAAATGTAGACATATGGCCAAATTAAACATTTTGGCTGGTGAATATATGTAGGAAAGTTGAATTATAGAATGTAATAGGGGGGACAAATTAATCCAAAAATAGTGTAATTTTCAAACCGTTTGTTTTTAAAATAATGAATTAATTTTTTAAAAATGGCATGAACAATAGTGGTTCTAAAGGATAGACTTATAATAAAAAGAACCTGCTGAAAATCCGGCATGTAGTTCATTTACCTGAAAAAATACAGCTTCCCTTAATTAACTCTTGGGTTTTCTCTTCCTGTCAGCATAGCTGATAATGTTGAACTATTAATTAGGAAGGCTAACCTAAAGCTTGGTGTTCAAACCCACCCAGTGACACCCTGGTAAAAAGACCAGGCCATATGCATCCATAAAGATTATAGTCAAGAAAACCCTATGGGACACAGTTCTACTCTGTCACATGGAGTCACCCTGAGTCAGAACAGACTCAAGGGCAATGTGTTTGTTATTTTTCTTCTTCTTCATAGAAAGTTCAAATATTGAATTTAAAACTTCCTCTAGAAGGTATTTTGTCACAAAAACCCAACAGCAACAACATAGAAAAGTCGAAGACAGTTCTTACCATCTCCGGGGTCAACGATCTCCACTGTGGTCACTGCGGGGAATTCCAGTGCGGCCAGCACGGGCTCCGAGAGCACCACATGGAAGGTCTCTGAGTGCTCATGCTGGCCGTCGCTCACCACCTGTACTCTCCATGTGGCCCTGGTCTGGCCCGGGTTGAACTGCACTTGTTTCTGAGCTTTGCCCTTGAAGTCTTTCTCTTTTTCTGCAGTCCCATCTCTGGTGCCAATACCTTCACAGAAAAATAATACCATTGATTTTAGTCTCATTTCCAGTTGGATTATGAAGGCTCTCCCTGTTATGAGCATTTTGTGTCATTGTATCCTGCAGAGAAAAGTCCCTGGGGGTGCAGATGGTTTGCACTCAACTGCTAACCTAAAGGTCGGTGCTTGGAATCCACCCAGCAGCACCAAGGAAGAAAGGTCTGGCAATCTGCTTCTGTAGAGATTACAGCCGAGAAAACCCTATGGACCAGTTTTACTTCGTAATCCACAGGGTCACCATGAGTTGGAGTCGACTCGACAACAACCTTTTTTTTTTTTTTTTGGTTTATCCTGCAGAGCAAAATAGATCCTGTTCTGATTCCCTGGGGGCTCTGACGAGAGCGCGCTGCCATAGGTGCTGTGGAGTTCGTCATTCGCTCTACTGTTGCCCCACTTATGGTTTTGGTATGTATTCCTTGAGCCACGAGTCGACTCCACTGTTTTTTTTTTTTTTAAACTTGTTAGGAGTCCCTGGGTAGTGCAAATGGTTAATGCGCTTTGCTGCTAACGAAAAGGTTGGAGGTTCGAGTCTACACAGAGGTGCCTCGAAAGAAAGGCCTGGCAATTTTCTTCTGAAAAATCAACCCTGGAAAACCTTATGGAGCACAGTTCTACTCTGATATACATGGGGTCACCATGAGTTGGAGTTGACTCAAAGGCAACTGGTACTGGTTAACTTGTGTTAGGACTTCCTGTAAAACAAGACCGTTTAAATGTATATTTAGGTTTCACAAAATTCTTACTCTTACAAGTTCATACAATCTTAAAATGCTTCTCATTTACTTTTGCATACGGTGCTGCATGTTATAAAACGATAAGGAAAATTCTCTAATGAGAAAATATAGGCCAACGAGAGACTCTGTGAGTCAAAGAATTTCTTTCACCAATGGCTAAGCATAGTAACAAAAAGGTGAATATTCCCTCAACACTTAAGACAATCAAATTCAGTGTTTGTCAACACGGTCTTTGCCAGCTTTTTCTCTGTGGAACACCTCAGAATGCCATGAAACCATCTGAACAGAATCGGAGTTCTAATGCTTGTGATTATTGTCAGTGTGTGTCCGTCCTGCTCTGGCGGGTCACGCAAGGTCAGTTTCAGTGACTGGGAGGGTGAGAGCATGTCGGAATCTCTAACTGTGTTGCTGGAGGATCTTCATCACCACTGTGCCGAGTACGCAAACCACAGACTAGATTACATAAAAAGCAGTGAGTAAGAGCCATCAAATTCAATACAAGGGAAAAAATATTATAAAAGGGCAGTCATACTAATGCTTATATCCTTAAGTACTGAATCTGAATCTCTTAGACTTCTCAGCGAGGCAAGTTAATGGAAAATAATTTCTAAATATATTTCTTCAAACATTGATGTCTTCAGAGAAACTGGCAGGAAAGACAGATTTTAAAAGAGGGAAAAACAAAGTCTAGTGACTAAAATAAAGTCTGAAAATAAATGCTCTGTAACATTTCTCATTTAATTGAAAAAATTTATCTCTTTTCGTAAAATTCCTTTTGTTAGCCTCAAAGTAGAAATGAGCCTGGACCAGATCAGACCCGATCACCCACAGATGTATACTGAGTGGACAGAACAGTCAAAATGCTTCCCTCCTACTGCTCATACAAGATTAAGTTGAATTATTTATTTCTTCATCGGATTACATTGACTGTTAGTCTAATCTAAAATAAAGATTAAAAATTTTTCATTAAAAATATTTCTGTCTTAGGAATCTCAGAAAAAAATAACTGACATACAAATACTGCATTGTATTTCTTTTCAGTAGCAGGTAAACCATAATTTAATGGCGGGGAGTGAAAAGAGGGCGCAGAGGCAGAAATTACAGTGCCGCCTGTCTCCTGCATGCCAACAGCTGTCTGGCTCCTGCGCCCTCAGAGTGTGTCAGCACCTCTCGGAGCCACTCAGCCCACTGCCAGCATGACGATGGAAGGACTCATTCTCTCTGAGGTTCCCACAACACACGCCAGCGTCAGAGCCAGCAAAAGAACCTGCTCAGGTCTGCCTCTCCTAGCTACTGCTCACCTTCTTGTTTTATTTTGCTTTGCTTTCATCAACAATGCCTTAGTTACTTGGATATTCAAAAGGCTGTTAAAAAGTAACAAAAGGAATCAGTACAACACAAGGAATATCCACTCGTTCCAAGTAGTCATTCAACACACTGAAAAAGGTTCCAATCCCAAATTCCAGATTGTTGCTGCTAAAAATAATTTTTCTGGTGGATTTTATAAGAGATTTACTATCTATAAATAGACAATGTCTTTGACCTATGAAGCCAAGAGGAATGGGCTTTTTGTTTTGTGAAAAAAGATTGTTGTCTTAAGCAGTTGATACACTTCTTGAACATGAGGTAAATCTAAGAAGGGCATGTGATCTCTTTCAAAAGGTGAAATAAGACAAAGATGGAATGCTAATTTGCTTTGGGTCAACAATAAAGATTCCGTTTTTGTAATGTACCAGCACTGAATGCATTACTAGTCTACCTTGTTATTCAAAGTGTGGGCCATGTACCAGCAGCATCAGCAACATCTAGGAGATTTTTTTTTTTTAATTGTTGTTAGCTGCTGTCAAGTCAGCCCTGACTCCACGATGACCCCATGCACAATGCAACAATATGCTGCCCAGTCCTGCCATCACCCTGACTGGTTACAGACTGGACCATTGTGATCCATTGGGTTTTCATTGGCTGATTTTCAGAACATCGCCAGTTCTTTCTTCCTAGTTCGTCTTAGTCTGGAAGTCCCACTGAAACCTGTTCATCATCATAGCAACACCCAAACTTTGATAGTTAAGATTGTGTGTTAACTTGGCTGGGCCATGATTCTCAGTGGTTTGGCAGTTATGTAATGATGTTGTTATCCTCCATTTTGTGATATAATGTAATCACCTCCATGATGTGATCTGATGTGATCAGCCAATCAGTTGTAAGCGGAGTTTCCTCGGGGGTGTGGACTGCGTCATATACGTATGGACATTCTGGCAAAGCTTGCTGGCTTTTGCTCACTCTGGATCCTGCATCTGGCTCGTCATCATCTGACCTCTGGTTCTTGGCACTGAGCCAGCGGCCTTCTGTACTTCCTGCCGATCTTCGGCTTTGTTGGCCTCTGCAGCCTGTGAACCAGAGGCCTGCTGTCTGACCTGGTGATCTTGGGTTCATCAGCCACTGCAGCTACGTGAGTCAGCAGAAGCCTCCAGCCTGACCCAGGGACTTTGGACTTGCCAGGCTCTACAACCACGTGAGCCATTTTCTTGAGATAAATCTCTTTCTCTCTCTCTATATATATATGCTTCACTGTTTTTGCTTCTCTAGAGAACCCACCTGAAGACATAAGCCTCCACTGACAGACAGGTGATGGCTGTGCATAAGATGCATTGACAGGAAAATGTAGAATTTGAAGCCTCACCGCAGACTTTGTTAATCAAAATCAGCATTTTAGAAAGATGCCCAGGTAAACCGTATGTGAATGACAGTCTGAAGGCAGGCAGACTCTTGAAGTCAGGGCTTATATCAAACAACTCAGACTGCCACAAGGACTTTGTTATAGTTGCTCCATTTTAATAAAGGATGATTAAAAACAGTGTATAGAGTGTGAAAAAGACAGATCATTCCACACTATAATCTAATGTGGTAGATGAAACAGTCAAGTACACTTGATATTCAAAATACGCACAAATAGATACAAATATTCAGCTGCCAAACCACAGATACTACTATAAATAATATTAGAATCAGCAAAAAAAAAAAAAAAAAAATTAGAAAACTGAAAAGCTTACATATGGAATTTAAATTTATGCTTTTTTTCCCCAAGAGAATTAATTATTAAATAAAACACACTACTTTGATTATTAAGCGAAATTAAAATTGTAGTTTCTTTTCTGGCGTGAATAAAAAACATAATAGAGGTTAAGCAAGGTTCTTTTGGAATGAGAGAGTAGTTATACCTCACATCAGCCACATAATAGAGATGGGATTGTAGGCAAGTTACTAACTTTTTCTCAGCTGCCAAGGATTTAAGAAGCACTTTTTGGGGCCCTGGTGGCACAGTGGTTAAACATTTGCTGCTAACCAAAAGGTTGGCAGTTTGAATCCACCAGGTGCTCCATGGAAACCCTATGGGACAGTTCTACTCTGTCCTATAGGGTTGCTATGAGTTGGGATCGACTCGATGGCAACAGGCCTTTATTTTTTTTTTTTTCAATAGTATAGTGGTTCAGAGCCCTACAGTCAAATCTCAGCTCCACCCCTTACTAGCTGTGTGACTTTGGACATCTTACTTAACCTCTCTGTTTCCTCTCATCTCATAAGGTTGTTTCTGTAGGTGTTTAGAACTCGGTCTTGCACATAATAAGAACTCAATAAATGTTGGCGGTCATCACTATCACTTCATTGTCCACTACCTAACAACTGCCTGGCACATAATAGGCACTCAGGAACACAATCGTTGAGTAAGGAATAAAAGAGGTAATAGATGGAAAGTACTTAATGAAGTATCTTATCTTTAGTAAATGTTCAATAATGGGTAGCAAAAAGATCTTTGAGATTCAAATACTTTTGTGAAATGCACGCATATTTATTAATATGTTACAAAGGTTATAAAATGAATAATCATCTCTATTAAACTATATATACAAATGATATGCAGTTCATAATTTTCTAAGTGTGCTCCTGAAGGTAACTAGTATTCTGTCTGTAGCCATATGGAATCTATCTAATAGTAAAAGTCCACCAGGGAAAGTGGAGACTGGAACATGAAACATATTAACTGTAGAACCTCCACGAGGCTGTGCTTCACTGCCATCCGACATCCATTCCAGGTCCTAGTGCGAGTTCTATTACTGTCGTCAATGACTGACAGCTGGGAGCCACCCACAGCCTTCTTTTCACCCCTCTGTCATCCCAGGTTACTTAGTAACCAGGTGAGGTTAGCCAAGAAGAGCTACAGAGCCTTTGTAGAATTGTTGGTGCTGATCTCCGTATTTATAGAAAGTAATAGTTCATTGAAAAAATAACTTCAGGAGAAAAAGCTTTTATTTGACACTTTAGCATTCAGCTAAAAAAAAAAAAGGCAATGGAGAAGACAATTGGAAAACATAATTTACAAAATATTATGCAGTACTACCTTTCTCAGTGCTATCTGTGGGCTAGCTAAAACTGAATAATTAAACTAAGAGTGGGATTTCAGGTAAAACACAGACAGAAGCATCCTTAAAGACCATTAAGGAGCTGTGTTTGTCATTGATGGCTTTCCTGCTACTTCTTCACTACAGTTTCCAGCACACAGTGGCGCAGCTAAGACCAGCCTCTCACTGACAGTAAGTGAACGCCAGCTGCCGTCATGCGGAGTCCATATGACTCATGGTGACCGACCTCCTGAGATCCATAGGGTTCTCACTGGTTGAGTTTTTGGAAGCAGCTGGTCAAACCTTTCTTGTGAGGTGCCTCTGGGTGGGCTTGAACCTCCAACCTTTCGGTTAGCAGCTGAGCATGTTAACCATTTGCACCACCCAGGGACTCCACAAGCCCCTAAGGAGAGAGCAGTGTGAGCATTCTGAAGAGAGAGGGAAGTGACGGCCTACACAGAAAACCAAAAAACCAAACCCGCTGCCATCAATTCGATTCCGACTCACAGTGACCCTAGACGACAAAGTAGAACTGCCCCACGGAGTTTCCAAGGAGCACCTGGTAGATTCGAACTGCTGACCTTTTGGTGAGCAGCCATAGCACTTAACCACTGCGCCACCAGGGTTTCCAGCCTACATAGGCACCTGCAAATACGGAAGGAAGGTGAGCTGGCATGGCTGCAGGGAGCCATCACTGCACAGTGGACAACCACTCTCTAAAGTCGAAAAACAACAAAGTATTTTTTAAAATAGGAGGTATTTAATATCTAGAATCCAAACAGGTCAGGGGAGATCATGCTGTAGGAAGGGTTGTGGCAGAGATGTGAGGGTGTGTGTGTGTGTGTGCGCACGGTATGTTGGTAGGGATCTACTGTTTAAAGCATTTGAATTTCATGGACTAATAAAATTTAAAAATAGTAACTTTGGAGACCAACACATGGTTGCCAACTTTTTATTTTGTCAAGATTTTCCTAGACTTCTGGCTTAGTTGATAAACTCCCTCAATGAAAGCTCTTTGCCTAGATGGCAATAAAACATATGGTACCAAAAACAGTATAATGGCTCGGGGTGCTATCATATTTTATCAACATATAATAAAATCTGTGCAATTATATTACTGATTAAAATTACAAATATACCTACTTTTTTCTGTTTTATGGTTACACAAAATTGGATGTGAACTTGAATTGGGGTTGAAAAACGTTTTATTCAAGTTTGCTTTTGAGTCTCAGCTTATTTTAAAAAGGTAAAGCAGCAGAAAATGGTTAGTATTTAGCCCCTTACTTTTGGTTACAAAGAGAAGTCACAAGACACATCTTTTATTATTGCACTGGGGTTCCTGGAAAGTTTAGTGACATACTAGAGAATTCAAATGCTACAAATAGTAAACTACACTTAAGTACTTAATAAGTTACTGAATAGTTTTTACTTATTATTAGAGTAGTCTTCACATAACGTTGTACACTGATGTTTCAGCAGACTTCTATGTTAAGGATTAATTTCAGAATTGTCTAAGCCTGTTCTAAAATTTAGTAACATTTCTTTTTTATCTTTTCACTTACGAGTGATTACTTCCAATTTTGTAAAGTTATTTAATATCAGAGAAGAGCCACTTCTAGGTAGAGGTTTGAAGAGGTATGTATTTTAGTTATGCATTTCTGAGTTTTTCTGCCTTTGTTTTCTATGGAGTCCCTGGGTAGTGCAAATGATTAAGAGCTTGACTACTGGCCGAGAGGTGCCTCAGACAACAGGCCTGGTGATCTGCTTTGGAAAGGTCACAGCCTTGAAAACCATATGGAGCAGTTCTACTCTGCACACGTGGAATCGCTATGAGTTCAATGCCCTGAATGGCAGCCAGTTTTGCTTTTTTATGGAAACATGAAGGCCTCATGTGACTGAAGGCCTCTGCCAAGGGCAGTGCCTTGTGCCATAAAGGGCAAGGATTAACCCTGACACAAATCTACTGGCAGGTGTCTGTAGCTTTAAATGTCAACATCCTTCTGAGCTTTAACACTTGATTATTAAAGGAAACTTGATATTTAATCACTGTAGAAAAATGATGGCTCTTTGCTAGAAAATGGGATTTTGAGACAGAAGTGAAAATTAAACTTACTTATAAATGAAGTTTCTCCCAAGTAACCTCTCCGTTTAAGAACGACATCTAGAAATTTGGAGTCCTCGTTGATCAGGTAATATTCCTTTTCAAAGGAGATCCACGCCCAATTCAGATGAAAATGTTGGTTGGTTAACCTGTTTCCACCTGGAAAACAAAAATTGAAAGCCCCAGATTAGTGCTTTCTTGGATAAGCGACTTTAAAAATTCCACACAATACTTTAATGACGCAGCATGAAGAATCACTCTATCTCAGCCTTGGCCCCCGGACACCTTTTAACTCAGTACTGAAGTCACTCCTGAGGTTCACCCTTCAGCCAAAGCTTAGACAGGTCTATGGGTGCCCACGATAGCACACACGTGAGGGACGAGCTTTATAGTTCAATCATGTATATGAGACTCATGGGCACAGCAGCCCAAAAGCAAAAACAGGAAAGCAGGAAGGGACAGGAATATTGGATGAACAGAAACAGGGCAGCTGGAGTGGAGAAGGGAAGAGCGTTGACACATTGTGGGGTTGGCAACCAATGTCACGAAACAATTTGTGTGTTAACCGTTTAATGCTGTAAACCTTCACCTAATCACACACACGCACACACAGTCACTCTAGCTCCTTAGTTTGATAAACAACAACTCCAGAATATACAGGGAGATGTAGCTTACTGTTTGTCTTAGTCATCTAGTGCTGCTACAACAGAAATACCACAAGTGGATGATTTTAACAAAGCGAAATTTATTTCTTTACAGTAAAGTAGGTTAAAAGTCCAAATTCAGGGTGTCAGCTCCAGGCAAAAGCTTTCTCTCTCTCTTGGCCTTCTCATCAGTGTCCCCCCGGACTAGGAGCTTCTCTGCACAGGGACCCCGGTCCAAAGGATGCGCTCTGCTCCTGGCACTGCTTTCTTGATGGTATGAGGTCCCCCCATTCTCTGCTTGCTACCCTTTCCTTTTATCTCTTGAGAGATAAAAGGTGGTGTAGGCCACACCCCAGGGAAACTCCCTTTACATTGGATAAGGGATGCGACCTGGCTAAAGGTGGTGTTACAATCCCACCCTAATCCTCTTTAACATAAAATTACAATCACAAAATGGAGGCCAACCACACAATTCTGGGAATCGTGGCCCAGCCAAATTGATACACATTTTTTGGGGGACATAATTCAGACCATGACACTGTTTGTTGATTATTACACAAAAAACACAGTAGCCGACATAATCCTTCACAACGTTTGTTGATCTTTAAGGAGAGAAGTTACAGAGCAGCAGGCAGTCACTGCCAGAAGTGATTTTATCACAAAGCCAAGCTTCCAAGTTGCAGGATGGCTCACTTCCCACAAGGTGCCGCTGGAGAGTAGGTTTTTCTGCAGACATGGCTGAAAGGCTCATTTGTGACGTTCTTAAAAATACACACTTTCACAAATACCTTTTTCTGGTTCACTGAACAATTGTGTGGAAGGCTTTAATTATAGCCACTTAAGAGAAAACAAATATCCCTTCTCTGCCTCCCTTTCCCACCATACTCCTTAAGAGGAAACAAATATCCTTTCTCTGCCTCCCTTCCCCACTCCACTCCACTCCATTCCTTAGAGCAGACAGACAGCTCTTTACATGGATTTCCACTCTCCTCTGAAGATAAGGCTTTCCCCTCCCACCTCCCCACCAGAACGGGCTGGCTTGTCTATCAGGGAAAATAACCCTGTGTGTGATCTCTCTAATGTGAAAGCTACTCTGGTGGGTAAATGAAAAGTGGAATGGTTATCAGTTGATCGCTTTGCACCCATCCCTCCACTTCCTTTGATCTACACCAATTATTTCAGAGTAAGGAGAGACTTATAAACAAAGGCATCAGCAGTTTCTTTTAAGTCTTTCTGGAAACGGGTGGAAAAAAAGCCCAAATAATAAACACAGCTAGAGGCAAAATTTTAATTCTAGTCTCTTCCTTCCTGAGTTCCCATAGAGGGCACTACACTGGAGCAAAGGGAATGAGATGGGAAACCAGGGAGACATCAGTAGATGGCGGGAACACAGCGAGGGAACAACACGCGAAAATGTTCATCTTTGCTGGAACTTTTAAACAATTGCAGCAACTCTGAGCTATCAACTAACACTAACGATGAAGGCAGTACCCAGTATTGCTGAGGTTATGTAGGGAATTGGTTTTTTTATTTGTTGTTGAGTTGTAAAGTAGCACAAAACTTTTGGACAGTGTGTGCAAGAGGCCAAAAGATGTTCATACCGTTTGATTTTATAAGTCCTTCTGTGGGACTTTTACTTCAACAGAAGCAAAAGTAAATATGCAAGCAAGCAGTCATTGCAATATTTTCTATAACAGCCCCACACTGGGAAAATCTAGAGTTGATGACATCATGGCACATCAAATCAATAAAACCTAATTCATCCATTCAACAATAAATATCAAGTGCTTGTTGGAACACTTTAAAACTGTTCAGGAGATAAGCGAAAATACAGAAACACACTAGTACTGATATTGTGACCAGGGCTCCATTAAAAACAAAAAAACCCCCACCAAACCCGTTGCCATGGAGTCGATTCCGACTCACAGCGACTCTATAGGACAGAGTAGAAGAGCCCCATGAGGTTTCCAAGGAGCGATTCCAACTGCCGATCTTTTGGTTAGCAGCCGTAGCTCTTAACCACTATGGGACCAGGGTAAGCTACTTGATGTTTTAAATCAATGGGCTTTCAGAGTTCCTGGCGAGTGCAAAAGGTTAAGCACTTGCCTACTAACTGAAAGTTTGATGGTTTGAACTCACCAGGGGTACCTTGGAAGAAAGGCGGGACGATTTGCTTCTGAAAGGTCACAGCCATTGAAAATCCTATTCTGACACACACGAGGTCACCGGTCACCGTGAGTTGGAACCCACTCAATGGCAACTGGTTAGTGTGTGTGTGGTTTTTTTTTTAAACCTTTCACATTTTTTAATTCATGTTTTGAATAAAAAAGATAAATATATTAGAGAGAACGAGTTTTGTGTCTGTGCAAGCAGGGAATATATTCGCCCTTTTGTCCTCACGAACCTAATAGGCCCAGGGAGGCTCCTCCGCGGAGCGCTGTTCTGGAGAGCAGAGGTCACAGGCTGGGAGGCTCCCCCGCTTACGCTGTCTCACTGAGAGCCAGTGACTTCTCTAAACCTGTTTCCTCCTCCGGGGAGTCTAAGGAGGGCGACACGGGTCAACGCCGGCGACCGCTGGGAGGCTCAGTGAGACAATCCCGTAACACGAGTGCAGTGCGGGTAGCTTGCTCCCCCGCCGCGCCACGCGGAAGACAGGCCTGGCGATCTGCTCAGAAACGTCACAGCCTTGAAAACCCTACAGAGCAGTTTGACTCTTCCCATACGGGGTCGCCATGAGTCGGCATCAACTGACCGGCCACTAACAACAGGCACACCACACATGCTCAAATCCCCCTGCGTTCCCCCCGCACGCCAGACAGCTATTAACCCGCCTTTAATCGATTGATCTCCCTTCGCCTTCGCAGTCTCCCAACAGCTATTGCCCACATCAAGTCGAACCTTCTTTGCCCGATTTCCTGTTTCACTCTGACCTTATTTCCGTTGCCCTCCAACCTGCTCCCTGGGAGATCAAGCCAGGATTCTCGCAGCTCCGAGCCTCCCGCGGCTACGCCAGCGCTCTCACCTGCGTGAGTCTCCAGCTGTTGGCTTGCTGATCACTCTGCCCCTCAGATGCCCTCTTACTGTGAACACTGCTCGGTGTGCATTTGTCTTGTTTCTTTATTGGGCCATAAACTCCAGCGGGAACAGGGAATGCTTTTCAGACTCTTCTTGGTATCTTCCATACTATTTCGTATACTTGGCACAAAGTAAATTCTCAGTATATCACTAGAGCTTGATTGATTTTATAAAAAGGTACAGGAGAAAAAAATCTAACGATTTAAGGGCAATTCTCCAGATGAGGCCAGGACGTCCCTGGCACCGCAAAGCCTCACATCACCTAAGCTCTGTGCCTCTGTCTGTGACAGGGGCCACAAGCCGCGTTAAAATACGAAACAGGAAAACAGGCATAGCACATTCATTCCGACTTGTGGCGACCCCGTGTGGGTCAGAGGAGAACTCTGCGATAGGGTTTTCAGTGGCTGATTTTTTGGAAGTAGATCGCCAGGCCTTTCTTTTGTGGTGCCTCTTGGTGGACTGAAGCCTCCAACCTTTCAGTTAACAGCTGAGCGTGCTCTTTACACCACCCAGAGATTCCACAAACCACATTAGTGATCTCAACCACTCTCTCTCTTATTACTCCATCATATTGAAATTGAAACTAGCATTTTATTTCATAGGATCACGGTGCATAAAGCATAAAAAGGCATAAAAATCCCTAAAATTTTGTTATGTAGAAGGTAAAGTATGGTGCAGAATTTGGAATCTGGTAAAGGCAGAGAGCTGATTTGGAGAATTTTTTTTTGCATCAAATCGCTTACCTGAACCAGCTGACTTGCAGTTGGCATTGCTATGTTTTCAACAATGCAAAATATCAGTCAAATTTTAAGGTGTTGTCTGGAATAATTCTCCTTCTGTTATTTATCCAAGAAAGATTTATTGAGCACCCACTATGGGTCAGATACCAGGGGTACGGTGATGAAAAAGATGCTATCCTTTCTCCCAAGGAGTATCCTTGTTCGGCAGTGCCTAGTCCACCGCCTTGTACCAGGTGTCATACTGCCAGTGTGTGAAATGGTCATCAAACCATGAGAAGAGATTCTGGAGGTGACAGCTCATTTAGGCAACCAAGTGTCTTCGAGGTAACTGCAGTTTTTTTTTTTTTCTTCTTTAACTTCAGTCATATCTCTTGCACTTATGGAAATAATTGAAATACTACAAATCAATGGCATTTTTCAGCGTTAAGTTGACATCCTAGATACCTATGTCTAAAACGAATACATAAGAGGAAGAAACACCTAAATGACTTAAAGGAGTAGGAAATTACTAGGAAAAAAACAAGGATCTGTGTTTAAAGGTCTCCCAACACTCCTAAGAAAGTGCCTCTGTGGACAGAGCTGGCTTTGCATGGTGCCGTGTTAACTGACACTCGCGTGTATAGAAACCACTGAGATTTGATCTACAGTGACTTCCTCCTCGAGTCCCTGGTGGTGCAAATGGTGAAGCGCTCAGCTGCTCACTGAAAGGTTGGAGGTTTGAGTCCACCCAAAGGCACCTCAGAAGAAAGGCCTGTGATGGACTTCTGAAAAATCAGCCGTTAAAAACACTGTGGAGCGCAGTTCTACTCTGACACACAGGAGGACACCATGAGTCAGAGTCGACTGGACAGCAACTAGCAACTGGTTCAATGCGACTGGGTTTCAGCCCCCAAGGGGAAGTGCTGAAGCTGAGGATGGAGGTGTTAAGGTGGGCAGGGAATGGCTGGAATAGAACAACAAGATGTTTGGAGGAGAACCTGGGCATTTCTGGGGCCACAGTCTAAACGAGACAGTGTGTCAGAATAGAACTGCATTCTGTAGGATTTCCAGCGGCAGATTTTTTAGCGCAGATCACCGGGCCTTTCTTCCAAGGTGCCTCCAGGTGGACTCTAACCTTCAAGCTTTCAGTTAGCAGACGAGCATGTTAGCCATTTGCACACCCAGGGACTCCAGGCACAACTCTCCTTGTTTTCTGAACGTTCGAGGGGCTTTGGCAAGTGCTACCCCTGGGGCTCAGAACCCTTAGCTTCCTGCTCCTCCTGCAGTTGCATAATCCCAGCTCACCAGCAGCAGCCACAGGAAGCCTTGCCGGCTCTCCTCATCCCGTCTTTCTTTTGGGATGCTGGTTTACCGTGCTGTGTGTACTTCCTGTATATTTCTCATCAGGTGGTTGTACTTATTTATCTAGAACATGCACCTATCTGCCACCAGCTGCTGGAGCTCTTACAGGAGAGGCACTAGTCAAATTCACCTTCGAGTCTTAAAGTCCAGGGTGGTGCCTGGGATGCTATGAGACATACTCCTTGACTGGAGAGGGAATGGCTGTTGAAGAAACTTATGGAATAAGTATGATTTTTAGTAGTAAAACAGCTACTTTATGATTCCTGTTTTTTACTTTTTACATAACAGTTTCTGGCTCAAATAAACAGACAAAATTAAATAAATAAACCAAACCACATTTGTTGTTAGCTGCCGCTAAGTCGGCTCCTGGCTCATGGGGACCCCATACACAACAGAACTAAACCCTGTCTGCCTGTGCCATCCCCATGATCAGCTGCAGATGAGACCATCGTGATCCACAGGGTTTTCACTGGCTGTTTTTCAGAAGTAGATCACTAGGCCTTCCTTCCTAGTCTGTCTTAGTCTGGAAGCTCTGCTGAAACCTGCTCAGCATCACAGCAACACGCAGGCTTCCAAGGACAGATGGGTGGTGGCTGTGCTTGAAGTGCATCAGCTGGGAATAGAACCCGGGTCTCTCACATGGAAGGTGAGAATCCTATCACTGAACCACCACTGCCCTCATACTATGTTTTTTTTTGACATGTGGCTCACAACTCCTAGACCTGTTCCACAGCCCTTGTGTTTAAACAATGTATTTCATATTGTATTTCTGTATGCTTTATTTCTATTTCTCTCCAAGGGTAAGGGGTATCTCAGCGTACAGTTTCTTGATGTTCCCTAAACTTTGACAATTTTTAGCTAATTTTAAAGATTTGATTCTAAATGTTTCCTGAAATATTCCAGAAGATAGCAGTCTTCTAAATATTGCATGTTTAAAGAACAGTGGGTCAGTGCGGGCTCCCCTCGCCACGCTGCATAAAACAGGTGCCCCACGCAAGTCCCAGCTCTCTCCACCCCGTTTTTCTGATTTTTCTCTACAGCGCGTCCCACTGTATATTTTATTCTCTATACATGTACTTTTTTCTTTGTTCATTTTCTGCCCCTGCCCCCCATGCACATACTGTAACACATGATCCAGGACGGCAGGAATTCATTTTACTTACTGCTCAAAAAATGCTTACTGAATGAATGAGAAACTGCAATGCCTTGGTTGAAAGTTCAGTAGTGTTTTATTTATTGGGCAATATACGTACAAATGGAAACCCTGGTGACATAGTGGTTAAGAGCTACGGTTGCTAACCAAAAGGTCGACAGTTGGAATCCCCCAGGCCCTCCTTGGAAACCCTATGGGGCAGTTCTACTCCGTCCTATAGGCTCATTGAGTTTGTTTGTTTTTTTTTTTTTTATACATACAAACGCAACGTATCTTTTCAGCACCGAATTTAAAAAAAAAAAAAACTATAATGATCTTTAATGACATCCTTTCTAAAATGTCTCGCATACTTCTATTATTGAGCACCATTTAAAGATTTTAAGTGATTGACTGGGAATGTGATTTTCTGGTATCAGGGATGGATTTCATTGTGCACTACAGATTAGTAAGTAAGCACAAGTAAACCCATGTGTACCTTGCTTATTGGTTAATCTCCTCCTGATTGGAATTCATATTTATCTAATTGACACCTCCAGGGATTACTGATGACAAAAGGTCTGTTTAACCCTTCCATTACAATTTTTTTTAATTTGATTTTTTGTGGCTCAGAATATACACCGTGGACCATACACCAATTATTCCTGCATGTACAATGTAGTGACACTGATGGCAGAGTCTTCAAGGATGCAACCACTCTCACTGTCCTTTCCTAAGTTGTTCCTCCCCATTAACATAAACTCACTGCCCACTAAGTTACTATCTAATCTTTCGAGTTACTGTTATCGGTTTGATCCCATACAGATAGATCTTAAAAGAGCACAATGCTCAAGACAGGCATTCTTTACTAGTTAAACTATTGTTTGGTTTTAAGAAGACTTCAGGGGATATTTTTGATTTAAGGTTTAAACAGTATGTCAGGGCAATAGTTTCAGGGATTCATACAATCTTCGTTGCTCCAGGAAGTCTGGAGTCCATGATAATTTGAAATTCTGTTCTACATTTCCCCCCTTTTGATCAATGCGATGGTTAAAATTGTGTGTCAACTTGGCTGGGCTATGATTCTCAGTGTTTATATGGGATTGCTCCCATGATTGAATATGCTGTGAGTAGCTAATCAGTGGAAAGGGAGTTTCCTTAGGGGTGTAGCCTGCATCTGAATATAAGCAGACGTTCTGGCTTTTTTGTCAGTCTGGATCCTACAGCTGCCCCCTGTTCGTCTGACCTCTGGTTCTTGGGTCTTGAGCTATCAGCTTATCTACTAATCCTGGGATTCAATGATCTTCACAGCCTGTGAGTGGGGTCCTGCTTTCCAACCTGCTGATCTTGGGTTCGCCAGCCCCTGCGGCTACATGAATCGGGAGAAGCCTCTATCCTAATCCACGGTCTTGGGACGTTTGAGCCTCTACAATTGTGTGTGCTGTTGCTTTGATATAAATCTCTCTCTATATATAAATATCTATACACTTTACTGGCTTTGCTTCTCTGGAGAACCCAGGCTAAGACAATCAGGATTCTTCTATGAAATTTTTCATCAAAATATTCAGTAATGGTAGCCGGTCACCATGTAGTTCTTCTGATCTTATGGCAAAGGGGGCAGTTGTTCATGGAGGAAGTTAGCCACACTTTCATCTGAAGTAGCATGGATGGCCTTAGTGATAGCTAATTTCATCTCTACTTTTAGATATGTAAAACCTATTTTCAGGTTTATGCCTGTGTTCTGGAAGGATGGGGTTGCCAAATTAGGAGTTAATTAGCCGTTTCGAGTGACGGCTAAACAACTTTGCCAGGATTTCATATATCTGCTACTTTGAGATTTCATCTGAAATAAAATCGAGAAATAGTACCGAAAAATTTTGTTTTGTGAGACTGTAAGATTGTCCAGAGTAATTATTACAGAAGCTTAGCCTCCACTCTGAATCTGGGATTTTTAAGTAGACGTTTACCTGGAGAAAATGGACTTACAACTGTAAAGCTTACCTCTAAATAGAATTAAACACTACGTGGCTCTTCCAATTTAAACACATGTGAATCCTATTTAGTTTCAGACTCTGTAAAATCCTAGGTACTCACTTATTACGTGAGATTGATATAGGGATTTCAAGAACTAAGCTCTAGCTTATTATAATTCTTTTTATTAAAACTGTGACCTTTCACAATTGAACTGTGTATTTCATCTCAAGAATGGAAAGGCATTTCCATTCCTTATTCATTTATTACACACCATGTAAACTTCTCTAAAACATTGATATATGGGTATAGTAAATGCTGACACTTTTAATAATAATAGTTACAGCTTAATGAATGTGAAATTTTAGATGAAGTTAAACAACTTAAAAAACTGATTACGCTCTACAAAGACAGGCAAATATACACATTTTTACTTAAGCGTGATTCGCTGGCTTCTAAAATGGATTTTGTTATCTATGATGCATAAGCAGCTACCCTCAAAGTCTCACTGGAGACAAACGAAAGCCCTTAACTTGTGTCATAAATCCACACAACAGGTGCCTGACAGCTGATAACCACACTCCCAAATGCTTTGTCTCAAAACCCTGACACTAAGGAGCCGCTAAAGTTTTGATGAAAAGACCTCTTTTGAACTTTCCCAGCTGGTCTTTAGACTTCTTCATTTGCCTTTTCAATGGGAACTCAATAGTTTTTTTTTTTTTTTTTTTAAGAATAGCAAAGAATCACAACCTCCAATTAGCCCTCCCTAAAAAGAGGAGGCTGTCAGATTTTTCTCAAGACAAAGCCCACTTCTTCACCAAAAAACTAGTGTCACAACTTTGGCTTGTGCTTGATAAAGGGTGACTTCTGGTGTCTATTTGGCGTTGGCAATACATTTCTTCTTGCAGAAAAGTTAGTTACCAACAAGAATGTTCTTGGTATTTCCTAGCTTGCTAAAATTGCATTTATCTGTCCAGAATGAAGTCCAGCAATGAAACTGAACTGGAAATTGAATATCCAGCTATAAAGGGAAGCTGTGTATGGTCTTTAAATCAGCAACAGACAGATACTCAGAAAAGATCAATATCACGCTGTCACCTAATTTAGTGGGAAATTGGACAAGTTGTTTTTTACGCAGATTTAAGGTCGGGCTCTCTTAGAAGGTAGGGACAGCAATTAGTGACTATGCACCACCATCAGCCCCTATTATCAGTCATTGTCATGGATTGAATTGTCCCCAAAAAATGTGTGTGTCGATTTGGCTGGGCCCTGATTCCTGGGACTGCGTGGTTTTCCTGTATGTTGTAAACCTGCCTCTGTGATGTTAATGAGGGAGGATGGGTGGCAGTCGTGTTAGTGAGGCGGGACTGGATCTACAAGGCTGAATTGCGTCCTGAGGCAACCTTTTGAGATATAAAAGACAGAAGTGAGCAGTGAGACAGGGGGACCTCATACCATCAAGAGAGCAGAGGGCGTCTTTTGGACAGGTGTCCCTGCGCCGAGAAGCTCCTAGTCCTAGTCTGGGGGAACACTGAAGAGAAGAAGGCCGACAGAGAGAAAAAGCCTCCCCCTGGAGCTGATGCCCTGAATTGGGACTTTTAGCCTACTTTACTGTAAGGAAATAAATTTCTCTTTGTTAAAGCCATCCACTTGTGGTATTTCTGTTGTAGCAGCACTAGATGACTAAGACAGTCATTAAGGTGAGAATCTAAATTAAGGTTAAAATAAGGGATTTATTTCGTTGCCATTTCCCTGATAGGATGATCTTCTCTTAACCTTTGCTTTGCCTCAGAGACTCCATGCAAGCCTCTCCAGGAGCGTGTGGAAGCCTCTCCTTGACCTTGAAAGTCAGGGTGGTTTACAGTTTAGTGAAAACCACTTGGGTAAACAGCTGAAGCTGGCCTGGATCTTACCCCCAAGGAGCTGACATTCAACAAGAGGAGATGTCACGTGCGTGTGGATAAACTGCATGAGCTAGAGGCTGACCAAAGCTGTGAGCAAGGCCCTGATTACTGGGGGCGTCCACAAGAGTGAGGGATTGCTTTAACTTCAGAGGATCAAAGACAATTCATGGAAGACCTTGTGTTTAAATTAGGCCTTATATAGGTGGCATTTAGACAGTCAGAGAGATTGAGGGGTGGCAGTCCTGGAAGAATAACAGCATAGATGAGAAATCAAATGAAAAGGGAACTTCAAAGAACTCAATTTGGTAGGAGCTCAGCACATTCACTAAATATTTTTTTCCTTCTTTTTCTATTTGAGTGATTAGATAGTGAAGACAAGAAGGAGCAGTCAAGACACATGCGTGGTGTGGTGGCGGTGCTTACCCAGGTGCCACACACGCCAGGAGATGCAGAACCTGTAGCTGAGAGCAGCTGTGCCTTTGGAAGACTGATGGAGGTTCCAAAGAACAGGGAGGCAGACTCAGAAACATTTCAACAGATTTTATAATTTTGTAGGTTACTTAAAAGTCCAATGATTATTTTAGTAAGCTATTAAAAACTGCTGCCGTATACAACTTTTGATAATTGATGTATCACCTGGGTGGCACAAACGGTGAAGTGCTCGGCTACTAACAGAAAGGTTGGCAGTTTGAACCCATCCAGAGGAGCCTCAAAAGAAAGGGCTGGTGATCTGTTCCTGAGAGTCAGAGCCATGAGAACTCTATGGAGTAGTTCTACACTGAAACACGTGGGGTTGCCATGAGTTGGAATCGACTCGACGGCAACTTGGTTTGGTATTTTTTCTCCCTCAGTTCTGTACATGCCCACCCGCACCGCTCTGACTGCCATATACATTCTGAAAAAGAGGAAGCAAAGCACTAGGCCAGATCCACAAAGAAATATAGAAAGTATAAAAACAAAACCATACCAGCTGCCATCGTGTCTACTCTGAATCATGGCGACCCCATGTGTGTCAGAGTAGAACTGTCCTCCATATGCATAAAGTAGAGGGACAAAGACCCAGGGATGGAGAGAAACAGGCACAGCATATATGGACTTCTTTTGGAGACACACACCCACATGGTGTTTGTTCTCTTAGGATATTCCGAGCAAGGACACACATAAGCATCGTCTTTGTAACCAAACTGTCACAGAAGCTACATGGAATTGAGTCGTTATCTGCCTTAGTTCACGCTCTACCCTGTGTCTTTCTGTAGATTCTAAAGATACCAAGGTGCCAGATGGTGTGAAGACAGGTGTGGGTCTGACAAACATATCAGTGTTTACCTTAAAAGCCCAGAGCATCATCACCGGCGTTTTGTTCCTTAGGGACATGATCTGATCATATCTATGCTCGTAATGGGTATATAATGGGTATATGTATATGAGGATCTAAAGACTTGAATTCCTATTCACCTACTGTATCAAAGGTTGATAAATTTAGTCAATACAAGTCACAATAGGTTATTCTTTTGGGACATGGAAAAAGAGAGCACAGGGAGTGAAAAAGCGTTCAGCCCCCGTACACACTGGCCCCTCTTAATCAATTCTTTCCGTCTCAGTGCCTGGCATATGCCCAGGAGTGTGAACTGAAAGGAACCCTCACTGCATTCTCAGAGAGGCAGCCCCGGGCCTCGCTCCAGCCACCTGTCCCCGGCCACTACAGACCTAGGCTGAGCTCATGGGCTAAGGGTTCATGCACCCCTGCATGGCTACTTGCCATCCATGGTCGCTTGAGAATATACAAAGAGAACTTACAGGGCTATTTTTAACCTATAGGAAAATAATATATGTGGAATGAGTTCTGACGCAGAAGCTTCCTTACGCTGCTGGAAACTCTTAGGGTGATTGTCCCAGGATCTCAGTTTAAGCCATCGCCCATATCTGGGGAACAGAGTGACAGACCTCATGAGAGCTGACTTTCTTGGGATATACGGAGCCTCTGGAAAGATAACCCATCGCAGTAGAAATGGATGTGTTGCGCACAATAATGTAACTCCGTAACAAAGCCTTCAACATCACAGCAAAGCAGGGATTCCGTACAGTGTAAGGGTGTCACCCATTTCTAGCTCTTGCCCAGTCTCCTGGGGGAATGCTTGGGTCCTAGGGATGCAGAAAGCCATAAGCAAAAGCTAAGGATGTGCTTAATTAATCTATTAGTCATGCCTGGGTCCAAATGGCACTGTTCTGGACACCCTTTTCTTCTAAACAGAATGAAAGAAGAGATTACCACACAGCTCTGGTCCCTACCCCAAGGGACTCTTGGGGCCACAGGCAGGGTCCCTGCTATGGGGGAGCTGGGCATAGCAAACTGGGATTCCTGGCAGAGCTGTGCAGATACTGGGGAGCTGGGATTATCGCAGACAGCACCTACCTTGGGCAGATGTGGTATTAAAAATAATGTTTATCAAGCAGTGGCATGGACTTTGACCAACTAAAACTGGCACAACATAGGAACTAACCAGTTAGAAAAGACCCAGGCCAAAATAACTAGAGCTGCAGGTGTGAACTGTAGGTGTGAACTGGGTGAATGTCAGCTTAGCCTTGGGGACCCTGAACATGCTCTGAGAGGAGGGCTAGAGGCAGTCAGGGCTATGGCCAGGGTGATTTGAATAATGTACACATTATCTCAAGGTATCTCACAACAACCCTGCAAGTTAGGTATTTCCAAACTGTAAGGATGAGGTATTTCAAATACCAGCAGGGTCGCCCATGGTGGGCAAGTTTCAGTGGAGCTTCCAGACTAAGACAGACTAGGAAGAAAGGCCCAGCAATCTACTTCTGAAAATCAGCCATTGAAAACCCTATGGATCACGACAGAATACTGTCGGATACAGTGCTGGGAGTTGAGCCCCCTAGGTTGGAAGGCACTCAAAATATACAGGGGCTGCCACAGTGGACTTGAGCACACCAACAATTGTGAAGATGGCACAGAACTGGGCAAGATTTCGTTCTGTTGTACACGGGGTCACCGTAAATCAGAGCCGGCTCAACAGCAACTAACCACAAGGAGGAGGTAAATGAGTCTTGGAGAGGCTAAACTGCTCCTTAAATTCCTACAGGTGTAGTGCGTGATGGACAAGGATTCAAATCCAGTCTACTGGTCTTCTACACTTCCTCTATGTAATCACATTAGCTCATTTAGGCCCATATTCTACGGACAAGCTACTCTAGTTGAAGTTCACTTTGCCTTAATTGATTTTGTAAATTAGTGCTATTGATTGAATAAAAACAAAACTGATTATCTGAGTCAGTTTCCCTCAGCCATCAGCAAACCCTCTAGTGCTAATGAATAGTGAGGCAAACCAAAACAAACAATAACAACAAAACCCAGCTGCTGAACTCTTGAAGACCCCCTGTGTGCAGAGGAGAATTGCTCTACAGGATTTTCAAGGTTGTGCGAGCTTTTGGAAGCAGGTCGCCAGGACTGTCTTCTGAGGCCCCTGTGAGTGGCTTCCAACTGCCAACCTTTGGTTTAACCAGCCGTGCTACCCTGGACTCCCAGGGAGGCAGACAGTGGTGAGAACACAGTGGACAACAAAGGGATGAGTACGTAGATATTTGAGACGAAACTATAGAACAATCAACACAAGCTAAGATTTGAGACCCTCTTGTCTTATGAATGAATTTGGAGCCACAGCTGCATGCCTAGGCGGCTGGAAGGAAAACGCTTCCCTCAGACTAACTGATGTGCTCCAGCAGGCCTGGGGCTGGGTCAGAGTGAGCAAGCCGCAGCCTGTGGAATCCTCCACGGTTCTCTAGTTAAGCACTGCCCCTCCCCCAACTCACTCCAAAAGAGAAGGTGCTTATTTTCATCGTCTGTAACTAAAAAAAAAAAAAAAAGGGGGAAGAAAAGGAAAAGGGGAGAACCGTGAGTCTATATCCCATAACCTGGGGCTTAAAAACGTTCCCTTAATCGTGATTTAATTTTGTAAGACTCTACTTTCTTAATTCCAAGTTTAACCCTATGGAATGAAAGTCTCCAACTGTCGGTATGCAGGCCTAGGACACGGAATTCAGGTGTGCATCTGCGGAGGACAAAGGACAAAGGACAAAGCAAACATATAATCGCAAGGTGAACTCTTCATTTGCAGCAGACAACGCTACTAGATTATCATTTGGAGTCCAAATTAAAAGCTAATTTAGGCATCTTAATGCCATAATATGAGTGGCGGAGGAACTTTTTTTCCCCTGAAAATCAAAGAAGTGTGACACTGTATTTTAAACAAGAACATTACAAACTGATTCAACAAATAACTATGTCGGTGAACAGGACAAATATAGACTCCACGCACTTTGGGTTAAGACTGAACCGTGGATTGCATCTCGTCTACCTGCCCCATTTGCCCAAGGTCCAGAGAGGTGGTGTTATGAGGAAGATTACAAAGTGGCCATTTGCAGGATAGGCATACACTCCCAAGGGTCTGAACTTCTGGTCTAGTGGTCTTTCCATTTAACAGGCTGTAATCTCAAATCTCAGATATTTTTCTTAAGCATACAATCATAAAAATGAATACTTAAAATCATTTGAAATTATATGTGTGTATCAGTGTATAAATTTTGGAGGGACATACTGTTTTCCATTTAAAGCAATTAAGAACTTCTCTATCCTATTTTTCCATTTACAAACAGAAGCAAAAATTACAAAAGCACCACCAGTACCTAATCTCACAGAAACAACAGCAGCTTTACCAAGAGCTGAGTTAAATTCGGCAAGAAGAACCACGCCCTCTCCCTCCCTCCGGGGAAAGGAAAACATACGCAATAAACACCTGGCGCAGCAAGACTTTCTGCATGCGCTGCCTGAGGCTACAGATACATTTATTACATCTCTGGCAACACATTCTTAAAATAAACTTAATAGCCCCCAGGTCTCTGTTCAAACCAGAGCCTAATTCCTTTTGTGGCGCCAGACAATTCCCCCAGCCCGAAGGAACCTGTGCTTGGAAATGAAAGCTGTGGTTCTTTGCTCTCGTGGAGGAACCGGTTCAGCCGTTTAGTTAACACCCTGTGAAGTGACGTTATCTTCTAAGTCCTATTTGTAAAACAGCACCATACACACTTCCCGTTAAGACACAGCCGTTGCAATTAACATGGATTACAATCTGAGCTCTGTTTCGGATTATGTTTTGCCAATGTGTATATATCCACATTAAAAGACAAAAACATAAAAGAAAGAGGAAAAAGTGAAGTATCATCTGACTGTTAAATTAAAAAAAAAAAAAAAAAAAAGCCCATCTTTTAACTTAACTTGTTTCCGTTATTCCCAAAATTTAACTTTGATGGTTGGGATTGGAGGAGGATGGCAGAGAACCCATCCTCGGCATTAAAGTATCTCCTTGTGAGTGAATTTTAACTGAGAATCCTGCAGTGTCAGAGCCAGAACTTCCTAAAGGTAGTTTTAGTTTGACTTGTTGTTACTGTTTTGTTGTGTGTGTGTGTGTGTGTGTTTGTTTTTTTTTTTTTTTAATTTGATTTGCTAACTTGTTCTTAGCAAAACCAAGATATGGAGGTTTTAAATTTATAGACATTAAAATTAAAAAGAAATATATAAGATCCTACCTGGTTACTAGGCTATGGCTCCTGTGACAAATTAAAATAGCTTTGTTACTGATTTCAGCCAAGGAAGAAGGAAGAGGGATGGAGGGAGGGAAGGAGAAACAAGGCGAAGGGAGAGAAGATGAAGTAGAACAGCATCAGTGTCATATGTTTGTTTTTCACATTTTCTTTTCATTTATTTCAGATTAGTTTTGCCAAGCTAGCTTTTGTGCTTAACTTGTAGTATTATTGAATTAGCCAACTCCTTTGGTGACGGCTCCGATCCCTTTAAAATTACACAAGAGCCACAAAGACAGCCTTCCTTGGTGATTTCACTGCTGTAGATTAATATAAAAGCTGTTCATTTACATACTCAGCTGCCCCCAAAATAAATAAACCCACGATAAGCATAAAGGCTAGTTAGTATGGTCTTAGAACTCTGTAACACGTGTAGAAAAATAATCCAGACAACGTACAGCAGTTTAATTCAAAGTGCTTTTTGAACAGAGCTGTATGCAGAGCACAAATAGTTAAGCACTTGGCTGCAAACTGAAAGGCTGGTGGTCCACCCAGAGGCCCCTCAGAAGAAAGGCCTGGCAATCTACTTCTGGAAAATCAGTCATTGAAAATCCTATGGAGCACAGTCATACTCTGACACACATGGAGTCCCCATGAGTCTACATCAACTCAAAGGCAACTTTTTTGTTTGTTTCTGAAAGACTTAAAACCTAGTGAAGAGGGTGAATCAAATACTATACATGAGTTGCAATACAAGATGTAAAAAGGTGAGTATAAAGTGCCTGGGGCGCAGGGCAAGATGGGAGGGTATGCACTGGGAAGACCACTAGGGGCTTGGCAGGAAGGGCACAGTGGATGACAGGGACGCACAAGGCCACTCCCAAGGTGGAAGGTACATCAAGAAAACAGGTGCCAAAGAAGGACACGGGGACAACGTTTTGGCAACATTAAATACTCCAGTTTTACAGGGTACCCAAAAGGAAAGGGGAGAAGTAGGAGAGGAGCTGGGAAGGCAGGCTGTGGGTGGAAGAAGTTAGGAAGAGACATAATCTGAGATATGCTTTTAAGAAATGGCAAGTTTTTAGAATTATTCTGAGATTCATTAGAATAAAAACAGGCTCGGCTGCTGGGGAGAAGTTTGGTGGCGCCTCAAAAAATAAAGCAAGACTACCACATGACCCAGCAATTGCACTCCTAGGTATACACCCAAGAGAACTGAAGGTAGAAACATCAACAGAGACTTGTCCGCCGATGTTCACTGCAGCACGATTCACAATAGCCAAAAGGTGGAAACAACCGTAATGTCCATCAAGAGATGAATGGATAGACACAATGCGATATATCCACACAATGGAATACTACTCACCATAAAGAGAAATGAAGTCCGATACACGCTACAGCATGGATGAACCTTGAAAACGTTGTGCTGGATGAAGGAAGTCAGACACAAAAAGACAGTGTATGATGCCCTGTATGTGAAATATCTAGAATAGGCAAGTGTATGGAGACCACAGTTTATTGGTTACCAGGGCTGGGTGGAAGGGAGGAGAAAAGGAGGACTCGGTGTTTAGGGGACACTGAGCTTCCATGAAGGGTGATGGGAAATTGGGGGACCAGATAAAGGCGCTGGCTGAACAGTACGATGGATGGAAGTTAATGTCACTGAACTGTACACATGACAAATGCTGAGATGCCAAATGTTTTCTTACATATATATTTACCACAATAAAAAATAAAAACATGGACTAGCAATTGTTAGGTGTCATTCTCAAATACCTGAAATATTAGGTTTTGCAGCCAGTGTAAGAGAAGACTTGCATTATGATACAAATGGGTCTATAAATATTACTAAAGAAAAACAAAATTTTGTCCCTAAAAAAAAATAGGAAAACTTTGAATATTAAAATTTATCCATGAACAAATAAAATGACTAACCAGAATTTTCCGTACTAAGCAGCAAATCTTACGAATACTTAAAACTATTAGATTGGATACAACCTTTTGGCATATCGCCATGCCAAGGAACTCTTTATTAACATTTTTTGGTATCTAGCAATTAACTTTGTATGCGTGGAAGCCACGAAAGAAAGCTACTGAGCTTTAGCAAAATGGTCTACGCTTTTTAGCAAGTACGTTGTAGAAGGGCACCAACGTCTTTTTAAAACTTTGAAAAACTAAGTGTTCTGTTTGAAAAAATAGTTTACAACTTGGGTATACTTGTTTTCAGATTACAATGAACTTTTTGGTTAGAGAAAAAATTTGAGTTTGATTTTTCACTACTCCTGTCTGTTTAAACAAAATTACTTTTTTATTTTACTTGAGGGAAGAATGTATTATTAGTAACCAGAAGCATACTGGTAGCAATGATAATGTATACACATTATCAGCAAAACTTATGAGTGATTTTCAAAAGTATTATATGTAATAAATCAGGGTGAGAAAATGAGAACTTTATTTGAAGATCCTAAAATTTATGCATTCCATATACTCAGAGGTTTGAAAAGCAGACCTTATTTAAATGTACATAAATTCTGAAGTTCTAACAGTTTTTTTTTAGTTCTTAGAAAAATGGTGTAAAGGGAGGTACTCCAAACGCCCATTTGTTTTGAGCAGTGAAAAGAAACGACAAGATTTCTTGGAGAAGTGTTGACCTAAGTGTCTACTTGGTCAAAATCCAAACGCATACCACAGGTAAAGCTATGCTTCTCTCTCTCCCTGTGCTTTTCACTGACAAAGAAAATGAGGATCAGTGTGACAGAATTCTCTTACTCCAAGATAAGCCACATTTTTCTTCATTTGGTTAATACACAGTGCAGGTGGCATTTGATGAATACGCTGAGGATTTGAGACAATGGTTACTGCAGAGAATTCATGAGTGGCAGAAACTTTAAAAAAAGATGACAACTTCTAAAAACGCATCCTTGGAAAGCAAATGCAGTGATGTTACACCTCATAGTCTAAACCAGCGGTCCTCAGCTGGGGCGGGGGAGGGCGGTTTTCCCATGGAGGAAGACTGGCAATGCTGGAGACATTTTGATTGTCACAACTGGGAAGTGGGGGTGCCACTGGCATCTAGTGGGTAGAGGCCCGAGATGCTACTAAACACCCTACAGTGCACAGGCCAGCCCTCCACGACTAAGAATTATGTGGCCCAAAATGTCAATAGAGTTGCTGTAAAGAAACCCTGGTGTAAACTTACTATCTAACATATAAGCATATTATCTGAATTTCTTTGGTAAGTTTCATGAAATAATAATACAAATGGTCAAATGATAAACCTGTCTCCTTCTCACCTACAAATGAAGAACTTTTCAAATCTATCATTGGTGTGGAAAAGCTCCTGTACAAAGACCTTATCCTCTTGTCGCAGGAAGCAGCTGAGCCGATAGTTTTCTTACTCAGTCAAAATGTCTGACTAATTGCAGGGGAAGTCAGGGGCGAGGACCTCAAGAGAAACGCTCCACACACTGTGTGTCAAGGTGATACTGTAGGCATGGCTCAGATTTTAGTATGGCATCAACGATGTGGGCATGTTTCCATTCTAGAACCTTTCAGCAGCTGAGGCTTCATCAGAACATCTTGGAGCTGTGAGCATGAAGGAAGAGGTCTCCTAAGTTCATCGTAGGAATGTAGAGCTGGACAACATAAGTCATTCACGTTTCTAGGCCTTTGCAGCTGAGAGGAGTAATCACACATGCTCAAATGCACAAGTGTGCTTGTATGCACGCATGTGCAAACACACACACACACCCTCCCACAACACAGTCTCCAAAAATACAGAACACATAGGCCTTTACATGGTGTTCCACTGGACCATTTAGAGAAGCATTTCCCAAAATATATTTTTTTGGAACCTTATTTTCCCTGGCCATTAATAGGTATTGTGTTAAAAAAAAATTACTCCCAGTCAGCGATGAGTGGGACACACTGGATTAAGCCATGTAAGCAGAAGTTCTTCTGCAGCATTTCTCAGAGTCTTTAAAATGCAGCTGTGCACTGAATGAGTCCAAGGGAGGGATAGAGGATGCTGCATTTCCCAGTTTCATTTCATCATAAAATCCATTTTTTAAGGTATCATGTAAGACTGTATTCTATAGAACGCACTTTGAGACAGTTGGATTTGACTATAAACTACTTAAAATACAGATACAACCAGAGAGCCTTGTGTAGTGTCTGTCACATCCAAGTCACATAATTTTCAAATGAAAATTACAGCCATATTTGATACCAAAAGTTGGAATTGTACTTCATAATACTGAGGAACAACAACAACAAAAATCCAATAAAAATAAGAGTTTTTTTTTTTTTTCTACCAGCTATAAAAATTCTGGCTCAAGGCTCTCCCATTTCTTAATCCAAATGGCAAAGTAAACATGTTAATTTGTAGAAAAAAACCTTGTCATAGAGTCAGTTCTGACTCATAGCAATGCTGTAGAATGTCATGAAAAATAAGCAAACTCAACTGACTACTGGTATACCTGTTCTATAGAGGCAGCATTTATTCTTGCAGACACATGCTTTGTCTTCTTTGTGGATTAACAGTGTAGTACCCCAGCCCCCTTTTTAATTAGTAAAATGTGGGATCAGATCTCAGGGGACAAAGATTAGGATTTTGGCCAGTTCCAAAAAAAAAGCCAGCTAAAATCGCCAACAATGTCCAATGAGCTATGTCAGCCTCCCATTTTTAGTTGGATCTTACGCCCTGTCGATATTTGAACCGTATGATCTGCGCAACTCCGATAAGGGATTTAAAGGCTTACTAAGAAGAATGCTTCTGAAGCTATTAAAACAACCGGCAAGGGAAGAACGGACTAAGCTGGGTTTTGGAAAGAGGATAAGGCTGTAACATAAACGTTAAGCTGATAAAAAATCTGAGGGCACATTGTTCCCTAGTCTGTACTTCTTCCTCACCCTGATCAGTAACTGCTTCCCACAAAGCTATCAATAAATCCAACAGCTCTATGCACATTGATTTTAGAAGGAAGCAGAAAGACATTTTTGAGCCACTGATTCACATCTCATCTGGTTGCTGTATTGCTATTAATAACGTCTACTAGAAAATATCTTCATTGATTGAAGAACCAAATGGGCTAGAAAATGAAAATTGTCAATTAACCCCACTACCGTCTTATGTACGTATAGAAAGATGCTGTGGAGATTTAAGCCAACAAATGAAAAAAAAAATATATAAATTATATAAAATTCCATGACATTCTACAAACATATTTACATTTATATATATATTTGTTGTTGTCGTTAGGGACTGTCGAGTCAGTTCCAGCTCATAGCGACCCCATGTACCACAGAACAAAGCACTGCCTGGTCCTGCGCCATCGTCACGATTGTTACACTTGAGCCCACTGTTGCAGCCTCTGTGTCAATCCATCTCCTTCAGGATCTTCCTCTTATAAATAATTTTATGCTGTTGGAAGAAACTGAGTCTTTATAAGAAGAGAGAATGCATACAAACACAAAACCAGACCATGAGTACTTTTTAAGGAATAATAGGAAAAGTATCTTTTAGGAATATAGGAAATTCCCAGAATACTTTCTTTCAAGAGGAAAATCTCACAAACATCTTTAGTTCCTTTAAGAGGACAGAGTGAATGAGACTGTGGGGAGCACCTATATCTCATTCTTTTTCTTATTCTTTTGTTTCCCTTTTCTCAATATGGAGAATATGGGTGGTCAGGGTAAGTGGGACATGGAACCTAAACAAGAAAACTTACAAAGCTGGACTAAATGAATCTGAACAAGGGAAACTAGACTATATAAACCTAAAAAACTCACTGCTGTCGAGTCAATTCTGACTCATACCCATAGGGTTTCCAAGGCCATAATCTCTGGGGAAGCAAGACTGCCACATCTTTGTCTCTCGGAGTGGTGGTTTTGAACTGCCAACCTTTCAGTTAGCAGTCCATCACTTTAACCACTGACCCACCGGGGCTCCTTAGATTGTATAAAGGTCTGAATTACATTTATGGACTAGTTGGTGAAGACTACAACCTGGCTGGTGTTAGGGCCTGGCTTCCACCAGTGATGGAGACAACACTGTCAAACAGGCAGAGACTGTCTCTCACACCTCCTGTGGTGGTACACCCCTCCTCCACAGCCTCACTTGTCTCTTGCTGTTGTCAGCTGCTGCTGAGCAAGCCCGTGTACAGCAGAAGGAAACATTGCCTGGTCCTGTACCATCTTCACCCTTGTGGGAATGTTTGAGTCTATTGCCGCAGCCACGGTGTATTTCGAATGCCTTCCAACCTAGGGGGCTCATCTTCCAGCACGATATCAGACAATATTCTATTGTCTGATCCATAACGTTTTCTTGGGCTAATTTTTAGAAGTGGATTGCCAGGCCTTTCTTCCTAGTATGTTTTAGTTTGAAAGCTCTGCTGAAACCTGTCCACCATGGGTGATCCTGCTGGTATTTGAAATACCGGTGGCATAGCTTCCAGCATCACAGCAACATGCAAGCCACCACAGTAGGACAGACTGACAGACAGTGGTGGCACTTATTCTCCAGAGAAGTCAAATGCTCTTCTGGCCTGTTAAAATCTTCACTCTTTCATGCCAGCCCTCCAATTTGGCAATTTCTCTTCTTTGCTCCTAACCTCAGTTAAAAATTCCTTAGCCTGAATGCTGTTTGTCAGGTAACAACTAGATTGCCTTCATTAGTTACTCAGCCTAAAATATGCATAAAGTTTATCTTTTCAAGATTTCTTATACGTTAGGGGCTTCTTGATCTCAAATAACCTTTTAAGATCATAGTTCATCTTCTTCTTTGCCTTTTTCCTCCATTGAGGTCCCGATCTCAAATAACCTTCTAAGGTCATAGTTCATCGTCTTCTTTGCCTTTCTCCTCCGTTGAGGTCCCGATCTCAAATAACCTTCTAAGGTCATAGTTCATCGTCTTCTTTGCCTTTCTCCTCCGTTGAGGTCCCGATCTCAAATAACCTTCTAAGGTCATAGTTCATCGTCTTCTTTGCCTTTCTCCTCCATTGAGGTCCCGATCTCAAATAACCTTCTAAGGTCATAGTTCATCGTCTTCTTTGCCTTTCTCCTCCATTGAGGTCCCGATCTCAAATAACCTTCTAAGGTCATAGTTCATCGTCTTCTTTGCCTTTCTCCTCCATTGAGGTCCCGATCTCAAATAACCTTCTAAGGTCATAGTTCATCGTCTTCTTTGCCTTTCTCCTCCGTTGAGGTCCTGATCTCAAATAACCTTCTAAGATCATAGTTATCATCTGCTTTGCCTTTTTCCTCTGTTGAGGTCCTGTTTTCTAGATCCTCCATCTTCCTTTTTCTTGGTTGAATTCCTTGTTTTGATGAAACACATCCTCCAGAAAGTTCTTGAAAAATGGCGTGCAGAGGGTAATTTTTTTGAGTGTGACAATTATAAACATATATTTTAATCCATTTACCTTTGACTGATAGTTTGGCTGAATATTAAATCCTAAATTGGAAAACATTTTCCATGGATCTCAAAATTTCGGTTTTGCTGCAAAGAAAGAAATCCAGTGCCTGCCTCTGATGCTTCTGTATGAACTTTCTCCTCCCTCTTTGGAAGCTTTTAGAATTTTTTCTTAGTCTTTGGTTTTCTGAAAGATTGTGCTTTGGAGTGGGCTTTTTACTGTTTTGGGGACTCAGTGAGCCCTTTCAATCTAGAAACTCATCACTTTTAGTCCTGGGTTTATTTTCCTTCACTTGTTTCTTTTGACAATACTCTCTCCTCTTTTTTAATTTTTTTTCTTTGTTCTCTCTGGAACTATTATTTTTTTCAGATATTGGACTTCCCAGACTGATGCACTAATATCGAATATTTTGTCCATTATTTTCCATCTCTTCATCTATTTGTTCTACTTTCTAGGATTTAGGCTGAAGGAAAGTCAATCCCCCAGGTGCATGGATGGAGGAGATATTCTGAACCAATTCTCTTTCAGCATTCCTTGTACCTCTTTTTCAGAGCAACTCAGTACCATCAATTTGTGAGCTTTTCAAAGGTTTTAGAAACAAACCAGGTTGTCTCTGGGCTTTTCCCAATGCTGGTTTCATTTTTTACTTTCTCTAACCATCAAAGTTTGATATACTTGTCTTAGTCTGTTACACACTTGTCCATCTGCTTTCCATATTCCAGATGTTATTGATTTTGACCTCTTTCCTGTTCTTCGTTCTTAGAGGATTATGACATTTTATCATTTACAGTATTGTAATTTTTGTGGGGCCTCCAGAGGGGGTGGAAGTATCCGTGTGCAGTTTACCAGTCTAATCATGAGCCCAGCTGTGCTCTTTACTAGACTGTGATGGTTCTTGCGATGAGTTTAGAGCTTAAATTAGAATTTAGCTTTGTGTCCTATTCTCTACTTTGGCAAGAACCAAAGTTGTTAATTATGCAGCTTTTAAGTAATCATCAGGGTAACAACAATCATACTGTTAGTGGAAATGGCCCAATAACAAGATCTTGGCTAGATTTTCTGGTGACTCAGTCATTGAGCTAGGACTGCAAATACTGTAACACTTCATGTCTAAAATTCAGCCTACCTGACAAACCTATCCATAGGAACACCGGTAGAAAGAGCAAGTAAGCAAAACAAGCTTCTGATGAACAAAACTTGATGCCACTCGGTTCATGCACTGTCTTGTCCAACTTACTCACCCATATGCCCTAACAGAGGTGGGGGGCGGGGGGGAGGTCTCTTTAATATCATGTCCTAGCATACACTTAAGATGAAATATACCATCCAGGGATGCTCCAGCCAAATTTATATTTTGCATTCCTGGGTTTTCCACCCAGGTTTTCCCCATTTTGGAAAATATGTTCTTTACCATGATGCTACTTGCCTCCACAAGGTATGTGGCCAAGTCTCAGATCTGGTTCCCTCAGAGTCTGTGGGGTTCAGTTTGTCTCATTATTCCAGTATTCCAGGCCCAGCAGATTCCGAGGATGACATTAGGATGGGGGAGAGGGCCTCCTAAGGGGGAGCACTGACAAGGTAAGTGACGGCTAACACTTTTACAGTATGGAGGAAAGAGGAAAGTCTATTAAAAACAAGCCTAGAAATTCAAACGGTATAGGAGAGGCTATTAAGTGTAAATGAAGAAAGTCTTGTACCTCTCAGTAAGCCCTGAGGCATCCCTTTATCACAGAGCAGTGTAATAACAGCAGTTCATAATTATGCCCCGGAGTCAACAAGCCTGTATGTGCCCCTCCTCTAGCCACCACATCACTCTTTGCTCACCAATATCTTAATCCTTGCCAAACAGAAGAGTAAAGATCTCTTGTCATTTCCCCAACTACATCAGGAGCTTGCCTTTTAGATCCATGCCCCCAGCACCTAGCGTAGGGCCTAGTGCACGGTGGAAGCCAGCTGTCATTGAGTCAGTTCCTACTCATGGCGACCCCGGGAGCGTCAGATTAGAACTGTGCTCTGTAGGGATTCAATGGCTGATTTTTCAGAAGTGGATTACCAGGCCTTTCTTCCGAGGGGCCTCTGGGTGGATTCCAGCCTCCAGTGTTCAGTTAGCAGCTGAGCACATGTATCATTTGCACCACCAGGTACACATAATTATTTGTTGAATAAATCAATTAACAAAATGTCTCACAACCCTTATTTTTTACAGGAACAAGTTTAGGTAAATACCGACAATGGTTAGTAGGACACGTTTGAAACAAAATGCATAAAACCAAATCCCGATACTTGTCATAGGAATGGATGGAGATATGCGGGAAAAATCTAGTAAACAGGGTAAACACAAAGATGTTTTTAAATTCAGAGTGTCACTAAAGAATATACACCAGCATTTTTGAAGTTAGAAGAAAATCATCTAAAATATTCTGTTTATTATAGTTCTAGCTTGCAGATTAACAGCAAATCTTAGCTTTTCTTTGAATGACCCAATGCATTACTTAAATGCAAATAATTCTAAAGAAAACGGCAAACTCTTTAGTTAGAAAGGAATGCCACCTTCCTCATCAAGGGGATGGGCAGATTCTCTACAGTACTTTAACTCACTGAAGCCATGCAGACACGTCAAAACATGAAGCAATAGCACATAATTGAAACCAGTGTTTATTTGGCTTTACAGGAGCACATGTGACATTGACGTTCACTGAATCACCTGTTTCTCACTAGAAGTCAACTGTCTACATTCTGGTTAAATCTTGTTTTTCTCTAAAGCAAACAAACTCATCGTCATTAAAATATTAATTAGGTGAACAGTCGATTATGCTCAAATATTAAGGTAATTCCTGCATGGAAAATGGAATTCTAAGGAACACATAAGTAACATACAGAAGTGGAAATAGATTAGGGACAGCTGTTCATAAATTAACCAGGTTTTAATTTGATTAAATTATTTTTAAATTGTTGAAATGTTTTTAATAGTATAATTATATTTTTAAAACTCTGCTAAGAATTCTGTTCATGTTTTGTGATACATTTACATAAAAGAGTTCCACGCTGGGCTGTAAAACCTATATTGTAATATACCTGTCTTAGTTATCTAGTGCTGCTATAACAGAAATATTACAAGTGGATGGCTTTAACAGAAGTTTATTCTCTCACAGTCTATTGCCTAGAAGTCCAAATTCAGGGCATCAGCTCCGGGAGAAGTCTTTCTCTGTTGGCTGTCAAAAAAGGTCCTTGTCATCAATCTTCCCCTGGACTAGGAGATTCTTGGAGCAGGAAACCCTGGGTCCAAAGGAGTAATCTGCTCCAGGTGCTGCTTTCTTGGTGGTATGAGGTCCCCCCATCTCTGCTTGTTTCTGTCTTTTATATCTCAAAAAACATTGTCTTAAGACAAAATCCAATCCTGTAGAGTCCTGCCTCATTAACATAACTGCTGCCTATCCTACCTCATTAACATCATAGATAGAATTTACAACACATAGGAAAATCACATCAGATGACAAAATGGTGGACAATCACACAATACTGGGAATCATGCCCCTGCTAAATTGACACACATATTTTTGGGGGACACAATTGAATCCATGACAATATCTAACTTAAATAAACTTATTTAGACTTCCTACAGGGAAGTTCTACTCTGTCCTAGAGGGTCACTATAATTGACTTGAAGGTAATGAGTATTTTTTTTTGTGTGTGCTTTATTTCGACTTCACTCCCATACTTAATAAAAGCTATGCGTATATTCCCATGATATCATGATACCATTCTTGATTTCTCAACTGGTTGGATTGTTTATAAACGTAAAGAGGTGGTGCTTAATCAGCTCCCTGAAAACATCAGGTTCACTCTGTCTTTGTTGCATGGTTTTCTCATGTTGGGCCCTCTCACGTTCCGCACTCTGACGTTCTCTGCTCACACGTTCTGCCCTCTCACGTTCTGTCCTCTCACGTTCTCTGCTCTCACGTTCTCTGCTTTCACGGTCTGTCCTCTCACGTTCTGTCCTCTCACAGTCTGTCCTCTCACGTTCTGTCCTCTCACGGTCTGTCCTCTCACAGTCTGTCCTCTCACAGTCTGTCCTCTCACGTTCTGTCCTCTCACAGTCTGTCCTCTCACGTTCTGTCCTCTCACATTCTCTGCTCTCACGGTCTGCCCTCTCACAGTCTGTCCTCTCACAGTCTATATTCTAACGGTCTGTCCTCTCACTTTCTGTCCTCTCACAGTCTGTCCTCTCACGTTCTGTCCTCTCACATTCTCTGCTCTCACGTTCTGCCCTCTCACGTTCTGCCCTCTCACGTTCTGTCCTCTCACGGTCTGTCCTCTCACATTTCTCTGTTCTCACGTTCTGTCCTCTCACGGTCTGTCCTCTCACATTCTCTGCTCTCACGGTCTGTCCTCTCACGGTCTGTCCTCTCACATTCTCTGCTCTCACGGTCTGTCCTCTCACGGTCTGTCCTCTCACATTCTCTGCTCTCACGGTCTGTCCTCTCACGGTCTGTCCTCTCACGTTCTGTCCTCTCACGGTCTGCCCTCTCACGTTCTGTCCTCTCACGGTCTGTCCTCTCACGTTCTGTCCTCTCACGGTCTGTCCTCTCACATTCTCTGTTCTCACGTTCTGTCCTCTCACGTTCTGTCCTCTCACGGTCTGTCCTCTCACATTCTCTGCTCTCATGTTCTGTCCTCTCAGTCTGTCCTCTCACGTTCTGCCCTCTCACAGTCTGTCCTCTCACGTTCTGTCATCTCACGGTCTGTCGTCTCACGTTCTCTGCTCTCACAGTCTGTCCTCTCACGTTCTGCCCTCTCACGGTCTGTCCTCTCACGTTCTGTCGTCTCACGGTCTCTGCTCTCACGGTCTGTCCTCTCACGTTCTGCCCTCTCACGGTCTGTCCTCTCACATTCTGCCCTCTCACGGTCTGTCCTCTCACATTCTCTGCTCTCACGTTCTGTCCTCTCATGGTCTGTCCTCTCACGTTCTGCCCTCTCACGATCTGTCCTCTCACATTCTCTGCTCTCACGTTCTGTCCTCTCATGGTCTGTTCTCTCACGTTCTGCCCTCTCACGGTCTGTCCTCTCACGTTCTGTCCTCTCACATTCTGCCTTCTCACATTCTGTCCTCTCACGTTCTGTCCTCTCATGGTCTGTCCTCTCACATTCTCTGCTCTCACGGTCTGTCCTCTCACGTTCTGCCCTCTCACAGTCTGTCTTCTCACGTTCTGTCCTCTCACGTTCTCTGCTCTCATGGTCTGTCCTCTCATGTTCTGTCCGCTCATGTTCTGTTCTCTCTTTAAAATGCCCACCTTCTCCTTATTAACCCAAGAAGTCTAGGTGAGCACTGCAACTTCATCAACATTTTAGGATATCAATTTATATAAAAAACAAACCAAACCTGTTGCCTTGGAGTCCATTCCAACCCATAGCGACCCTATAGGACAGTGTAGAACTGCCTTATAGGGTTTCCAAGGAGCTGCTGGTGGATTCAAACTGCTGACCTTTTGGCTAGCAGTCCATCTCTTAACCACTGAACCGCCATAACATTATATAAATCTATAGAAAAATTTTTTATTTCTCCAACACCTCATGGGCACAGATTGAAACCAGGAAGCTAACAGGGTCAGTATCGGGATATTATCCATATTCTACAGCAGAGTTAGAGGCAAATTTAGGACATTTCTGTTCGCATGTGTTTATCTCATTTCTCCTTCTCTTTCCTTTCCCAGCTCCTCTCAGCTGAGCCTCGTTTTGGCCCTTGTACCAAATTCACATTCCAGTACCCTTTCTAGTCCTTATATTCCTCTGTATAAGGAATCTGATCCCCTTTCTCACCTTCCTGATCCATGTACTATAATGATTAGGAGCCCTGCCTCACTGAATACAGCAGAAATGCTCGTTCTTGGATTTGCAAGTGTATAATTTTACAGAGCTCTTATAGTAGCATTTATGTATCTGTCCTATGGGTCTTTACACCACTTATGCTAAGTAGGAACTCTAAACATAGGCTCAGTAACTGTGGAGATACTTACAGCAGTTGAGAACATTGTAAGGAAGAACTACTAACAGGAAATTGACTATAGAAATTGTTATTGTAACTAAAACGGTGCTTTGCATTATCTTAGTACAACAGTATGAAATCTATTTTTAGTTGTTCTCTCAGAGTGTTTGTTCTGACCTCCAACCAACATATATTTTTTCCGTTGTCAATATTTATCAGATGAACAACAACCACAACAAATCAGTAAAGCCTTTGCACATTCTCTATCTCCAGACAAGTCTCTGAGGTTTCAGCCCTAGATTTACCATGTAGCCCTGGAAGAGTTTTCATTGCTATGCTGATTAAATGATTCACCTTTCAAACCCTCATAAAAACGCATGCCTCGAGCAACGGACACATAGGAATTACCTTCCAGGCCCGTGACCACAGTTGTGTCAACTCAAGCAAGAGAATGAAAACAACCCTTACAAAAGGGTAAGACTCTTATTTACCAAAGAGTCACCTGGAGATGTTGTTAAAATGTAGATTCTGATTCAGTACATCTGGGGTGGAATTATTAGCATCTGCTAAGAACTTGTTAGAAATGCAGATTTCTCAGCAGAGGTTCAAACAGGAATGAACCTGTTCGAAGCCCTGGGTAAGAGCGTGTAGTCCATTAAGGGAGGTGCTGTTAACGTTATAACTCTCTCAGACTTGTAATGTTTTCTAGGAAAAAGCAAAAGCAACTATTCCTAGTAGCTTAATTCATTTATGACATGACTTGCTTGGAACAACACACTGCACTGTACACACTTGAGAGCTGACTTCAATTGCTCCGAAATATTGATTTTTCTGGAAAAAAACAAAGAATTATTGAACTCCCCGTTTGTGGTGAGTCAGCGACTCCCTCCAGCGAACCAAGGAAGGTCTTCACTAGGGAAGAATTCTGCCTGTCTGTAAGTTGACGGCCATACCGTTTCTGCCATGCGTTAAAATGTGTTGCCGTATGTGTTAAAATGTGTTGAAGAGCACAGGCTGCTCCTGGCTCTTGCCCATCTTTCTCTCATTCTCAGAGTCTAACACCTTCCCCCAAGGCTCCTCCCAGTGCTCGATCAGGCAGGAGCCTCACCAGTCTCTTGTGTCCATCCTGCCCTAAGAGGCACGTGACCTAGAGTGATTTAAGTCAGGTAGAGGATGTTTGAATCACATGAATCTCTATGTGATGTCAGATATCTTATTTAATCTCTCTGTGCTTCCTTTCCTACTTTGTAAATGGGGATAAGTACCTTATAGGGTAAGGATTTGGAGACAAACCATCTAAAGCAAAAGTATATACTATTTAACATTATTATGAAAGTTTTTGTGTGTGTGTGACCTGTATGTACACAGAGTGTTGTGTGGTTGAACAGTGAGACTTATTCTTCACTTTCTAGAGAAACCAGCTTGCTAATCACTATTAGGGCAGGAAAGCCTTCAGGAGATGCAAGCCCAGACTCACTCTAATCTCCTCTGCATTAATCCTGCAATGGAGCACGTTTCTAAATTAATGCCATGAGTAAAAGTTTCCTAAAACAATCTACGAGAACACAATTATTTTTAAACTGATTTAAAACAAATTAAAGTGATTTAAAAACAACTGTTTCTATTTACAATTAAAATTTTGCTTATCCTCAATATTTATAGATGCCCACAGGCCAAAAGCAGTCTCCTAAATTTATCATCATGACAGGTGCTGTAAGGAAACCGAAGGACAGAATACAGAATGATCCATTTATTTCTGTATGCGGAATAATAGGATACTATAATTTTCTTTGTTTCTTTATTCTTGCAAAGAAGAAAAAAGCATATAGAGAGTAACATAATCTTTAGATCCACCTACTGGCTCCCACTAGACATATCAACAACTCATGTATTTTCAAGCTCATTTGAGAGGACACAGCTCCTCACAGTTAAAGCCCCATTTCAAAACAGGCATGTTTATAATCACACTTAGCTCACTCTCACTCTCATTTTTCCTTTGCTACCATTCTTTAGTGATTATAAATCAAAATAGCATACTTCCATAATAGAAAAAGGAGCCCTGGTGGGACAGTGGTTAAGATCTCAGCCGCTAGCCAAAAGGTCAGCAGTTCGAATCCACCAGTCGCTCCTTGGAAACCCTATGGGGCAGTTCTCCTCTGTCCTATAGGGTCGTTATGAATTGGAATCAACGCGATGGCAATGAGTTTTTTTGTTTTAATAATAGAAAAAAGCAGTATATAAAGAAAATGTCATTTTTAAATCATTTTTATCTATAGCTTATTAAGTATTTAAGCAACCTTATTCTACTGCTTACCTTAAACTAATTACATGTTTATTTATATCAAAACATATTAATGGAGAACATCCTAAAGGATGAGATTATTAGAATTCAGAATTGAAAGTATGATTGGAGTTTAGGAAACACAGTTAAGATTTGGGAAAGTATGGATTTTGCTTGGCTTTGAATGGCCATGTCTCAAATGATTACATTGTAAGAGTGGAAGGAACATTTGAAGAAATATGGTCCCTCTTGTTGTTTCAAACAGTTTTAAATGCAAGTCATTCCAAACTGGAAGATAAAGTTTTGCTAGCATCAGTAGGTAATGCCCTTCTCTGAATGTTCTCAGGCCTTATCTATATATGAAAATGGGAGGTTCTGATATTAATATCACATTTTCTAAGTCAATGAAAAAAGCAACCTTAAAATATGTCATAATAGGTCCCAACTACTTTATCATAATCAATGAAACAAGTTCCAGGTGTGCCTCGCATGACCCGCTAAGACCTGTGAACAGGTCCCTGCTCTTAGGGGCACGGGCAGAACCTATCTGGGGAAACAGATGAGTAGCGTTAAAGCAGTCCGTCCTCACAGTCCATGTTGTGAGGATGGCACAGGTGATATGTGCTAAAGAGGGGAATCCAGACAAGCCAGTGAAGACAGCTGAAGTGGAGAGGAGACGGCATGGAGATGGGGAGTTTGGCTGAGGAGGAGTGATCAGAGTGGCCTCAGGCTTTCTAGGAAGGGAAACGTATGGGCAAAGGCAGGCAACAACAGGTAGAATAATTTGGTTGTGATAAGCGTCCATTAACAGGCCAGGAATGTCAGGCTGAGCGGGCCACCCCTAAATGTGGACCTATTTTTATTCTTCCCATAAAAGTCAAAAGAAAATGCTACATATTGAATCTCAGTTTCTTCACCTTCCATAGATCTTCTGCCTCTACCAAAAGTATTTAGCAAGGTCCCCAATCAAATCTAAGTTGTCAGATCCATTGGGCAATTTTCAGTACTTGTATTCCTTGATCACTTTATGATATTTGCTGTTCTAACACACTCAATAATTTTTGAAATTCTTAATTATAACATAGTTGTCATGGATTGAATTGTGTCCCCCAAAAATATGTGTATCATCAATTTGGCTAGGCTGTGATTCCCAGTATTGTGTGGTTGTCCTCCATTTTGTGAGTGATATAAATTTCCTAATCTCTGCCTGTCGTTAAGAGGCAAGATTAGATTATGTTAAAGAGGATTAGGGTGGGATTGTTAACACCCTTACTAAGGTCACATCCCTGATCCAATGTAAAGGGAGTTTCCCTGGGGTGTGGCCTGCACCACCTTTTAATCTTAAAAGAGATAAAAGGAAAGGGAAGTGAGCAGAGAGTTGGGGGACCTCATACCACCAAGAAAGCAGCGCCAGGAGCAGAGCGTGTCCTTTGAACCTAGGGTTCCTGCGCAGAGAAGCTCCTAGCCCAGGGGAAGACTGATGAGGAGGACCTTCCTCCAGAGCCAACAGAGAAAGAAAGCCTTCCCTTGGAGCTGACGCTCTGAATTTGGATTCATAGCCTACTAAGACTGTGAGAGAATAAATTTCTCTCTGTTAAAGCCATCCACTTGTGGTATTTCTGTTATAGCAGCACTAGATGACCAAGACAGTAGTGGTGATGACAATCATCATTACAACTAATAAGTTGCCATCGAGTTGACTCCAATTCACAGTGGCCTTGTGTGTCACAGTAGAACTGTGCTCTATAGGGTTTTCAATGGCTGATTTTTTGCAAGTAGCTCACCAGGTCTTTCTTCTAAGGTGCCTCTGGGGGACTTGAACCTCCGACCTTTTGGTTAGCAGCTGAGTGCATGTTAATCTTTTGCACCATTCAGGGACTACATTACTCCATTCTCATCGCTGTGGAGTTGAATCCAACTCACAGCTACCCTACAGGACACAGTAGAACTCCCCATAGGGCTTCCAAGGCTGTAAGTCTTTATGGAAGTAGACTGTCACATCTTTCTCCCTGGAGTGGCTGGTAGGTTCCAACTGCAGACGTTTTGGTTAGCAGCCAAGCACTTAATTACTGTGCCACCAGGGCTTTTTACTACTCCATTCAAAACACAAAACCAGTCAACAATTACTTGAAAACAAAGACAAACATGTAAGGGGGCAAGGGAACTACTAATACTCCCTCCACAACAGCAATTCCTTCCTGTGGGGTGGACGTTGTCAAGTGCTCCACATAGATGACATTACTTGACCCTTACACAAATGCTATGAGACACACACTGTTATAATAACACACGTTTCCAAATCAAGAAACTAGGGCTTTGAGAGAGTTGGTGCCTTGTCTAGCGTTTGAGCTGAAGTTCAAAACCATGGTTGCCTAGCCAAGAACCTAAGACCTGAACCTTGGGCATCACCTGTTTTGGTTTCATTCCGGCTCTCTAGATGTCCCATTTCAGTTTCCTTCATGGGCCTCTCTCTCTCCAGATCCCTTAACCATCACTGCCCTCCAGGGTTTATACTGAGCAATCTGCCCCGGAGTGATCTTCATCCATTCTCATGGCTCACCTCCCTTTCAGACTGTTGATAACTCTAATGTCTGTAGACTCATCCCAGCTGCTTTCCTTAGCAGCAGACCAAGAGCTTACGATTTTTATTGCAGTGCCCATCCAGTCCCACAGGCACATGGAACTCCATACGTTCACGCTGAACTCATTATTATTATTTTTTCTGTGAAGCCACTTTTCCTCTTGTGTTCCCCACTGTAGATAGTAGTGCTTTCTTCCTCTCATCTGCCAAGTCAGAACAGGCGGAAGAGTCACACTGGCTTCTCTCATTGGCTTACCTCTATATCCAACCAGCCACAAGGTCCTAGTCATCTCTGGAATTCGTCCCCTTTTCCATGCTATGGGAGTCCCTGAGCAGTGGAAACAGTAAATGTGCTTGTTGACCAAGAGGTTGGTGGTTTGAGTCCACCCAGAGGCACCTTGGAAGAAAGACCTGGTGATCTACTTCTGAAAAATCAATCACTGAAAACCCTATGGAGCACAGTTCTACTCTGACACACATGCGGTCACCATCAGTCAGAGTCAACTAGATGGCAACTGATTTGGCTTGTTCTCTTTGCTTTGCCATGACAACTTCCTGATTTCAGACCCACAGTGCTGTTCTGCCTGGTATCTCTGCTCCCATTTCACATCCTGCCCTCCCCAATCCAGCCTCCATTTATATCTCCAATAATCCTCCTAAAATGATAGCTTAAATCACATCATTTCCATGTGAAGATTCTTTCCTAGCTCCCTATTGATTTGACGCTAAGTCCAAAACCTTACAATGACATGCAAGAACCTTGATTTGTTATCTTCTGACCTTCCCAGTCTCTTTCCCCATGGTCTCTCCACGTCAAGCCTACACCTAAATCACATAAAACTACCTGCTAGTTCAGAAACATTCTGCATTCTCTGGTGCCTCCATTCAATTATAATAAATACCTAGCAAATGTCTATTATGTAGTAAGCATTGATCTAGGCTGTTTCTCTCACTGCAATATCTGATTTTCTTCGGAAATTTTTGAGTGTCACTTTGTTTTGATTTACTATTAGTTTCAATTTTCAAATCATACTTAAGAACTGGCATGTTCACAACAATGAACTCTGGTGGCACGAGCACTCTGTGATTTGCTGCTAACTGAAAGGTTGATGGTTCAAACCTACCCAGTGGCTCCACAGAAGAAAGGCCTGGCAATCTGCTTCCATAAAGATTACAGCCAAGCAAACCTGATGGAGCAGTTCTACCCTGTGACACATGGCATGAGTCGGGGTCAACCTGAGGGCAGCTAACAACAACATCATCAAAATACTGTCCTCCCCAGATCAAAGCAAAGTTTTCCTGCAGTTTTATGTATGCTAGATAACCTCTGACAACCCACACTTTGTCACAGATATCTGAGAGAAATAAGCCAACATTGTTTTTTCTTCCTTTCAAATTTGTCTTGGATACTGTTTATAAAAACAAAAAATATTTCCCATAATGTCCCATTCATCTAGTGTTAAAAACAAAAAAACAAAAAAAAGTTTAGGGACCTTCTTCAGTTCCTTATTGTTCAAAAGCTAAATCCATTCATTATTTTATTCATTCATTCAACAAACATGGAAAACGTACCATGTGCAAGGGACTGTTTTGGGGATGGATAACACACAGACGAAGGGGACATAGTCGTCCAAGAAAGACTGGCAGAAACACCACGGGCTGCAATACTCAACTAGGAAACACACAAGCACAGGGTTCTTGTGGTCAGTGAGCACAAAAAAGTTGCTTCAAGTTAATCAGTAATGGTTTCCAAGAGGGGCCGTGCTGAGGCTGGGCCATAAAAGACCGCGAGGAGTCAGAGCAGGGACAGGGGTGAGGACATCTGAGCCAATGCAGGGACCAAAGCAGAGTGGAAGTGAGTCGTAAGGGAGAAAATAGAAGTTAAAAACAAGGAAGAGGGAACGAGGATCAACAGTTCTCATGTGATTATGTATTTGTAGATCTTCTGCTAGAAGGTAACCCTGTAGACTGGTTAATGGAACTTCCATCAAAGGGAAACGTGTTAAGTTTTTAGCATCAGTATAGATTTCTTTTCATCGTAATTTTTCACTATTTATTTAAATGAGGACTATGCCCTTATTCTTTGCTGTGTCTTCCTAATGGTTGAAGTTTAACCATGAATTTGTGGGTCAGCTTCTTCCATTAGCCACATGCTCAAGACAGTCGTCTTATTTATAATATGATGTTGCATGCCTACCAATGGATAGAGAGAATATGCTGTCTTACACAGACATTTTGGGAAGGGTCAGTAAAAAAGGAAACATTTCATTGTAAGCCATCAATGAATTTTCATATGTTGAAATAAGATAAAATCTTAAAAAAAAAAAGAAGTACTTTTTCTCTAGCTTTTCAAAAACAGTGCCCACTTGCTGGTTACAGAGAGTAGTTTTGATGATATAGCAGTTAATAAAATCATGGTATTTCTAAGCAAGTTTCCTCCATCTATCAGTCTCTCAAACCCAATTTTGGGTCATCTGCTTTTGGGCTCTTTTTTTTTTTTTTTTCTGTTGAAACAACTTTGTAGTTCCCTAAGACTACAAAACACAGGCCAGTTAAAAACCACTTGCTAACAGCATCCTTACAAATAGGTTACTCTCTAGTTAAAAATTATCCTTCAAGGTCTGAGATATCTTGTATCATTAAAAGAACCTCTGAGGCAAAGACAAGCTTGACTGAATAAATGGTGCAGTCTGATCCCATAGTGCGGATTTGTGGCTGGAGTGGTCAGGACACACTACAGCCGTTAATACAGCCCAAGGCAAACATGCTCTGCACCCATGGCTCCTGGGTCATGCCCCCTCCAGGGTCCCTCTCTGTTCGCTGGAGAGATGAGGACCCCAGTTTTCACACCAGCACCACCTCTGCGACTGGAGAGGCTCAGGAGAGCTGAATCCCACTCCTCTAGCCTCACCTCTTGGAAGCGAGGTGGAGACAGCGCTTCAGAGAGGGAGGCAGGGAGAAGCAGTCAGTGTTGTTCACCGGGGAGGCCCTCAGCGCCAGTCCCCTCGAGTTCTCACTGCCTGGATCCTCATTTCAGATAACAGAACCACAGTTTCTGGGTCTGCTCTAAAAGCCACTGCCTACCCTGACTAGGAGGGAGTCCCTGGGTGGTGCAAACATTAATGGTGCCTGGCTGCTAACTGAAAGATTGGAGGTTTGAGTCCATACAGAGGTGCCTTGGAAGAAAGGCTTGGTGATCTGCTTCTGAAAAAGTAGCCATTAAAAACCCTATGGAGCACAGTTCTACTCTGACACACGTGTGATCACCATGAATCAGAATCCACTCGCTGGCTACTGGTTACTCCTGACTAACCCGGTGCATTTCTGTACTCTTCACTATCCCGTTTTAACTGTGACACAACATCCACTTAAACGGTCCTGTGTCGTTCCTGGGAAGGCATTTTTTAAAAGCTCTTGCTATAATTTCCTGCTGTGATGACAAGTAATTACTATTTTAATAAATGGATTTTTTTTTTTTTTTTTTACTGACAATAACGACTGAAAATGAAATGACAAAAGAGTGGTTATTCTTTTCACAAATATAATCAGAGAACCATCAAAGAGAGCAGGTAATTCCTTCCTTTAATGAACTTCACCTTCAAACGTAGGCATTGCTGGATGTGTATGTTGCTCTCATAGGGTCTCTGTTTATCTGGATTCAGTCACGCAGTTTCTAAACTAAGGAGCACTTTTATAATTGGGATGTGAGGGTTATTCCTAAATTGAGGTGATGCTGACACATCTAATATGTGACAGCAAGTCTCAATTTCAAATAATTAAATATAGCATGAAGTTCAAATAGAATTCCTCATAAAAGGGAAATCTACTGAGGCTGGATTTTCTTAATATACTTTAACCTAAATGTCTTAGTCATCTAGTGCTGCTATAACAGAAATACCACACGTGGATGGCTTTAACAAACAGAAATTTATTCTCTCACAGTCTAGGAGGCTAGAAGTCCAAATTTAGGGTGCCAGCTCCAGGGGAAGGCTTTCTCTCTCTGTCAGCTCTGGGGGAAGGTCTTTGTCATCAATCTTCCCTGGTCAAGGAGCTTCTCAGCACAGGGACCCCGGTTCCAAAGGATGCACTATTCTCTTAGCTCTTGTTTCTTGGTGGTATGAGGTCCCTATGTCTCTCTGCTCGCTTCTCTCTTTTATATCTCAAAAGAGGTTGACTTAAGACACAACCTAATTTTGTAGATTGAGTGCCTCTAATCCTGCCTTATTAACATCATACAGGCACGATTTAAAACACATCGGAAAATCACATCAGATGACAAAATGGTGGACAATCACACAATACTGGGAATCATGGCCTAGCCAAGTCGACACATATTTTAGGGGGGACACAATTCAATCCATGACACTAAGTGACATATTGGGAGACATTGGTGGTTCAATGGTAGAATTCTCGCCTTCCATGTGGGAGACCTGTGTTTGATTCCTCATGTGTGGCCACCATCTGACTGTCAGTAGAGGATTTCATGTTGCTATGATGCTGAACAGGTTTCCGCAGAGCTTCCAGACTAAGACGGACTAGGAAGAAACCTCTGGAAATCTACTTCTGAAAATCAGCCGATGAAAACCCTATGGATCACAATGGTCCAATCTACAACCTAACATGGGAATGGTGCAGGACCGGGAAGCTTTTCATTCCATTGTTTATGGGGTCACCATGAAATGGGGGCCTACTTGATGGCAGCTAACCCAACAACAACAACAAATGACATAGCACCACAGATTGAATGCGGAATCAGATATGAGAAGCCAACTGTCTTCTACTAAAGCCAAACAGTAAAGAGATTCCTAAACATATACTGCAGTACCACTCTTCTCACAAAGATGTTTGCTAAAAATATTTAGAATCATAGTCACTTTGCATAAATATGTCAACATGTATTATTGTAATACTCATATGAATTAATAAATGAATATTGTAAAAACTTCACAGTTTAAATTATAGTATATATCAATAGATATAACCCAAAACAAAGCTCTTAGATCCTCAATAATATTTTAGTATGAAAAGTGGTTCTAAGTCCAAAAAACCTGAGAACTATTGTTATAGATTATGCACAAACAATAATTTAATCACAAAAGCTCCAGGGTTAAGAAAAAATCTTTTATCTGCTTATTTATTAAATATTTCATAGCTAAAAAAGAAATACATTTCTTCTTGAAGATTTAGCAGAGCCTCTTCTTTCTCATATTTCCCCCTGCCTCCTGCCAGGGCTAAACATATATTTCAAGCATGTAAAGCTAAGTTAACACTCTTCAGACAAAGATTGGACTGGACTGTGGAACATAAAACGATACTCGTGAAGAGTGTGCTTCTTAGCTCAAGCAGATACATGAGACTAAATGGGCAGCTAAGTCTGGAGGTTAGATGAGAAGGCAGAGAGGGTCAGGAGCTGGCTGAATGGACACGGGAAATCAGGGGTGGAAAGGAGGAGTCTTCTATCACAGCATAGGGAGAGCAATTAGGGTCACATAACAATGCATGTATAAGTTTTTGTATGAGAGACTAACTTGCATTGTAAACTTTCACTTAAACTACAACAATTAAAAAAAAAGAAAAGTAAAGCTAACATACATGATTATTGAAGAAAATGAGATAGGGTGACATAATATATATATATATATATATTTTACAAATAATAACCTTTTAGGTCTGATTCATTTTACTTGCTTAGTCCACTTGAAAATGGCTTTTTATAGGACCATAATGAGGTAATCTCAATATGATCTAGTTTCCAATGTAAATGATTGCTTCCATCATATCAATTCATATAACCAAGTTATTGGGGTTCCTAAATGTTTGTTTAGGCAAACTATTTTTTATGCCCGGAGACCAGAAGATTCATTTTTATCCTTAATTGGGCATAAGAAACATTTTGTCTAACTCCATAAAATAAATATCAGAGGTATTTTGCCCTATAATTTTTAATAACAATTAAAAAAATCTAAGACAAAGGAAGGGAATTTGAACTAATAATTTCTCTGTTTCAATCATCACACCATTTGTTGGAAATATATATGGATTAAAGATTCTTAAAAAACTATTTCTATTACAAAAAAAATTGTAGTGTAATTTTTTCTAACACATTACATTAGTGGTTACTGAAATCACTTAAGTAGTAGGAGTTTCAATCAACATTTTAAGTAAAGGAATAGAACAGAAAAAGTTCATTGCAGATAGTAAGGGTGAGTATCATTTCAGGAAATACTCTGTGTTCTTCTTCTCCCCTACAACAGGCAAACATCTTTGTGCCCTTGATCTTTTCTATGTCCCTCCACTTCTTTGACTTCATTGAATCTGTCCATCATCAGAAAGGATTTTTTACCTTTTTACCAATTGCCATCTGGTTGATTCTGACTCATTGCTATCCCATATGTGGCAGAGTAGAACTGTGCTCCATAGGATTTTCAATGGCTGATTTTTCAGAAGTAGATTGCCAGGTCTTTCTTCCTAGGCACCTCTGGGTGGACTCAAACCACCAACCTTTAGGATAGCAGCTAAGGAAGGTAACTGTTTGCATTGCCCTGAAATTCCTCTCCATCAGAGGCTGCTCTGTTCTTGCCACCCACTCCCCGCAAGATGAGAAGCAGGTGCTGGCCTATTCGTCACTCCTCAGTGCCCCTTAGGAGCTGCTGGTTCTACCTCCATCACTTGAAAAGCCTTTCCCTCTTTATATGAAACGACACCTACTTAGACCATCTTCCACACTATAGTCTAGGTCTCTGAAACCTTCCTCTTCACATATTGACTATAGCAGCAGGCTTAGAGTTCTTTTCTCCCTCTCATCTGCTTCCATTCAAAGTAACTAAAAAAATTCCATGATGAAGTGTCTTTCTTATTGTCCTTGTCAAAGATACTCTTATGAGGTCACTTGTCCCTCAATAGTTCCATAACCCATTGTGAGTTACTAAAACAATACCCTAAAAAATGTAGACAGATTTTTGATATGGAGAAGAAGTCAAGGTGACATAAAGAAATAAAAGACTGGTATAAACATAGAAAAATAGGGGTAAATATTAAGGTAACCACAAAGGAAACTAACAATCTTACAAGTAAAAATAAAAAACTAGAAAAATATAAAGACTCAGCAAACACAAAATCAACAACAATGAAAAAGATGAAAACATAAAGAAAAACGACTCAGCACAGAAAATTAGTGCAACAAAGAAACTGTGAACAACACACACACACAAAAAAAAAACATCAAAATGATAGCACTAAACTCATATGTATCAATAATTGCACTGAATGTAAATGGACTAAATGCACCAATAAAGAGATAGAGAGTGGCAGATTGGATTAAAAAAACAGGATCCGTCTATATGCTGCCTACAAGAGACACACCTCAGAGTTAAAGACACAAACAAACTAAAACTCAAAGGATGGAAAAAATATATCAAGCAAACAACACTCAAAAAAGAGCAGGAGTGGCAATATCAATCTCTGACAAAATAGACTTCAAAGTAAAATCCACCACAAAGGATAAGGAAGGGCACTATATAATGATTAAAGAGTCAATACACCAGGAGGACATACCTATAGTAAATATTTACGCACCCAACAACAGGGCTCCAAAATACATAAAAGAAACTGCAACAGCACTGAAAAGAGAGATAAACAGCTCCACAATAGTAGTAGGAGACTTCAACACGCCACTTTCGGTGGACAGAACATCCAGAAAGAAGCTCAACAAAGACACGGAAGAGCTAAATCCTACAATCCACCAACTTGATCTCATAGACATATACTGAAAACTCCAGCCAACAGCAGCCAAGTATACTTTCTTTTCCAACTCACATGGAACATTCTCCAGAATAGACCACATATTAGGCCATAAAGCAAGCCTTAACAAAATCCAAAGCATTGAAATATTACAAAGCATCTTTTCTGACCATAAAGCCATAAAAGTAGAAATCAACAACAGAAAAAGCAAGGAAAAAAAATCAAACACACGGAAACTGAACAACACTTCGCTCAAAAACTACTGGTCTATAGAATAAATTAAGGATGGAATATAGAAATTCATAGACTGAAATGACAATGAAAATACCTCATATCAGAACCTTTGGGACACAACAAAAGCAGTGCTTAGAAGTCAGTTTATAGCAATAAATGCACACATCCAAAAAGAAGAAAGGGCCATAATCAAAACAATAACCCTACAACTGGAACAAGTAGAAAGAGAGCAGCAAAAGAAGCCCTCAGGAGCCAGAAGAAAGGAAATAATAAGAATTAGAGCAGAATTAAATGAAATAGAGAATAGAAAAACAATTGAAAGAGTTAACAAGACGAAAGGCTGGTTCTTTGAAAAGATCTACAAAACTGATAAACCACTGGCCAAACTGACAAAAAAAAAAAAAAAAAAACAGGAGAGGAAGCAGATAACCCATATAAGAAATGAGATGGGTGATATCACAACAGAGCCAAATGAAATTGAAAGAATCATAACAGGATACTATGAAAAACTGTACTCTAACAAATTTGAAAACCTAGAGGAAATGGACAAATTTCTAGAAACTCACTATTTACCTAAACTAACACAGAGGTAGAACAACTAAATAAACCCATAACAAAAGAAGAGATTGAAAAGGTAATTAAAAAACTCCCAAGAAAAAAAAAGCCCTGGTCAGGATGGCTTCACTGGAGAATTCTACCAAACTTTCAGAGAACAGTTAACACCACTACTACTAAAGGTATTTCAGAGCATAGAAAAGGATGGAATACTCCCAAACTCATTCTATGAAGCCAGCATAACCCTGATACCAAAACCAGGTAAAGACATCACACAAAAAGAAAATTACAGACCAATATCCCTCAAGAAGATTGATGCAAAAATCCTCAACAAAATTCTAGCCAATAGAATTCAGCAACATATCAAAAAAATAATTCACCATGATCAAGTGGGATTTATACCAGATATGCAGAGATGGTTCAACATTAGAAAAACAATCAGTGTAATCCATCACATAAATAAAACAAATGACAAGAACCAGATGATCTTATCAATCGATGCAGAAAAGGCATTTGACAAAGTCCAACACCTATACAAGATAAAAACACTGAACAAAATAGGAATAGAAGGGAAATTCCTCAATATAATTAAGGGTATTTATACAAAGCCAACAGCCAACATCATACTAAATGGAGAGAGTTTGAAAGCATTCCCCTTGAGAACAGGAAGCAGACAAGGATGCCCTTTTATCACCACTCTTATTCAACATTGTGCTGGAGGTCCTAGCCAGAGCAATTAGGCTAGAAAAAGAAATAAAGGGCATCCAAAATGGTAGGGAAGAAGTCAAAGTATCTCTATTTGCAGATGATATGATCTTATACACAGAAAACCCCGAAGAATCCACAAGAAAACTACTGGAACTAATAGAAGATATCAGCAGTTTTAGGATACAAGCTAAACATACAAAATCAGTTAGATTCATTTACACCAACAAAGAGAACCTCAAAGAGGAGATCACCAAATCAATACCATTTACAATAGTCCCCAAGAAGATAAAATACTTTGGAATGAATCTAACCAGATACCTAAAAGTTCTGTATAATGAAAACTACAAGACACTACTGCAAGAAACCAAAAGAGATCAGCATAAGTGGAACAACCTACCTTGCCCGTGGATAGGTAGACTCAACATTGTGAAAACGTCAATTCTACCCAAAGCAATCTACAGATACAATGCAATTCCGATCCAAATTACACTGAAATTTTTTAATGATATGGAGAAACAAATCACCAACTTCATATGGAAAGGGAAGAGGACCTGAATAAGTAAAGCATTACTCAAGAAGAAGAACAAGGTGGGAGGCCTCACACTACCTGATTTTAGAACCTATTATACCGTCACTGTAGTCAAAACAGCCTGGTACTGGTACAACAACAGATACATAGACCAACGGAACAGAATTGAGAATCCAGATGTAAATTCACCCACCTATGAGCAGCTGATGTTTGACAAAGGCCCAAGGTCTGTTAACTGGGGAAAAGACAGTCTCTAACAAATGGTGCTGGAGTAACTGGATATCCATCTGCAAAAAACTGAAACAAGACCCATACCTCATATCATGCACAAAAACTAACTCAAAATGGATCAAAGACTTAAATATAAAATCAAAAACGATAAAGATCATGGAAGAAAAAACAGGGACAATGCTAGGAGCCATAATACATGGCATAAACACAGTTCGAACCATAAGTAACAATGCACAAGCACCAGAAGAGAGACTAGATATCTGGGAGCTCCTAAAAATCAAATAGTTATGCTTATCAGAAGACTTCACCAAAAAAGTAAAAAGACAACCTACAGACTGGGAAAAAATTTTTGGCTATGACAAATCGGATCAGTGTCTACTCTCTAAAATCTACAAGATACTGCAAAACCTCAACAACAAGAAGACAACCCAATTAAAAAATGGGCAAAGGATATGAACAGGCACTTCGCCAAAGAAGACGCTCAGGCAGCTAACAGACACATGAAGAAATGCTCAGGATCATTAGCCATTAGAGAAATGCAGATCAAAACTACAATGAGATATCATCTCACTCCAAGAAGGCTAGCATTAATGCAAAAAACACAAAATAATAAATGCTGGAGAGGTTGTGGAGAGACTGGAACACTTACACACTGTTAGTGGGAATGTAAAATGGTACAACCACTTTGGAAATCGATTTGGCGCTTCCTTAAAAGGCTAGAAATAGAAGTACCATATGATCCAGCTATCCCACTCCTTGCAATATATCCTACAGAAATAAGAGCCATCACACAAATAGATATATGCACACCCATGTTCATTGTAGCATTGTTCACAACAGTAAAAAGATGGAAACAACCTCGAAGCCCATCAATGGATGAATGGATAAACAAATTATGGTATATCCACACAATGAAATACTACACAACGATAAATAACAATGATGAAGCCATGAAACATAACATGGAGGAAGCTGGAGGTCATTATGTTGAGTGAATTTAGTCAGTCAAAGAAGGACAAATATTGTATAAGAACACTATTATAAGAACTCAAGAAAAGGTTTAAACACAGAAGAAAACATTCTTTGATGGTTATGAGGGTGGGGAGGGAGGGTGAGGGTTATTTACTAATTAAATAGTAGATAGGAATTATCTTAGGTGAAGGGAAGGACAGCACACAGTGCAGGGGAAGTCAGCACAACTGGACTAAACCAAAGCGTGGAAGTTTCCTGAATACAATCAAATACTTTGAGGGACAGAGTAGCAGGGGTAGGGGTCTGGGGACCATGCTTTCAGGGGACATCTAACTCAACTGGCATAACAAAGCTTATTAAGAAAATGTTCTGCATCCTACTTTGGTGAGTGGCGTCTGGGGTCTTAAAAGCTTGCAAGCAGCCATCTAAGATGCATCAATTGGTCCCAACCACATGGAGTAAAGGAGAATGAAGAACACCAAAGACACAAGGAATGTATTAGCCCAAGAGACAGAGAGGGCCACATAAACTAAAGACTTCATCAGTCTGAGACCAGAAGAACTAGATGGTGCCTGGCTACAGTGAACTAGATGGTGCCCCCTGACAGGGAACACAACAGAGAGTCCCAGATGGAGGAGGAGAAATGTGTGGTGCAGAAGTCAAATTCTAGTAAGAAGACCAGACTTAATGGTCTGACTGAGACTGGAGGAACCCTGGAAAGCATGGCTCCTGGAATCTCTATCAGCCCAGAAATAAAACAATTTCCGAGGCCAACTCTTCAGACAGGGATTGCACTGGACTGTGGGACATAAAGTGATAATCGTGAGGTCTGTGCCTCTTAGCTCAAGTAGATACAAGAGACTAAATGGGCAGCTTCTGTCTGGAAGTGAGATGGGAAGGCAGAGATGGTTAGGAGCTGGTTGAATGGACTTGGGGAATCAGGGGTGGAAAGGAGGAGTGTGCTGTCACAGTATGAGGAGAGCAGTTAGAGTCACATAACAGTGTATGTATAAATTTTTGTATGGGGGAAGAAAAAAAACAATACCCTAACAATACCATCCCGTAAAATCCTGTTGCCATCGAGTCGATTCCAACTCATAAAAATGTTCTAATTATTTCCAAGCTAGTTGGAGCCCTATCTTAATCTGGCTTCCCTAGAGAAGCAAAACCAGTAAAGGGTTTAAATATATGTATATAGAGAGATTTATATCAAGGAAATGGCTCACAGGGTTGTAGGGGCTGGAAAGTTCCAAGCCCATGGGTTAGGCTTGAGGCTTCTCTTGATTCACATAGCTGTAGGGGCTGGTGAACCCAAGATTGGCAGGTCCTCTGGCTTACAGTCTCCAGAGACTGAATTTCAAGATCGACAGCCAAGACAGCAGGTAAGCTGCTAGCTCAAGTCCAAGAATCAGAGGTCAGACCAACAAGGGCCAGCTGCAGGATCCAGAATGATCCAAAGCCCACGAAACTTACCAGAAAGTCCACCAACACTGGATGCAGGCCACACCCTGAGGAAACTCCCTTTCAACTGATTAACTACTCACATCAGATCTCATCATAGAGGTGATCACATTATGTCAGATTTCAGTTTGGAAGTGATTACATCATTATACAAGTGTCAAACTACATCGTAACTGCCACACCACTGAGAATCATGGCCCAGCCAAATTGACACACAACCTTAATGATCACAAGCCTCTAGGCTTCTAAACTTTGCTGGAGGTTCCTAAAGCCATGTTTGATAGTGTTCTAGACATCTTCACTCTTTAAACCACAAAAACCAACCAACCAGTTGCCATTGAGTCAATTCTGACTCATAGCGACCCTAAATTTTCATTGCAACTTGGCAATTCTTTTATTAATTTCTTGTTCACTATCAGTATTACTCTTGCTAGGATGATTTCTTCCTTTTGGAACTTACATTGTTATCAGTTCCTTCAGCTAGCTAAATGGAGATTTAGGAGGGCCGCATAGCTAGGGTCACTGCAAGTACATTATGGAATTTGAACCCAGTTCTGTTTGACTCCTATGCCAGTTCTTCTCCTCATTTCCAAACCACTTTCTGGCAGGGGATCTATGTTACAGATCTTTGCCCAGAATAGAGTCGTTTGCAAATAGATAGAGTCAAACTGCTATTTCCATTTCCATGCCCCCCCAAAACTAAACAAAATCATCAGTGTACAGTACAAACTAAGCAAATAATTATAGTAGAAGAAAATCCCACCAGTGAAAAGAAATTCCGTGAGCTATGTGAATCAGGAAAATTGTTGTGGTCTTGCCTGGCAATCTTGAAATTTGTCAATCTTCACAGCCTGTGAGCAGGAACCCTGCTCTCCGACCTGCCGATCTTGGGCTCGCCAGCTTCTGTGGCTGCATGACTTGAAAAGAAATTCCGTGAGCTATGTGAATCAGGAAAAATGTTGTGGTCTTGCCTGGCAATCTTGAAATTTGTCAATCTTCACAGCCTGTGAGCAGGAACCCTGCTCTCTGACCTGCCGATCTTGGGCTCACCAGCTTCTGTGGCTGCATGACTTGGGAGAGGCCTCTACCCTGATCCACAGACTTGGGACGTTCCACCCTCTACGATTGTGTGAGCTGTTTCCTTGATATAAATTTCTCTCTATATATATATTTATACACTTTACTGGTTTTGCTTCTCTAGAGAGCCAAGCCTAAGACAGTCATCATAATTTTCTTGAGCTAGTATCTAAAATAGATAGTAAATGAAGTCAGTTAGGCAGAATTTCTTTATTTCCTCAGTGGCTACATTTTCTAGAAGTTAACACAGGCTGCTTCTCAGAGTTTTCTTTAGGTATTTTTCTTGCCACCCAAATGGAGAGTTCTCAGATATAAACTTTTGAATAGAGTACTGTTATAACAAAGGCTGACAGAAATTGCCTTTAAATTTAAATCCAAGGAGAAAATTATGGATCCTTGTGCTTAGACAATATCCATAGGAGCATTACTATTTCTCAGCAAAGACATAGGTGAGAACTGTGGAAAGAAAAAACTGTGAGAAACTAAGTTGCATAAGAACACTTTTAAAGCCACTTTGGTCTATTTGAGCAAGATTTTTTACTCTAAGGACCTGAAGAAAAACAGTGTCTTTGAAGCTACCATCCTTTAATATGTAAATAGCACAATTTCTGGCTGTTCTTCTCAGCTTATCTGCACCTGTAAAACGAAGGCAATGAGCCTTGCCTGGATGGTGAATCACAGTTCAGTGAAAGCATCTCAGTTTTGTCAGAATAGGCTATAAACACCCCACAAAACAGATAGGTGCAAATCACAGGCTTGGGGGAGGCTGGGGAGGGTGCCTAAGGAAGAGGTCAACTATAATTCTTTTATCTTTTTCTTCCAACTCTTTCCAAGAAAGTGCCACATCTTAATGAGAATGTCCAGCAATCCGGCATTCCTTTCTCCCCGAATGGGATAGGGATTCACAGTGATGGAGGAGGAAAACTCACAGACAGCCCTCTATCAAGCTTGTAAGTGCCTTCAGTAATTACCAAGGGGCCATGCTCACCTTCCCGGCACCTACTCCACTCACTGAATTTTTAGATTCCATTTGCATTTTTACCACTGAATAATGATTAACAGACAGGACCACTTTATAAACAAGAAGAAGTGTACTTTATAAATACATTAAATTTATTGCAAAGCCAACTTACCCCTCCTACTTTTTTTCCAGCAAATGTACCATCAACATACTGGGACAGTGCAATGAAAAATGAGAGAATTAAAGTACAGTAAAGACCTCTTCACATTGCATACACTGTAAGCGGGGTGTGACAATGGAATCCTGTTTATTTAACACTAGGGAAAGGCAAATCCTAACACTGCCTCTGAGTTCTTGGCTACCACAGCTTCATTCTCCTCTATCCCTCCTAAACAGCTATCCTAACAATTACACAAAAAAGACAAACTGCATCTCATGCCTTTTTTCTCTTCATTTATCTGCTTCACAGACTTGTGGCTATATTCTGACAGCTGTCTCTGTATTATTTTTCAACAAATCTGGATAAATACTTTATATTTACTGCCAAACCACAGATAAGTCTGTCATTTCTACTAATCTTACTAACTCGTTATGTGAAGCAAAATTTTAAATACTCTATATATTATGTGAAATCCCTGGGTAGTATAAATGGTTAATACTCTCTACTGTTAACTGAAAGGCTGGAGGTTCAAGTCCACCCAGAGGCACCTCGGAAGAAAGGCCTAGCAATCTACTTCCAAAAATCAGCTATTTAAAACCCTATGGAGAACAGTTCTACTTTGACACACACGTGGTCGCTATGAGTCAGAATCAACTGGACAGCTCAACTTTGGCTTGATTATATATTATGCACCTTTGAAAGAAACATATTAACCATGGTTTGACCACAAGTGTTGAACTCCCAAGAATGGCAGAGTCCTCATTTAACATTTGATCATATTTAAAGGTCTATTCAAATCTCCATAAATGTATCACACACGTCATAGTTGTCATAATGCATTATTCAAAAATGAGTACAGGGTCTTTAAAGGAGTATTCCTTGGTAAAGAAAACTGAGTGAGAGTTAAATTCAAGTTCTTTAGTAAGACTGAAAATGCCAGAGATAAAAGGAATTTGGCTAATTAACTCGAATCCCTAGTTTGGTCAGGAACTTAGTGATAATTATTAAAATAACAAAATGAGAAAAGAAATCACAATCCTAGTGTCATGGATTGAACTGTGTCCCCCCAAAATATCTGTCAACTTGGCTAGGTCATGTTTCCCAGTATTGTACGATTGTCTACCATTTTGTCATCTGATATGATTTCCCTATGTGTTGTAAATCCCATCACTATAATGTAATGAGATGGATTAGTGGCAGTTATATTGATGAGATCTACAAGATCAGATAGTGTCTTAAGCTGATCTCTTTTGAGATATAAAAGAAGCAAAAAGAGAGACATGGGGACCTCATACCACCAAGAAAGCAGTGCCAGGAGCACAGCGTGTCCTTTGGACCTGAGGTTCCTGTGCAGAGAAGCTCCTAGACCAAGGGAAGATTAATGACATGAACCTTCCTCCAGAGCTGACAGAGAAAGCCTTTGCCTGGAGCTGATGCCCTGAATTTGGACTTGTAGCCTACTAGACTGTGAGAGAATAACTTTCTCTTTGCTAAACCCATCCACTTGTGGTATTTCTGTTACAGTAGCACTCAGATGACTAAGACACCTCCTGATGTTGCAATAATGCAATATTATATGCTAATATACTCCTGGGGCTATCACACATTCATACTATCTTTTTGAACAGGAATGTGGGAATATATTTCAAGGATGCCATATACGTTCTTATCTTGATACCATCTCATAAATAAAATAATTAAGCAGAAGAAACTTATCATATGCATAAAAATTCTTCATTCTGTCCCATAGTGTGCTTTGTGACCTGTGTCCTTTGGAAGACAAATTCCATGGGATGCTAATTGTTGTTACTTGAAAAAAAAAGTGCCTGTGATCAAATCAGTATGGGAAGTGCTGAATTAAAGACAGATAGGTTTCTGTCCTTCAGGACTCTTAGGTTACTGTAACTCTCTACAGGGGAGATGAAGCAGGCAGCATTTTTCAAACGCTTTTGCTGTGGAGCTATTTTCATGCACGCTTTTCCATCCTAGGGCTTTGTAGGACATACTCATGGAAATAACGACGTTGGGAGTGCTTGTGGATGTTCCTTGTCAGACACAAAGCCTTTGCCCCTGTTATATGACCTCTTGAATAACCCAAATGGAGATCACTGAAGTTCACACTCATTTTACGGTCACCCCTGTGGTTATTAATCCTGTGTGGTGAAACACGGTAACACCGGTTGTTGCTGTTAGCTGCTGTCGGGGTGACCTCATGTACAACGGAATGAAATGCTGCCTAGTCCTGCACCATCTCCACGGTCCTGTTATGATCCATAAAGTTTACACTGGCTGATTTTGGGAACCAGATTGCCAGGCCTTTCATCCTAGAAGAAGAAAGGAAGCTCCACTGAAACCTGTTCATCATCATAGCAACACGCAAGCCTCCACTGACAGACGGGTGGTGGCTGCGCATATGGTGCATTGGCCAGGAATCAGACATGGGTCTCCCGCGTGGAAGGTGAGAATTCTACCACAGTCCTGCCAGTAACAACAGGCGACCTGGTCCTTATCAGAGACTCGGAACACCACAAGGTAGAAATAAAAAATAAATAGAATACCTAACGTTCTTTGTTGTCTTCGGTGTAGTATGCTCGCCAGGGTTAAGTTTATCAGAGGATTCCAGTCCTGAATGTATGAGTAGCTAACTGCATGAATCCAAGTATGTCCTAAACCTCTACTTGCCTTATTTTCTTTATCCATAAAATGAGTAAACCCTAGTGTCCAATATGTGCTTGTATTATGGCTAGTCAGAAATGTTTGGCAATATTACTATTGTATAACTGGCTGCCACCTAAGCCATGCCCACATAACAGCCTGGATTAACTAGTAATTATTATTTTTTTATTGTTGTGCTTTAAGTGAAAGTTTACAATTCAAGTTAGTCTCTCATACAAAAGTTTATGCACACATCGTTTTGTGACCCTAGTTCCTCTCCCTCTACTGTGACAGCACATTCCTCCTTTCCACCCTGGATTCCCCGTGTCCATTCAACCAGGTCCTGACCCTCTCTGCCTTCTCATCTCACCTCTGGACAGGAACTGCCCATTTAGTCTCATGGATCTACTTGAGCTAAGAAGCACACTCTTCGCAAGTATCATTTTATGTCTTATAGTGCAGTCTAATCTTTGTCTGAAGAGTTGGCCTCGGGAATGGTTTTATTAACTTATAATCAAAGGGGAGTGTAATTAATTTTATTATAGTTCTGAATTGTTCAATTTTTGCCATCACTAACAGGGCATAAGAAAATTATGAAATATTATTTGCAGGACAAAAACAAATCTGAAGAAAAATACTGAGAGGCCATGCAGTGCAAAAAGCAGGAGGACATGGCAGCACTTATTCAGTCAGTAATAACGCCGCCACTGCACTTCACCTGGAGTCCATTCACTCATTTATTCACTAGGTGTTTACGGAGCACCGTCTCTGTGCTAAGGACTGTGAGACGGGCTAGACAAAATGAGAAACACATGTGGTCCCTGCCCTCACACGATGTGCGATACTTTCTCTATAAAATAAAAAATTTCACATACATTTGAAGAGCTGAATGTTGGTCTGTGTTTTTTACAGCATTTTAACAAAATCAGTAAAATAATACACTACACAGGAGGATTCTTTTTAAATTACTTACATTAACAATATAGTAAAGGTTCGTATGCCTCAGAATCAAACCCAGAAACCTAAGTACCTATGATTTAGAGGTGTTTTGTGGGATAGATGAAAACTTCTGGTTGAGTTCAGCTGAAATTGTACCCAAGGCATAAAAACTACCTCCAACACACTTTGGAGAATTAAAACAATACTTTCTTTACACCTTAATTAAAGTCAATAAAGAATCTTAACGTTTGTCAAGGCTGACAACCACCACCTTTCATTTCAACTATTCTAATTAAAATACCTAGCAACTTGGCAGAAGTTTTACTGATTAACTGAACTACCACTTAACTCTTTTAGAAACATCTATCAGATTCCAAATTAAGCTGCAGCAACAGCTCTAAGTTCATTAACGCATAATGGCTAAATATTTTTATTTCCTCCACCCATAATCATATGTCTACGATAAAACATCACATAAGAATCGTTTGGGCAACAGCACAAAGAGAAAACAGCTGCAATTTCTTTGTCTAAGCTCCCTATGGGAGCTCTGGTGTTGGCAGTGGTTAAAGTTCTTGGCTGCTAACCAAAAGGCCAGCAGTGTGAATCCACTAGCCTCTCCACAGGAGAAAGATGTGGTGGTCTGCTTCTGTAAAGATCTGCAGCCTTGGAAACCCTATGGGGGCAGTTCTACTCAGTCCTACAGGGTTGAAATGAGTCAGAATCGACTCAGCGGCAGTGGGTTTGGTTTTAAGCTCCCCACGGTCATTATCTTTACCAGAGAACAAAAACCAATGAAAGGAAAAAATTATTTTCCAACTTCTCTTTTGGATGTTCTTTCCAGCATTTTACCAAGGATATCTGAGATAGTAGTTCTCAATGTTTTTTATTTTTTTTCCCCTACAAACACGATAGAGGGCAGTAGTGGTTCAGTGGCGGAATTCTCCCCCACCATGCAGGTGGCCTGGGTTCTACATCCATCCGATGCAGCCTCCACTCCTGCAGTCACCACTTGTCTATCAGGGGAGGCATGCATGTTGCTATGATGCTGAACAGGTTTCAGTGAAACTTCCAGACTAAGACAGACTAGGAAATCTTCTGAAAAATCAGCCACTGAAAATGCTAGGGAGCACAGTTCTACTCTAACACACAAGAGGTCAACAGGAGGTGGAGTGTACTCAATGGCAACTAGATGCCATTTACAAACTCATACTTTCAACTCAGTCTTCTGTGAGTTCCACAGCCCCGTATGAAATTGCATACTTGACACTTTATCCATAGGCATCTCCATCTCAACACGTCTAAAGCAAAACTTTTCATTTTCCCAAAATCACACCACCTATGTCAGTAAAAATCCATGCCATTCATCCAATTACTTGAATCAACCCCAACTCCATTCTCCACACATCTACAAAGTAAGTTGGATTATGTCCCTTCCTTGCTTAAAAACCTTCCATAATATCCATTGTACTTTTAATGGTATCCACGGTCTTTAAAAGAGTAAATGGCTTTTAATGATCTGGTTTTGCTAGGTTCTTTCAATTCCTTCTGGTTCATTTTGCTTTAACCACACTGGTCTTCCCTCAGTTCCAAATAAGTGAAGCTCTTTTCTACCTCATTACAAAATGAAAAATTTATGCATTTATTAATAAGCTGTATATTGAGCAGATCTACACTGTAGCATATGGGGTTGCCATGAGTTGGAATCAACTTGACAGCAACTAACAACAACAAAACCAATTGCTGTCTAGTTGATCATGACTCATGGCAACTCCCCATGTGTCAGAGTAGAACTGTGCTCCATAGGGTTTTCGGTGGCTGATTTTTCAAAAGTAGATTGCCAGTCATTCCTTCTGAGGTGACTCTGAGTGGACTCAAACTTTCAACCCTTTGGTTAGCAGTCAAGCACAATGACCATTTACACCACCCAGGGGCTCCATAGTGCTTACTGTATATCAGACACAAATATTAACTCATTTAAGATGACTACATAAATTAAATATGACACATCCCAAGGGTGTCTCCAGCTATGTTTTGAAGACTGCAAATCTAAAATATTCAACACCTTAACTTAAAATTTTCTGCAAACTTCAATAGATTGTCAGAAATGAGTAATATCTGACATTAACTCTGGGCCCAGATTGGATCTCTGAGGTCAAATGGACAGGCAATAGCATAGAGACAGTATTACTAGATGTAAACTCTGCCTGGTTATTTTTACAACCATCTAGATCAGTGGTTCTCAAACGCGGCTCCAGAGTCAGTAGCACTGGTATCTCCTGGGGCCCACGTCAGACCTACTGAGTCTGATATTGTGGGGTGGGGCCCAGCAATCTGTGTTTTAATAAGCCCTCCAGCTGGATTTGATGCACGCTAACATGTGAGAACCACTGCTCTAGAAATATAGACTAGCTACCTTAGTCAATTAAATCAATATTAAAAAAATAATAATGAAATAGCTTGCAGGTCCTGCCAGAGTTGAGGACCAAGTTTCTCTAAGCCAGTGTTTCTCCATCTCGGATGCATATTGAAATCACTTAAAGGGTTAAAAAAGTAATAACAACAATGACAAAAATTAATGCCTAGTCTTAGTTCCAGGGATTCAAATTCCTTGGAATGACCTGGGCTTTGGGATTTTTAAAACCCCTTCTGGTAATTCTGATAACCTGCCAGGACTGAGAACTTTTTTCCCCTAAACAGTAGGTAGCATAAAGGAAGGATGGAAACTATCATTATTCTCACACCTTGCGTTATTAAGATCTTATTTTCTGGCATTAATAGCTTTTGGTACCACAATAAGATAATCAATTTGCAATTATTCCACTAAAATGCATGGGTAAATATTTCTTTTTTATTGTGTATTTCTTTTTTTATATATAATTTTATTTATTGTGCATTTGTTTTTGAGAATACACACAACAAAATATACACCAATTCAAGGGAGGCAGTCCAAGATGGAGGCATAGTCAGACACCTCATAATGTTCCTCTTACAAAAATACCCAAGAAAACAAGTGAATTGGATATAGATGACAGATTTGGAAACCTGAGCATCAAAGGCAAGGCTGAAGAATCAGACTAAGCGCCAAGTAGAAGGAGAGACGGTACAAAAACAGCTGACACAGAGAATTATGGATCACCGGTGCTCGGCCAGCTGAAGCTCCACAGAGCAGCCATATTGAGACAAAGCTAGCAGTGCTCCCAGCTGAAACCCCATAACTTGGTGCAGATGAGCAGGAGTGACTCTGCACCCATGCCCAGAGCCATGCAGGAGTGCTCTCTGTCCTGTGAAAGTTAAGTGCACTCACCTCACCCACCGTTTCCACCTCAACCCCCTGTGCTGGAGGTTTGCAGACCTGTGGTGCCCCCAACACCCCCTTCACCCATTCCCCACACCCGCACATGATCTCAGTCCAGTGGCATCCACCACTGCCCTGTCCCCTGATCAGGAGGCCTATGGACCAATGGTGCCTGCCCTTTCATCCAGCCACTCTTGCTGGGGACACGCAGACTGGCAGCACCTGCCTTTCTGCCCAGCCACTGGTGCTAGGGGCCTGTGGACAGTTGACGTCCCCCCTTCTGCCCACACAACCACACTTGGGGGTCTGTGATCCAGCTGCGCCTGCTTCTCTGCCTAGCCACCCATGCCAGGAGCCCGTGGATGGGTGGCGCCCCCTCTTCCACCCACCCACCCATGCCGGGGGCCCGCAGACTGGTGGGGCCCACTCCTAAGCCCAGCCACGTGAACCACGGACTGCAGTCCAGAGAAGTCTGCTTCTCCGCTTGGCTGCTGGCACTGAAGACCTAGGTATGGGCGGTACCCCCTTTCCATGCAGCCAACTGCACTGGGGGACTGAGGACTGGTGACACCCACTCCTACACTCAGCCACCCACATCAGAGGCCCATGGACTAGTGGTGCCTGCTGCTCCACCCAGCCACTGGTGCCTGGAGCCTGGGAACTGAAGGCACCCACTCCTATACCCAGCCACTTGCACCACAGGTCCACAGACCAGCAATGCCCCCCTTTTCCTCCAGCCACCTGTGCTGGAGGGCTGAAGACCAGCAGCACAGCCTCTCCCACATCACAACCTAGCAAACAGGGGCATGCTTTTGTAGTGGACACCCACAAACTGGCAGCACCCCCTTTGCCTAATCCCCCACACCACCCCTCCAAGCAATCAGAGGCTTGTGCCTGCTCTGATGACTCCCATGAAGCTCTGCCTACCTGAGACCGTTGGTGAGAGCTTCCGAACCACCCACTTGGTGACTAACAATGTGAGCACCCTCACTCCCAGCAACAGGCAGTGCATACATACAATACCCAACCCAGTGACCACCTCTGCACCCATGCCCTGGTGACTGACTGGACAGACACATCACCTCACCAGCAATGCCAGCTACGTCCTCAGCCGCCCTGCAAGAACAGTGAACAGAGACCTGTGCTCACACACTGAGCTGCTGCCCCAACCACACAGAGACAGGTGGTGAAAGCTCCCGTGCATCCAGACTAATGACCAAAGTAGCACACACACTGCACCTACTCGGATATAACAAAAAAAAAAAAAAACCAAAAAATCAGGACACAGCAAACAAACATAAAATAAATAAATATAATAACACCTTAATGCCTCAGAGATAACAGACAATATCAAATCACATAAAAAGGCAGGACAAGATGGCTCCAGTAAGTGACTAAAATAAAGAATCAGAAAACCTTCTGGAGGAAGGTTTGGTAATGAGCTACCTGATAAGGAATTCAAAAGACTAATAAATAGGGCTCTCCAAGAGATCAAGGAAAACACAGACAAAACCAAGGAAAACACAGACAAAATGAAGAAAAACACAAAGCATTAGAAGAATCAAGGGAAGCAATACAAGAGCAAAACAACAAAATAAATAGACAATTAGAAACCATACACAATCAGCAACTAGAGATACAATAGATTAACAATAAAATTTCAGAAATAGACAATTCAGTAGATGGGCATAAGAGCTGAACTGAATCAATGGAAGACAGAGTCAATGAAATAAGAGGATAAATCCCTTGACACCAATTTGTTTTAGGAAAAAGAAGGACGAAAACCTAAGAATTATGTGGGACGCTATCAAGAGGAAGAATTTACATGTGATTGGAATTCCAGAAGAGAAGAAGGCAAGAAAAGGAAAAAAAAAAAAAGAGAGAGAGAGAGAGAATAGTCAAAGCTTTGCTGGAAGAAAACTTCCCTAGATGAGAAGATGTCCATCCAAATAACTCAATAAACCCCATAGACCCCAAAAGAAATTCACCAAACATATCATAATCAACTTGCCAAAACCAAACACAAAGAAAGAATCCTGACAGCAGCTTGGGAAAAGCGAAATGTCACCTAGAAAGGGGAATCTATAAGCCTAAACTCTGATTACTTGGCAGAAACCATGCAGGCAAGATGCCAATAGGATGACATATATAAACCTTGAAAGAAAAAAAAAATTGAACTAAGAATTATATATCCAGCAAAACTGTCTCTCAGATATGATGGCAAAATTAGGACATATCCAGGTAAACAGAAATTAAGGGAATTTGTAAAAACCAGACCAACCTTACAAGAAACACTAAAGGAAGTCCTTCAGACACAGAATCAACAATATCAGACAACAACCTGAGATTAGGACACAAGACAGCATCAGCCAGATACCAACCTAGATTTTTAAAAAATTCTCAAAATAAGACAAAACTAAAACACTGAGAACAGGGAACCAGAGATGTCAATCTGTAAATAACCACAGGGTCAAAAAAAAAAGGGAGACTATGGAGAGGAAGATAAGAAGATACCAAGAAATAAAAGACTGACTTAAACTTAGGAAGATAAAACTAAATTTCAAGGTAACCATAAAGAAAGTTAACAAACCTAGTCATCAAAATAAAAAGAAGAAAAACATAAAGACTCAGAAAACACAAAATCAACAAAAACAGAAGAAATGAAAAAAAAAAATCCATAAACAAAAAGAACTAAGCACAGAAAATTAAGCAGAAAAAGAAACCATCAACCTCACAGAAAAAAAGCACAGAAAAATGACAACAGTAAACTCATACCTATCAATAGTCACACTTAATGTGAATGACTTAAATACACCAGTAAGAGAAATGGATAAAAAAACCCTGCCTACAAGAGACACAGCTTAGACACAAAGACACAAATAAACTAAAACTTAAAGGATGGGGGGAGAAGAAAACCAAGCAAACAATAACCAAAAAAGCAGGAGTGGCATTATTAATCTCTGATAAAACAGTTTTTAAGGCAAAAAACCACCATAAATGATAAGGAAGGACATTATATAATGATTAAAGGGGTAAATCCACCAAGAGGACATAACCATAATAAATATATACACACCCAATGGCAAGGCTCCAAAATACATAAAACAAACTCTAAGGGCATTGAAAAGAGAAATAGTTTCACAGTAATAGTAGGAGACTTCAACACACCAATTTCAGTGAAGGACAGAATATCTAGAAAGAAACTCAAAAAAGATACAGGAGATCTAAATGCCACAATCAACCAACTTGACCACACAGACATATATAGAACACTCCTAACCGCAGCAAAGTATACATTCTTTTCCAATGCACATGGATAATTCCCAGAATAGACCACATTTTAGGCCATGAAGCAAGTCTCAATAAAATCCAAAACACTGAAATAATACAAAGCATTTTCTTTGATCACAATGCTAGAAAAGTAGAAATAAATAAAAGGAAGAGCAAGGAAAAAATTCAAATACATGGAAACTGAATAACACCTTGTTAAAACACACTGCTAATCGAAGAAAGCAAAGATGAAATTAACAGATTCCTAGAATCAAATGAGAATGAAAACATGTCATACCAAAAACTTTGGGACACAGCAAAAGTAGTGCTCAGACATCAATTTATGGCAATAAAAATACACACCAAAAAAGAAGAAAGAGCCAAAATGTTAGCCCTAAAACTTGAACAAATAAAAAGGGAGCAGCAAAAGAAGCCCACAGTCACCAGAAGAAAGTAAATAATAAAGATTAGAGCAGAAATAAATGAAACAGAGAACAGAAAACAATAGAGAGAGTCAATGACACCAGAAGTTGGTTCTTTGAAAGAATGAATAAAAGCAACAAACCACTGGCCAAATTGACAAAAGAAAAGCAGGAGAAGAAGCAAATAACCCAGTTAAGATATGAGATGGCTGACATTACAACAGAACCAAACGAAATAAAAAGGATCATAACAGCATATTATAAAAAATTGTACTCCAACAAATTTGAAAAGCTAGAAGAAATGGATAAATTTCTAGAAACACACTACCTACCTAAACTAACACAAACTGAGATAGATAAATGGAACAGACCCATAACAAGAGATTGAAGAGGTAATAAATCTTCCTTCCCCTCTGCAAAAGAAAAAAAAAGCCTAGCCTGGACAGCTTCATGGAGAATTCTACCAAACATTCAGAGAAGAGCTCACATCATTACTATTCAAACTATTTCAAAGCATAGAAAAGGATAGAATACTCCCAAACTCATTCTATGAAGCCAGCATAACCCTGATACCAAAGCCAGGCAAAGATACCACAAAAAAAGAAAATTACAGACCAATATTCCGCATGAATATAGATGCAAAAATTCTGAACAAAATTCTAGCCAGTAGAATTCAGCATCATATCAAAAAAATAATACACTACAACCAAGTGGGATTCATACCAGGTATGCAAGGAGGTTCAACATTAGAAAATCAATTAACATAATTCACCACATAAATAGAACAAAAGAAAAGAACCACATGATCATCTCAATGCAGAAAAGGCATTTGATAAAGTCCAACACCCATTCCTGATAAAAACTCTCAGCAAAAGAAGGGAAATTCCTCAACATAATAAAGGGCGTCTATGCAAAACCAACGGTCAACATCATTCTTAATGGAGAGAGGCTGAAAACATTCCCTTTGAGAACAGGAACAAAACAAGGATACCCTTTATCACCACTCCTATTTAACATTGTACTAGAATTGCTAACTAGAGCAATAAGGCAAGAAAAGGATATAAAGGGCATTCAAATTGGTAAGAAAGAAGTAAAACTATGCCTATTTGCAGGTGATACTGTCCTACACATAGAAAATCCCAAAGATGACACAAAGATTCCACTAGAACTAACAGAAGGATTCATCAAAGTAGCAGGATATAAGATCAATGTACAAAAATCAGTTGGATTCCTCTACACCAACAAAGAGAACTTTGAAAAGAAAATCAGGAAAAAATTACTATTTACAATAGCCCTCCCCCACTAAAAAAGATAAAACACTTAGGAATAAATCTAACCAAGGATGTAAAAGACCATACCAAGAAAACTACAAAACACTACTGCAAGTAACTAAAAGAGACCTACATAATTGGAAAAACATACAATGATCATGGACAGGAAGACTTAACATTGTGAAAATATCAATACCACCCAAAGCGATCTATAGATATAATGCAATCCTGATCCAAATTCCATCAGCATCCTTTATGAGACAGAAAAAATAATCACCAACTTTATACGGAAAGGAAAGAGACCCCAGATAAGTATAACATTATCGAAGAAGAAGAAGAAGAAAGCAGGAGGTCTCACACTACCTGATCTCAGATCTTGCAATATAGTCACTTGTCAGAACAGCCTGGTACTGGTACAATGACAGACACATAGACCAATGGAACAGAATTGAGAACCCAGGAATAAATCCATCCACCTATGGACAGCTGATCTTTGAAAAAGGACCAAAATCCATTAAATGGGGAAGAGACAGTGTCTTTAACAAATGGTGCTGGCAAAACTGGATGTCTATCTGTAGAAAAATGAAATAGAACCCATTCTTCACACCATATACAAAACCTAACTCAAAATGGATCACAGACGTAAATATAAAACCTAAAATAATAAAAGAAAAAATAAGGATAATGCTAGGGGCCCTAAATATGGCATAAATAGAATACTAAACATAACTAACAATGCACAAACAGCAGACGATGAACTAGATAAATGGGAGCTCCTAAAAATTAAACACTTACGCTCATCAAAAGACTTCATCTAAAGAATAAAAAGAGAACCTAAAGACTGGGGAAATATTTTTTGCTACAACATATCTGACAAGGGTCTAATCTCTAAAATTTATAGAAACCTTCAATACCTCAACAACAAAAAGACAATCTAATTAATAATTGAGCAAAGAATATGAACAGACATTTCACCAAAGAAGACATTCAGGCAGCTAAAAAACACATGAAGAAATGCTTGCGATCAAAAAAACAGAAACTAATAAAAAAAAACAGAAAATAGAACATGGTGCCCTAGATAGCCACACCATGCTGTCCCTCTGCAGCAAAGACCTGAAAAACTAAGTAAAACAGATACAAATACAAGTTCTGGAGCTGTAAGAATTAAATGATGGGATAAAGAACTAGATCAAACACCAAATGGAAGAAGAAGCTGACAGAAAACAGAGAAAGAGGAGAGATATGGAGTGGAAGTCCCCTGCCAACCAACTAACATGGCACAGCGTTGCCATCTTGGAAAACAGCCAACAATAACCTTGGGTAGGGAGTACAGGAAGGCAACTTCACGGAGCTCCCAGCAGGAGACAGAGCACCCGGTAACCTGAGAAAGATGCTTTCCCACCCCTCACCCTTCTGGTAAGTAGCAGCAAGTACCCCTCCAGCCTGGCAGTGCTCACCACTGGGGCCCACAATACAAGCCATTCCCAACCACCCTGCCCCACCTCTTCCCACCACACAGCTTTTTTCCCCCTTTCTTCCTTTTCTTTCTCCCACCTAGCCCCGTATGCCACTTCACCCTCCTCTTTGTGCTGAACCCCTGCCATGCCACAGTGGCTAGACATCCACTAGTCCACCACCACCCTGGATCCATAGCACCCCACCCAATAGCTCTTGCTACACTGCCATTTTTTAAAATTTTCTTTTCTTCTGTCTTTTTTCTTCCTCCCATCTAGCTCCATAGATAACCTATTCTCCCTTCTTACCTGCCTCTGGGTGTGCTCGGACCCCACTCACCAGCCCCCATGATGAGGCCATTTATTATTATTTTCCTTTTTTTCTTTCTTCTTGTTCTTTCTCCTTCCCTCCTAGCCCCATACACCACCTCCCCTCACTTCCCGCTGGTCCCTGCTCTGCTGCTGCAGCTAGACAACCACCAATGTACTGGCCTGCTGTTGTCCCAGGTCCTCCCTGCCACTACCCACCAGCCCCCACAGCACCACCATTTTTTAAAATTTATTTATTATTTATTTTTCTTTCTTTACTTTCTCCCTCCTACCTAGCCCCATTTGTCACCTCCTCTCCCTTCCCATCTGAGACCACCCCGCCCACACTTGCCAGCACCCACCATGCCATCATCTTTTTTCTCTCTTTCTTTTCTTTCTCACTCCCAACTAGCAATTTCACCACTTCCCCCCACCCCTTCCTGCCAGTTCCTGTCAGACAGCGGTAGCTAGAGAGCCACAGGTGCATCGACCCATCTCTGCCACGGGTCTGTGCCTCACCCTCACCCACAGACCCCTGGCACACTGCCATCTTTTTCTTTTCTATGTTTTCTTTCTCCCTCCCACCTAACCCCATGTGTCACCTTCCCTCCCTTCCCAATGCCCATGGGTCCTCCCTGCCCCCACTTGTCAGTCTCCACAGTGCCACCATTTCCCCCCCTTTTTTCTTTTTTCCTTTCTCCTTCCCACGTAGCCCCATATGCCACCTATCCCCCTTCCCACTGACCACCACCACACTGCCACAGATAGAATACCACCAGCATACCAGCCCACTGCTGCACTGGGTCCACACTGTCCCCACCCATGTGTCTCCACCACAGTCATTTATTTATTATTATTTATTTTATATCTCTTTCTCCCTCCCATCTAGCCCTATATGCCACCTCCTCCCCTTCCCATCATCCCCCACCAAGTTGCTGCTGCTAGAGCATCACCAGCACTCAGGTCTGCCACTGCACCAGGCCCAAAGTGTCCCTCTCCTCCTGCCACCAGATGCTGAACAGTGATGAAAAACACCCCTGCCCATCTGGCGAGGGGCTGTGAACACTCCCACACCTCTGGACCAACATCAGGAGGCAGACAACACCTGCCAAGTCTACCCTCAGCCACCTTGCTAAACCAGTGAAAAGCAAAGTGGGCTCTTCCTTCCTGCTGTAGCCCTGCCCACTTGTACAAGGTGGAGAGAGCTATCATGGGGATAAATGAGCAAGCAGCACAGCACAGCTGACACATCTATCCTGACATAGCAAAACAAAACAAAAAATTAGGCTGAGAAAAATGAACATACAATCAATAAATCAAGATAATAATACCTTAAGGTCTCAGAGACAGAAGGCAATATCAACGCCTACAAAAAAGCAGGGCAAGATGGCTCCAGCAAGTGAGCAAAACAATCAGATAACCTACCGGTAGAAGAAAAGGCAGTGGACCTGATATAGAATTCAAAAGACTAATATTTAGGGCTCTCCAAGAGATTAGGAAAGATATCAAAGAAAACGCAGACAAAACCAAGGAAAAAATAGATAAAATCATGGAAAACACAGACAAAAACAATGAAAACAACAAAAATCAAGGAAAACACAGACAAAGCAATAGAAGAATTCAAAAAATAATAGAAGAACAAATTTAACTCTATCTTCCTAAGTTTGAACCAGTCTTTTATGACTTGATATTGTCTTGACGTCATCTCCATTTGAAAGTTTATATCTACACCATTTATTCCCATGTTTATTGTTTTGATGTTGTCTTCATTTACAGGTTGATGTCTGTTTCTCTGTTTTAAGTCTTTTGGCTTTGTTTTGTTACTGAGAGTTCTTTACCTATGTTGGTACTTGGCTGATGCTGTCCTGTGTCACAGACTCCAGCTGTTGTCTGATGTTTTTGTTCTCTAACTGAAGGACTCTCTTTAATAGTTCTTGTAAGTTTGGTTTGGTTTTATGAATTCCCTTAATTTATGTTTATCTGGAAATGTCCTAATTTTGCTACCATATTTGAGAGAGAGTTTTGCAGGATACATTATTCTTGGTTGGCAGTATTATTCTTTCTTTCAAGGTTTTATATATGCATTGCCTTCTTGCATGCATACTTTCTGTTGAATAATCAGAGCTTACTCTTATTGCTCCCCCTTTCTATGTGACTTTGTGAACAATTACGAATCATACAAAAACAACAACTATAAATCCAAAAGATAAACAACAAAATTTCAGAAATGGACAACTCAATGGAAGGTTGTAGGAGCAAATCTGAAAGACAAAGTTAGTGAGATTGATGACAGATTCATGGACGCCACTTTGTTTCAGGAAAAATCAGAGAAAAGGATGAAGAAAACCTTAGAACTATGTAGGACACAATGAAGAGCAGAAATGTGCACTTGATCAGAGTTACAGTACAGGGGTAGAAAATGGAAAACACAGAGAAGACTGTTGAAAATTTGCTGGCAAAAATTTCCCAAATATCATGAAAGATGGAAAGCTGACTATCCAAGATGCTCAATGAATGCCTTACAGGATAGATCCCAAAGGAAAGTCAACAAGACATAATCATAATCACACTTGCCAAAACCAAAGACAAAGAAAGAATCCTGAGAGCAGCTCGACAAAAACACAAAGTCGCATCTGTTGGTCCCATCCCATCCAGAGCAAAGGAGAATGGAAAAAAAAAAAAAAACAGACACAAGGAAAATATTAGTCCAAAGAACTAATGGAACACATGAACCACAGCCTTCACCAGCCTGACCCCTGAAGAACAAGATAGTGCCCAGCTACCACCATCGACTGCTCTGACAGTGATACAGTAGAAGGTTCAAAACAAAATTCAAATTCACACACACACCACAAAACCAGACTTACTGGTCTGACAGAGACTGGAGGAACCCCCAAGACTATGGCCCCTGGACACCCTGCTAACTCAGAAGTGAAGCCACTGCTGAAGTTTGCCTTTCAGCCAAAGATTAGACAGTCCTATAAAACAAACAATAATGCATGCAAGGAATGTGCAAAAGCAAAGAAAAGAAGGCAGGAATGGACATAAACACTGGACAAATGGATACAGGGAACCTGAGGTGGAAAGGGAAAGGGGGAGAGGGCTAACACAATGTTGAGATTGCAATCAATGTCACAAATCAATCTGTGTATTAAATTTTGAATGAGAAAGTAATTTGCATTGTAAACTTTCACCTAAAACATAATAAAATCTTAAAAAATAGAAAATAAAAAATGTTGACATGGTTGTGGGGAGACTGGAACACTTATACACTGCTGGTGGGAATGTAAAATGTTATAACCACTACAGAAAATGGTATGGCGCTTCCTTAAAAAGCTAGAAATAGAAATACCATATGACCCAGCAATCCCAGTCCGAGGTATATACCCTAAAGAAATAAGAGCCATCACACGAATAGACATATTCACACCCATGTTCACTGCAGCATTATTCACTATAGCAAAAAATTAGAAACAACCTAAGTGCCCATTAACAGAAGAATGGATAAACAAACTGTGGTACATACACACAATGGAAAACTATGCAATAATAAAGAATAATAACAAATCCACAAAACATCTCACAACATGGTTGAATTTGGAGAACATTACGCTGAGTGAAATAAGTCAATCACAAAAGAACAACTATTGTATGGGACCACTATTATAAAAAAACCACAAAACGTTTACTCACAGAAAAAAAATTATTTGATGGTTACCAGGGTTGGGAGGGGGAGGAAGGGAAAATTACTAACTAGATAAAAGACACGTGCTAATATCGGTTAAGGGAAAGGCAATGCACAATATGGGGGAAGTCAGCACATCATGACCAAGGTAAAGGAAGACACTGAGAGAAATGCAAGAATAAAGAGCAACTAGGGTAATCACTATAACATAGATAATCCTACAACAATAGTATTAACAAACAATAATTTATGAATGGATACATACGTTGATAGGTATGCTACAGAGGTGTGGGAGGGTGTAAGGGAGCACACCCACCTGCAGATACAGGTTTCGTTGTGGATACTTCTACATACATAACTGTAGGTGCTGCGTGTATATTAATATAGACAATAGAGCACACAAGGGGCACAGTCACGGAAACTTCTTAGACATAACCAAACACCTCATGGGAAGAAGTTTATAGGCCTGAAGGACCATAGATTCGGTACACATCTACATCAACTGGCACAACATAGTTTATACAGACAATGGCCCTCATCCTACTTTGGTGAGTAGCATCTGGGGTTTTAAAAGCTTGCGAGTGGCCATCTAAGATACAACTATTGATCTCTTCCTGTCCTGGAGCAAAGGAGAGTGAAAAAACCAAAGACTCAAGGGAGCAATTAGTCCAAAGGATGAATGGACCACATGATTCATAGCCTACATGACCCCAAGACTAGAAGAACTAGATGGGGCCTGATTACGACTGCCTATCACCCTGACTGGGATCACAACAGAAGATCCCAGACAGAGTAGGAGAACAATGTAGAACAAAAAAGACAAGACTTACTGGTCTGACAGAGGCTGAAGGAACTCCCGAGACTGTGGCTCTACGACACCCTTCTGTCCTGGAACTGAAACCACCATTCAGCCAAACAATAGACAGGCCCATAAAATAAACAATAACACCTGATAGGATCATATTCCTTGGAACAATAAATTATATAAGATCAAAAGGACAACATTTGCCCAAAGTAATGATGAGAAGGCAGGAAAGAGTAGAAAAGCCAGACAAAAGCCAACGGGGAACCCAGGGCGGAAATGGAGAGAGCACTGACACATCGTGTGGAATGCAACCAATGTCATGGAACACTTCATGTACAAACTATTAAATGGGAAACTAATTTGCTCTGTAAATTTTCACCTAAAGCACAATAAAAATTAAACAAAAACAAAAAAACACCAATTCAACAGTTTCTACATGTACCATTTAGTGATATTCATTACATTATTAGAGTTGTGTAACCATTCTCACCCTCCTTTTCTGAGTTGTTCCTCTCCCATTAACATAAATTTGCTACCCCCTAAGGTTCCTATCTAATCTTTCAAGTTGCTGTTATTAATTTGTTCCCATATAGATAGATCTTAAAAAAGCATAATGCTCAAGGCAGACATTTTTTACTAGTTAAGATAAGCTATTGTTTGGTTTTAATAACAGTTCAGGGGATATTTTTGGTTTAAGGTTTAAAGAGTATCTCAGGGTAATAGTTTCAGGGGTTCTGCCAGTCTTCACGGTTCCAAGAAGTCTGGAGTGCATAAGAATTTGAAATTTTGTTCTACATTTTCCCTCTTTTGATCAGGATTCTTCTGTGGAATCTTTGATCAAAATGCTCAGTAATGGTAGCTAGGCACCATCCAAGTTCTTTTGGTCTCATGGCAAAGGAGGCAGTTGTTCACAGAGGTAAGTAGCCGCACATTCCACGTCCTCTTCTTATTCCTGACTTTCCTTCTTCTCTGTTGCAGGTGAATAAAGACCAATTGTTGTGCCAATTGGATGGCTGCTTGCTAGCTTTTAAGACCCCAGGCACTACACAATGAACTAGGAGGTAGAACAGAAGCACTAAACATGTCATTAGGCCAATTAACTGGAATGTCCCATGAAACCATGACCTTAAACCTTGAAACCAAGAAACCAAATTATTGCAATTGCTGTCAATAAGTTGTACACCTGTAAAAAGTTGAATTGGCAAAAGTTGTGTGGTAGATGTGTTTACAACAATGACCAAAAAAAAAAAAGAGTAGCTGCTGAGGCTGCTTATGTACAATCAAAAACCTCATGGCATTTGGTTTCTTGCTTTGGAGGTAAATACTTCTTTACTTACTGTTACCTCATATAAAATTTTGCAAAATTCATCAAAATGACTGCATTCATCAGTGCTAAAATATCCAATGGCTAGACTAAATTCAGAAATAAGAACAATGAAAAAGTAACACTTTTTTTTCTTGCAGCTTCAAAATTTGTTGATATTTCATCAACTGAATACGCATACTCTAACCAACCACTGTTTCTCATAAAACTCTACTAAACTTGGCCTTTTGGATCTGTATCAATGGATGGCTTTTCTGTTACACTCAGCTTTGGTCTGGTAGAGGTTATGGGAGTGTTCTTAAGGGTCAGTTTGCCACTGTCACATAACAAGTGTACCAACGGCTGTGGAGCTACTTGGCTGGCGCTTCTTCACCCTCCCCAGGTGGCCCCCTCTGCATGACCACTTTCCATCTGGTCTGCCATCCCCAGCCCATGCTATTCCTTTGTTTGAATTGCTCTCTGTCACCTTTCCTGTCCGTACCCATGCTCCCCACTACTCTCTCCCCTGTGATGTCTTTCCAGTCAGTTTATCTCAGGCTTTTCATTTCCAGAGCCATCTGGACTTACTTTCAATGTCACTGCCAGCCAACAATATTTTTTATTTCTGTATCTACCAAACACATGATTATTTTAACCTTCATAGCATATCTTCTTATCAAGAGTTATGCTCAGAAATATCTCTGTCGACTTGTTCTTTAAGGAGACCTGCTGGCGTAGTGGTTAAGTGTTCAGCTGCTAACCACCAGCAGTTAGAATCCACCAGCTGCTCCACAGGAGAAGAAAATTTGGCAGTCTGCTTTCATAAAGATTATGTGTTGTTTGAGTCAATTCTGACTCATAGTGACCCTACAGGGCACAGTAGAACTGCCTCATAGGGTTTCTAAGGCTGTAAATCTTTACAGAAGCAGACTGACACATCTTTCTCCTGTGGAGTGGCTGGTGGGTTTGAACCATCACTTTACGGTTAGCAACCAAGCGCTTTAACCACTGCACCACCAGGACTCCTCCCATAAAGATCACAGCCTTGGAAACCCTATGAAATGGGACTCTTTCTTTTGGACCTCAACCCTCTAGGTACACTAATATCTCCCTCCCCTCCCCATCCCAATGATGTCAAGAAGTCCCATACTGTCTAAAATCAGACTTTGCCCTCCTTTTTGAACCTGCTTTCTCTATCCTACTTTCTTCAAAATGTTATTTTATCTAATAACCAAAAAAAAGTGCAATCAAGTCAACTCTGATTCATGGCGACCCCATGAGTGTCAGAGCAGAACTGTTTTCTATAGGGTTTTCAAGCTGTGACCTTTCAGAAGTTCACCAAAAATTGGCGATGCAGTTGGACTGAGGACTTTAGCTTTCCACCCTGTAGGCTGTGGGTGTAAACTTGACCTGGTTCAGCTCAGGCTGTCAGAAATTCTGCCTGGGTCCATGGGACACCCCAGTCATCTGATTTTATAAGAGTGCAACTCAGAAAACTTTTTTCTTATTTAGACACCTCTGCTCTGAATTTACAAATCCAGGCTTTTGTATGTCAGTATCTATCCCAAAGTAGAGAAAAGAGTACAGTTATATCTGTTAGACCATGTATACACCCGATAGCTTCAGGCAATGTAGCTTGCATATATTAAGAAGTCAATGAAAATTTGCCCAACTGAATTAACTGTAGTGTGTCAATCTCTGAAGACAAATCTCCATCTGCATTCTAACTGCTAGTGGGTCAGTTGATTTTCTGTAGAATTAAATTGTCAAGCATTAACAAGATAGTAGTAAATAAGGACTAAAAATTCAGAAAACCCATCAAAGAAAAGTTACAAAGCTTTTTGTACATGCCTTGTACCCCTAAGTAAGGGGGAAGTCCTACTACTAAGACTAGCCCTGGGCCAGATGATATAGTAGACTACAAAGAAAACTGGCGGCATTGAACTTGCCCTTTCAGAGACTTTCATTAGGATCCTTCTCCCTCACTTCCTCCCCCTGAAATGTTCCTTCTGTACTCAAAAAGCTGCTGATGGATCCTCTCCTGAGGACCTGTAACATCTGAATTTTACTTGGAGAATTCTTGAAGACCTTTGCATATGAACATCAAAGAAACTAATTCTAATGATGAATTTCAGGCAGCAGGTTCAGTTTTTTAGGCTAGGAAGACTTGTCTCGTGCCCCTTGGATTTTCCCAGCACGTGGACAAGCATGGACTTGACTCACAGCTTTACTCACTACTTACAAATAAGATGACTGAGGTAGACAGAATAACAGTCCCCCAAAGATGCCCATGCTCTAATCCCTAGAACCTGTGAATATGTTAGATTATACGGCAAAGGGAAGTTAAGGTTGCAGATGGAATTAAGTTTGCTAATTATCTGAACTTGAGATGGGAAATTAACCTGGATCCAATGTAATTATAAGGATCCTCATAAATGGAAGAGAGAGGCAGAGGGTCAGAGTCAAAGAGAGACTTGAAGATGCTATGTTCCTGGCTCTGAAGATGAAAGTAGGGCCACAAGCCAAGGAAAGTAGGCTGCCTCTAGGAGCTTGGCAAAGGCAAGGAAACTGATTCTCCCCTAGAGCCTCCAGAAAAATGCAACCTGTTCAATAGCTTCAATTTAGCCCAGTGAGACCCATTTTTGACTTCTGACCTCCAGAACTGTAAGATAATCAGTATCTTTTGTTTTATGCCACTATGTTTGTAGTAATTTGTTACAGCAATAATAGGATGTTAAACTGACTCTGACAAACTTATTTTAATTCTGAATCTCACTTTCTTCCCAAGTAAAATGGGGATAATAGCAACAACCAAATGCTCTTATAAAAATCAAGTGAGTTGACTTGGGTAAAGTGTTGGCCACATAGGAAGTATTCAGTCCATGTTGCTCCCCATCTTTTCCCTCCATTGACTGGACCACTACCGAATTGCCACCATAAATCTTGCAGGGATGCCTACATTCAAATTGCTTAATAAATATTAAAGAATCATCTCACCAAAGTATTAGTGTAATTTTTAGAGTGAATATATATATATATATATATATATATATATATATATGGTGGTACAGTGGTTAAGAGCTCACTGCTAACCAAAAGGCTGGCAGTTCAAATCTACCAGCCACTCCTTGGAAACCCTATGGGGCAGTTCTACTCTGTACTACAGGGTTGCTATGAGTTGGAATTAACTCAACAGCAATGGATTTCTTTAATACTGGAAGAGATCCTACAGACAGGTCCAAAAATAGCTTTCCACTCCTGGAGGTAGGGATTCCATGATTAGTAATGATAGCTGGATTAAAGTCATTTAATATTTCATCTCTTAAAAATGTGGACTTCTGGGGAGGTGGGGCCAAGATGGTGGAGTAGTAAGTCGCTTCCTGTGGTCCCTCTTACAACAAAGACCTGAAAAAACAAGTGAATCAATTATATATGACAGTCTAGGAGCCCTGAACATCAAAAGCAAAACTGATGAATCAGACTGAGTGGCAGGGGGAGGAAAAGACAGTTCAGAAGTAGCAAGGAGTTGCCAGACCTGACCAGGAGGTAGCCAGGGCCCTTCAGGCCAGATTGGCTTGCATGTGTGGTGAGGTAAGCAGTGGTGCTCAGGAGGTGTTTTCCACATAGGAAGTGAGCCAGCAGCAGAGAGTCTACTTGGACCTCCAGAACCAGTGAAAAGCGGCACTCATTTGGCAAAAAATAAATACATGCATCTGACCTAGAGCGCAGATCAAAAAACACCCTCTTCGAGAAAAAACTCTCTCACATTTACCTGACCCCTCCCTGCTATGCACCCGTCCCGGGTGGGCTTAAGCAATTGCAGAGTTCCCTGGGCCAGAACTAGGATCCTTCACATGCCCTGAGCCATTCTCTCAGCCTTGGAAAGGGAACAACTTAACAAACAGGAAAAAATAATCTGCCAGCTTAACTCAGGGTAGGCACAGCTCCTTTGCCTAGGCACAGGCATAAGGGGTCCATGGACTTTGAATGCCTTTCACCCTTGCATAGACCTGTGTAGGCCCATTTCAACAGCATAGGCCCTCATTACCATAGTACAACAGGGTATATACCTGAAGCCTAACTTTAACTGTGTCAGCTATATGGTGAACTGCTATGTTTGTGAAACTTGACACTGCTCTGACCACTAAGAAGGGTCCTCACCTACCCACATCAGGGGGCTGAGGACTGCTGGCTCCACCCATGCCACCTAGCCACTCATGACAGGGGTCCAAGAATAAGTGGTGCCTCCCAGTCCTTACAGCCAACAGCACTGGGTGTTCATAGTCTGGCTGCAAAACCCACCCACTTACTCACTCTGGGGAACAGGGACATGCTTTCCTCTCAGACACCCAGGGTCAGCCATTAGCCCCCTGCCTTGCTCAGTGCATGACCCCATAATGCAGCCGGGTATCTGTGCCTACACCAATCACCCCTGCCCGTCTAGGAGTGTAGGTGAGAGCCTGCACCATACACTTGGTGACAACTACCTGGACACCTGGGCTGAATCCATACAAGAAAAGTAAACAGACTCCTGGGTTCACATACCTAGTAACAGATCTAACCACCTGGTGACAAGACTTTAGAGTTTCAAAGGTGCCAGTAATCAAATGACGCACACGAGCAGCCTATTTGGGCATATCAAAACAAAACAAGAAGCTAGGACACAGTAAATAAACATAAAATAAATAAATATAATAACTTACTAGTGGCTCAGAGACAAAAATCAATATCAAATCACATAAAGAGGCAGACCATGATGGCTTCAGAAAACTCCCAAAACAAAGATTCAAGAAATTTTCTGGAGGAAGGGAACTTCTTGGAATTACCGGAGGTAGAATACGAAAGATTAATATATGGAACTCTTCAAGGTCCAGAAGGAGATCAGGCAAAATACAAAACAAGCTAAAGAACATACAGACAAAGCAATAGAGGAACTTAAGAAGATTAGAGAAGAGCATAATGACAAATTTCACAGGCTGCAAGAATCCATACAGAGACAGCAAACAGTAATCCAGGAGATTTAACAGTAAAATTTTGGAATTAGACACCTCAATCGAAAGTCATAGGAGCAGAAATGAGACAATGGAAGTCAGAATTAGTGAGATTGAAGATAAAGGACTTGGCACCAATTTATTTGAGGAAAAGTCACGTAAAAGAATTTTAAACAATGAAGAAACCCTAAGAATTATGTGGGACTGTACCTAGAGGAATAATCTATGAGTGATTGGAGTACCAGAACAGGGGAGGACAATAGAAAATACAGAGAGAATTGTTGAAGATTTGTTGGTAGACAACTTCCCTGATACCGTGAAAGATGAGGAGATATCTATCCAAGATGCTCATCGAACCCCAGATAAGGTAGATTCTAAAAGAAAGTCACCAAGACAAATTATAATCAAACTTGCAAAAACCAAAGATAAAGAGAGAATTCTAAGAGTGACTAGGAATAAATGAAAAGTCACCTAAACTCTGACTACTCAGCAGAAACCATGCAGGCAAGAAGGCAATGGGATGAATATATAAAGCCTTGAAAGAAAAACAATTGCCAGCCAAGAATTATATATCCAGCAAAACAGTCTCTCAAATATGATGGTGAAGTTAGGGCATTTCCAGATAAGCAGTAGTTTTGGGAATTTGTAAAAACCAAACCAAAATTTCAAGAAATACTAAAGGGAGTCCTCCAGTTAGAAAATCAGTAACATCAGATAACAACCCAAGACTAGAACACAGGACAGAGCAATAGGATGTCAACCCAGATCGGGAAGTCACAAAAATAAATAAAAACTAAAACACTGAAAACAGGGAAACAGAGACGTCAATCTGTAAAAGATGACAACATTAAAACAAAAAAGAGGGACTAAATGAAGTCATAGATCCCTCGTATGGAGAAGAAGTCAAGGCAATATAAAGAAACAAAACATTGGTTTAAACTTAGAAAAATAGAGTTAAATATTCAGGTAACCACAAAGGAAACTAACAATCCTGCACATCAAAGTAAAAAACAAGAAAAACATAAAAACTCAGCAAATACAAAATCAACAGCAATGAAAAGCATGAAAAGAAAACACATAAAGCACACTCAGCACAGAAAATCAAGTGCAACAAAGAAAATGTCAACAACACACAAAAAATACATCAAAATGACAGCACTAAACTCATACCTATCAGTAGCTATGCTGAATATAAATGAACTAAATGCACCAATAAAGAGATGAAGAGTGGCAGAATGGATTAAAAAACATGATCTGTCTATATGCTGCCTACAAGAGACACACCTCAGACTTAAAGACACAAACAAACTAAAACTCAAAGGATGGAAAAAAAACATATCAAGCAAACAACACTCAGAAAAGAGTGGGAGTGGCAATGTTAATCTCTGACAAAATAGACCTTTAAAGTAAAATCCACCACAAAGGATAAGGAAGGACACTATATAATGATTAAAGGGTCAGTACTCCAGGAGGACGGAACCATAATAAATATTTACACACGCAATGACAGGGCTCCAAAATATATAAAACAAACTCTAACAGTACTGAAAAGAGACATAGACAGCTCCACAATAATAGTAGAAGACGTCAACACACCACTTTCCGTGAAGGACAAAACATTCAGAAAGAAGCTCAATAAAGACACGGAAGATATAAATGCCACTATCAACAAACTTGATCCCATAGACATACACAGAACATTCCACCCCACAGCAGCCAAGTATACTTTCTTTTCTAATGCACATAGAACATTCTCCAGAAAGACCAAATATTAGCTCATAAAGCATGCAAGCCTTAAGAGAATCCAAAGCATCAGAATATTACAAAGCATGTATTCTGACAATAAAGCCATAAAAGTAGAAATTAATAACAGAAAAAGCAAGGAAAACAATCAAATACATGGAAACTGAAAAACACCTTGCTCAAAAATGACCGAGTTATAGACGAAATTAAGGATGGACTAAAGAAATTCACAGAATCAAATGAGAATGAAAACACTTTCTACTAGACTTTTGGGACACAGCAAAAGCAGTGCTCAGAGGTCAGTTTATAGCAGTAAATGCACACATCAAAAGGAAAAAGGGTCAAAATCAAAATATTAATGCTACAAATCAAACAACTAGAAATAAAGCAGCCAAAGAAGCCCTCAGGTGCCAGAGGAAAGGAAATAATAATAATTAGAGAGGAATTAACTGAAATAGAGAATAGAAAAACAATTGAGGGGTTAACAAAACCAAAAGTTGGTTTTTTGAAAAGATCAACAAAATCGATAAACTGTTGGCCAAAGTGACAAAAGAAAAACAGGAGAGGAAGCAAATAACCTGAATAAGAAATGAGATGGGTGATATCACAACAGACCCAACTGAAATCAAAAATCATAACAGAATAATTAACCAATGTCATAAAACAATATGTGTACTGACTGTTTAATGAGAAACTATTTGTTCTGTAAACCTTCATCTAAAGTACAATAAAAAAATTAAAAGAAATTATCAAACAATATCATTAATATCACACACAAGTAAAATTTTGCTGAAGATCATTCAAAAGCAGCTACAGCAGTATATTGACAGGGAACTGCCAGAAATTTAGGCTGGATTCAGAAGAGGACGGGGAACCAGGGATATCATTATTGATGTCAGATGGATCCTGGCTGAAAGCAGAGAATACCAGAAAGTTGTTTACCTGTGTTTTATTGACTATGCAAAGACATTCGATTGTGTGACTCATAACAAATTATGGGTAATATTGTGAAAAATGAGAATTCTAGAACACTTAATTGTGCTCATGAGGAACCTGTACATATACCAAGAGGTAGTTGTTTGAACAGAACACATGGATACTACATGGTTTAAAGCCAATAAAGGTATGCCTCAGGGCTGTATCCTTTCACCACACTTATTCAATCTGTATGCTGAGCAAATAATCCGAGAAGCTGGACAATATAAAGAAGAACAGGGCGTCAGGATTGGAGGAAGACTCAATAACAACCTGCATTATGCAGATGACACAACCTTGCTTGCTGAAAGTAAAGAGGATTTGAAGCACTTACTGATGAAGATCAAAGACAACAGCCTTCAGTATGGATTACACCTCAACATAAAGAAAACAAAAATCCTCACAACTGGGATTGTTAACCATTGTCATAGGGCAACATTTGTAGTAACTGTTAAATGAGAAACTATTTTGTTCTGTAAGCCTTCATCTTAAGTGAGAATAACAGCACAATTCGAAGAGCATAGTCAATGTCACTGAACTGTGCATGTAGAAATTTTTGAAATGGTGTATCTTCGGCTATGTGTATTTTCACCAAAAAAAAAAAAAGGTTGAGAAGTTGGACGGTTGATATGTTGTGGGGTTGTTAACCAATGTCATAAAACAACATGTGTACTTCTGTTTCACGAGAAACTATTTGTTCTGTAAGCCTTCACCTGAAGTACAATATAAAAAAAAAAAATTCACACACACACAAAAAATCCTCACAACTGGACCAATAAGCAACATCATGATAAATGGAGAAAAGAGTGAAGTTGTCAAAGATTTTGTTTTACTTCGATCCTTAATCCACACCCATACAAGCAGCAGACAAGGAATCAAAAGACCCATTACATCAGACAACTCTCCTGCAAAAGACCTCTTAGCAGTGTTGAAAAGCAGAGATGTCACCTTGAAGACTAAAATACACCTGACCCAAGTCATGGTGTTTTAAATCGCCTCATATGCATGTGAAGGCTGGACAATGAATAAGGAAGACTGAAGAAGAATTGACACCTTCGAACTGCGGTGTTGGTGAAGGACATCGATTACACCATGAACTGCCAAAAGAAAAAACAAATCTATCTTAGAAGAAGTACAGCCAGAATGCTCCTTAGAAGCAAGGATGGTGAGACTATGTCTCACATACTTTGGACGTCTTAGCAGGAGGAACTAGTCCCTGGAGAAAGGACATCATGCTTGGTAAAACAGAGGGTCACTGAAAAAGAGGAAGACCCTCAATGAGATGGACTGACAAGTGGCTGCAACAATGGGCTCAAGAATAACAAGGATTGTGAGGATGGTGCAGGACCGGGCAGCATTTTGTTCTGTGGTGCATAGGGTTGCTATGAATCGGAGTCGACTTGGTGACACATAACAACAACGACAACAGGAATTTATTAGTCTCTTTGAATGCACTTTATTTTTTAGAGTAGTTTTAGGTTTATAGAAAAATTACACAGAAAATACAGAGAGTTCCCATATCCTCCCTCCTCTTTCTACCATGCATAATTTTTTCTATTAATATCTCATATTTGTGTAGTACATTTGTTACAATTTATGAACCAATATTGATACATTATTATTAACTAAAGTCCCTACTTATATTAGGGTTCATTCTTTGTATTGTGCAATCCTGTGGATTTCTGACCAATGCATACTGCCATGTACCTATTCTGTATCATGCAGAATAGTTTCATTGCCCTTAAAATGTCCTGTGCTTCACCTATTCATCCCTTTCCCCTTACCCCCTCCCCCTTGAAACCACTGATCTTTTTACTGTCTCTATACTTTTTCTTTTTCCAGAATGTCATATGGTTGGCGTCATGCAATATGTAGCTTTTTCAGATTGGCTTCTTTCACTTAGCAATATGCGTTTAAGACTGCTCTACATCTGTTCATAGCTTGATAGTTCTTTTTTTTTTCATTGCTGAGTAGTACTCCATTGTATGGACGTACCACAGTTTGCTTCTTGTTCACTTATTGAAGAATATCTTGGTTGCTTCCAGTGCTTTTGCAATTTTGTGTAATGTTGCTGTAAACATTTGTGTGCAGAATTTTGTGTGAACATAAATTTTTAATTCATTTCGGTAAATATCTAGGAGCATAATTGCTCAATTATATGGTAAGCCTATTTTAATACTGTTTTATCTACCTGTGTTTTCACTTATCAACAGCACTTCTAACAGTTTCAGAGGATGCCATTTCATACTGCAGCCCATGTTTAGAACAAATTTCCTATTACTGGGCATTCAGGTTGTTGCAATAAACATCTCTGTACAAAAAAAAAAAAAAGAATACTATGAAAAAGTATACTCTAAAACATTTGAAAACCTAGAGGAAAATTAGAAATTTCTAGAAACTCACTGCCTACCTAAACTAACACAAACAGAAGTAGAACAACTAAATAAACCTTTAACAAAAGAAGGAATGAAAAGGTAGTTAAAAAACTCTCAACAACCACCAAAAAATCCCTGGACCTAATGGTTTCACTGGAGAATTCTACCAAACTTTCAGAGAAGAGTTAACACCCCTACTACTAAAGGTATTTCAGAGATAGAAAAGGATGGAATACTCCCAAACTCATTCTATGAAGCCAGCATAATCCTGATACCAAAACCAAGTAAAGACACCACAAAAAAAGAAAATTACAGACTAATATCTCTCATGAACATAGACGAATAAATCCTCAACAAAATTCTAACCAACACAATTCAACAACATATCAAGAAAATAATTCACCATGATCAAGTGGGATTCATATCAGGTATGCAGGGATGGTTCATATTAGGAAAACAATCAATGTAATCCATCAAATAAATGAAACAAAAGACAAGAACCACATAATCTTATCAACTGATGCAGAAAAGGCATTTGACGAAGTCCAACACCCATTCATGATGAAAATTCTGAGCAAAATAGGAATAGAAGGGAAATTCATCAACATAATTAAGGGCATTATGAAAAGGGAAGAGGCCCCGAATAAGTAAAGCATTACTGAAGAAGAAGAACAAGGTGGGAGGCCTCACACTACCTGATTTTAGAACCTATTATACTGCCCCGGTAGTCAAAACAGCCTGGTACTGGTACAACAACAGATACATAGACTAATGGAACAGAATTGAGAATCCAGACATAAATTCATCCGCCTATGAGTAGCTGACACTTGACAAAGGCCCAAAGGCTGTTAATTGTGGGAAAGACAGTCTCTTTAAAAAATGGTGCTGGCGAAACTGGATATCCATCTGCAAAAAAATGGAACAAGACCCATACCTCACACCATGCACAAAAACTAACTCAAAATGGATCAAAGACCTTAATACAAAATCTAAAACAATAAAGATCATGGAAGAAAAAATAGGGACAACATTAGAAGCTTAATATATGGTATAAACAGAATACAAACCCTAAGTAACAATGCATAAACACCAGAAGAGAAACTAGATAACTGGGAGCTCCTAAAAATCTAACACTTAGGCTCATCAAAAGACTTCACCAAAAGAGTCAAAAGACAACCTGCAGACTGGGAAAAAATTTTTGGCTATGACAAATCTGATCTGCGTCTAATCTCCAAAATCTATACTGCAAAACTTCAACAACAAAAAGACAAATAACCCAATTAAAAAATGGGCAAAGGAGACGAACAGGCACTTCATCAAAAAAGACATTCAGGCAGCTAACAGATACATGAGGAAATGCTCATGATCATTAGCCACTGAAAATCAAAACTACAGTGAGATACCATCTCACCCCAACAAGGCTAGCATTAATCCAAGAACACAAAATAATAAATGTTGGAGAGTTCTTGGAGAGACTGGAACACTTATACATTGCTGATGGGAATGTGAAAGGATACAACCACTTTGGAAACTGATTTGGCGCTTCCTTAAAAGCTAGAAATAGAAGTATTGTACAATCCAGTCATCCCACTCCTTGGAATATATCCTAGAGAAATAAGAACCATCACACGAATAGATATAGGCACACCCATGTTCTTTGCAGCACTGTTTGCAATAGCAAAAAGATGGAAACAACCTAGGTGCCCATCAACAGAAGAATGGATAAACAAATTATGGTGTATTCAAACAATGACATACTATGCAATGATAAAGAACAATGGTGAATCTGTGAAACCTCTCACAGCACGGATGAATCTGGAAGGCATTATGCTGAGTGAAATCAGTCAGTCGCAAAAGGACAAATATTGTATGAGACCACTATTATGAGAACTCAAGAAAAGGTTTAAACACAGAAGAAAACATTCTTTGACGGTTATGAGGGTAGGGAGGGAGGCAGAGGGGAATTCACTAACTAGATAGTAGACAAGAATCATCTTAGGTGAAGGGAAGGACAACACACAATACGGGGGAAGTCAGCACAACTGGACTAAAACCAAAGCTAAGAAGTTTCCTGAATACAACCAAACATTTTGAGGGACTGAGTAGCAGGGGCAGGGTTCTGGGGACCATGGTTTCAGGGAACATCTAGGTCAATTGGCATAACAAAGTTTATTAAACTGTTCTGCTGGAGGTGAGATGGGAAGGCAGAGAGGGTTAGGAGCTGGTTGAGTGGACATGGGGAATCATGGTGGAAATGAGGAGTGTGCAGTCACAGTATGGGGAGAGCAATTAGAGTCACATAACAATGTATGTATAAATTTTTGTACGGGAAAAAATTAAAAAAAAAAAAAAGAAAATGTTCTGCATCCCACTTTGGTGAGTGGCATCTGGGGTCTTGAAAGCTAGCGAGCAGCCATCTAAGATGCATAAATTCATCCCAACCCAACTGGAGCAAAGGAGAATGAAGAACACCAAAGATACAAGGAAAATATTAGCCCAAGAGACAAAAAGCGCCTCATAAAGGATAGACTCCATCACCTGAGACCAGAGGAACTAGACGGTGACTGGCTACCACCAATGACCGCCCTGACAGGGAACATAACAGAGTCTCCGACGGAACAGGAGTAAAGTGGGGTGTAGAACTCAAATTCTAGTAAAAAGACCAGACTTAATGGTCTGACTGAGACTGGAGAAACCCCAGAAGACATGACCTCCGGCTCTCTGTTAACCCAGAACTAAAACCATTCCTGAAGCCAACTCTTCAGACAAAGATTATACTGGACTATAAGATATAAAATGATACTCGTGAAGAGTGTGATTTTTAGTTCAAGTAGATACACAAGACTGAACGGGCAGCTCCTGTTCAGAGGTGGGATGAGAAGGCAGAAAGGGATAGGAGCTGGTTGAATGGATGGCGGATTTCCAGGGTGGAAAGGAGGAATATGCTGTCACATTATAGGGATAACAGCTAGGGTCACATAACAATGTATGTATAAATTTTTTTATGAGAAACTAACTTGAGCTGTAAACTTTCACTTAAAGCATAATTTAAAAAAATATTTACTGATAAATACCTAAGGAGATAGTCAAAAATGTGGGGAAGGATGGGACGCATGGAGGGAGGATCTTTTTTTTTTTTTTTTTTTTGCCATTGCCGAATGAATAAAAAGCAGAATCTCTGTCCAGATAATGTATGAGGGCCCAGTAGACTATATCTAGGAGCAGAAGTATGTGTATGCGGAATCTAATGGCTAATCCAGGGTTCTCCAGACCCCAAGACTTGCTGAGGGAGTCTTTGGCAAGGTCTACCAGCTCCGATTTGTTTCTAGAATCTTGATCAGGCTTATAATCTGTTCAACAATTGCTTCTAATGCTCCAAGTTTTGTTCTTTCTTTTTTTTAATAGAAGATGTTTGCACTTCACAAAATAGTGCTACATAAATGTACATAATGGCCCTGTTAATTGGCTTAGAGAACTTTGTTTCAAGATCAATGGTATTATAGGAAAAATTTGCAACCTAGAGTCCAGACAGCAGGTTTAAATCCTGCACTGGTAATTTATTATCTGTTGTTGTTAGCTGCCGTCGAGTTGGCCCCTGACTCATGGTGACCACATGTGTTATTATCTGCAAATTTGGTTAAATCTCTTAATTTGTCTAGTCTCATTTCCCATATATGGATAAAAATGAGGCTGTGGTGAAGCTTAAATAATATAAATTACAATTTGTTGTAATCTATTATGTGCTACATGAATATAAATTCTTACTGGAAATAATTTGTGCTTAGAATTTTTTTTATTGTTGTAAAAAATATATGTGTTTAGAATATTTTATGTTCCAAACGAAAACAGTAAATGAAGAGTTGATTTAAGCCAGAGTATTACTAACAGGGCAAATGATTTATCCTATTTTAAAATAGTTTAAGGGGACAATGGGGAGATGTGATCCTTCTCTCCTTTCATACCCTGCCTAACTGGGATGAATGGGGCCCTATGAGATCTAGAAACATGCTCTTTCCTGGTTACCTGAATATTTGGAAACTTCCATTTCTCACTCATGACGAAGACTTTTAAATAGTTTTACTACCTTTTCTTCCCTGCCGGCCTTTACTCTTTTCTTGTGATTCAGTCTACTATGAAATTAAACCTATAACAAGCTACTCCCACCCCAGGCTTTAGGATACATCTTTACGGTTCCATAACATAAACACACCATATTCTCAGCATAGACTTTCTTTCTTATCTTTCCCTTTCCCTCATTCCTACCACCATCTTGTTGACTCCAGACTATCTTCTACTTGTTCTTCTGTTACATGCACGCATGTGTGTGCATGCACACATACACAAACACACACACACATACACGGAAAATTTGAGTTAGGTGCCCCTTTTATTTGCTCCCAATGCTAAGCATTCAGGTAAACTGGGCTTACACTATAGATATCTGTAAATACCTTAAGTCTGGAACCAAGACCAATGTCTGAAGTGGGAAAAAGATAGATTTTGGCTCACTGTGAAGCAGAGGCTTTCTAACAACTGCTTCCTGGATTGATGTCAACTGTCAGGTGATAACAAGCTCCCTGCCACTTCAAGTGTTCAAGTCAAAACTGAGTAACCATTGTCAAGAGTGTTAGAACTGATTTTAATTTTAGGCCAAGAGGCTGAGTTGGATATTAATTCTAAGTTTTTATAATTCAAATATCACTTGAGAAAATGATCTTTCAGATCGAGATGGTTAATTCCTCATCTTGAAAAATAAGTAGAAGGTTAAGGACTTTTCCTAGAAACCATTCCCATTTACTACTTGAAAGACTATTAGAGTGAGGATTTCATCAACAGAATTTATCTAAAGCTTTCTTTGAACACAAGTAATTAGCAAATAAGATTAAAAATAATGTAAATTATCAAAGTCTCATTAACCAGGGAAAATCATGATCAGCATTTAGCTGTACCTGCTTCCATACCATGCATTTTACAAAAATGGCCTTGATCAGAATGTTCTAGTCTAAAGGGTGATTTTCCTTATTTCATAGCATATTTTGAACATCTTGCTAGATCAGTAAATGTAGATCTACAGTTGTTTTTAATAACTGTTTTGTATTCCATTGTACGATTATACTTTATATTTTAAAAATTGCAGAGATTTTAAAGAGGACTGCATTTTTATTGTGCTTTAAGTGGAAAGTTTACAATTTAAGTGAGTTTCTCATAAAAAAAAATTATATACACATTGTTATGCAGCCCTAGTTGCTCTGCCTATACTGTGACAGCACAATCCTCCTTTCCGCTCGGGATTTCCCATGTCCATTCAACCAGCTCCTGACCCTCTCTTCCTGCTCATCTCGCCTCTGGACAGGAATTGCCCATTGAGTCTCATGTATCTACTTGAGCTAAGAAGCACACTCTTCACAAGTATCATTTTATGTCTTCTAGTCCAGTCTAATCTTTGCCTGAAGAGTTGGCCTTGGGAATGGTTTCAGTTTTGGACTAACAGAGAGTCCAGGGACCATGTCTTCGCGGGTCCCCCCAGTCTCAGTCAAACAGTTAAGTCAGGGACTCTCTGTTGTGTTCCCTGTCAGGGCAGTCATTGGTGGTAGCTGGGCACCGTCTAGTTCTGGTCTCAGGCTGATGGAATCTCTGGTTTATGTAGCCCTTTCTGTCTCCTGGGCTAATATTTTCCTTGTGTCTTTGGAGTTCTTAATTCTCCATTGCTCCAGGTATGTTGGGACGAATTAATGCATCTTAGATGGCTGCTCGCTAGCTTTTAAGACCCCAGACGCCACTCACCAAAGCGGGATGCAGAATATTTTCTTAATAAAGTTTGTTATGCCACTTGACCTAGAAATCCCCTGAAACCATGGGCCCCAGAACCCTGCCCCTGCTACTCTGTTCCTCGAAATGTTTGGTTGTATTCAGGAAACTTCTTAGCTTTTGGTTTAGTCCAGTTGTGCTGACTTCCCCTGTATTGTGTGTTGTCGTTCCCTTCACCTAAGATGATTCTTGTCTACTATCTAGTTAGTGAATAACCTTCTCCCTCCCTCCCCACACTCATAACCATCAAAGAATGTTTTCTTCTGTGTTTAAACCTTTTCTTGAGTTCTTATAATAGTGGTCTTATACAATATTTGTCCTTTTACTACTGACTAAACTCACTCAGCATAATGCCTTCCAGATTCCTCTATGTTATGTTCCATGGATTAATCGTTGTTCTTTATCATTGCATAGTATTTCATTGTGTTAATATACTGTAATTCGTTTATCCATTGGTCCAAAGATGGGCACCTAGGTTATTTCCATCTTTTTGCTATTGTGAACAGTGCTGCAGTGAACATGGGTGTGCATGTATCTATTCATGTGACTACTCTTTTTTCTCTAGGATATATTCCAAGGAGTAGGATTGCTGAATTGTATGCTACTTGTATTTCTAGCTTTTTAAGGAAGCGCCAAATCGATTTCCAAAGTGGTTGTACCATTTTACATTCCCACCAACAGTGTATAAGTATTCCAGTCTCTCCACCACATCTTCAACATTTATTATTTTGTGTTTTTTGGACTAATGCTAGCCTTGCTGGGGTGAGATGGTATCTCACTCTAGTTTTGATTTGCATTGCTCTAATGGCTAATGATCATGAGCATTTCCTCATGAATGTCTTCTTTGGTGAAATGCCTGTTCATCTCCTTTGCCCATTTTTTAATTGGGTTATTTGTCTTTTTGTTGTTGAAGTTTTGCAGTATCTTGTAGATTTTGGAGATTAGATGCAGATCAGATTTGTCATAGCCAAAAATTTTTTCCCAGTCTGCAGGTTGTCTTTTGACTCTTTTGGTGAAGTCTTTTGATGAGCCTAAGTGTTTGATTTTTAGGAGCTCCCAGTTATCTAGTTTCTCTTCTGGTGTTTATGCACTGTTACTTAGGGTTTGTATTCTGTTTATGCCATATAGTAAGCTTCTAGTATTGTCCTTATTTTTTCTTTCACGATCTTCATCGTTTTAGATTTTGCATTAAGGTCTTTGATCCATTTTGAGTTAGTTTTTATACATGGTGTGGGTATGGGTCCTGTTTCATTTTTTTGCAGATGGATATTCAGTTTTGCCAGCACTGTTTTTTAAAGAGACTGTCTTTTCCCCAATTAACAGCCTTTGGGCCTTTGTCAAATGTCAGCTACTAACAGGTGGATGAATTTATGTCTGGATTCTGAGTTCTGTCCCATTAGTCTATGTATCTGTTGTTGTACCAGTACCAGGCTGTTTTGATTACTGTGGTGGTATAATAGGTTCTAAAATCAGGTAGTGTGAGGTCTCCCACTTTGTTCTTCTTCTTCAGTAATGCTTTACTTATCCTGGACCTCTTCTCTCTCCATAGGAAGTTGGTGATTTGTTTATTCATCTCTTTAAAAAATGCCGGTGGAATTTGGATTGGGATTGCATTGTACCTGTAGATCTCTCTGGGTAGAATTGACGTATTCAAAATGTTAAGTCTTCCTATCCATGAGCAAGGTATGTTTTTCCACTTATGCAGGTCTCTTTTGGTTTCTTGCAGTAGTGTCTTGTAGTTTTCTTTGTATAGGTCTTTTACATCTCTGGTTAGATTTATTCTTAAGTATTTTATCTGCTTGAGGGCTATTGTACATGGTATTGATTTGGTGATTTCCTCTTGGAAGTTCTCTTTGTTGGTGAAGAGGAATCCAACTGATTTTTGTATGTTTATATTGTATCCTGATACTTTGCTGAAATCTTTTATTAGTTCCAGTAGTTTTCTTGTGAATTATTTGGGGTTTTCTGTGTATAAGATCATATCATCTGCAAATAGAAACACTTTTACTTCTTCCTTACCAATTTGGATGCCCTCTATTTCTTTTTCTTGCCTAATTGCTCTCACTAGGACCTCCAGCACAATGTTGAATAAGAGTGGTGATAAAGGGCATCCTTGTCTGCTTCTCGTTATCAATGGGAATGTTTTCAGACTCTCTCTGTTTAGGATGATTTTGGCTGTTGGCTTTGTATAAATGCCCTTAATTATGTTGAGGAATTTCCCTTCTATTCCTATTTTGCTCAGAATTTTCATCATGAATGGGTGTTGGACTTCGTCAAATGCCTTCTCTGCATCAATTGATAAGATTATGTGGTTCTTGTCTTTTGTTTTATTTATTTGCTGGATTAAATTGATTGTTTTTCTAATACGAACCATGCCTGCATACTTGGTATGAATCCCACTTGATCATGGTGAATTATTTTCTTGATATGTTGTTGAATTGTGTTGGCTAGAATTTTGTTGAGGATTTATTCGTTTATGTTCATGAGGGATATTACTCTGTAATTTTCTTTTCTGCAGTGTCTTTACTTGGTTTTGGTATCAGGATTATGCTGGCTTCATACAATGAGTTTGGGAGTATTCCATCCTTTTCTATGCTCTGAAATACCTTTAGTAGTAGGGGTGTTAACTCTTCTCTGAAAGTTTGGTAGAATTCTCCAGTGAAACCATTAGGCCAGGGATTTTTTGGTGGTTGTTGAGAGTTTTTTTAATTACCTTTTCATTCTCTTCTTTTGTTATAGGTTTATTTAGTTGTTCTACTTCTGTTTGTGTTAGTTTAGATAGGCAGTGAGTTTCTAGAAATTTGGAAATTTCTTCTAGGTTTTCAAATTTGTTAGAGTACAATTTTTCATAGTATTCTGTTATGATTTTTAATTTCAGTGGCGTCTGTTGTGATACCACCCATCTCATTTCTTACTCAGGTTATTTGCTTCCTCTCCTGTTTTTCTTTTGTCAGTTTGGCCAACAATTTACCGATTTTGTTGATCTTTTCAAAGAACGAGATTTTGGTCTTGTCAACTCTTTCAATTTCTTTTCTAGTCTCTTATTTCATTTAATTCCTCTCTAATTCTTATTATTTCCTTTCCTCTGGCACCCGAGGGCTTCTTTGGCTGCTTTATTTCTACTTGTTCGATTCTTAGGGTTAGTATTTTGATTTTGGCCCTTTTTTCTTTTGGATGTGTGCATTTACTGCTATAAACTGACCTCTGAGCACTGCTTTTGATGTGTCCTCAAAGTCTGGTAGGATGTATTTTCATTCTCATTTGATTCTGTGAATTTCTTGATTCTATCCTCAATTTCCTCTATAACTCAGTCGTTTTTGAGCAAGGTGTTTTTCAGTTTCCATGTATTTGATTGTTTTCCTTGCTTTTTCTGTTATTAATTTCTACTTTTATGGCTTTATTGTCAGAATATATGCTTTGTAATATTTTGATGCTTTGGATTCTGTTAAGGCTTGCTTTATGGGCTAATATTTGGTCTTTTCTGGAGAATGTTCTATGTGCATTAGAAAAGAAAGTATGCTTGGCTGCTGTGGGGTGGAGTGTTCTGTATATATCTATGGGATCAAATTTGTTGATTGTGTCATTTATATCTTCTGTGTCTTTATTGAGCTTGTTTCTGGAAGTTCTGTCCTTCACGGAAAGTGGTGTGTTGAAGTCTCCTACTATTATTGTGGAGCTGTCTATGTCTCTTCTCTGTACTGTTAGAGTTTGTTTTATGTATTTTGGAACTCTGTCGTTGGGTGTGTAAATATGTATTATGGTTCTGTCCTCCTGGAGTACTGACCCTTTAATCATTATATAGTGTCCTTCCTTATCCTTTGTGGTGGATTTTACTTTAAAGGTCTATTTTGTCAGAGATTAACATTGCCACTCCCACTCTTTTCTGAGTGTTGTTTGCTTGATATGTTTTTTTTTCCATCCTTTGAGTTTTAGTTTGTTTGTGTCTTTAAGTCTGAGGTGTGTCTCTTGTAGGCAGCATATAGACAGATCATGTTTTTTAATCCATTCTGCCACTCTTCATCTCTTTATTGGTGCATTTAGTTCATTTATATTCAGCATAGCTACTGATAGGTATGAGTTTAGTGCTGTCATTTTGATGTATTTTTTGTGTGTTGTTGACATTTTCTTTGTTGCACTTAATTTTCTGTGCTGAGTGTGCTTTATGTGTTTTCTTTTCATGCTTTTCATTGCTGTTGATTTTGTATTTGCTGAGTTTTTATGTTTTTCTTGTTTTTTACTTTGATGTGTAGGATTGTTAGTTTCCTTTGTGGTTACCTGAATATTTAACTCTATTTTTCTAAGTTTAAACCAATGTTTTGTTTCTTTATATTGCCTTGACTTCTTCTCCATACGAGGGATCTATGACTTCATTTAGTCCCTCTTTTTTGTTTTAATGTTGTCATCTTTTACAGATTGACGTCTCTGTTTCCCTGTTTTCAGTGTTTTAGTTTTTATTTATTTTTGTGACTTCCCGATCTGGGTTGACATCCTATTGCTCTGTCCTGTGTTCTAGTCTTGGGTTGTTATCTGATGTTACTGATTTTCTAACTGGAGGACTCCCTTTAGTATTTCTTGAAATTTTGGTTTGGTTTTTACAAATTCCCAAAACTACTGCTTATCTGGAAATGCCCTAACTTCACCATCATATTTGAGAGACTGTTTTGCTGGATATATAATTCTTGGCTGGCAATTGTTTTTCCTTCAAGGCTTTATATATGTCATTCCATTGCCTTCTTGCCTGCATGGTTTCTGCTGAGTAGTCAGAGTTTAGTCTTATTGACTCTCCTTTGTAGATGACTTTTCATTTATTCCTAGTCGCCCTTAAAATTCTCTCTTTATCTTTGGTTTTTGCAAGTATAATTATAATATGTCTTGGTGACTTTCTTTTAGAATCTACCTTATCTGAGGTTCGATGAACACCTTGGATAGATATCTTCTCATCTTTCACGGTATCAGGGAAGTTATCTGCCAACAAATCTTCAACAATTCTCTCTGTATTTTCTATTGTCCTCCCCTGTTCTGGTACTCCAATCACTCATAGATTATTCCTCTAGGTACAGTCCCACATAATTCTTAGGGTTTCTTCATTGTTTAAAATTCTTTTACGTGACTTTTCCTCAAATAAATTGGTGCCAAGTCCTTTATCTTCAATCTCACTAATTCTGACTTCCATTGTCTCATTTCTGCTCCTATGACTTTCGATTGAGGTGTCTAATTCCAAAATTTTACTGTTAAATCTCCTGGATTACTGTTTGCTGTCTCTGTATGGATTCTTGCAGCCTGTGAAATTTGTCATTATGCTCTTCTCTAATCTTCTTAAGTTCCTCTATTGCTTTGTCTGTATGTTCTTTAGCTTGTTTTGTATTTTGCCTGATCTCCTTCTGGACCTTGAAGAGTTCCATATATTAATCTTTCGTATTCTACCTCCGGTAATTCCAAGAAGTTCCCTTCCTCCAGAAAATTTCTTGAATCTTTGTTTTGGGAGTTTTCTGAAGCCATCATGGTCTGCCTCTTTATGTGATTTGATATTGATTTTTGTCTCTGAGCCACTAGTAAGTTATTATATTTATTTATTTTATGTTTATTTACTGTGTCCTAGCTTCTTGTTTTGTTTTGATATGCCCAAATAGGCTGCTCGTGTGCGTCATTTGATTACTGGCACCTTTGAAACTCTAAAGTCTTGTCACCAGGTGGTTAGATCTGTTACTAGGTATGTGAACCCAGGAGTCTGTTTACTTTTCTTGTATGGATTCAGCCCAGGTGTCCAGGTAGTTGTCACCAAGTGTATGGTGCAGGCTCTCACCTACACTCCTAGACGGGCAGGGGTGATTGGTGTAGGCACAGATACCCGGCTGCATTATGGGGTCATGCACTGAGCAAGGCAGGGGGCTAACAGCTGCCCCTGAGTGTTTGAGAGGAAAGCATGTCCCTGTTCCCCAGAGTAAGTAGGTGGGTGGGTTTTGCAGCCAGACTATGAACACCCAGTGCTGTTGGCTGTGAGGACTGGGAGGCACCACTTATTTTTGGACCCCTGTTGTGGGTGGCTAGGTGGCTTTGGTGGAGCCACGAGTCCTCAGCCCCCTGCTGTGTGTAGGTGGGGACCCTGCTTAATGGGCAGGGTGGTGTCAAATGTCATGAATCTGCCACTCCCCCTTATAGCTGATACAGTCAAAAATATGCTTCAGGTATATACCTTGTTGTAATGGGCTACTGAGGGCCTATGCTGTTCAAGTGGGTCCACACAGGTCTATGCAGGGTAAAAGGAATTCAAAGTCCGTGGACCTCTTAGGCCTGTGCCCAGGCAAAGGGGCTGTGCCTGCCCTGAGTTCCTGGCTTAGGAGAGCTGGCAGATTATTTTTTCCTGTTTGTTAATTTGTTCCCTCTTCCAAGGTGAGAGAATGGCTCAGGGCACACTATGGGTCCTACTTCCCTCCCAGGAGGTGCAGCAGTTGCTGAAGCCAGACTGGGACCTGGACAGAGCAGGGAGGGGGTAAGTAAATGGGAGAGAGATACGTCCCAAAGGGTGGGTTTTTTTGATCTGTGAGGTAGGTTAGACATAAGTATCTTTCACCGATTGAGCACCACTTCTCACTGGTTCTGAAGGCTTGAGCCGATTCTCTGCCACTCGATCTCTCCGATGTGGAAAACCCATCCCGCCCACCATGGCTTGCCTCACTGAGTGCTCAGCTGATCCAGCCTTCAGGGTGCTGGCCAGGTCAGGTCTAGCAACTCTTCGCTGCTTCTGAACCATCTCTCCCTCCACCTACCACTCAATCCAATTCCTCAACCTTGTCTTTGATGGTCAGGGCTCCTAGATTGTCGTATATGATTGATTCACTTGTTTTTTCAGGTCTTTGTTGTAAGAGAGACCACAGGAAACATATGACTACTCCACCATCATGGCCCCGCTTCTACTGGTAACTATTTAAAGCAGTGCAAAATGTAATAAAGTTTCTGGGGTGCAGGTTTTCTTTCCTCCATTGTATCAGTTTTTCTCTCATGAAAATCATGTGGCAAAACATGTTAAATAAACATGATTTCAAAATTTTAAAGATGAGGGCTTGAAAATCTTAATAAACTTGAGAAATAATATTTGAAAAATAAATTTGATCAATCTCACATTTTTTAACTTTATAAATACAATTGAATGTTTTTTTAAATCACAAAAAATAACTGTATTTTCAGGAGCAACTGATGTTTATATATCTGATATTTTAATGAGATTCTTATAGACTCTCTGTCCTATGTACACATCTCTAATTCAAGATCCTAATTTCATTTCCACCTTTGACTGACATGAGATAAATATTTCATTCACTCACTTAATTTTACTGAACAACTTCATTCATTTGGATATATTATCGAGCAGTCACTATATACAAGGCACTATACTTGGTAGGATTCTCGTCTTCCATGCAGGAGACCCTGGTTCGATTCCTGGCCAATGAACCTCATGTGCGGCCACCATCTGTCTGTCACTGGAAGCTTGTGTGTTGCTATGATGCTGAACAGCTTTCAACGGAGCTCCTACACTAAGACAGACTAGGAAGAAAGGCCTGGTGATCTATTTCTAAAAATCAGCCAGTGAAAACCCTATGGATTACAACTATCCAATCCACAACACCATCATCATGGGGATGGTGCCAGACCAGGTAGCATTTTATTTGAACATAGGGTGGTCATGAGTTGGGGGCCTACTCAAAGGCAGCCAACAAGAAGAAGAACAACAAGCTTTGCATTGCTGAAGACATGGATATGACAATAGAAAAGCCTCTTCACCCAAAGAGTTTATCATTAGAATCACAATACCAACAACTACAGGGCCTAGTGGTTTACACTGAGTTCTATGAGGGTTTCTCAACAACAGCACTATTCCCATTTGGGGTTGGATAAGTCTTTGCTGTAGGAGCTGTCCTGTGCATTGCAGTATATTTAGAAGCACCTCTAGCTTCTTTATCCACTAGATGCCAGTAGAATCCATCCCTCAAGTTGGTACTATCAAAATGCCTCCAGACATTGCCAAGTTTCCTCTGGGGAAGAAAATTATTCCCAGCTGAGACGTATTGCTATAGACAGAGGAGGAAGCACTTGCTTTGGAATGGGGAAATCTGACAAGGCTTCACAGAATTTAAGGAGTATGAGTGGTGCTTTAAAGGTAAGTAGAGAACTGATGAAATTATACTTTAAAGAAGGAATAACATGAAAAAATATGTTGTCTTGTTAAAGTATAAGCCTGGTAAGGGTGGTGCAATGGTTAAGAGCTTACTGCTAATGAAAATGTCAGTGGTTTGAATCCACCAGAGGCTCCAAGGGAGAAAAAACCCGGTGTTCTGCTCCTGTAAAGATTACAGCCTAGGAAACCCTATGAGGCAGTTCTACTCTGTCCTATAGGGTGGCTGTGAGTCAGAGTCAACTCGACAGCACAAAACAACAGCAACATAGGTAAAAGGAGGAGATGAAAATGAAGAGATTTTCTGGGGCCATAGAGTGGTTGACCTTAAATGCATAACCTAGGCTAGTAAGTACACAGCATAACCTAGGCAGTAGATTAACCACCCGTCTGTCAGTGTGTCGTACTATGGTGGCTTACACGTTGCTGTGATGCTGGAAGCTATGCCACCATATTTCAAACACCACTAGCAGGGTCATCCATGGTGGACAAGTTTCAGGGGAACTTCCAGATTAAGACAGACTAGGAAGAAAGGCTTGGTGATCCACTTCTGAAAATTAAACAGTGAAAACCTTATAGATCACAACAGAACACTGTCTACTTTGCTTGTTTTGGACATGTCATCAGAAGGGATTAATCTCTAGAGGAGGACATAGTGTTGGGTGAAGTAGAGGGCCAGTGAGGGCGAGAGAGACCATCGGTGAGATGGATTGACACAGTAGCCACAATAATGGACTGGAATATGCTGGTGATCATGAGGATGATGCAGGACTGGACAGCGTTTTGTTCTGTTGTACATAAGGTCAACATGAGTCACTGTCAACTCGACGGCAGCTAACAACAATCACAATAGTCAGTAGATACTGGAAAAAAATTGAAGGATTTAGCGAGTGACAATTAAAAAAAAATGATGGCGAGGGAAGATATTGAATAGCAACAGTATACACTATAGATTCAGTTAATTATATGTTCACATTCCTTGGGTCATGTGGTCCTTGTAACATTCCTGAGAGACTGCTAATTAGAATTGTGTTCTGATTTTTTTGCAGATAAGGAAATAAAAGCTCAGAGAGCTTAAATGATTTGTGTGATGTTGCATTGTTAGTAGGTGGCAAAGCTGAGAGTTGAACCCAAGTTTTCTGAGTGGAAATCCAGGGTTTTTCCCATTAACTCACACAGGCAGAGACTTTCTCCCTGAAACACTTTGTTAAGGAGGAACTTGAAACTGGAGAGCGGAGGTGAGTTAATAAATTACTGGAATAATTCAGTAACTCAGTAAACTACACTGGTATCCATAAAAGGATGGAAAAGAGGGGCAAATGAAGATATTGCAAATGAAGACCAGCATATTGTGAGGACTCACTGGATAGGTAGGGGCAGAAGAATTAAAAAATGTTTAGGTAATTGAGAGGACAGGCATACTGATAAAAAATATGAGGGTGACAGAAAATAACACCTTATAGAGCCACTTAGGGCTCATATGCATGCGAACATTAGACAGTGAATAAAGAAGAGTGAAGGAGAATTGCCACCTTTGACTTATGGTGTTGGGGAAGAATACTGAATATACCATGGACTGCCAGAAGAACGAACACTCTGTCTTGGAAGAAGTACAGCCAGAATGCTCCTTAGAAGCAAGGATGGCAAGATTTTGTCTCACATACTTTGGACATGTTATCAGGAGAGACCAGTACCTGGAGAAGGACATAATGCTTGATAAAGTACAGGGCCAGTGAAAAAGAAGACCCTCAAGGAGATGCACTGACACAGTGGTTGCAACAATGGGCTCAAGTATAACAACGATTGTGAGGACGATGCAGGACTGGGCAGTGTTTCGTTCTGCTGTACCTAAGGTCGTTATTAGTCTGAACAACAGAACCTAACTAACTGCCCATAACCCCATTGCTGTTGAGTCGATTCCGACTCATAGCAACCCTAAAGGGCAGAGTAGAAGTGCCCCATAGGGTTTCCAAGGAGCAATTAGTGGATTCTAACTACCGACCTTTTGGTCAGTAGCCATAGCTCTCAACTGCTGCACCACCAGGTCTTTAACTAACTAACCAGAGCCACTTAATTACTACAAGAATTAAATACTGAATCATTATAATCTAGGAAGGATTCAGAATATAATAAAATATTTTCAGACCTTTTTGTTATTGCTTTTAAGACAAATTTTGGCACCAGTACCAGGAAAATGTTAACTTTTATGAAAATATATAGCTGATTTCCAAAGAGCGATATACTGGGAACCCACAGAGGAAAGTTCTGTGTGTGTGTGTGTGTGTGTGGGTGGGTGTGTGTGTCTATGTGTCTATATGCCTCTGTGTACTCATGTACCTGCCTGCTTCAAAGCAACTGAAGATAATTTCTCTTTAGATATAGTTTTCACTGGATTTATATATCCTTTGAAAAAGAAAAAAAATGTTGGCTTTCTGAATTTTAATTATCAAAGATACTGATGCTCGGTAGGATGATAAAAGGGGCCTACGTGAATATACTATTTCCTTTGGGGAAGAAATTAGGGGTAGAGCTTGTATTAAGCTATCTTGGTAGATTCAAAGGAGGGTTAATCATAACTGAAAGGTTGACAGTTGGAACCTACCCAGAGGCACCTCAGAAGACAGGCCTGGTGATCTGCTTCCAAAAGGTCACAGCCTTGAAAACCCAATGGGGTAGTTTTACTCTGCATGCATAGGGTCGCTATGAGTCAGAACTGACTCGATGGCAACTGGCAACCACTACAACATCTACTACTTACAATTTGAAAATCTGGGCCAAGTAACACAATCACCATTGGATTAAGTAACCACCTAACAAAGCAGAATCATGTTTTTCTGAAGTATTGCAAAACAGCCCTTAACCTCAACCAGTACATGTACCACATGATTTCTGTCTTCCCTGCCTGCATCTAATTCTTTAAATCTGACTCAGAAATCCAGAAGACAAACCACTGTATTTAAAACTGTTTATGGTCACTCTCAATACTTGTGAATATTAACAACAAAGTGTCAACTGGTCTTTTAAATTCAGGTTTTATAACTTTCATGAACTCATTGCACTTCAATTTAAAAACAAAATTCTTTAAAAGTTCTAAAATGCTTTTTACAGTTTTTGTAAGTAATAATATTACTTAAAAAACTACTTACACATTAATGTGGAGTAATTGAGTGATACAAATGTTAATGTGCTCAGGTGCTAACCAAAAGTTTGGAGGTTCAAGTCCACCTAGAGAGCCTCGGAAGAAAGGCCTGGAGATCACTTTTCAAAAATCAGCTATTGGAATTCCAGAACAGGGGGAGAAAACAGAAAACACAGAGAGGATCATTGAAGAACTGCTGACAGAAAACTTCCCCAACATCATGCAAGATGAAAAACTTGCCATCCAAGAAGCTCAACGAACCCCATATAGGAGAGACCCAAAAGAAAATCACCAAAGCATATCATAATCACAGTTGCCAAAACCAAAGACAAACAAAGAATCCTGAGAGCAGCTCATGAAAAACAAGAAGTCAAATACAGAGGAGAAACAATAAGACTAAGCTCAGATTATTCAGCAGAAGCCATGCAGGCAAGAAGGCAATGGGATGACATATATAAAATCTTGAAAGAAAAAAATTGCCAGCCAAGAATAATATATCCTGCAAAACTCTCATTCAGATATGATGGTGAAATTAGGTCATTTCCAGATAAACAGAAATTAAGGGAATATGTAAAAGCCAAACCAAACTTACAAGAATTATTAAAGGGAATTCTTCAATCTGAGTACGAACAACTTCAGCTCACAGGCATAATCTAGGATGCAGGATCATACCAGCCAGATACCAATCTAGTAAATGAACTCTCAAGGACTATCCAAAACCAACAGAAATACAACAGGGAATCAGAACAGTTAATCAGTAAATGACAATAACATCAAAACAATAAAAGAGGGAATAAACAGCAAAGGTATTGAACCTTCTAATGGAGAGGAAGGCAAGGCGATACCAAGTAATGGTAGACTGCTTCAAACATAGAGAGATAAGGGTGAAATTCATGCTAACCACAAAGAAAGTTAACAAACATACTCATAAAAATAAAGAGTAAAAACATAAAGTCTCAGCAAAAACAAAAGTAATGAAAAACAAATCCACAAACAAAAGTAGCTCAGCACAAGAGAGTAAGAAGAACAAAGAAAACTTCAGCACCACAAAAAAAAGCACTACAAAATGACAGCAACAAAATCACATCTATCAATAATTACACTGAATGTAAAAGGACTCAATGCGCCCATAAAGAGATGGAGAGTGATAGAATGGATAAGAAAACAGGATCCATCAATATGCTGTCTACAAGAGACACACCTAAGAAACAAAGATGTCAATTTATTAAAAGTCAAAGGTTGGAAAAAATATATCAAGCTAACAACTACCAAAAAAGAGCAGGAGTGGCAATTCTAATCTCAGGTAAAATAGACTTTAAAACAAAATCTACCATAAAAGACAAAGAAAGACACTATATAATGATTAAGGGGACGATCCAACATGAAGACATAACCATAATAAACATCTATGCACCCAATGACAGGGCTCCAAAATACATAAAACAAACCCTAACAGCACTGAAATGAGAAATTGACAGTTGCACAATAATAGTAGGAGACTTCAAAACGCCACTCTCAGTAAAGGACAGAACAACTAAGAAGAAACTCAGCAAAGATACAGAAGACCTAAAGGGCACAATCAGCCAACTTGACCTCATAGACATATATAGAACACTCCATCCAACCGCTGCAAAGTACGCATTCTTTTCCAATGCACATGGAACGTTCTCCAGAATAGACCACAGCTTAAGCCACAGAGCAATCCTCAACAAGATCCAAAACGCTGAGATAATTCAAAGTATCTTCTATGACCACAATGCCATCAAGGTAGAAATTAACAACAGAAAGAGCAAGGAAAAACAATCAATTACATGGAAACTCAATAATACCCTGCTTACACATCACTGGGTAATAGAAGAAATCAGAGATGGAAACAAAAAATTCCTAGAATCAAATGAGAATGAAAACACATCATACCAAAACCTTTGGGACACAGCAAAGGCAATCCTCGGAGGACAATTTATAGCAATAGATGCACATATCAAAAAAGAAGAAAGGGACAAAATCAAAACATTAACTACAGAACTCAAACAGATAGAAACAGAACAGCAAAAAAAGCCCACAACCACCGGAAGAAAGGAAACAGTAAAGATCAGAGCAGAAATAAATGAAACAGAGAAGAGAAAAACAATAGAAAGAATCAACAAAACCAAAAGCTGGTTCTTTGAAAGAATCAACAAAATCGACAAACCACTGGCCAGACTGACAAAAGCAAAACAGGAGAGGACACAAATAAGCCAAATAAGAAATGAAATGGGGGACATTACAACAGACCCAACTGAAATAAAAAGCATTATAACAGATTATTATGAAAAACTATACTCCAACAAATTTGAAAACCTAGAGGAAATGGATAAATTTCTAGAAACACACAGCCTACCCAAACTACAACCAAGTGATGTTGAAAATCTGAACAGACCCATAATAAGAGAAGAGATTGAAAAGGTAATAAAAAAACTCCCAACGAAAAAAAGCCCTGGCCCAGATGGCTTCACCGGAGAATTCTACAAAACATTTACAGAAGAGCTTGTACCAGTACTACTTAAGCTATTTCAGAGCATAGAAAAGAAAGCAACACTTCCAAATTCATTCTATGAAGCCAGCATAATGCTGATACCCAAACCAGGCAAAGACTTCACAACAAAAGAAAATTATAGACTAATATCTCTCATGAATATAGATGCAAAATTCTTAACAAAATTCTAGCCAATAGAATTCAGCATTATATCAAAACAATAATACACCACGACCAAGTAGGATTCATACCAGGTATGCAAGGATGGTTCAACATTAGAAAATCAATCAACGTAATCCACCACATAAATAAAAGGAAAGAAAAGAATCACATGATCATCTCAATTGACACAGAAAAGGCATTTGACAAAGTCCAACACACATTCCTGATAAAAACTCTCACTAAAATAGGTACAGAAGGGAAATTTCTCAACATAATAAAGGGCATCTATGCAAAATCAATGGCCAACATCATTCTTAATGGAGAAAGGCGGAAAACAATTCCCCTGGAAAACAGGAACAAGACAAGGATGCCCTTTATCACCACTCCTATTTAACATTGTGCTGGAAGTTCTAGCTAGAGCAATAAGGCAAGAAAAAGAAATCAAGGGCATCCAAATTGGCAGTGAAGAAGTTAAACTGTCCCTGTTTGCAGATGATATACTATACATAGAAAACCCTGAAGACTCCATGAGAAAACTACTGGAACTAATAGAAAGATTCAGGAGAGTAGCAGGATACAAGATAAAGATACAAAAATCAGTTGGATTCCTATACACCAATAAGGAGAACGATGAAAAGGAAATCAGGAAAACAATACCATTTATAAAAAAGATAAAATATTTAGGAATAAATCTGACCAGGGATGTAAAAGACCTATACAAAGAAAACTACAAAACACTACTGTATGAAACCCAAAGGGATCTACATAAATGGAAAAACATCCATGCTCACGGATAGGCAACTCAACATTGTGAAAATGGCAATTCTGCCCAAAGCAATTTACGAATACAATGCAATCCAATCCAAATACCAGCAACATTCTTCAAAGAGATGGAAAAACTAATCATTAACTTTATATGGAAAGGGAAGAAGCCCCGAATAAGTAAAGCACTACTGAAGAAGAAGAACAAAGCTGGAGGACTCACACTACCTGACTTCAGAATCTACTATACAGCTACAGTAGTCAAAACAGCCTGGTACTGGTACAATGACAGACACATTGACCAATGGAACAGAATTGAGAACCCAGCTGTAAACCCAACCACCTACGGTCACCTGATCTTCGATAAGGGCCCAAAGTTCATCAAATGGCGAAAAGACAGTCTTTTTAACAAATGGTGCTGGCAAAACTGGATATCCATTTGAAAAAAAAAGAAACAGGACCCTTACCTCATGCCGTATCCCAAACTACTTCAAAATGGATCAAAGACCTGAATATAAAGCTTAAAACTATAAAGTTCATAGAAGAAAAAATAGGACCAACACTACAGGCCTTAATACACGGCATTAATAGGATACCAACCATAACCATCAATGCACAAACCCCAAAAGATAAGCTAGATAACTTGGATCTTCTAAAAATCAAACACCTATGCTCTTCAAAAGAATTCACCAAAAGAGTCAAAAGAGAACCTACAGACTGGGAAAAAACTTTTGGACAGTACAAGTCAGACAAAGTTCTAATCTCCATAATCTACAAGAAAATCCAACACCTCTACAACAAAAAGACAAATAATCCTATTAAAAAATGGGCAAAGGAAATGAACAGGCATTTCACCAAAGAAGACATTCAAATGGCCAACAGACACATGAGGAAATGCTCGCGATCACTAGCCATTAGAGAAATGCAAATTAAAACCACAATGAGATACCATCTCACCCTGGCATTACTGGCATGAATCAAAAACACTGGAAGTAACAAATGTTGGAGGGGCTGGGGGGAGATCGGAACTCTTATGCACTGCTGGTGGGAATGCAAAATGATACAACCATTTTGGAAGATAATATGGCGCTTCCTCAGAAAGCTAGAAATAGACATACCATTCTATCCAGCAATCCCACTCCTAGGACTAGATCCTAGAGAAATAAGAGTTGTCACTCGAATAGACATATGCACACCTATGTTCATGGCAGCATTGTTCACAACAGCAAAACCATGGAAACAACCTAGATGCCCATCAGCAGATGAATGGATAAACAAACTATGGTACATACACACAATGGAGTACTATGCAACGAGAAAGAACAACGATCAATCTGTGAAGCATCTCATATCATGGATGAAACTGGAGGACTTTATGCCGAGCGAAATAAGTCAATCACAAAAGGACAAACATTGTATGAGACCGCTATTGTAAAAACCCATGAAAAAGTTCACACACAAAATGTAACAATCTTTGCTGGTTACCAGGGATGGGAAGGGTGGGGTGGGGGGGAATGCTAAATAGGTAATAGATAAGTGGTATCTTGGGTGAAGGGTGAGACAGTACACAATACAGGGGAAACCAGCACAACTTGTACAAAGAAAGGTCACGGAAGCTCCATAGACACATCCAAACTCTCTGAGGAACTGAATTGTTGGGTGGAGGGCTGTTGGGACCATGGTCTCGGGGAACATCTAGCTCAATTGGCATAACACAATTTATAAAGACAATGTTCTACATTCTACCTTGGTGAGTAGTGTCTGGGGTCTTAAAAGCCTGTGAACAGCCATCTAAGATACTCCACTGGTCTCATCGCTTCTGGAGCAATGGAGAATGAAGAGAACGGATACAAGTAAAAGATTAGTCTGAAGGACTAATGGACCACAGCTACCAAAGCCTCCACCGGACTGAGTCCAGTACAGCTAGATGGTGCCCAGCTATCACCACTGACTGCTCTGACCAGGATCACAACAGAGGGTTCTGGACAGAGCTGGAGAAGGATGTAGAACAAAATTTTAACTCACAAAAAAAAAGACCAGATTTACTGGCCTAAAGGAGACTGGAGAAATCCTGAGAGTATGGCCCCCAGACATGCTTTTAGCTCAGTGGTGAAGTCATTTCTGAGGTTCACCATTCAGCCTGGGAGTGGACAGCCCCATGAAACCAGATGCGACTAATGAGGTACAGCAGTCCAGGGACAAGGGCCAGAAGGCAGAAGGGGACAAGGAAGCTGGTGATAGGGAACCCAAGGTTGAGTCAGGATAGTGTTGATGTGTTGTGAGGTTGTTAACCATTGTCACAGGGCAACATGTGTACTAACTGTTAAATGAGAAACTATTTTGTTCTTTAAGCCTTCATCTTAAGTGAGAATAGCAGCACAATGGGAAGAGCGTAGTCGATGTCACTGAACTGTGCATGTAGAAATTTTTGAAATGGTGTATCTTTGGCTATGTATATTTTCACCAAAAAAAAGGTTGAGAAGGGAGAGGATTGACATGTTGTGGGGTGGTTAACCAATGTTATAAAACAATATGTGTACTACTGTTTCATGAGAAACTATTTGTTCTGTAAGCCTTCACCTGAAGTACAATAAAAAAAAAATAATAAAGTTCAGTAGAAAAAAAAAATCAGCTACTGAAAATCCTATGAAGCACAGTTCTTCTCTGACACACATGGGGTCACCATGAGTTGGAGTTAATTTCACAGCAGCTGGTTTTCGGTTATACATGGATGTAATAAACTTGTGATTTGATTAACATTAAAATTTTAGGAATCTTCTATTTAAAAGACAATCCTTTTTCTGAAATCTAAAGACCAAATCTAAATATGGTATCTATCTACAATTCTAAAGTCTCCATAACACATGATGTTCACTATATATGCTACGTATATTCATACAGTGAATATGCAATCAATAATGTAATACAGACTCATAAAGATGGATGTCTAAAAAAAGTAATTTATTTCCAGACATCACATCATTTAGCAACATCATTTATTTAGAAAAATCTCCAGTATAACATTCCTTGCTAATCCACTTTATCTCCTATAGTGTTACCTTTCTCTCATATTAAATGGAACAGACATCAAGGGTCATTTGATTGACTTTTTAACTATTTCATGGAGATTTACTTTGATCACATACATACTGGTCTAACAGAGGCGATTCAATCACATGAAGTGGAGTTGCGGTAGGGAGGGGAAGGGTTAGGGTTAGAGTTAGGGTTAGCTTGTTATTTTCTCAGAATTGTCAAAGCAAGGCAGGGAAAATGAAGAGTGAAGTGAATCTATGAAGACAGAGGCATAAACTCATTCTATTCTCAATGGTGTCTAGAACGTAAACAATAAGATTCAGTATGCTTATTATAATAACTAGATAAAAGAAATTGCAGGATTTGCAAATGCTAAAATGTCTAAAAGTTCTATCTCTAAATTAGAAACATATCCAGACAATTACAAGAAAAGCAACTGCATTTTAAAATAAGCAAGACAAGGAGTTTGAAGTCACCATAAAAGTCTATTCAGAGTTGACATCAATTCTCCTCAAACTCTTCCAGAAAATAGAAAAGGAAAGAATAGTCCCAAATTCATTCTATGAAGCCACCATAACCCTGATACCAAAGTCAGGCAAAGTCACCACAAAAAAAAGAAAATTACAGACCAATATCCCTCATGAATACAGATGCAAAAATTCTCAACATAACTCTAGCCAGCAGAATTCAACAGCCTGTCAAAAAAATAATCCATCATGATCAGGTGAGATTCATACCAGGAATGCAAGCGTGGTTCAACATCAGAAAATTAATCAGCGTAATCTGCCATATAACAAACACGAAGGAAAATAATCACATGCTCATCTCAATTGATGCAGAAAGTCATTTGATAAAATCCAGCATACTTTCCTGATAAAAAAACTCTCAGAAAAATAGGAATAGAAGTGAAATTCCTAAACATAATTAATGGCATATATGTATAACCAACAGCTAACATTATTCTCAATGGAGAAAGACTGAGAGCCTTCCCATTGAGAACGGGAACAAGATAAGGATGCCCACTATAACCACTCTTATTCAATATTGTACTAGAAGTCCTAGTCGGAGCAATAAGACAAGAAAGATCAATAAAGCGTATACAAATTGGTAAGAAAGAAGTAAAACTATCACTATTTGCAGATGACAAGTTTCTATACATAGAAAATCCCAGAGATTTCACAAGAAAGCTACTGGATATAACAGAAAGATTCAGCTACATTGCAGGGCACAAGATCAACACACAAAAATCAGTTGGGCTCCTTTACACTAATAAAGAGAACTCCGAAAGGAAATCAAGAAAACAATACCATTTACAATAGCCCCCAAAAGGATAAAAACCTAGGGATAAACCTAACCAGGGATGTAAAGACTTATACAATGAAAATTATAAATTACTATCGCAAGAAACTAAAAGAGACCTACATAAATGAAAGCACGTTCCATGCTCATGGATTGGAAGCTTTAACATTGTAAAAACGTCAATATTACTCAAAGTAATCTCTAGATACAATGCAATCTCAAACCAAATCCCAAAAACATTCTTTACTGAAATGGAAAAACTAATTACCAAATTTACATGGAAAGGAAAGAGGCCCCTAAAAGCCAAAGCAGTGCTGAGGAAAAAGAAGGACAAATAGGAGGCCTCACATTTCCTGATCTCCAAACATACTATATAGTCACAGTAATCAAAACAGCCTGGAACTGGTTCAATGACAGACACATAGACCAATGGAACAGAACTGAAAACCAAGAAGTAAATTCATCCATCTATGGGCTGCTGATTTTCCACAAGGGGTCAAAGTCCATTCAGTGGGGAAGAAACAGTCTCTTTAACAAATGGTGCTGGCAAAACTGGACATCCATTTTCAGAAAAATGAAACAGGATCCATATCTCAGACCATACACAAAAACCAACTCAAAATGAATCAAAGACCTACATGTTAAAGCTAAAACTATGGGACCTAATTTTCTTCAGATAGACTATCAAATACAACTACAAATGTAAGAACAATAGAAGACAAATTAGGTAACCGGGACCTCCTAAAAATTAAATACTTCTGCTCATCAAAAGACTTTATCAAAAGAGTAAGAAGATAACCAACAGACTGGGAAAAAAATCTTTGGGAACAACATATCTGATAAGGGTCTAATCTCTCAGATATATGGAAAACTTCAACAACTCAACAATAAAAAGAAACAAACCAATCAAAAAATGGGCAAAGGGCATGAACAGACACTTCACCAAAGAAGACACTCAAGAGGTCAACAAACACATGAAAAGACGCTTGCGATCATTAGTTGTTGTTGTTGTTGTTGTTGTTGTTCGATGCCATCAAGTAGGTTCCATCTCATAGCAATCCTGTGTACAACAGAATGAAAAACTGCCCGGTCCTGCACCATCCTCACAATCATTGTTATGCTTGAGCCCCCTGTTGCAGCCACTGTGTTAATCCATCTCCTTGAGGGTCTTCCTCTTTTTCACTGACCCTCTACCATAGCAAGCACGATGTCTTTCTACAGGGACTGGTCTCTCCTGATAAAATGTCCAAAGTATGTGAGACATAGTCTCACCATCCTTGCTTCTAAGAAGCATTCTCGTTGTACTTCTTCCAAGACAGAGTTGTTTGTTCTTCTGGCAGTCCATGGGATATTCAATATTCTCTCCCAACACCATAATTCAAATGCGTCAACTCTTCTCTGGTCTCCCTTATTCATTGTCCAGCTTTCACGTGAATGTGAGACGATTGAAAACACCATGGCTCGAGTCAGGTCACCTTAGTCTTCAAGGTGACATCTTTGCTTTTCAACCCTTTAAAGAGGTCTTTTGCAGCACGTTTGCCCAATGCAATGTGTCGTTTGATTTCTTGACTGCTGCTTCCATGGGTGTTGATTGTGGGTACAAGTAAAATGAAATCCTTGACAACTACAGTTGTTTCTCCATTTATCATGATGTTGCTTATTGGTCCAGTTGTGAGGATTTTTGTTGTCTTTATGTTGATGTGTAATCCATACTGAAGGCTGTGGTCTTTGATCTTCATCAGTAAGTGCTTCAAGGCCTCTTCACTTTCAGCAAGCAAGGTTGTCTCATCTGCATATCGTGGGTTGTTAATGAGTCTTTGTCATGGTTTGAATTATGTCCCCCAAAAAATGTGTGTATCAATTTGGCTAGGCCATGATTCCCAGTACTTTGTGACTTTCCTGTATGTTGTAAACCTGCCTCTATGATGTTAATGAGGGAGGATGGGTGGCAGTTGTGTTAGTAGGGCAGGACCTGATCTACAAGACTGGATTGTGTCCTAAGGTAATCTCTTGAGATATAAAAGACAGAAGTGAGCAGTGAGACAGGGGGACCTCATACCAACCAGAAAGCAGTGCCGGGAACAGAGCACGTCCTTTGGACTGGGGTGCCTGCACCGAGAAGCTCCTAGTCTGGGGAAACACTGATGAGAAGGCCAACAGAGAGAGAAAGACTTCCCCTGCAGCTGACACCCTGAATTTGGACTTTTAGCCTACTTTGACTGTGAGGAAAATAAACTTCTCTTCTTTAAAACCATCCACTTGTGGTATTTCTGTTATAGCAGCACTAGATGACTAAGACAGTCTTCCTCCAATCCTGATGCCCCGTTCTTCTTCATATAGCCCAGCTCCGCGGATTATTTGCCCAGCATACAGACTAAGTATGGTGAAAGGATATAACCCTTCACGCACACCTTTCCTGACTTTAAACCATGCAGTATCTGTTCGAGAAACTGTCTCTTGATCTATGTACAGGTTCCTCACGATAAGTTAGCCATTGGAGAGATACAAATCAAAACTACAATGAGATACCATCTCACGCCTGCAAAACTGGCACTGATCAAAAAAACAGAAAACATCAAATGCTGGCGAGGTTGTGGGGAGATTAGAACTCTTATAAAGTGCCTATGGGATTGTAAAATGGTACAAACACTATGGAAAACAGCATGATGCTTTCTCACAAATCTAGAAATAGAAATGCCTTATGATCTAGCAATCCCACTCCTAGGTATACACCCTAGAGATATAAGAGCAGTGATACAAATAGACATACACACACCTGTGTTCATTGAAGCATTATTCACAATAGCAAAATGATGGAAACAACCTAAGTGCCCATCAGTGGTTGAGCAGATAAACAAACTTAGTACATGCATACAATAGAATACTACGAAACTATGAAGAACAATGATAAGTTGATTAAACATCTTATAATATGGATGAATCTGGAGGATACAATACTGAGTGAAATAAGTCAATCACAAAAGGACTAATATTGTATTATCTCACTTTTATAAAAAGACAAGATTAGGTATACATACAGAAAGCAATGGTCTTTGGTGGTTATCAGGGAAAGGAGGAGGAGGGGGAATTACTTTCCAGATAGTAGATACTTGTTATTTTTGGTGATAGGAAAGGCAATACCAAATATGGGTGAAGTCTGCACAACTTCACCAAGGTAAATAATGGCACTAAGAAGTACACAAGAATAAGAGATGACTTTTGTAAATGCTGTTATATATAATTTTGCAGTAATAGTGATAACAACCAAAAATGTGTGTGGTTACATAGGTAGATAACCCAAAAAAATACCTGTTGCTGTTGAGTTGATTCCAACTCATAGTGACCCTATAGTACAGAGTAGAACTGCCCCAGAGGGTTTTCAAGGAGCAGCTGATAGATTCAAACTGCTGACCTTTCGGTTAGCAGCCTAACTCTTAATCATTATGCCACTAGGGTGCAATCCCAATCCAAATACCAACAGCATTCTTTAACGAGATGAAAAAACTAATCATTAACTTCATATGGAAAGAGCAGAGGACCCAGATAAGAAAAGCACTATTAAAGAAGAATAAAGTAGGAGGACTAGCACTACCTGACCTCAGAACCCACTATATAGCTACGGTAGTCAAAACAGCCTGGTACTGGTACAATGACAGATACATTGAAAAATGGAACAGAATTGAGAACCCGATGTAAATCCATCCATCTACGGTCACCTGATCTTCGACAAGGGCCCAAAGTCCATCAGATGGGGAAAAGACAGTCTTTTTAACAAATGGTGCTGGCAAAACTGGATGTCCATCTGCAAAAAAATGAAAACAAGATCCATACCTCACACCATACACAAAAACTAATTCAAAATGGATCAGAGACCTAAATACAAAACAAAAAAAAAAATAAAGATCATAGAAGAAAACAAAGGATTAAAGCTAGAGGCCCTAATATATGGCATAAATATGATACAAATCATAACTAACAATACACAAACAGCAGAAGATAAGTTAGATAACTGGGATCTTCTAAAAATTAAACACTTACACTCTTCAAAAGATTTCACCAAAAATGTAAAAAGAGAACCTGCAGACTGGGAAAAAATTTTTGGACAAGTCAGACAAAGGTCTAATCTCTAAAATCTACAAGAAAATCCAACACTTCTACAACAAAAAGACAAATAATCCAATTAAAAAACGGGCAAAGAAAATGAACAGACACTTTACCAAAGAAGATATTCAGGCGGCCAACAGACACTTGAGGAAATGCTCATGATCACTAGCCATTAGAGAAATGCAAATCAAAACCACAATGAGATACCATCTCACCCTGACATTACTGGCATGAATCAAAAAAAGAAAGAGAAAATAATAAATGTCAGAGTGGCTGCGAGGAGATTATGCACTGCTGGTGGGAATGCAAAATGGTACAACCATTTTGGAAAACGATATGGTGCTTCCTTAGAAAGTTAGAAATACCGTATGATCCAGTTATCCCAGTCCTAGGAATATATCCTAGAGAAATAAGAGCTGTCACACGAATAGACATATGCACACCCATGTTCACTGCAGCATTATTCACAATAGCAAAAAGACAGAAACAACCTAAGAGCCCAGCAACAGATGAATGGTTAAATGAACTATGGTACATACACACAGCGGAATACTACACAATGATAAAGAACAATGATAAATCTGGGAAACATCTCACAACGTGGATGAATATGGAGGACATTATGTTGAGTGAAATAAGTCAATTATATACATAATACTGCATAGTATATTAACCACCTTATACCTAATACTATATATTATTTGGGCTACAATTTATATCACTCGGTAAGCAATTTTAGTATACACATACTAACCTCATGTATGTGGATATAATTTTGTAACTGGCACGCTGATTTAAATTATTACCTGCATCAATGTTTTGAACATCACTTTTGGGTACAAATATGGCCATGAATGGTTATGGGAACCTAGAAGAGGCGACGTCTGACCCTATGGGATGAAGGGGCTCAGGGATAAAATGCACCATTTGGACCGAAGCCCACGGGGAGGCAGTGGAGAGGGCGCTGGGCAGAAAGGAAGGGCAGGAGCAGCCAGGGCACGGCATGCACATGGCCTTGAGAGGCAGGCTGGCTGGGGAGATGGGCCCTGGCCAGACTGCACATCCAGGAGAGGAGTTTGGATTTTATCCTGTGCAGAACAAGCGACCACGGAGAACTGGAAAGTAGCGAAAGTATCAGATTTGCACTTTAGAAAATTAACTCTGGCAATAGAGGGGAGAACAGAAGTTTTTTAAAAGATCCCTTAAAAATCACATTTGCGTATTTAGGTAATTATGGAAGCAGGGAAAATTTAGATCAGACCGGAAAGCAACAAGAGGCAAAATGACCCATTAGAAGAATTATGTTAGAAAAAATGTATTCATTCACTCAATAAATATTTATCGTGGTTTACGATAGAAAACCTGGTGCCACAGTGGTTAAGAGCTACGGCTGCTAACCAAAAGGTCTGCAGTTTGAATCCACCAGGTGCTCCTTGGAAACTTTATGGGGCAGTTCTTTTCTGTCCTATAGAGTTGCTATGAGTTGGAATCGACTTGATGGCAATGGGTTTGTTTGTTTTTACGATAGGCTGATAACCTAACTACTGGCAGTTCCAACCCACCCAGTGGCTCCATGGAAGAAAGGTCTGGTGATCTGCTTCTGAAAAGATTCAAGGCAAGAACACCTTATGGAACAGCTCTACTCTGTAACACATGGAGTCATCAAGAGTCAAAATCAACTCTACAGCAATGGGTTTGGTGTTTTTGGCATATGTGCCAGGCACTGCAGATAGATCAATGAAAAACAGAGATAAAATCCTGGCTCTAATTCATGTTGTATTAATTATACTACATTATATAGGAAAACGACCAACATTTATTAGCACTTACTCTGTGCCAGCCATTATTCCAAGTGGTTTACATCTATTAAATCATTTAAGATAGACCTTAAGGTGGATGTATTGGAACCAATAGCCATGCAGTTAAGTGAAGGCAATGCATTCTGCAGAAGTTAAGGAAGCAGGTAAAATTGACTGGTTTTAGTACCTGGGCGGACATGGATGGTGAAACAAAATGACTCTTGAGGTTTAGGTAGCAGGAACAACTTTGAGAAAAGAATTTCCTAAATGGTTACATGTAGCCTACCCATGGGTGGATTAACCAGTAAGCAAGGCATGCCCCAGTTTATAGTAAGCAAGGCATGCACAGGCTTAACTGTGCACTATAGATTAGTATAACCCGTACCTGGGGCCGTCGAGTCAATTCTGACTCATAGTGACCCTATGGGACAAGGGTATAGCTGCCCTGTAGGTCTCCAAGGAGCGGCTAGTGGATTCAAACTGCTGACCTTTTGGTTAGCAGCCCAAGCTCTTAACCACTGTAGCACCAGGGCGCCACAGATTAGTAAACAAGCACAATTAAACCTGTGCATATCTTGCTTATTAAGCAATCCATCTCTGAGACTACTTCTCTTAGTTCTATAGCAGTGATGCAATACACTTAAATTCTGGCTATTTCTGCATAAAACAAGTTAAAGCAAGAGAAGAATTATGGGAAGACAAAATGGTTTTTCTCTGTCTCCTGGATTTCTGAAGTTACTGACCCGTTTCACATCTTTATGTTCCGTTTCTGAAGTGGCTCTCTTGAGCTATGCTTGAAAGCCCTGTTTTCAGTGTCCTCAGCTGATGCCTCTCAGAGCTCTCTGAATGGAGTTCAAGGCAGCAGGTGGCATTCGAATGAGGCCTTTCGGGCGCTGAGAAAGTCAGGAAGGAACTGAGAGCAGGGGCCTCTGCTCACTCAGGCTGGAGAAGGCAGTCAGCGCTCTCTCAGAAGAAACGGAGAACTGTGGCCTGGGTTCTTCCAGCAAAAGATATCATGAAGGGTGCTATTTCCCAAGTTTAATTAAAATTTAATACAAATAAAAAATAGTTCTAAATTGAAAACCATGTATATATAATTATAGCTATATAATTATTCTACTAATCTTGTAATTTCTCAGTACTGAGGATACTTTTTTATTTTTTTTGCAAAGAATGCGCTTTGCAAAAAAGTGACTTTTAAATTAAATAGTACCTAGCCCTGGTGGTGCAGTGGTTAAGAGCCACGGTGCTCTACGGCTGCTAACCAAAAGGTCAGCAGTGCTAATCCATCAGCCGCCCCTTGGAAACTCTATGGGGCAGTTCTACTCTGTCCTATACGGTTGCTATGAGTCGCAAGTGACTCGATGGCAATGGGTTTATAGGACCTAGGGAGCCCTGGTGGCGCGGTGGTTAAGAGCTATGGCTGCTAACCAAAATATCCGCAGTTCGGATCCACCAGTCCCTCCTTGGAAACCATATGCAGAAGTTCTGCTCTGTCCTATAGGGTTGCTATGAGTCAGAATCGACGGCCACAGGTTTAGTCATAAGCAGTCACTGGGTGGCGCAGACAGTTAAGCCAATGGAAACCCTATGGAGCACAGCTCTACTCTGACACACAAGGGGTCACCATGCGTCAGAACTGCCTTGGTGGGAACTGGTTTAGTTTTCTTGTTTTTAGTCATAATTGAATTATTCACTCTGGAATCTTCTACCCTAACAACAATGTAAGACTTCTAAATGTAAACCATCTGTAGGTACACTGTTTACTTAACATGGTGTATTCCCTTAATGAAAAATTTGCTTATGTATAGCTCTTAGCAATTGATTTTTTGGACTCTTAGGGGCAGAATCATATTAATTAATAATCTTAGTAAGTTTACATTAACCTTTCTAAAATAGAATGTTAAGGGAAACAATTTTCCCCCACATTTAAACAGTTTTGCTCTTAGGAAATGTACATTGTAAAGTAAGAACAAAAACAACTCTACCTTATTTATACGTGTGTGGTCCACTCATATATCACTTGGTGCAAAATTAAACTTCAAGGAATCTTATTTTTCCTTACTTACAATCAGGATTAAGTATGAGATTTGTCCCTCTCATCTCACTGACAGATTGCAGGGGGCACATGGTTTTAATGCTTGTCAGGTAGAAAGTTTGTTATTGTGGCTGTAAGTAAAATTCATATCTTATCAAGGAATTATTTGTAATCACGTTAGAAGTACAAGATTTTAAAAAGCAGATTGTTTTCCCCTAGTACCACAGAAAAATAAGAATTTAAAGTTTCATTATATGGAATCAGTAAATACCGGTTTATAACAAAGCATTTGCACAAAGCAGCATCCAGCCCCTTAAGGAACATGTTACCTGTTGCCTTCTAGTTGATCCCGACTCATGGTGACCCCATGTGTGTCAGAGTACAACTGTGCTCCATAGGGTTTCCAATGGCTGATTTTTTGGAAGTGGATCTCCAGGGCTTTCTTCCAAGATGCCTCTGGGTAGACTCAAACCTCCAACCTTTCCATTTGCAGCCAAGCATATTAACTGTCTGCACCACCCAGGGCCTCCAGGTTTGGCGGAATAAATGTCCACACCACCGATTTGCCAAAGACCTCAGTGCAGACTGTAAAAGTACACGCTCTTCTTATTACCTAGATTTACTTGTTTTCTCAAAAGTTATGATTATTTAATTGCTTTTTTCTTTAAAATATTGACTAAATGGGGTTTCTGCCAGCTGGGCACCTACAGCATCTGATATATACTAAGTTATTTAGGTGATCCCAAGGCCTGAATAAGCATGGTGTTTTACTAATGTTGTCAGGCTGTTCTGGTTCAGAATGTTAGAGACTTGACATGAAAGCTATGCGTTGAATCTCATATTTGCTAAACCCAGATGTTTTGGCATGCTTAATTTTGAAAACCGGATTACTACATTTAACTTTCAAACCTGTAAAATTTATAATTGCAGTCGTTAAAAAGAAGAAATGAAACATGTAAACTGATATCTACAAAACAGATACATTGTTTTATATTTCTGGCATATGATGATAGGGAAAACTCCTGATAACTTTTTTTTTTAAATCTTAGCTTAGCTATTTACAAACTGTGAAATACCTCTGCCAGCATTCTTAGAAGTATTCATCACCTTTCCACTTTCCATCTTGCTATGTCCCCTGTCCCTCCACCAAAACCAGACAGCCACAGAGAGCTGCCGTGATAGAGGCTGGAGCAAGGGAGGCAGGGAGGGGAGGGAGGAAGTGGAAAGAAAGAAAAGAGAGGAAAGCAGAGCAGAGCAGAGGGAAACAGAGGGAAAAAAAGAGGAAGAAAAGCTCCGGAGTCCCTCAGAGCATGAGCTGCAGCATCAGCAGCACCAGCTGCTACCTGCACAGCCACTGCTCTGGGGCGGGAACCGTGCTTTGAGGATGAACTTATTTCTTCGCATTATCTTGCTTAATCTTCAAAAGAATCCTGTTAGTTAGGTAGTATTATTATCTGCACTTTACAAATGAAACTGAGGCTAAGAAAGTTTCAGTACTTGGCTCAGGGTCACACCACTGAATTATTTTAAGGAATAGAACCAATATTTGTTCCAGATCTCTCTAACCCCAAAGGCTGTGCTCCTGGCTACAATGGAAGGGAAAATAAGCAGGGTCAAGAAGCTGGGCTTCCTGTACATACATTTCAAACAAGTAAGACATCTCATAATTGACATGTTCAAAATGGGTCTCTTAATTTCCTCCCTTAAACCTATTCCATGCCCCTACGGTCTTTTCCCGGCCCATCTGTCAGAGTGTTGTTCTGTGGTGGCTGGCGTGTTGCTGTGATGCTGGAAGCTATCTCACTGGTACTTCAAATACCAGCAGGATCATCCATGGTAGACAGGTTCCAGTGGCGCTTCCAGACTAAGACAGACTAGGAGGAAAGGCCTGGTGATCTCCTTCTGAAAGTTGGCCAATGAAAACCTTACAGATCACAACAGGACACTGTCTGGCTCGCTTGCTTTGGATACATCATCAGGAGGGATCAATGGCTGGAAGAAAACATCATGTTTGGTGAAGTAGGGGGCCAGTGAGGACGAGGAAGACTACCAGTGGGGTGGATTGGCACAATGGCCACAACAGTGGACTCAAACATGCTGGCAATTGTGAGGCTGATGCAGGAACCAGCAGCGTTTCGTTCTGTTGTACATAAGGTCACCATGAGTCGGAGCCAACTGGAAGGCAGCTAACAGCAACATGGTCTCTTCCAATTCAATAAATGACACCACCACTCTGCATGCCAACAAACCAAGAATCATACTCCAGTCCTTTTTCCTTACCCCATAATACGGTCCATCAGTGAATCCTGTAGATTTATACAGAAAATGACACCAAGCCTAGCCTCTTCTTTCCACATCACATCTGTCTTAGACCACTGCGCCAGCCCCGTCTCTCTGTCTTTCTTGTTGCCCTGCCGCTGATTCTCTAAACGGTTCCAATTTATGTCTTATAAAGAGTCATCTTTGCACTACATCCTCGCATTAAAACTATTCAGTGGGCTTCCTTTTCACTTAGAACAAAAATCTAACTTCCTTACCTGAGTGTAGAAGCCCCTGCACGATCTCTGGCCTCCTTCTCCAGCCTCGTCTCATGCAGTTCTCTGGTTTGTTCACTAGGCTCCGAGCATGCCTGTACTCTTCCAGTGACCCGAATACACGAGGCTCAGCGCCTTCACACGTGCTGTTCTCTCTGCCTGGAACACTTTCTCTTCCCTTCTTCCTGTGGCAGCTTCATCTCATCCTAAATCTACACTTAAATATCACCTTTCAGACGTATTTGCTGCCAGCTGCATTCCTATCTCATGCTTAATTATAACCTCCATAATGCTTTAAATAATTTATAAATGCCTTATTTGCCTGCTGTTTTACCTCCCTTACCCATCAAAATCTCAGGCCAAAGATCAGGACTAGATGTTCATCACTGTTTTCACCGATACCAAAACATAATGGGTGCTTCAAAAATATTCACTGAATAACTTAAATAAATCTCTTTTTAGCAAACAAGTTTAACTGTAGAAATTTAGTTCCTGCTCTTATATTGCACTGATTCTCTGTTGCTTTCTCATATGTTTTAGAAAATATAGAAGAATACTAATTACAACCATAAACTTGGCCATTGGATACCACCTTCTATTTCTGTCATCCACCCCAACAAGAAAGTTGAAGAGATGGAATGGTACTTTCTGAGTTATGTAATACCCGAAATAAATACTTGATTTGAGATGATGGTATATGATCACCTATCAAAACTTGACTTCTTTTTTAAAAGGTGACTATCATTGTCCTGAGGGCAAATACGGATGCATACTAGACCTGTAGGTATATGTCTAATAAGGACTCATACTCACCCAAGGTTTTAATAAGTTATGAAAAGTTCCTCTGAACTAAATTCAATAAAAAGTACATCCATGTGCTTTTATAATTTTGTAACAAACCTAAAGAACAGTAACTGATAAAATTTAGTGTCTATATTCCTATTTAAGAGGCACAATTTCTTTCATGGACATAGTACCTTAGCGAGTCCTGCTTTAAAAGCAGGCATCTGTTATGGAAAGACACTAATGACCTGAACTATTCGAACTGCTCAATGAATAAAGAAAGGCTTACAAACACTTCACCACAGCACCAACCCCCCTTCAGGACCTGTATTCTGGTAGACCTTGGCCTTTCTTACAGACTAAAAATACTATGTCAGTGCCTGCATTACTTCACTGTCTTATTATAACTCCCAAGGCACTGGTATCTTTTCTCTGGTTCTCATGTCACTAGAGATTAATTTTATTGCCAAGAATGCTTGCTGGTTTTTTCTAAGCTGAATATGTCTGTATAATCTTTTAATGTTTGTACTCAGACCTCATTTTCCTACTCGTTGCGCTTATTTATATTTTTCCAGCCCCTTCTTTAAATTCAAACTAATTATCAGCAATTACTTTGCCTTAAACCTCAAAATTACTGGTCTTCTTCAAGCAAAGCTTGTGTTCCTTCTATCTAGAATGAAGAACCTCGGGTCTCCTTGTATGTGAGTATTCCACCGTCAAATATGGATTTAAAATCTGAAAGCCTTGACCTTAACTGACAATTCATGCATAGAAATGACTTTGCAGCTTCTACTATGTCAACATGCTATATATATCTTTCAATAGTATATGAATTAAGGATTCTAGTGGATGGAAAATTGGACAGCAAAAGACATAATCATAGAAAGCAGCAAAAAGTGTCTGGCCAGACACACGGTAATGGCCACATGCAGATATCATGTCTGCTGCCCTCAGAGCTGATTTTCTGAGACGGCAGGTCACACGCGTGTTCAGAGAGGAGGCAGCAAAGCATTGTCACAATGAAGAAAGAAGTAGGGCTCCTCCTGCTCGCCATGTCAAGCCAGATGATGACATATCCCGATGCTTTCTCATGCCTATCAAGGAATAGCTCGGACCTAATGGTGAAGCTTTGAAACTTAAAACAAAATAAATTTTAAAAACTAGCAAAAATGTACACAATGACTTTTTAATGGGGACCAGCAATATTTTATGCTATAGCTTTCTGCTTTGCCACCTCTAATGTTAAGCCATATCACACAAGGAAAAACACTGGGGTAACCAACAACACTTCAGGTAGCAGTGTCAGTGACTCATAGAAAATATCTATTTTCCTTTCAGTTTTAAATTGTATAATTGTTTATGTAATATGCTGATTTAACTTCTTTTCTGGACAGAATTCTTTATGAATAACGTGAGCTCCACGCTGGCGGTTACTGTGAATCTCTTCAGCCTTACCTGCATTTCACTGAAAGTTTCAAAGGAATTTTCACAGCAGTTGGCTTCATGTGTTGAAAATGTGAAAGCTTTACTAAAAATCTTTCTTGGTGCCTCAGGGATTTGTATTAATGCTAGGATAGGAGAATGTTCTAAAGGAATGCAAAGGGTCCACAGGAATTGTTTACAAGAGTTTTTCTTAGACTATCGCTTAATTGATCATTGTGTAAAAAGGGGGCTGTTTTTCCTGTTTTGCCATTCCTTCATTGTAATATTTGTTACGTATTTACCATATGCTCAACCCTCAGTAGGTACTGGAGTACAAAGATTAAAGACACTTTTTTTTTTTTTTAATGTGAAGAGTTCTTTCTCTCTCATGAGATCTTCACGTTAACGATTGTAGTACAACATTCTTGTAGTATAAAAGGTAGGACTAGAAGTATAAAAGAGGGCGTGACTAATTTTGCCATCGTGCTGTGGAGAGCAACAGTGGAGAGGAAATCACATTTGAGCTGGGCACTGGAGAGTGATTAACAGTCATTAAGGTTGAGGGTGGGACCTACCTGGAATAGTTAGTTGAGGCTGGCTTTCACATCACAAACAAGAGCTACACAAGTTCCTTGGAGAGGAAACCAGGAGGACAGAAGCACTTTCACTTTAGAATCATCTACAGAAAGTTTACAGAGTTGAGGCTGAGAATGAATCAGATAAAAATATATTCGACTTCGAAGGTGATAAAAAAGAATACATGCTCCCACCCCCTCCCCCTCCGTAAACTTCTAGAGTGCTAAATCTAGAATTAAAATTCAAGGCAATTCTCAAAGGCGGATGTGTTTTCCCACGTCTCTACACTGTCACATAATGAGTTACCCTCCTGAAGACATAAAGGGTGAAAACAAAAAGAAATGGCAGACGATTTTGCTAAATCCGTGATTCCTTCACAAACCAAAATAACGAAAGAAGGTTTAGATAAATCCACAGATGATTGCTGTATATGAGAGACTGGTAGATGAAGCCGTAAATAACTGGAGTACGTTTCCAAACTTCAGAGCTTGACCACGCAGACTGTAATAAGAATCACACTTGTCATCTGGCCCCAGAATATCTGGATGGATGGACTATTCTGACATACCATTTTCATGCTCTTTGCTAATAATCCAATTTCATATTTCATTACTAAATAATAGTTTTAAAAATTACCCTATGACCTATGGAAGAGTACTACAAATTTTAGGACACTATGTGGAGCCCTTAAGAGTTCAGCTGCTAACCAAAATGTCAGCAGTTCGAATCCACCAGCCATTCCTTGGAAACCCTATGGGGCAGTTCGACTCTGTCCTATAGGGTCTCCATGAGTTGGAATCAACTCGACACCAACGGGTTTGGTTTGGTTTGATGTGGGGCCCTGGTGGTGCAGTGGTGAAGCCTTTGGCTGCTAACCAAAAGGTGGGCTGTTTGAATCCACCAGCCACTCCTATGAAACCATGAGGGGCAGTTCTGTTCTGCCCTATAGGGTCCCTATGAGTCAGAATCAACTCGGCAGCAATGGGTTTGGTTTTTATTTTTACGACCATAAAGAAATTTAAAATAAAAATTCATACTCTAAAAGAGAAAATCTTACCTACCTTACGAGCAGATCCTAAGCTGGACAATGGAAAAAGAAGACAGAAAAAATGTGGGTGCATTTGAATTGTGGTGTTGGCAAAGAATATTGAATATACTGTGGAATGCCGGAAGAATGAACAAGTCAGTATTTAAAAAAAAAAAAAAACCAGAATGCTCCTTAGAAGCCAGGATGGCAAGACTTCGGCTTGCTTATTTTGGACACGTCATTAGGAAAGACCAATGGCTCGAAAAGGACAGTATGTTTGGTAAAGTAGAAGGTCAGTGAAAACAAGGAAATCCCTCAATGAAATGGATTCACACAACAGCCACAACGGGCTCAGACCTACATGCTCGTGAAGACGGCTCAGTACCAGGCAATGCTCCACTCTGTTATACGTGGGGTCGCCATGAGTTGGAGCCAACTTGATGCAACTAAAAACAACATCAGCAGATCCTACTGTGATTTCACTTTCACCTATTAAACATTCCTAAATATTTGGTCTGGAGAACCTAGAGAAATTCGAGAGCTCTTCCCTCTCATAAGCCTACCCTAAATAATATAGAAATTATCACTGGGGAAAGAATCTGGGATTCAAATCGGCCTCTAGCTGCCTGGTGGTGCAGCTTGAGCAGGTCAGTTACCCATTTCTGAGACTCAAATAGGAATAATGCTAAGCAGTCTACCACACTCACAGGGATGCTATGAAGGCTAAATTACATAAATAACAATAAACTATATAGACGGTTTAATATCTCACTGAAAGAACCCTAAGAAACAAGAATCTGCGTGTTTACACATGTGCTGTATCAACCAATATTTATTAAGTTCAAACACTAGAATCCCATGAGATGAAACTCCTGGCGCTATCTGGTCTTCCAATAGTGTACTCTTCATTCCTTCCATTTAGTAATAGCTCCAAACTCTCCAAAACCCAAAAAGCCGTAACTCTGTCCTAAGCACTGTTCCATTAGTGGTGAATGGTCACTAATCCTTTACTACAACATAACAAAGAAGATTCCTGTGGCCAGCCACATTCCTATGATAACAGAATTAAATCTGAAACAAGAGGCTTTAGCCTTCTGTTCTCAATCTCCTCTCTCATTCTTGACCCCTGAGATTAAAAGTTACATTTCATTTTTAAGGTTCCTCAAGGATTGTTTGTCTCAGTAATTTCCTTAGAAAGTTACTGTCCTGCAGCCAGCCTTGCTGACTCGAAGAAGATGAATTTAGTGGACAGGAACGAGAATTGAGAGCAGAGCTCTTAAATTCACTCCACAGTGCTTTGACTTGTTTCCCAGACATGAAATCTGGGACCACTTCATGTACTTCACAGGGATGGTTCATGGATGCACTTACTATCATCGCATACAGTAGATTATAATAAATCCCTATAATATTGTACTTTTTATTCAAATGTTAGAATATTTTAAAAGACAATGTAATAATTCTAAAAAAAATAAGAAGAATCAAGGTGAAACAATTTTTAACTATAAATGTGGCTTTTGTTTTTGTTTTCAATCTTCCAGGTCTCTAATGTGTTTATTCTGGCAAAGCGAAGTTTTCTTACATCAGGGAAATTAATGTAAATTCTGTACAACAGGCAGTGTGCTGGAATCTTCCAGGGCCCCCCAAGAAATGTGATCATGTGAGTGGGGAGAAGGAGGTTAAAGAGCAATATCTCTGGAGTTGTTCTCTCTTACACGGAACTAACTCCGCTCAAATGAGCTAGTCCTTATTTCCATAAACTCCAAGACAATCTTTAAAGGTGCAGGCACATCTTCAGCAAATCCGAAAATAAACCCGTCCTCTCCAGCCAGTCATTACTCATATAATGTTTTGAAATATGATGCTGCCTAACGTTTTCCAAAGTTTACACAGAGACCAAAACTTTAAAGTAAATGCTACCATTCCACCCAGCTAAGGAGTGTGTAGAATAACAGAGAATATGCTGGCTCGCTCTCTTTTTTTTCTTTGAATAATTAACAAAAAGCAAAATGTAAAAAATGTATAGGCTTTAATGTTTTAGGATAACTGTACACACTGAATTTTGAGATTTTTTGTAATTTAAAAGAAAATCATACATTTTCTATAGTGGTTTATTCAGTTATTCTGTGAGAAGGATATAGCGTCTTGAATCAATAATTTAGACCTTGAACTTTGGTATGCTATACAGATTTGAATTATTTTAAGAGTTAACTCTAAAGTTTACTACTTACAGTAGAATTTCCAATTTAAGCAGCAAGATTCAAAAAGAAGATTATTAACTTTTACAAGTTGGTTTCTTTCTTAGAATTCTATTTCATACTAAGATTCATTTTATCAATATGCAGAATACTTACGATTTAGTTACTATAAAAATAAAGGAATTAGATTTATTAAACCTTTGATTTATAGCAGAAATCAAATATGTTGAACCCAAGTCAGCATACTTTTTTGCCTTTCTGGCACCCACCTAACCAATGTCATGTTTCTGAGCTGTGAACATCTTGTCCAGTGATATTTTAAACAAATGCTTTTAATACTTCAGAAATAGAGAGGGTGAGGATGTAATTTTTGGAGATAACTGGCATAATATTGTGCCGTTTTAAAAAAGCATCGTAAGGAAGCATTATGCTCTGAATCATCTCTCCTCTCCACTGATTCTCTCGCCTCTTTTCTCCAGTTCCTGGGCTCTGTACACCCAACACACATGCTTCCTGAGATTCTGTTACTGCTTCCGGGTGGATGACAGCAGAAAGAAGTCTATGTGACCCCTCTAGAAACGGCCAGTCTCTCCTTGGCTACAGGGTTAGGAAGAGACGTGCTCAGGAGCTGAAGGGTGTGAGTGGAGAGGCAGGGATTTGAAGGCGCAACGTCAAAAATGACACCAAAGAGATTTAGACCACAAGTCATATCCCATTCTCTGGAGTGTTCTTCAAACTTCATCCAGAAAATTTTAGCTAGACTAAGTCACAAAATCCCCAAAACTAAGAAAATCATTAGAAATACTAATGTTGGTGAGATAAAATGTACATTTATCTGGAACTGATTTCCTGGTGAATGCAACTCATCACCTACCAGCATTTGGATGCAAATTAGAAAAAGTCACCCCTTTGGCAGACACACTCTGGTGGGTACAAGGCTTGTGAGGAGCTGGGGCTGAATTCCAGCATCCTCTTAGGCCTCAAGCGGGCACTCTTGTGCAATGCATAATCTGAACAACTGGACATGGAGATCCTATTTATATACATAAATGCTTTACAAATCATAAGACAAAAGAAATAATAATATTGCTACAACATTTATATACAGTCTTTGCAGAGTAGGACTGTGCCATATTAAGACTCTAAAATTTCTTATAGCAAATCCCAAATCCACTCAGTATGAATTCAGGTGAGAATAAAATAATACTTGATGGAGATTCCTTGTAATGAAGTTGTCAAAGAGCAACCAATAGGAATCATTCTCCTTGTTTACATTAACAGGAGAGTGGAATACTTACCACTATCTTCAACTGTAAAATGGAACAGATCACTTGTGGCATTAACCCCTTCTTTTAAGACGTAGCATATTTTCATGTCGTCAATGTCAGCTAGAAAATAACCAAAGGACAAGACGATTAATCACTAGGACAAAGCTGATGACTCATTATTCATGGCAAATCCCAAAAGCAATTGCTTTCTGTAACCATATTTATGTCGTCTTCCCCTCCTAAGAGTGCTATCTTATTTCTCATATATCTAGGCCCCTCTATCTCAGCTGTCCCATGGAAATCTGATTCCTTACACAGATAAACAGAATGAAAGAGCTAAGTTATAATAACACAAGGTGTTGTCCCTCCCAGTGGTATTTGCCTGTTCATGCACCAAAGCAGTGACTCTCTAAATATGAAATGCCAGCCACCCTGACAGGTGGAAAGGAGATATTTTGAGGCTGGGCAGATTTCCTGGCACTCCAGAAATCACTCCCTCTGCCTCTTTGTAGGAGGGGCCTTTGGGAAAGAGGGGCTGCTCCCTCGCTAACTAACTTTTCTCACCTCTTGTGGTAGAGTTGGCTGTTTTCACGTTCCCCGAAGTTTGAAAGAAAAAATTGTGAGATTAAAAAAAAAATCCACAGATTAAAATAATTTATCATGACCCAATATCAGAGAGAACTGAAAGAGAAAACATCTAATAGAAGGTGAAGCCTTTCTTCATAGTGACAACAGGTTATACAGCCTCAGAAATGCTTCTTATATTATTTTCTACTCTTGCTATCAGATTCATTAGCATAGATTTGTTTTCAGTATTTTTAAAATGTATTCACCCATTTTACCAATTCCTCTCCTTAATAATGCCACATAGACAACATAATAAAACAAATATCCTTCTATCATAAAACAAATGTTCTCTTCTATGATGCTCGCTCACAGAGGCTGTTGTCTGATCTGGGCCAATAAGTGAGCGGTTATTTCCAAAGCTACATAAAATCGAGATCATAGCTAAAAATAGCTTCAACAATGGTAGGTAACAGTATTTGTCTAGTGTATTCTCTTTGGCTTTTCTATCTCTAAGAGTTCTACTAAGTTCATGCTGTGGAGTTTAAAGGAGTTATAGCTAAGAAAATGAGTTTATGGAAGAATAGTCTCAAGTGATGCAAGGTATTAGGATGGACAAGCTGCTCCGTGAATTTCTATAGCGCCACTTTACGGATGTGACTCTTATGCTCTGTTCTGGCTCACACGGTTTTGAAAGGTAAAATAGTTGATGGTGGTGGTTGTCGTTAGCTGCTGTCAAGTCGGCACCCAACTCACGGTGCCCCCGTGTGTTACACAGTAGAATTTCTCCATTACAGCGTCCCTGGGTGGCACATACAGTTAAGCACTCGACTACTAGCCAAAAGACTGGTGTCTCGAAAGAGGCCTGGCAATGTGCTTTCAAATGTCACAGCCTGAAGAATGCTATGGTGCACAACCGGTAACTAATAACAAATCTCTACAGAAGCAGTTCACCAGGCCTTTCTTCTGCAGCACCATTGAGTGGGTTTCAACCGCCAACCTTCAGGTTAGCAGCCAATAGCAAAGTGCTTGCACATGTCAGGCTCCTTCAGCAGTTGATGGTACCTTCTTGCTAACAGAGGTACCGGGAGGTGAAGCCGAAGACCTTCCGTTCTCCCTGAGCACCCCATCCCATTGCACGATGTTTCTGAATGTAGCAGGAGCTCAGTGAAGCTCCCTACATGGCTCTTCAGCCGTTTACTCTTCAGACTCTCAACTCTTACAGCCTTGACTTACCAGCAAGGAGCAGCGAGCGCACTCTGGTCTGCTTATATGTCTTTAGCATGAGGACAATGACCTCCTATCCCTCCTCTAATTTTAAAAGAAAAATATACAGCTTTGCTATGAGAAAAGTAAACAGCACGATAAAGCCGTAGGAAAAACTGTAGTATTTAGGAGATAATTTCATTGAAAGAAATCACTACTTCGATTTTCAGAACTTCTTTTTTCTTTTAAGTAAAGAGACCATAAACACAATTATGTGACAATGAAGTGTCAAATTTTCCCTCCAAGTTAGGGCAATATTGATTGGTTGGAACTAACTAAATTCTTTTCATTTTCCCTATAATTCTGTTAATAATCCATGGTTCAAAAAGAAGACATATGTTTGTTTGTTTTTAATCTCAAGTAATTGAGGACTCTTCTTACAACTCTCTTATTCTCTTCTACAGCTACCTCTGAAAATGCCGTAAACATATGTAAACATTCACTTTAAGGCACAGAGGTAAAAACCTAAGAGGCAACATGTTACCTTCTTTGAAAAAACACCTAAGAATTAGCTAGATTTTCTTCAGTTATTAAGCATGCGTTACATTTATTCCAGGTTATCTGCACAATCTGTAGGTGGCTTGTTTTGATTCTAAATTCATTAACATGCCTGGTAACCACGCCTTGGTTCAAACTCTTTAGGGAAATTTTTGCTCTCCTGAAGGTGATTTATAAATTATCCCACACAAGATATCATTATGCATTTATTATAGAGAAAAAAATCTAGTTACTTGACACAAGTGACTTAGACCTGGAGTTGGGGGTGCAGGGGCACCTTGGGGAAGAAGTGAAGTTTGAAACAACTAAATAATTTCCACAATTTGTAAATTCTACCTTTTCTTAATTATGAAATTTAATAAGTTTCAGAAATAAACTAACTTTTTTCTTCTAAAGACCATTTGGAAGTCTCTGGGTGGTTCAAACAGTTAAGCGCTCGACCACTAGACAAAAGGTTGGTAGTTAGAACTCACCCAGAAGTGCTTCGAAAAATAGACCTGGCAATCTGCTCCGAAAGGTCACAGCCTTGAAAACCCTATGGAGCACAGTTCTACTATGCACACCTGGGGTCGCCATAAGTCAGAACTGACCCAACAGCAACTAACAACAACAACAGGGACCGTTTAGGGGGCACTGGTGGTTCAGTGGTATTCTTCCCTCCCATGTAGGAAGCCTGGATTTAATTATCATCCAATGTACCCATGTGCAGCTACCACCCATCTGCTTGCGGAGGCTCGCACGTTGCAATGATGCCGATCAGGTTTCAGTGGAGTTTTCAGACTAAGCCAGACTAGGAAGAAAGGCCCGGTGATCTACTTCTGAAAATCAGCCAGTGAAAACCCTACGGATCCAACAGTTCAATCAGCAACGTATCGTGGGGATGGCTGAGGACCAGGTAGCATTTTGTTCTGTTGTGTGTGGATGGGGTCACCATGAGTTGAGACCAAGTCGACGGCAGCTGATAACAATGACAGGACCATTTATTCTATCAATTTGAGAATAACCGTCTCTGGCCACATGTCAGTTTGACTGATCATTGAACAATCCATCAAAACATAGTTTAGTTTATCCTTTCATGAAACAGAAACAAAATAACAAGCGAAAAGGCAGCCTAGTCCTCACTGCAGACTCTGCTTTGATGTCCCCTATTAGAGAGGCAGTCATGGTAGCCGTCCAGTGGAGCCTCCCCATCTTTTAACTTCTCTGATCTCCATGATAATTGTTACGATCCAAACAGTGGCCTCAGCTTGTTCAACTGGGGCTGTGCAATTAAATAGCAACAATTTCCTTAGTCATCTGGATTCTTACAGGAATTTGATAATTTACTTTAAAAAGGTAATCTGAAAAATTTATCTTCACTTTTTATAATAAACTTACAACTACTATATTTACAAAAACAACCACAGACAGAAATTACGATGAGTCAAAGTCAGTGAGAGAGCAATGAAATAGCACAATCTTTGAGTTTAATATTTAGGAAATAATATTCCAATATTTAAAGCTGCGGGTTTGGTCATATATGGTTTAAATTAAATAATTTGTTCATCTTCATCCAAAAAATTCATTTTTTAACGTCTAAAGTCAATTATTTTTTACAGGTCAGAGAAGTAACTGGAAACAACATTTTCTCTCCTGTAATATATTCCTTTTGCCCACTTCGCTTTCCACAAAAGTAAACCAGTCTAAGAGTGTGTGGCATTGCTATCTGGAAAGCCTTGGCACAAAAGTCTCTTGCTGGTCTGCATGACACTTGGCATTCTGAGGTTTTCCTGTCCCTGCAGGCCCTGGGATACACTCAGGCTTTCAGCCAACAATCAGGAGGCTGCCGTGTGGGGCGATTTGCCAGCGTCTAAAACAGAGAAGTCGCTCACTTTGACACTATGTTTGGAGACACCTGTGTTTGTTATCTCACAGTACAACACTATCGTAGGAAAAGAACACCCCGCGGGGACACCCCAGGATCAACTCCATCTCTAACCACAGAGCCCAATGGGACAGATCCAGTTTCCGTTCTCACGTGGTAAGATTTCCATGAAAGCAACCCAAGGCCGTTAGTAGTGAAGTGGCAGTTTCTAGAGAACTGAGCCCTCACTCCCAAGCCAACAGGCTGAATGGGTTTCTCCTTCCCCTCACTGAGAAACTCTGCAGAGGTCATCTGCGCTTCCTGTCTCAGACTGTCCACACACAAAGGAAATCCAGGTTAGAAAAACCCTATAGCCTAGTGAATACACTCAGATACTTGAGGTAAGAGGTGTTTGCTACTATGTTTTGAGCAGGCTGGAAGGAGCTTTGAAGTAATGAAACAATTTCCTCTTTCAATGATTAACCTTGCTAACAGATCTCCAGTTCTTACTAATGAAGTGGATGTCTACTTTGGCAATGAACGTACCGTCACTAAGGTACATCGCTAAGCATACTCTCCCATGTCTGTGTGCATCGTAGTAACGAGTCCTAGAAATGTCATTGTTATAACTCTAGACAGGTGTTTACCTCTTAGGTCACTGGACAGGTATTTCCCTAAGTCATGAAATAGTAAAAAACCATTAAAAGAATTTACAAATACTGTTTATATGAATACAAATAAATCTTGTTCTTCTAGTGACAAAGTTGCTAGCAACCATAACAGTGATCAGAACAATGCCCTCAAAAATTAACCAGAATAAAATACAGTTGAAAGCTTTTTTTTGGAATGGTCATAACAATAATGTGAAATCATAGTGTTTAGATAGCACCTGGTGCAGTGGTGAAGTGCCACAGCTGCCAACCAGGAAGTCAGCAGTTTGAATCTACCAGCTGCTCCTTGGAAACCCTATGAGTCTCTATGGCAATGGGTTTGGGTTTTTGTTTTTTGTTTTTTTTTTTTTCTAAGGGGCTAAAATGCTTCAGGAACAATCGACAGCAAACAAACAGACTCTACTCAGAGGACAGGGTGGCACGTGGAGCAGGGCTGGAGAGGCTGCTTCAGTGTTAATTCACCAAAGTTTAGTCTTGCTTTGGGAGCATACCTTGCCACTATCAAAATACACTGATGCTCCCTCTAATGAATGTTGCTACAGTGGGATAAACGGCAAAGAAGGGAGTTATTTTCCCAGGAAAGTGGGCCTGGGTTTTTCCCTTTTCCTTCCCTCCCCTCCCATCCCCTCTCCTTCCTTGGACCCTAATTTGATGCTCTACTTCTAAGGTTGTCAGTGACAACCATATCTTCAGACACTAAGAGCTGGAGTGTTGTCTGGCTGTAAGGAAAGAAACGTACATCGTACCTTGTGTGAATTGAGTGACACTGTGGTTGCCTTCGCCCAGGTTGAAGAGATATCCATGGCGGGGGCCCTCTGTCACGACAAGCCTCAGAGAAACATGTGCGCTGTCTCTGTCCTCCACTTTCAATATTTTGCTTGTGATCACGCACCCCAAATGGCCAGTGGCCAGAGCGCGAAGTGTAGAGACACCTTTATTCACTGCAACGTGGGGCACACTATTGTCAACAGCTAAGACCCGGATCCTCATCACTTGGGGTCTCCTGGTTTCAAACACTGTATCAGGAAATACATAGAAGTCAGTATGGGTGCCATCTGTCACCGTGAAGGAGAAGCTATCTTCTCTTGACTCAGTGCCATCATGTTTGTAGCTAATTAAGTTTTCACTCAGTTCTTGCTTAGTAAAAACCATGACAGGTCTGGTATTGTTGAACAGGAGCTGGCCATGAACAGGCACCTGAGTGACAGTGAATTTCAGGAGCTTGTCAGGAGTATCTCTGTCTTCAACAGTGAGTTCAAAGGGAGTGATCAGCTTGTTTTCACTTTCGCTGACAACCAGCTTGTGGATGGTGACCACTGGCTTTTTGTTGTCCACGTCGCTAATGGAGATACGGAACGTCCGGAAGACAGGGTTATGTCCGTCAGTGACTTGAAACTCAAAACTGTCCATCTTCACCTCATCCTCGGCTGTGTGGATATAGTAGACTTTGTTGCCAGCAAGCTGGAGCTGAGTGAAAGATGAGATAGACACCCCAGGCTGATCTGTGCACTCTAAGCGACCTCTCACGGGAGCCCTGGTGATGGTAAAAACCAGGTTTTCATCAGGACTGTTCAAGTCGCTTGTGCTTAGCAGGTCTGTGGTGAGGGTGACTTTACCACCTTCTTTCAAAGACACTCCCTTACTTACCACATCAGGGAAGACAATGTCAATGCTGCCAACAGATACATAAAAATAGCGATCTATGAGGGCATTGATTCCATCAGTAACATCAAATTTAATTAGGTCCCGAATGCCTTCTTGCCCAAAATGGACATACTGAATTCTGTTTCTGTCCACTTCATCCTGGGTAAAGTTCATGCCCAATGTGATATTTTCAAAGGCACCTGTAGGTTTTCGTTTCTGTAATAAGCCATGTCCTGGACCATAACGAATAATATAAACTAAGGATTTGTCTTCAGAATCCAAATCAGTGGCCATTAATACCTTGTTGTTGATGATTTTGGTTTGCCCAATTTCTATCTCTAGTCCATTATTTATGGTCATTCTGGGGGTCTCATCATCAACGGGGATAACCATAATGAGGATCATTTTTTCCACAGAGTGCTTGCCATCTGTGAGTTTAATCACAAAACTATCTTCCTGGGTCTCTGAGTCATCATGCTCATAAATAATGCTGGAACTCTCGGTGATCTGGTCCAAGGTGAAACTTTCAACCAAAGCTGTACCATTTATCAGCTGGTTCATGATGTGACCGTGAGTGGGAAACTGGGTAATAGTGAAAGTTAAGTCATCCGGGGGTATGTCAGCATCAGCAGCATTGAGGATGGGGGTGTCAATCACCAGACTCATGCCTTCCATCACTATAAATTCTCTCATAAACATTTCAGGCTGTTCATCATTGGTGGGAATGATAACAATGGGGAAAAAATGTCTATCTGAAAAATTAATGCCATCAGAACAACGAAATATGAATCGGTCTTCCACCGGCTCCACCCCTTTATGGACACTCTGGACATAGTTAATGTGACCCTGCCTGAGATCTTTCAGGGTGAAGGCGCTGATGGCAATTCCTGCTCTTGATTTCTCAGAGCCTGGTGCTGGAGAAATGTTTTCAACATAACCTGAGGTAGGCTGAATAACTATAGTGCACAAGATGTCATCCTTCAGGGAATCGATATCCTCAGCACTTATATGTGTTGAGGTTATAACACTCTTTTCACCTTCCATTACTGTAAACTGTTCACCCACAGAAACTTCTGGAGCCTGGCTATCGACAGGGAGGATGGTCACCCACACAGAGACTCCTTGGACAGTATTGTCACCTATTCTCCATTCCTGAGACATACCTGACAGACTCAGGTTAAAAGAGTCTTCTTTGGGCAAGAGGCCTATCTCACCACTAGTGTGAGCATAGACAACAGACCCCTCCAAGATGTCCCTTTGGGTAAACTGCTCTGTAGGGACTCCATTGACCAGGATTTCCCCGTACAAGGGTGGATCTTCCAATAGGAAAGTCAACATCAAGTCATCAGTGTCCTCATTGGTCCCCTTGATAACACTGGCAGTAATTTCAGTAGCCCCATTTTCCAAAACATCTAGATAGGACCCCAGTGTGCCAGCAGGAAGGCTCAGCACGGGCATCTCATCGTCCACTGGCCGGACATTCACTCTGAGAGTGATGGGCACCACATGGTGTCTATCACTGACTTCCAAGGAGCAGCTATCAGTCAGGGACTCATCCCCATTATGGGTGTAGGAAATCCAGCCCCGCTTGATATCCTCCAAGTGGAAGATCCCACCTACATGCAGTCTCTGTCCAGACACTTGCATGTGGCCATGCTTGGGAGCCTGCATGAGAGTAAAAGAGATGTGGGCCACATCAGTGTCCACATCAGTGGCATGCAATTCAGTCTCGCTCAGCACATGGTGGCCCTTCTCCTGAATGGTGAAGCCTGTGTTGAGGATCTCGGGTGGCTGGTTGTCCACTGGCTGCAAGTAAAGGGTGAAGGTGCCTGGAGCCACATTTCCAACTTGGTCCTTCACCTGGAACTGGAACTGGGCCACTCGGGCAGCCACCCCCAGTTCTTCATCTGGGGGCCTGTAAGCAATTTTATGGTGGTTGATCTGGGCTTGGGTAAAATGGGTCACTATGACTGAAGGGTTGTCAGCCAGGACCAAGGTCCCCAGAGGGACTGGTGAGTGGTTTTCATCTGTGTCCATGGGTGGCTGGGTCACTGTGTAATGCAGTTCTCGGTCATCTGTGTCCAGGTCAGTGTATCGTAGCCACTTCTTCCTCAGTGGTGTGAGCTGGGATTCCTGTACCACCATCCGGAGGGGACAGCCACTGCCCAGCTCTGGGGGGAGGCGATCCACGGGCTGAATGCGAATCACAAACCTCTGCAGCCCAGACTGATTGGGGGGGTCATGGTTATCCTGGACTCTGAACGTGAACTGGTCCATGACTGGCCCAGGTCTATGGGGCCCAGAGTGCCTGAAGAACAACCTGCCCTCCACTATGTCCCGCTGCTGCCACTCTGTCACTGTGCGCTCATAGAATGCCCCCTGTTTCTTCCAAGGACCCCTGATGTGCTCCTCCTCCCCATGGGGAGGGTGAGTCTGGCGGAAAAGCAGATGCCCTGTAGTTGGGTGGGGTGACTCCAGCACAAAGAGCAGCAGAGAGTCATCTGAGTCCATGTCCGCTGCACTCAGAGTGAGGGGCAGGATGGGCACCGTTTCCCCCTCTGCCAGCGTCAGCCCTGTGTTGGCACTGAGGACAGGTGGCTGGTCGTCCACGGGCACTAAGGTGATGGGGAAGAGGAACTGCACCTGGTGCCTGCCTCCTCCATCCACCATGCGAAGCACCAGGTTGTCACTCAGTGAGCCAGCTCTGTCATCATGCTGGTAGACCACCTGGCCGGCTGCCAGCTCAGCCACAGTAAAGGTCTTGGGGGCAAAGTTAGCACCAGAGGCACCCAGAAGGATGAGACGACCATGCCGGAGCCCAGCGACCACCTCCAGCCGCACTGCCTCTAGGTCATCCTCATCGCTGATGACCAAGTTTTGGGGCCCACTGCCTGCAGGGCCTGTGAGGGGCCGAGACTGGCCCTCGTAGAGAATTAGACCTGTGTTCCGGATGACCACTGGCGCCAGTGTATTCATGGGCTTCACCACGACCATGAAGGCAAAAGGGTCTGAGGCCGCTCCTTCAGGGTCCACTACCTCCAGCTCCAATTCAAAGAGACGCTCCTGGTCAGAGTCCTCAGAAGGGGGCTGGTAGGCGATCTTCAGGAGGCGCAGATCCCGCTGGGTGAAGGAGGAGAGGGGCAGGCTGCGATCATCCGTGCTCACCAGGAAGCCCTGGCCAGGCTGGAATGGGGAGGTGAGGTTGAAGACTAGCAGGTCTGGGGTGGACTCAGCATCCTCAGCTCCCAGCATGTCCGGGGTCAGGGCAGTCAGTACAAACTGGTTCACCTCCATCATCATCATAGCCACAAAACTGGGCTTGGGGGCGGTGTTCTCGGTCCCTCCTCGGATCCTCACCAGCACCTGGAAGTGCTCGCGTTTCAAGGCAGGGCTGCCCACCGGAGACCCCCGGGGGCGCAGCTCCACCACCATGGGCACCCAGTCTCTGTTTGGTGAGCGACTGGGGGCTGTGTGGCGGTAGCGCACGCCTAGCTCCTGGAAAGCTTTGCAGTCCATCAGGAGAGGTTCCAAGGCACCCGCCTCGCTAACTCCGCCCGGGACCTGCGGGTAGTGGAGAAGTTCCCCATAGCGAGGCAGCGCGCTCAAGCCCGACAGGATGCCCACGCGGCACTCCTCCGTCTCAGGCTGGTAGGCGAACTCCAGGCTCCGAGCGTCCAGGGCATTGCTGGTCCCCAACAGCTCCTCCACGACGAGGGGCAAGTTCCGAGTCACAACCTCCAGCTGGGTGAAGACCACCTCCACCTCCAGCACCAGTGGCAGCACCACCACCCCTCCTGGCGCGTCGTAGCGCAGCTGCAGTCGGACGCGATCCCGCGACGGGCTGCGCGCTCCCAGGTGAGAGTAGCGCACCTCGCCAGGGCCGAAGTCGCACAGAAAGCGTTTGGGACTCAAGCGGCCGGGTCGCTGGGCCAGCGCGTCGTTGTCTAGCACAGTCAACGAGCAGCGATCCCCCGGTTGCACCTGCAGCACCAGGTCGTGCAACGGATCCAGCCAGACCTCACGGCCGAAGGGCACCCGGAGCCCGTGGTTCGCCAGCACTATGGCTTCCTCGGCGGAGACCCCCACAGCCCCCGCGAGATCTGGGGACAGCAACGCCCGGCCGGGGGCCGCGGGCTGTGCCGAGACGCAGCTTACCAGTGACAGGAGCAGCAGCAGCAGTCGGGGCAGCGGAGGAGGCACCGACTGCAGGTTGGTGCGCTTGGCTGCCCCGCACGCGCGGGAGGCGCTCCCGGAGGTGCCGGCTGCGTTCATGGTCCGGGGGTTAGCGCTTGGACAGCTACGCTTGCGAGAGTGCAAAGTCAGTCCCCCGGCAGGGAGCAAGACACTCCGGAAAGTGCCAAGACTCCACATGCCGCCTGCGGGGTCCTCCAGTAGCCGGGGCTGGACCAAAACAATGCGAAAGTTGCACGGCGCCGTTCCGGCTGGAGCTGCCGCCCAGGACCCTAAGCCCGCGGGCCGGTTGAGCTGCGCGGCTCCGGAGTCAGCCGCGCTGCAACTGAGTCCCTCCGCTCCTCTTTCCCGGGTCCCGGGACCCTGCGCTTTGAGGGAAATCCCTCCCCTCTCACCCCCGGGCTCCAGCCCTCCCAGGGGCCAATCGTCGGTCCCCGGAGGAGGCCCGGAGTCGAGGGTTGGGTGGCGATTTCTGCCAATCAGCATTTAGGGCCGAGGCGGGGAAACCGCGGGCAGGGAGGAGAGAAGAAGAGAGATAGGTTGTTCTAGAAGCGAGCGGAGGCTCGGCCTGGGACTGCCCACCCTGGCTAGAGGCTGCTGGGGGACACTCGGGGGATCCGGAGCTCGCCGCCTGGCAGTACCCAACCTTCAAAGGCCGACGAAAGGCAAAGTTGTAAACCTTCCCTCCCTAGTTCAGTGGAATCCCACTCATGGGTGGTCATTTCTGACGGGAAGCCTGCATACCCGCGGGGAAGGGGAGTCGTGAGGCCGCTTGAGTTTGAATGAAAACCCTGAGCAGTTTGCGGGCGTCTTTGAGGGCATATTTGCAAAAGAAAGACAACTGGAATTAAAAGCCCAAACTAGAGCAGCTTGCACCCTCTTCCCGCCGCCCCCTCCTTGGAAATGACAATGGGCACAGTCCTCCGATTGGTGAAGTTTTAACCAGCCCCTCCCGTGCCACCAGAGTTCCCCGAGTAAAAGGGAAAGGAGGCGTTTGGAATGCGTGAGAAATGCAGCCTGGTCCGGGTGGCGAGCCTCGCGCTGAAGACTCCGTTGGAGGGAAAGTCGCCCCAGGCTGTCCCCAGCGCCGCTGTTCAGGCAGCTGTCATTAGAGACGTTCCTGTTCTCCTCGCGGTAATTAGACCAAGTACAAACTAAGCCCACCTGTCAACATCACATTTCTTTGCGTGCCAGGAGAATTGATTAATAGCCGGCGGGCGAGCTAAAATAAGGTAGATCTGGTTCAGTCTGTCGGTTTTGAAGTCAGAGCTTGAGCTATTCCTGCCCCCTTGTGTTTGTGCGATTCCAATGAGTGTGTAGATTTTTTTTAAAAAAGGTTTTCTACCCCGCACCCCCTCCCCCCACCTCCACCCCCAAAAAAGAACCTTAATAGTTAAAACCCAACCATTTTCAGACTGGTTCCTTAGGCAGCCTTACTTATCCTTGCCAGAATGTGTTATTTGGGTCAATGCTCTCTTCTCTCCAGTAATACAAAGCTGATTATTAATAGGAATATAGAATTGGAATAATAGTCATCTTGACCTTTTCCTGCTCAAAGATACCTGGAGTTTGGGAAAGAAAGAATTGGTCAAAACTGTTCTGCTCTCTTAGATTTCAGGCTAAACTGAAGACAGAGGTAAAATGAATACATGGGTAAATTTCAGGAAGAAGCACACAGTCCTTTTAACCCTTTTGTGTTTTTAGCCTGAATCCCTCAGAGCCTGGATTTCCGTCCCTTACAGCCACTTTCCTGGCCCCAGCAACATCTCTGTACAGAAATGTAGATGGGACATGTCAAATTTTGCTCCAAGAAGCCCACTGGGCTGGGTCTGTCCCTGGGAGTCAGAGATGGGAAGTTCTGAATTCCTTCAAAAAAAAAAAGCCCAAGAGAGATTAATTTAAAGGGAGTCACTCACCCAAACAGAGAAACAAACCAACAAAACATTGAGCTGATTGAGTACTAACTGAGCTTGTTTATGTGCTTTGGCCTGTTTGAAGGGCTTTTAACTATCACTTAAAATAGATGGACATATTTCACAATTTAGTACAAAATGAACATCTGTGGATAGTGGAGGCAATGTGTCCAGTATCTCAATCACATGAGAAAATTCCCGTCCAGCTTTTCATGAATGTCCAGTCTTTCTGACATTATTATAGGTTGTCCCTGACTCACCACGGGTTGGAGTTACGATGAACTGCGTTTATGACATTCTGTTTCTTCCTACATACAGTGTTGCAGGTCATAATTTGCTGACGTTATCATTCTCAGATACTCACTTGCAGATGTTTGTACGTAAAGTTTCTAACCCCAAAAGACAAATAAAGATCAGCTTTATAAAGATATTGATAATAAAAGGCAGTAATAATGAAAACTAAAAAAAAAAAAGGTATTTGACTTACCTTAGAAGACTTAGTATAGAGTCTTCAGAAGGGAAGCCCATTGTAAGCCAGGATTACCTGTGTCTTATAATTTATTGTGATTATTTAATATTGCATACAGAATTCAAATTGCAGAGACAAGAGACATAGGAATATTCTATTATTTCTTGTTTACAAATAAAGAGGAAGATGCCAAGTGAAACAGAAAATCAGTATCAGAATATAGCTCTTTATATATTTCAAAGTCTGGTTATGTGGTTTTCTTTTGACATTTGGGTGATTTCCACTTTTTTCCCCCATTATATTTATTTACTTTGTTATGGTATAATATACATAACAAAACATTTGCCAATTCAACAGTTTTTACATGTATAATTCAGTGCCATTGACACCGTCTTCATGCGGTGCAACCACTTGTCGACATCCTTTTCTGACTTCTTCTACCACCATTAACACAAACAGCAACCCCCTATCCCTCTCCCTCTCATCCCTAGTGACCACTGACACAAACAGCAACCCCCTCTCCCTCTCCCTCTCATCCCTGGTGACCACTGATAAGCTTTGGTTTCTATATATTTGCCTATTTCGTATTGGTCATGTGTTTTAACTGAAAAAATATCAACTGGAAGCATTATGACCTGAGTATATTCTGACCAGAAGCCCACCAGCAGCCTGGCCACCCCAGCTACCCCCTACCCCAGTGCTTCCCAGTAGATTTTCCTTTCCTCCGTTTGACTTGAAAGCAATGATAAGATCAGCATTTGAAGTATGGGAGCATGCCTAAAAGGTACAGTTCAATATTTTGTTTCATGGTAAGAAGAATATCAAACCAAACCAAACCTGTTGTCGTCAAGCCCATTCCAATTCATAGCGACCCTATAGGACAGAGTAGAACTACCCCATAGAGTGGGTTTCCAAAGAGCAGCTGGTGGATTTGAACTGCTGACCCTTTTTGTTAGCACCCTGAGCTCTTAACCACTGTGCCACCAGGGCTTCTTAGGTAGTCTAAGGAAATCAATAAACTAATTTTTTTTTTTTTTTTTTTTTTACATTTTAGTTTAGCTTTCCTTGATTGTAGTGATGGAATGATTCTTAAGAACTTTTTTTGGCACTTTTTTGCTTGTTTTTATCATACAGAAGGTAGCTCATGCTATTATTTGCTTAAATATATTTTGCATTGATGATCATTGATAAAATAGTGAAATTTGAATTCTTACCTGAGAGCAAAAAGTATTGATGATGATGATCTCTCTATAGGGTGAATAGCTCAGTGTTAAAAGATCTCTATATTTAAAGTAACAAGGAAATAATTATTTTACAGCCAACATTCTGAATAATAATAAAAAATGGGCCTATGAGAGATAAAACAAGTTAGCAAAATGTGTTTCTTTTTTTTTTTTTTTTTACATTTAAGCTTAACTCTTCAGTTCTGACTTTCTTAAGCTTTGTAACATTTTCTGTAAATACTTTGGGTAAAAATGTCTTTTAAAATATAGTTAAATTTGTTTAGTATGTGAAAAATACACCAAAGTGTCTCCTCAAGTCAATGTAATCAAAATTAAAATTATTGATTGTTAAAACTCAAATAATTTCTATCCTAAGGCTAAGCACTCGAGAATATGTTTTCCTAACATAAAAGAAGTAATGTGATGAATTTAAGATGCTGTTGCTAGGTGCCGTTGAGTTGGTTCTGACTGATAGCGGCGCTGTGTACAACAGAATGAGCACTGCCTGGTCCTGTGCCATCCTCATCGTCCTTGCTATGTTTGAGCCCATTGTTGCAGCCACAGTGCCAGTCCATCTCCTTGAGGGTCTTCCTCTTTTTCACTGACTCTCTGCCAAGCATGATGTCCTTCTTTAGGGACTGGTTCCTCCTGATAGTATGTCCAAAGTAAGGGAGAAGTCTCGCCATCTAAGGAGCGTTCTGGCTGAACTTGTTCTAGGACAGATGCAGACAGGACGTTCAGGTGGAACTAGGAAGGCAGGTATGGGACTCTAAAGCTGAAGATGATCGGGTTAAATTTGGATGCTATAGTTTTCATTATAGAGTTTTATTTAAGTTTCTTTGTGTTCCTCTAGTGGACCACAGGCTCCAACAGAGGAGCTTGCCTCATGGCACCTTAAACGTAGGGACAAATGACTGAAGCTCCATGCCAACTGTCTTTACTAGTTCTCAATACCATAGCTTGCTTATAAACACCAGACTTGGGTGATTACAGAGCAATGCTGAAGTGGTGAGTGAAAATGACCCTGGAGTAGTTAACCAAGAGCTGGTTAACCAGTTGGGGTCCAGCCTTGGCACTGATATCCACTAACTATGTGACTTACAGCAATCCTCTGCATGTTTTGCAACTATAGTCTCCTCAGCGGTAAAACAGGGGAATCAGTTTTCATGGAAAAATTCTCCTTTGGTTCTAAAATTCTATGAGTGCCATAAGACCAAGGTAGTGGGTGACCTGCCGTTTTTCTTCCCCATGTTCTGTGGTCATAGGTTATAATTCACCTTACCAGAAAGACTGACACTATTAATAAAAATGTATCACTACTGCTAGGTCAGAAAACCCAGAACTCAGAACTCACGCCCTTTGCCGGTGGGTCATTGTTTCCTTTTAAAAATATATGGAACAACATTTGCACTCATTCATGTGAGCAGTTTAAATACAGCATCTCCAAGTAACTATATCCACCACCCATCTGTCAGTTCATCATACTGTGGTGGCTTGCGTGTTGCTGTGATGCTGGAAGCTATGTCAGGGGTATTTCTAATACCAGCAGGGTCACCCATGGCGGACAGCTCTCAGCGGTGCTTCCAGACTGAGGAGGACGAAGGAGAAAGCCTGGCGTTCTACTCCTGAAAGTTAGCCAGTGAGAGAACTGCCCCTTAGAGTTTCCAAGGAGCAGCTGGTGGATTCGAACTGTCAACCTTTTGGTTAGCAGCTGAGCTCTTAGCCATTGAGCCACCAGAGCTCCTAGCCAATGAAAACCTCATGGATCATAACAGAATATTATCTGATATAATGCTGGAAGATGAGCCCTCTAGGTTGGAAGGCACTCAGAATTCACAGTGGCCACAACAACAGACTGGAACATACCGACATTTGCGAACATGGTGCAGGACCTTGTTGGGTTTTGTTGTGCATGGGTCAGAGTCCAGTCAGAGTCAACTCCACGGCAACTAACAACAAGTAACTCTGTATCTTTTTTTAACCAAAAAGAAAATTAAAATGAAAATATAGCAGTCTAAAACAAAATTAAAATTCATTACAAGAACAGATGAATTTTTAAAAATATTTTATTGTGTTTTCAGTGAAAGTTTACACAACAAATTAGGCTCCCATTTAACAATTTTTACAAAAATTTTTCAGTGACAATGATTATATTTTTCACAAAGTGTCAGCATTCTCATTGTTTCCATTCTGGTTGTTCCATTTCCAGTAATCTAATTTCCCTGCCCCCTTACCTTGTCATCTTTGCTTTAGAGTAATTTTTGACCATTTGGTCTCATATGGACAATTTTTAAAAGGAGCACGGTACTCATGGGTGATAGTCTTTATTTTTTGAGCTGATTTGTTATTTAGCCAAAAGGCAGCCTTGGGATAGTTTCAGTTCAAGGTTTAAAGAGTATCTTGGGGTGGTAGTCTCAGGAAATTCTCTAGTCTCAACTGGTCCAGTAAGTCAGACTTTTTTTTTTTTTTTAATTGTGCTTTAGGTGAAAGTTTACAGAGTAAATTAGTTTCTCATTAAACAATTAATACACAATTTGTTTTGTAGCAATGGTTGCCAATCCCTCAGTGTATCGACACAGAGGTTTCCTGTTTCCATTCGTCCAGTTTTCCTGTCCCTTCCTGCCTTCTTGTCTTTGCTTTTGGGCTGGTTTACCCATTTAGTCTCATATACATGATTGAAATTTGAAATACATACTTCACGTGTGTTATTGTTTGCCCTACAGACCTGTCTAACCTTTGGCTGAAGAGTTAACCTCTGGAGTGACTTCAGTACTGAGTTAAAAGGGTAGGACAGATGAATTTTTAAGACGCCTGTCTGTTACGTGATACACATGGCATGACAGCACCCAGACTTTCCAGACAAGCTATGCTTAGGCAGGAGGGGTCTATTATGGGGAAGAAGGAAGAATACTGGACAAGAAAATCCTGTTTTGAAACTTGATTTTTCCATTTGCTAGCTTAGACTCAGGGCAAGTCACTAAATACCTCCATCTTTAACAGTGGGATTACTGAGGGGGTAGGAAAGTTAAAAATATTGCCTTAACTGTCCTATATGAGGATATTGGAAAGATGAAATGCCAAATTTATACATGTAAAAGGCCATTTCTTTTTAATCTACCCAACGTGGAAGTGAGGAGAAATGATCATTGTTTTCAAAAGCCTTTCTGTCTCTCTCTTTCTATATCTACAGAAGATAGAGAAATAGACATAGAATAAATCTATAGATATTCCACATTTTCACCAAACTCTTAGTTTTTCTTCATTTTTCTTTGGTTCTCCTTATCTCATTTCCTGGACTCATTTCTTAGTGTCTTATGAATGGAAGACTGGATTGTTTATTATAATAAATAACAACATCTATTAATTATACGTAAGAATCGCTGTTAGTTTTCCTTTCTTGCCTGTGTTTCCAATCTTTCAACCCCCTTCTCCTTTGGTTAAAATCTTGCTTAGATTTTATTCTATTCTACTGATGAGAGTAAATCTAATCTAATCTGTAGACTTAATCTCCACAACGTCTTTCCATTCCTGTGGGCATCATCCTAGCTCAGTTCGCCACTGCTTTTCATCTATTTCTTCACATACTGGCCTCATTAATGTGCCATCCTACCATTGCTCTAGATAAAACAAACGTCCACCTTTTATCACAGCATTTTGCTAAAATGTCCTCTGGCTCCCCATTGCCACCAAATCAAACTTGTTCTTTTCACCTCTGTTTTCCATACTGGACCACAGGTGTCCATGTCTGCTGTCTTGCTTCTAGACTTTTGCTCTTCTCACACGTTACTTTCTAACAGCTCCCTAAACGTGCGATGGGACCCTGGTGTCCAAATGGTTAAGAGCTCGGCCGCTAACCAAAAGTAAACATGAACCAAAAAGCCTAGGCAACCAGAAGCAAAACTCCTGTCTGGGAAGAGTCTGGTGGGGGCAGCACTGTAGCACTTCCGGGTACCAGACCCTGCAGCAGCCCTGCCACCGTGACTAGCACTGGTGTGGGGCTGTGGCCCTGGACCACCACCTCTGTTGACCAGCACTGGTGTGGGGCTGCGGCCCTGGACCGCCACCTCTGCTGACCAGCTCTGGTGTGGGGCTGCGGCCCTGGACACGCCTCTGCTGACCAGCACTGGTGTGGGGCTGCGGCCCTGGACCACCACCTCTGCTGACCAGCACTGGTGTGGGGCTGCGGCCCTGGACCCACTCCTGCTGACCAGCTCTGGTGTGGGGCTGCGGCCCTGGACACGCCTCTGCTGACCAGCTCTGGTGTGGGGCTGCGGCCCTGGACCACCACCTCTGCTCACCAGCACTGGTGTGGGGCTGCGGCCCTGGACCGCCACCTCTGCTGACCAGCACTGGTGTGGGGCTGTGGCCCTGGACCACCACCTCTGCTGACCAGCTCTGGTGTGGGGCTGCGGCCCTGGACACGCCTCTGCTGACCAGCACTGGTGTGGGGCTGCGGCCCTGGACATGCCTCTGCTGACCAGCTCTGGTGTGGGGCTGTGGCCCTGGACCACCACCTCTGCTCACCAGCACTGGTGTGGGGCTGCGGCCCTGGACCACCACCTCTGCTGACCAGCACTGGTGTGGGGCTGTGGCCCTGGACCCGCTCCTGCTGACCAGCTCTGGTGTGGGGCTGCGGCCCTGGACCACCACCTCTGCTCACCAGCACTGGTGTGGGGCTGCGGCCCTGGACCTGCTCCTGCTGACCAGCACTGGTGTGGGGCTGTGGCCCTGGACCACCACCTCTGCTGACCAGCACTGGTGTGGGGCTGCGGCCCTGGGCCCACTCCTGCTGACCAGCTCTGGTGTGGGGCTGTGGCCCTGGACACGCCTCTGCTGACCAGCTCTGGTGTGGGGCTGCGGCCCTGGACTACCACCTCTGCTGACCAGCTCTGGTGTGGGGCTGTGGCCCTAGACCTGTCCCCACTGACCAGCTCTGGTGTGGGGCTGTGGCCCTGGACCTGCCCCTGCTGCTCTTGGACTGGGGAAGCCACTGCAGCCACTGCAGATTCACAAGTCCAGGCGGGACCAGATTATCCAAGCTTCAGTCACGCCCATGCCCCAAGGACATGGGGACATGAGTGCCTCACCTTTCTGGCCTCCTAGTGCTGGGTGGGTCCCCTTGCCACTGAGATGCACCAAAACCAAACCAAACCTGTTGTCGTCGGGTAAATTCCAACTCATAGTGACCCTATAGGACAGAGTACAACTGCCCCATAGGGTTTTCAAGAAGCGGCTGGTGGAGTCAAACGGTTGAACTTTTGGTTAGCAGCCGAGCTCTTACCAGTGACATGCAGATGGGAATTTGTCACACAGAGGAGAAAAGTCCGCATGCAAGAGAGCCAGACAAAACCACCACTGGTCACAGCAGGCTGAGACGTCAACATTCCCTTTACATGTCTGAGAAAACTGAGAGACAGCAGGGCTCAGTGCTACAATTATTAAGAAAAACAAGATTAGAATTCAAGTTATCGAACTACTACTGGTCTATTTTTCTTTCTTTTACATCCTGAAGTATGCTGTTTTTTACGTCCAAAAATGTTTGTCAAAACTTTTCTGCTTCATTTGTACACAATGAAAGGGTTCCTGAGCAGTGCAGAGGGGAAGTGATTTGTAGGGAGCCTGTCCTCTGGCAGGCTTTGGCCATGGGGCTTGCTGAGTAAGAAGCAGGTCTGCCCGACACAGCAGGGCAGCCTGTGGTAGAGACCCTAGGCGACGCAGGGGGTTGACATGCTTGGCTGCTAACTGAAAGGTTGGAGTTCCGCTCCACCCAGAGGTGCTTTGGAAGAAAGGCCTGGTGATCTACCTCCAATAAACCAGCATTGAAAACCCTATGGAGTCCAGTTCTACTCTGACTCACCTAGGTTCACCATGAGCCAGAGTCAGCGGGATGCTAAGTGGTAAAACCTACTCAGTTCACACAGTTGTTGAGGAGAGTAGTAAATGGCCGCGGGACCAGGGGAGGCCTGAGCTCAGCCATTAGTAGAAACTCCCTGTGGCCCGAGAGTCCGCGCACAAAGCTGTCACTTGGCACGTTGTCAAACAGTCAGTGTTCCCAAATACTTGGCTTGTAACTTGTTAAGATCTTTTTAAGTCAGTGGTTCTGGGGCATTAATATCCATGGATTTTCTACCTGCAAGTTTTCAAAGAAAACTCAGAATGAGGTAGAATTTCAACAAGAGCCTACAATTCAGCTGGACCCAGAAAAACTAAACAAAACAGATAAGGAACAAACTCTTCACCAGATGGGATTTCAATTAACAATCTATTTAATTTTTATGGGATGACTTCGATAGGTTTCTCCCAGCAACCATCTTCTCTGACCATTACACTAGGCCTCCGAGGTCCTTGGGCGACATGGCGGGAAGTCGAACAGAAGCCCCTCAGGAGTAGCGCTTCTCTGTCTGCTTCTCACAGGACTTCTGCTCTGCAAAGCCGAGTATGCTAAGGGATAACATTTAAAGTAAAAAAAAAAAACTCTCTGTAATTCTAATATGAGACTAGTGGTATGCACACGTCTAAAGAAAAACAATTTAATAGTTTCAAAACAGAGTTAAGTAACAAATCAGTCTTAGAAGAAATACAACCAGAATGCTCCTTGGAATCCAGGGTGGCAACACTTGAGCTCACTTACTTTGGACGTGCCATCAGGAAGGACCAATCACCACAAAAAGACATCCTGTTTGGTAAAGCAGAGGATCAGCGGAAATGAGGGAAATCCTCAGTGACATGGATTGAACAATAACCACAACAGTGGACTCAAGTGTACCAACACTTGTGAAGAGGGCACAGGACAGGACAACGTTTTGTTTTGTTGTATGTGAGGTCGCTATGAGTCAGACCTGTATCGACCGCAACTAACAACAACCTAGAGAAACAATCACAGATTTATTCTCAGGAATTATTATTTAAGATGAATCAGTTCTTGAGAATGAATGAATTCAAGTATGATTTCATAGGCAGGTCACTAAAAATTTTACAAAATGTTCTTATTTTTGTTTTCGAGCTAAGCTGTAGGTCTCATTTTTCAGTACTTTTCCAGCCGTGGTCTAGCGGTGCTCTCAGATGGTTTCCGGGGGGATCTCTCCCGTTCCAGTTGCCAGTCCTCTGCCTGCCTGTCTAGACATCAACGTATAACTTTTACCATTTATGAGGATGGTCATTTGGCTGCTGCTAGAGGTCCTCCAAAGAAAGCTTGCTACTTCAGACGGGAGTCAGGTTTATCACTGAAAAACTGTAATTATTAGGAAGTTCATCCTTAATAAAAGCTAAAAGTGCCTCTGTGTGATTTCTATCTATCCTCTTCTCTGGCATGAGATGGATTGCAGCTACTCCCTCTTCCACATGACAGCTCTTCAGGTATTTGAGGTCAGCAACCATGTCCCCACTGTGTTATCTTTTCTCCAGATGAAATATCACTGCTTCGTTTCATTACTCCTGGCAAATAGTGTTCCCCAGACCCCTTGGCATTTTGTTTGCTCTGTTTTGTCGTGTCTTTTCTTTTTTTTTGATTTTATTTATTTCGTTGTTGAGACTATACACAGCAAAGCATACACCAACTCAACAGTTTCACACGTACATTAGTGACATTGATTACGTTCTTCCAGTTGTGCAACCTTTCTCATCCTCCTTTTCTGAGTTGTTCCTCCCTCATTAACATAAACTCACTGCCCCCTAAGGTTCCTGTCTAATCTTTTGAGTTGCTGTTGTCAGTTTGATCCCATATAGATAGTTCTTAGAAGAGCATAATGCTCAAGGCAGACCTTTTTTACTAGTTAAGCTAAACTATTGTTTGGTTTTAAGATGACATCAGGGGATATTTTTGATTTAAAGTTTGAAGATTACCACAGGGCAATAGATTCAGGGGTTCATCCACCCTCCATGGATCCAGAATGTTTAGAATCCATGAGAATTTGAAATTCTGTTCTATATTTTCCACTTTTTAAGCTGGATTCTTCTATGGAATCTTTGATCAAAGTGTTCAGTAATGGTAGCCAAGCACCAGCCAGTTCGTCTGGTCTCATAGCAAAGGAAGCAGTTGTTCATGGAGGCGTTTAGCCGTACATTCCATATCCTCCTCCTGTTCCTGACTCTGTTTACCTCTGTTGCTCCAGGTGAATAGAGACCAATTGTTGTGCCTTACATGGCCACTTGTAAGCTTTTAAGACCCCCACACACTACCCAATGAACTAGGAGGTAGAACAGAAGCACTGAAAACGTTATTAGGCCAGTTAACTGGGATGACCCATAAAACCACAACCCTAAACCTCCAAACCAAGGAACCAAATCCCACGATGGTTTTGGTTGCACATAAGCAGCCTTAGCAGCCACTCTGTTGTTGTTGTCATTGTTGTAAATACATCTACCCCACAACTTTTGCCAATTCAACTTTTTATAGGTGCACAACTTACAGCAATTACAATAATTGGCCATGCAACCCTACCCTTAATCAATGCAATTTTTCCGTCACCATTAATCCCCCTTTTCCCCCCTCGCTCCCACTCCTGGTAACCACTAATAAACTTTGGTTTCTCTACATTTGCCTATCCTTGTCTTTTCAAGTAAGTGAGGTCATATAATATTTGTCCTTTTGTAATTGGCTTATTTTACTCAGCCTGGTGTCTTCAAGCTCCATTCATATTGCAGCATGTATCAAGACTTCATTTCTCCTACTGGCTGAGTAGTATTCCATTTTATGTATTTACCACATTTATTTATCCGTTCATCTGTTGATGGGCATTTAGGTTGTTTCCACCTTTTGGCTATTGTGAATAGTGCCGCAATGAATGTTGTTGTACAAGTCTCTTTTTGAGTCTCAGCTTTCAAGTCTTTTGGGTATACACCTACAAGTGGAATTGCTGGCTCATATGGTAGTTCTAAAGTTTTTTGAGGAACTGCCACACTGTTTTCTATAACAGCTGTGCCATTCTGCATTTCCCCCAACAATGGATAAAGGTTCCAGTTTCACTACATACTTGCCACTATTTGTTATCTTCCGTTTTTGTTTTTTTAAATCTTAGCCATCCTGTTGTTGTTAGGTGCCGTTGAATCAGTTCTAACTCATAGCAGCCCCGTGCACAACAGAATGAAACACTGCCCAATCCTGCACCATTCTCACAATTGTTGCTATGTTTGAGCTCATTGTTGCAGCCACTGTGTCAATCCATCTCATTGAGGGTCTTCCTGTCTTTTGCTGACCCTCTACTTTACCAAGCATATTGTCGTTTTCCAGGGATAGGTTCCTCCTGATAACATGTCCCAAGTATGTGAGACAAAGTCTTGCCATCCTTGCTTCCAAGGAGCACTCTGGCTGTATTTCTTTCCAAGACAGACTTGTTCATTCTTCTGGCAGTCCATGATGTATTCAGTATTCTTTGCCAACACCACAATTCAAAGGCATCGATTCTTCTTCAGTCTTCCTTATTCATTGTCCAGCTTTCACATGCATATATCATAGCTTGGGTCAGGTTCAACTTCGTCCTTAAAGTGACATCTTTGCTTTTTAATACTTTAAAGAGATCTTTTGAGCAGATTTGCCCAGTGCAATGCATTGTTTGATTTCTTGACTGCTGCTTCCGTGGGTGTTGATTGGGATGCAAGTAAAATGAAATCCTTGACAACTGCAACATTTTCTCCATTTATCTTGATATTACTTCTTGGTCCCGTTGTGAGGATTTTTGTTTTCTTTATGTTGAGGTGTAATCCATACTGAAGGCTATGGTCTTTGATCTTCATCAGTAAGTGCTTCAAGTCCTCTTCACTGTCTGCAAGCAATGTTGTGTCATCTGCATATCACAGGCTGTTAATGAGTCTTTCTGCAATTCTGATGCCCTGTTCTTCTTCAGGTAGTCCAGCTTCTCGGATTATTTGCTCAGCATACAGATTGAATAAGTATGGTGAAAAGACACAACTCTGATGCACACCTTTCCTGATTTTAAGCCGCGAAATACTCCCTTGTTCTGTTTGAACTACTGCCTCTTTTTTTAAGTACAGATTCCTCATGAGCACAATTGAGTGCTTCTGGAATTCCCATTCTTCCAATGTTATCCATAATTGGTTATGATCCACACAGTGAACACCTTTGCATAGTCAATAAAACACAGGTAAACATCTTTCTGGTATTGTCTGCTTTCAGTTATGTTCCATCTGGTATCAGCAATGATATCCCTTGTTCCACGTCCTCTTCTGAATCCGTTTGAATTTCTGGCAGTAACCTGTCAGTGTACTGCTGCAACCAGTTTTGAATGATCTTCAGCAAAATTTTACTTGTGTGTGATATTAATGATACTGTTCAATAATTTCCACATTTTGTTGGATCACCTTTCTTTGGAATGGGTAGAAATATGGGTCTCTTCCGGTCGGTTGGCCAAGTAGCTGTCTTCCAAATTTCTTGGCTTGGTGATTGAGCCCTTCCAGTGCTGCAGCCATTTTTTGACACGTCTCAGTTGGTATTCTGTCAGTTGCTGGAGGCTTGTTTTTTGTCAATGCTTTCAGCTCAACTTGGGCCTCTTCCTTCAGTACCATCGGTTCTTGGTCTTATGCTACCTTTTGAAATGGTTGAATGTCGACCAGTTCTTTTTTGGTACATGACTCTGCATATTCTTCCACCTTCTTTTGATGCTTTTTGCATTGTTTAATATTTTCCCCATAGAATCCTTCAGTATTTAACTTGAGGGTTGAATTTTTTCTTCAGTTCTTTCAGCTTGAGAGTGGCCACTAATGCCTAGGATATTGATATTTATGCATTCCATTTCATTTTTGACGATTTCCAATTTTCCTAGATTCATATTTCATACATTCCACGTTCTGATTATTAATGAATGTTTGCAGCTGTTTCTTCTCAATTTGAGTTGTGCCGCATCAGCAAATGAAGGTCCCAAAAGCTTGACTCCATCCACATGGTTAAGGTTGACTCTACTTTGAGGAGACAGCTCTTCCCCAGTCATATGTTGAATGTCTTCCAACCCGAGGGGCTCATCTTCTGGCACTGTATCAGACCATGTTCTGCTGCTATTCATAAGGTTTTCACTGGCCAATTTTTTCAGAAGTAGACTGCCAGGTCTTTCTTCCTAGTCTGTCTTAGTCTGGAAACTACTGAAACCTGTCCACCATGGGTGACCTGCTGGTATTTGAAACACTAGTTGCAAAGCTTCTAGTATCACATCAATAGGCAAGCCACCACAATATGACAAACTGACAGATGCCATCCTATTGGGAGGGAAATTGTATCTCATTATGGTTTTGATTTGCAGCTTTCTGATGGCTAATGTTGCTAAGCATCTTTTCATTTGTTTGGTGGCTATTTGAATGTCCTCTTTGGTGAAATGTCTATTCAAGTCCTTTGCCCATTTGGTGATTGGGTTGTCTTTTTGCTGTTAAGTTGTGGAAGTTTTATATATATATTTGCTTATTCTTGTCAGATATATGGTTTTTGAAGATGTTCTCCTAGTTGGTAGCTTGTCTTTTCACTTCTTTGGTAAAGTCTTTTGATGAAAAAAAGTTTTTAATTTTTATGAGGTCCCATTTATTTAGTTTGCCTTTTGTTATTGTATTAGATATTTATTATATTTGTTAGTTAGTTTGTGCTTTTGTTATTATATTAGATAATCCATTGTTGAAAGCTAGGCCTCACAGCATTGCCCCTGCCTGTTCTTCTAAGAATTTTATGGTTTTACTTTGCACATTTAGGTTCTTAATCCATTTTGAATTTGCTTTTGTGTATGCTGTGAGGTATAGATCCTATTTCATTTTTCTGCATTTGGAAATCCAAGTTTCCCGGCACCATTTATTGAAGAGACTCTTCTTTCCCCTTTGAATGGACTTAACATCCTTGTAAAAAAAAACAGTTGATCATAGATCTGTGGGTTTATTTCTGTAGTATCAGTTCTATACCATTGGTCTATGTGTCTATTGTTACAAGCTGTGTTTTTTTTTTTTTTTTTGTTTGTTTATTTGTTTTTTTTCTTATTGTGCTTTAGATGAAGGCTTACAGGAAGATAGATTAGTTTCTCATTAAATAATTAATACACCTATTGTTTGGTGACATTAATTGCCAACCCCATATCATGTCAACACTCTCATCTTCTTGACCTTGGGTTCTACGTTACCAGCCTTCCTGTCCCTTCTTGTCTTCACGTTCTTGCCCCTGGGCTGGTGTGTCCATTTAGTCTCGTTCTGTTTTATGGGCCTGTCTCATCTTTGGCTGAAGGGTGAATCTCAGGAATGACTTCAGTACTGAGTTAAAAGGATGTCTGGGGGTCATGCTTTCAGGGTTTCTCCAGTCTCTGTCAGACCAGTAAGTCTGTTGGTTTTTTTTTTTTTGTGTGTGTGAGTTAGAATTTTCTTCTACATTTTTCTCTGGCTCTGTCTAGGACCCTCTACTGTGGCCCCTGTCAGAGCAGTTGGTGGTGGTAGTTGGGCACCATCTAATTGTGCTGGACTAAGCCTGGTGGAGGCTGTGGTTGTTGCGGTGCATTAGTCTTTGGACTAATCTTTCTCTTGTGTCTTTGATTTTGTTCATTCTCCCTTCTTCCAGATGGGGTGGGACCTGTGGAGTATCTTAGATGTCTGCTCATAAGCTTTTAAGACCCCATACGCTACTCACCAAAGTAGAATGTAGAACATTTTGTTTATAAACTATGCTATACTAGTTGAGCTAGATGTCCCCTGAGATCATGGTCCCTAGCCCTCAGCCCAGTAATTTGGTCCCTCAGGGAGTTTGGTTGTCTATTAAGCTTCCATGACTTGCTTTGGTCAAGTTGTGCTGACTTCCACAGTACTGTGACAGTACCAGGCTGTTTTGTTACTGTAGCTGTATGTTGTTGTTGTTGTTAGGTGCCATCAAGTTGGTTCTGACTCATACGATCCTATGTACAACAGAATGAAACACTGCCTAGTCTTGCTCCATCCTCACAATCATTATGCTTGAGTCCATTGTTGCAGCCACTGTGTCAATCCATCTTGTTGAGGGTCTTCCTCTTTTTCACTGGCCCTCTAGTTTACCAAGCATGATGTGCTTCTCCAGGGACTGATCCCTCCTGATAACGTCTAAAGTATGTGAGACATAGTTTTGCCATCCTTGCTTCTAAGGACCATTTTGGTTATACTGCTTCCAAGACAGATTTGTTTGATCTTTTGGCAATTCATGGTATATTCATATTCTTCACCAACACCACAATTGAAAGGCGTCAATTCTTCTTTGATCTTCCTTATTCATCATCTGGCTTTCACATGCATATGAAAATACCATGGCTTGGGTCAGGCGCACCTTAGTCTTCAAGGTGATATCTCTGCTTTTCAACACTTCAAAGAGGTCTTTTGCAACAGATTTGCCCAATGCAAATTTTGATTTCTTGAGTGCTGCTTCCATGGGTGTTGATTGTGGATCCAAGTAAAATGAAATCCTTGAAAACTTTAATCTTTTCTTTGTTTATCATGATGTTGCTTATTGGTACAGTTGTGAGGATTTCTGTTTTCTTGATGTTGAGGTGTAATACATACTGAAGGCTGTGGTCTTTGATTTTCATCAGTAAGTGCTTCAAGTCCTCTTCACTTTCAGCAGGCAAGGTTGTGTCACCTGCACATCACAGGTTGTTAATGAGCCTTCCTTCAAGCGATATAGTATGTTTAAAATCAGGAAGTGTGAGTTCTCCTACTTTGTTCTTCTGTTTCAACATTGGTTTAGCTACTCATGGCCTCTTGCCATTCATAGAAAGTTGAAGATTGATTTTTCCATTTCTATGAAGAAGGCAGTTGGAATTTTGATCAGGATTGGGTTGAATCTATAGATTGTTTCGGGTAGTACTGACATCTTAACAATATTCAGTCTTCCAATCCATGAACATGGAACACCTTTACATTTATTTAAGTCTTCTTTAATCCCTTTCAGCAGTGTTTTCTAGTTTTCATTGTATAAATCCTTAACTTCCCTGGTTAGATGTATTCCTAGGTATTCTATTCTTTCAGTGTCTTTTTAAAAACGTGACACCAAGATCTGCACACAATACCTTTCCTGAGAACACGTGACTGATGAATGACTGAGCTAGGATTTGAACTGGATTTGAACCCAGTGATCAGGGGCTCTTCTTCACTGGACAATTCTATCTGTCAACACTGTGCCTCCATTATTTGTGGTTCAAAGGTATTTCAAAGTAAAACTAGCTACGTTATCCTGCTAAACATATTTTCAAAACAGCAGAAGAAAATTAATTGAAAAGATCCCTAACTCTATTTTCACCTGTCAAATTCTCAAAACAACAAAACAAGCATACAAACACAGAACCAAAATTAAAAAGAAAAAAACAAAGATAAGAGTGCTGGTTAAATTAGAGTCACTGTTGACGACAGTGGTTCGGTGGTAGAATTCTCCACTCCCATGCAGGAGACCTGAGTTTGATTCCTGGCCAAAGCACTTCATATGTAGCTACTACCTGTCTGTCAGTGGAGGCTTGTATGTTGCTGTGATGCCAAACAGGATTCAGCAGAGCTTCCAGACTTAAACAGACTGGGAAGAAAGGCCTGGTGATCTCCTTCCCCAAATCAGCCAGTAAAAACTCTATGGATTATAATGGTCTGATCCACAACTGATTGTGGAGATGGCACACAACTGAGCAGCATTTTGTCCTAATGTACGTGGGGTCGCCATAAGTCGAGGGACAACTAGACAGCAGCTGAACAAACAACAACAACATATACAATTTCACCACACTTAGTGAAATAGATTAGTTTATTGATAGTATATTAATTAGTTCCCAGTCAGAACAGGGTATTTTCATTCCTTTGAGAGAGTTATTCTAATTTCAAGAATTTATTCTAAGGAATTAATCCAAAGGTGAAAGGAACTCTATGTTAATAAAGATGTTTATGGCAATATTATTGATAAAAGAAGAAAGTTACAAAGAAAACTGTCTAAAAGAAAATGGAAAAATAAATTAAAATTTTAATATATTGACTCACTGTATTGGTATGTAGAGCCCTGGTTGCACAGTGGTTAAGGGCTCAGCTGTTAACTAAAGTGCTGGCAGTTCAAATCCACCAGCTGCTGCTTGGAAACCCTATGGGACATTTCTATTATGTCCTATAGGGCTGCTATGATTTGGAATTGACTTAATGGCAACTGGTTTGGTAATTTTGGTATATGGCAGTGCATATGTTTAAAATGATCATTATGGTGATGTAGCAATACTGAAAATTAACATAACAAAAATTAATAATATTAATTATCCATACTGGTATTGCAATATATAAAAGTAAAACATATGGACAAGAACAGGAGGTATATGCAAAAAGGAAAATCATTTTTGGACTAAACTGGTGGATTTGTGGATAACTTTTTTTTCTTTTTAATTACTTGTCATATTTGTTGGATTTATAATCAAAGTTTAAATTAAAGAGTTTATTTAGATTTGTCATAACCTACATCAGTCTTTTGGAAAGTGAGTTGATGCCCTTCTCTTGACTGAACTTGAACAGCAATTCAATGTGCTTATCTATGGTTGCTTAAGACAGTACTGATCATGTTGTAAATCATATCTTTTTCTTAAAACATTCTCTTAAAACATTACCTTCCAACTGAATAGAAATTGTTATAACAAAACAATTACATCCAAACTGCTTTATCAGCGTGCTGGATTTTAAGCATTGCTGACAGGAATGTATCCTTTTTCTTACTTATTACAAAATATCAGGCAAGTTACTTCCACCACACTGATTCAGCCTTTACACTGTTAAGAGAAGGAATAACTTGTGATCGAGGGCACAAAATGAAGCATGGTAAATGTTTTTCATAACTAATGTTAATGATTATATTTATTTGCCAAATAAATATATTTATATAGGGATCCAAGTTTTTCAATGGAAAAAAAAAAAAAAACCTCAAAATAATGTTAGATTTTTTTGGGCTTTAAAAGTCCCAGAGACTATTAATTAGTACACACTAGGTTCTACACAAAGTGATATTGGAAATAATTTGGAGACTGCATGGCAAAAATTCTAAATATTAAGATAACAGTTTATTAAGAACTCAGTTACCTTGTGATTTCTAAGGCTGAGTATAAGAACTCATTGCATCTCTTTTATTTTCCTAGCTTAATACCCACTTTTTTGTATGTGAACTTAAGAAAATTACCTAGTTTCTGTCCCTCATTTCCTTCTACTATTAAATCATGGTTTGTCATAGACCAAGATACATCTTCATATCCTTGTGGTAAGGATCAATATGTTAATGTGTTATTTTACAAGCAGGTTTTTAAATACAGCGAAACCTGTGAGAGCTGGAACTCAACAGGATTGCCTTGTTTTTCTGGGTCTCACAAGATTTCCACCTTTGACAAGGTGCGATCTTGGACTTTTATATCACTTTCTACTAGTGGAAAGTATTTGAGTTTTCCTTCTCTGACAGGTTTTCACTTTACACAGGTTTTGGTGTATAATACAAATATCCTAAGATTTTATGTAAAAATTGCATCTCAGACTTACTACCCCAAAAATCCATCCACTAATACTCTAAAAAAACCGTACAAGCTAAATTATTTAATGAATTAACCAGTCAGGAAGATTTAAGCATGTAAAGTGCACAATTTAATTTTTTATATATATTTAAAAATGTATAATCAGATTTGTTATCGAAAAAGATGAGTTTTGGTTCAGTTTAGTGTTGTCAAGATATATCATAATGGACATCTGTCTATACACGCAAGAAGTTACAAAATGAATCTAAGGAGGGATTTAGGGTTTAGAATGAACTGAGAAGTCACTTTACACATAAGGTAAGTCAAATGCTGCCTTTTTGTATATGAGCTGATGCTATTGATTCACAGACTGTGACTCGGACCCAGCTTATCACCTTGACCTTTGTTAAGTGCTTACTGTGTACAAGGACCAGACTAACAATGGACCTAAGCATAAGGACTGAAGAACAGGAGAGAATCAAAGATGGCTTTATGTTTTCTAACTAGGAGAGTGGAAAACTGATTTAACAATGAGCAGAAATGGAAAAGCTAGGGCTCTGGCATGTGGGAAGAAATAATGTGTTCTACCTGGGGTGTGCAAAGTTTTAACTGCCAGTGAAGCATCCAAGGAATACACATGATTTTATCAGTATAGATGAGCAACAAGATACACAGAATAAAGACAAATCAGCAAAGTCAAAGTTTGCTCTCATTTTATGGATTAGACTATATCACTGAGCCTCTACAGAACTGTGGTGTTGATGTGGGCTCCAGAACCAGATTTCCTGCTTTCACATTCCCGGTAGTCACTTATTAACAGTGAGATATTTGGCAAGTACCTGCACCCTCATCTGTAAAATGGGGAAAATGCATCAGTATGTACCTCAAAGGATTACTGTGAAATAAAGTGAGTTAATTCAGGTAAATGGTTACTGTTAAATCCATTCTAACTCAGGGTGACAACTCCATGTTCTTCAGAGTGGAAATGTGCTCCGTGGGGTTTTCAGTGGATGAAAGTGGATTGCCAGTACTTTCTTCTGAGCCTCCTCTGGGTGGATTTGAACCACGAACCTTTCTTTTGGCAGCTGAGTGATTAACCATATGCACTACCCAGGGACTCAGGTATTCAAGCAAAGAACTCATAAAATTTCTTATAACGGTTAATTTGAGCTAATAATAAAACTCAGTAAGTATCTTGCAGGTAGTTTGAGTTCTCAACATTATCCTCAGCAGAGAGATTGAGTGTAATCACATGAAATAAGTGAGTGTTTTGCTACTTTGGTGAGTAGTGTCTGGTGTCTTAAAAGCTTGTAAGTGGCCATGTAAGATACTCCACTGGTCTCATCTGAGCAAGAGAGAATGAAGAAAACCAAAGACACAAGGGAAAGATTAGTCCAAAGGACTGATGGACCACAATTATCACAGCCTCTACCAGACTGAGTCAAGTACAACTAGATAGTTCCTGTCTACCACCACCAACTGCTCTGACAGGGATCACAATAAAGGGTCCCAGACAGAGCTGGAGAAAAATGTAGAACAAAATTCTAACTCACACATGCAAAAAAAGATGAGACTTACTGGTCTGACAGAAACTGGAGAAACCCTGAGAGTATGACCTGCAGACACCCCTTTAGCTCAGTAATGAAGTCACTCCTAAGGTTCACCCCTCAGACAAAGATGAGACAGGCCCATACAACAAAATGAGACTAATGGGGCACAACAGCCTAGAGGCAAGGACGAGAAGGCCAGAGGAGACAGGAAAGCTAGTAATGGGGAACCCAAGGTTGAGAGGGGAGAATGTTGACATGTCATGGGGTTAGTAATCAATGTCATGAAACAATAGTACATTAATTGTTTAATGAGAAGATAGTTTGCTCTGTAAACCTTTATCTAAAGTACAATGAAAAAGTAGGGGCAGAGCCAACATGGCACTATAGACAGAAGCACTATGCTGTACCTCCACAGCAAAGACCTGAAAAACTAAGTAAAGCAGAGGCTAATGTAAACCTGGAAACCTAATCGTCAAATGAAGAGATAAAGAACTCAACTAAGCACCGAATGGAATAAAAAACTGACAGAGAACAGAGAGCAAGGAGATATACAGAGTGAAGGTCCCCTATCAGCTAATGCAGCACAGATTTGCCATCTTGGACTCCTATCAGAGACTGGCACACAGGAAGTTTGGGAAAGTAGCTTCACAGAGCTCCCAGCAGGAGACAGAGCACCCGGTAACCAGCGATACACATTTTCTCACTCCCTACCCTTCTTCTCCCTGCTCAGCCTCCACCTCTTCCTGGTGGGCCACAGTCGCTTGGCCAGGGAGGCACTGGCTCCTTGCAGTTTGGATTTGCCTTGCCCACGCCAACCAGCCCCTTCAGTGCCATTTCTTTTTTGCTGGTGTTTCTTTTTTCAGCTTTTTTTGGTTTCTTCCCTCTCTCTCACCTCCTTCCCTTTCTTTTTCTGAACACCTGGTTCCGTGTGCCATCTCCGCTTCTTCTTGACAGGCAAAACAATAAAAGAGGAAATAAAAGGTGGAGGTACAGAACTTTCTAATGGAGAGGAAGGCAAGGCAATAATACCAAGTAATCAAAAACTGGTTCAAACATAAAAAAAAAAAAAGTAAATTTCAAGGTAACCACATAGAAAGTTAACAAACCTACTCATCAAAATAAAGAAAAACATAAAGTCTCAGTAAACACAAAATCTACGAAAACAAAAGAAATGAAAAAAAAAAAAAATCCTCAAACGAAAGGAACTCAGCACAGGAGAGTAAGAGGAACAAAGAAAATGTCAGCACCACAAAAGCAATAAACTCACACCCATCAATAATTACACTGAATGTACATGGCCTAAATGCACCCATAAAGAGACAGAGAGTGATAGAATGGGTAAAAAAACAGAATCCATCAATATGCTGTCTATAAGAGATACACCCTAGAAACAAAGACATAAATTTATTAAAAATCATAGGATGGAAAAAAATATATCCAGCAAACACCTACCAAAAAAGAGTATCAGTGGCAATACTAATCTCAGATAAAATAGACTTTAAAACAAAATCCACCATAAAAGACAAAGAAGGGCATTATATAATGATTAAAGGGATGATCCATTATGAAGACATAGCCATAATAAATATCTACACACCCAATGAAAGGCTCCAATATACATAAAACAAACTCTAACAGCACTGAAAAGAGAAATTGACAGTTCCACTATAATAGTAGGAGACTTCAGCACACCATTCTTGGTAAAGGACAGAACAGCTAGAAAGAAACTCAGCAAAGATACAGAAGATCTAAAGGTCACAGTCAGCCAGCTTGACTTCATAGACATATATAGAACACTTCACCCAACAGATGCAAAGTACACATTCTTTTCCAACACACGTGGAACATTCTATAGAATAGACCATATCTTAGGCCAAAAAGCAACCCTCAAGAAAATCCAAAACATTGAGATAATACAAAGTATCTTCTCTAATCACAACACCATTAAAGTAGAAATTAACAACAGGAAGAGAAAGGAAAAAAAAACCAGTTACATGGAAACTGAATAACACACTGTTTAAAAACCACTAAGTAATAGAAGAAATCAAAGAATTCCTAGAAGGAAACAAGAATGAAAACATATCATACCAAAACCTTTGGGACACAGTAAACACAGTGCTTAGGTGTCAATTTATAGCAATAGACGCATACGTTAAAAAAGAAGAAAAGGAAAAAAATAAAAACATTAGGTACACAACTTGAATAAATAGAAAGAGAACAAGAAAAGAAGCGGATAGCCACCAAAAGAAAGGAAATAATGAAGATCAGGACAGAAATAAATGAAACAGAGAATAGAGAAACAATGGAAAGAATCAATAAAACCAAAAGTTAGTTCTTTGAAAGGATCAACAAAATCAATAAACCACTGGCCAAACTGACAAAAGAAAAACAGGAGAGGATGCAAATAACCCAAATAAGAAATGAAACGGGGGACATCACAACAGACCTAACTGAAATAAAAAGGATCATAACAGAGTATTTTGAAAAACTATACTCCCACAAATTTGAAAACCTAGAGGATATGGACAAATTTTTAGAAACACACTACCTATCCAAACTAACACAAAATGATGTTGAAATTCTGAACAGACCTATAACAAGAGAAGAGATTGAAAAGGTAATTAAAAAAACTCCCAACAAAAAAAAAGCTCTGGCCTAGATGGCTTCACTGGAGAATTCTACCAAACATTCAGAGAAGAGCTTACACCAGTACTACTCAAACTATTTGAGAACATAGAAAAGGAGGGGATACTTCCAAATTCATTTTATGAAGCCAGCATGACTCTGATACCAAAACAAGGCAAAGATGCCACAAAAAAAAGAAAATTGCAGACCAATATCTCTCGTGAATATAGATGCAAAAATTCTCAACAAAATTCTAGCCAATAGAATTCAGCATCATATCAAAAAAATAATACACCACGACCAAGTAGGATTCATACCAGGTACGCAAGGATGGTTCAGCATTAGAAAATCAATCAATGTAATCCACCACATAAATAAAAGGAAAGAAAAGAATCTAGTGATCATCTCAATAGACACAGAAAAAGCATTTGACAAAGTCCAACACCCGTTCCTGATACAAACTCTCAATAAAATATGTATAGAAGGGAAATTCCTCAACATAATAAAGGGCATCTATACAAAACCAACAGCCAACATCATTCTTAATGGAGAGAGGTTGAAAACATTTACTTTGAGAATAGGAACAAGACAAGGATTCCCTTTATCACACCACTCCTATTTAACAGTGTTCTGGAAGTCCTAGCTAGAGCAATAAGGCAAGAAAAATATATAAAGGGCATCCAAATTGATAAAGAAGTAAAATTCTCCCTATTTGTGGATGATATGATACTATACGTGGAAAATCCAAAAGACTCCATGAGAAGATTACTGGAACTGATAGAAAGATTTAGCAGAGTAGACGGATACAAGATAAACATACAAAAATCAGTTGGATTCCTATACACCAATAAACAGAATGACAAAAAGGAAATCAGGAAAACAATACTGTTTATGAAACAATACTGTTTATGATAGTCCCTAAAGATGTGAAATACTTAGGAATAAATCTAACCAGGGATGTAAAAGACCTATACAAAGAAAACTACAAAACACTACTGCAAGAAACCCAAAGGGATCTACATAAATGGAAAAACATACCATGCTCATGGATAGGTAGACTCAACATTGTGAAAATGACAATTCTACCCAAAGCAATTGACAAATACAATGCAATCCCGATCCAAATACCAACAACATTCTTTAAAGAGATGCAAAAACTAATCATTAACTTTATATGGAAGGGGAAGACGGCCCAGATAAATAAAGCTCTATTGAAGAAGAAGAAGAAAGTAGGAGCACTTGCACTACCTGACCTCAGAACATACTATACATCTATGGTAGTCAAAACAGCCTGGTACAGGTACAACAACAGATACGTTGACCAATGGAACAGAATAGAGAACTCAGAGGTAAATCCATTCACCTACGGTCACCTGATCTTCGACAAGGGCCCAAAGTCCATCAAATGGGGAAAAGATAGTCTTTTTAACAAATGGTGCTGGCAAAACTGGATGTGCATTTGCAAAAAAATGAAACAGGACCCATACCTCACACCATACACAAAAACTAATTCAATTTGGATCAAAGACCTAAATATAAACCCAAAAACTATAAAGTTCATAGAAGAAAAAATAGGATCAACTCTAGAGGCCCTAATGTATGGTATTAACAGGACACAAACCATAACCAACAACACACAAACCCCAGAAGATAAGCTAGATAACTGGGATCTTCTAAAAATGAAACACTTATGTTCATCAAAAGACTTCACCAAAAGAGTAAAAAGAGAACCTACAGACTGGGAAAAACTTTTTGGACCTTGCACATCAGACAAAGGTCTAATCTCTAAAGTCTACAAGAAAATCCAGCACCTCTACAACAAAAAGACGAATAATCCAATTAAAAAATGGGCAAAGGAAATGAACAGACATTTCACCAAAGAAGACATTCAAGCAGCCAACAGACACATGAGGAAATGCTTGTGATCACTAGCCATTAGAGAAACGCAAATCAAAACCACAATGAGACACCATCTCACTCTGACATTACTGGCACAAATCAAAAAAAAAAAAACAAAAACAGAAAATAACAAATGTTGGATAGGCTGCAGGGGAGACTGGAACTCTTATGCACTGCTGGTGGGAATGCAAAATGGCACAACCATTTTGGAAAATGATATGGCACTTCCTTAGAACGCTAGAAATAGAAATACCATATGATCCTGCAATCCCACTCCTAGTAATATATCCTAGAGAAATAAGAGCCACCACACGAATAAACATATACACACCCATGTTCAGTGCAGCATTGTTCACAATAGCAAAAAGTTGGAAACAATCTAGATGCCCATCAACAGATGAATGGATATACAAACTATGATACATACACACAATGGAGTAGTATGCACCGGTAAAGAACAGCGATGAATCTGTGAAGCATCTCACAACATGGATGAATCTGGAGGGCATTATACTGAGTGAAATAAGTCAATCACGATAGGACAAATATTGTAAGAGACCACTACTATAAAAACTCATGAAAAGGTTTACACACAAAAAGAAATAATCTTTGATGGTTACGAGGGAGGAGAGGGGTGGAGATGGAAAAACACTAACTAGACAATAGATAAGTGGTAACTTTGGTGAAGGGTAGGCCAGTACACAATACTGGGGAAGCCAGCACAGCTTGTCCAAGGCAAGGTCATGGAAGCTCCATAGACACATCCACACTCCCTGAGGGACCAAATTGCTGGGCTAAGGGCTGTGGGGACTGTGGTCTTGGGGAATATCTAGCTCAATTGGCATAACATAGTTTATAAAGAAAATGTTCTACATTCTACTTTGGTGAGTAGCATCTGTGGTCTTAAATGCCTATGAGCGGCCATCTAAGATACTCCACTGGTCTCACCCCTTCAGGAGCAAGAGAGAATGAAGAAAACTAAAGACACAAGGGAAGATTAGTCCAAACGACTAATGGACCACAACTACCACAGCCTCCACCAGACTGAGTCCCTTACAGCTAGATGGTGCCTGGCTACCACCACCAACTGCTCTGACAAGGGATCACAATAGAGGGTCCTGGACAGAGCTGGAGAAAAACAGACTTACTGGCCTGACAGAGACTGGAGAAACGCTGAGAGTATGGCCCCCAGACACCCTTTTAGCTCAGTAATGAAGTCACTTCTGAGGTTCACCCTTCAGCCAAAGATTACACAGGCCCATGAAAGAAAACGAGACTAAAGGGCACACCAGCCCAGGGACAAGGACTAGAAGGCAGGAAGGGACTGGCAAGCTGATAACAGGGAGATAAAGATCAAGAAGGGAGAGTGTTGACATGTCATGGAGTTGGTAACCAATGTCACAAAACAATATGTGTACTAACTGTTTAATGAGAAGCTAGTTTGTTCTGTAAACCTTTATCTAAAGTACAGTTTAAAAAAAAAGTGCAATAAAAAAAGAAATAGGTGTTTTATAGTTTATGAATTTCTAGGCCATTGGAACATGAAAAATATGTTTTATAAAACATATAAAAATCACATTTCTTTAAATGAAAATGGTTCAACAATGACTGCTTTTCCCATAGTTATAATTATTAAAATATAATTTAAAAGTTAACAGTTAATCCTATTTCCTTACAAATAAAAAAATAAACGGTTACACCTACCAATAGCCTTTTTGTTGTTGTTGGCCTTTATTGTAGGCACCATGGGCACTGAGGGATGGCCGTTCTGGAAGTAACTTGATGGGCTCAGAGCTGGGACTCAAGTGATCTAAGCAGGAGGGTTTTGCTCTGAGCTTTTCCAGACAGAGAATGGATTAATGTACACTGTACACACCCACCTCTACTGTTCTGCCATCAAAGGGAGGAAGGCTGTAATTTTTATACACGAGGCTGCTAAGTTTCTTTGATCTAGCCCTGGTATAAACTGCAGGGCTCTAAGATGTTCATACCTGGCTCTGCGTACAGAGTTGCTGTAATGTCTCAAACTACAGTGAGTGTTTTTTTTCAGCTTGTTGACTATTATTTTGGACTTTGGAATAATATAATTACAATAGTTTAAAATGTGTACCTTGACATTTAAATTCTAGAAGTTACCTTCTTTTAATTATGAAGGCAAATGAATTTTTTTTGGCACATTTATGCTGTTGTTCCTAATGCCTGAAGATCCCTGCCTGTTGTCTGTCTGGTTGTGTGTTTGTGTACAGATTTCCAGTGTGGATGAACGGTTCTCATAAAACTATGCAGTTAAACTAGATGGGTCTTAACTCAGAAAACAGAACACATGGTTTCTGTGATTTATCTAGACATGTATTGCTCTTATATGTTGGGATATAGCAGAAGATTATCTTTTTACCCTAGGCAATGGTGAAACATCAGATTGTAGCTGCTCATTCTCTGTGTTCCCAGAGCAAGCAGCTCACAGTACTCATAATATTATTATGCTCCCAACCACGCTACTGTGGGTGCTTCAGAATAATGTCTTAGCTGCTGGCTCTGCTGTGCTGGCTCCTGACTGTTGGTGGGTAGAATCCACCCAGTGGCACCCCAGAAGAAAGGCCTGGTGATATAGTTCAGAAAAATCAGCCACTGAAACACCAGTTCTACTCTGACACACATGGGGTCTCCATGAATTGAAATCAACTCTACGGCGGTAGGTTTCGTTTTTTGTTTTATATATGTTATTTTATGTATCTATACATATACATATATATGACATGTTTATACATATACAGGTATATTTATATATGTTTATATATACACATACTAGAAATATAAAAGGTTTATAAAACATTCTTCATTTTGAGATAGCATTACTGTGATGTCATCTGAGTGTTTATGTGACTGAAAGTCCTGATGTATTGAAACTATAAATATCAACATATTTCACAAGTGTTCTGGATAATATTAGATAGGGGAAAACCACGCTATTAAAAGAACTAATTAATGACTTCAATGGAAAGCAGATTCTAAATATGGTTTCTTTCTTGGAATATGTTCCAAGACCCTAGTAGCGGTGATATAAATAACAAAAAACTATTGGCACACCAGAATTCATTTGATTCCTCCAACATAATACGATCAACTCCTTTTCCAATGTCACTGAAATGGCGTATTAGATTTTCATAATATTAGAAAAGTCTGGCTCTCAACTACTTTGTAAGAAGTTGCAGCTCTGATTTATAGAGTCTTCAAAAGTTAGCAATAAAAATCAGGCAGTCCAGCAAAGGGTCATGAAACCCAATATTCCACTTGCTGATGGCATCCTGTGCTTGTCCCTCCATCCACAGAGGTAAATTCCAGGCAGAGCCCAGAGCTCAGCGGCTTCACCAGATGCTGAATCCACCACTGTGAAGCCTCTCCTGGGGTGGAGATGGCCAGCCACGGCCCACCACGGAGGCCTCGAGACTGGCTTAGGGTGACAGGGCAACTTACCATTGTCAAGGCGATGGGAAGTAACGCTTTCGGGGGGAGGGTGGTGGTCAGCATCTCTTCTCCACACAGGCAGGTAGGAAAGGACGTTAGGGCTGAGGCAGACAGCACAGTATCTGGTTCATAACAAGTGCACCGTGACGCTTCGTTGAGTGAATATTGCTTACATGTTCTAGACGCTACTGTCATACAGATGAACAAACGAAACCCTGTCCTAGAAAACATACCACTTCCCTGTGGAGAACGACAATATGATGTGTGAGTATTCTGATAGAAATGTGCCCTGGGTGCCACGGATGAAGAGTGGAGGGAAACTTCCTCTGTCTCTAGGGAGAGCTGGGCAGGAAGTTTTCATAGGGAGGATGGAAACTCAGCTGAGTCTTGGGAGACAGTTTTTGCAAACCATGAAGTTGCACTAGATGACTCTTAGGAAAGAGAATGTACTTGGTTTGTATGTGTTCATCAGCTAGACAGGTTGGGAGGGCCCCCAATGCTGACTCAGACATCTGCTACTGGAGTCTAACTTGACACCACCCCGATGAGCTGCTGGCTGCAGACATACCTTACAGCATGCTCTCAGTTTCCACCCGGAGAAAGAGACCCTGCCTCTCCCTTTCTCACGGGCTGATGAGAGCTTTTATTTGCTCTGCCCTCATTTTCTGCTTTGTTGTTTGTTGTTAGCTGCCATTGAGTTGGCGCCTGACTCGTGGCGACCCCTGAACAATGGGACTGGACTGTTGTGATGCACAGAGTTTTCCTTGGCTGACTTTCAGAAGTATATCGCCAGGCCTTTCTTCCTAGTCTGTCTCAGTCTGGAAGCTCCGCTGAACCCTGTTCAGCATCAGAGCAACATGCAAGCCTCCTCTGACAGATGGGTGGTGAGTGTGCAAACACTGCATTGACCAAGAATCGAACCTGAGTCTCCCACATGAAAGGTGAGAATTCTACCACCAAACCACTAACGAGTTCTCACTGTCCTGTTCATGTCCAGTCTGGCCTAATCCCCTAGTCTGAGCCCTATTTTTGACCATGGACTTGTTTTTCACTCTTTCATTTTCAAGGAGAGAATCTGATAATGGTCACTGTCAGAAAACTCCATGGTAACAGGTGCGCTGTGACTTGAGAAAACACTATAATATCTAGAGAGCAATGTGTTACACTGAGTTAGAAGCATTTATTCAAAACAATTTCCAGGTGCATACATCTGTTCTATGAAAGAGTGAAATTGTTGAAATAATTCTTACTGGAGAAACAGCTGTGAGTTCTTTCTTTTAGAGTCCTTTTCCTCACTTACAATTTGGAATATTGTTCAAAAACATCTGGTGACTCTTCCGTGTCAGACACTGATCTGGGTGCCAAAAGATAAAGTTACTTAATTGACCTTCTTCTTTGCTTCCTGCTCTAACCCAGAGGTTCTCAACCGGGGGCGATTCTGCTCCTCAGGGGACATTCGGCCATGTCTGAAGACATTTTTGTTTCTCACAGCTTGGGGAGGGGTCTGGTGCCGCTGGCATCTAGTGGGTAGAAGCCAGGAGTGCTGCTGAACCTGCTAGAGCACAGCCCAGAATTCCTGGCCAAGAACCGCTGTAGTGCCACTGTTGAGCAAGCTTGCTGTTGGCGCCTGCCCAGCTCTCCAAGGTGTACCCTTCTCCCAGCCTCAGGGAGTTTTGGCTGATCACCACTCAGGGCTTCCCCTTCCCCTGTGGAGTAATTCATACTTCAGAGCCTCCCTGTAGTCCAGACTGAAAGACTGAAGGCCTTCTCTAGCTGAGACCACGTTCTTGCTTAGCTTCCCCCTGCCCCCCTGTGCACTCTCCTGCTTGGCCACTCCCGTCTCCTGAGAGCTCCCCCTCAATAACCCGCTTGGACAAGAATCCCTTCTCAGGCTCTGCCTCCAGGGAACCCAACCTAGGACAGTTTGACTTGGGTAGAGGCCAGATGCTAGAGGATGGCCTGAAAACTCTCTAAGTGGCTTGATGATGGTTTGTTGACTGGTGTTATGGATTGAATTGTGACCCTCTAAAAGATATATTGAAGTCCTAAACCCTGGTAACTGCGAACATGATCTTGTTTGGAATAAGGGTCTTTGAAGATATTACCAGTTAGGTTAACATGAGGTCATACTGGATAATGGTGGGTCCTAATCCAACCTGAGTGGTGTCCTTATGGAACAGGAGGAGAGACACAGAGAGACAAACACAGGGAAGAGGGCCAGGTGAGGAAGAGATTGGAGTTACGCTGCAGCTGCAAGCTAAGGAGTGTCTGGGGCTACCACAAGCTGGGAAGATAAGGATCTTCCCCTTGAGTCTGGGGCTACCACAAGCTGGGAAGATAAGGATCTTCCCCTTGAGACTTCGGAGAGAATAGGGCCCTGCTGACACGCTGAATTCAGACTACTAGCCTCTAGAACAGTGAGAGAATAAAGTTTTCCTTTATAAGCCATCAATTATGTGGTATTTTGTTATGGCAGACCTAGGAAAAGAATACAGATAGTGACCTGAATTTTTTCAGGTCCCACCTGATAATAGGTAAAAATTAGGTTATATTTGGATTAGTACACTATTGTCTCTGAATCATTTCCTTTCTCGTGGAGCTGCTCACCCCTCCAGAGCACCAGAAAAGGCTCACATTCAAATTCTTCCCAACTCTTTTGAGACTCTCTGCCAGGGTCCCACAACCTCTTTGTGAAAGATCTTTTCATTACCTTTGCTATTGGTGTCCTCTGTGAGATCTCTGATTCTTTGCTCAGAGTGCCAAATCCCAGAACCTTCTAGGTGCCAATATAATTCCGTCTTTCACCCACCTATCCATCAACCCACTGTACCATCATCCATCCATCCATCCACCCACCCATCCATCCCCACATGCATTCACCTATTCATTCAATAAATGTGATGAGCGTATTTTCTGTGCTGTACAGGAGGAGCACAACCACAAAAAATATAGATTTAGTCTCTGTTTTATGAAGCCTATTGCCCAGTGGTGGATACTGATAAGAAAACTGATGATTACAATACATACTGTCAAAGGATGGTGACCCAACCACTCAGTATATTGAAACAAAAAACACAAAGATGAATTTATTGTTTATTGCAGTAAGGGAGAGCTATGCTGGTCAGGAACAGCCTTTCTGAGTAGAGCAGACTGTTGATCCTATATAGAGTTTTGGGGAAGAATGGAGTTCAAAGATTGGCAGATTTCCAAGGTGTAAATGGATTGACGTGAGGCAGTGGTGGTTCAGTGGGAGAATTCTCACCTACCATGTGGGAGACCTGGGTTTGATTCCTGGCCAATGTCCATCTGCACAGCCTGTCAGTGGAGGCTTTCATGTTGCTCTGATGTTGAACAGGTTTCAGCAACGCTTCCAAATTAAGAGGGACTAGGAAGAAAGACCTGGCAATCTACTTCAGAGAATCAGCTAATGAAAACCCTGTGGATCACCACGGACTATTGTCTGGTTCACAGCTAACCAAGGTGATGATTCAGAACCAGGTAGCATTTACTTCCAGTGGTGCATGGGATCGTCATGAGTCAGGGGCCAACTGCACGGCAGCTAACAACAACAAGGGGGTAGTTGTTTGGAGGAGGATGCTATGAATTGGTCGGCACTCAGAGATGAGCTTATGGGGTTGAGTATATTTCTGACTGGCTCATTTTTGATTGGCAAGAAGCTGTAGCTAATTGGTTGGCTTACAAAAGTGTGTTCACTGAGGCAAGTTGTCATTGATTAAAAAGATTCCAAACAAGTTCTGGCATCTGCTGGTTATCATCCATAGAGAACAATCAGTCTTTTCCTAGGAATGTAAAAGTTTTTAAATATTCAAAAGAGATTCACCCCAAGCTGGAAGATATAAAGAGTTCTATGGCAGCATATAGGTGGGACACCTAGCTGGGATTTGCAGGGTCCAGAAAGACTTTCTATAGGATGTGATATTTAAGCTTAAAACTGAAGGATAAATAGGAATAATCCAAAAAGAGCTCTCAAGGGGTCTTGAAGGTGTGTTCCTTCTGTCCCTGTGGCTTAGTCTCTAGATTCAGTCAACTTTAGGACCGGTTGCAGTTGTTTTCCTGATTCTGGAAGGCAATAAAGCCCCCCCACCCCTCATTTTTTTCTTAAGCTATTTTGTTGGCAGAAAAGCTGTGACTTCAGCCAAACCGAAGAGCTGGAGATATAAGAGAAAAGGCAGGAGACAAAACAGCTATCACTGAAAGGAATGTGTTGTGGTCGGGAGGCTCTTCCTACCCAGTGCTGTCTTCCCCCACTCTTTACACTCGGTCAGAACTGTATTGGGGTCTGCAGGGTCTCTGCCCACCCTTCTCCCTCCCCTTTGTCCCTCACAGGCTTCCCCAGTACACCTCTTGTACGTCTGAGTCTAATCTCGTCTTGGCATTTGTATTTCGGTGCATGTGAACTGCCATCTGCCCCTTGGTTGCGGATACGGTGATGTGTAGCTGCATACTTAGCCAACTCAAACCTCAGGTCATTCTCCTACCACCTTCATTGTGGCCGGGAGGAAGTGCCGATGACTGTAGATGCTGCTCCTCCTGCTCCCTCCATATCTGCTCAAATCCAAATCCATTTATCCAAGGAGGGAGTGGGGGAGGACCCCTGGGCTGAGCCAGCGATCCAAGTGAGGTGCCACACAGAGGTGTCGCGGCAGCCAGCCGGCATCCAGTGCAGCATCACCGAGCGCAGGGGGAGGACTAAGCCTGAGACAGAATAAGCAAGAGCCTGCATGGGGGTTTCTGCAAGGTTTGGAGGGCTGACTCCTTTAGGGGAAGAAAGGATTACTAGTATGGAATTCTGCTTAACTTCCACCGGCTTGTATGGCAATAGCAAAATCAAAAATTCTGTGTTTCTTTGACTCGTCTTTGCCAACACTTCCTAACATCTTGCTTGTAATTCTACACAAAGTCATTTTGATTTCTGGGCCTTGTTATAATGACGTGACTTTTCTATGGTGGAAATTATTGGGTGATTATTGAGTAGCATCAGCACCTATGACAATTTTATTAAGGCTGTAGAACCCCTTTCAATAAAATGTATATATGTCCGTGATTCACAGGAAGGTGTGCTTTCAGGGAGTTCATGGATATCTGTCCCCCAATCCCCCCCCCCCACTTCCTCCATGGGGTCCAGGCGCTCCTGGGCCTTGGATTTCGAACACCTGCTCTAGTGAAACCCAAGAGGAAGGTGAACAGAAGACCAAAGACTGACATTTCAATACAGGGATTACAACGGAATGCCACCCGGAAATAGAGAGGAGTGAGCGCGAGGGCCAGGAATGGACTCTTTTCAGGTTTAATCTCTGTGCTGAGCCATGCACTTCACCTCACGTTGTCCTGATTCCCTCTCATTCTCTCTCCATCTCTTTCATTCCAGGAAGTTTTGAATTATATAACACTTAAACTGAGGTGACACCACGTGTCTGTCAGTTTTTCGTACTGTGGTGGCTTGCGTGTTGCTGTGATACTGGAAGCTTTGCCACTGGTGTTTCACCAGGCCTTTCTTCCTAGTCTGGTTTAGTCTGGAAGCTCTGCTGAAACCTGTTTGACATCACAGCAACCTACAAGCCTCCACTGACAGATAGGAGATGGCTGAGCATGAGGCGCATTGGCCAGGAATCAAACCCAGGTCTCCTGCGGACAGGAGAACCCTACCACTGAACCACCACTACCATCAACCATGTCTGTAATGTAACTAACACTCTTAGCTTTATTTGTTCTCTTTAATTTTGGTGCTGTGTTTTTTGTTTGTTGAGAATTTGACAGGTGAAGATAGAGTTAGGGATCTATCTAATTAATTTCCTTCTGCTGTTTGAAAACTTTAGCAGGATATTGTAGCTAGCTTTACTTTGAAATACCTTTGAACCACAAATAATGGAGACACAGTGTTGACAGACAGGATTGTCCAGTGAAGAAGAGACCCTGGCCACTGGGTTCAAATCCAGTTCAAATCCCAGCTCAGTCATCCATCTGTCACATCATCTCAGGAAAGGTATTGTGCTTAGATCTTGGTGTCACATTTTTGAAAAGATACTGAAAGAATAAAATACCTAGGAATACATCTAACCAGAGTTGTTAAGGATTTATACAACGAAAACTATAAAATACTGCTAAAAGATTAAAAAAGACTTAAATAAATGTAAAGATTTTTCCATGTTCATGGACTAGAAGACAGAATATACTACCCAATACTACCCAAAACAATCTATGGATTCAAAGTAATCCTGATCAAAATTCCAACTGCCTTCTTCATAGAAATGGAAAAATCAATCCTCAACTTTATATGGAATGGCAAGAGGCCCTGAATAGCTAAACCAATGTTGAAAGAGAAGAACAAAGTAGAAGGACTCAAACTTTCTGATTTTAAACGTATGATACAGTTACAGTAATCAAAACAGCATGGTAGTAATATCACAATAGACACATAGACCAATGGAACAGAGTTGAGAGTCTGGAAATAAACCCATACATCTGTATTAACTGATTTTTTAAAAGGGTGCTAAGTCCATTCAAAGGGGAAAGAAGAATCTCTTAATTAAACAATGCTAGGAAAATTGGATTTCTACATGCAGAAAAATTATACAGGATCCATGCCTCATGCCATACACAAAAGCAAATTCAAAATGGATTAAGGACCTAAATGTGCAAACTAAAACCATAAAATTATTAGAAGAACAAACAGGGGCAATGCCGTGAGGCCTAGCTTCTAAAATGGATTATCTAATATAATAACACAAGCACAAACAGCAAAAGACAAAATAAACAAATGGGACCTCATAAAAATTAAAAATTTTTGTTCATCGAAAGACTTTACCAAAAAAGTGAAAAGACAAGTTACTGACTGGGAGAATATCTTCAGAAACCATATATCTGACAAGAATAAACAAATGACATATAAAACTTCAACAACTTCACAACAAAAAGACAAATAACCTGATCTTCAAATGGGCAAAGGACTTGAATAGACATTTCACCAAAGAGGACATACGAATAGCCACCAAATACGTGAAAAGATGCTCAACAACATCAGCCATCAGAGAGATGCAAATCAAAACCAAAATGAGATACCATTTCACTCCTATTATGATGGTTACCACCATGTCTCTATCAGTTTGTCATATTGTGGTGGCTTGTGTGTTGTTGTGATACTGGAAGCTTTGCCACTGATATTTTGAGTACCAGCAGGGTCACCCTTGGTGGACAGGTTTCAGCAGAGCTTCCAGACTAAGACAGACTAGGGAAGAAGGACCTGGCAGTCTAATTCTGAAAAAAATTAGCCAATGAAAAATTATGAGTAGCAGCGGAGAATGGTCCGATATAGTGCCAGAAGATGAGCCACCCAGGTTGGAAGGCACTCAGATATGACTGGGGAAGGGTTGCCTCCTCAAAGTAGAGTCAATTTTAATGAAGTGGATGGAGTCAAGCTTTCGGGACCTTCATTTGCTAATATGACATAACTCAAAATGAGAAGAAATAGCTGTAAACATCCAGTAATAATCTGAACGTGGAATGTACAAGGCATGAATCTAGGAAAATTGAAAGTCATCAAAAATGAAATGGAACGCATAAATATCGATATCCTAGGCATTAGTGAGCTGAAATGGACTGATATTGGCCATTTTGAATCAGACAATCATATGGTCTACCATGCTGGGAATGAAAAATTGAAGAGGAATGGCATCTCATTCACTGTCAAAAAGAACATTTCAAGATCTATCCTGAAGTACAAATCTGTCAGTGATAGGATAATATCAATTCGCCTACAAGGAAGACCAGTTAATATGACTATTACTCAAATTTACCCACTAACTACTAAGGCCAAAGATGAAGAAATTGAAGATTTTTACCAACTTCTGCAGTCTAAAATTGACCAAACATGCAATCAAGATGCACTGATAATTACTGGTGATTGGAATGTGAAACTTGGAAACAAAGAAGAAGAATTGGTAGATGGAAAATATGGCCTTGGTGATACAAATGATACTGGAGATCGCATGATGGAATTTTGCAAGACCAATGATTTATTCCTTGCAAATACCTTTTTTAACAACATAAATTGTGACTATACATGTGGATCTCACCGGATGGAATACACAGGAATCAAATTGAGTACATCTGTGGAGAGAGATGATAGACAAGCCCAGTATCATCAGTCAGAACAAAACCAGGGGCAGACCCTGGAACAGACTATCAATTGCTCATATGCAAGTTCAAGATGAAGTTGAAGAAAATTAGAACAAGTCCACGAGAGCCAAAGTACGACCTTGAGTATATCCCATCTGAATTTGGAGACCATCTCAAGAATAGATTTGATGCATTGAACAGTAATGACCGAAGACCAGATGAAGTGTGGAATGACATTGAGGACATCCTACATGAAAAAAACAAGAGGTCACGAAAAGACAGGAAAGAAAGAAAAGACCAAAATGGATGTTGGAAGAAACTCTGAATGTTGCTTTTGAAGGCAGAGTCACTAAAACAAAAGGAACAAATGATGAAGTAAAAGCTGAACAGAAGATTTCAAAGGGAGTCTTGAGAAGACAAAGTAAAATATTATAATGAAATGTGCAATGACCTGGATTTAGAAAACCAAAAGAGAAGAACACACTAGGCATTTTTCAAGATGAAAGAACTGAAGAAAAAAATTCAAGCCTCGAGCTGCAATATAGAAGGATTCTAAGGGAAAATATTAAATGATGCAGGAAGCATCAAAATAAGATGGAAGGAATACACACAGTCACTGTACCAAAAAGAACTGGTCGACATTCAGCCATTTCAGGAGGTAGTATATGATCAAGAACTGATATTATTGAAGGAAGAGATCCAAGCTGCACTGAAGGCATTGGCGAGAAACAAGGCACCAGGAACTGACAGAATACCAACTGAGATGTTTCAACAAATGCTGGAGGCGCTCACTCGTCTGCGGCAAAAAATTTGGAAGACAGCTACCTGGCCAACCGACAGGAAGAGATCCATATTTGTACCCATTCCAAAGAAAGGTGATCCAGAAGAATGCAGAAATTATTGAACAATATCATTAATATCACACACAAGTAAAATTTTGCTGAAGTCATTCAAAACCGGTTGCAACAGTACACCAACAGGGAACCGCCAGAAACTCAAGCTGGATTCAGAAGAGGAGGTAGAACAAGAGATATCATTGCTGATGTCTGATGGATCATGGCTGAAAGCAGAGAATGCCAGAAAGATGTTTACCTGTGTTTTATTGACTCTGCAAAGGCATTCAACTGAGTGGATTGTAACAAATTATGGATAACATTTCAAAGAATGGGAATTCCAGAACACTTAATCGTGCTCTTGACGAACCTGTACATAGACCAAGAGGCAGTTGTTCAAACAGGACAAGGGGATACTGTGTGGTTTAAAGTCAAGAAAGGTGTGTGTGAAGGGTTGTATCCTTTTGTCATACTTATTCAATCTGTATGTTGAGCAAATAATCTGAGAAGCTGGTCTATATGAAGAAGAACACAGTATCAGGACTGGAGGAAGACTCATTAACAACCTTCAATATGCAGTTGACACAACCTTGCTTGCTGATCGTAAAGAGGACTTGAAGCACTCACTGATGAAGATCAAAGACCACAGTCTTCAGTATGATTTGTACCTCAACATAAAGAAAACAAAAATCCTCACAACTGGACCAATAAGCAAGATTATGATAAATGAAGAAAATGTTGAAGTTGTAAAGGATTTCATTTTACTTGGACCTACAATCAAACCCATGGAAGCAGCAGTCAAGAAATCAAACAATGCATTGCATTGGGCATATCTGCTGCAAAAGACCTCTTTTAAGTGTTCAAAAGTAAAGATATCACTTTAACGACTAAGGTGCATCTGACCCAAGCCATGATATTTTCAATTGCCTCATATGCATGCAAAAGCTGGAATATGAATAAGGAAGACTGAAGAAATATTGATGCCTTTGAATTGTGGTGTTGGCAAAGAATACTGAATATATCATGGACTCCCAGAAGAATGAACAAGTCTGTCATGGAAGAAATACAGCCAGAGTGCTCCTTGGAAGTGAGGATGGCGAGACTTCATCTTACAAACTTCGGACATGTTATCAGGAGGGATCACTTCCTGGAGAAGGACACAATGCTTGGTAAAGTAGGTGGTCAGCAAAAGAGAGGAAGACCCTCAACCAGATGGATTGGCACAGTGGCTGCAACAATGGGCTCAGGCCTAACAACAATTGTGAGGATGGCACAGGACCAGGCAGCATTTTGTTCTGTTGTACATAAGGTCGCTGTGAGTCGGAACTGACTCTATGGCATCTAACAGCAAAATAATAAGGTTGGCTGATGTCAGAAGATCCCTTCCTTTTGTTTCTTTATAAGGGTACTCAACACAAAGTCTGTTTGCTCTTTCACTCCATTCAATGCAGCCAATGTAGACATTCAAATGGAAATGAGACACATAAAATATTGTGTGGAAATAGCATGGGCTTCTTCAACAGGGCACACTGTGCCTTGTATTTCTCCTGGTGTGTAACCTTGGTGTTTTCATTGACTTGCTTCCAGACTGGGGATAAATCACTTAACCTCAAGTCTGCTTCCTTACCACAAAATGGAAAATCCTTCAGTCTTCAGCACCTGGTGGCTATGCTGTCTTTCCTTCATTCTCAAGGGTTTGAAGGCTCTCAGGTTTCTGCCACTGCAAACCAAAACAAACCCATTGCCACTGAGTCGATTTCAACTCATAGAGACCCTCTAGGACAGAGTAGAACTGCCCACACAGAGTTTCCAAGGCTGTAATCTTTCTTCTTAATTTTTCAAAAATAGTTTATTGTGTTTTAGGTGAGAGTTTACATGGAAAATTCAGCTCCCATTTAACAATTTTTATACAAATTATTCCATGACATTGGTTACAATTTTTACACTGTGTTAGCATTCTCATTTTTTCCATTCTTTTTGTTCTGTTTCTATTGATCTAGTTTCCCTTCCCCTCCTTTCCTTCTCATCTTTGCTTTTGGGTAAAAATTGAGTGCTTGGTTTCATATGGTTGATTTTTTAAGGGACACATTTCTCACTGGTGATAATTGTTTTTTTTTAATAAGCCAATCGATTATTTGGCTAAAAAGTGACTTTGGAATGGCTTCAGTGCCAAGTTCAAAGGGTATCTTATAAGGGACAATAGTCTTGGGGGTTCCTCTAGTGTCTATTGGTACAGTAGGTCTGATCTTATTTAGGAATTTAACTTTTGTTCTACATTTTTCTCCCATTCTTTCTTGTCCTTCTAACATGCCCCTGGTCAGAACGGTGAGCAGTGGTAGCCAGGCCCCATCTACTTCTTCTGGTCTCAGGTTAGAGGAGGCTGTGGTTTGTGTAGGTCATTAGTCCTGTGCGCTACATGTGTGGGCTATTAGTCCTGTAGACTAGTTTCTTCTTTGAGTCTTTGGTTTCCTTCACTCTCTTTTGCTCCAGATGAGTAGAGACCAATAGCACCTCCATCCTAAATGACCAGGACTTCTGCTGGTGAGTGTTTCTGTCCGGATTTTCTGGCTCTCTCCCAGTTCTGTGGTCACCTAGATCCCTAGAGCTCTTGCCCACCTTCCTGCACTATCCCTCCTTATATCTGGTTCATTTTCTGCTCACCTTGCTTCACTGCAGATTTGTCTACAAAGTATCTCTGGAAATTCAATGTATTTGCCTTCTTGTGCACCTCACTCAGGAAGGCTGCTTGCTTTCTCTCAAGACGGACATGCTGTGGCTGGCCAGTTGGCAGGGTGCCTACGATTCCTGTTTTCATCCAGATTCTCCTTCTATTTGGTGTTCCATCTAATTCTTCATCCTTCTGTTTGCTGCTCAGGGTTCCAAGACTATCATCTGTACTTGTTTCACTTGGTTTCTCGTGCCTTCTCTGTAAGGAAACGGTATGGTGTGTCTGAGTAAGCCACCATTTGTGCCATCTCAGGGTCTTCTTGTTTTTCACTGACCCTCTACTTTGCCGAACATGATGTCCTTCTCCAGGGACTGGTCCATCCTGATAACATGTCCAAAGTACATAAGACAAAGTCTCACCATTCTTGCATCTAAGGAGTATTCTCACTGTACTTCTTCCAAAACAGATTTATTCATTTTCTGGCAGTCAGTGGTATATTCAATATTCTTTGCCAACATCGTAATTGAAAGCCATCAGTTCTTTTTCAGTCATCTTATTCACTGTCCAGCTTTCACATGCATATAAGGCGATTGAAAAATACCATGGCTTGGATCAGACACACCTTAGTCCTCAAAGTGTTAACTTTTCTTTTTAACACTTTAAAGAGATCTTTTGCAGAAGATTTTCCCAAGGCAATATGTCCTTTGATTTCTTTTTTTTTTTTTTTAAATTGTACTTTAGATTAAGGTTTAGAGAACAAATAGTTTCTCATTAAACAGTTAGTAAACATATTGTTTTATGACACTGGTTAACAACCCCACAAAATGCCAACACTCTCACTTTTCTACCTTGGAGGACCTTTTATTTTTTGGTGAAAATATGCCTAGCTAAAGTTACACCATTTCAAAAGTTTCTACATGTGCTATTTGGTGACATCGATTCCAGTCTTCCAGTTGTGTTGCTATTCTCACTATCCTTTTCTGAATTGTTCCATCACCATTATCTTCAACTCACTGCCCCCTAGGCTTCCCATCAAACCTTTTGAGTTGCCGTTGTCAATTTTATCTCAGATAGATAATTCTTTTTTTTTGGTACCTTAGATGAAGGTTTGCAGAACAAATAGTTTCTTGTTAAAGAGTTAGTACACATATTGTTTTACGACATTGGTTAACAACCCCACGACATGTCAACACTGTCCCTTCTCAACGTTGGTTCCCTGTCACCAGCTTTCTTGTTCCCTCCTACCTACTAGTCCTTGTCCCTGGACTGCTGTGCCTCATTAGTCGCGTTTTGTTTTATGAGGCTGTCCGATTCCCAGCTGAACGGTGAACCTCGGGAGTGACTTCACCACTGAGCTAAAAGGGTGTCTGGGGGCCATACACTCAGGGTTTCTCCAGTCTGTCTGGTCTTTTTTTGGTGAGTTAGAATTTTGTTATACATCCTTATCCAGCTCTGTTCAGAACCCTCTGTTGTGATCCCGGTCAGAGCAGTCAGTGATGGTAGCCGGGCACCATCTAGCTGTACTGGACTCAGTCTGGTGGAGGCCGTGGTAGCTGTGGTCCATTAGTCCTTTGGACTAACCTTTTCCTTGTATCTTGTTCTCTTCATTCTCCCTTGCTCCCGAACAATGTAGAACATTGTCTTTATAAACTGTGTTATGCCAATTGAGCTAGATGTTCCCTGAGACCATGGTCCCCACAGCCCTCCACCAAGCAATTCAGTCCCACAGGGAGCTTGGATGTGCCTATGGAACTTCCATGACCTTTCCTTGTACAAGTTGTGCTGGCTTCCCCAGTATTGTGTACTGTCTTACCCTTCACCAAAGTTACCACTTATCCGTTGTCTATTTAGTTCCCCCCCACCCCTCCCATCCCTGGTAACCAATAAAGATTGTCTCTTTTTGTTAGTAAACTTTTACATGAGTTTTTAAAGTAGAGGTCTCATACAATATTTGTCTTTTTGTGATTGACTTATTTCACTCAGCATGATGTCCTTCAGTTTCATCCATGTTATGAGCTGCTTCACAGATTCATCATTGCTCTTTATCGTGCTTAATACTCCATTGTGTGTATGTACCATAGTTTGTTTATCCATTCATCTGTCGATGGGCATCTAGGTTGTTTCCATCTTTTTGCTATTGTGAACAGTGCTGCAATGAATATGGATGTGCCTATATCTAATCGTGTGATGGTTCTTATTTCTTTAGGATATATTCCTAGGGGTGGGATTGCTGGATTGTATGGTATTTCTATTTCTAGCTTTCTACGGAAGCACCATATCATTTTCCAAAATGGTTGTATCATTTTGCATTCCCACCAGTAGTGCATAAGAGTTTCAATCTCCCCACAACCTCTCCAACATTTGTTACTGCCAGTGTTTTTGATTTGTGCCAGTAATACCAGGGTGAGATGATATCTCATTGCGGTATTAATTTGCATTTCTCTAAAGGCTAGTGATCGCGAGCATTTCCTCATGTGTCTGTTGGCCACTTGAATGTTTTCTTTGGTGAAGTGTCTGTTCATTTCCTTTGCCCATTTTTTAATTGGATTATTTGTCTTTTTGTTATACAGGTGTTGGATTATCTTGTAGATTTTAGAAATTAGACCTTGTCTGACGTGTAATGTCCAAGATTTTTTCCCAGTCTGTAGGTTCTCTTTTTACTCTTTTGGTGAAGTCTTTTGATGAGCATAAGTGTTTCATTTTTAGAAGAACCCAGCAATCTAGCTTATCTTCTGGGGTTTGTGTTGATGGTTATGGTTTGTATCCTTTTAATGCCGTGTATTAAGGCCTGTAGCATTGGTCCTGTTTTTTCTTCTATGAACTTTATACTTTCTGGCTTCATATTTAGGTCTTTGATCCATTTTGAATTAGTTTTTGTTTATGGTGTGAGGTATGGGTACTGTTCCATTTTTTTGCAGATGGATATCCAGTTTTGCCAGCACCATTTGTTAAAAAGACTGTCTTTTCCCCATCTGATGGACTTTGGGCCCTTGTCGAAGATCAGGTGACTGTAGATGGATGGATTTACATCGGGTTCTCAATTCTGTTCCATTTTTCAATGTATCTGTCATTGTACCAGTACCAGGCTGTTTTGACTACTGTAGCTGTATAGTAGTTTCTGAGGTCAGGTAGTGTGAGTCCTACTTTATTCTTCTTCTTCAGTGGTGCTTTACTTGTTCAGGGCTTCTTCCCTTTCCATATAGAGTCAATGATTAGATTTTCCATCTCTTTAAAGAATGTTGTTGGTATTTGGATTGGGATTGCATTGCATTTGTAAATTGCTTTGGGTAGAATTGTCATTTTCACAGTGTTGAGTCCACCTATCCATGAGCATGGCATGGTCTTCCATTTATTTAGATCCTCTTGGGTTTCTTGCAGTAGTGTTTTGTAGTTTTCTTTATATAGGTCTTTTACATCCCTGGTTAGATTTATTCGTAAGTATTTTATTTTTTAGGGGCTATTATAAATGGTATTGTTTTCCTGATTTCCTTTTCATTGTTCTCTTTATTCGTGTATAAGAATCCAACTGATTTTTGTATGTTTATCTTGTATCCTGCTCCTCTGCTGAATCTTTCTATTAGTTCCAGTAGATTTCTCATGGAGTCTTTAGGGTTTTCTATGTATAGAATCATATCATCTGCAAACAGGGACAGTTTTACTTCTTCATTACCAATTTGGATGCTCTTTATTTCCTTTTCTTGCCTTATTGCTCTAGCTAGAACTTCCAGCACAATGTTAAACAGGTGATAAAGGGCATCCTTGTCTTGTTCCTGTTTTCAAGGGGAAGGTTTAAGCCTCTGTCCATTAAGAATGATGTTGGCCATTGGTTTTGCATAGATGCCCTTTATTATGTTGAGAAATTTCCCTTCTATACCTATTTTATTGAGAGTTTTTATCAGGAATGGGTGTTGGACTTTGTCAAATGCCTTTTCTGTGTCTATTGAGATGATCATGTGATTCTTTTCTTTCCTTTTTTTTATGTGGTGGATGACGTTGATTCATTTTCTAATGTTGAACCATCTTTGCATACCTGGTATGAATCCTACTTGGTCGTGGTGTATTATTTTTTTGATATGATGCTGAATTCTATTGGCTAGAATTTTGTTGAGAATTTTTGCATCTATATTCATGAGAGATATTGGTCTGTAATTTTCTTTTTCTGTGGCTTCTTTGCCTTGTTTTGGTATCATACTTATGCTGGCTTCATAAAATGAATTTGAAAGTATCCCCTCCTTTTCTATGTTCTCAAATAGTTCGAGTAGTACTGGTGTAAGCTCTTCTCTGAATGTTTGGTAGAATTCTCCAGTGAAGCCACCTGGGCCAGGGCTTTTTTTTTGTTGGGAGTTTTTTCAATGACCTTTTCAATCTCTTCTCTTGTTATGGGTCTGTTCAGATTTTCAACATCACTTTGTGTTAGTTTGGGTAGGTAGTGTATTTCTAGAGATTTATCCATTTCCTCTAGGTTTTCAAATTTGTCGGAGTATAGTTTTTCATAATAATCTGTTATAATCCTTTTTATTTCAGTTGGGTCTATTGTAATGTCCCCCATTTCATTTCTTATTTGGGTTATTTGTGTCCTCTCCTGTTTTTCTTTTGTCAGTCTGGCTAGTGGTTTGTCAATTTTGTTGATCCTTTCAAAGAACAAACTTTTGGTTTTGTTGAGTCATTCTATTGTTTTTCTATTCTCTATTTCATTAGTTTCTGCTCTGCTCTTTACTATTTCCTTTCTTCTAATGTCTGTGGGCTTTTTTTTTTTTTTTGCTGTTCTCTTTCTATTTGTTTGAGTTCTGTAGTTGATGTTTTGATTTTGACCCTTTCTTCTTTTTTGATGTGTGCATCTGTTGCTATAAATTGTCTTCTGAGGACTGAGTTTGCTATGTCCTAAAGGTTTTTGTATGATGTGTTTTCATTCTCATTTGATTCCAGGAATTTTTTTATTCCATCTCTGATTTCTTCTATTACCCAGTGATGTTCAAGCAGGGTGTTATTCAGTTTCCATGTAACTGATTTTTTTTTCTTTGATCTTCTTATTAATTTCTACCTTGATGGCATTGTGGTCAGAGAAGATACTTTGTGTTATCTCCATGTTTTGGATTTTGTTGAGGATTGCTCTGTGGCCTAAGATGTGGTCTATTCTGGAGAATGTTCCATGTGCATTTGAAAAGAATGTGTACTTTGCAGCTGTTGGGTGGAGTGTTCTATGAGGTCAAGTTGGCTGATTGTGCCCTTTAGGTCTTCTGTATCTTTGTTGAGTTTCTTTCTAGATGTTCTGTCCTTTACAGAGAGTGGTGTGTTGAAATCTCCTACTATTATTGTGGAACTGTGAATTTCTGTTTTCAGTGTTGTTAGAGTTTGTTTTATGTATTTTGGAGTCCTGTCGTTGGGTGCATGTATGTTTATTATGGTTATGTCTTCATGATGGATCATCCCCTTAATCATTATATAGTGTCCTTCTTTGTCTTTTATGGTGGATTTTGTTTTAAAGTCTATTTTATCTGAGATTAGTATTGCCACTGCTGCTCTTTTTTGGTAGCTGTTTGCTTGATATATACATCCTTTGATTTTTAATAAATTCAGATCTTTGTTTCTAAGGTGTCGCTCTTGTAGACAGCATATGGTTGGATCCTGTTTTTTAATCCATTCTGTCAGTCTCCATCTCTTTATTGGAGCATTTAGGCCATTTACATTCAGTGTAATTATCGATAGGTGTGAGTTTATTGCTGTCATTTTGTAGTGCTTTTTTTTTTTTTTTTTTTTTTTTGTGGTGTTGACGTTTCCTTTATTCCTCTTACTGTCCTGTGCTTAGTTCCTTTTGTTTGTGGATTTTTTTTTCATTTCTTTTGTTTTTGTACATTTTGTGTTTACTGATTCTTTGTGTTTTTCTTCTTTATTTTGATAAGTAGGTTTGTTAACTTTCTTTGTGGTTACCTTGAAATTTACCCTTATCTTCCTAGGTTTGAACCATTCTATTTTTACTTGGTATTGCCAAGGCTGTAATCTTTATGAAGAAGACTGCCACATCTTTCTCTCAAGGGGCAACTGGTGGGTTTGAACCACTGGCCGACCTTTTGGTTAGCAGCCAAGTGCTTTAACCACTGCACCAGCAGGGCTCCTTTTCTGCCACTACTGCAGCCAAAATACCATTGGTACATAGTTGCCATAATTCCCTCTTAGGTAGATTTTATGATGCAAACACAGAAACGACACCCCATCAAGTTCCAACATGCAGAGTGCAACTTCATCCTTTCCACCCCGTGAGTCTCTTTCTACCTGAGGCAGAGGAAAAGCAATTCTGAGAGTTCAAAAAAGACATGTATGTTTCTAAAGGCAGACAGAACGCAATGTGCACACTGTTTGGGGTGCAGTGAAGGCTTGTGGATTAATTGTGGGTGTGAGGCATTCTGCTAGGTTATGAAAACCAATCCTTGTGTCTGACAACAATCATAATTATGTCATTTATTTGTTAACTCCAGTGTTAGGCTTGGAGTTCATATTACTGAATTAAAACAAAACCAAAACAAACTGACCATACTTAAAAAAAAAAAGATTAAAAAAAAAACAAGAAAAATCCCAAACCAAACCAAACAAAGCAAATAGTATCTGCTATAGGAAGATCTTACTACTTAGTGGAAGGCAAATGATAGATGCATTGGAAACTGTATAGGCATTATAAAAAAACAGAATCCCTGGGTGGTACAAAACAGTTATGAGCTTGACTACTAGCTGAAAGGTTGGTGTTTCAAACCCACCTAGATGTGCCTCAGAAGGAAGACTTGGCAATCTGGTTCTGAAGGTTCACAGCCTTGAAAACCCTGTGGAGCACAGTTCCACTTACACACGCGGGGTCTCCCTGAGTGGAACTGATGGCAGTGGGTGTGGTTCCATTTGGTTGTGAAAGAAACACAAGATGCCCTCAGTAGCATAATGTTCACAGTTTTTCTAAAAATTCTTCTAGTTACAGTGTAGAAATGCAAAGTCATGAAGAGTATAAGGACAGATTCCATAATTCAAAACACAAAGAAAAAATATTTTTGCAAACTAGTTTCTTTATATGATCAATAAGAATAGGATTTTTAAAAAATTTTTATTGTGCTTTAAGTGACAGTTTACAGCTCAAGTTAGTTTCTCATACAAAAATTTATACACACTCTGTTATGTGACCCTAGTTGCTCTCCCTGCAATGTGACAGCGCACTCCCCCTTTCCACCCTGTGTTTCCTGTGTCCATTCAACCAGCTCCTATCCCTCTCTGCCTTCTCATCTTGCCTCCACACAGGAGCTGCCCATTTAGTCTCATGTATCTACTTGAGCTAAGAAGCGCACTCCTCACGAGTATCATTTTATGTCTTACAGTCCAGCCTAATCTTTATCTGATGAGTTGTCTTCGGAAATAGTTTAGTTCTGGGTTAACAGAGAGTCTGGGGCCATGTCTTCTGGGGTTCCTCCAGTCTCAGTTAGACCACTAAGTCTGGTCTTACTAGAATTTGAGTTCTGCACCCTACATTTCTCCTGCTCCATCAGGGACTCTCTGTTGTGTTCCCTGTCAGGGTGGTCATTGGTGGTAGCCAGGCACCATCTAGTTCTTCTGGTCTCAGGCTGATGGAGTCTGTGGCTAATATGGCCCATTTTGTCTCTTGGGCTAATAGAATAGGAATGTTTTTGCTGCTGTTCTGTGGACTACGCTATAGAAGCAGTGGGATCTCTACACAGAGTCACAGGAAGTGACAGTTCTGACAGTGGTGATGTGGAGTGCTGAAGTTGGAGGATGCAGCGAGAGATTTCATCATTTCAGGGGAGAAATAGCAAGTGAGTCAAATAAGCAAATGGAACTAAGGATAGCAAGGATTCAGGAGAAGAAGTTTATGTGAGACAACTTGAGAGGAATCTGGTAGCTAAATTATTGTGCAAATTAAATTGCTGTTAGCTGTCTTCCGTGGAATCGGCATCCCTATGTACAACGGAATGAAATGCTGCCCCGGCCTGCGTCACTTGCTGATCAGACCACTGTGATCCATAGGGTTTTCACTGACTGATTTTCAGAAGTAGATTTCCAGGCCTTTCTTCCTAGTCCATCTTAGTCTGAAAGCTCCACTGAAACCTGATTAGCATCATAGCAACACACAAGCCTCCACTGATAGAAAGGTGGTGGCTGTGCATGAGGTGCATTGGCTAGAAATTAAACCCTGGTCTCCCGCATGGTAGGCGAGAATTCTACCACTGAGCCACCAGTACCACCATGTGCAGGTTAAAGGACTGAGAAAAGTTAGCAATTCCTCTAAATTTCTCAATTTTGGTTGTTGGGACATGGCAGTATTAGTTTTTGTTATGGGAAAGCAAGGACATGAAGGGAAGGGAGCACCCATTTATGAGCAGACACTGTATACTCATTTAATTCTCATGTGGTGTTCCTGTGCAGCTCCACACTCAATGTGTCAAAGGCTAATTTGCTCATTTCAAACTCTGTTCTTCTGCAGGAGGCACTGGGGAGTTGCGGGAATGAGAAGAACTTGGATATTCCAGCACTGAACTTTGGAATCTCTTTAATTCCCTATTTCCTCATAATGTTGATCTCAGAGAGCAGTTGTGAGATTAAAGGAGACATGGAGTGTAGTGTCTGACGTAGTATGGATTCAGTAAGCACTGCTTCCCTTCCCTTCCCTTCCCTGCTAAAGGCTTCACCAATACATTATTTAGTTAGCATAAGACCCGCATTGCCATGATGGTATTATATCTAGGGGTGTGTGTGTGTGTGTGTGTGTGTGTGTGTGTGTGTGTGTGTGTGTGCACATTTCATAGAATGTAAGTCATGCTATAATTTAAGTTCCTCAAGAGAGAGGATTTTAGTCTGGTTTTTTTTGTCTGTTTGTTCCAGAAGAGTGCCTGACACATAGTAGATGCTCAATAAATAATTGTTGACTCAAAGAATTATGTTCAGTTTGATTAACAAATACTTTTGTTGACTTTACAATGTCCTGAATTAATACAAAGAAAGAAGCAAACAAGACAAAACTCTGTTGGTATTGGTAGTGGGAAATACCAGTATAACCCCACCACCACTCAGAGAAACTTAAGTTCTCATTTTCAGAGAAGCCGAATAGAATCCCTGACAGAATAGTGCTAGAACAGAGCTCGTTCCTGTTTGTGTCTTCTGGGTGTTAGAGGACCATAGGGAATTCCATCACCTTTTTCAGAGAGGGGGGGAATATAATGTGAGAAGAACCAAGGAGATGGGGTGTGTGGCACACAGGGGGACCTCAGTGCACAAGAAAGGCTGGTATCCTGTGGTGTAGGGTGGCATGAGAGGAAGAGATCAAACAGAGCCTGCCCTCAGTCTGACTTTTGGACCATGCATACACCTGGGCAAAAGGGAAATAGTGTTTCCGAAAACTATTCTACTTTGGAGACTGGAAATGTTCTGCACTTTTTCAAAAGTTTAACAGAAGCCCCCCACCCCTCCTGACTCCCAACCCTAGCCCCCACACTCATCCAGGACTGGAACATTCCCGAAGGAGCTAGACATTGTCTCAGCACCTTAGGAGGAAACTTACACTTTGAACTTCTTTGGAAGAAGGAAGAAATCTTCAGAAAAGGGAAACCACCTCTCAGGCCTGACATTATGGGAACAAGGTTTTGAATGGAAAGAAATGACATGAAAGTCCTACAGATAATAAAGACAAAAACCTAGTTTCTCTTGTACATCTTGTCCATCTTTCTGCTCCCACAACCCAGCACAGTGCCGGACACATTGTCCGTCCTCGGCGCTTTTATTGAATGAATGACTTTCACCGTGTTGTCCTCACTGCCTTGAGGAGGGCACAGGTGGTCGTTAGGCTCATCAGGTCCAATGTTTCTGATTCAAAACCACCAGCAAATGATGAAAAGCAGTATCATGTGCCTGAAAGATAAAAACCAAAAACCCGAACCCATTTCCATCGAATCTATTCTGACTCCTGGTGACCCTGCGTGTTTCAGAGTAGAACCATTCCGTAGAGTCTTCTTGGCTGTAATCATTACATAGGCAAATTTCCAGGCCTTTCTTCTGTGGTACCTCTGGGTAGGTTCTAACTTCCAATCTTTAGGCTAGCAGCTGAGCACAAACTGTCACACCTAGGGACCATGCCTGAACGATGTTGTTGTTTAGTTGCTGTTGAGCCAACTCTTGACTCCTGAAACAAAGCCTTTCAAAAAAGGTAAGTCACACATAAAATGTTAGAATTTAAACCTGGAGTTAATGTTGACAGTTTGAACAATGTATTTCCTATGTGTTCTTTTTGGGAGAAAAATTCCTTATCCACCTATAAAGGGAAGACAACATTGACTCAATTATTCCTTCTGGAGAGGAAAAGGTTAAGCTTGCTTCTCAGTTTTCCTGTGTCAGCTTTCTTTTTATCTCAGCTGTGAGAGTTACTGTCTACAAACAGCTAAGGTCCTGCCCGGGTCTTCAGCTCCATGAGTCATACATACCGACTCTTGTGGTAGTGGAGAGCTGGGATCGGATTTTGTAATCAGCCCCCTTTCTGCCTTAAGTGTGGTTGGCAGATAAAATAGAGATCGTAGGAAAAAAAAAAGACAGTGGAAATTTTTGCCCCACGCTCTCCTTTCCCAAAGGGAATAAAAAGAAAAATATTGCATGCCTAATTATTTTTAAAGCATACTTTCAGAGCCCTTACAGGAAAGGTCAGACTGTAAGAGGCTACTTTATCGTAATTTTAAAATTTCTATCTCTCATCTATCGGCTGATAAAGAGCAGAGCTCAGGAGAAGGCAGTGAGAGTTGCCAGGTTTGCAAAGTCTAAATGAATCAAGGCTTAATAGAGGCCAGTTAATGTGCTGGTGAGCGCACATTTTTCCACCCACCACCCCCTCCCTCACCTGTAACTCATGAAGGTAATAAAACACGATAAAAACCTCCATCTTGTCACCACCATTAAAGTTCAAGGTAGCTCTGCAGACGGATTTCTGGGAAGGGGAGGGCTTGGATCCTTGGGTAATCCCTTTCTTCTTTAGGATGGATGCCAAATAGCCACCAGACTGACTTAATTTCAAGTTTCAGTTTAAATTCTAGGATCTGTGTGAGCTTCAAACAGCTTGGATAACAGTTTTTGACTTTTTTTTTTTCCTTCTGGGTTACCAGGGATTAAAGAATAAGCATACAAACTGGATGATTTAAGATGTTTCATATTATCATATGCTGCCTTTCTCTTTCCCAGCTTAATCTATTTTTACATACCCATATCTATTTCTGTATTCATCTTTGTAGCGTTATGATCTACAACCAACTGCTGTAGAATCAATTCCGACTCATCAACCCCATGTGTGTCAGAGTAGAATTGTGCTCCATAGGGTTTTCAGTGGCTGATTTTTCAGAAGTAGATCACCAGGCCTTTCTTCCGAGGTGCATCTGGGTGGCTCAAACCTCCAAGCTTTGGTTAGCAGCTGAGCGCTCAATTGTTTGTGCCACTGAAGGACTCCAGCATTATGATCTAGATATGTGAAAATACAGTATTAGAGCAATTTATAAGCATCTTGCAAATCCTAAAAAGTATTTAAAATACTAAATTTTCAAAAATAAATAGTACTTGTAAGCTCCTTTTATATCTCTAGCTTATCTAGCTTCTCAAATCCTGTGGCTAAAACTCCTCACACTGTTAGGTCACAGTCATGGAGGTCTGAGGGTGAGTCCCCTCATGGTGCTATGTCACGGTCACAGAGGTCTGAGGGTGAGTCCCCTCACAGTGTTACATCATGGTCACGGAGGTCTGGGGGTGAAACTCCTCACGGTGTTACGTGACGGTATGGAGGTGTGCCATGATCCAGGCTGTATGTTCAGCAGTGGCCTGTCAGAGCAGGGAGAAAATCAGTAATGGGCGGGTCTGGAGGCAGCTACCACCACCAACAGAGGTTGCAGGTCTCTCTCTAGCACTTCTGGTGGTGTTAGCTGTCATCGAGTTGCCCCCCATGCCCAGCTCCTGGCAGCCCTATGCACAGCAGAACAAAATGCTGCCCAGTCCTGCACTATCCCCACAATCAGTTTTGGATCAGATCGTTGTGATCCACAGGGTTTTCACTGGATGATTTTTGGAAGTAGATCACCAGGCCTTTCTTCCTGGTCCGTCTTAGTCTGGAAGCTCCACTGAACCCTGTTCAGCATCACAGCAAACCTTCACTTACAGATGGGGTGGTGGCCAGGTCTCCCACATGAAAGGCGAAACTTCTCCACTGAACCACCACCGCCTCACCTCTAGTACCTCAGCTCAAATTAAAGCTACCGAAGGTCTAGGGAGTTTTGATTCAAGTTTCCCGAGAGCTGAGTTGGATATCAGGGCCCAACTGAACAGGTTAGATTTCAGCCCAGGGCTCCAGTGCCAGAGGGGGATGGACAGACTACAAAGGAGCAGAGCCCAAGCATAAGGACTGGTCCACGTGGGGGGAATATGTGTGTGGAGGGTGGGAGAGGAAGCAGGGTGGAGTGTGGACTAGACAGGAAGGTTGCTGTTGAGGACATACGTACACTTAGGGCAGCAGGGTTAGTTACACCTGCTCCCACACTTCAGCGTGTCTAAGCCTATTGGACTGCCGAATGCCTAGTGAGGACCAGCTCAGTATCTGAGCTGAGCGAAGCCTCAAAGTCCAATAAAGTTAGTGCCTGCAGAAGACAGAGTGGGAGAAGTTAGGTGCTGACTAGTCTGTCTTGGCAGCAAGCCAGGTCAGATCGTATGCCGTGGGTGTACCTCTGGGTGCATATGAGAATGCCCTTCCCCCACTCATCATTGCTCTCTATATCCTTCTATCCATACCACACAGTCATGTATAAACATATCAATATCATAAATGTCCAACTGTGAAAAACACAAACACGGTAGTGCACGTGTTATGGATTAAATTGTGCCCCTCCCCAAAACATGTGTTGAAGTCCTGACCCCTATACCTGTGGAGGTAATCCTATTTGAAAACAGGGTTTTCTTTGTTATGTTAATGGAGCCAGATCAGTGTAGGGTTTGTCTTAAACTCATCACTTCCCAGTGAGCTAAAGAGCAGCATAGACTCAGAGCTGAGCCAGCACAAACTGGGGAAGCCAGAAGCCCTTGTGAGCATCACCAAGGAACCAGGGCATGCCAGGGCTAGAGAAGCTGAGACAAGGATTTTCCCCAGCGGGAAGAGAGAGACTTCGCCTAGACCCAATGCTCTGAATTGGGACTTCTAGCCTCTTCAACTGTGAGGTAATAAATTTCTGTTCTCTAAAGCCTCCCAACTGTGGTTTTTCTGTCACATAGCACCCAGAAACAAAGAGAGCATGTAACAGAGAAACAGGAGTCTGGCTTGTTTTGTTCTGTAACAGTGAAACAGCATAACATTTTCATCAAGAGAGCAACTCAAAATGCTGGTACGCACTGAATGCCGCCTCAGAGAGTCACTATTACTGCATCAGCCTAGGGCCTGTCAGTCATGAAGATTTCTCTGTTTTGGATAGGGGTGTTGTTATCTCTGTCTTTGGATGCTGCTAACAAGACCCAGTATTACCCAAAGACAACAGACCTGTACTGTATGGCAAAGACTTGATCATCGCAAACCCCATCTACCCTTCTTGGGCAGATAGGAAAAACACATGTTGCAGTTTCCCTTGAAGGTGGGTTGGTGCTTTGTGACTGAGTGTCGCCCATGAGATGTGGGCAGAGGTGATGCATGTACCTTCCATTCCTGGCTGGAAGGCCCCATGGGAGACGCTCCCCACTTTCTCCTGTGTGGACATGTGAACAGATGGAAGAAGCCCAGATGGCTTAGCCACTGCTTAGGGTACAGACGCCCAGACCACATCTGACTACTGTGTGATCAAGTTGTTGTGATAAGCCCCTGAAATTTGGGGGTTGGTTTAGCCTATCGTAGGGTCAAGAGGGATAATCTCACTTGTTATGAGAGTGTCACAGTTTCCTAATGTTGCTGTAACAAAAAAAACACCACAAGTGGATGGCTTTAAAGAGAAAATAATTTCTTTCTTTTCTCGAGTTCAAGAGGCTGGAAGTCCAAATTCAGGGTGTGGCTCTCAGGGAAGGGCCTTCTTTGTCTATTTCAGCTTCTAGTAACTGCAGGCAATCCTTGACGTTCCTGGGCTTGTAGATGCATCTGCTGTGTGCCTGTCTTCATATGACATCTTCCCCCTGCATGTGTCTCTGTGTCTGTTCTGCTCTTTCTAGAACTCAGAAGGGATTAGGTTTAGGACCCACCCTACTTGGATGTGATTTAATTAACATAACAAAGAAAACTCTATTTCCAAACAAGGTTACATCCACAGGTATAGGGACAGAACTTCAACACATATTATAGAGGGGCACGATTCAATCCATAACAGGAAGTGATGTGTAAACTTACTAAGACCCACTTTGAAGAAAATCAATCAGCTGTAGAGATGGAGCAGTTATACATTATTCTTTAAGATCAATTGGAGAGCAAGAGATCTGAATCTTAAACCCAAACACAAATGGCCTCAACTTCCCTAGTATATCAGTTTTTTACTGCTGTGTAACCAATTACAGGTAGTCCCTGACTTACGACGTATCTGAGTTATGACGAACCACACTTACGACCATCCATTTTCTTTACAATTTGTGTATTTTTTTATGTATGTATTTATATATCAAAATATCTCTGTAAGTTTATATGTAATGTCTCCAACCCCCAAAGACAAATAAAGATTGGGTTTATAAAGATACTGATAATAAAAGGCAATAATAATGAAAACTAAAAAAAAAAAAAAAAAAAAATGAAGTATTTGACTTATGTCAGAACCAACTTACGATAAAGTTGTCAAAAGGGAACCCTGTTGTCAGTCAGGGACTATCTGTACTCCAAACCTAGTGGCTTAAGACAGTAAACATTTATTACCTCCAGTTCCTGTGGATCAGGAACCTGGGAGTGGCTTAGTTGGGCGGTTCTGGCTCAGAGTCTCAAACGAGATTACAATAAAAATGTCAGCCAGGCTTGACTGAGGCTGAAGGATCCACTTCCACAGAGACATACTTAGTTGGCTGGAGGCCTCAGTTTCTCACTACATGGCCCTCCCCCAAAGGCTGCTCATAATATGGCACCTAATTTCCCCCAGAGCAAGGAATACAAGAGAGAAAGGCAGATGTCATTTATAACCGAGCCTCAGAAGTGAATAACCACTCTTCAGTCATATTCCATTTATCACACAGACCAACTCTGAACCAATGTGGGAACAGACTATTCAAGGGCACAAACACCAAGACAGGGGTCACTGAGAGCAATCTTAGAGGCTGCCTATCATACCTAAGATAAAAAAAATTCAAAATATCTGTTCATTATGTTTGGATGTCTTACAAAGTATTATTGGAATTACGTAAGCTCTTTCATGTGATAGGCATTCAATAAATATTTGTGGATATGAATTGAAATATAGCAAATAAAAATGTGAAAATTTTCATCTGGAGAAATAGATTAGGATGTTTCATTGAAAATGATCATTAATTCTACTTAGTTTACTGATACCAGTACTTAAGAAATAACTAATTAAAATGTGAATTGCTATTGATGGAATACATTTTTTTCCAAATAACATTACCAAAAAATAAACAAACCCGTTGCCTTTGAGTCAGTTCTGACTCATATCAACAACAGAAGTGTTTATTAAGAAAGCTTTGTAATCTATTCTAAGAGAAATGTTACTTTAAAAAACAAAACAAACAAACAAACAAACAAAAAAAACCAGGCTCTTTTCTTTCATTTGGTCCCCATTTTTAGATCAATATAACTGAGTTAAGGGAAAATTTTCTACTAAATGCAATCAATTTTCATCCCTTCCAAAAATCACACAGAAATCAACTTAAAGCAGAATCTTTCCCCTTAATACAAAGTCAAAACATTTAAGGAAAGTTTAAGAACAACCAGAATTAATCTTTAACCAAAGTTAGGATAGCAACTCAGTAAAGTGGCTCAATAATTAATGAATATTGTACATTTAAATAAATGTGGTATCCTTATTTCTTTACTCATAAATTTAAACTAAATGACCTTGGATGCTATCATATATGATACCTAGAAATTTTAACCATGCCCTGTTTGAAAATGAGATATACCAGTTTTATTTTATTCCCTATTAGCATATTTTTAGGAAAAATCTTTCTTCACTGAACTTTAATGCTGTAAACTTTTATTTAATTCTGCTGACTCTTCTTTTGATAAATAGCCATTGAAATGCCCTAACAGGCCACAGGGGAGTATGCGGAGTATGCTGTTTTATAGAAGTTATTTCTTATCTTTATTGATGAATAGCAGAATTATTTTTAAAGTCAGAACAACCCATTCTTTGCCTTTCTTCCTTTGTGCAATACAATAAAATATGCAATACAAAAGCAATCGTTCAAGAAAAACAACTATGATTTTGAGTTGACTTTTAGGGAATTATCTAAAAATATAAACTAACTTATTTTTAAGTCACCTAAGTTTGAATCTCAGCCATTGTCGGGAAGCACAGATGGAACGTGGAGAGAGGACATTAGAGGACCAGTAGGGCTTACAAGAATTATTTTATTTATAGCCATGAGAAAACAAAGATCAAGGGTATTTAAAAATAAATCGAGCAAGCAGTGGAAGAACCAGACAATTATGACTTGATGACAACCGAGTCATTTTCTTGCCTCGATATTCAGATAACAGATAACTAGTTTCCATGAAAACAGACTCATGTATCAAAGCTTCTCCATTTAACTGTAGTCATTAAGCTGTTTGGTTTAGTAGATTTTGAGATATATTGCTATACAGCTCTCCAAGATTTCATGACTAGAGATATGAAGAAATTCATGTCTGGTAAAAGACTGTAAAAATCTGTGAAAAATCTCTATATCTTTCATTCATTTTCATTCTGATGAAGTCTAGGAGTCTGAACAGGCGATAGACCAACCCCCAGGTGTGTGATAGCATGAATTGCAATAGCATTGATTGGAAGTAGAGTAGGGCCTAAAACTGCTTAAAAGATAGCCCGTCTCTGGGCTGGAGAGTTATTTGCAGAAGAGAAGATTAAGCGATGGTATCTAGGCCAGGATTCAGACCATTTAAAAACTCACTAAAAACAGCAGCAACTATTTTTTGATCACTTACTGTATAGGCCCTATACTCTGTTTAAGGATCCCTGGTGGCCAGTGGTTACCGAAAAGTCAGCTGCTAATGGAAAAGTCAGCGGTTCAAGCCCATCAGCTGCTCCGTGGGAGAAAGATGTGGCAGTCTGCTTCCGTAAAGATTACACCCTTGGAAACCCTATGAAGCAGTTCTACTCTGTCCTAGAGGGTCATTGTGAGTCGGAATCAACTCAACGGCAAGGGGTTTGAGTTGTTTTTATACTCGGCTTGAACCCTGGTAGCTGCTAACGGAAAGGTGAGCGGTTCAAACCTACCAGCCACTCCAAGAAAGAAAGATGTGGCAGTCTGCTTCCATAAAGATTTCACCCTTGGAAACCTTATGTGGCAGTTCTTCTCTGTACTAGAGGGTCTCTATGAGTCAGAATCAACTAGATTGCACACAACAACAGCGCACCCTGCTTAATGAAGAAATAAAGGACATCATTTTATTTTCAAGGCCTTTAAAAAGCATTTAGAGGGACAATTTATTAATTAAATTAGTTAAATCAAATAATACTGGACTGTGTAAGGTTTATGACTAAGTCTGTTGGTAAAATCATCTCTGAAGTAAGAGAGGTGAGTTCTCTGAGGTAAGAGGAGAGAGAGATGATATTTGCCCAGTGTGACTGATACACAGGAAGCCTGAAGATAACTAAGGCCACAAGACTGAAAGGCAGGTGTGAGGCAGATTATTTCAGGTCATGAATGAATAGAGAAGGAATTTAGTCTTTTTACTTTAGATAATAGAAAATTCTCAAAGGTGAGTATTTCAGACAAATTAATAAGGTGGCAACTTTCAGAATAAACTGTAGGATGGGAAATGGAAGTGCAGAAAACAGAAGATGATGGAATAATTTGAGATCAAAAGGACTTGAACTTTTGACAGTCATAAAATGAATCATGTAAAATTGCTGGTATTTGACCACTTTTGGCTTACAAAAGTAGTAAATTCATATGGTTCAATCTAATAAAGTGAAGCCACCACCCATCTGTCAATTTGTTGTTGCTGTGCCGCCAGAAGCTATGCCACTGGTATTTCAAATACCAGCAGGTTCACCCATGGAGGACAGGTTTTAGTGGAGCTTCCAGACTCAAACAGACTAGGAGGAAAATCCTGGCAATATACTTCCAAAAAGTAAGCAATGAAAACCCTATGATCATAACAGGACATTTTCTGACTCACTTGCTTTGGATATGTCATCAGGAGGGATCAATTGCTGGAGGCTGACATCATGTTTGGAGAAGAAGAGGGCCAGTGAGGGCAAGGGAGACCCTCAGTGAGATGGACTGGCACAATACAGGCACATCTCATTTTACTGCGCTTTGCTTTATTGCACTTCAAGGATATTGTGTTTTTTATAAATTGAAGGTTTGTGGCAACCCCACCTTGAGGAAGTCTATCAGTGCCATTTTGCCAACAGCATGTGCTCACTTTGTGTCTCTGTGTCACATTTTGATAATTCTCGCAGTATTTCATACTTTTTCATTATTACGTTAATGGTGATCTGTGATCAGTGATCTTTGATGTTACTATTGTAATTGTTTTGGGGTGCCACAAATGCACTGGTATAAGATGGTGAACTTAAAGGATAAACGTTGTGTATGTTCTGACCCCTCCACTGACTCACTGCTCCCCAGTCTCTCTCCCTCTCCTTGGGCTTCCCTATTCCTTGAGACCAACAATATTGAAATTAGGCCAATTAATAACCCTACAATCGACTCTAAGAGTTCAAGTGAAAGGAAAAGTTGCATGTTTCTCACTTTAAATCAAAAGCTAGAAATGATTAAGCTCAGTGAGGAAGGTATGTTGAAAACCAAGACAGGCTGGAAGCTAGGCCTCTTGCGCCAAACAGCCAAGTCGTGAATGCAAAGGACAAGTTCTTGACAGATATTAAAAGTGCTATTCCAGTGAACACATGAATGATAAAGTGAAACAGCCTTATTGCTGATATGGAGAAAGTTTTAGTGGTCTGGATAGAAGATCAAACCAGCCACAACATTCCCTTAAGCCAAAGCCTACTCCAGAGCAAGGCCCTAACTCTCTTCAATTCAATGAAGGCTGAGAGAGGTAAAGAAGCTGTAGAAGAAAAGTCTGAAGCTAGCAGAGTTTGGTTCACGAGGTTTAAGGAAAGGGGCCATCTCCATAACGTAAAAGTGCAAGGTGAAGCAGAACTTGTTGATGTACAAGTTGCAGCAAGTTATCCAGAAGACCTAGCTAAGATAACTGATGAAGGTGGGTACGCTAAACAATAGATTTTCAGTGTAGGAGAAACAGCCTTATATTGGAAGAAGATGCCATCTAGGACTTTCATAGCTAGAGAGGAGAAGTCAATCCTGGCTTCAGAGCTTCAAAGGACAGCTGACTCTCTTCTTCGGGGCTAATGCAGTGACTTTAAGTTGAAGCCGATGCTCAATTACCATTCCAAAAATCCTAGGGCCCTTAAGAATTATGCTAAATCTACTCTGCCTGTGCTCTATAAATGGAACAATAAAGCCTGGATGACAGTACATGTGTTTACAACATAGTTTACTGAATATTTTAAGCCCACTATTGAGAGCTACTACTCAGAAAAAAAGATTCCTTTCAAAATATTACTGCTCGTTGACGATGCACCTGGTCACCCAAGCACTCTGATGGAGATATACAAGGAGATTAATGTTGTTTTCATGCCTGCTAATGTAACACCCATTCTGCAGCCCAGGGATCAAGGAATAATTTTGACTTTCAAGTCTTATGATTTAAGAAATACATTTTGTAAGGCTATAGCTGCCATAGATAGTGATTCCTCTGATGGATCTGGGCAAAGTACATTGAAAACCTTCTGGAAAGCTTTCACCATTCTAGATGCCATTAAGAACATTCGTGATTCATGGGAGGAGGTCCAAATATCAACATTAACAGGAGTTTGGAAGAAGTTGATTCCAACCCTCACGGATGATTTTGAGGGGTTCAAGACTTCAGAGGAAGGAAGTATCTGCAGATGTGGTGGAAATAGCAAGAGAACTAGAATTAGAAGTAGAGCCTGAAGATGTGACTGAATTGCAGCAATCTCATGATAAAACTTTAATGGATGAAGAGTTGCTTCTTATGGATGAGCAAAGAAAGTGGTTTCTTGAGATCGAATCTACTCCTGGTGAAGATGCTGTGAACATTGTTGAAATGACAACAAAGGATTTGGAATATTACGTAAACTTAAGCTGATAAAGTAGTGACAGTGTTTGAGAGAATTGACTCCAATTTTGAAAGAAGTTCTACTGTGGGTAAAAGGCCCTCAAACAGAATCATGTGCTATGGAGAAATCTTATGAAAGGAAGAGTCAATCAATGTGACAAACCTCAGTGTTGTCTTATTTTGAGAAATTGCCACAGCTACCCCACGCTTCAGCAACCATCACCCTGATCAGCCAGCAGCCATCAACATTGAAACAAGACCCTCCACCAGCAAAATGATTAAGACTCACTGAAGGCTCAGATGATGGTTAGCATTTTTTAGCGATAAAGTATTTTTAAATGATGGCATGTACAGTTTTTTTTAGACATAATGCTATTGCACACTTAATGAACTACCAAAAAAAATGAAAACCAAACCCAGTGCCGTCAAGTCAATTCCAACTCATAGTGACTGTATAGGTCAGAGTAGAACTGCCCCACAGGTTTTCCAAGGAGCAGCTGGTGGATTTGAACTCACAACCTTTTGGTTAGCAGCCGTAGCTCTTAACAACTGTGCTACCATGGCTCCTAATAAACTACAGTATAGTGTAAATATAACTTTTATATGCACTGGGAAACCAAAAAGTTTGTGTGACTTGCTTTATTGCAATATTTGCTGTATTGTGGTGGCCTGGAACCGAACCTACAGTATCTCCGAGGTAGGCCTGTAGCTGCAATAATGGACTTGAACATGCTCTAAGGATGATGTAGGACACAACAATGTTTTATTCCGTTGTTCATAAGGTCACCACCATGAGTCAGAGTCAACTCAATGGCAACTGATGACAACAATAAGGTAAAGAACCAGTAAGATTTAATACTTGAACTAAATGTGCACAGCTGACTTGGAAAAAGGTGGTACAATTAACAGAAATAAGAAAATTGGGGGAGGGGGCAAGTGGTATACTGTTCAGAGGAAGTGATGAGGCCAAGGTGAACAGTCCAGTTTTAAAGTATTTGAAGTGGCAAGTGGAGATGTCCATTTAGCACTGAAGAGGAAGATTGGAGCTGAGGGCAAGGTCAAAGGTGGAAAGGTGGACTTGGAAATTTGCGTTACAGGAAGGAGCCTTTGAGATCAGGAAAATGAATGAGATCTCTGAGGAGGGGAGTAAAGGGTGAGAAAGAATATAATCAAAGGCCAAATTTTAAAAGGGAGGGACAGAGGGAGAAGGCGTGGTCAGAAATACAAGAATTTCAGTGGGGTCTCACATAATGTGGAGGGAACCAGTCACTGGATTTGATGATTAGAAGATAATTAATGATCTTTCGGGAAGCCATTTCAGTAGTGAAATGGGAGCGAAGCCAGACTATTTAAAACAAAGGAGGCCATAAATAAAGGCAGTCATAATCTTCTATGTACAGGTTCCACATGAGCACAATTAAGTGTTCTTGAATTCCCATTCTTCTCAAAGTTATCCATAATTTGTTATGTTCCACACAGTTGAATGCCTTTGCATAGTCAACAGAACACAGGTAAACAGCCACGATCCATCTGACATCAACAATGATATCCCTCATTCCACATCATCTCCTGAATCTGGCAGTTCCCTTTTGATGTACTGCTGCAATGGCTTTTGAATGATCTTCAGCAAAATTTTACTTGCGTGTGATATTATTGATATTGTTTGATAATTTCTACATTCTATTGGATCACCTTTCTTTGGAATGGGCACAAATATGGATCTCTTCAGTCAGTTGGCCAAGTAACTGTCCTCCAAATTTCTTGGCATAGACAAGTGAACACCTCAGTGCTGCATCCTTTTGTTGAAATATCTCACTTGATTTTCTGTCAATTCCTGAAGCCTTGTTTTTCGTCTAAGCCTTCAGTGCAGATTGGACTTCTTCCTTCAGTACTATTGGTTCTTGATCATTTGCTACCTCGTGAAATTTTTGAACGTCGACCAGTTCTTTTTGGTACAGTGACTCTGTGCATTTCTTACATCTGCTTTTGATGCTTCCTGCGTTGTTCAATATTTTGCCCATGGAATCCTTCGTAACTGCAACTCAAAGCTTGAAATTTTTCTTCAATTCTTTCAGCTTGAGAAATGCTGAACATGTTTTTCCCTTTTGGTTTTCTAACTCCAGGTCTTTGCACATTTAATTATAATATTTTACTTTTTCTTCTTGATCTGCCCTTTGAAATCTTTCTGTTCAGCTCTTTTACTTCATCATTTCTTCCATTCGCTTCAGCTACTCTATGTCCAAGAGCAAGTTTCAGAGTTTCTTCTGACATCCATTTTGGTCTTTTCTTTCTTTCTTGTCTTTTTAATGACCTTTTTCTTTCTTCATGTATGATCTCGATGGTGTCATCCCACAACTCGTCTGGTCTTCCGTCATTAGTGTTCAGTGGGTCAAATCTATTCTTAAGATGGTCTCTAAATTCAGGTGAGATGTACTAAATGTCGTACTTTGGCTCTTGTGGACTTGTTTTAATTTTCTTCAGCTTCAGCTTGAACTTGCACATGAATAATTGATGGTTTGTGCCAAGTTGGCCCCTGACCTTGTTCTGACTGATGATATTGAGCTTTTCCATTGCCTCTTTCCAGAGATGCAGTCAGTTTGATTCCTGTGTTTTCCATCGGGTGAGGTCCGTGTGTATTGTCACCGTTTATGTTGTTGAACTCAAAGTCCTTTCCTTAGAGCACTCTAGAATAAAAAGATGCAACTGTCTTAAAGAAGTTCCAACTTCCAATTAAGAATGAGAGCAATGTTTACCATATTGGTTTACCATATTGGTGTTGATTGTGTTCTTGTGAATTCCCACCCCACCTCAGCTACAAGACCTGAAGCACTCAGAACCAGGTACAGAGCGTATGAAGGCAGCTTGCATGGTGTGAGACTGCCAGGGCCCTTGGTTGGGGGTGGAGATAAACCTAACAGAATCTGGTACTTGCCACTGTGGCTGGGAAGGAATGCCTTTTTGTTCTCTGCTTTTGTTTATCCAAAATAGCAGAAGAACTTTAGTCAAATGTCATCTGTAGCTACAATCATGATTCAATAAATATTCATATTAATTTCCAATTTACATAATTTCTCTACACCCGTTGCCATCAAGTTGATTCTGACCCCAAGTAAGTCAGAGTAGAACTGTGCTCCACAGGATTTTCTATGGCTGATTTTTCAGAAGTAGATTGCCAGGTCTTTTTTCCAAGGCATCTCTGGTTGGACTCGAACTTGCAACATTTAGGTTAGCAGCTGTCTTAGTTGTCTAGTGCTGCTACAACAGAAATATCGTAAGTGGATGGCTGTAACAAACAGGAGTTTATTCTCTCACAAGTCTAGGAGGCTAGAAGTCCGAATTCAGGGTGCCAGCTCCAGGAGAAGGCTTTCTCTCTCTGCAGGCTCTGAGGGAAGGTCCTTGTCATCGATCTTACCCTGGTCTAGGAGATTCTTTAGGAGAATCCAAAGGATGCACTCTACTCCTGGCTTTGCTTTCTTGGTGGTATGAGATCACCCGTCTCTCTGCTTGATTCTGTCTTTTACATCTCAAAAGAGATTGAATTAAGACACAACCTAATATTGTAGATTAAGTTCTGCCTCATTAACATAACTGCCTCTAATCCTGCCTCATTAACATCAAAGAGGTAGGATTTACAACACATCAGATAACTAAATGGTGGACAATCATACAATACTGGGAATCATGGCCTAGCCAAATTGACAGATATTTTAGGGGGACACAATTCCATCCATGACCGCAACTGAGCATGTTAAACATTTGCACCACCCAGGGACTCTGAATTTCCTTACTGTACATTCTTATAATTTGGATTCATTCTTGTTACTTCCATTTCTATCTTGAGGCTTTGCGTATTTAAAATCACATATATTTTTACTGGTTGGATTGCTGAATATTCTTTTGAGAATATTATGTTAAGGATAAATATATTAGCAGCATGTAGAAAATATAAATAAAGTTTATCACAATTTGGAGAACCTATAGATAATTAGGAAATTAACCAAATCACATTCACATTGCTATATATAAATATATATATTGAATCCTGATTTCACTAATTGAAATATTTTAGGGACTATAATGCTAAAAAACATTGCCATGAATCATTTTCTTCTTGACTTTGATGTGATTATATCTGTGATGTTGGTGTTAAATTTCACTTTTAATTTAGACTCAAATTAAATGTTACTATCTCATAAACGTAGACGTTTTCTCCTAGCAGCCATCACACAGAAATAGCACTCTGTAGACTTTTACTTCTTTACACAAAATATCCATTGTTAGGGTCAGGAAACAGAGCATTACACTCCCTGCCTCCTGAGCCACATCCTAGAACATCTTTCTAATCCCAATGTCTTAGGACGAGCCTGGGCCAGTGCCAGGAGGGGTGGGTGGGGGACAGAAGGGCATTCTACTAAGTGCTCATGCTAGCTGGGTTTTTATAAAGCAGTGCGTTTTCTAAATCCTTTATGGTTATTTCTGATTCTCCAGTAAGTTACTCCTAATTACTCTAGTGGCCAGCATCCCTCTGCCATACAGGGTTATTCAATTTTCTTACCTTTACTGATAGATGTAGAAAGTAAGGCATGAAGCACAGAGAATTAATGTTTTCTTAACATAAAAACAAAAGAGTTAAGATTAGAATATAACCTTGTACCATGAATAACATCAGTAGAGTCTATTGTCGTGAAGAGTAATGTGAAAACCAAGTGCAGATATGGGTAAAATAACTGCATCTGCTCCTTGAAGAATTTATACTCTAAGGGCCTTTAGCCTGAGTGGGAGTCCGTGGGTGGTGCAAACAGTTAACATGCTTGGCTGCTAACCGAAAGGTTGGGGATTCCAGTCCACCCCAAGGCACCTTGGAAGAAAGACCTGGCAATCTACTTCCGAAAAATCAGCCATTGAAAACTCTATGGTGCACAGTTCCACTCTGACACTCACGGGTTCTCCATGAGTCAGAATGACTTGATGATAGCTGTTTTGCAGCCAGGGCACATCATTATACACAAAAGTCACAGAAATATACATTACGGTAAGGAAAAATGCAATTTAAAACAAACTAACAAAAAACATAGTTGGAGAATACGTAAGTCATTAATCACATGTATGTCATCCAGTCAACAAAATCTACTAAGTGGCTGGACAGCCCCGTAAAACCAAATGGGAGTAATGAGGTACAGGAGTCCAGTGACAAGGGCCAGAAGGCAGAAGGGGACAAGGAAGCTGGTGATAGGGAACCCAAGGTTGAGTAAGGATAGTGTTGATGTGTTGTGAGATTGGTAACCATTGTCACAGGGCAACATTTGTAGTAACTGTTAAATTAGAAACCATTTTGTTCTGTAAGCCTTCATCTTAAGTGAGAATAACAGCACAATTGGAAGAGTGTAGTCAATGTCACTGAACTGTGCATGTAGAAATTTTTGAAACGGTGTATCTTTGGCTATGTGTATTTTCACCAAAAAAAGAAAAAGTTGAGAATTTAGAGGGTTAATATGTTGTGAGGTTGTTAACCAATGTTATAAAACAGCATGTGTACTACTGTTTCATGAGAAACTATTTGTTCTGTAAGCCTTCATCTGAAGTACAATAAAAAAAAAAAAAAATCTACTAAGTGGCTACTTGTTGCAGTCACTGTTACAGGTACTGGGAGTGAGTGCAGAGGGGAATTGTTCTTAGCCTTAACATCACAGTGCCCGAGGAAAGATAGACTCATACAAACTCAAGTGACTACAGTCATACAGTATAGCAAATAGACAAACAGTTAGTCAGAGAGTAACTCTTAGAGCAGAGACATTACAGGAAAACTACTACCTTAAAGCTGGTGGGAATGCTCAGAAAACATACAAGGCACAGGACATTGAATTTAACCTTTACTGTTGCCTCAGTTTTGGGGTTAGCAAAGCAAAGGACAGTGTGTGTGTGACAAGCACCCTGACATCTTAAGGAGGTTGTTAGAATATCTATGCAGGACTTCCGTTTGTCATGTTGTTTCAGACATTCTGAATCAATCCCTTCTTTTCTTTATACATTCTGCGTTTAAAGATGTCCCCTAGGAATCACAAATCGGTAACTTGGTTTGTCGGACTCCGGTGGTTTGCATGTTGCTGTGATGCTGTAAGCGATGTCACCAATATTTCAATTACCAGTAGGGTCACCCATCATGGACAAGTTTCAGTGGAGCTTCCAGACTAAGACACACTAGAAAGAAAGATCTGGTGATTTACTTCTGAAATCAGCCAACGTAAACCCTACAGATCACATCAGAATACTGTCCGACACAGTGCTGGAAGATGAGCCCCCTAGGTTGGAAGGCACTCAAAATGTACAGTAGCTGCAACAATGGACTCGAGCATACCAGCAATTGTGATGGACGGTGCAGGACCGCCGGGCAGCATTCTGTTCTGCTGCAGGTGGGGTGCCAGGAGTCAGAAGGGTCTTGACGGCAGCTAACAACAACAAGGTGAAAACTACTGCTGGGGAAGAGGTGGGTGAAGTCTACCAGCATTGCCTCTCCGTGACCCTGTCTTGTGCATCGTCACTGGTCTCTCTAGCTAGAAGTAAGGGTCTGTGAGGATTGTAGCCGGTGTTGTCAACAGCAGTCCCGGCATCGTGAGATGGTTCATGCTGACCTTTTCGGTGAACTTCAAAAAATGTCTTCAAACAGCTTTTGATCTTTTTGGTAAAGTTCCCCAAACCAAATAAAAAATACAACTAATATACAAAAGGCATTTGTAGCCATTACTTAGTCCCCATAATTACTTTAGAAAACAAAACAAGTGTCTTGGTTACAAGAAACAGCTGCCCCAGGAAAAGGAGAAGCTGGGCTGCTCTGCTCTCTTGGGGTCAGATCCAGGTTTCTATTCTTTTCCCAGTGCCTTTCCTCACCGGATAAAAATAAAATGATGATATAATAAATAGTGATTTCTTCCATTACTGTTTTATTAGCCCTCTGGAAGAAAGTCAACAAACAGAGCTTCCTAATTTATCTGATTGGTGTTACATTTAGCCCCCCCAATGGTGCCTGTCTTAGTTCCTAGTGCTGCAGTGACATAAATATCACAGGTGGCAGGCTTTAAAGAACAGATATTTATTATCTCATAGTTCTGGAGGCTAAAAGTCCAAATCAGGGGGTCAGCTGTGTCCATTCCTTCCTTGTGGGCAGCTTGGACATTCTTGGTGACCCTCCCACTGGGTCTGTCTTCTCCAGTGTGTGCTGGCTTGTCTCTGTGTCTATAACTCAGAAGTGATTAGGTAACGGACCCAACCTACACTAACATGACCTCAGCAGATCGATTACACTACATTAGATTACATTGTGGAAGGTGGTTACGTTAGATTAGATGACATTACATTCACAAATACATGTGTTAGGGTTCCAACACATATTTTGGGGGGACACAATTCAATCCATAACAATGCATTTGACTGGGATTTTTTCTCATGTAGTGTCCAGGTGTATGTGAGAGACAGTCAAGGCAGCAGGGTTAAGGTAGTGCTGTTCATTACTTAAGGCGGGTTAAAAATATTACATGCGCTGTCTAATGGGGAGGTTCTCAAACTGTGGTCTGTGCACCCCTGGGGGTCCCAGACATCCTTCAGGGAATCCACAAGGTCAAAACTATTTTTGTAATAATACTAAGAAATGATTTGTCTTCAGCAATGTATTGACATTTGCATCGAGGAGACAAAAGCAGTTCTGGGTAAGACTGATGGTACCCGTAGCACGTATCAACTCAGTGCACCAAAATATTGTAGTAGTCCTTCTGTTCGTCACCACCACTCACTAAAAATTTAAAAAAAAAAGCTACTTTCACTTAAGAATGCCCTTGAATAAGCAGTAAAATATACTGATTTTGTTAAATCTCGACCCTTGAGATTTACTTACACTGTGTGGCAAATGAGAAGTATGAGTAAAGCACTTTTACTCCATTCCAACGTGTGACGGATGCCTTGAGGGAGAGTATTTGTACGGTTGTTCGAGCTGAAAGTTGAATTAGTAACTTTTTCATAGAACATCATTTCTTAATTGGGAGAATGACTGACAGACAAACTAGGTTATTCAGACTTAGGTATTTGAAAGACATCTTCTTGAAGATCATCAAAATGAGATCATCACTTTAAACAAAACAATTGATATTATTTGTTGTCAATGATAAGACTTGAAATTTCAAGAAAAAAGTGAATTTTGTAAAACTTGCATCTGCCACTCTGATCTTGTCAGCTTTCTAATACTTAAATCCTTTTTTTTTTTTAAATAAGATTGGTAGTGTTACTAACATAGGTAATCTTTTTAAAAAATTTTTTATTATTTTATTTTATTTTTTATATTTTATTGTACTTCAGGTGAAGGCTTACAGAACAAATAGTTTCTCATGAAACAGTAGTACACATGTTGTTTTATGACATTGGTTAACAACCCCACAACATATTAACCCTCTAAATTCTAAACCTTTTCTTTTGGTGAAAATACACATAGCCAAAGATACACCGTTTCAAAAATTTCTACATACACAGTTCAGTGACATTGACTACGCTCTTCCAATTGGCTGTTATTCTCACTTTAGATAAAGGTTTACAGAACAAAACAGTTTCTCATTTAACAGTTACTACAAATGTTGCCCTATGACAATGGTTACCAATCTCACAACACTTCAACAATATCCTTACTCAACCTTGGGTTCCCTATCACCAGCTTCCTTGTCCCTTTCTGCCTTCTGGCCCTTGTCACTGGACTCCTGTACCTCGTTAGTCTCATTTGGTTTTACAGGACTGTCCACTCCCAGGCTGAAGAGTGAACCTCGGAGGTAACTTCACCACTGAGCTAAAAGGGTGTCTGGGGGCCATACTCTCGAGGTTTCTCCAGTCTCCTTTACTCCAGTAAATCTGGTCTCTTTTTTTTTTTTTTTTTTTTGTGAGTTAGAATTATGCTCTACATCCTTCTCCAGCTCTCTCCAGAACCCTCTACTGTGATCCTGGTCAGAGCAGTCAGTGGTGGTAGCTGGGCACCATCTAGCTGTACAGGACTCAGTCTGATGGAGGCCTTGGTAGCTGTGGACAATTAGTCCTTCGGACTAATCTTTTCCTTGTATCCTGTTCTCTTCATTCTCCCTTGCTCCCAAAGGGATGAGACCAGTGGAGTATCTTAGATGGCCGCTCACAGGCTTTTAAGACCCCAGACACTACTCACCAAGGTAGAATGTAGAGCATTGTCTTTATAAGCTGTGTCATGCCGATTGAGCTAGATGTTCCCCGAGACCATGGCCCCCACAGCCCTCCACCCAGCAATTCAGTCCTCAGAGAGTTAGGATGTGTCTATGGGGCTTCCATGACATTTCCTTGTACAGGTTGTGCTAGTTTCCCCTGTATTGTGTACTGTCTCACCCTTCACCCAAGATACCACTTATCTATTGCCTATTTAGTATTTCCCTCCCACCCTCCCATCCCTGGTAACCAACAAAGATTGTTACATTTTGTGTGTGCACTTTTTCATGGGTTTTTACAATAGAGGTCTCATACAATATTTGTCCTTTTGTGATTGACTTATTTCACTCAGCATAATGCCCTCCAGTTTCATCCATGTTATGAGATGGTTCACAGATTCATTGTTGTTCTTTCTCGTTGCATAGTACTCCATTGTGTGTATGTACCACAGTTTGTTTATCCATTCATCTGTTGATGGGCATCTAGGTTGTTTCCATCGTTTTGCTATTGCGAACAATGCTGCCATGAACATAGGTGTGCATATGTCTATTCGAGGGACGACTCTTATTTCTCTAGGATCTGTTCCTAGGAGTGGGATTGCTGGATCTGATGGTATGTCTATTTCTAGCTTTCTGAGGAAGCACCATATCATTTTCCAAAATGGTTGTATCATTTTGCATTCCCACCAGCAGTGCATAAGAGTTCCCATCTCCCCGCAGCCCCTCCAACATTTGTTATTTCCAGTGTTTTTGATTCGTGCCAGTAATGCCAGGGTGAGATGGTATCTCATTGTGGTTTTAATTTGCATTTCTCTAATGGCTAGTGATCACGAGCATTTCCACATGTTTCTGTTGGCCATTTGAATGTCTTCTTTGGTGAAGTGTCTGTTCATTTCCTTTGTCCATTTTTTAATAGGATTATTTGTCTTTTTGTTGCAGAGGTGTTGGATTTTCTTGTAGATTATGGACATTAGACCTTTGACTTGTACTGTCCAAAAATTTTTTCCCAGTCTGTAGGTTCTCTTTTTACTCTTTTGGTGAAGTCTTTTGAAGAGCATAGGTGTTTGATTTTTAGAAGATCCAAGTTATCTAGCTTATCTTTTGGGGTTTGTGCATTGATGGTTATGGTTTGTATCCTATTAATGCCGTGTATTAAGGCCTGTGGTGTTGGTCCTATTTTTTCTTCTATGAACTTTATAGTTTTAGGCTTTATATTCAGGTCTTTGATCCATTTTGAAGTAATTTTTGTATATGGCGTGAGGTATGGGTCCTGTTTCATTTTTTTTGCAAATGGATATCCAGTTTTGCCAGCACCATTTGTTAAAAAGACTGTCCTTTCCCAATTTGATGGACTTTGGGCCCTTGTCGAAGATCAGGTGACCGTAGGTGGATGGACTTACATCTGGGTTCTCAATTCTGTTCCATTGGTCAATGTATCTGTTGTTGTACCAGTACCAGGCTGTTTTGACTACTGTAGCTGTATAGTAGGTTCTGAAGTCAGGTAGTGTGAATCCTCCAACTTTATTCTTCTTCTTCAGTAGTGCTTTACTTATTTGGGGTTTCTTCCCTTTCCACATAAAGTTAATGATTAGTTTTTCCATCTCTTTGAAGAATGTTGTTGGTATTTGCATCGGGATTGCGTTGTATTTGTAAATTGCTTTGGGTACAATTGACATTTCCACAATGTTGAGTCTGCCTATCCATGAGCATGGTATGTTTTTCCATTTATGTAGATCCATAATGTTTTGTAGTTTTCTTTGTATAGGTCTTTTACATCCCTGGTCAGATTTATTCCTAAGTATTTTATCTTTTTAGGAGCTATTGAAAATGGTATTGTTTTCCTGATTTCCTTTTCATTGTTCTCCTTACTGGTGTATAGGAATACAACTAATTATTGAATGTTTATCTTGTATCCTGCTACTCTGCTAAATCTTTCTATTAGTTCCAGTAGATTTCTCATGGAGTCTTTAGGGTTTTCTATGTATAGTATCATATCATCTGCAAACAGGGACAGTTTCACTTCTTAATTACCAATTTGGATGCCCTTTATTTCTTTTTCTTGCGGTATTGCTCTAGCTAGAAGTTTCAGCACAATGTTAAATAGGAGTGGTGATAAAGGGTATCCTTGTCTTGTTCCTGTTTTCAAGTGGAATGTTTTCAGCCTCTCTCCATTAAGAATGATGTTGGCCATTGGTTTTGCATAGATGCCCTTTATTATGTTGAAGAATTTCCCTTCTATACCTATTTTATTGAGAGTTTTTATCAGGGATGGGTGTTAGACTTTGTCAAATGCCTTTTCTGTGTCAATTGAAATGATCCCGTGATTCTTTTCTTTCCTTTTATTTATATGGTGGATTAAATTGATTGATTTTCTAATGTTGAAGCATCCTTGCATACCTGGTATGAATCCTACTTTGTCGTGGTGTATTATTTTTTTTGATATGATGCTAAATTCTATTGGCTAGAATTTTGTGCAGAATTTTTGCATCTGTATTCATGAGAGATACTGGTCTGTAACTTTCTTTTTTGTGATGTCTTTGCCTGGTTTTGGTATCAGAATTATGCTGGCTTCATAGAATGAATTTGGAAGTGTTGCTTCCTCTTCTATGCTCTGAAATAGCTTGAGTAGTACTGGTAGAAGCTCTTCTGTAAATGTTTTGTAGAATTCTCCGGTGAAACCATCTGGGCCAGGGCTTTTTTTCATTGGGAATTTTTTTTATTACCTTTTCAATCTCTTTTGTTATGGGTCTGTTCAAATTTTCAACATCACTTGGTTGTAGTTTGGGTAGATAGTGTGTTTCTAGAAATTTATCCATTTCCTTTAGGTTTTCAAATTTGTTGGAGTATAGTTTTTCATAATAATCTGTTATAAACCTTTTTTTATTTCAGTTGGGTCTGTTGTAATGTCCCCCATTTCATTTCTTATTTGGGTTATTTGTGTCCTCCCCTGTTTTTCTATTGTCAGTCTGGCCAGAGGTTTGTCAATTTTGTTGATTCTTTCTATTGTTTTTATGTTCTCTATTTCATTTATTTCTGCTCTGATCTTTACTATTTCCTTTCTTCTGGTGGTAGTGGGCTTTTTTTTGCTGTTCTCTTTCTATTTGTTTGAGTTCTGTAGTTAATGTTTTGATTTTGTCCCTTTCTTTTTTTTTGATATGTGCATCTATTGCTATAAATTGTCCTCTGAGAATTGCCTTTGCTGTGTCCCAGAGGTTTTGGTATGATGTGTTTTCATTCTCATTTGATTCTAGGAATTTTTTGATTCCATCTCTGATTTCTTCTATTACCCAGTGATGTGTAAGCAGGGTATTATTCAGTTTCCATGTAATTGATTGTTTTTCCTTGCTCTTTCTGTTGTTAATTTCTACCTTGATGGCATTGTGGTCAGAGAAGATACTTTGAATTATCTCAGCATTTTGGATCTTGTTGAGGATTGCTCTGTGGCCTAAGATGTGGTCTATTCTGGAGAACGTTCCATGTGCATTTGAAAAGAATGTGTACTTTGCAGCAGTTGGATGGAGTGTTCTGTATATGTCTATGAGGTCAAGTTGGCTGACTGTGCCTTTTAGGTCTTCTGTATCTTTGCTGAGTTTCTTCTTAGATGTTCTGTCCTTTATTGAGAGTGGTGTGTTGAAGTCTCCTACTATTATTGTGGAACTGTCAATTTCTCATTTCAGTGTTGTTAGAGTTTGTTTTATGTATTTTGGAGCCCTGTAATTGGGTGCATAGATGTTTATTATGGTTATGTCTTCATGATGGATCGTCCCCTTAATCATTATATAGTGTCCTTCTTTATCTTTTATGGTAGTTTTTGTTTTAAAGTCTATTTTATCTGAGATTAGAATTGCCACTCCTGCTCTTTTCTGGTAGTTGTTAGCTTGATATATTTTTTTTTCAAACTTTTAATAAATCCACATCTTTGTTTCTAAGGTGTGTCTCTTGTAGACAGCATATTGATGGATCCTGTTTTCGTGTCCATTCTGTCACTCTCCGTCTCTTTATGGGTGCATTGAGTCCATTTACATTCAGTGTAATTATTGATAGATATGAGTTTGTTGCTGTCATTTTGTAGTGCTTTTTTTTGTGGTGCTGAAGTTTTCTTTGTTCTTCTTACTCTCTTGTGCTGAGTTACTTTTGTTTGTGGATTTTTTTTCATTTATTTTGTTTTTGTAGGTTTTGTTTTTGCTGAGACTTTGTTTTTCGTCTTTATTTTTATGAGTATGTTTGTTAACTTTCTTTGTGGTTACTATGAATTTTACCCTTATCTTTCTAAGTTTGAAGCAGTCTACCATTACTTGGTATCACCTTGCCTTCCTCTCCATTAGAAGGTTCTATACCTATGCCGTTTATTCCCGCTTTTATTGTTTTGATGTTGTTGTCGTTTATTGACTAACTGCTCTGATTCCCTGTTGTATTTCTTTTGGTTTTGGATAGTCCTCGAGAGTTCATTTCCTAGATTGGTATCTGGCTCGTATGATCCTGCGTCCTAGATTCTGCCTGTGAGCTGAAGCTGCTTGTCCTCAGATCGAAGAACTCCCTTTAATAATTCTTGTAAGTTTGGTTTGACTTTTACATATTCCCTTAATTTCTGTTTATCTGGAAATGACCTAATTTTACCATCAAATTTGAACGAGAGTTTTGCAGGATATATTATTCTTGGCTGGCAATGTTTTTCTTTCAATATTTTATATATGTCATCCGATTGCCTTCTTGCCTGCATGGTTTCTGCCAAATAATCTGAGCTTAGTCTTATTGTTTCTCCTCTGTACGTGACTTCTTGTTTTTCTTGAGCTGCTCTCGAGATTCTTTGTTTGTGTTTGGTTTTGGCAAGTGTGAATATGATATGCCTTGGTGATTTTCTTTTGGGGTCTCTTCTATACGGGGTTCGTTGAGCTTCTTGGATGGCCACCTTTTCATCTTTCATGATATTGGGGAAGTTTTCTGTCAGCAGTTTCTCAATGATCCTCTTTGTGTTTTCTGTTTTCTCCCCCTGTTCTGGAATTCCAGTCACTTGAAAATTTTTGCTTTTAATTGTGTCCCACATAACTCTCAGGGTCTCTTCATTTTTATTTGTTCTTTTTTCTAAGTTTTCCTGAAACACAGTTGTATCCAAGTGTTTGTCTTCAATTCCACCAATCCTGTCTTCCACCATTTCTAATCTGCTTCTCAGCCCTTCTATGACATCATCCATTTCTGAAATCTTGTTGTTTATCTTTTGGGTTTCTAATTGTTGTTTTTGTATAATTTCTAGTTGTGAATTTATTTTGGCATTTTGTTCCTGCATCATCTTCCTGAATTCTTCCAAGTTTTTTCTGTATTTTCCTTTTATTTGTCTATTTTTTCCTCATGTTTGTCAGCTTTTTGCCTCAGTTCTTGGAGAATTCCAAGTATTAGAGATTTCAATTCCCTATCAGGTAGTTCTAGTGCATTTTCTCCCACAGGAGAGTCATCTGGTGTTTTATTTTGGATGCCTACTGGAACCATCCTCTCCTGTTTTTGTAAATGTTTGATATTGTCTGCTGTTTTGGGGGCATTCTGTAGTTATTTTTATTGTTTATTGATTGTAGATTTGTTTGTTTTGTCCCTTTTTAAAAAAAAAATTTGACTATGTCTGAGCAGGCTGTGTGTTCTTTGTTGTTTGCTTGTCTCTGCACTCAATACTTTTTGCCTCCTCCTCCAACTGGCAGGGTCAGTCAGTCAGATATGGTACAGCAGGGCAGGTCTAGCTGAAGGGGAGTTACCAAGACGGGTGTTTGTGGCACTTACTACAGCCACCAGGACCGGTCGGTAATCAGTGTAGGGCAGGTTCCAGTAGGCCGTGCCTGTGCTGCTTGGTGGTGTGATGTCAAGCACATGGTGCAGGTAGGCAGGATGCAGCGGGGAGATTGTTACGTGTGGAGTGGTTGTTTTGTCTCCTGCTGGATGCTACATGAGGCTGCTTTCTCATACCCCCATTTGCTGGTCTCCGATAGGAGTCCAAGATGGTGGATCTGTGCTGCGTTAAGTGGTAGGGGACCTCTGAATGAATCTCTCCTCGCTCTCCATTCTCTGTCAGTTTTCTCTCTCCATTTGGTTCTTGGCTGAGCTCCTTATCTCTTCATTTGATGTTTTAGGGTTTCAGGATTGTTGTATTCTCTGTTTGGCTTAGTTTTTCGGATCTTTGCTGTGGCAGGACAGCATGGTGCTTCTGCGTAGAATGCCAGTTTGCTGAAACTCTAACATAGGTAATTTTTTGACGCTGGATAATGAAATGTGTCAAAATTTGGAAGATCCACGTGATTCAATAAACCAGTATCTTACTAATGACCCATGAATGATGTTTAATAATCATGCATGGGTAACAACAACAACAAAACCCATTATCCTCAAGTCCATTCCGACTCATGGTAACCCTATATGTTAAATAATAGAACTGCTCCACAGAGTTTTCTTGGCTGTAATCTTAATAGAAGCAAATTGTCAAACCTTTCTTCTGCAGTACCTCTGGGTGGATTCAAATCGCCAAATTTTCGTGAATTTTTGTTGTTGTTGTTAGGTGCTGTCAAATTGGTTCCAACTCATTGCAGCCCTATGTATCACAGAATGAAACGTAGCCAAGTCCTGCACCATGCTCACAAATGTTGCTCTATTTGAGCCCATTGTTGTAGCCACTGTGTCAATCCATCTCTTTGAGGGAGGGTCTTCCTCTTTTTCGCTGACCCGCCACTTTACCAAACATGATGTCCTTCAGGATTGGTCCCTCCTGAGAACTTGTCCAAAGTACGTGAAACAGTCTCACCATCCTCACTCTAAGGAGCATTCTGGCTGTACTTCTTCCAAGACAGATTTAGTCCATGGTATATTCAATATTCTTCACCAACATCATAATTCAGACACATCAATTCTTCTTAGGTCTTTTTTATTCATTGTCCAGCTTTTGCAAACATATACCAAAAACCAAACCAAACCCATTGCTGTCGAGTCAATTCTGACTGATAGGGTCGCTATGAGTCACAAGCATATGAAGCGATTGAAAATACTATGGGTTGGGTCAAGTGCACCCTAGTCCTCAAAGTAAAAACTTTGCTTTTTAACACTTTAAAGAGGTTTTTTTGCAGCAGATTTTCCCAATTCAATGCATCACTTGATTTCTTTCAACCCTTTCAGGAGGTAGCATATGATCAAGAACTGATGGTAGTGAAGGAAGAAGTCCAAGCTGCACTGAAGGCATTGGTGAAAAACAAAGTTCAGGAATTGATGGAATATCAATTGAGATGCTTCAGCAAATGAATGTGATGCTGGAAGTGCTCACTCCTCTATGCCAAGAAATTTGGAAGAAAGCTACCTGGCCAACATACCAGAAGAGATCCATATATGTGCCCATTCCAAAGAAAGGTCATTCAACAGAATGTGGAAATTATCGAACAATATCATTAATATCACACACAAGTAAAATTTGGCTGGCAGTACATCGACAAGGAACTGACAGAAATTCAAGGTGGATTCAGAAGAGGACATGGAATGAGGGATATCATTGCTGATGTCAGATGGATCATGACTGAAGGCAGAGAATACCAGAAAGATGTTTACCTGTGTTTTACTGACTATGCAAAGGCGTTTGACTGTGTGGATCATGATAAATTATGGATAACATTGTGAAGAATGGGAATTCCAGAGCACTTAATTGTGCTCATGTGGAACCTGTATATAGAATAAGAGGCAGTCAGGGGCGGGACCAAGAGTAGTCAGATACTTCCAGTGGACCCTCTTACAACAAAGACCCAAAAAAACAAGTGAATCGATTATATATAAGAGTCTAGGAGCCCTGAACATCAAAGGCAAACTTGAGGAACTGGGCTGAGTGGCAGGCAGAGGGAGAGACAGTTCAGGAGAAGCAAGGAGTTGCCAGACCTGACTCAGTGAGAGCCTGAACCCTTCAGGCCTGATCAGCTCATGGGTGAGCAGTGAGGCAGGCAAGCAGCAGTGCTCGGGAGGCATGTTCTGCACCGGGAGAGACCTAGCAGCAGAGAGTCTATTCAGCCACCGAGAACCAGTGAGAGGCAGCCCTCAACTGGCAAAAGATAAGTACTTGCATCCGGCCTACCACGAGGATCCACAACACCGCCATTAGGGAAAAGCCTCTCTCCCATTTACCTCCCTGCTTTCTGCTCTGCATTGCATCCTGGACTGGCTTCAGCAATTGCTGAGTCCCCTGGGCCAGAAGTAGGATCTGTCACACGCCCTGAGTCATTCTCCCAGCCTTGGAGAGTGAACAAATTAGCAAACAGGGGAAAAAATAAACTGCCGGCTCCCCTAAGCCAAGAACTCAGGGTAGGCAAGTTCCTTTGCCTACACACGGGCATAATGGATCCACGGATTTGAGTGACTTTCCCCCTGTATAGACTTGTGTGGCCCCATTTCAATACCATAGGTCCTCATTGCTGCAGTACAACAGGGTGTATACCTGAAGTCTAACTTCAACTGCTTCAGCTGTGAAGTGGCAGGTTCATGACATTTGACACTGCTTTGCCCATTAAGCAGGGTTTTCACCTACCCACATCAGGGGCCTGAGGACTGGTGGCTCCACCCACACCACCTAGCCACCTGTGATAGGGGCCCAACAATAAGAGATGTCCCCTAGTCCTTACAACCAACAGCACTGGGTGATCATAGTCTGGCTGCAGAACCCACCCACCTATGCACTCTAGGGAACAGGGACATGCCTTCCTCCTGGACACTCAGGGGTAGCCATCAGTTCCCTGCCTTGCTCAGAGTATGTTCCCCTGCGGCAGCCAGATACCTGTGCCTACATCAATCACCCATGCCTGTTTAGGACTGTAGGTGAGAGCTGGCACCACACACCTGGTGGCTATCTACCTGGGCACCTGAGATGAATCCATACAGGATGAGTGGGCACACTCCTGAGCTCACATACCTAGTAACAGATCTAACCAGCTGGTGACAGGACATTAGAGCTTCAAAGATGCCAATAATTAAACTAGCTCACACGAGCAGCCTATTTGGGCATATCAAAACAAAACAAGAAGCTAGAACACAGTAAGTAAACAAAATAAATAAATATAATAACTTACTGATGACTCAGAGACAATGGTCAATATCAAATCACATAAAGAGGCAGTCCATGATGGCTTCAGCAAGCTCTCAAAATAAAGAATCTAGAAATTTTCCAGAGAAGAAAAATTTCTTGGTATTACCAGAGGCAGAATAAAAAGGTTAATATACAGAGCCCTTCAAGAGATTAGGAAGGAAATTAATCAAAATGCAGAACATGCAATAGAGGAACTTAAGAAGATTAGAGGAGAGCATAATGACAAACTTAACAGTCTGCAAGAATCCAAAGAGAGGCAGTAATCAGAAATCCAGAAGATTAACAATAAAATTTCAGAATTAGAAAACTTAATGGAAAGTCATAAGAGAAGAATTGAGGCAATGGAAGTCAGAAATAGTGAGATTGAAGATAAAGCACTTAACACCAACTTATTTGAGGAAAAATCAGATAAAAGCATTAAAAAATGAAGAAACTCTAAGAATTACGTGGGATTCTATCAAGAAGAATAATTTACAAGTGACTGGAGTACCAAAACAGGGGCGGGGGGGGGGGGGATAACAGACAATACAGAGAGAATTGTTGAAGATTTGTTGGCAGAAAACTTCCCTGATACCATGAAAGATGAGAAGATATGTATCCAAGATAGTCATCAAACCACACATAAGGGAGATCCCAAAAGAAAGTCACCAAGACATATTATAATTAAACTTGCCAAAGCCAAAGATAAAGAGAGATTTTAAGAGCAGCTAGGGATAAGCAAAAAGTCGTCTACAAAGGAGAGTCAGTAAGAATTAGCTCGGACTACTCAGCAGAAACCATGCAGGCAAGAAGGCAATGGGATGACATATATAAAACCTTGAAGGAAAAAAATTTCCAGCCAAGAATTACATATCCAGCAAAACTGTCTCTCAAATATGATGGTGAAATTAGGGCATTTCCAGATAAACAAAAGTCTAGGGAATATGCAAAAATCAAACCTAAATTACAAGAAATACTAAAGGGAGTCCTCTGGTTAGAAAATCAATAACATCAGATAGCAACACAAGACTAGAACACAGAACAGAGCAACCAGATATAAACCCAGATAGGGAAATAACAAAAATAAGTCAAAGCTAAAACCCTGATAATAGGGAAACAGATGTCAATATGTAAAAGATGACAACATTAAAACAAAAAAGAGGGACTTAAAAAATGTAGACATAGATTTTTCATATGGAGAGGAAGAAATAAAAGACTGGTATAAACTTAGAAAGACAGGGGTAAATATTAGGTAACCACAAAGGAAACTAACAATCCTACAAGTCAAAATAAAAGACAAGAAAAACATAAAGACTCAGCAGACACAAAATCGACAACAGTGAAAAAGATGAAAAGACAATACATAAAGAAAAATGACTCAGCACAGAAAATTAAGCGGAACAAAGAAACTGTCAACAACACAAAAAAAGACATCAAAATGACAGTACTAAACTCATACCTATCAATAATTATGATGAACGTAAATGGACTGAATGTACCAATAAAGAGACAGAGAGTGGCAGATTGGATTAAAAAACACGATCCATCTATACGCTGCCTATAAGAGACACACCTTAGACTTAAAGACACAAACAAACTAAAACTCAAAGGATGGAAAAAAATATATCAGCAAACAACACTCAAAAAGAGCAAGAGTGGCAATATTAATCTCTGACAAAATAGACTTTAAAGTAAAATCCACCACAAAGGATAAGGAAGGACAATATAATGTTTAAAGGATCAGTACACCAGGAAGACATAACTATAATAAATATTTATGCACACAACAACAGGGCTCCAAAATACATAAAGCAAACTCTAACAGCATTGAAAAGAAAGATAGACAGCTCCACAATAGTAGTAGGAGACTTCAACACACCACTTTCAGTGAAGGACAGAACATCCAGAAAGAAGCTCAACAAAGACACAGAAGCTCTAAATGCTACAATCCACCAACTTGATCTCATAGACATATACTAAACACTCCACCCAACAGCAGCCAAGTATACTTTCTTTCCCAATGCACATGGAACATTCTCCAGAATAGACCACATATTAGGCCATAAAGCAAGACTTGACAAAATCCAAAGCATCAAATATTACAAAGCATCTTTTCTGATCATAAAACCATAAAAGTAGAAGTAAATAACAGAAAAAGCAAGGAAAAAAAATCAAACACATGGAAACTGAACAACACCTTGCTCAGAAATACTGGGTTACAGAAGAAGTTAAGGATGGAATAAAAAAATTCATAGAATCAAACAAGAATGAAAACACATCCTACCAGAACCTTTGGGACACAGGAAAAGCAGTGCTCAGATGTCAGTTTATAGCAATAAATGCACACATCCAAAAAGAAGAAAAGGCTGTAATCAAAACATTAATCCTACAACCAGAACAACTAGAAAGAGAGCAGCAAATGAAGCCCTCGGATGCCAGAAGAAAGGAAATAATAAGAATTAGAGCGGAATTAAATGAAACAGAGAATAGAAAAACAATTGAAAGAGTTAACAAGACCAAAAGCTAGTTCTTTGAAAAGATCGACAAAATTGATAAACCATTGGCCAAACTGACAAAAGAAAAACAGGAGAGGAAGCAAATGACCTGAATAAGAAATGAAATGGATGATGTCACAACAGAGCCAAGTGAAATTAAAAGAATCATAACAGAATACTATGAAAAATTGTACTCCAAAAAATTTGAAAACCTAGAGGAAATGGACAAATTTCTAGAAACTCACCACCTACCTAAACTAACACAAACAGAGGTAGAACAGCTAAATAAATCTATAACAAAAGAAGAGATTGAAAAGATAATTAATAAACTCCCAACAGAAAAAAAAGCCCTGGTGCAGATGGCTTCACTGGAGAATTCTACGAAACTTTCAGAAAAGTGTTAACACTACTACTAAAAGTATTTCAGGGCATAGAAAAGGATGGAATACTTCCAAACTCATTCTAGGAAGCCAGCATAACCCTGATACCAAAACCCAGTAAAGACACCATGAAAAAAGAAAATTACAGAACAATATCCCTCATGAACACTGCTGCAAAAATCCTCAACCAAATTCTAGCTGATAGAATTTAGCAACATATCAAAAAGATAATTCACCATGATAAAGTGGGATTTATACCAGGTATGCAGGGATGGTTCAACACTGGAAAAACAATCAATGGAATCCATCACATAAATAAAACAAAAGACAAGAGCCACATGATCTTATCAATTCATGCAGAAAAGCTATTTGACATAGCCCAAAACCCATTCATGATAAAAACTCTCAGCAAAATAGGAATAGAAAGGAAATTCCTCAGTATAATTAAGGGCATTTATACAAAGCCAACACCCAACATCATCCTAAATGGAGAGACTTTGAAAGTATTCTCCTTGAGAACGGGAACCAGACAAGGATGTCCTTTATCATCACTCTTATTCAGCATTGTGCTGGAGTCCTAACCAGAGCATTTAGGCAAAAAATAAGAAATAAAGGGAATCCAAATGAGGAGGGAAGTAGTCAAAGTATCTCTATTTGCAGATCTTATATACAGAAAACCCCAAAGAATCCACAAGAAAACCATTGGAACTAATAGAAGATTTCAGCAAAGTTTCAGGATACAAGCTAAATATACAAAAATCAGTTGGATTCCTTTACACCAACAAAGAGAACCTTGAAGAGGAAATGACAAAATCAATACCGTTTACAATCGCCCCCAAGAAGATAAAATACTTAGGAATAAATCTAACCAGAGACATAAAATACCTATACAATAAAAACTACAAGACACTACTGCAAGAAACCAAAAGAGACCCGCATAAGTGGAAAAACAGACATTGCTCATGGCTAGGAAGAATCAACATTGTGAAAATGTCTATTTTACCCAAAGTGATCTACAGATACAATGCAATCCCAGTCCAAAATCCAACAGCATTTTTTAATGAGATGGAGAAACAAATCACCAACTTCGTATGGAAAGGGAAGAGGCCTTGGATAAATAAAGCATTACTCAAGAAGAAAAACAAAGTGAGAGGCCTCACACTACCTGATTTTAGAACCTACTATACTGCCACGGTAGTCAAAATAGCCTGGTACTGGTACAACAACAGATACAGAGACCAGTGGAACAGAATTGAGAATCGAGACATAAATTCATCCATCTATGAGCAGCTGATATTTGAAAAAGGCCCAAAGTCTGTTAATTGGGGAAAAGACAGTCTCTTTAGCAAACAGTGCTGGCATAACTGGATATCCATCTGCAAAAGACTGAAATAAGACCAATGCCTCACACCATGCACAAAAACTAACTCAAAATGGATCAAAGACTTAAATATAAAATCAAAAACGATAAAGATCATGGAAGAAAAAATAGGGACAACGCTAGGAGCCCTAATACATGGCATAAACAGAATAAGAACCATAGATAACCGGGAGCTCCTAAAAATCAAACACTTATGCTCATCAAAAGACTTCACCAAAAAAGTAAAAAGACAATCTACAGACTGGGAAAAAAAGTTTAGCTAAGACAAATCCGATCAGCGTCTAATCTCTAAAATCTATAAGATACTGCAAAACCTCAACAACAAAAAGACAAATAACCCAATTAAAAAATGGGCAAAGGATATGAACAGGCACTTCACCAAAGAAGATATTCAGGCGGCTAACACACACATGAAGAAATGCTCACGATTATTAGCCCTTAGAGAAATGCAGATCAAATCTACAATGAGATATCATCTCACCCCAAGAAGGCTAGCATTAATCCAAAAAACACAAAATAGTAAATGCTGGAGAGGTTGTGGAGAGACTGGAGCACTTATACATTGTTGGTGGGAATGTAAAATGGTAAAACCACTTTGGAAATCATTTTGACGTTTCCTTAGAAAGCTAGAAATAGAAGTACCATATGATCCAGCTATCCCGCTCCATGGAATATATCCTAGAGAAATAAGAGCCATCACACAAATAGATATATGCATCCCATGTTCATTGCAGCACTGTTCACAATAGCAAAAAGATGGAAACAACCTAGGTGCCCATCAACAGAAGAATGGATAAACAAATTATGGTATATCCACACAATGGAATACTACGCAACCATAAAGAACAACCGTGAAGCCATGAAACATCTGGAGGGCATTATGTTGAGTGAATTTAGTCAGTCACAGAAGGACAAATATTGTAGAAGAGCACTATTATAAGAACTCAAGAAAAGGTTTAAACACAGAATAAAACATTGTTTGATGGTTACGAGGGTGGAGAGGGAGGGTGAGGGTTATTCGCTAACTAGATAGTAGACAAGAATTATCTTAGGTGAAGGGAAGGACAGCACACACTGCAGAGGAAGTCAGCACAACTGGACTAAACCAAAGCTAGGAAGTTTCCTGAATATAATCAAACACTTTGAGGGATAGAGTATCAGGGGTAAGGGTCTGGAGACCATGCTTTCAGGGGACATCTAGGTCAATTGGCATAACAAAGCTTATTAAGAAAATGTTCTGCATCCTACTTTGGTGAGTGGCGTCTGGGGTCTTAAAAGCTTGCTAGTGGCCATCTAAGATGAATGAATTGGTCCCAACCCACCTGGAGTAAAAGAGAATGAAGAACACCAAAGATACAAGGAAAGTATTAGCCCAAGAGACAGACAGGGCCACATAAACCAGAGACTTCATCAGCCTGAGACCAGAACTAGATGGTGCCCGGCTACCACCAATGACCGCCCTGACAGGGAACACAACAGAAAAGTCCCTGATGGAGCAGAAGAAAGGTGGGGTGCAGAATTCAAATTCTAGTAAGAAGACCAGACTTAATGGTCTGACTGAGACTGGAGTTACCCTGGAAAGCATGGCCCTCGGATTCTCTATAAGCCCAGAACAAACAATTTCAGAGGCCAACTCTTCAGACAGGGTTTGGACTGGACTGTGGGACATAAAGTGATACTCGCGAGGAGTGTGCCTCTTAGCTTAAGTAGATACAAGAGACTAAACGGGCGGCTTCTGTCTGGAGGTGAGATGGGAAGGCAGAGAGGGTTAGGGGCTGGTTGAATAGACCTGGGGAATCAGGGGTGGAAAGGAGGAGTGTGCTGTCACAGTATGGGGAGAGCAGTTAGGGTCACATAACAAGGTATGTATACATTTTTGTATGGGAAACTAACTTGAAATGTAAACTTCATTTAAACTACAACAATTAAAAAAAAAAAAGAACAAGAGGCAGTCGTTTGAACAGAACAAGTAGATACTGTGTGGTTTAAAATCATGAAAGGTGTGCATCAGCATTGTATCCTTTCACCATACTTGTTCAGTCTGTAAACTGAGCAAATAATCCACGAAGGTGGATCATATGAAGAAGAATGCGACATCAGGATTGCAGGAAGACTTATTAACAACCTGTGATATGCAGATGACACAACCTTACTTGCTGAAAGTGAAGAGGACTTGAAGCACTTACTGATGAAGATCAAAGACTACAGCCTTCAGGAGAAATTACGCTTTAACATAAAGAAAACACAAATCATCGCAACTGGACCAATAAGCACCATCATGGTAAACAGAGAAAATTTTGAAGTTTTCAAGGATTTCTCTTTACTTGGATCCACAATCGATGCCCATGGAAACAGCAGTTACGAACTGAAAGGATGACATACTAGATTTGTAGTTGACTGCAAACCATTTGTGCCGCTAAGGACCTATATGTGTGGGTGAAGGACCCGTCAGGGTAGAATGATGGCTTTTTTATGCCACAGAGTACAAAACCTCCATTGGTATGGTTTGATTCCTCATAGCAACTCACCTTTAAGACGCTGTTGCTTGCTGAGTTATTGTTTCATATCAAAGAAGATGATGCACAATTATTTGACAAAGACTATTAAAATCCTCTCACCTTTTCCAAATACACATTTGGGTGAGGCCAGATTTTCTTCAGACACTTAGACTCAACAACAGATTAAATATGGAAGCAGACATTAGAATCCTGCCGTCTTCTATTAAGCTAGATATTAAAAGATTTGCAAAAAATGCAAAATAAAGCCACTTTTCTTGCTAAATTTTTTGGAAAGTGTAGTTATTTTTCATAAGAATGTATTATTTATGTTAACATGTAATGAGCTAATGGATTGATAGATTAATAAACACATTTTTTAAAATTTTTTCAAAATTAATTTCTAGTACAGTAAATATAGAAAGATAGAACCTACACAGACAAAGGCTCTCTAAGGTTCTCAATAATTTTTAAAAGCACAAAGGGGCCAAAAAGTTTGAGAACTGCTTTTCCACAGTACTGTGTGGGAATTGCTATAGACTCACGATGAGTCAGAATCGACTAGACGGCAGTGGGTTTGGTTTTGGGTGTGGGAATAGAGGGACCCTGGTGGTGCAGTGGTTAAGAGCTCTGCTGTTAATCAAAAGGTTATGGCTCAAACCCACCAGCCACTTTGCTGGGGAAAGAAGTGGCAATCTGCCCTTGTAAGGAATCCCTATGAGGCAGTTCTACTCTGTCCTATAGGGTTTCTGTGAATTTGAATCAACTCAAAGGCACAAAACAGCAACAAAAAATGTGGGAATAGGGAGGAAAGCGGTCCCCCCACCCACCCACTCCCAAAAAAGCGTGAAGATTGGAGTAGTATGTCTGGTGGTAGGCCAAGACTGTGTAAGTGATGGTCACACGGGTGAGGATGTCATTTTGGCTCTCCTGTTGGGACATCCTGGTGTCTTGCTAAGGTGTAATTCTGATTGTGGAGATACTAATGATAATTTAAAAAATAAGCATTTTCCTTAACAAGTCAACGTCCCATAGGGTGTGATAGTGTGGAAGCTGGAGTCCCAGTACATTAATTCTCCCTTCACCAGATACTTGTTATTACTGGTAAGTTATTTTGTTTCTCATGTCTCAGTTTCTTTCTTTGTAACATAGAAATAAAATATTACTGAATAATATTAATATTAAATAAGTTAACATTTTAATAAGTTGTTAAATAATTTCTGCTTAGCTGAGTGGATTGTGCTACAGTTTGACTGAGAGACTGCGTTAAAGTAATTAGACGTGTAATCCTCCCTTCACTGTTACCCATAATTCAGCTTCCTCTTATCCCGTACCCTTTCCCACTTCCTTCATCCCACTGCATGCCTTCAGCATCTAACATTTTAGTTGATTGCTTAACTGACAAAACGGACCAATTGCAACCGTTTTTGTTGAAATAAATCCATTCAAAATGGGTAAGTAAGTACACCAGAGGAAGTCTCTAGGATGTCAGTAACTAACGCTTAAAATACACAAACCTGGAAATTTCCAACATGCTGATTCCAATAAAACACCATGTAAGATATGCTTAGGAAGGTAACATACCCACCAACGAAATAAGCAGGGAGACCATGTTTAAAATTTAAATCCTTAATTTTTTTAATGTTCATAAATCTTTACAAATAGGTTAGAGCCTTGAGACATTTTTTCTGGGGTTAGGGAATTTTTGGAATCCATCCAGGGTTTATGGCAGGGGCTAAAAGATTAACATAGCAAACATTTTGTAATGAAGGTTTTTCATGTTAGGATTTACATTAAACTAACTCACTATGTGTTCACTGATTTTTTTGTCTTCACCGCTAGCGCCCTCGGCAGATGTTAGCAGAATTAAATGTCCTGATTGTAAGAATCCCATTGCCTTATTTTACACAAGAGAAGAGGTGGATCAGGAGAGACGATCATCAGGGCAAAGGATCTTTATCAAATCGACCTTTTGGTATCAGTCTTCCCATTTGTCTTGCTTCACAGAATTTTCCCAAAACTCATCTTTTTACTTTACTTTACATTCCTGTACTTTACAGGAATGGGGAAGAATGAGTTCTTATGCATTATGGGGAGAACAGAGCTGACTTCAGGGATTCAAGATATGATCTGTGGCGGTTCCTTCCATAGTCAGGTTACATTCATACCTAGTCAATCCCACAAAGACAAAAACAAACAAACAAACCCCATTGCCATTGAGTCAATTCCGGCTCATAGTGATCCTGTAGGACAGAATAGAACTGCTCCATAGGGTTTCCAAGGCTGTAATCTTTATTGAAGCAGACTGCCACAGCTTTCTCACATGAAGCAGCCTGGTGAGTTTGAACTGACGACCTTTCAGTCCGCAGCTGGGCACTTAACCACTGCACCACCAGGGCTCCTTATAAAGACAAAAGGAGTCCTTAATAAAGCATGCAAGCTGCATAGACATTGTTGGCTAAGTGTATATGTAGACAAACGTTTATTATTTTATGCTGTTACATTAGGAGCCTTAGAAGGGCCCAGCTACACGGAGAACAGTTCTCTTCCCCCAACCCGTCATTCTCCCAAGTGAGCTGCTTTAGACCACTTCTCGATTTCTGAAGAAACCAGGAGTGAATTCCTGTGCCCTTTCCAATGTTCCTACCAAATTATATCTGAGTTCTGGGGGATCAAAATTCTTGCCTTACTTTTAACAACTGTTTAGTTAATCTTCTTCCTATCTATTTGGTGAAAGATTGTGAGCAAATGTTTTGAGATTTGTTACATAGTCTCTCCTCTGTTGTGGCGGCTGTCTGGTGCCTTTGAGTGGATTTGTATTCATTGTGACCCCATGTGTTTGCAGGGTAGAACTGTCCCATAGGATTTTCTTGGCTGTCATCTTTCTAGAAGCAGATTGCCAGGCCTTTTGTGGTGTCACTGGGTGGGTTCAAACTGCCAACATTTTGGTTACCAGTTGAGCGCAAACCGTTTGTACTACACAGGAAGCAATCTTTTTCTCTATGGATCCTAAAATATTTTATTATTAATTGATTATTCAGCAGAACTATGGCTTTTTAAATACTTTTGCTTTTAATTTTTTAATTCTCATCTGTCATCTCTTTTCCTTTTTTGTATATTTCTTTCCTTTATTTCTCCACCCTCTCTTTAAATTCATTTATTTACACTTCTCCTAATTCTGTCATCTATTTAAAAAAAATACAGTCCATCTATTTTTATACTTTATATGTTGCCCAAATTTCTTCTTTCTTTGCCTCTCATGCATCCATTAAGAAAGTGTTTGTGGTAATTAACTGATAGAGAACTGTATTGCAAAAGCAATTTAGAATGTTTTCTTGTAGACTAACACTGAGAGAGGCATGGTTGAAATTTGGCAAGAAATTAGAAACAGCTTTATTTCGGCAGAAAGCAATTTCTTTCAGAATATGAATAAAGATGGTTTTCTAATTTTCTAAACATTTCTCCCACAGTACAAGTATTTGAATGCTGACACATTTTATATTTGAGAGTTTAATAAGCACATAATCAAAACTTTAGTCATGAAGTATACTTCTAGCAAATAACGAGTATTCAATAAATGTTTGAACTGAGCTATTTGTTGAAGAAAAGAAATTCCACATCGGCAGTCCTCAGCTGCACTACTATATCAGAGCTCTAGTTAACGTTCAGCTGTAGGTACTTAAGGTCAAATGGAATGATTAATGGCTCTCGTTTCATAAATAAATAAGCTAGGAATTTCAAACCATAACTTTGGGTGCATGCCTAAAAACTTAAGAAGGTAACGACCTGAAAAAGCTCTGATGCAATTTTTTAAAACTCACCTATTGTTCTCATGTGTTACATCAAATAAAAAGGACTTTGTCTTGGTTATGAGTTTTTGATGATAAAATATTCAAATGTTTAGTTTAAAATATTTGAGTATACATTTTGATTTTCCTGTTAAAGCAAAGCTCTTGGAAATGATTTTAAGTAAGTTTATATAAAGATCCCTGTGAGCTCAGGACATTTCTCCTCTAGAAGGCAATCATGGTAAGTTGTGGCTGAAGATGAAGGGCTGAGATAGAAGTTTTTGTATGAAGGTATTGACATTATCATTTATTGTGTATGCCAGGTATCGGTCAAGGTTCAACGAGAGAAGCAGAACTAGTATGAGTTATATATTAAGATAGGTATTCCATGGACTGGCTTAGAGGCTAGTGAGGCAAGTCTGAAATCCACAGGGCAGGCCTTCAAGAGAGCAGGCCAGAGCTCTGGAGCTTAAGTTCACAGGTGGAATTTCCTCTTTAGGGAAGCCTCAGCTCTACTCTTAAAGTCCTTCAATTGATTGAGTCAGGTCCACCCAGATTATCTAGGATAATTCCCCTTCCTTAAAGTCAGTTGAATATTTAACCACATCTACAAAACACCTTCATAGCAACCCCTAGATTCCCGTGTGATTGAATAGCTGGGGACTGTAACCTAGCCACACTGGCATGTCATAATATCATTCGTGGATACATTTCAGCATACTTGTAGTGTTTTTCTTCCCCTTATTTAGTGCCTCTTAGTATTTTGTTTTGGTTTTGTCTTTTTGATTTTCTATATTTCTGTATTGTATTTATGTAGAACATGGAATTTTTCAGGAAAAAAAAAAAACTTTATTTTCCAAATTAAAGACAGTTGTGGAAAGCCTGTTTATTCTACTCATGATAATGCTATCACATCAAGATAGCATAGTCATTTATTCAGAATATAATGATCCCAAAGCGTTAGTGTGGAGCCCTGGTGGTGCAGTGGTTAAGAGCTCAGGCTACTAACCAAAGGGCAGGCAGTTTGAATCCACCAGCTATTCCTTGGAAACCCTATGGGGCCATTCTACTCTGTCCTATAGGGTCACTATGAGTCAGAATCGACTCAATGGCAACAGGTTTTCAGTTTTTTTAAGTTCTAGTGTTAGGCACTTTTCAAGTTGAGCTAACTAGAGAGTCATTTCCTTCTTGAACTTTAAAATTTAATGAAAATAATTAATGTAAATGAATATGTAAGCATAATAAATAAATAAATAAAATTTATCTCATGTTTTTATGAAAGGTCTTATGCATATATTTGAAGAATAAATTAAGAGAGACTTGTAGGAAGGATCTTGAGTTCCATTATAAGTGACTATCTAAGATCAATCAATCCTCAATTTTGTTGGATATTTATAATATATAGAACTGAGCTTCAGACATTTGGAAATTCATAGACTAACTCAAGAGACAGACAATATTCTTTTGAAAGATATGTAAGAATGCATTCAAAGACATATACAAACAAGTCCCAGTATAGATATCTTGTGTTTGTATGAGAATACATTTGCAAAGTTGTGGGGAAGGCTGGATGGTATAAAACTAGATAATGGAAACAAGAGACCAAAAGTTTTTCTTTTCATTTGTTTGATCTAACATATGTCATCTTCACAGCAACCCTAGGAGTAATTAAAATAAGTATAATTTTACAAATTAGTGGTGAAAATCATCCAAGGGCAAAACGTAAAATATTCACACATAATGTCAGCTAATCATATTGGAAAAGTCAAGACCAAAATCATCTCCACTAGCAGTAACATTATTTTCTTTGTACTACACCATTTATTTGTACCACAGTTCATTGAAGATATCTGTGTCTGAGGGGTTTTATTGGAAATTTGATGTATTCTTATTTAGTAGTTACTCAGTGGGTCTGATGGTATATTTATTTCAAGTAAGCACTATTTGTATTTGGCAATTACTAGTGTCCAACGTTTTAAAAATTATGTTCTGTTCCACCTTTACTTTAGCTGTTTTGTTATTTGTCCACAACACACACACACATGAACACTCCACCGTACACTTTTCTTCCTCCATGTCTTCCATATATTGTTATTAGTTTCCGTCAGTTGGCTTTGACTCATGGTGACCTTGTATATCACAGAACAAAACATTGCCCAGTCCTGTCCCCTCTTCCTGATCATGGGTGTATTTGAGTCTATTGTTGTGTCTATTATGCAGTGCCTTCCAACCCTGCAGCCTAGGAGGCTCATCTTCAGATACTGTATGGAAGAGTATTCTGTTGTGATCCATAAGGTTTTTATTGGCTCACTTTTGGAAGTAGATCACCAAGCCTTTCTTTCTAATCTGTCTTAATCTGGAAGTTCTGCTGAAACCTGTCTACCATGGGTGATCCTGCTGGTATTTGAAATACCAGTGACATAGCTTCCAGCATCACAGCAACATGCAAGCCACCATAGTATGATGAACTGACAGAAGGGTGGTGGCTCTCACACATATTTTCACAATATTCTCTATTTTTTCTTGCTTTTTCAGGACTGCTGAAAACATATTTCTTTCATGAAATTTTTACTATGAAGTCTGTGTATACCGTTGATCTATCTTATGGGTGTCATATTTGATGTTGATTGTATTTTGGGTTTTTGTTCCATGCGTGTAAATATTGTTACATGTATTCTTTCTCTGATAAGAATACTTAATAAATGGCTTTGGTGATGATGATGTTTTGCTATCTATTCCTTGATAAAATTACTGCTCTATATACAGGGAAACTGTTATAGAATTAAAATTGTTAGCTTATATATTGCTTGTGTATGTATTTAAACATCATTCTCTTTGAGCAGTGATCTGATTTCCTGTGTGTTTGGGAGTACAGGTTCTAAAACTAATGTATAAGAGGAAAGAAGATGATAATGATTAGCGACAGGTTTTTTCCATGGAGGTGTTTTGGAGTTTATTAAATGACATCAACTAGTGCTGAAAATTTCCAAATGCTTGAAAATTAGTAATTTTTAGCTTTAGTTTTAATACATAGAATTTGTGGAAAGTTTATATTTACAACAACCTTTCAAGGCTCTTTTTAGTTGCCTTTGGCAATTCTTTACATCTTTTAATAAAGTTTTTGATATGAATTCTTCAAATACAGAGCTAAATAAATAATAGAAGGTTTATAACCAATAATTATCAGAAAACAGTTTAGAAAGTATTATCACAAATAACCCATATTTTAAAAAGAAATTGAGAATTTATTCAGCTCTTAAATAACACTGAATGAGAAAAATCTAAAACATTGCAACTGAATGTTTGCAGATTCTCTTCTAAGTATGTTTTTATGACATACATAAAAAATGATAAACCTAACCCAAGACACATACAAAAAAAGAAAAAAAAAAAAAACCTTAAAGCAAAAGTGAGTAATCTTAACAACTTAGCACTGTGTCATAAAAACATGAACAGTAAATAAAGGAAAAACAAAACCCAGTGAAGAGCTACATTCTAATATGAAGGGCTAGTGAGCAAATTAAGAGATGCTCACTTTACTAGCAATGAAGAAATGTGAATTAAAACAATTTTGAAATGAGTATTGCACTAAGCACCAACCAAGTCACCTGAGGCTGTTGTTACTAAAATACTTGGGAGTGTTTTGATATCCATGTGGTATACCCATGCATAGTAGCCAGTTTTCAGGACTAAGGGGTTATACCCTCACTGTCAGTGTGTCCTGGAAACAGGTCAGCCTTCATAATGATGGAAGCCCAACACAAAGCCAGTCCCTGCTTGGACTGAAGGAAAAAGGTCAGCCTTCAAAATGATGGAAGTCCAACACACAGCCAGTCCCTGCTTGGACTGAAGGAACCAGATCAGCCTTCCTAAGGATGGAAGTCCAACACACAGCCAGTCCCTGCTTGGACTGAAGGAACCAGGTCAGCCTACCTAATCATGGAAGCCCAACACACAGCCAGTCCCTGCTTGGACTGAAGGAACCAGGTCAGCCTTCCTAATGATGGAAGCCCAACACAGAGCCAGTCCTTGCTTGGATTGAAGGAACCAGGTCTGCCTTCATAATGATGGAAGCCCAAAACAGAGCCTTGGCCTGAAGGAACAAGGTCAGCCTTCCTAATGATGGAAGCCCAACACATAGCCAGTCCCTGCTTGGACTGAAGGAACCAGGTCAGCCTTCCTAATGATGGAAACCCAACACATAGCCAGTCCCTGCTTGGACTGAAGGAACCAGGTCAGCCTTCCTAAGGATGGAAGCCCAACACACAGCCAGTGCCTGCTTGGACTGAAGGAACCAGGTCAGCCTTCCTAGTGATGGAAGCCCAACACACAGCCAGTCCCTGCTTGGACTGAAGGAACCAGGTCAGCCTTCACAATGATGGAAGCCCAACACAGAACCAGTCCCTGCTTGGACTGAAGGAAACTGCTCCTCGCATATCTGCGTGACAGAAGCAAAAATAAATTCTCCCCAACTGAAGAATACATCATACTAAAACCATGAAAACCAAACCCATTGCCCTTGATTCGACTCCGACTCATAGTGACCCTATAGAACAAAGTAGAATTGTCCCATAGGGTTTCCAAGGAGCAGCTGGTGGATTTGAACTGCTGACCTTTGGTTAGCAGCCGAACTCTTAACCACTGCACCCCCAGGGTTTCCCAGTACTTCATACAGAGCTTAAAATTATCTCATCAAATATAACCAGGCGTACCAGGAGACAAATTTTACCAAAAATGAGAAAATATGGATATAAGAAACAGACTCATTAGAATATTTTGATAATTTATCAGATATGAACTTGCTGCTCAACATGTTCAAAGAAATGAAAGACAAACTGAGAATTTTGGCAGAGAACCAAAAACTACGCCTAGGATCCAAATGGTAATTTTAGAACTGAAGGTACGGTACTGAAATGAAAAACTTAACTCATGGTTTAACAGCAGATCAATTACAGCAGAAGAAAGAATTAATAAATCGAAAATACATTGGAGGAGAAATCTAAATTGAAGCACAGAGAAGAAAAAAGGCTGTAACATACTGAAAGAATCAAAGAGACAAAGGAAACATGATGAAGTTTCATCATATGTGTGATGGAACCTGAAACAGTTGCTTCTGTGTGTGGGAGGCGAAGATATTGATAGGAAAGAGGCAAGAAGGAACTTTCTGGGTGACGAGAAGGTTGGATTTGTTTGGAGTGTGGATTACACGGGTGCATATGTTTGTCAAAACTCATCAAACATTACATTTTTGTTTCACTCTATGTAAATTACTCCTTAATAAAAAATGTGTATAAGTACAAAAGAGTGAGGTACTGGAGAGATAAATGGGGAAGGAGGGAAACGCTGCCCGATGTATATTATTGAGATGTTCTCTGCCTTGCTGTGGATCAAATTCAGAGAAACACTGGAAACAGATTTTTAAATTAAAGTGGTATGACTTTTCAGCTTTTAGTCTCACGTGCTGGCAAGACTTTTGTTCTGTTTCGAATTGCCTCATTTTTGTCAACAGCCATATCAAGAGGAACTCTTTGAAAAGAGAAAATATCATGGAAAAATAAAAACTGGGCTCACTGATTCTGATTTTAGTAATGTATTTATTTCATAAATAATATTTTTCAAAGTATATCTAGTGGCTCAATATAAAATCTAGTAAAATAAACATTTATAATCGGCAAGTATCTTTAAAAAGTATGATATTCTTAAATTTGCAAATATTTTATTGACACAAAACTAGGGCAGAGAAATGTTCGCCAGAAACATTTGTATCCAGAAGACATCATTTATCTTTATCCTCTGCCTGGAATATCTCCTTCTCACTTTTCCTTTGGGCAAACTCCTAATCATTCTTAAAGACACAGAAAATATGTTTTTTGTTAAATATCCTAGCTTTTCCCTGAGGAAACCCGATTTTCTTTGGCCCCAAAATACTGACCCATCTTTTTAATAAAGCACAAGTCACACGGTAAATTATCTGGGATCACATTTGCTTCCCCCATTGAACAGCAAACTTCTCACAGTTAGACTGCATTTGTTCACCTTTTCTATTACTAGGGTCTCTTATTGTGTTCAGCACAAAGTAGGTGCTTGGGAAATACTGCTGAGTAAATGAATTATTTAATTGAAAAATACATTAAGAATAATTTTACAGTGTTTCAGCCAACCATCATTGACCAAAATAGAATTCCTCAAAATGATAAATGTTTGCGCTATAGCTTGATATACAAAGAAGAAGTGAAGCTTTGCTTCTTGGTTTATACTGGTTATTAAAGAGCACTTGGTTGATAACTCAGTTTAAACATTCTCAGGGGTAAAGGTGTACCCTCTAAGAATATGTCTTCTAGATTCCTTACTATTCTTCTCCCTGAACTATGTGCTCTGAATCTCCAGACTGAATTCAGCACCCTTCTGTTGTTTCCTATATTTGGCATGTCCGTCTCTGCTTAGCAAACTCTTTCAAGCCAAACTCAAATGACTTCCTGTTTATAAATCCTTCCTAGCCCCTCCAGGTAAAGGTATCTGCACCCGCCACCAATATCCAGTAGAACTTGGACATGTTTCTATTATGTTTGTCCCTTTGTATTTATTTGCTCGTTACTCCTATCAGATGGTGAGTATCTGAAGGCTCAACAAACGTTTTTAACCAGTTGAAGAAAGAAGTTTGTAAGCACCCATTTCTACTTCAATACTCAAACTGAATGATGAGATTCATGGCAAAAAGTCCCTCTCAATCTCTATGAGCATAAAATAAAGCAAAAAGTGGAACTTGGATGTGATTATATATAAAACAATCTTGATTGCTGTTTGAATTACGTGACCCTGTCCTATTAATTGTTGTACCCCCAGGGCTTAGCATAATGCTGACACATAGCAAAAATTACTAAATACTTATTGAATCAATACATAGATACATATGAAGGTTATGTCCAAGATTCTTCAACTTGATTTGGTTCAAGATACTGCTTGACATACCCCCATGATGTGCCAATGGTCATTGAGTAGATGTGACTCTCAGTTCCACACTAGCCTGAAAGTTCCACTGGGCAGGAACTCTGCATTAGCGACCCTTGGTTCCCCAGCACTCACAAGCATTCACTAACTCTTTCGTGAATAGTGTTAAATGTTGAAGTCCTGGAATTTATGGAAGAGGGCTATGCTTTTGTGAAAGAGGAAAATCCCTGCTTATAGCTTTCATCCTAGTTATCTAAATTATCTCTCTAATAAAGATTGAATTAATTTGAGCCCATTCGTTTGGCAGGTTGAGACAGGGTTAATAATACTTTTACTCAAATATCTTGATATTCATGTAATGAAATGTTGTTGTCAGCTGCTGTAGCTGACCCCTGACTCATGGTGAGCCCATGTGTTACAGAGCAGAACTGTCCATTGGGTTTTCTTGGCTGATATCTTTATGGAAGCAGTTCACTGTGCCTTTTCTTCCATGGAGCCACTGGATGTGTTTGAACTGCCAATCTTTGTGTTAGAAGCTGATAGCAAACTGCTCGTGCCACTCAGGCTCCCTACGTAATAAAATAAAGCATAATATTTATATGTGTAATCTATAAATAAATGTTCAAAAATTTTAGAAGTTGGGAATTAATTTAATTCATCCAGAAAAAAAGTATGTGCATAATCCAGTATAACAAAAAACCAAACCCTTTGCCATTGAGTCGATTCCGACTCATAGCAACCCTATAGGACAGAGTAGAACTGCCCCATAGGGTTTGCACGGAATGGCTGGTGGATTCAAACTGCTGACCTTTCTGGTTACCAGCTGAGCTCTTAACCACTGTGCCACCAGGGCTCCATAACCCAGTATAATGCTTAGTATATTCTTATGATAGATTTAAAAAAAAAAATTTACTCCATGGCAAAAGTTTACAGTCAAAATTGTAAAGCACCAAAAACAAAAACCAAACCCACTGCCATCGAGTCAATTCCAACTCATGGAGACACTATAGAACAGAGTAGAACTGCCCCATAGGGTTTCCAAGGAGTGGCTGGTGGATTCTAACTGCTGACCTTTTGGTTAGCAGCCATAGCTAGCTGTACCTCTTAACTACTGTGCCACCAGGGCTCCCAAAATTCAGAAACTGAATGTTTTGGACTTTCCTCTAATATAGGTGTCATGGCTGAATGTTATCTACACCTAGTATAGCTGTACATTGTTTTTATGTTTTTCTCTCTCTCTCTCATCAACTCTATTCCTAATTAACTTTTGTTGGAAAAGTAGTGAGTTTCTATTCTGACACTTGTCTGTGTCTAAGGAAGATAGGAGAGCGTTTTACGGTCACATCTTGTAAGTTCAGGAAGCAGAAATTTGTTGACGGTAACTTAATTATTTGCGATCATATTGTTGTGGACATGTTAGAAAAGTTTAAGAGCAGTTTACTGTTTGATTCCGAGGATCTTGGACACTGAGAGTAGAATCTAGAGTTTCGGGATGGCTTTGGCTCACCCAGGGATGGATTACCCAGTAAGCAAGGTAAGCACGTGCTTAGGGCATCAACAAAACAGGGACACCAGTTGTCCAGGGCAAACATCCACAGATGCCAAGCAGACAGGACACAAGGAAAAGAGAGCTCTGCAGTGGAAGGGAACTGGAAGGGCACTAAATGAAACCGGTAATGGCTCCTGTGTGTGAGAATGTGCCGGCTGGAAATAAAGTTCACACGGGGTCACAAGGGCACCCATGCGCAAGGTTGTTTAAGCTATGAGGCCCCTACCACTTCAACACCTTCGTTGACATCTGTCCCCTCTTGTGGAATTGAAACCCCTTATCTTGGCAGGTCTCTTGGGAGTATACTATTTCTGTCTAATAAACAAGAGGTGAGGGTGGGCTGTAGAGTCTAACTCTTGTTACATTCACCTAATATGCAACAACATGAGCAGTTACTGGGCAAGGACGGATTATATTAATAGATAACAGGCCTTTGATCTGTTTTGAGAGAACTACCTTGTACGTCCACCTCTGCTGATCCAGCAGCTCCAGCCAGGAGGACGAGCAATGCTCTTTGCCATGATAGAAACACAAGGGCGTGCTCTTGCATATGTCCTGGTAAACAACCAATGGGAGCTCCAGTCCCAGATGACCCGCAAAAGGAAGGGAACTTGAATAAGTCGACCACTGCGATGAATTCAATCAAGTTACTTTTTAACTGTATGGCATTTATGTACAGAGTTATGTCTTAAGTCTTGTAGACAATAATAATCATAACTTTAAAATATGTTTGGGATACATGCAGACTCAATCTAGCATACATTTAATAAAATACTAACATGGGTAATAATTTAATATAGTACTAACATAGGAGAGTCCAAAAAATACTGGAAATATTAATACTTATCTAACACAAAAAGTTTTAATTTATGTATCAAGTGAGTTTCGTTTTTATTGTTTGTTGCATGGGACACAGTGCTTGATTTTACCCTAAATGAAAAATCATTGAAGAATTGATAAGAGCAAAGAATAGAAAGAAATGTTTTTAATTATAACATGTTAGAAATGGAAGATCTATCTAAAATAAAATACTGTAATTTGTTATAGTCTTTGTTTTCTGATAATTCAATTTTCCTTTATAACATCTTTTCATTTGTTCATTTATAATTGCAGCATTTATTATGAAACAAGCATCAAAATCGAAGTATCAATCATTTAAAGCAAAGTTGGTGAAAGTCAATTTTTCATTGTGGGTGATCAATGGAATTTTACATTGATTATTGAAACAACTAAGTTCAGTGACTCATTTTCTTTGTTGTAGAATATATGTAAATACTCTTTTTGTAGAAAATGTGGTATGTAGTGAAAATCTTGGAACCCTGAATCCACTAAAAATTTTATAGTCCAGTTCATCTCATTCTGCTAAAATGGCACTTTTGTGTTCAATAGCTAATATTATGGCCTCATTTAAAAAGAAGTTACATCATGAATAGCTAAGACACACACACAAATATATATATATATATATATATGTATATATATATATATATATATATATATATATACATGCATATATACAACTCACATATCCCGTTGGAATGCGCGAATTAGGAGAGGAGAAGCACCACAGATTATCAGCGTTCAGGGCCTTCACATGCCTTATCCGGCCCTGGGCCCAGGCAGTGTTTCGTTCTGTTGTACACAGGGTTGCTATGAGTTGGAATTGACACATTGCTCCAGATCAGCATTGCCCAGTAAAGCTGTCTGTGATGAATGAAATGTTCCTATGTTCAAGCTGTTCAGTAAGGTAGCCAATAGCCATCTCTGGTGACTGAACACTTGAAATGTGGCTAGTGTGAGTGAGGACCTGAATTTTAACTTTATTTATTTTTAATTTAAATTTAAATCACTACATGTGGTTAGCGGCTACCATATTGAACAGCACAGCTCTAGAGAGCCCACGATTAAGGAAAGTGGAAGTACATTCTGTGAAAATTAGTCAATGCATCCTCTAGAAGGAGTAATAGCAAAAATAGGCATTTATATTTGTACAAGGAGGCCCTGGGTGGTGCAAATGGTTAATGCGCTTGGCTGCTAACCAGAAGGTTGACGGTTTGAGTCCACCCAGAGGCACCTGGGAAGAAAGGTCTGGCATTCTACTTCCAAAAAATCAACCACTGAAAACCCTGTGGAGCACAGTTCTGCTCTGAAACATGTGGGGTCACCATGAGTCGAAAGTGACTTGATGGCAACTGTTTTTTTAAATTACTTACTTCATAGAGTTCTTAGGACAATTAAGTGAGTTAATACTTGTAAAGTGCTTACAATATTGTCTGGCAAAAACTAAGCACTCAACTATTTACTATTCTTGTTATTTTTCTCTATGTGTTTATATTTGACAACTCTATGGACTATTCTTTATTATCCAAGAATAGTTAAATGGGAAATACTTTTTACTCCCCTCTCTCTTACCATCTCTATCCAGTTGGACATTAAGTCCCGCCCTTTAATCCTCTGCAATTTATGTGTTTTCTTATTTTCCACAGTTCTTTTAAAACTGAAATTTCACCTTCTTTTCACATTGTAATCAAGAATGTCAACAGCCATTAAACAGCAATGTCCCTTGCTTCTTTCCTCCTATGCTATCAAATCTGTGCATATATTTTCAAATTAGTTCTGCCTGGGATCCAGACAGGTTCTCCTTTGTCCCTGTGATTTGTTGTCCTTGACTCCCTCCTGAGATGGGTGACATTTGTGCATCTTACGCTGTCTCCTGGCCTTTCCTATTATTGTTTTAAATTTAAGGTATTTTTTAAAAATGAAAATAGAAATATATGATTAAAATTTTAAATGATGCATTAGACATACAATGAAAAGAAAGTCTCCTTCCCATTGCAACCCAATTTTTTTAAGGCAATAGTTGTTATATTTCTGCCTCTCCTCCAGAAATATTCTATGCATACACATGTATAAAACCCCTAAACCAAACCCATTGCTGTCAAGTTGATTCCAACTCATAGCGACCCTATAGGACAGAGTAGAACTGCCCAATAGTGTTTCCAAGGCTGTAATCTTTTTTATTTTTTTTCCTTTTATTGTACTTTAGATGAATGTTTACAGATCAAATTAGTTTCTCATTAAACAATTAATATACATATTGTTTGTGACATTGGTTGCCAACTCCATGACATGTCAACACTCTCCCCTTCTGGACCTTGGGTTCCCCATTACCAGTTTTCCCGTCCCCTCCTGCCTTCTCATCCTTGCCCCTGCGCTCGTGTGCCCCTTTATTCTCATTTTGTTTTGTGGGCCTGTCTAAGCTTTGGCTGAAGTGTGAACCCCGGGAGTGACTTCAGTACTGAGTTAAAAGGGTGTCTGGGGGCCATACTCTTGGGTTTTCTCCAGTCTCTGTCAGACCAGCAAGTCTGGTCTGTTTAGTGAGTTAGAATTTTGTTCTACATTTTTCTTCAGCTCTATGCCAGACCCTCTGTTGTGATCCCTGTCAGACCAAGGCTGTAATCTTTATGGATGGAAGCCAACTGCCACATCTTTCACCCGTGGAGCGGCTGGTGGGTTTGAACTACAGACCTTTCAGTTAGCAGCCCAACACTTTAACCACTGGGCCACCAGGGTTCCTTTATATAGGCATAGATACTTCCATTCTTTTCGTATTTAGATGGAAGTATATTGTATATACTGTTCTGTACCTCATTTTTTTTTTTTTTTGGAAGTATGTACCTTTATTATTTTTTAAAATTTTACTACATTTTAGGTGAAAGTTTACAGGGCAAATTTGTTTTTCATTGAAAAATTTATACATAAATTGTTTTGTGACATTAGTTGCAACCCCCACAATGTGTCCACACTCTCCCCCTTTCTCTTTCCACCCTGGGTTCTCTGTGTCCATTCGTCCAGTTTTCCTGACCCTTCCTGCCTTCTTGTCTTTGCTTTTGGGCAGGTGTTGCCCGTTTGATCATATACTTGATTAAACTGAGAAGCACGTTCCTCAGTGTTATTGTTTGTTTTATAGCCCTGCCTAATCTTTGGCTGAGAGGTGGACTTGGGAAGTGACTTCAGTTCTGAGTTAGCAGGATGACCAGGGGCCATAGTCTTAGGGGTTCCTCCAGTCTCTCTCAGACCAGTAAGTCTGGTCTTCTTTTTTTGTGTGTGAATTTGAATTTTGTTCTACATTTTTTCCCACTCTGTCTGGGACCCTCTATTGTGACCCCTGTCAGAACGGTCGGTGGTGGTGCCGTCTAGTTCTTCCGGGAGCAGGCTGGTGGAAGCTGTGCTTCATGTGGTCCATTAGTCCTTTGGACTAATATTTTCCTTGTATCTTTAGTTTTCTTCATTCACTTTTGCTCCAGATGTGATGGGACCAATAGACGTATCTTAGATGGCCACTCACAAGCTTTTAGAACCCCAGATACTACTCACCAAAGTAGGATGTAGAACATTTTCTTTATGAACTATGTTATGCCAATTGACCTAGATGTCCCCCGAGACCATGGTCCCCACCCCTTAGCCCCGAAACTCAGTCCCTCAAGGTGTTTGGATGTGTCTAGGAAGCTTCTAGGAGTTTGCTTTGGTCAAAATTTGCTGATTTTCCCTATAAAGTGTGTTGTCTTTCCCTTCACCAATGTTAACTTTTCTACTATCTAGTTAGTGACTTCTCCTCCCCATCACTTCCCTTCCTCATAACCATCAAAGATTTTTTTTTTCTGTGTGTAAATCTTTTCTTGGGTTTTTATAATAATGATCTCATACAATATTTGACCTTTTGTGATTGATTTATATCACTCAGCATAATACCCTCCAGATTCATCCATGTTGTGAGATGTTTCGCAGACTCATCATTGTTCTTTATCATTGCGTAGTATTCCATTGTGTGTGTGTGTACCATAGTTTGTTTATCCATTCATTTGTTGATGGGCACTTAGGTTGTTTCCATCTTGCTATTGTGAATAATGCTGCAGTGAACCTGGGTATGCATATGTCTATTCGTGTGACAGCTCTTATTTCTCTAGGATATATTCCTAGGAGGGAGATTGCTGGATTATGTGGTATTTCTATTTTTAGCTTTTTAAGGAGGTGCCATATCCTTATCCATAGTGGTTGTATCATTTTACACTCCTACTAGTAGTGCTTAAGAGTGCTAGTCTCCCTGCAACCTATCTGCATTTGTTATTTTCTGGGTTTTTTTTTTTTTTCAGTTAGTGTCAGTAATGTTGGAGTGAGATGGTATCTCATTGTAGTTTTGATTTGCATTTCTCTAATGGTTAATGATTGTGAGCATTTCCTCATGTGTCTGTTAGCCACCTGTCTTGGTCATCTAGTGCTGCTATAACAGAAATACAACAAATGGATGGCTTTAACAAAGAGAAGTTTATTTCCTCACAGTAAAGTAGGTTAAAAGTCCAGCTTCAGGGTGTCAGCTCCAGGGGAAGGCTTTCTCTTTCTATCAGCTCTGGAGGAAGGTCCCCATCTTCAATCTTTCCCTGGTCAAGGAGCTTCTTAGGCACAGGGACCCCAGGTCCAAAGGACATGCTCTGCTCCAGTGCTGCTCTCTTGGTGGTATGAGGTCCCCAACTCTCTGCTTGCTTCCCTTTCATCTCTTGATAGATAAAATGTGGTGTAGGCCACACCCCAGGGAAACTCCCCTTACCTTGGATCAGGGATGTGACCTGGGTAAGGGTGGTGTTACAATCCCACCATAATCCTCTTTAACGTAAAATTACGATCACAGAACGGAGGACAACCACACAACACTGGGAACCATGGCCTAGCCAAATTGATACACACATTTTTGGGGTGACATAATTCAATCCAAGACATCACCTGAATGTCTTCTTTGGTGAAGTATCTGTTCATATCCTTTGCCCATTTTTAAATTGGATTATTTGTCTTTTTGTTGTTGAAGTATTGAAGTATTCTACAGATTTTATTTCTTGATACGGCCTTAACTTCCTCTCTGTTTGAAAGTTCTATGACTACACTGTTTAGTCCCTCTTTTTTTTTAATGTTGTCATCTTTTACATATTTACATCTCTGTTTCCCTATTATCAGTGTTTTAGCTTTGACTTAGTTTTGTGACTTGCCTATCTGGGTTGCTATCTGGTTTTTCTGTCCTGTGTTCTAGTCTTGGGTTGTTATCTGATATTATTGATTCTCTAGCAGAAGAACTTCCTTTAGTATTTCTTCTAAATTTGGATTGTTTTTACAAATTCCCTTAACTTCTGTTTATCTGGAAATGTTTTAATTTCACCTTCATATTTGAGAGAAAGTTTTACTGGATATATAATTCTTGGCTGGCAATTTTTTTTCCTTCAAGGATTTATATATGTCATCCCATTGCCTTCTTACCTGCATGGTTTCTGCTGAATAGTCAGAATTTAGTCTTATTGACTCTCCTTTGTAGGTGACTTTTCATTTACCCCTAGCCACTCTTAAAATTCTGTCTTTATCTTTGGTTTTGGAAAGTTTGATTATAATATGTCTTGGTGTTGTCTTTCTTTTGGGAACTACCCTGTGTGGGGTTTGATGAACTTTTTGGATAGATCTCTGCTCATCTTTCACGATATCAGGGAAGTTTTTCTGTCAACAAATCTTCAACAATTCTCTCTGTATTTTCTGTTATCTCCCCCGTTCTGGTACTCCAATCACTCGTAGGTTATTCCTCTTGATAGAGTCCCACATAATTCTTAGGGTTTCTTCATTTTTTTAAGTTCTTTTTCTGATTTTTCCTCAAACAAATTGGTATCAAGTGTTTTATCTTCAGTCTCACTAATTCTGACTCCCATCGACTCAATTCTGCTCCTATGACTTCCTATTGAGTTATCTAGCTCCGAAATTTAATTGTTAATCTTTTGGATTTCTATTTGCTGTCTCTCTACGGATTCTAGCAGCCTATTTAATTTGTCATTTTGCTCTTGTATACCAAAAACCAAACTCATTGCCACTGAGTCAATTCCAACTCATAGCGACCCTTACCCTTATAGGACAGAGTAGAACTACCCCATAGTGTTTCCAAGGAGCACCTGGTGGATTCAAGCTGCCAACCTTTTGGTTCACAGCCAAACTCTTAACCACTACACCACCAGGGTTTCCTTGCTCTTGTATAGCTCTCCTAAGTTCCAAGCAATAGCTTTGTCTGTGTGTTCCTTGGTGTCACAGATTGAATTATGTCCCCCCCAAAATGTGTTTATCATTTTGGCTGGGCCATGATTCCTGGTATTGTGTGATTTTCATGTATGTTGTAAATCCTGTCTCTATGATGTTAATGAGGAAGGATAGGCAGTAGTTGTGTTAGTGAGGCAGGACTCAATCTACAAGATTGGATTGTATCCTGAGGCCATCTCTTGAGATATAAAAGAGAGAAGTGAGAAGAGAAACAGGGGGACCTCATACCACCAAGAAAGCAGTGCCAGGAGCAGAGGGTGTCCTTTAGACCTGAGGTCCCTGCGTGGAGAAGCTCCTAGTCTGGGGGAATATTGATGAGAAGGTAGACAGAAAGAGAAAGTCTTTCCCTGGATCTCACACCCTGAATTTGGACTTTTAGCCTACTTACTGTGAAGAAATAAATTTCTCTTTGTTAAAGCCATCCACTTGTGGTATTTCTGTTGTAGCAGCATTAGATGACTAAGACACTTGGCTTGTCCTGTTGCATGATCTCCTTCCTGATCTGTCGAAGAGCTCTGTGTATTAATCTTTTGAATTTTAGCACCTGTAATTCCAAGACCTTCTCTTCCTCCAGGAAGTTTCCTGGTTCTTTGTTTTGGTCACTTGCTGAGGCCATCAGGGTCTGCCTCTTTACGTGATTTGATATTGACTGTTGTCTCCAAGCTATCAGTAAGTTATTATATTTATTTATTGTATATTTGCTTACTGCATCACAGCTTCTTGTTTTGTTTTGTTTTGATATGTCCAAATAGGCTGGGCATGTGAGCTACTTTGATTATTGGAATCTTTGAAGCTGTCACGTCCTGTCACCAGGTGGTTAAAGCTGCTACTAGGAATGTGAGCCCAGCAGTCCATTTACTTTCCTTGTATGGATTCAGTGCAGATGTCTAGGCTGCTGGTCACCAAGTGTGTAGTGTAGGCTCTCACTTACAGTCCTTGACAGGCAGGGCTATGTAGGGGTGGTTGGAGCAGGCACAGGTATCTGGCTGCAGTAGTCGGTTATGTGCTAAGCAAGACAGGGCTGACAGCTGCCCCTGAGTGCCTAGGTGGAAGGCATGTCCCTGGCCTCTACACATATAGGTAGGTGAGTTTTGCAGCTGGACTTTGAGCACCCAGTGCTGTTGGTTGTAAGGACTGAAAGACACTACTTATTCTCAGACCCCTGTGGTGGGTGGCTAGGTGGAGTGGGTGGAGTCACCAGTCCTCAGGCCCCTGATGTGGGTAGGTGAGGACCCTACTTAATGGGCAGGGTGGTGTCAAATGCCATGAGTCTGCCACTCCCCCTTAGCTGTTGCAGTAGAAAATAGGCCTCAGGTATATACCCTGTTGTACTATGCTAAAGAGGGCCTACGCTTTTGAGTGGATCCACATAGGTCTAGGCAGAGGTGAAAGGCACTCGAAGTCTGTGTACCCCTTATGCCTGTGCCTAGGCAAAGGGGCAGTGCCTGCCCTGGGTTCCTGGCTTAGGAGAGCCGGCAATTTATTTTGTTTGCTTGTTTATTTGTTCCCTCCCCAAAGCTGGGAGACTTGCTCCGGTGCATGATGGGTCCCACTTCTGGCCTAAAGGGTGCGGCAACCACCCAGTACTGCTGGACTGGGACAGGAGCAGAACAGGGATGAGGTGTGTGAGGGGAAGAGAGGTACTTCCCAGAGTGTGAGGGGTTATTTTGATACTAAGCTGTTGATTAGATATTTGCACTTAACTTTTGCAGAGCCAGCATGGCATCCCCTGGCTCTGGAGGCTTGTGCAGACTCTCTGCCACTCAGTTTTTCCTGATGTGGAAAACATGTCCCGAGCACTACTGCTTGCCTCAGCCTGTGTGGTCCAATGATCCAGCCTGCAGGTTGCCAGCCAGGTCAGGTCTGGCACTTCCTCTCTGCTTATGAACTGTCTCTCCTCCACCTCAATTTTGTCTTTGATGTTCAGGGCTCCTAGATTGTCATATATAATCAATTCACTTGTTTTTTGGGGTCTTTGTTGTAAGAGGGACCACAGGAAGCATCTGACTATTCTGCCTTCTTGGCCCCACTTCGCTTCTGCAGATTTTAGAGATTAGACCCATGTCAGTTATGTTGTAGCCAGAATTTTTTCTCAGTCTGCAGGTTTTCTTTTCACTCTTTTGGTGAAGTCTTTTGATAAGCGTAAGTGTTTTTTAGGAGCTCCCAGTTATCTAGTTTATCTTCTGGTATTTGTGCATTGTTAGTTATGGTTTATATTCTATTTATGCCATGTATTAGGGCCCCTCGCATTGTCCCTATTTTTGATTCCATCATCTTTATCGTTGTAGGTTTTATTTTTAAGTCTTCAATCCATTTTGAGTTAGTTTTTGTGTATGGTGTGAAGTATAGGTCCTGTTTCATTTTTTAACAGATGGACGTTCAGTTTTGCCAGCACTATTTATTAAAAAAGACTGTCTTTGCCACACTTAATGGACTTTGGCCCTTTGTCAAATATCAGCTGACCATAGATGGATGGATTTACATCAGGGTTCTTGATTCTGTTCTATTGGTCTATGTGTCTTTCGTGCCAGTATCAGGCTGTTTTGACTATGGTGGCTGTATAGTAGGTTGTGATATCAGGTAGTGTGAGCCTCCTACTTTGTTCTTTTCTTCAAATGCTTTGCTTATCTGGGGCCTCTTTCCTTTCTATATAAAGTTGGTAATTAGTTTTTCCATCTCATTAAAGGATGTTATGGTATTTGGATCAGGATTGCATTATATCTGTAGATTGGTTTGGATAGGATTGAGGTTTTCACAATGTTGAGTTTTCCTATCCATGAGCATGGTAGGTTTTTCATTTGTATAGTTCTCATTTGGTTTATTGCAGTAGTGTTTTGTTGTTTTCTTTGTATAGTTGTATAGAAGTGTTTTGTTGTTTTCTTTTTGTCTTTCATGATATTTGGGAAGTTTTCTGCCAGCAAATCTTCAGCAATCTTTTCTGTGTTTTCTATTTTTCACTTCCCTGGTTAGATTTATTCCTAATTATTTTATCTTTTTAAGAACTATTATAAATGATACTCTTTTCCTAATTTCCTTTTTGTCATTCTGTTTGTTGGTGCATAGGAATCCAACTTATTTTTTTATGTTGATCTTGTAGCCTGTTACTCTGCTGAATCTTTCTATTAATTCCAGTGCTTTCTTGTGGAATCTTTGGGGTTCTCTATGTAAAGAATCATATTATCTGTAGATAGGGATAGTTTTACTTCTACCTTTCCAATTTAGGAAATTTTTATTTCTTTTCCTTGACGTATTGCGCTAAGGACTTCCAGCACAATGTTGAATAAGAGCAGTGATAAAGAGTATCTCTGTCTTGTTCCTGTTCTGAAGGGGAATGTTTCATCCTCTCTCAGAGGAGAATATAGTTGCCTGTTGGTTTTGTATAGGTGCCTTTTATTTTGTTGAGTTCCTTTTGTTTGTGTAGTTTCTATTCTTTTCATACATTATTACAGATTTTTTGTTTACTGAATCTTTGTGTTTTACTTCTTTTTTTTTTATTTTGATGAGTAGGTTTGTTAACTTTCTTTCTGGTTAGTTTGAAATTTACCCTTATCTTCCTTAGTTTGAACTAGTCTTTTATTACCTGACATTGCCTTGACTTCCTCTCCATTTGAAAGTTCTATACCTACATCATTTATTCCCACTTTTATTGTTTTGATGTTGTTGTCATTTACAGACTGATGTCTCTGTTTCCCTGTTTTAAGCCTTTTAACTCTGCTTTGTCATTGAGAGGTCTTTACCCACGTTGTTATCTGGCTGATGCTGTCGTGTGTCCAAAATTCCAGTTGTTGTCTACTGTGGCTGGTTCTCTAACCGAAGGACTTCCTTTAATATTTCTTGTAAATTTGATTTTGTTTTTAAGAAGTCCCTTCATTCCTGTTTATCTGGAAGTGTCCTAATTTTGCCATCGTATTTGAGAGTTTTGCAGGATATATTATTTTTGGTTGGCGGGTTTTTCTCTTTCAAGGTTTTATATAGGTCATTCCATTGTCTTCTTGCCTGCATAGTTACTGCTGAGTAATCAGAGTTTAGTCTTATTGTTTCCCCTTTATAAGTAATTTTTCATTTTTCTTGAGCTGCTGTTAGGATTATTTGCCTTTGGTCTTAGCAAGTGTGATTATGACGTATCTTGGTGAATTTCTTTTGGAGTTTATCCAGTATGGTGTTTGTTGAGCTTCTTGGATGGTCAGCTTTTTGTCTTTCATGATATTTGGGAAGTTTTCTGCCAGCAAATCTTCAACAATCTTTTCCATGTTTTCTATTTTCTGTCTGTGTTCTAGAACTCTGATCTTGTGCAAATTTTTATTCTTGATTATATCCCACATAGTTCTTAGATTTTCTTTTTTTTTTAAATTTTTCCTCAAACAATATGGCATCCATGGATTTGTCTTCAATCTCACTGACTCTGTCTTTCATTGTTTCAAATTTACTCTTAAAACCTTCTATTGAGTTGTCCATTTCTGCAATTCTGTTGTTTGTCTTTTGGATTTCTAGTTGCTGTTTTTATATGATTTCTAATTGTTTATTTATTTTGACATTTTGTTCTTGTATTATTTTCCTGAATTCTTCTATTGCTTTGTCTGTGTTTTCCTTGATTTTGGCAACGTTTTTGTTGGTTTTGTCTGTGTTTTCCTAGATCTCTTTCCTAATCTCTTTAAAAGCCCTAAATATTAGTCTTTTGAATTCCATAGAGGGGAGTTCTACTGCCTTTTCTTCTACTGGAAGGTCATCTGATTCTTTATTTTGATAACCTGCAAGAGCCATCTTGTCCTGATTTTTCATATGTTTTGATATTGTCTGCTTTTTCCATGACATTAAGGTATTATTTCCTTTATTTATTGATTGTATGTTTGTTTATTTCATTCTGCTTCTCTGTTTTGTTTTGATATGTCAGGTCGGGCAGGCCAGGCATGGTTTGCTGCTTGCTCACTGGTAGGCACGATAGGTCTCACTACTTTGTCTGGTAGGCAGGGCAGCAGGAGGCAGGGTGAACCCACTTCACTGTACAGTAGTTTGGTGGAGTGGCTGAGGGCAGACTGGGCTTGCACTGTTTGCCTCCTGCTGTTTGTCCAGTGGTATGAGACTGTTCACAGTCCCTCTCAAGATCGGTGGAGGTGTCAGATAGCGATTAGTATGGGCTTGCTTCTCACCATTCAGCAACTAGTCTAGTGGTGGTAAGGGAGGGGCAGTGCAGGTCCGGTGCAGCAGCAGGCCTGAATTGAGAATCCTCTAGCCATGGTGGCACGGTGAGGGTTGGTGGGAAGGTGGGGTGACATGTGGGGTTAGATGGAGGGAAGGAAGAAAAGAAAAGAGAGATAAAGAAAAAAAGATAGCCAGTGGGTGGGGATGGGGTGGTCCTAGAGCCAGTAGGAAGGGGCATACAGTGTACATGGGAGGTATAAAGCATCAGGCTGGTGGCTCACTAGCTGCAGCAGTGCAGAGTGGCCCAGTGGGAAGTGGGGGAGGTGGCATATGGGATGTGGTGGAGGGAGAATGAAAAGGCGGAAAGAGAAAAAAATAAAAATGATGTGGCAGAAGCTGGCAGGTTTTTTTGAGGTGGACCTGGGGTGGCAGTGGGCCAGCGGCTCTTTAGCCAAGGCGGCATGGCGTGGCCTTGTAGTAAGGGGTGGGGATGGCATACAAGGCTAGATCGGTGGGATCAGGGTTGACCTGGGCTGGTGGCAGACAGGTAGCTGTCTAGCCAAGGTGGTGCAGCATGGCCCCACTGGAAGGGGTAGAGGTGGGGTATAGTGCTAGGTGGGAGGGAGAAAGAAAAGGAGGAAAAGGAAAAAAAAGACATGGTAGGAACAGATGAGTGGGAGTGGTAGAGCCCAGGCTGGCAGCAGTTCAGTGTCTCTCTAGCCGAGTGGTGTGGCATGGCCCATTGGGAAGGTGTGGGGGTGTCTTACTGGGCTAGGTGAGAGGGGCAAATAAAAGGAAGAAAGGGAAAACCTTGCGCACAAGAGCTGGCAGGTGGGGGCAGGGCAGACCCAGGTTGACAGTGGGCTGGTAGCTCTCTAGCTGAGCGGTACAGTGTGGCCTGTCAGGAAGAGGTGAGAGTGGCATAGAGGGCAGAACAGTGAGGGATGAGCAAGCATATTTCTCTGATTACTGGGTGCTCTATTTCCTGTTGGGAACTCTGTGAAGTTGCATTCCTGTGCTCTTTGCCCAGGGTCGTTGCTGGCTGTGCTCCAAGATGGCGATGCTGTGCCATGTTAATTGGCAAGAGACCTCCATTCGGTATTTGTATTAGTTCTGTTTTCCTTCAGTTTCTTCTTCCACTTGGTGTTTGATCTAGTTCTTTACCCCTTCGTTTGATGCTTAGGGTTCCAGGATTGACATTTGTATCTGTTTTACTAAATTTCTGGGGTCTTTGCTGCGAGGGATGACATGATGCAGCTGTCTAAGATGCCATGTTGGCTCTGCTGTGTACCTCATTTTTAATCACTTGTTTTGCATTTTAATGTAATTTAATTTTTATTTTAACCATTACTATAAAGGTAAAAAGTCAGTTTGTCCTACAAGCTAAGAAACAATAAAATAGTAACTCCCTGCCTTAATTCTGATTCTTGTTGCCCAGAGGCAATAATTTTCGGCTATTTTAGTTGATTCTTTTTTATTTATCTCCATATTTCTAAATACAGTACAGTGCTTCTACTGATATTTGAGGATTTTTCAGTTTCAGGTATCAATTAGATATTTTTTGAAAGCTTTCATATCTGTAAATGTCTATATTACATTTATCTACTCAAATAATAATCTTGATGATTAGAGATCATTTTGGCTCTGAGTTTTTAAAACTTTATTCTATTATCTATTATCTTGTAATGTTGAGAAGCATTTGACACTTAGATCCTTTGAATTTGATAATATGTTTTCTCTCTGTAATTGTCATAGTTATCTCTTTGTTAACAGAGTTCTGGAATTTTTCTATGCTGTGGTTTTTTTTTTTGTTTGGTTTTTTTTTTTCTGTTCATTTATTGTCTTGGGAACTCACTGGGCCCTTTCTGTCTGGAAACTCATGTCCATGTCTGGGGAATCATACTTCCTCTCTGGTTTCTTTATTGTCTTGCTGAAACTCCACTCTTTGGATGTTGATCCCTAATTTTCTTATGTATTTCATCTCTTTTTTTATCTTTTTGTTTCTTATTTCTACTTTCTGGGAAATTTTTTCAGCTTTGTTTTCCACTCTTTTGTTGCATTTTACATTTCTGCTATCCAATTTTTCATTTTATTTAGTTCTTTTTATATTAGCAGAATACTTCACAAAATGATATTGTATTTTTAGTTTAAAGGATTCTGTATCTCCTTTTATCTATTTGAAGATACTATTCAGAGTTTTGGGAAATTTTCTTCTGCTACTTGCATTGCCTGTGTTCTTTTCTGAGTTATTTCTTCTTTGATTATTTTGGCATTTGTCCTTCATGTTAGAAGTTGATTAGATGTTCTCTCTCTCTCAATTCCTGTGTGTTGGAAGGGGCTTCTTAGGTGGTGGGATTTTCTACAGGGTGATCTGGCTGCGTCATTTTGTTGGAGACCCCTCAACAGTCAGTATCTGCCTTCTCACTGGGCCTGGTTGGTTTCCCCAGAGAGGAATTCTCTATAATGCCTGGGTGGGTATGAAGGATAATAAGCCAGACAGTGTTTTCTCAGAGTTGAGTGAAAAAAATGTTGGGGAGGTTTTCTTTTTCTTCAGGCAGATTTTTTCACTGAATCCCCGGTTTTCAGTAAGTTAACTCCATTGCCAGCTGAGTCTGATATCTGGTTGCAGATTCCTCCTAATTCAACCTTTCTGAAAAATAGACTTCAGTCTTCTGCCTGGTTGAGTAACCTGGCAGGGGACCAAATCTGGAAGGCTAACTTCTCCTGATGTGAACATTTACCCATTTTTGGTTCATTCCTAACTGTATCCTCACTTTCAGAGATACTTGCTATTTTTAATTTCTGTGCATTTTGAGTTTCTTTTTATTTTAAATTGTGGTCAACCTTCTTCACATGTACGGTTCAGTAACATTAATTATATTTATCATGTTGTTCAGCCATCACCATTATCCATTTCCAAATTTTTCAATCATCCTTAATGGAAGCTCAGTGTCCCCTAAGCCGTGAGTTCTCCTTCCACACTCCCCAGCTACCCCGGTAATCTCTAATATACTTTTTTTTGGGGGTTTGTGACTCAGATGATCTTGTTTTGGCCTGTCTCTGCCACCAGCTCATGTCCTTGCTTCCTCTGGTCTGCTCAATTACTTACCACTCATTTACCTGCTTTCCAGATTCCAAAATTTGGCTGCTGCTGCATGTTGTATTCTTCTTTTAGTCCTGGGGTATTTATGCTTTTTTTTAAATCCTTTACCATTGTTTTAGTGCTACTTCAAGGGGGAATAAAGATACCACTTTTCCCTTCCATAATTTTTCTAATCATTCACATAACCCCATCTATTATGTCATCAAGGCCTCCTGTCTAGGCTTTAATCATGCTGAGTCTCAAACTTCTGCCTTCATTTTCTCAGCTCCTTACCCATAATTTTGTTTCATCTGATTCATCCTTTACATTCTTCTAACTCAGGTGTTGTTTTGGATATGCCACTCCTTAGGAAGTCTCTCACCAGTTGTCATCTAGTTGACTCTGATTCATGGTGACCCCATGTGTATCAGAGTAGAACTATGCTCCATAGGATTTTCAGTGGCTGATTTTTCAGAAGTAGATCTTCCGAGGTGCCTCTGGTGGACTCAGACCTCCAATATTTCAGTCAGCAGCTGAGCAGGTTAATCATTTACACCACCCAGGGACTTCTAAAAAACAAAAACAAAAACCTATTGCCATTGAGGCAATTCTGACTCATAGTAACCCTGTAGGACAGAGTAGAGGTTACACAGGGTTTCCAAGGCTATAAATCTTTAGGAAAGTAGATTGCCACGTCTTTCTCCCTCAGAGTGGTTGGTGGGTTCGAACCGCTGCTTAATAACTGTGCCATCTGGGCTCCTTCAGGGACTCCTCCCACCCATTGTCATTGAGTCGATTCTGAGTCATAGCAAGCTACGGGATGTAGTAGAACTGCCCGATAGAGTTTCCAAGGAGTGGCTGGTGGATTCAAACTGCCAGCCTTTTGGTTGGCAGTCAAACTCTTAACCACTGTGCCACCAGGGCTCCAAGTGGCTCCTAATTTATTAAAAAAAAAAAAAATGTACCTAATGAGCTCAAACTGTATAATCCATGCTTCTCCTGGATGCTTTGTCTCACGGTCATTAAAAAAATAAACAAAAAAACCAGAATTATTAGTAGAAATAAAATTTAAAAAAACCAAACCCATTGCCATCAGGTTGATTCTGACTCATAGTGACACTATAGGATAGAGTAGAACTGCCCCATAGCGTGTCCAAGGAGTGGCTGGTGGATGTGAACTGTTGACGTTTTGGGAAGTATTCGTAGTGCTTAACCACTACAACCCCAGGGGTAGCCTGAAGAAAAAGACTGTGGGCTCAGAATCCACCCCTCTCTTCCTCCTCATCTACACCATAGAGTATTTATGCTCAACTGCAGTGCAATTTTGTAATTCTGTTACTTCAGCGGTGTTTAGCTGCCTCCAAATAGCTAACTTAAACTTAAATGTAATTAAGTATTCAGTTAATTTAGCATTTTAGAAGTCAGAGTCACAGGATAAATTATTTTCAATTCTGTCAATGACTATTTTTTTCTGACTTGAATAGAAATGAAGCAGATCCATTAATCATTAAATGTTTTAAAGAAGTTACTCAAATTTGCTTGAATGTTTACCATTTAAGATATTTTATATTTATTTAGGGATGAATACACTTATATCAAATGTGAAATAACTATCAGTAGTTGTGAGGACAGTTTCATAACAGTGTATGAATTAAAGGCTTCCCCACCCCAAATTGAATATAATAAAATTATTTTAATTACAGTAACATATTAAAAATAGCATTTTTTTGTGCATAGTTTTTGTTTCATATGAGATTGCACTAGACTCTTGCTAATAAAGATAGTCCATGAATATATCAATTGTCTTATCACTCAGCCTTGTTAGAGTAGACACAAACATTATTTACCAAGTACCTAGAAGTAACTTTTCTGAAAATGCATTTCCTGTATTACAAACACCTTCCATTTTCTCAGTCACTAATGTTTACAACAGTGTCGTAATGTGGAGTTAAAGTTTAATCAGTTTTGTTGATAGTGGACTGACCTGCTCAACTTGTTCTTAGTAACATACAATCCAGAGCAGACATTCAGCCATGTAACACCACTCTCCCGGAAGTGATGCAACTGGTGTGTTCTTCTATCCACTAGCTATTTGTTCTTTCAATGGCATCCATTTGAACAGTTTTTAAATCCCTCTAGAAAGTCAATGTTGATATCTGTGAAGTTCAAATTTATCACAAATCTCAAAGTCAGGAAGTAATCTACTTAAATATTCTTATACAGCGTGGGCTTTTCGATTTGAAATGAGTTACAGAACTTTATTTCAGTAATTGAGGGGAAAAAAAAAAGTTTTGCCTGATTACCATGTATTTCTTTGATATGTCACCATTTTAACCGGCGTGGTAAATTACTAGGAAATATCTTGACTAATAATGCTGAGACAACCACCACCACCACCACCACCTCAGTAGAGCGTATTACCACAGAACAAACATATATGCATTTAAAGATCTTGGCTACTAGACCACCATACACTGGTTCTCGTGAGCAGATTATAAAGTGGACTTGTCAGGATTGTATAAAAAAGAAACTATTGATAATTTTTTCTGGTTACTAATTTCTACACAAAATTACATTTAAGTTTTATAAAGAATTCACCCACTTTCTATATTTCAAAAGATTTTATAGAAGAATATGCCACAACTTCCCGCCTATGATTTCCTGAAAATAATGCTGAGATGCCCAAGAGATTTGCCCAATGTCAGAACTTGTACATATCAATGAATCAATGAAACAAAGGACAACATGCCTGAGTACCACTATGTACCAAATATTGGAGGTTTCTAAGGGGAAACCAGCAGATAGCTCGACGCTTCTTCATCAAGGACTTGGCAGGAATAAAACGGATACCTAAGAGAACTGGGAAGAGTGCCCCTCCTAGTGCACATCTTACTTTTAGAAGAGCAGAGCTGAATACCTGCTCCCTGGCATGGTTTGCTCCCAGGCGGAAGAGGCAGGGAGTGCTTGATTTATTCTTACTAAATGTATAAATCTGATAAGTCACTCCACCTGCAGCCCGCTAAGGAGATGGAGAAAGCCCAGGAGTCCTTAGGGAAATTCCCTAGGAATTTCCATGGAAATCAAGGGATGGGAAGCCTAGGAGTGCTTAGGGAAACTCCTTCAGAATCTCAATAGAAAGTAATGCATGGGGAGGAAACATTTCCCCAACACCAAGCACTGTGGGTGCGAGTCTTTGCCAACTCTAGTCTCAATTCAGTTGCCTATAACAACCACCCCCACATGCTTGCTGTTCTCTCTTTCTAGGGGACCAGTAAAGTGTCATCTACTTAGTATTGCTAAGGGCTTTGCCCACCATATCATAGTTTGAAAATATTCCCATTTTTCTAATTGAAAAAGGGTGACGATACTAAGTTTTCCTGCAATTCCATAAGGTAGACGGTCTTTCCCATCCACCACAGAATCCAAAGCCTTCCTCAGATTCTCTAAGGGGCATCTGATGGCAAAAGGTTAAGAACCACTGTCTTCTAGGGAAGGCAGACTCTTCCTGACCTCCAGCTTGGTAAAGATAACTCTTCTGTGTCTCCAAGGACACTAACTGTCCTACGAGAACAAAGCTCTGTTCTATTCCCCATTTAATTTGCTGCTGTTACTTCACATGAGTTTCCTGGAATTATCCCATTTAAATCCAACATCCATCACATTTAATCCACTCTTCCAAAATGCCCCGAAGCTCTTGGATGTCTGCACAGGAAATTGATCAACGTGCTGTGTTCTGGTTGGACCTTGTGTGAGACTGAGCTTTTATCTGGGGAGTAAGGTGCAAAGGGGCTTCTCCAAGTCCTTAGAAACTTTCTGCTAAATCCCTGCCTTATGGTGCTATCTCCTTGATTCCAGGAAGGCCATGTACATCTGGGTTCATCATCCTAATGGGATTGAGGGTGAGGGTGGGGATGTGGGAAAAAGATGATCAATACATGTGGCACTTTTGTATGGATTTTTTTATCCAACAAATATTTCTTGGACATTTTCTAAATGCCCAACACTGCCCTAGACACCAGGGACACTAAAATGAATAAGACATGAAACTTACATTCAGTGAGGGAGGCAAGTAAGTTGTAGACTTTATCTAGTTTTTCACATTCTCATGTTTGGCCATAGTAAAGTCCATCATATATTCCCACAGAGTATAGAACCTAACAGAAAGACCATGAAATGGAAAACAAACCTTTTCAACATTTCAGAAATTATTTTCTCTATGAAGTCTAAACATAGACAAAAATATCTCAAACTAGAGTTTGAAAATCTCGTTTCCTCTTAAAGGAATTATCATCTTAGTAAGTGAGAGACCTCAACTGAAATAAGTGTCCTCAGAGTTATAGGAGTTGATGTAAATGCTATCTACTTTTTAAAACAGCATCAACAAGACTGCTCCCACCTGAAACTGCTTATCGCATCTATTTTTAAGCAAGGGGAACTCTAGAGGCCGCATATCATAGGTGTTTGAAAATATTCCTATTTTTCTAATTAAAAAAAGGTGAAGATACTAAGTTTTCCTGCAATTCTATAAGGTAGGCAGTCTTTTCCATCCACCACAGAAAACTTACAGCCATCCACAAAGGATCCAAAGCCTTCCTCAGATTCTCTAAGGGGTATCTGATGGCAAAACTCCCATCTTCTTGTCCAGCAGCATTTCACAAGCTGAGACCTAAACCCAGGTCCACCTTATTGACCCTCCTACTCTTCTCCATCTAAAATAGCACCATTTTCAACTTTCTCAAGTGCTTTCTTAGATACATGATCATTAGGAAACCTTAATGCTTGGCAATCCTTCACTCTTCATCAAGCCAATACCTCCTTCCCTTTGCACATCAAGAAGTTCTGAGCCTATGAATGCCGCTGGATCATCTCCCGAAGTGACATGAATAAAATTTATTCAAAAAACAATTTGGAACAAGTAATGTTTGCCAGAAACAGTGCAAAAGGCCAGGGATATGTGAAGAACCTAACAAAGCTGGCTTCCGTAATGAATAGACATAAACACACAATGACAAGAAAAAGTACAGGGCACTGTAAGAATACAAAACCATTGGACCAAATTTAGAATGAGGAATTGGGCAAAGCCCTTGCGCAGAAATAATATTTCAGTTGTGAGCTGAAGGGTAATAAGACAGCATCTGTCATGACAAGGTAACATAATAAGAAACATGCCTTTGATGTGCAACTCATGGAACATATTCTCTTTCTAGGAAGTCAAATATGGACATATTATTTCTGAGACAAAGCTTCTTCAAAATTGTGTAGAAAGAAAGTTCTTAATCCCTGAAGTGATTCAGAGTGGTGACTTCAATTAAAATAAAGTGGAATACGTAATAAAAGGAGGATTAGTAATCACTTGAGTTTTGTTACCACAATAACTTGATGCCAGCTGCAGTTATCATTAACCGTACTGTAGCGTTCAGACAGCTTTACGAATGAGGAAAACATCCATCGGTTACACTGAAGATGCTTGAGTGCCGTTTATGGTGTTTGTGGCCTTTGTAGTGTGTATGCCTTTGTCATATTTCTGCCAGAAATATCCTTGCATTATACTCCATAGACATAGAGCCTTTATGTTTTATGAGTGAGAATAAACTATGACAGGTGGCCTATTTTAACATTCTGGTTATTTCCCTTGTATGAAATAATTTTAAAAAAAAACTAAAAAATTAGTAACAGTGAGGCAGCTCTCAGATATTGAGGTCCTGGGGACCATGGCACATCAATCAGGGGGTAGGCTGAACAGAGTGCCAAAGACTTAGCATCTTTCGGTGCAAGTTAGGAAGCTAATAAAATGCCTCTAGCATGGAAGAAAGAACAGGTGCAATGTGCCTGGCAAACAGATTCTCGCCCCAAGTCCTGCTCTTTCTTGCCTTTCATTCAAAACCCACCACATCCCCACTCTCTAGCTTACTTCTGCCTTAAGTTTCTACCTTTCATTTTTTGTCTTGTTTAATTCTCACTTTTTTTTCAATCTTCTCTATGGCTTTGGAAGCAGATCATTTCACCTTGACTTTGATACTGTGAAATTCCTGAGTCATAAAATGGTGTATTTTTAGAAAGTAATGTATGTGATAACTATTTGTAGCATAACATGTAATTATCACTGTCTTGAACAGAATAAATTAATTCAGATTAAATTTGGAGAATGTTTAATCTTTTTTTTTAATTTCTTCTTTTTTTTGATAGCTTGGTACCATTGGGGAAATACTTAACTTCCTGATTTGAACTGTTGAACTAGATATTATATTTTTTAAAATGTTTTTAACTTTTTTCTACTCAGGATACGTTGAAAACACTAAACTGTAATTCTTAACACAACCTTTGGAATCAGATAGACTTCAGTTCAAATAAATGGGGATAATAATGTCTACCTTATTACTGTATCATGATGATTAATTTATACAGTATGTATAAAGGCTTAGTATTGTGCCAGGGAAGCCCCACCCCCAAACATTTGCAGGGCTTGGGGCTGGAGAACTATATCCAATAGTCTAAATATATCAAAGTTATAAATGAAGCTAAAAAACTTTTAAATAAAAATATGATCTACTCAGTCCTGATACCTGCAGCATCAGGATTGGAGGAAGACTCAATAACAACCTGCATTATGCAGATGACACAATCTTGCTTGCTCAAAGTGAAGAGGACTTGAAGCACTTACTGGTGAAGATCAAAGACCACAGCCTTCAGTGTGGATTACACCTCAACATAAAGAAAACAAAAATCCTCATCCGGACCAATAAGCAACAGCATGGTAAACAGAGAAAAGATCGAAGTTGTCAAGGGTTTCATTTTACTTGGATCCACAATCAATGCCCATGGAAGCAGCAGTGAAGAAATCAAAAGGTGCATTGCATTGGGCAAATCTGCTGCAAAAGACCTCTCTAAAGTATTGAAAAGCAAAGATGTCACCTTGAAGACTAAGGTGCACCTGACCCAAGCCATGGTGTTTTCAATCACCTCATATGCATGTGAAAGCTGGACGAAGAATAAGGAAGACTGAAGAAAAACTGTTGCCTTTGAATCATGGTGTTAGCGAAGAGTATTGTAATATACCACGGACTGCCAAAAGATCGAACAAATCTGTTTTGGAAGAAGTAACAACCGGGATGGTCCTTAGAAGCAAGAATGGCAATATTACATCTCACATACTCTGGACATGCTATAAGGACCAATCTCTGGAGAAGGACATCATGCTTGGTAAAGTAGAGGGTCAGTGAAAAAGAGGAAGACCCTCAATGAGACGGATTGACACGTGGGCTGCAACAATGGGCTCAAGCATAACAATGATTGTGAGGATGGCGCAGGACCGGGCAGTGTTTCATAGGGTCACAGTGAGTCGGAACTGACTTGACGGCACCTAACAACAGCAACACATCTGCCTTAACAAATCTATCCTAATAACAACAAATTTAAATATATGTATAAAAGTAAGTTTTTTCTATGATTAAAAATTGGTAAAATGTTGAAGACAACTGAGTTTATTTATAATGATATATCTGGAAGTTCTGCTGCTGGGCCAATGATGTTCAGATGAATAATAAAATAAAGATATGCATAATTTATAAATTATTACAGATATATTTTACAAAACTTATTTTCGCTGCCACTTTAGCAAAGTCACTAATCAAGCCTTTCATGTAAATTGTGTTCTAATGTCAGTAATCACTTAAAAAGTAAAAAACAAAGTTTATATTTAGCGAAACCATATGTATTTATATATATATTTACAGAAATCTAGGTTTTATTTAGGTTTTAACTGAAGTTATTTTTTTCTTGTATAAAAGGCAAACTTATCTTTCACAATCCAAAGGTAAAATACAAATTATATTTAATTAATATCAAATTTTAAAATCAAAAGCATTTAAATATAACAGATTTTAAAATGTACCATTATGAATATTTAACGACATCTTATTAAAGTTAAAAAAATAAACTATTTGTATTCTTCATGGTGAGCGTCAGCCTGTTGTGGGCACACAGAACGAGTGATGCCCTCTGTCCTCTCAGATGCACACCAGCAGCTTTGAAGCTGTCAAGGTGGAAGTATTTACCCTACAAAATCGACCACCACTGCAAATCAGGCTCTTCTCCCCTAAAGCTGGTTGTTAGACGTTTGCCGGCACTGCACTGAGTGTCACACTTACCCCAAGAGGCGCCTACGATGTGATGGGAACTTTCCAGGAGGAGGAAGTGGTCAGCTGGATCAAATGCTGCTGAAAGGCTGAGTAAGATGAGGAGGAAACAGAATCTATAAATGTGTCAATGATGGAATTCTTAGTTTTGGCAAGAGAGTTTCAGTGAAGAGGTGAGGAGAAGAAGCAGGCAGGTCTACTTGAAGAGTAATAGAAAGTGAAGAAATGTAGATTTAGGATATAAATAAATCTTTCAAAAAGTGTGGCTGCAAGGGAAGCAGGGAATTGGGCTGGTAGATGGAGGGCTGTTGTAGCTGCTTTGAGGTGTTTTATAACTGGCAATAGAAATATTTTTATGTTATAAAATTAAAAAGGTCTCTAACACTTGTTATGTTTGGTGATGGGAAAGGCAATACCCAATATGGGTGAAGTCTGCACAACTTGACCAACGTAAATGAAGACACTAAGAAGCGTGCAACAATAGGGGACAATTTCGTAAAAACTACAACAGATAATTTTGCAATAACAATAATAACCGATGAAAGATACGTGAGGTTACTTAAGTAGACATGTATGCATATATGGGTGTAGGAACACACATGTGAGTATGTGAGCATGTGTGTACAGGTGTATCTACAGGCATATGTATATACATGTGTATGTGCGCTGCATACGTATTCATATATATAATAGTGCATATAGGGGGCACAGTCAAGAAAACTTCCTGGACATATCGAAGCACCTTGTGGGACTGAGTTACTAGGTTGAAGACTTAGAACCATAGCCTCAGGGGTCATCTAGGTCAATTGGCATAACATAGTTCATAAGCAATGTTCTACATCCTAGGCTGGTGAGTCGCATCTGGGGTCTTAAAAACTGGCACAGCCATCTAAGCTACAACTATGGGTCTTTTCCCATTTGGAGCAAAGGAGAGGGAAGGAAACTAAAGACTCAAGAAAAAAATTAGTCCACAGGACTAGTGGCCCACGAGGACCACAGCTTCTTCTAGCTTGAGACCAGAAGAACTAGATGGTGCCTGGTTACCACTACTGACCGCTCTGACCAGGGATACGATAGAAGGTCCCGTTTAGAATGGGAGAAAAATATAGAACAAAACTCAAATTCCTAAAAATAGCCAGACTTCCTGGACTGGTAGACTAGAGAAAGCCCAGAGACTGTTGCCCTAAGATACCCTTTGAACGTGGAACTGAAGTTGCTTTCAGTGATCACCTTTTATCAAAATAAGAGACTGGCTTATAAAATAAACAATATCACCTGAGAATACTGTACTCCCTTAAAGTAATCAATCATATGAGGCCAAATGATCGACATTTACTCTGAAACAAAGATGAGAATCTAAGGAGAGTCAGGGAAGCTAGATCAGTGGAAAGAGAACAGAAAGAATGGAAATGATGAGAATGTTGACATATTGTGAAAAATGTAGCCAACGTCATGGAACAAGTTGAATAAAAATTGTTAAATGGCAGCTTAACTTGCTATGGTAAACTTTCACCTAAAACGCAACAAAAAAGAAGATAAAAATGTCCCTGGGTGGCACAAAAATTTATGGTTGACTACTAACCGAAAAGTTCAAACGTACCACAGAAGAAAGGCCTGGTGATCTGCTTCCATAAAGATTACAGTCAAGAAAACCCTATGGAGCTCAGTTCTACTCTGACACATATGGAGTCACATGAGTAAGAATCGACTTAACTACAACTGGTTTGGTTTGGTTCTTGGATCACCGCTGACAATATATATTATTTTCCATTAATGACAATTGAGCAATTGGAATATTTAAAAAGTAAAAGTTTATTAAAATCAAGACTCATAAAATTTTCTGATGGAAATAGCTTCCTATGACATTAATAAAAGTATGTCACTTAGATCCAGAAAGGCCTAGGTGGTTAGGACTATGGTCAAAATATTTATGTAAAATTAAATATTTTCTCAAAGTTCAGAGAATACTTTTTTCTTAGCTGAAATTGAGTTCCATAGTCTTTTAAATATACATCTGTGATGGTATGCATTAAAAAGGGAAAAAAAAGTTGGGTTTTAGAATTGATTGGTGCCAAGCAGACAAGCAGTTATGTTTATCTAAACAAAGTAAAACTCAGCCGGTATCTTAGCAATAATGGCAAATATTATTACTACCAATAGTAACATGCCTGGAGTTTAAAAATAATTATTAAAATTATAATGATAATTGTTAACATTTGAGTCTCACTGTTGCTTAGAACTGTGAAAAGTACGTGTGTTTTCTCATTTCCTCCTCAAAGTGCTACCGGGCAGGAATTGTGCTATCCTCTCTTCGTGAATAGTTGGAGAGTTTAAGGAACTTGATTAGGTTTGTGGAGGTGAAGTTGGAGCTGCAGCAATTTTACCGATTTCAGCTGGTTCAGCAGGCAGTCAGGGACTTTCATTCCCAGGCCAATAACTGGCTACAATTGTGTTGCCGGCTATAGACCCTAAGATCCTCGAGTATAGAGAGACTCCTTTTCATCTCCTCGTCCCTGTCACTTACAACATGTGCGTAACAAACGTACGTTGGGTTGCGCAGCTAGTTCAGGGATAGGACCCGCCTCGTTTTTATGCAAAAATGCAGGCTTCAGACTACATTAAATCCCAAGCAACAAAGTCAACTTTCAGAAGAATCTGAATGAAGGTCTAAGTCTTCAAGAATGCAGTTATTGTACCCGACCTGGGAACTTTGCCTAAAATTCGAGTTCCGCCCTATCATTCCTGTCTGAATAGCACGGCTTTCCTGCAAACCTGCATTGCTAGAGGCTTGTCTTCTTAAATGGAATCCATTGACGAGTGAGATTTAAAACAAAAAAAACTAAACGTTCTGTCAAAGACAAAGTGATCGTAATGGGTTTAAAGAAAGAATATGTGGCTGAAAATAATATTGGTATAGTGTCTCTGAGGCCAGCCATGTATTCATGGTGTCCATGTGTATTAATTTCCAATATAATTTCTCCTATTAAGTGAAAAAAATAAGCATTATATCTGATTCAGAATATTTTCTACAAGCAAAAAGATTTCAAATTAAAAGAAACACTGTGGTGCACGAATAGGAAATATGAAGAAAGAAGTCACTTGGACAGACTCCATTTGTTCAGCAGTTAAGTGCGACATATTCACCGAAGCGTTTACTCCTAAAGTCAAAACGAATTTCAGTTATGACTTAGATTGCTAGTAGCCATGTTACAACAGGTGACTTGAGGCTTCTATGATAACTGCAGAACGGAGATAGTACCCCTACAGCCCACAAGGAGAGTCTGGGACCAGGTCAGGAAAACTGGTATGTGTGCACTAACCTAACTTGTTTCATTTCATTTAAATCCGTGTCCTGTGGATACGATAGATTTAACAGTCAGAATGCATATGAGTGGTCCTTCATTGCCAGGATCAACAGATCTCTCTGGCTAACACGAGGAAGGGTCTAGTAGTTCTTAGAAGTCCAAGAACAGACACTATTGTACACCAGATGACACAGGGATCCAAGGCCCTCAGCAGCAGTTTGTAGACCATCTTTCCACTCTGCCATTGTGACAACTTAGGCGCTCTCTCAGGTTCTCTCTCTCTGGTTGTCTTGTTGCATCCCAGATCAAATGGATCATTCGCTACTTGCCCGTATTTTCTCTACCTATGTTGGTGGTTGCTGTCGAGTCTGCTCCAACTCATGGCGACTCCAGGTCCACAGAACCAAATGTTTCCAGGTCATGTGTCATCCTCATAATCCTTGCTATGTTCTAGTCCATTGTTGAAGCCACTGTGTACTCTGAGCGCCTGCCAACCTTCTAGCACTATATTGGATAACATTCTGTTGTGATCTATAAGGTTCTCACACGCTAATTTTTGTAAATAGATTGCCAGGCCTTTCCTCCTAGTTTGTCTTAGTTCGGAAGCCCCACTGAAACCTGTCCACCATAGGTGACCCTGCTGGTGTTTGCAATGCCAGTGGTACAGCTTCCAGTATCACAGCAGCATGCAAGCCCCCACGGTATGACAAACTGACAGGCAAGTAGTGGTCTGTACCTGTAGTAACTCAGTTCATTCATAATTATTACATAATGCCTTTCTTATTCATAATCTTTTAGTTTCTCTTCTAGTTATTAATTGCCTAATTCTTTTAGTATTCCCCAATTCAAATTTCCAAGAGGGAACAATCTCATTGACCCAGCTCTTTCCTCCTAGGGCAAGGTCTTTGGAACTCAGAGGTCACTTCATTTCCAATGGCAAAGCCTATGGATTAGGCATCTTGGAAGCAGATGCCCAGTTTTGGTCTGGTCAGGGCCAAGGGAGACAGAGCAGTTTATGCTGTATAAAACCTAGCTCTCCAGATCTGCTCTGCCCAGGGGCTAAAGGCAAGTCTGTTTTGTTTAGAACAGGCTGTGGGTATAGCAGGGACCATGATTAACTTCTCCAGGGCAAAGGTTTTCAGTAATCTCTTAACCACTGACTGAGCAGACAGAATCTCTGGTTTAAAAAAGCTGTCAGTATCCTCTAGCACATACACACTGTCTGTTCAGTGGGGTACCTTGGAGAGATGGCAGATCTCGGATTTGAGATTCTGAACTTCTCCTCACTATTGATGTTACCCTTCAAGAGTTAGCTAAGAATTTGTCCACAGGATTCTTGAGAGTCTCCAAAGCATCAAATATGTACTGGTTAATATCAGCTGTAAAAACCGCTCATGCAGACGATTTAAAACAATGTGGATTACTTGATTTTTCTTCACCTGTTAGCATATACTATTTTGTATTTTGTGAATGACAAAATATTTTCAATAATAATTGCCCCCTTTGGCTGTTTAATCTGCAGTCTTCAGAGAACAATAAAATAATCTACATGGAAGTGTCTAGAATGTAGTATATGGTCAAGAAATGATATTTTCTCTACCTTGGCTTCATGATTAAAAATGGCTCCCATTGAAAAGTGAGCCTACAACCAGATATTCATGGAGAAATGGAATTGGAAATGGATTAAATGGATTATAGTACAGAACTCTAATACCCACTGTGTGACACTTAAACATATGATGTCCAGACATTGTAAGAAATGCACTTTAAAGAGATATTTGTCACTTTTAAGTTGTTATAGTAAATAACAGGATAAAGCTATTTGAGCCAAACTATTTTGAGCTTCCTGAAAAGAATTAAAATATAGTGTCAGGAGCTTAAAATTGCATCTAGATCCTTAATCAAGTTCTAGTTCTCTCATTGGACCCTGCCTGATGGACCGTGTCAGACTGCTCTGGTTCAATTTAATAATTCAACATTCCATTTATGTGACAGCATTTAATTTAATCATGTACTGTCCAATTCTGTATTGGTGACTCACATTTTATTACACTATTATGCACTATATATATTCATACACTGTATGTGTATTTATAGTCTTTCAGATGGACTGAGAGAAATCTGTAAATGTGTTTCCCAAACTTTCTTAATATCCTTCAGGGCAGTGACAAAATTTTACAGAGTCAATCTCCAACTTGCATCCATCTGATTTATGTATGACTCATAGATACAAATGCCTGTGAATAAACTCTATATGACCACCTCTATTTTCTGCCTCCTTGTTCCTGCTCTCTCTCTCTCTTCTTTTAACCGCTTCATTGAGATAATAATTAACATACCATAAAATTCACCCACAATCAATTTTAGAACATTTTAAGCACCCCCAAAAGAAATTTCTTACGCATTACTAGTCACTCTTGATTTCCCCCCAAGATCCCCCACCCTAGGTTACTATTAATCTAATCTCTGTCTCTGTGGATTTACCTATTCAAGATATTTTACATATATGGAATCCGACAATATGTGGTCCTTGGTGATTGGCTTCTTTCACTTAGCTTAATGTTTTTGTGGTTCATCCATTTTGTAGCATGTATCAGTACTTCATTTCTTTTTCTTGCTGAATGGACATACCATTCAGTGTGTATGTATAAAAACAGTGGAATATTATTTAGCAAGAACAAATGAAATACTGATACATGATGCAGCATGTATGAACCTTGAAAACATCATGCTACATCGTCAATGAAAGAAGCCAGTCACCAAGGACCACATATTGTGTCATTCCGTTTCTATGCAGTGTCCTGAATAGGCAAATGCATAGAGACAGAGAGTGGATTTATGGTTGCCTAGGGCTGTGGGAGATGGAGGGATGATTGGGGGTAGGGGGCGTGACAGCTAAAGGGTAATGGGATTTGCTTCTCAGGTGATGAGAATGTTCTAAAATCAGTTGTGGTGGTTGCACAACACTGCAAGTGTACTGAAAGCCACTGAATTGTATACTTTAAATCAGGGATTTGTATAATATGAGCACTATATCTCATTAACAATTAAAACTAACTCACCATCTTTATCGTTATATCTGCTCCTCCTCCAGCATCATCACACATTTAAGAATTCAAGCTAGAAACTTGAAATACATCTTAATATATCCATTCTTTTTATTATTGTACTTTAAGTGAAAGTTCACAATTCAAGTTAGTCTCTCATACAAAAATTTATACATACTTTGTTATGTGACCCTAATTGCACACTCCTCCTTTTCACCCCTGATTCCCCGTGTCCATGCAACCACTCCCTGACTCTCTCTGCCTTCTCATCTCACCTCCGGACAGAAGCTGCCCATTTAGTCTCATGTATCTACTTGAGCTAAGAAGCACACTCTTCACCAGTATCATTTTATGTCCCATAGTCCAGTCTAATCTTTGTCTGAAGAGTTGTCCTCGAGAATGGTCTGAGTTCTGGGTTGACAGAGAGTCTGGGAAACATGTTTTCTGGGGTTCTTCCAGTCTCAGTCAGACCATTAAGTCTGGTCTTTTTACTAGAATTTGAGTTCTGCACCCCACATTTCTCCTGCTTCAGCAGGGACTCTCTGTGGTGTTCCCTGTCAGGGCTGTCATTGGTCATAGCCAGGCACCATCTCCTTCTTCTAGTCTCAGGCTGATGCAATCTCTGGTTTATGTGGCCCTTTCTGTCCCTTAGGCTAATACTTTCCTTGTGACTTTGGTGTTCTTCATTCTCCTTTACTCCAGGTGGGTTGGGACCAGTTGTTGCAACTTAGATGGCTGCTTGCTAGCTTTTAAGATCCCAGATGCCATTCACTAAAGTGGGATGCGGGACATTTTCTTAATAAACTTTGTTATGCCAATTGACCTAGATGTCCCCTGAAAGCATGGTCCCCAGACCCCAGCCCCTGCTACTCTGTCCCTCGAAGTTTTTGGCTCTATTCAGGGAACTTCTTAGCTTTGGTTTAGTCCAGTTGTGCTGACTTTCTCTGTAGTGTGTGCTGTCCTTCCCTTCACCTAAGATAATTCTTGTCTACTACCTAGTTAGTGAATAACCATCTCCCTCCCTCCTCACCCTCGTAAGCATCGAAAAGTGTTTTCTTCTGTGTTTAAACCTTTTCTTGAGTTCTTATAATAGTGGTCTTATACAATATTTGTCCTTTTGTGACTGACTAAATTCACTCAGCATAATGCCTTCCAGACTCCTCCATGTTATAAGATGTTTCACGGCTTCATCGTTGTTCTTTCTCATTGCATAGTATTCTATTGTGTGAATATACCATAATTTGTTTATCCATTCATCTGTTGATGGGCACCTAGGTTGTTTCTATCTTTTTGCTCTTGTGAACAGTGCTGCAGTGAACATGGGTGTGCATATAACTACTCGTGTGATGGGTCTTATTTCTCTAGGATATAGTCCACGGATCAAGACAACTGAATCATATGGTAGTTCTATTTCTGACTTTTTTTTATGCCACGTATTAGGGCTCCTAGCATTGTCCCTATTTTTTCTTCCATGATCTTTATCGTTTTCGATTTGATATTTAGGTCTTTGATCCATTTTGAGTTAGTTTTTGTGCATGGTGTGAGGTATGGGTCTTGATTCATTTATTTGCAGATGGATATCCAGTTATGCCAGCACTATTTGTTAAAGTGACTGTCTTTTCCCCAATTAACAGACTTTGGGCCTTTGTCAAATATCAGCTGCTTATAGGAATTTATGTCTGGGTTCTCAATTCTGTTCCATTGATCTATGCATTTATTGTTGTACGAGTACCACGCTGTTTTGACTGCTGTGATGGTATAATAGGTTCTAAAATCAGGTAGTGTGAGGCCTCCCACTTTGTTCTTCTTCTTGAGTAATGCTTTATTTATCCGGGGCCTCTTCCCTTTCCATATGAAGTTTGTGATTTGTTTCTTTTTCTCATGAAAAAATGCCGGTGGAATTTGGATCAGGATTGCATTGTATCTGTAGATCACTTTGGGTAGAATTAACATTTTCACAATGTTGAGACTTCCTATCCATGAGCAAGATATGTTTTTCCACTTTTGCATGTCTCTTTTGGTTTCTTGCAGTAGTGTCTTGTAGTTTTCATTGTATAAGTCTTTTATGTCTCTGGTTAGATTTATTCCTAAGTATTTTATCTTCTTGGGGGCTATTGTAAATGGTATTGATGTGGTGATTTCCTCTTGGAAGTTCTCTTTGTTGGTGTAGAGGAATCCAACTGACTTTTGTATTTTTATCTTGTATCCTGATACTTTGCTGAAATCTTCTATTAGGTCCAGTAGTTTTCTTGTGGATTCTTTGGGGTTTTCTGTGTATAAGATCATATTACCTGCAAATAGAGATAATTTGACTTCTTCCCTACCAGTTTGGATGCCCTTTATTTCTTTTTCTAGCTTAATTGCCCTGGCTAGGACCTCCAGCACAATGTTGAGTAAGAGTGGTGATAAAGGGAATCCTTGTCTGGTTCCCATTTTCAAGGGGAATGCTTTCAAAGTCTCTCCATTTAGGATGATGTTGGCTGTTGGCTTCGTATAAATGCCTTTAATTACATTGAGGAATTTCCCTTCTATTCCTATATTCCTATTTTGTTGAGAGTTTTCATCACGAATGGGTTTTGGACTTCATCAAATGCCTTTTCCACATCGATTGATAAGCTCATGTAGTTCTTGTCTTTTGTTTTATTTATGTGATGGATTACATTGATTGTTTTTCTAACGGTGAACCATCCCTGCATACCTGGTATAAATCCCACTTGATCATGGTGAAATGTTTTTTTTTTTTTGTATGTTGCTTAATCGTATTGGCTAGAATTTTGTTGAGATGTTTTGTGCCATTTTTCATGAGGGATATTGGTCTGTAATTTTCTATTTTTTTGGTGTCTTTACCTGGTTTTGGTATCAGGGTTATGCTGGCTTCATAGAATGAGTTTGGGAGTATTCCATCCTTTTCTATGCTCTGAAATACCTTTAGTAGTAGTGGTGTTAACTCTTCTCTGAAAGTTTGGTAGAATTCTGTAGTGAAACTGTCTGGGTCAGGGATTTTTTTTATTGGGAGTTTTTTAATTACCTTTTCAATTTTTTATTTTGTTATCAGTTTATTTAGTTGTTCTACCTCTGTTTGTCTTAGTTTAGGTAGGTAGTGAGTTTCTAGAAATTTATCCATTTCTTCTAGGTTTTCAAATTTGTTAGAGTACAATTTTTCGTAGTATTCTATTACAATTCTTTTAATTTCAGTTGGGTCTGTTGTGATATCACCCACCTCATTCCTTATACAGGTTATCTGCTTCCTCTCCTGTTTTTCTTTTGTCAGTTTGGCCAATGATTTATCAATTTTGTTGATCTTTTCGAAGAACTAGATTTTGGTCTTGTTAACTCTTTCAGTTGTTTTTCTAATCTCTATTTCATTTAATTCTGCTCTAATTCTTATTATTTCCTTTCTTCTGGCGCCTGAGGGCCTCTTTTGCTGCTCTCATTCTGCTTGTTCCAGTTGTAGGGTTAATGTTTTGATTTTGGCCCTTTCTTCTCTTTGGATGTGTGCATTTTTTGCTATAAACTGACCTCTGGGCACTGCTTTTGCTGTGTCGCAAAGGTTCTGGTAAGATGTGTTTTCATTCTCGTTTGATTCTATGAATTTCTTTACTCCATCCTTAATTTCTTCTATAACCCAGTAGTTTTTGAGCAAGGTGTTGTTCAATTTCCTTGTCTTAGTTTTTTTTTTTTTTCTTGCTATTTCTGTTATCGATTTCTACTTTTATGGCCTTATGGTCAGAAAAGATACTTTGTAGTATTCTGATGTCTTGGATTCTGTTAAGGCTTGCTTTATGGCCTAATATGTGGTCTGCTCTGGAGAATGTTCTCTGTACATTGGAAAAGAAAGTATCCTTGGCTGCTGTTGGGTGGAGTGTTTGGTATATGTCCATGTGATCAAGTTGGTTGATTGTAGCATTTGGTTCTTCCATGTCTTTATTGAGCTTCTTTCTGGATGTTCTGTCCTTCACCAAAAGTGGTGTATTGAAGTCGCCTACTATTATTGTGGAGCTGTCTATCTCTCTTATCAATGCTGTTAGAGATTGTTTTATGTATTTCGGAGCCCTCTCATTGTGTGCATAATATTTATTACAGTTATGTGCTCTTGGTGTACTGACCCTTTAATCATTATATGGTGTCCTTCCTTATCCTTTGTGGTGGATTTTACTTTAAAGTCTATTTTGTCAGAGATTAGTATCGGCACTCTTGCTCTTTTTTGAGTGTTATTTGCTTAATATATTTTCTTCTATCCTTTGAGTTGTAGTTTGTTTGTGTCTTTAAGACTAAGCTGTGTCTCTTGTAGGCAGCATATAGATGGATCTTCTTTTTTATCCAATCTGCCACTGTCTCTCTATTAGTGCATTTAGTCCATTTACATTCAGCATAATTATTGATAGGTATGAGTTTAGTGCTGTCTTTTGGATGTCTTTTTTTTTTGTGTCTTATTGACAGTTTCTTTGTTGCACTTAATTTTCCATGCTGAATCGTTTTTCTTGATGTGTTTTTTCGTCTTTCTTATTGTTGATTTTGTTTTTGCTGAGTCTTTACGTTGTTCTTGTTTTTTATTTTTTGTGTAGGATTGTTAGTTTGCTAGTTTCCTTTGTGGTTACCTTTGTATTTATCCATATTTTTCTAAGTTTAAACCAGTCTTTTATTTTTTATATCACCTTGACTTCCTCTCCATATGAAAAATCTATGTCTACATTTTTTAGTCCATTTTTTGTTTTAATGTTGTCATCTTTTACATACTGACTTCTCTGTTTCCCTATTTTCAGTGTTTTAGGTTTGATTTATTTTTGTGACTTCCTTATCTGGGTTGATATCTGTTTGCTCTGTCCTGTGTTCTAGTGTCATGGATTGAATTACGATCCCGAAAAAATGTGTGTATCAATTTGGCCAGGCCATGATTCCTGGTATTGTGTGGTCTTCCTATATGTTGTAGATCCTGCCTCTATGATGTTAATCAGGGAGGATGGGCAGCAGTTGTGTTAGTAAGTCAGGACTCAGTCTACAAGATTGGATTGTGTCCTGAGGCAATGTCTTGAGATATAAAAGACAGAAGTGAGCAGAGAGACAGGGGGACCTCATACTGTCACAAAAGCAGCACCGGGAGCAGAGCGCATCCTTTGCACTGGGGTCCCTGTGCAGAGAAGCTCCTAGTCCAGGGGAACACCAAAGAGAAGAAGACCAACAGAGAGAAAAAGCTTTCCCTTGGAGCTGACGCCCAGAATTTGGACTTTTAGCCTACTTTGACTATGAGGAAATAAACTTCTCTTCGCTAAAACTGTCCACTTGTGGTATTTCTGTTACAGCAGCACTAGATGACTAAGACATCTAGTATTAGGTTGTTATCTGATATTATTGATTTTCTAACCAGAGGACTCCCTTTAGTACTTCTTGTAATTTTGGTTTGGTTTTTGCAAATTCCCTAAACTTCTGTTTATCTAATTCGCCATCATATATGAGAGACAGTTTTGCTGGATATATAATTCTTGGCTGGCAGTTTTTTTTTTCTTCAAGCGTTTATATATGTCATCCCATTGCCTTCTTGCCTGCATGGTTTCTGCTGAGTAGTCTGAGCTTATTCTTATTGAGTCTCCTTCTAAATGACTTTTCATTTATCCTTAACCACTCTTAAAATTCTCTCTTTATCTTTGGTTCTGGCAAATTTGATTATAATATGTGTTGGTGACTTTCTTTTGGGATCTACCTTATGTGGTGTTCAATGAGCATTTGGATAGATATCTTGTCATCTTTCACGATATCAGGGAAGTTTTCTGCCAACAAGTCTTCAATATTTTTTTCTGTATTTTCTATTATTCCCCCTGTTCTGGTACTCCAATCACTCATAAGTTATTTCTTTTGATAAAATCTCACATAATTCTTAGGGTTTCTTTATTTTTTTTCAATCCTTTTATCTGATTTTTCCTCAAATAAGTTGGTGTCAAGTGCTTTATCTTCAGTCTCACTAATTCTGATTTCTATTGTCTCAATTCTGCTCCTATGACTTTCTACTGAGTTGTCTAATTCTGAAATTTTATCCTTAATCTCCTGGATTTCTGATTGCTGTCTCTCTATGGATTCTTGCAGCCTGTTAAATTTGTCATTATGCTCTTCTCTAATCTTCTTAAGTTCCTCTATTGCTTGGTATGCGTTTTGTAAAATTTCCCTCCTGATCTCTTGAAGAGTTCTGTATATTAATCTTTTGTATTCTGCCTCTGGTAATTCCAGAAAATGCTCGTCCTCTGGAAAATTTCTTGATTCTTTATTTTGGGAGCCTGCTGAAGCCATCATGGTCTTCCTCTTTATGTGATTTGATATTGACTGTTTTCTCTGAGCCATCAATAAGTTATTATATTTATTTATTTTGTTTGCTTACTATGTCCTAGCTTCTTGTTTTATTTTGTTTTGATATGCCCAAATAGGCTGCTCATGTGAGCTAGCCCAATCGCCAGCACCCCTGAAGCTCCAACGTCCTGCCCCCAGGTGGCCAGACCAGCCACTAAGTATGTGAGCCCAGGAGTCCGCCCACTCCTCCTGTATGGATTCAGTTTAGGTGTCCGTAGTTGGCCACTGAGCTTGTGATGCAGACTCTCACCTACAGTCCTAGACAGGCATGGGTGATTGGTGTAGGCACAGGAATCTGGCTGCAGCAGGGGGTCACACGCTGAGCAAGGCAGGGGCCTGCCGGCTGTCCTCAAGTGTCCAGGAAGAAAGCATATCTCTGTTCCCTAGAGCACATAGGTGGGTGGGTTTTGCAGCCTGACTATGAGCACCCACTGTTGTTGGCTATAAGGACTGGGGGGCTCCACTTATTTTTCTTGGGCCCCTGTTGCAGGTGGCTAGGTGGCATGGTTGGAGCCATCAGTCCTCAGGCCCCTAATGTGGGTAGGTGAAGACTCTACTTAATGGACACAGCAGTGTCAAATGTCATGAACCTGACATTCCAGAGCTGAAACAGTTGAAGTTAGACTTCAGGTATGTACCCTGTTGTACTGTGGTAATGAGGGCCTAAGCTGTTGAAATGGACCCACACAAGTCTCTGCAGGGAGAAAGGCACTTGAAGTCTGTGGACCCCTTTTGCCTATGCCTAGGCAAAGGAGCTGTGCCTATCCTGAGCTCCTGGCTTAGTGGAGCCAGCAGTTATTTTTTCCTCTGTTTGTTAATTTATTCCCTCTCCAAGACTGGGAGAATGGCTCAGGGTGCGTGATGGGTCCTACTTCTGGCCCAGGGCACTCAGCAATCGCTGAAGCTGTCTCGGACCAAGTGTAGAGCAGGGAGAGGGTAGGTAAATGGAGAGAGGTTTTTCCCTAAGGGGTGAGCTTTGATCCACGCAATAGGCCAGATGCAAGTATTACTTTTACCGAGCTGCTTCTCACTGATTCTCTGCTGCTGGATGTGGAAAACACCTCTCAAGTGCTGCTGCTTGGCTCACCATCCACCACAAGCTGATCTGACCCAAAGGGCTCTGGCTCCCACTAGGTCAGGTCTGGCAACTCCTCACTGCTTCCAAACTGTCTTTCCCTCCCCCTGCCACTCAGTCTGATTCCTCAACTTTGCCATTGATGTTCAGGGCTCCTAGATTGTCATATATAAATGACTGACTTTTTGTTTCTGCTCTTTGTTGTAAGAGGGACCACCGGAAGCATCTAACTACTCCACTGTCTTTGCCCCGCCCCCTGAAATGCATCTGAAATTCTTTCCTCTCATTCATCTTCCACTTAGTATCCATCTAAGTCTTTTAGATTCTACCACCTTAATATCTCTACATCCTTTCTTTCCCTTCCGTTTTTATTACCACTGCTTGTCAAGCTTTAATCATTTTTACCCTGATTTACTGCCTCCTTCTCTTCTCTGTTGTCCCTGCCTCTAACCTCGGCTTTCCTCCAGGCACTGCAATAATGATCTTCATACAACACAAATGTGGTTATGTTCGTAATAACTGCTTCATATGCATCGCTGGATCCTTACAGTGTTCAGGATAAAGTTCATAATTGCTTAGTTTAGCATGCATGGCTCTTTATGCATGGTAATGTCTGTTTCTCCACTTCCCCAAGCTAACCTGCCTCACTAGCCATATGGAACTACTTGTAGCATCTTGAACTTGTCATGTGGTTTTAAATATCCAGCTTCTAGTAAAGAATCTGACACACTAACAAGGTCAATATATTTCTGTTGAATAAGAAAAAATGAGAATTCATTGTAGATATGAATATTATTATGTTCATTCACCTGTTCACACATTGGAAACTCTCCTTTCTTAAGTTGTACTTTACTGTCTAGAGCCTATAGGCTCCAGCCCTCAAGAGAACCAAATCAAGTATGTTGTAGGATGAGATATCTGTATTTTTTTAATGTGTCATCATGAGATAGGTATGCACTGAGGAGGGGGGAGAGAAAAGGAAAAGGGTTATTGTGAAGACGAAGCCAAGCAGGAATGACAGCTATTGTGAGTGGGAGAAGGAGACTATGTACCACCCAGAAGCTGTGCCTTCTCTGTGCTTTGAATAGGGCCAAGTGCATTGTCAACACTTTGCAAACATTAAATACCCCTAGGAAACAATTATTACTCACACCAGGGGAGATTGCATTATGCCAGAACTTTTTTCAGTTGCTTAGGGTGGTGCCTTGTGAAACCAATCCTTCTAATCTTCTATTTGTTCCCAGTATCAGCAACAAAGATCTTGAACTTACTTTAGTAACTAGAATTTTGAACAGTATCTTAAGCAATATTCAAATTTACTCTCCAGTCATTGATTCGGCTGTGTTCTTTTTAGTTATAATAACGACCATTCCTTGAGTGGTTCCAGAGGTGACCATTCTGATTAGGCTACTGATTTTAAAAAATGAAATTTTTATTGTGGTAAATATATAGGTAACAGAAAATTTACCACTTCTACAATCTTCACACGTACAGTTCAGTGACATTAGTTATCTTCATCATGTTGTTCAAACATCATCATTAATTTTTCCCATCACCCATAACAGAACAGGTCACTGATTTTTGGTAAACTGACAGCATTCCAAGCACATTTTTAAACTCTGTTTTAACTGACTGAATAATATTGGGTTGCTTCTGGATTAATTGATCATGTTTTCCTACAACCAAATTAATTAGAATCAACCACATTAATGATCATTTCAGAAATGTCATCTAAATATTCCCATTAATCAAAAGTCAAACTACCCAACCAGTTTGTCAGATATCTTTTGATTTTAATGAAGACCAGACAGTCATAAAGTTATAGTGATCACTCTGTTTTGCATAGTTGTGTACTTCTTCCTTGTTGAACTAGAAATACTCTGAAATTCAAAGTCATCCCATAAGAATGCAGTTGTCCATTGTGTAAACAAAAATGAGATAGAAAAAAGTTATTTATTAGATTGATGAATAAGGATAAAAAGGTTATTCTAGGCAATTGAATTGCATGTTTGTGCTAATTTTCAGAAATGGAGACAAAAGGTGCTCTTTTGCACATTGTCTTGAAGGCCAACGAAAGGAAGTCCATTGCAGAGCCAAGGCCTCCCCACCCCACCCCCTCTGTCCTCACTCATTGATATGTGACCTCAAGGCCAATTATAAAAAATGCACTTGAGCAACTGTCTTTCTTTTCAATGGGAGTGTCTTCGAGTGTCTAAAGAAAGACTCACCCTGAGACACTGAGCCTTTATAATTAGGATGGCTATGTCAACAGCAAGTATCATGTAATCTCTGTTCCTATCATGTGGGAGTGTGGCTCTTTCAAAGACATTCCACACTTTTGTGTGATCCTTGTGCTCTCAGCGTAAAAATACACACAAGTACATACACATACACATACACACACACACACACGCACACACAGATTCTCCTTCTGACCCACACAGCGTATGCCCCACACACCCACAGGAAGCCCTTTTGACAAAGTAATATTTCTTGAAGTCACATTTCAGAGCTGTCTCCCTGTCTTTCTTCTCTAGGTGGCTTAGAAAAGTTCTGAGGAACTATGGCATCAACAAATAATCTTGACCTTGTTTGACCCTTTGGGAAAATTAGAATCTTAAAAGAAATTATAATGACTTGTTTTATTCCTATCGTTTGACTACACTGACTTTCAAATACAGAATTGCCAAAAATGAGCATGGTATTTATTTTTAAATTCAGAGTATTGTCACTCTTGGCCATTTATCCCTCTTTAATTTTTCTAGACATGGAAATAATTAGCTTGAAAGCACCCCCTTCCTCCTTTTTCTCGTGGAAGGGAATCAGTGGAGAAAAAGTATACCTTAAAAATGTTGTCAGTCCAACTTAAAATGAGGGCCGTTGTAACACTAAGCGAAACTGGTAATTCCAGATTCCAGCTGCATAGATGAGTTGTCAAGCAATGAACCAAAGGATTTTAAAAAATTATCTGATTTAGTCACAGCAACAAAAACTTGTCCTACTTGCATAATTTTAAATTTACACTGCATTTTTGCCCTTTAGTGCTTTCTTTCAAAATGCACCTTCAAATATCATTTTTAACCTCATTTCTTTTTTTCCGAATTTCATAATTGTGAATATGATGCACATTTTCCTACAATTTCAAAACACTTCTATCGTTATTACCTCTGTGTGCCACTTTCTACATAGAGAAGTCAAACTACTAACAACTTGTATGCCCACACATCCAACCATCATCCCCTGCCCATCTGACACTTACAAAAGGCCAGGCACGCTGTGCCCTGGGGATCAAAGGAAATACAAGACAGATCCTTCTGGGGGCTGCATGGCCAGGTGTCAACACAGTCACGCTTAATGCTGCTTGTGAATTGTAACAGATATACAGAGTACAATAGTATTATATACTATTATATGTATTATGTCTTTGTTGTTAGGTGCCGCCAAGTCGATTTTGACTCATGGAGACCCCATGTGACAGAGTAGAACTGTCCCACAGAGTTTCCTAGACTGCAATCTTCATGGGAGCAGATCGACAGGTCTTTCTCCCAGGGAGCTGCTGGATAAGTCTGAACCACTGGTCTTTTGTTTAGCAGCCAAACACTCAACAGTCAAGGGCACTAACCAAAAGGCTGGTGTTCGAGTCCATCTGGAAGTGCCTCAAAAGAAAGGCTCAGTGATGTACTTCCGAAAAATCAGCCACTGAAAACCCTGTCATGCACAGTTCTACCCTGCCACACATGGGGGCTCCATGAATCACATAACTGGTGGTTTTATATAAATGCATTTGTAGCTCAGAATGGCAATGCATTCTTACCATCCTCCACACATTCAACTTTTTTATTTTATTTATGCTTGTAGCTCATGACAACACTGAACATATTATTTATTTTTAAAAAATTATTAGCTTTCCTCCCAATAAAATGTAAGTTCCATGAGTGTAGAGTGGAATCTCTTCTTAACTGCTGTATCCCGGTACCTAGAACAATGCCTGCCATGTAGAAGGTGCCCAACAAGTATTTGTTGGATGAATGAATAAATGACAATCAAGTGTAAACATTTTTACATTGAGGTGGTAGGGTGGCAGGGTATTTGTACTCTTTTGTTTTGAATGACAAGCAAGCATTCACCAGGTAGGCAAAATAAGAAAATATCCCCAGGCAGAGGGAGGAGGCTGTGCAGGTTTATCAGAGTTAGAAGTTTTGTTGTCTTTGGGAATTGAGAGTCCTGTTCAGTTTAGCTGGAAGAGACAGTATATCAGAGAATTACCCTGGTGATATCATAGCAGAAGAAAGAGAGAAAAGGAATGAATTGGGGGATATAGTGATAATGCAATGTATAGAGGTGAATATAAAGTTTATTAAGTTCTTGGAGATACAATTGGTCATAATTTTCCTATGTTAGGTTGTAATGTTGTAATATTATTATTTGTTCTTATTCTATCCTCCTTTTATTACTTATAGTAATTGGATCCTGTGCAAATTCCTTTATCATTTGGGGAAGTTAAATCCTTTTGTCAGAGGAACCAATACTCAGACAAAGGCTGAATATAGTTTTCAGACGTGTGAGAGAGGTCTGTTACTGAGGGTGCAGAAACACGCTCATTCAACATTGTTTATTTCAGCAGAGTTTACGTGCCAGCATTTTTCTAGACTAGAGATCAGCAAACTGTTTTCTCTAAAGGGCCTGGTAGTGAATAGTTTAGGCTTTGCAGGCCACACGTGGCCTCTGTTGTAACTACTCAAGTCTGCCACAGTAGGACTGAAGCAGCCACAGACATTCACAAAGGGATGTACTATGTTTAATGACACTTTACTTCTAGACATTGACATTTGTCTGCTTAGCATATTTTTGTATATTTTCATGCCTCACAAAATATTCTTCTTCTTTTGATTTTTTTCAACTGTATGAAAACATAAAAATACAAAAACGGGGTGTTAGCTGGATAATTTGGCCTATGGGCTGTAGTTTGTCAACCTCGCTATAGATACTAAAAATATAACCAAACAGAAAAATGTCTTCACTCGCTTGAAGCTTACATTTCAGTTGGAACTGAAATAATAATAATAAACAAAGATGGTTCTAAGTGCTAAGAATAAACACACCAGGATGAGGAAGACAGGGAGTGGTAGGGGTGCGAATTTGAGTGTGTGTGCGTGTTATTAAGCTTGTGGGCAGGGAAGGCCCCTCTGGCAAGGTGACATTTGACCTGGAGGAACTGAGGGAGTGAGCCTCTTCTGGAGGAGAGGGCTCAGGCAGAAGAATAACGAATGTGAGTTCCTCCTGCAGGATCATGCTCAGAAGGGTCTAGAAACAGAAGAGAAAGACAAGGCGGATGGAACGGAGCAAGTGAAGGGTAGAGCACCCCCTGTAAGAGACAATGAAACCAGTGAACACAATGAAGGAAAGACACAGAGTCCTGGATACAGTCAGCCCTGACGCCAGGGCCCCTCTGGGCAATAAAAGGCTTTTCTCCATTAAACCAGGAATACCTGAGTGGTGCAAAGGGTTAACTCTGTTGGCTGTTAACTGAAAGGCTGGAGGTTTGAGTGCACCCAGAGGCACCTCAGAATAAAGGCCGGGTGATCTACTTCTGAAAAATCAGCCATTGTAAACCCTGTGGAGCACAGCTCCACTGTGAAGCACATGGGGTCACCATGAGTCAGAATCGACTGGATGGCAATTGGATTTTTGCTCATTAAATCAATTTGAGTTAGGTTTCTTTGCAATTAAACAGCTGATACTATACCTAAGGATGTATATATACTGTTTGACAGATGATATGTCTAGGTAACTCTGAAGCCCCCAGTCACAGGCATGAGTTTTGTGGCTTATTCCTCTGCCTCGAGCTCTCTCTTCTCCTAGCCCTAAGATTCGATTATTTTATTTCACAGCACAAACAGGATCTTGAAAACGATGAAAGCTACAGGAGGGATTTAACATATTTCAGTAGATGGATGAAAAAACATTGAACAAAAGGGTGAATGAATGAGCGAATGAAGCCCTATATTAATATAAAAGGATAAGTCACCCATAAGAGAAAGCAGTATTATTATCCTTTCTCTAAAGGAACCTTTCATGAAAATACTATAAACTTCTCTGAAATGACATGAAAAATACTAGTTAATGCTTACTATGTACACTCACAGCTACACTAATATCTGGTTGCTCTGGTTCACTGCTGGTGCCCAGTAATAGCGACTGGGCCAGTAGAGTGACAGATTTTATGGGAGAAGGGACCAAATGCAGTTAAAACATACTTTTCTTCCACATCTTTTTTCAAAAATATATATCCTCATTTTTTCATTTGTTGGTGTGTAGTTTTCTTTTTAATTCATTGGCAATGATCCTTGAATCTAATAAAACAATACCTCAGTTATTTTAAGGGAATGATTTTAGAACATAAATATCAAAAAATAATTCCTGCTGGAAATTAGCAAATCTGTTGCAAAGTACAGGTAGTCCCCGATTTACAGCAGAGTTCTGTTCCAATGACTCTGTCCCAAGTCGGTTCTGATGTAAGTTGAATACCTTTTTTTTAACTTTCACTAACTATTATTACCTTTTATCATCAGTATCTATATAAATCCGATCTTTGAACATCTGCAAGTGAACGTCTGAGTATGATAACAACAGTAAATTACGCACTGCAACATTGTATGTAGTACATATTACTAATGATAATATGTACAAAAAAAAAAACAGATGGTCATACGTGTAGTTCGTGGTAACTCAAAAATACACGGGGGAACTACCAGCATACGTAAGCCACTTGTTTTATCCAGGCAAACCATTATAACCAGTCATGGAAAGGGAACTTCGCTCTGCTAAGAATCTCTGGAAGTAATGTGTCTATTTTTAGAATCTTGAACTGAAACACACACACACACACACACACACAAATTATCCGGCCACCCAAGATAAACTGAATAAAATGTAATTACTGAGACAGATTTTGAGAGATTGTTTGGGGGAGAGGAGATCCCTCTTATTGCTAGAACTGGTTTTCAACTGACATTAAATACAGTTTCTTCTGAGTCTAGAGCCTAGTTGAGTAGTACAAGACTTCTTTTGGGCTGGTGTACATATACAACGTTGATAATAATTATTATTATGCATGCAGGCTACACTTACTGATTGCTCACTATGTGCCAGTTATCCTGCTAAGCACTTATGCACTCTCACATGGACTACATCTCCATTATTAATATTAGCATTACAAATATCAGCATTGTGGCAGAGTCAGCTTCTGTCCACCAGGATCCATTCTTTCCCTTTTAATGATAACATTCCTGCTCTATTTAGCTGGGTGTGGGACTGCCCAGTTAGAACACATTGCCAAGTCTCCCTCACAGCTCTGTTGGCCCGATTGAATGCATCAGAAGGGATGTGTGTGACTTATGTGGGCCGTGCCTCAGCAATGGAAAGTGTGTGCACTCCCTTGGCCTGGGGGAACTGCAGCCGCCACGTTGGACCAGAGCTGAAAACCATGCGTTAAGGATGGTGGAGCCAGCTTTTTAAGTCTGGTAACCCTGGACCGTTGCATAAGAAAAATAAACTTCTAACTTGGTTAAGAAATCAAATTTGGGGGCCTCTGTTTTAGTTGCTTATGTTTTAAGTTTAAGAAAACATTATATTTTACTGATGAGGAAATACAGTTAACTTGCCTAGCTCACTCAACCAGTAAGTAGTAGAATAAGGTTTCGAACACAGGTCTGAGCCCAAAGTGCATGCTGTTAAAGCTAGGCCATATTCTTCACATCATGAAACATCACATACGCAATCTTTACCCATCGGTTTTCACAAAGCAAAAGCATTAGTTTGTTACGTTCATCAAGACAACGGGAGCAACAAGATGCATCCAGTAGAGTGGAGTTGAACTAGTCAGGGTGACTGTCTTAGTCATCTAGTGCTGCTGTAACAGAAATACCACCAGTGGATGGCTTTAACAAAGAGAAATTTATTCTCTCACAGTCTAGTGGGCTAAAAGTCTGAATTCTAGGGTGTTAGCTCCAGGGGAAGGCTTTCTCTCTCTGTCAGCCTTTTCATCTATCTCTCCCCAGACTAGGAGCTTCTCTGCGCAGGGACCCTGGGTCCAAAGGATGTGCTCTGCTCCTGGCACTGCTTCCTTGGTGGTAAGAGTTTCTCCCAACCCCTCGCTCCCTTCCCTTTCCTTTTATCTCTTGTAAGATGAAACGTAGTAGTACAGGCCACACCCCAGAGAAACTCCCTTTACATTGGATCAGGAACGTGACCTAAGCAAGTGTTACATCCCACCTAATCTTCTGTAACATAATCTAATCTTGTCTCATTAACCACAGGCAGACATTAGGATTTACAACACATAGGAAAATTACATCAATCAGGGAATGGAGGACACCCACACAGTACTGGGAATCATGGCCTAACCAAGTTGACTCACACATTTTTGGGGGACACAATTCAATCCATGATAGTGACTTATTTATAACTTGATCTTGGTGGCTAGAACTCAAATTCAGGAATGTAAACAGGGCTCTGAAGGCAGCACTGGAGGTCCAAGGATATGAGTTGAGGCTGTAACTATAGACTTTAGCCAGGCAGGGCCCATAAATGCTTCCGTATATAGCACTCATTTGCTTAAAATTCTTCAATGTCTCTCTATTGTTCTCATGGTGTAGATCCAAAACTCATTAGCTTGCTGTATAAGGCGTGTGTAATCTTTTCCAACTTGTCTCTCCAGGGCATCATCTTACCATCCCACCTGTGTGCTCCAGAAAGCACAATGCTTTTGCAATTCACCCATGTTGTTGCTTTTGATCTCAGAGTTGTATTCCATTGTATGCATATGCCACAGTTGATTTATCCATTCTCCTGTTAATGGATACCAGAGCTCTTTCCAGTTTTTTGATTCTATAAAGAAAGCTGTTACCAACACTTGGATAAATATTTTTGTAAACATGTTTTTCTTTTTAATTGAAATGATGGGGTATATTGTGATGGGATTGATTACTGGGAGGAAAGAAGTCACTCACCAGTCGCATCTTGGCACCTCTGCTGGTACCCAAGGAAACAACTCAATTCTCACATGACAGACCAGGGTCTGCATCTCTTGTCTTGTTCCTGCTAGCCACACTTCCCAGTATTGGGGCTTGTGATACATCCCCATTCTTTGGTGTCCCCTCTGCAACACACCCCAAATCAGATATAACCAACAAATTTACCTTTCACTTTTCAAGCTGCCTTCTGCCCTGCTTCTTTCAATTGTATTCCAGGGGAATTGTCCCACTTGTGTGGTACTTGGTTTGGAAGTTAGATCTTTTATCTTGTTCTCATATCTTCCTCACTGCCACCGGCCATGTGACCAACATCAAGTCATGGTTTATAAAAACCCTTCTGGATGCCCAAGTATAGTGTTGAAAATCCCACTTCCATAGTTTCTAATACGCAGAATAACTATTATTCAAATAGGTCAAGAGAAAGTTTGGAGTGAGTAGCAAAAACATATGGTAACTATTAGAATAATATGTATGCAAGATGTTCTCAATTAATCCTTTTAAAATTAATATATGAGAAATAAAAGAGAGTAAGCCCTAAGTGTTTGGCTATGGTAGATCAAAGTGCTGTCTTCTGTTCTTCTGCATTTCTGTCAACAACATTTATGATAATGCCTTATGTACATTAGATATTCCAAGAATGTTCATTGAATTTATTCATAAATGAGTGGATGTTAAATAAGTCTTCCCCAGAAGGCATTTGTTAATACACAGAAAAAGCTTTCTCTGTGTCTTAGACTGGGTTCTCTAGAGAAGCAAAACCAGCGAAGTATATATATATATATACAGACTGAGAGAGAGATTTATCTCAAGGAAATGGCTCATACAGTTGTAGAGGCTGCAAAGCCCCAGGTCCATGGGTCAGGCTGGAGGTTTCTCCTGACTCACATAGCTGCAGGGGCTGGCAAACCCAAGATCAGCAGGTCAGACAGCAGGCCTCTGGCTCACAGGCTGTGGAGGCTGATGAATCCCAAGATCAGAAGATAAGATGGCAGACCATTGACTCAAACAGTATGGAGGTTGATGAATCCCGAGATTGGCAGGCCAGCTCAAATCCCAAGAACTGGAGTCAAGTGAGGATCCAGTGTGATCAAAAGCCAGTGAGCTTTGCCAAAAGTCCACCTATATTGCATGTAGGCCACACCCCCAAGGAAACTCCCTTTCAACTGATTGGCTGCTCACAGCAGATCTCATCATGGAGGAGATTAGATCATATCAGATCCCATTATCAAGGTGATTACATCATCAAAAAGCTTCTAAACCACATCATAACTGCCAAACCCCAAGAATCATGGCCCAGGCACGTGGACACACATCTGTAACCATCACACTCATTTAGTTGGCAGTAGGTGTGAGCTGCAGCTGGTCAGAGAGGTAGCAGAAGCTGTGAAAGATGCATAAGTATCAAGTATCTGAGCACGTTTGAGAGTAGGCTGTTTCAGAGGTCTTGTCAGGTGTGTACAGATTATAGAAACTGTCCGTAGCAGTTTAGAAAATACGTTTTCTCCTGTAGTCCTGGCCAACAAGCAAAACTGTGGAAATAAGTGACATTATTCACCTGCAATAGAAGCAGTAACCGCATGTTGTGACAGCACTGTATGGTGGTTTACTCTTTCAGCTGATTCAGTTAGCAGGTACCACACAGACAGAGAATGAATCTTGTAAAACAGTACATATGCTGTAAATTCAAAACTGAACATCGTCTAATTACTATCCCCAAATCTTAACTATTTCACCCAGATTGAAGACACACACACAGTATGAGAGGCCCAGACATTTATAGAAGTTTATATCATCTTGCGGCTTGAAACTTTACTTGATGGTGAATGAGGAACAGAGGTATCAAGTCAGACAAGGAATTTAATTCTTTCTTAAACTCAACTGTGGTAAATTACATACGTTTGTCAGTGGTTATATCTTCTGGCAACTTTAATATTACAGATTTCCAATTGTTACAGAAATGTCATAAGATAAAATCAGAAAAAAAATTCCAAACAGTTTTCAGAATGACTTTATTTCAATCAAGAAGTCATCATTTAGATTATTTTAATTGGTTCCTACTTATGGAAAAGCAAAGAAAGTTGTGGGTTTTTTTTGCTTTCTTTTTATGTTGTTGTTTTTATGTCAGAGGCAAAAGCCGTGTATTGAAGGAATGAGGAAGATCTAGAAGTGCTGTCCCCCAATTTGGTCCGTGAGAAGGGGAGTTTCCCTACCTCTCTGTTCACACCTTTCTAGCACCTTCTCAAAGTGAAAACAAAATAAAAAAACGAACGGTTGCCTTCGAGTAGCTTCAGACCCATAGGGACCCTGTAGGACAGAGGAGAACTACTCCACAGGGTTTCCAAGGCTGTAAATCTCTATGGAAGCTGCTTATGCTATATGCTATATGGCTTCACTAGAGGGGTGACGGGGTGCAGACACACAACCCCTGACACTGGATTGTGCGCCCCGGGGAGGGTCCGTGCCGCCGGGAGGGGTCGCCAAGACGGTGGTGTCACTAGGTTGGTGTCACCCCTTGCCCAGTGCAGTAACTCGTTACCACCCTTTCCCCCCACCCCGTCACGCACCAGTAGGGGTACGGGTCCCTGCCTTGGCCAGTGGGAGGGGGAGGAGCAGCCAGGAGCTCTGCAGGTGGGAGAGACGGGAGGCGCGGCGCCACGCAGCACCCACTTGGGGCTTTCACAGGCCAGTCCCGCCCACCCTGGGCGAAGGGGAGGTGTGACACCGTCAGTTACCGCGCTGGGCGACACCGACCCTAGTGATGGCACTGCGGGGATGGCTGGTGGGTTTGAACCACGACCTTTCAGTTAGCAGCCAAGTGCTTAAGCACTGCGCCACCAGGGATCCTGGCCTTAACACCCCGTGGATCTGAATTCGAGTCTCAGATTTCTTTACCTAAGCGGTAGACTCCAATCCCAGTTCGTAACAGTGCTTTGCAATAAAAAATACTAGGATTTTATGAAGCATTTCGATATGCTTGGTTTTATTATTCTCTGATACAATTCTTTTAAATTTTTCTAAATAATGATATTTTAAAAGTAACAAACCCTCTGGCATTTATGTAAAAATATCAAAGATAAAGTAGTCTGCAGCCGATCATACGGTTGAGGTGGAGTGATGGCTGATGTTGGAGGAATAAAATCATCTAAGCCTTGGATATACTGGTGTGAGGTTACCGTGAAATACAGTAGACTTGTCTCAAAAGCATGATATATACGTAGGAAGAGTTCATTAGGCCCCAGATTAAAAGAGAGGATTAATGATATGGAGCTGAGTTTCCAGAAAGACTCAGTTTCTAAGCCGGAAGTCTTGACTAGAGCAGTTTCAGACTCAGACTCTGGCTCTGATGCATGTAGGCGAAGGTAAAGGAGTGTAAGGGCTTTATACCCTGGCTGTCCAGCAAAAAATGGCAGCGTCCTGGGATGCTCCTGAAACTCACAGCCATAAACCAACCCTATTGCCATGAGTCGATTCCGACTCCTAGCGACCCTAGAGGACAGAGTGGAATTGCCCCATAGAGTTTCCAAGGAGACGATGGTGGATTTGAACTGCTGACCTTTTGGGTAGCAACCGAGCTCTTAACCACTGCGCCACCAGGGCACTGTATTAGGGACACAATAACAACTAAGGTCCCTGCTTTTGGGGAGAGTAGAGTGCTTAAAGTTTTTAAAGGCAAGAAGCATGTATTTGTCTCTGAATCCCCAGAGCCTAACACTACTAGAAATACAGTATTGACGTCTTGGTTCTTCATACGTCCCTAGGTGTCTCAAATGGTTTGCACCTGACTAGTCACCCAAAGGTTGGTGGTTCAAATCAAGCCAGCAGCACCACCAGCCAGAGGCGCCTCAGGAGGCAGGCCTGGCGATTTGCTTCTGAAAAGTCACAGCCTTGAAAACCCTATGGCGCAGTTCTACTTTGCACACATGAGGTCCTAACAAGTTGTCAACAAGACTAACTAGCAACAACAATGACAACAGCCTTTGAGTGACGATTGCCTCTTTTCTATATAATACCTATTGCAAGCTAAGCCTCACAGAAACATACTTAGAAGGCCTGATTAAATACTGGGACAATATTCTTCAAAAGTTAATGGTACATAATACTACTAAGTGACAATGCATACGTTTTGTGAATTATTTTGTGGATAATGTTTCTTAAAAACCTAATTACTTTTTGGTAACACTGTGTTGAGGTAAATATTTGTGATGAGACTATCAGGAATGATGAAGCAGGAAAAACGTTTAAAAATACTACGAAGAGTCATAGTTAGGAAGTACGAGGTTTGGGCTGCAGGCAAACACTGTGGTTTCTAGTTTTAATTTTGCCTTTATCTATGGGAGGCCTTAGGCAATGTGCCCTTCTATTTCCTCTTCTCTGAAGGTGGAAAAGGGCTGAGGTGTGGGCACTCTACTGATCTCTAAGATCTCTTTTACCTCCAAGGACAACACACTCTAAAGCTTTTATGAGACCAAAGCCTCAAGCACTTGACATTTTTGGAATGTTTACCTGCCTGATGTTATCTCCGTATGAGAGAAGGGGCTGTGAGGGGCCTTCCCTAAATGACTTCCCATTATTTCCCTGGTTTCCATGCTCTTGTGTTACTTTCCTCATTGTTGAAAAGAAAATTTATGTTTTTAAAGGCCAATGAGCACAAGTTTATCTTTGTATCTTTCAAAATGAATCCAGCATCTGCCCATTATTCTGAAATATCTGGAATGAGTGTTATTTTTGTGACATATAGCACCGTATTTAATATTCCTCATATTCTGTCATTGCACAGTGCGAAGATGTAGCAGACAGCCTCTTCAGTGTTTCTTCTTTAAGGTGGGAACCTGGTGGTTAGTTTGCTTTGCTCTCCATGTGGCATCTAGCCTAGAGTAACCGTTTAGAATAAAAGACTAAAGGAACAACTCTTTACATTGTCAAGAAAACCTTTTCCCACGCAGAGGCTAGCACAGTGCCTAGCCCAATTGTGGGGGCTCAAGTAACATTTGTTAAATCCTTCTGTATTGTGGATAAATGAATGAGTGAATAAGGAATGAATGATGCATTCCTCATAAATTTCCTCTTTTCATGTTGATGAAAAATTCTGAGGGTTTCAGAAAATTGATACCAATTTTCATACAACCTGGAATATAATGTGGAATATTATCTTCATTATTGACTTAGAAAACTAAGACCCAGAAATTTCTTTTAGCAAACCAAATTAAAAAAAAATTACAAGTTTCATCATTTAATTTTAAAGTCCCAACACTTGCTCATTATACAAAGTCATCTATTATGTGGACTACCTGTGGGGACTGCTATGGTTAAAACACATTGTTTTGTTAGCCATTGGTGTTGAATATGTTATTATTGTTAGGTGCTGTCAAGTTAGTTCTGACTCACAGCAACCCTGTGTACAACAGAAAGAAACACTGTCTGGTCCTGCACCATCCTCACAACTGTTATTATGCTTGATCCCATTGTTGCAGCCACTGTATCAATCCATCTGGGTGAGGGTCTTCCTCTTTTTCGCTGACCCTTGACTTTACCAGGCATGATGTCTGTCTTAGTCATCTAGTGCTGCTATAACAGAAATACCACAAGTGGATTGCTTTAACTAACAGAAGTCTATTCTCCATCAATCTTACCCTGGACTAAGAGCTTCTCCACACAGGGAGCACAGGTCCAAAGGACACGCTCTGCTCCCATCATTGCTTTCTTGGTAGCATGAGGTCCCCCTGTCTCTCCTCGCTTCTCTCTTTTATATCTCAAAAGAAACCAATTCAAGATACAATACAATCCCTTAGATTGAGTCCTGCCTCATCAACACAACTTCTGTCCGTTCCTCCTCATTAACATCTTAGAGGCAGGATTGATAACACATAGGACAATCACACAATACCAGGAATCATGGTCCAGCCAAGTTGATACACGTATTTTTGGGGGGACACAATTCAGTCCATGACAATATCCTTCTCCAGGGACTGGTCCCTCCAGATGACATGTCCAAACTACCTTCTAAGGAGCATCTGGCTGTACTTCTTCCAAGACAGATTTGTTCTTTCTTCTGGCAGTCCATGGTATATTCAATATTCTTCACCAACACTACGATTCGAAGGCGTCAATTCTTCTTCAGTCTTCCTTATTCATTGTCCAGCTTTTGTATGCATACAAGGCAAGTGAAAATACAATGGCTTGGGTCAGGTGCACCTTAGTCTTCAAAGTGACAGCTTTGCTTTTGAACATTTTAAAGAGGTCTTTTGCAGCAGATTTGCTGCTTTCACGGGTGTTGATTGTGGATACAAGTAAAATGAAATCCTTGACAACTTCAATCTTTTCTTTGTTTATCATGATGCTGCTTATTGGTCCTGTTGTGAGGATTTTTGTTTTCTTGATGTTGAGGTGTAATCCATACTGAAGGCTGTGGTCTTTGATCTTCATCAGTAAGTGCTTCAAGTCCTCTTGACTTTCAGCAAGCAGGGTTGTGTCATCTGCATATCACAGGTTGTTAATGAGTCTTCCTCCAATCCTGATGCCCGTTCTTCTTCATATAGTCCAGTTTCTCAGATTATTTGCTCAGCACACAGATTGAATAGGTATAGTGAAAGGATACAATCCTTGACGCACACCTTTCCTGACTTTAAACCACTCAGTATCTCCTTGTTCTGTTCGAACAGCTGCCTCTTGATCTATGTACAGGTTCCTCGTGAGCACAATTAAGTGCTCTGAGATTCCCATTCTTCTCAAAGTTATCCATAATTTGTTATGATCCACACAGTCGAATGCCTTTGAATAGTCAATGAAACACAGGTAAACATCTTTCTGGTTTTCTCTGGTTTCAGTCAAGATCCATCTGACATCAGCAATGATATCCTTGGTTCCACGTCCTCTTCTGAATCCAGCTTGAACTTCTGGCAGTTCCCTGTCAATATACTGCTGCAGCCACTTTTGAATGATCTTCAGCAAAATTATACTTGCGTGTGATATTAATGGTATTGTTTGATAATTTCCACGTTCAGTTGGATCACCTTTCTTGGGAATAGGCATAAATATGGATCTCCTCCAGGTGGTTGGCCAGGTGGCTGTCTTCCAAATTTCTTGGCATAGATGAGTGAGCACTTCCAGCTCTGCATCTGTTTGTTGAAACATCTCAATTGGTATTCTGTCAATTCCTGGAGCCTTGTTTTTCTCCCATACCTTCAGTGCAGCTTAGACTTCTTCCTTCAGTACCATTGTTTCCTGATCATATGCTATGTCCTGGTTGAAATGGTTGAAATGGTTGAATGTTGATCAACTCTTTTTGGTATAGTGAATCTATGTATTCCTTCCACCTTCTTTCGATGCTTTCTGTGTCATTTAATATTTTACCTGTAGAATCCTTCAATATTGCAGCTCAAGGCTTGAATTTTTTTCAGTTCTTTCAGCTTGAGAAATGCAAAGTGAGTTCTTCCCTTTTGATTTTCTATCTCTAGGTCTTTGCACATGTCATTCTAACACTTCACTTTGTCTTCTCGAGCCACCCTTTGAAATCTTCTGTTTAGCCCTTTTACTTCATCATTTCTTCCTTTGACTTTAGCTACTCAATGTTCAAGAGCAAGTTTCAGAGTCTCTTCTGATGTCCATTCTGGTCTTTTCTTTCTTTCCTGTCTTTTTAATGACCTCTTGCTTTCTTCATGTATGATGTCCTTGATATCATCCCACAACTCATCTGGTCTTCGGTTATTAGCGTTCAATGCGTCAAATCTATTCTTGAGATGATCTATAATTCAGGTGGGATTTGTTCAAGGTCGTACTTTGGCTCTCATGCACTTGTTTTAAATAGGGAATATGTTGAATATGGAAAGCTGAAATTTTCAATCCCTATGTTGAGGGGTTCAAAACTTTTACATTTTAATTAAATGAAAAAATCACAGCATTATCTAGTATATCTGAATATTCATATTCCTCAAGTCAAATATTTTGTTTATAGTATGGAGATTAGTCCTAGTGCTTGAAACCAGTGTTAAAGTTACATTTAAAAATTTAAATTTTTCCTGTCTCCCCCAGTAAAAACCACTCACAAAGATTTATATAATACACTAATAAAGTATTTTTTGCCTAAATAAAATTGTATATAGGTATTCTTCAAAACAGGTTAATTACTGTAGCAAACAATTCCAAAATTCAAGTGTCTTAACTCAAGAAGGAGTCCCTGGGTGGTGCAAAAGGTTTGGCTGCTAACCAAAAAGTTTGACCTTCAAGTCCACTCAGACGCACCACAGAAAAAAAGGCCTGGCGATCTACTTCTGAAAAATCAGCCATTGAAAACCCTATGGAGCAGTTCTACTCTGACAAACACGGAGTCATCATGAATTGGAGTTGACTTGATGGCAACTAGTTTAACACAATCAAGGTGTCTCCCCTCTTTGTCACTCTGCTTCACACCTTCATCCCAGAGCCCAGACGCTCCTTCCTATATTTCCACCGTCTCTAGATCCTGAGGGTCATTTCCATTTTTCTGGTGGATGAGAAAAAGATTTGGGAGGCTCTTCCTCAAGGCTTTAGAGTCATGTGCTGTTCATCTTCACACCCACAAAATCTAGGCATGTGACTCATACTCTAAAGTTTGAGATTAACAGTCCTCACCTTGTTCCACCAGTAACTCAGAAACCTATATATCATACTATTGTATATCATACTATTGTAAAATTCCTTGGACTATGCCTTCCACGTTTCCTAAGTTCACCTTTTTCCTTTTATTGCCATGACCTCTAAATTATTTATGGCCCTTATTATTTCTGTCCTATCTCCAGGCTGACACCATGCCTGTCAATGCAAAGTTGCCCAAAGGATCTGTTTAAACCATATTGTTGTTGTTGTCGTTGCCATTGGCTGCCATCTGGTTGATTCCGACTTGTGGCAACCTCATGTGTGCAGAGTAGAAAGGGCTCCATAGGGTTTTCAGTGACCTTTCAGAAGCAGATCACCAGTACTATCTTTTGAGGCTCCTCTGGGTGAGTTTGAACCTCCAACTTTTCAGCTAGTAGTCAAGTACTTAACCGTATATTCCACCCAGGGACTCCTGTCTAAATCATACATCTAATCATGTCACTTGATAGTTTAAAATCTGTCAATGAGTACTCAGACTTTTAGATAAAATTCACATAACTAAGTGTATGTATGATGACTTCATAATCAAATACCCAACTAATATCATTTGTCATCTGCCCCCCCATTCACCCCCAAATGGCCCATGAACAATCCACAAAGAACTACCTGAAATTCCCTTAACCCAATTGCTATTTCTGACCTTCTAGTGATCGACCCAATGGCAACAGGTTTGGTTTGGTTTGGCAGAGTCCCAAGGACACTGATGCTGCAGTGGTTAAAGCTCTTGGCTGACAACCAAAAGGTCAGCAGTTCAAACCCACTAGCTGCTCCATGGGAGAAAGATGTCGCAGTCTGCTTCCCATAAAGATCACAGCTTTGGAAACCCTATATGGGGTAGTTCTACTCTGTCATATAGGGTCACTGTGAGTCAGAATCATTTGACAACAATGGGTTTTTTGTTTTAGCGGAGTCCCTGGATGGTGCAAACTGTTAACGTGCTTGGCTGCTGACCATAATGGCTGGTGGTTCAAGTCCACCCAGAGGCACCTCAGGAGAAAGTCCTGGTGATCTACTTCTGGAAACTCAGACATTGAAAACCATACGGAACACAGTTCTCCTCTGACACACGTGGGTCACCATGAGTTGGCGACGACTCAACAGCAACTAGTTTGTTTTTTAGCTGTTTTATCCACCTGGGAAAATTTTCTCCACCTCTGCACTTGACTAGCTCCTCCTGGTCCCAGGTTTCAGTTTAGGTTAAATACAGTGGAACACTATTTATGATTTGCACTTCTTCTTCTCCTGAAATTCTGATTAAATCTCCCTCTTTGAGTTTCTGTAGCAAACTCAATGTGCAAATTCTACTCTAACACTTAACCGTATTTCTGTGATGGTTTTCGCTGCTTTCCTCAATGGACTAAGGCCTTTGTAAGGGCAGGGATTCTCTCTCCAAATAAACACCCAATAAATACTTTTTGCACAATTTATGAATGAATCCTCAATCCAATTTATTTGGCTTTCAATCAAATAACAAAAATTCACTACAGAAATTGAAATAAAGGTCTCCCTCATTATAGGGATAAACCCATTCAAATGCTCATCACTTTTTTTTTCAGGTTATCTTTAGTTGGATTCCAAAACCATAAATAGATTATTACCACCTGCTTTCCTTGGGGCATAACAGTTTATGTTTATGTTGAAAGTTGCCTTATCATTTTCTTTGAAGAAGCCAGACTCATTTGTGCATCTCATGAGGCAACTGCCTGAATATGAAAGTGGACTGTGTGGTCTGTGGGATTTCTTTAAGAATGTGGTGTGTTGTTAAATAGTACATCCACCCACCACCCACTAGGGTTGCCCACAATTCAACAGCAATGAAACTTTTGAGACCACCTGGGTTTAGTAGTTATGCTAAACTAATTTACGCCCCAAACCAAACTTGTTGCCCTCGAGTTGATTCTGGCTCATAATGACCCTTTAGAACAGAGTAGAAGTGCCCCATAGGGTTTCCAAGGCTGCAAACCCTTATGGAAGCAGATTTCCATGTGTTTCTCCCACAGAGCAGCTGGTGGGTTCAAACTGCCCACCTTTCAGTTAGCAGCCAAGTGCTTAACAGCTGCGCCATCAGGGCTTATTTCATTTAGACCAAAAACCCAAACCTGTTGTCTTTAAGTTGATCCCAACTCACAATGACCCTGTAGGACCGAGCAGAACTGCCCCACAGGGTTTCCAAAGAGCAGCTGCTGGATTTGAACAGCCGAGCTTTTGGTTAGCAGCTGAACGCTTAACCACTGTGCCATCAGGGCTCCTCATTTAGACCAGTTAGACCTAAAAAGGAGAAACCAGTGAACCAAGTGCATGGAATTAGGTCAAAGGAACAAATATTAGAAACAGGTGCGAGATACTTCCTGGGGAAAATGAATCATTAATTCATTCTAACTGGCAGTGGACCGTGTTATATTTCCTGAAGAATTAACTGCCTTAAAGCATTTTGACAAAGGAGTTAATTATAAACAATGTTTGGTTTTTTTTTTTTTCCATTTCAAACCAACTTTTCCAAAGCCATATATCTGCATAAAAATTCTTTAGGCAATTATGACATTGCTGAAATTCTATCCTTTAAGCATAAGCTTACATGTGAGAATTATTTTTATTATATTGGAAAGGTTATATGTGTTATACTTGTCCTATGACTCAAGTCTTATAACAAAATGTTACAGTATTTAATGTTTAGTTTTCTGTATTTTCTTTAATGCCCTGCCTCATTCCTGAAAGGGTTTGAGATTGTGGCATTGAATACCTTAGTCTGAATTGCATTATACATCAGGAATATTTAAATTTATTATATGGGAGAAATACATTTATTTTTTCAAAAAAATTAATTATTGATTCAAAACTTACTTACTTGATTAGAACATAACAGTCACAACCCCGTCATTTATAACATCAGTGTCACATCATCCACTGCAAATATTTACACTGGAGTGATTTTACGTATTATCTTCTCACTGCTCCTAGTCATCTATTAGCAAATGTTTGCCTCCCTTCCAGCTTTGGGTTTGCTGGTCTAAAGGTCTTTAAAGGTTGCTGCTCTGTGTCCAAGGAAGGAGTGCCTCCACAGGAAACTCAACAATGGCACCATGAAACGCAAGGCTGAGGATCTCCACAGGAAACTCAACAATGGCGCCATGAAACGCAAGGCTGAGGATCTCCACAGGAAACTCAACAATGGCGCCATGAAACTCAAGGCTGAGGATCGCCACAGGAAACACAACAAGGGCACCATGAAACTCAAGGCTGAGGATCTCCACAGGAAACACAACAAGGGCGCCATGAAACACGAGGCTGAGAGCACCACAGGAAACACAACAAGGGCGCCATGAAATGCGAGGCTGAGGATCTCCACAGGAAACACAACAAGGGCGCCATGAAACTCAAGGCTGAGGATCTCCACAGGAAACACAAGGGCGCCATGAAATGCAAGGCTGAGAGCACCACAGGAAACACAACAAGGGCGCCATAAAATGCGAGGCTGAGGATCTCCACAGGAAACTCAACAATGGCACCATGAAACGCAAGGCTGAGGATCTCCACCGGGCCACTTCTTGTATCTCATGATACTGAATCAACAATCTTACAAAGGAGGTTACTTGACTTCCTGGGGCTGGTGATACTATTTATGTGAAATTAGGTTGCTACTACAGATGGTTTGAATAAGATAGCGGCAAATAAAGTTTGAAAGGTACAAAGCTTGGAATGCCAAATTGAAATTTTTGTACCTTAATTCAGTAAGCTTTGACGGCCTATGGAAGGATTTTATCATTGGAGCTACTAGCCCAACTATTAGTATTTACAGAACTTATTGGAGATTGCAGCAAGAAAGCCTTTAGTTAGAATGTGGAAATATGAATCACTATTGACTATCATAGAACTGGATTTATCAAAGCAACAAGAGGAGACCAGTTTGTTTACTTATTTCCATTCTACACATAACCCATTGTCATGGAGTCGATTCTGGACTCATAGGCGCCTTATAGGAGACAGTAGAACTGCCCCATAGGGTTCCCAAGGCTGTAATCTTTAAGGAAGCAGAGTATCACATCATTCTCCCGTGGAGCAGCTGGTGGATTCAAATCACCAACCTTTCAGTTGGCAGCCGAGCACTTAACCACTACACCACCAGGGCTCCTTTTATTCTACAGATATACCATTGAAATTTTCTGATCTGAATTCCTATTCTACAACTTTTTGACTCTATACTAACTCACTATACTAAACAAAAAATTCTAGCTTTGTGAAGTCACTATGTACCATGTTAAAATACTGAACTGGTTTTTGGTTACTGACTTTCTTGTTTAGAGCTGCCTTTCCACTTAATTATCACTTGGTGTTCTTGGGTAAGTAAACACTGCATACTTCATAAAATTCTTCTCAGACACTAACCATATTTTGAATTTTTTAGTCTACGAATATCATGCATCAAATATAATAGTAACAAATCCTGTCAAGGAAATAAACTTGAGGTACCAAAAAAATGGAAATACTTCAAGAAGCCTGGGACAACTTCTCGGTGGTCCTCGTTGGATAAGACTGTTCTTTATATTAATGTTAATTTCTCTGAAAAGATTTTAGTTTAAAATTGTTACCACTAGCAAAGTATTCCCTAAAAAGTTTAGATAAGTCATATTTATTTATGCTTAAAAATACCTTTTGTACATCAGTTTGTACATTTGAGAACTCAGTATGAGGGTGAGGAGAAGGGTTATCACTGTTACCATGTGACCAGTAAACCAGCCACATCCCCTTCCACCTGCTACCCCATTTTTCTATGCTCTTTTGAACAAAACTCTATTAACTAGAGTTATGCTTGCTTTCTCTACTGTCTTTCTACCAATCTCCTTTGAATGTACTTCAATTGGGTTTTTATATCAACACTCCCCAAAAGCTGCTCTTGTCAAAGTCACCAATGACCTCCCCTTGGCTAAACCCAGTCACCAGTTATCAGTCCACTTTCTGACCCCAGTTGATCACTGCCTTCTTCTTGGGCACCAGGACGCCAGTCACTCTAGCTTTTTCCTGCGTCCATCCTCAGGTTCCTTTTTTCTTTTTTAATTGTGGTTAAGTATATATATAACAAACCCTTTGCCATTTCAAGATGTTTTACATGTACAATTCAGGAACATTAATTACATTTAGGATATTGTCCTACCATCATGACTACCTATTCCCAAATGTTTCCATCACCCTTAACAGAAGCTCAGTGCCCCTGTCCAACGTCTCCCTCCCCCTGCCCCTGTAACAACAAATAAACTTGGGTCTCTATACACTTACCTATTCTAGATATTTCATATTAATGAGATATTCAATATTTGTCCTTTTGTGACTGACTTATTTCTCTCAGCATAATGTTTTCAGGGTTCATCCATATTGTGGTATGCATCAAGACTTCGTTTATCTTTATGGCACAGTAATATATATGCATATATGTATGTGTATATATAGGTATATACATATATATGTATATCTGGGTGTGTGTTTATCTTTTGTTGATGCCCCGAAAGGCCTAGATTAAGGATTTTATGGATCTACTGCTTTGTGTGGGATGTATATGGCACTGAACGGGGTAATTGTTTGCCCTCCAACATAAAAACTGGACGGCTTAGAGCTAGATAACGAGTGTAATCAGCAGAAACTGGAGAACTTCACAGGAACTTGGAAGCTTTTCTCCACATTTTTGACCTCTTGCCCAATGACACGTTTTTGTGAATCCCTGAAAGCAAAGAAGGTTTGTTCGCTCTGTCTTCAAACTGCTTCAACTCTCCTCCACCCAGCAGAAGTCCATGTCCATAGACGTTTACTTGTTGGTTTCTTGCCTGCATCCCAAACCCCTAAATTGTATGTAGACATAGCCTTTTCCCAGGATTTGCGTGAGGCGAAGGAGTCATAGCCTCTCTTCCTTATTGATGACATTCTCCCTCTTTTCTCCCGGTCTTAGTGTCCTAGTACCGCTTTAACCAACACAAATCCATTTTCTCACAAATCTGGAGGCTAAGATTCCAAATCAGGGTCTCGGCTGTGCCAGTTCCTTCTGTGAGCCTCTCCCTGGTATCTGCCAGGATCCTCGTGGCTCCTTTGCTGTAGACCATCCTCAGGTGGCATTGGTCTTCCCTGTGTGCATGCTTTGTGTCTAATCTGCTCTGTTGTAACTCAGAAGTGATAAGATTTAGAAACCAGCCTACTTGGGTATGACCTAATTAACATAACAGAGGAAACAGGATTACGGCCACAGGTATAGTTTAGGGTTAGGATTTGAGTACATAGTTTAGGGGAACATAGCATCCTCCCTGCTATTTCTGTTACCTCCTGCGATTGTCCCGTGGTGGCCTCTCACTACAGGTGGTCTGCTAGCGTCCCCTAGTTGTCGGATGCATTCCTGATCCCAGACGCTAAAGGCATTCACGAACGAGATCACCTTGTTCTCATCACTTGCTTCTTCATTCTTGTTACCAGAGCCAGAACCTTCCCGGCGACCAGCATCCCTGTCTGCAGAGCTAAGACAGGCCCAGGTACAGATTCACACTGTATCTGTGATGACGGTATTTTAAGCAATATGTCAAAAGCAGTGTTTGTACACCTTGCTGTCTTGTGTGTACTTCACTGTGCCATTTGCCCTAGGAACAAGGCAAGAGTCTACTTTTGTTGCAGGCTGACAAGAAAAGCTGATGAGGAAAATGACAGAGGGGCTCTCTCTGCCCCTGCTTGTGACCCTGCAAATCACGCTTCTTCGCAGACCTGCCCATCTACTGACACAGCTCAGAGCAAACACATGTTTAAAGGAAAGGCTGGCAGAGGCAGACAAACATCTCCAAACGGCCTGAGTCTTCATCCTCCGGCTCAGTGTTTTCAAATGGCACAATTGGCATCTCTCACAGAGAAAGCGTAAATATCAGAATTAAAACTCATCAGACAACCTGCCCTGGTTAGCTTTCAAAAATATGTGAAAATGACTTACTTGCTAATGAGATATTTATTTGCTTTTCATGTGTGGTTTGACATTTGTAAAGAGTGTTTTAGAATATTGTCATAGTGGTAGGGAATGAAAAACCGTTGCTTTGTATAGATACATCAACTTTCATACATCTGAGCCAAGTTCATCTCTATGACAATACAATAATAAAATTTAAAGCAAGACATTAAACTGGGTGCTCCGTTTTAATGAAATTTTAAAAGGATTAAACTTTGTTTAGTAGAAAATTACTTCTCTTTTTATTTTTTGTGGCTGCATTTTTTATTTAAAACTATTTCTATGCATTCTAAAATGTAATATAGTGAATTGACTTAATTGATTATTAGGGTTTCATGGACTTAGGGACCTTGTTGATGTATTTTAATTTGGAATATCCTCTATAACCACATTTCAAGAGTATAAAATTAAAGCCAAAAACGCCGTTAGAAAGAAAACTGTAGCATCTGTTAGCTAGTTGACACAGTAATTCAAATAGATGATTTGTGTTCAGACACATTTTTTTCTTTTATAGGGCAAATTAGTGACTCACTTCTTAAACTTCATGTTAAATTATCCTGACTGTAACTGTAATTCACATGACCAGCTTCGTAGCAGCACGATTACATTATTGTTTGGCCAATTTTACCGCAATCTCATTGTTATCCTTTTAAAAACCAGTTGCTGTTGAGTTGATTCCAACTCATGGGGACCCCATGTGTGTCAGAGTAGAACTGTGTTCCATTGGGTTTCTAATGGCTGGTTTTTGGAAGTAGATTGCCAGACCTTTCTGCTGAGGTGCCTCCGAGTGAACTGGAACCTCCAACCTTTTGGTTAGCAGTTAAGCGTGTTGTTTGCTCCACTCCTGTTATTTCATCTGTTGTAGTGTGTATGCCAAGTCGAGTTGGCTCTGACTTACGGTGACCTTATATATGACAGAGGTTGCCTGGTCCTGTGCCATTTTCATGATCTTTGGCACATTTGGGCTCATTGTTGCAGCTATTGTGCCAAACCATCTCATTAAGGGCTTTCCTCCTTTTCGTTGGGCCCTCTATTTTACCAAATATGATGACCCTTTCTTGTGATTGGTCTTTCTTGATGATGTGTCCAAAGTAAACAGTTATCTCATTAAAACTCATAGCCACTGAGTCAATTCTGACTTACAACGACCCCACGTGGGTGGAGTAGAACTGGTCTACGTGGTTTTCTTGGCTGCAATCTTTACAGAAGCAGATCACCAGGTCTTTCTTCTGCAGTGCTGCTGGGTGGGTTTGAACCGCCAACTTTTAGGTTAATAGTTGAGCGGAAACTGTGCCACCCAGGGACCTTAGTTGTTTCGTTAGAAAAGCCTTTTGCCATTTCTTCCCAACTGGGGTCAGTTATTTCCGTTTGCCGTATCCCACAGAAACGAGTACGTCCTGCTTTTGGGTTACACATGCTCCAGACGTCTACAGCCCAGGCCCATACTGTGTTTGCTTGTTGCTTTCTTGTCTGCTCTCAAAACCCCAAATTGTGTATAGAACCTTCTCAGTTTATAAGAATGGAAAGGGATCACAGTTACGTTTTCTACTATTTCCACCTTTTGCCGACTGCCTTCATGTTTGCTTTTCCCTCTGCTTGGAGTATTCTTAACCCAGATAACTAAACAGCTTGTTCTCTCGTTTCCTTCAAGCCTTTGCCCAGATATCACCTTATCAGCGAGACCTTTCCTGGCTACACTACTTTAAATTTTAAACCCTTACTAAAGTATGATTTTCACAAAGGTAAAATCGTGACTCTGATACAAATATGAAATAAACATGTATCAAAGATTTTAATCAACTCATTAATTAATGAGGAAACCAATAAGATATTCAGACCATTCAAAGGAGACTCTGAAAAACTGAATATATGTGTAATTGTGTTGTATTTATACACACACATACACAGTCAGGAAAGTTGAAATGAATTTGCCAATGTAAAACTGGTAAACACTCTACAGGGCAATAAAGTGTTTGAGATTGTCTTTCTACAGGGTAGAAATCAATTGAAATGCTACCAGACAGAATTCATTTGCACTATTATGAAAAATACCTATTTTCGTTACTGTCATTTTCCTGCAAGTTAATTTCCACCCCCTGAGACAAGTAAAATAGCCTAGTCATTGACAGTCAATCAAAAGTGTACATGCCCACATTTACAGGGCTTGGGGCCCAAGTACACAGAGCATTCCAGCCTTCAGTGTTCCCTCCTCGCCCCAGCTCCCTCCTGTAGTAATGCACAGGTACATGCCTACGTTTACAGGGCTTGGGGCCTGAGTACATGGAGCTTTCCAGCCTTCAGTGTTCCCTTCTTATCCCAGCTCCCTCATGCCTCTGGACACCTCAGCCCTCAGGGCTCCAGGTGAGCACATACCCTCGACCCTGTGGACTACTTGCCCAGAGAGGAGGTGCGTGTCCAGCAAACAAACCAAAAACCAAACAAAACCCATTGCCGTCAAGCCGACTCCAACTCATGGCAACCCCAAGCGTGCTGGGGCAGAACTGTGCTCCATAGTGTTTTCAATGGCTATGATCTTTCAGAAGTAGATCTCCAGGTCTTTCTTTTGAAGAGCCTCTTGGTGGGTTTGAAGCACCCATCTTTCTGTTAGTAGATGAGTGCTTTCATTTGCGCCAGTACAGACTCTTCTCCAACGTGAAGCTCAGGGCAGGAGCCTAGCTGTCCAGAGCTAATGATGGCCTTGACCATCTGTCACATTGCAGGTGTTACTTGTTATTTTTCATTGGCACTGTTCACTATATTGTAAAATGCATGTGGTCAAGATTTTTTTCTGTTTTATTCACAACTGCATTTCCAGCTTCTGAAAAATGCTTGACACATTGCAGGTGCTCAATAAATGTGGCTTAGTGAATCCTCATCCACAGTATAGTGCCTATTACATGGCATGTATTCAAAAATGGAGATTACAAGGAAGAATAATGATTTGAACAATAGTAAAGGCAAAAATCTAAATTCTTTGAGAGCAGAAAGTTTTTAAATTTAGTTTTATAACCTAATATCTGGGATAGTGACTGATACATAATAGCTTTTAAGTAGATTTTTCAACTGAAATGTGGATTTTCAATAGATCTTCTACTGAATATATAGATAGAGGAAGAGCCCCTTTATAGGGCAGGGAGCCCTAGTGGCACAGTGGTTAAGAGCTCAGCTACTAACTAACAGGTTGGTAGTTCAAACTCACCAGCTGCTCCTTGCAAACCCTATGGAGCAGAGCTACTCTGTCCTATAGGGTTGCTATGAGTCAGAACCCACTCAGTGATAACGGATTTGGTTTTTTATCAGAAAGACTTTACTTATGTGTCTGTGTAATTATAGCTAAAGGTTTAAGTTGGTAACTGTTATGGATTGAATTATCTGTAAACTTGGCTAGGCTGTGATTCCTAGTATTGTGCTATTGTCCCCCATTTTGTGTTCTGACGTGATTTTCCCATCTTTTGTAAATTCTACCTCTATGATGTTAGTGAGGTGGGATTAGCGGCAGTTATATTAATGAGGGAGGACTTAATCTACATGATTAGGTTGTGTCTATCTCTTTTGAGATATAAAAGAGAGAAGCAAGTAGAGAGACAGGGGACCTCATACCACCAAGAAACAAGAGCAAGGAGAATAGTGTGTCCTTTGGACCAGGGGTCCCTGCACTGAGAAACTCTTCAGCAGGGAAAGATTGATGACAAGGACTTTCTCCCAGAGCTGACAGAGAGAGAAGGCCTTCCCCTGGAGCTGGCATCCTGAATTCAGACTTCTAGCCTTCTAGACTGTGAGAGAGTAAATCTTGCTTTGTTAAAGCATCCATTTGTGGTATTTCTGTTATAGCGGCATTAGATAACTAAGACAGTAACTTAACTTTTTCATAAATTTTTTTAGCAATGAAAATTGCATGGCCGAAAAAAAAAAAAAGAAAAAAAAAACTACCTAAAGCATTGCATGGCCTAATTTAATGTGTATTTCAGTCTATTGTGTCTTTGAAGTCCTTAAACCAATAACTTGCTGGCTTAACCCAGATGCCTTTTCAAGGGCTACGAGATATGTCAAGGATTTATTACTTTAAATAATCTTAAAATTTTTATGACTCTAGCATAAATCAAATCAAAGAAGAAATAACAATTTTCATTAATAAATTTAGTATACTTCTATAAATGAACAAGGAAAATTTATAACAATTGGGGTAAATTTTTTGAAAATATTCATCCAGCGTCTTTTTATTCCCTGTAGCTGTTTTTTTGTTCCTTAGTTACCCTGCGACCCTCCCCACCATTGAAAGCGAGGCATTTATTCTTTCAGAAGCTCGCTGATACAAAGAAGTAACTGGTTTGCTCTGAGTTTTAAAATAAGCACAGTTTTCGAGTTTTTAGGGAAATTGTAGCCTGAAAGCAAGTGCTTTTGATTGGTAAAAATCAGGCTTTGATGAATGAGGAAAGGAGTTTCTTTCAAATCCTGAAAGTCGAGCCTGGAGCATTGGGCAGAAAGGATGCCTCAGTAACAAAACTGCTTTCTGAAAGGCAGAGGGCCCTCAGAGGCCGTGGGAAGGGCTTGGAGAGGAGCACAGCCATGACGGGGATCTCCTCTCACGTCTGAAGGCCCAGGAAGTTGGGCTGGAGCGCTGGAGGGTTTGGCGGAGTTCAGAACCTCAAGTTCAATGTCATCTTTTCCTGGGTGTTGCCTAGGAAGTGTGCAAGCCTTCCAGACAATCAGCCACATTCACTATGAACGTGCACGGGAGCATGAAGGGCACCGCGGCTCAAGTACAGGGGGAAGGGGCACCACCAGGGACAGCACGCTCCAGTGTGGGACAGAGAGAGCAGCTGGCCATTCTGCTTTCCTAAGTGAGGACACCAGGGTCCCTGGTGCTGCGAGCAGTTAATGAGCTTGGCTGATAACGGAACGCTTGGAGAGATGAGTCCACCCAGAGGTGCCTCAGAAGAAAGGCCTGTCCATCTACTTCCGAGAAATCAGCCATTGAAAACACTCTGGAGCAGATCTACTCTGACAGACATGGCATAGCCATGAATCAACTCCACCGCACCTGGCTAATGAGATACAAAAATGCTCAGAAGCACTCAGAGGCCTGGTGTACTGCAAGGATGGGGCCCTTGCTTGAAGGGGATGGTAGGCTTCATGCTTGTCAGTGCCCCAGCATAAGGCTCACAAGGCCCAAGGGGATGTAAGACCCCAGCAGTGCACAGGTATTGTGGTTAGAGTCAAAAGAAATCTGTTCAAAGGTTTGGTTATTTTATGAATTTTTTTTGTCTGACAACAAATCCTCTATTTAAGCACTCTACTTGCTTAATTTCAAAATTAGGGCTACAATAATTCCTTATGGGTTTGATTTGAGGACTGAAAGAGATGTGTGTGTGTGTAAGTGTCTGGCACACTAAATATATAACAGGCACTCCAAGACGACTTCCCCTTTTTTTTTTTTTTTACAGGAAAGCGTGGCAGGAAGGACAATGCCCCCAAATGCCCATGCCCTAATCTCTGGAACCTGTGAATAGGTTATGTTACGTGGCAAAGGGGAATTAAGGTTGCAGATGGAATGAAAGTGGCTAATCAGCTGATGTAAAAAAGGAAGATTGCCCTGGATTGTCTGGGTGGGCCCAGCCGGATGTAATCCCAGGGTCGCTGGAAGTGGAGGAGGGAAGAGTAGGGCCAGAGTCGGAGAAAGAGATATGACAGTCCTACGGAAGCAGGTCCAAGTGACGCCATATGAGATGGACTCAACCCGCCCTGGCTGGCTTTGAAGGTGGATCCAGAGGCATGGAAAATCCACCAAAAGCTAGAAAAGGCGAGAAAATGAACCCCCACCCCACCCAGAGCCTTCAGAAATTACCTGTCATTACCTTGCTTTTAGCCCAGTGAGATCTATGTCAGACTTCTGACCTACAGTACAGAACTGTAAGATTATGTATTTGTGTTATTTTAAGCTGCCTAGTTTTTAGTAATTTGTTGTAGCAAAATAGGAAACGAATACAAAGAGAAAATACAATCTGTTTGGGCCCATGGTCTTTTAAAGTTAATTTCAGTGCTTGAGCAAAACAGCTTTTTGTTCTTTCTAAACAGCGTTCTCTCTTGTGTCTGAGTTTCAGGTGAACCGGTGAACAATATCACCGTCAGTGACCCTCATGAGCCTCACTTTGTGGTTTCTTTTTTTAAATTTTTTATAATTTTGTTTTTGTTGTTGAGAATATACACAGTAGAACATACACCAGTCCGACAGTTTCCACATGTACCATTTAGTGACACTGGTTACATTCTTCTAGTTGTGTAAACATTTTCACCCTCCTTTTCTGAGTTGTTCCTCCCCCATTAACATGAATTCACTGCCCTCAAAGGTCTATCTAATCTTTTGAGTTGCTGTTGTCAATATGATCTCATACAGATAGTTCTTGAAAGAGCATAATGCTCAAAGGCAGACTTTTTTAAGAGTTAAGCTAAACCATTATTTGGTTCTAAGTAAACTCCAGGGATATGTTTGTTTTAAGGTTTAAGGATTATCTCAGGGCAACAGTCTCGGGGTTCATCCATCCTCCATAGCTTCAGGAAGTCTGGAGTCCATGAGAATTTGAAAATCTGTTCTGCATTTTTCCCCTTTTGATCAGGATTCTTCTATGGAATCTTTAATCAAAATATTCAGTAATGATAGCCAGGTACCATCCAGTTCTTCTGGTTCTCATGGCAAAGGAGGTAGTTGCTCATGGAGGCAATTAGCCACATATTCCATATCCTCCTCCTATTCCTGATTCTCCTTCTTCTTCTGTTGTTCCAGGTGAATAGAGACTAATTGTTGTGTCTTAGATGGCCACTTGCAAGTTTTTAAGCCCTCAGGCACTACACATCAAACTAGGAGGAAGAACAGAGGCACTAAACATGTTATTAGGCCAATTAAATGGGATGTCCCATGAAACTATGACCCTAGACAGCCAAATCAAGAAACCAAACCCCATGAGGTATTTGACTGTACATAAGCAGCCTCAGCAGCTACTGTTTTTTTTTTTTTAATCATTGTTGTAAATATTCAGTTTTTTTAATAGGTGTACAACTCATGATAGCAATTACATTAATTATCTGTACAACCCTATACTTAATCAACATGATATTTTGCAGTTTTGATGGAGGTTAAGATGACCATTTCTGGCCCATGTTTGTGGAGCTGGATGGCATAAGAGAATACTGGACATTTCTGAGAATCAATACATGGGGTTCGTTTATTGGAATAGCCTTGAAAAATCATGAACTGCTTCAAGCTTAAGAATGGACAACTTATTAAGAATAGATCAATGATATAATCAGATGAGATAATGATCTTTTTGATGTAAGCCTACTAAATTTACCACAGTTTCTATGGTCCTTGGTTACATCAAATCTTAAGTACTTCAAGTTTTGAAAGACTTGATGGTGATGAACCTATGCCTATGTATACTTTATATTTTTGACATTTTCTACAACCATTCAGGTAATTACTACAGACATTAACACTACACATCCATTGACAGTTTCACAATTTTTTGTTTATGCTCCTTTGCTCTTTGCTTGAGTAAACTGCTTTGTTTTAGCAGTCAACTTCTCTGATATGAGGTAATATGTAGGTATAAAGTGAGGACAATTGTAAGGACACACTGTGTTTCTGCCTTTTAGGTAAGACACATTTACTTCAGTGGTGAGAAAAAGACCCACACCACACACTAAAAACTTGCTTGTTAGGGACATTGGAGTAATACATGAGAGGTCCAATGGTTAGAATGGTACATATGAGAGGAAATATCATGTATTACTTAACGATTATTTTTCTCTTCTGAAGCCAGGGGATGTATCTGTTTCCTTGGACCAATGATGTTCGAATTTATAAAAGGAGTCAAAATTAAATAAGTTTAGAGACTATAAATGGCTTAGTGTAAGCTCATCCTCTTCACTGGACAAAAAGTGAATAAAGATAAAACAAACTCTAACAATACTGAAAAGAGAAATTGACAGTTCCACAATAATAGTAGAGGACTTCAACACAGCACTCTCAGTAAAGGACAGAACAACTAAGAAGAAACTCAGAATAGATACAGAAGACCTAAACAGCACAATCAGCCAACTTGATCTCATAGACATATATAGAACACTTCATCCAACCCCTGCAAAGTACACATTCTTTTCCAATGCACATGGAACGTTCTCCTGAATAGACCACATCTCAGGACACAGAGCAATCCTCAACAAGATCCAAAATGTTGAGATAATTCAAAGTATCTTCTCTGGCCACAATGCCATCAAGGTAGAAATTAGCAATAGAAAGAGCAAGGAAAAAAATCAATTACATGGAAACTGAATAACACCCTGCTTACACATCACTGGGTAATAGAAGAAATCAGAGATGGGATCAAAAAATTCCTAGAATCAAATGAGAATGAAAACACATCATACCAAAACCTTTGGGACACAGCAAAGGCAGTCCTCAGAGGACAATTTATAGCAATAGATGCACATGTCAAAAAAGAAGAAAGGGACAAAATCAAAACATTAACTACAGAACTCAAACAAATAGAAAGAGAACAGCAAAAAAGCCCACAACCACCAGAAGAAAGGAAATAGTAAAGATCAGAGCAGAAATAAATGAAATAGAGAACAGAAAAACAATAGAAAGAATCAACAAAACCAAAAGTTGGTTCTTTGAAAGAATCAACAAAATCGACAAACCTCTGGCCAGACTGACAAAAGAAAAACAGGAGAGGACACAAATAAGCCAAATAAGAAATGAAATGGGGGACATTACAACAGACCCAACTGAAATAAAAAGGATTATAACAGAATATTATGAAAAACTATACTCCAACAAATTTGAAAACCTAGAGGAAATGGATAAATTTCTAGAAACACAGGGCCTACCCAAACTACAACTAAGTGATGTTGAAAATCTGAACAGACCCATAACAAGAGAAGAGATTGAAAAGGTAATAAAAAAACTCCCAACCAAAAAAAGCCCTGGCCCAGAAGGCTTCACTGGAGAATTTTAGAAAGCATTTACAGAAGAGCTTGTACCAGTACTACTCAAGCTATTTCAGAGCATAGAAGAGGAAGCAACACTTCCAAATTCACTCTATGAAGCCAGCATAACGCTGATACCAAAACCAGGCAAAGACGTCACAAAAAAAGAAAATTACAGACCAATATCTCTCATGAATATAGATGCAAAAATTCTGAACAAAATTCTAGCCAAAATAGAATTCAGCATCATATCAAAAAAATAATACACCACGACCAAGTAGGATTCATACCAGGTATGCAAGGATGGTTCAACATTAGAAAATCAATCAATGTCATCCACCACATAAATAAAAGGAAAGAAAAGAATCACATCATCTCAATTCACGCAGAAAAGGCATCTGACAAAGTCCAACACCCATTCCTGATAAAAACTCTTAATAAAATAGGTATAGAAGGGAAATTTCTCAACATAATAAAGGGCATCTATGCAAAACCAATGGCCAACATCATTCTTAATGGAGAGAGGCTGAAAACCTTCCCCTTGAAAACAGGAACAAGACAAGGATGCCCTTTATCACCATTCCTGTTTAACATTGTGCTGGAAGTTCTAGCTAGAGCAATAAGGCAAGAAAAAGAAACAAAGGGCATCCAAATTGGTAATGAAGAAGTTAAGCTGTCCCTGTTTGCAGATGATATGATTCTATACATAGAAAAGCCTAAAGACTCCACGAGAAATCTACTGGAACTAATAGAAAGATTTAGCAGAGTAGCAGGATACAAGATAAACATTCAAAAATCAGTTGGATTCCTATACACCAATAAAGAGAATGAAGAAAAGGAAATCAGGAAAACAATACCATTTATAATAGCCCCTAACAAAATAAAATACTTAGGAATACATCTAACCAAGGATGTAAAAGATCTATACAAAGTAAACTACAAAACACTACTGCAAGAAACCCAAAGGGATCTACTTAAATGGAAAAACATACCATGCTCATGGATAGACTCAATATTGTGAAAACGACAATTCTACCCAAAGCAATTTACAAATACAATGCAATCCTGATCTAAATACCATCAAAATTCTTTAAAGAGATGGAAAAACTAATCATTAACTTTATATGGAAAGGGAAGAAGCCCCGAATAAGTAAAGCACTACTGAAGAAGAAGAATAAAGTTGGAGGACTCACACTACCTGACGTCAGAACCTACTATACAGCTACAGTAGTCAAAACAGCCCGGTACTGGTACAACAACAGATACATTGACCAATGGAACAGAATTGAGAATCCAGATGTAAATCCATCCACCTACGGTCACCTGATCTTCGACAAGGGCCCAAAGTCCAACAAATGCGGAAAAGACAGTCTTTTTAACAAATGGTGCTGGCAAAACTGGATATCCATTTGCAAAAAAAAGAAACAGGACCCATACCTCACGCTGTGTACATAAACTACTTCAAAATGGATCAAAGACCTGACTAGAAAGCCTAAAACTATAAAGTTCATAGAAGAAAAAATAGGACCAACACTACAGGCCTTAATACATGGCATTAACAGGATACAAACCATAACCATCAATGCACAAACCCCAAAAGATAAGCTAGATACCTGGGATCTTCTAAAAATCAAACGCCTATGCTCTTCAAAAGAATTCACCAAAAGAGCAAAAAGAGAACCTACAGACTGGGAAAAAATTTTTGGACAGTGCAAGTCAGACAAAGGTCTAATCTCCATAATCTACAAGAAAATCCAACACCTCTACAACAGAAAGACAAAGAATCCTATTAAAAAATGGGCAAAGGAAATGAACAGACACTTCACCAAAGAAGACATTCAAATGGCCAACAGACACATAAGGAAATGTTCACGATCACTAGCTATTAGAGAAATGCAAATTAAAACCACAATGAGATACCATCTCACCCCGGCATTACCGGCACGAATCAAAAACACTGGAAATAACAAATGTTGGAGGGGCTGTGGGGAGGTTGAAACACTTATGCACTGCTGGTGGGAATGCAAAATGATACAACCATTTTGGAAAATGATATGGCACTTCCTCAGAAAGCTAGAAATAGACATACCATTCGATCCCGCAATCCCACTCCTAGGAATATATCCTAGAGAAATAAGAGTCATCACTCGAATAGACATATGCACACCTATGTTCATGGCAGCATTGTTCACAATAGCAAAATGATGCAAACAGCGTAGATGCCCATCAACAGATGAATGGATAAACAAACTATGGTACATACACACAATGGGGTAGTATGCAACGAGAAAGAACAATGACCAATCTGTGTAGTATCACATAACATGGATGAAACTGGAGGACATTATGCTGAGTAAAATAAGTCAATCACAAAAGGACAAATATTGTATGAGACCTCTATTGTAAAAACCCATGAAAACGTTCACACACAAAATGTAACAATCTTTGTTGGTTACCAGGGATGGGAGGGGTGCGGGGGAAATACTAAATAGGCAATAGATAAGTGGTATCTTGGGTGAAAGGTGAGACAGTACACAATACAGGGGAAACTAGCACGACTTGGACAAGGAAAGGTCATGGAAGCCACATAGACACATCCAAACTCCCTGAGGGACTGGATTTCTGGGCAGAGGGCTGTGGGGACCATGGTCTCTGGGAAGATCTAGCTCAATTGGCATAACACAGTTTATAAAGACAATGATCTACATTCCACCTTGGTGAGTAGTGTCTGGGGTCTTCAAAGCCTGTGAGCGGCCATCTAAGATACTCCACTGGTCTCATCCCTTTGGGAGCAAGGGAGAATGAAGAGAACAGGATACAAGGAAAAGATTGGTCCGAAGGACTAATGGTCCACAGCTACCAAGGCCTCCACCGGACTGAGTCCAGTACAGCCAGATGGTGCCCGGCTACCACCACTGACTGCTCTGACCAGGATCACAACAGAGGGTTCTGGAGAGAGCTGGAGAAGGATGTAGAACGTAATTCTAACTCACAAAACAAAGGAGCAGATTTACTGGCCTAAAGCAGACTGGAGAAACCTCTAGAGTATGGCCCCCAGACACCCTTTTAGCTCAGTGGTGAAGTTACCTCCAAGGTTCACTGTTCAGCCTGGGTGTGGACAGTCCTGTAAAACCAAATGAGACTAACGAGGTACAGGAGGCCAGTGACAAGGGCCAGAAGACAGAAGGGTACAAGGAAGCTGGTGATAGGGAACACAAGATTGAGTAAGCATATTGTTGATGTGTTGTGAGATTGTTAACCATTGTCATAGGGCAACATTTGTAGGAACTGTTAAATTAGAAACTGTTTTGTTCTTTAAGCCTTCATCTTAAGTGAGAATAGCAGCACAATTGGAAGAGCGTAGTCAATGTCACTGAACTGTGCATGTAGAAATTTTTGAAATGGTGTATCTTTGGCTACATGTATTTTCACCAAAAAGAAAAAGGTTGAGAAGTTAGAGGGTTGACATGTTGTGGGGTTGTTAACCAATGTCATAAAACAACATGTGTACTACTCTTTCATGAGAAACTATTTGTTCTGTAAGCCTTCACCTGAAGTACAATAAAAAAAAAAAAAAAGTGAATAAAAAATATACTCTACTGGGTAGTGCATCTATATATTATATTCACGTATGAAAAATATTAACTACACGAAAGTATTAAAGATATCATAAATGAAACCCTAGCGATTTATTTTGTTTTATTTTATTTTTTAACTTGAAAACCTACTGACGAGTAAACACAATGGCTCATTGTTCAGCACATAAGTACATAGAAGAGAAATTTGCTTTTCCAACTGTATTCCTGAATTAATGGATGGGTTAGGGAAAGTCAAAGATCTTCTTGTTTCTCTATGTACTCATTTGTAATCAATTTCATAGAGATTTTAAGGGCAAGCTTTATTCACCTATGGTAATGATAACCTTATCTTGCTTCTGATATCATTTTACCATCTCTCAGTGTTCACACTTTAGCTTTTCTGGTTATCTCAACAAACCTACAATGGTATTTTTTGTACTAAATGTTTAGATGAGGAAATTGATGTTTATATAGAGTTGGTGATTTGCCCAAATTCACAAAGCTAGTAAGAGGTTCGGTTCTAAAATCCTGGGTTCCTGCAACCAATTCACCGCAAAGAAAGGCTTGAAAGAAGGAGGGAAGGAAGGAAGGGAGAAGGAAGGAAGGAGGAGGCTTCTGAGAAGAAAGAATGGTTTAAATACTTCTTCAATCTAACATACTCTTTCCCACAGACACTAAAAATAGCAATACATGTACATTTAACTGACCTTTTTTCCTTTTCCCTCTCTTTCTTGGATAAAAATGATAATGAAATCTACAGTGGTCAAAATTCAGAGAACACGTAGGTCTTGGATTTCACATTTAATAGGAGATTCAGTTTTGGAATACATAGTTAAGAAAATTAGACTTAAGATTACCTTTCATTAAAAAGTAATAAAAGGAACATAAAAGTAATAAAAGTGTAAGAGTCATTACTAATGTACGCGATTGTCCAGTATGTCACCAACATGCCTACCTCACAGGTCTGAGAGCTGGGTAAGTGCATCACTGAGGGAAGCTGAACACACACTATCCTGTTGTGACCTCTCTTGTTCTTTCAAATGCAAGTCTGAGCAAAGCTGACTTTAACAATGGGTTCTAAAACACTGTGTGTCTAAGAAGAACCACAAATCTGTCATCAGGGTGCCTGAGCCTCTCCACCAAACCTACACTGCAGTGGTTGTTAGCAAAGGACAGCTTGCCAACCTGGAAAGGCAGAGGTGCTAGGAGTGGTCTTTTCTTCTAAAGTTCCACGACAGGATTTAATATTACAAGCATCATGGGGGAGAAGTCATAAATTACAAATGGTCTAATCTTGTTCCTGGTACTTTATCTTCTTTAAAACTTGCACTAATACCCGGACCTCATCTAGAAAATAGTTTTGTGTAACCCCACCTAACTTTAACCCTGCCTTTATTTAAGATTCCTTGAGCATTTATGTACATAGTTTGTACTATCCTCTAGTGAACCCCACTCTGTTAATATGTTACTTGGTAAATATGCCCTTTAGTTATTTTATGGGTGTAATTTTTGTCCCTTCTCTTTAAATGTAAACCTCATGAAGGCAGGAATAGTGTTTTATTTCTATTTTCTTATTTCGTTGTTATGTATTTAAATTTAATATACATTTTATGCACAGTATAATCCAAAGTTAATCACATGCAAGGCAGAACTCTGTTCAAGAGGGGAATATATATTGAGAACTTATATAATGAAACACATTTATATTTATTGATTTCTGAAGAGATTAGATCTGTTGGCTTTATTTTAAAAAGTATTTTAAATGTAATTTTTCAGCAATGTAGAGTTATTAGAACAAATTTTAATCATCATGAATGAGTAAAAAGTTAAAATACCTTCATATTCAATCCCTACTTAACAGTTTGATATATATTCTTCAGATTTGCTTTCTTTCCTTTTTCCTTTTCTTAAACAATTACTGTTCATACTGTCCTGCCACTTGATTTTTCACTTGCTCTGTAAAATCTCCTTAGGTGAATGATCTTCATCTCTAGGGACTTTTCTGTCTCAGTTAAATAAGAAATTGACAACATTTGGAATAAATTAAAAGATAATTGTATCCTACTTTATTTCTAACAATTTACCTACTTAACAAGTCCTTGGATCTTTTAGGATAAAAGAAAAATCAGAATCAGTTTTTTTTTCTGAAATTATAAAACACGTCATTTTATAATTAGCATAATAATCACTTTTATTCATTCTTTTGCTTGAATTTCTGTCTGTACAGACTTATAACAAGAGAATCATCAAATCTCAAGTTGCAAATGAGCCCAATGGTCATCTGTTCACTTAATCAATCAGTCAGTGTTTGAGTCCGTTTTACAGAAAGTCGCCAGCTCATTGTCAAGCCTCTTTGAATATCTCCAGTGAGAAGAAATGTATTATCTTCCAAGGAGCCTGTCATGGTTTGAATTATGTCCCCCCAAAAATGTGTGTATCAATTTGACTGGGCCATAATTCCCAGAATTGTGTGGTTGGCTTCTGTTTTGTGATTGTAATTTTATGTTAAAGAGGATTAGGGTGGGATTGTGACACCACCCTTACCTGGGTCACATCCCTGATCCAGTGTAAAGGGAGTTTCCCTAGGGTGTGGCCTGCACTGCCTTTTACCCTACAAGAGATAAAAGGGAAGCAAGCAGAGAATTGGGACCTCATACCACCAAGAAAGGAGCACCAGAAGCACAGAGTGTCCTTTGGACCCGAGGTTCCTGCGCGGAGAAGCTCCTTGTCCAGGGGAAGACTGATGATGACAAGGACCTTCCTCCAGAGCCGACAGAGAGGGGAAGCTTCCCCTGGAGCTGACACCCTGAATTTGGACTTGAATCCCACTAGACTGTGAGAAAATAAATTTCTCTTTGTGAAAGCCACCCACTTATTGTATTTCTGTTAGAGCAGCACTAGATGACTAAGACAGAGCCCATTCCTTTTTCAGAGAGTTCAACAATTTTGTTCTTGTTTTTTTATATTACTTAAAGTTTTGCAACTTGGAAATTTATCCATTGAGAGAGTTTATTTTAAATAAATAAAAAACGGTTGCCATAGAGTCAACTCCAACTCATGATGACCCCATGTGTGTCAGAGTAGAACCCGCCATAGTGTTTTCAATGACTGATTTTTTAGGAGGTAGATCTTTAGGCCTTTCTTTTGAGGCACCTCTGGGTGAACTAGAACCTCCAACCCTTCTGTTAGCAGCTGAGAACATTAACCATTTGTACCACCTAGGGACTCCTTATTTTAAATAGCAATGTCTTATTAGACAAATATAATCTTTCTTTTTGAGAGATATTTGAACATAATTATCATTTTCATCGGATAGTTGATTTTTTTCCAAGATAAATCTCTTCAGTTACTTCAATTATTTTGTATATCATGTGGTTTCATGTTCCTTCAACAACCTGGTGATTTTCCTCTGCATATGTTTCTATTCAACTGTTTAATTCTTAAAGTACGGTTCCTGGGACTGAAGACAATAGTTCAGATAAATTCTAAATGCTTTCACGTAAAGCAAGAATTTCTTTGCATATTTTACTTCAAACTCCCAATTTATTACAGAATACTCTTATAGTGCAGATTTAAGATTTAGACGTAGATAGATCATTGCTGACACCTGTAGGTAGCCTCCTATAATCATTTGTTTCATATATAAGTTTGTGACAAAAGAGTCTTTCTAGTTACCAGTTGCTGTCTCATCTATTCTGACTCACTGTGACCCTGTTGGGGGAACGGTCTGCCTCCACACCTCTCATCCAGGTGCAGTAAGTAAAGGCCTTGGGCCCAGAGCATTCTCTGATAAGGAGGCTGGGAATTTGGTCACCTTCTCTCTCCCAGTTTCTTCTTATCAGAGTAGCCCTCCCCTTGTTCTGGACACACAGTAACTTTCTCTGTCTCTTGCACATGTGTGGGCATCATATGGCACCTGGCTGACCCAACTTCTGTATCTGTTTCCAGCAGGGAGGGAACAGAGCCCCTCATACTACGGCACAAGAGGGGAAGCATGCCAAATTGTAAGAGCCAGCCTCGAGGGGTGGACAGAAGGGGAAACAGGCTTTGGGAGGACCAACATGAGCACACTCATGGGGTCTGCTAGTTCAGTAGTTTGCATTGTTATGTAAGCCCCTAGCATGGAGCCACTATTGTCCACCACCACTATAAAACCTCTACCCTCCCACTGTGGAGTGTGTACATCTGCTTTGGTCTTGCTGCTGCATAGGAATCACCCCAGGTTTAAGTCTCTGCAATAAACTTCTTTGCTGCCACAGTGGAGTTGCCTGCCTCTTTCTTTGGTCTCTTGACACCCTCCATTTTCAGAGGCAAACTTCAAGTTACTGTCCATGCCTGGAAAAACTCTATATGTGTCAGAGTAGAACTGTGCTCAATAGCATTGTCAATGGATGATTTTTCAGAAGTAGATCACCAGGCCTTTCTTCTAAGACACCTCCAGATAGACTCAAACTGCCAAACTTTCAGTTAACAACCAAGCACATGAACTCTTTCTAGTTTAAAAATAACCTAAAATTTAGGTGAGGTGATCACATTGAGATATATTTAAGATAAAACAGAAATGCACCGCTCTCGTTCTTACTTTTTATATAGAACTGTCTGTTTTACTTGCAACATTAAGTGAGACACTGAAATGTGAGGGGCAGATATTAAGCTGACAAACCTTTCGATGAGTTGCTTGTCATTTCTTTAATTTCCCTGGAAGGAGCAATGTGGAAGTGCAAGGACACATATTCTAAAGCTGGCCTTTGGGCAACATAATGTGGTGGGAAGCTGTTTCTGATGATGTAAGTGAAAATTCTACTGTCATTGCCTTTCTTGAATACATCCTGAGATACCACTTCTTTTAATGTGAAGATAGTAAAATAACATTTGTAATAATTAGGCCAAGGGTCATTATGGACTTAAGAGTTACCAAACTTCAGACCTAAAATTTATTACTGCAGGCTATAGAGTCTTTGCTAATTCTCTGCTGACTTGAATTGTGGCATTTTTCTTTCCTTCCACTTTTTACTGATTTGTAAATGTTCAGGACTCACAGTGTCAAAATTATGGTTAGTATTAAGGACTTAAAAATTCTTTTGTGGTAGAAAACATACTTTAACAGAAAAAAAATGTGGTATTTGGGGTTTGAGTTAATATTTTCAATCCTTCAAAGTCACAATTTCTACATTACAGAAATTATTAAAGACCATGTTATTTGAGTTAGAATGTGATGAAAGAGAAGTTCTTCGGAGAAACACATGTTTCCTTCTGTTGGGAAAATAAACTCAAAGGTGGATCAATTTAAAGTTAATTTTAGTATTTCAAAACTAGTAAAACCTTAAAAGTCATCTAGTTCAACTCCTTAATTAATATAATGACTAGATAGATGATAGACAGATAGACAGATAGCTGCCATAGAGTTACTCAAACTCATGGTGACTCTGAATACAAGAGAATGAAACTTTGCCCAGTCCTGTGTCATCCTCATGTTTGAGTCCCTTATTGTAGTTGTTGTGCCAACCCATCTCATTGAGGCTCTCCCTTGTCCTCTCTGGCCCTCTGCTTCACCAGTTGTCTTAGTTATCTAGTGCTGCTGTAACAGAAATACCACCAGTGGATGGCTTTAACAAAGAGAAATTTATTTTCTCACAGTCGAGTAGGCTAGAAGTCCAAATTCAGGGTGTCAGCTCCAGGGGAAGGCTTTTTCTCTTTATTGGCTCTGGAGGAAGGTCCTCATTGTCATCCGTCTTCCCTGGACTAGGAGCTTCTCCACGCAGGAACCTCGGGTCCAAAGGATGGGCTCTGCTCCTGGTGTTTCTTCTTGGTGGTATGAGGTCCCCAACTCTCTGCTTGCTTCCCTTTCCTTTTATCTCTTGTAAGGTAAAAGGTGGTGCAGGCCACACCCTAGGAAAACTCCCTTTACGTTGGATCAGAGATGTGACCTGGGTAAGGGTCGTGTTACAATCCCACCCTAATCCTCTTTAACATAAAATTACAACCACAAAATGGAGGCTAACCACACAATTCTGGGAATCATGGCCCTGTCAAATTGATACACACATTTTTTGGAGGATATAATTCAAACCATGACACCAAGTATGATCTCCTCGTCCAGCAATTGATCCCTTCCCGTGATGTGTTGAAAGCAAGATTGTTGTCAGACATTGTTCTTTTGTGATCCATAGGGTTTTCATTGACTGATTTTGGGAAGTAGATGAGGCCTTTCTTCCTAGTCTGTCTTAGTTTGGAAGCTCCGTTGGAACCTGTCCACCATGGTTGACCCTGCAGGTATTTGAAATACCGGTGGCATAACTTCCAGCATCATAGCATCACATAAGCCACCACAGTACAACATACTGACAGACTGGTGGTGGAGTGAATGAAATAGGGGCACAAAAATCACATGGCTTGTCCAAGGCCACATGGAGGATTAATGCAGAACCCAGATCTTATGATACCTAATGTAGTTAATCTTGTTTTACAAGATTGGAAGACAGAGGCAAATCAAAAATATTTAAATGATCAACACATTGAACAGAAAAATATAAGACGGAATTATCTTTTCATTTAAAAGATAAACTAATCCTGTATGTCAAGAATCTCTCAACTAAATAGAATGTGGCAGAAGGAAAAAAGAATGGGCTTTGTAATTACACATAGAGTTACCCTCCACTTGCTATTTATCTGTTGTGGGCCATTGGGCCAATTACTTAACCTTTCTGAACTTCAGTTTCCTCATCTATTATAATACTATTACTTCCTAAGTAATTGGGAGGATTATATTAGATCAGGTATATAAGCAACCTAACAGAGTGCCTGACATATACAGGTACTCAGTAAATAATAGCTCAGATTATTTCAGTTTATTCATCATCAATTTTTCACTGTTAATCCTACTAATCAGTAGTATAATAATTGAAAAAGAGACAAAATGGTGATTAGAGAATTTTCATTCTTACTAATGGCATTTTCCAAGATACCAAAACTACATCTGGCCTAAAGAAAGTGCTACTACTATTTCATATTTTACCATCAATGCTTGCTTGAATTTGCACACTGTTAAATGTGCTGTATGTTGCTGTTGATGATGATAGTTTGACCTGTAAGAAGTAACCTTCTATTTGTTTAAATACGGTCAATTTAATTTTCACGCAGGTTTTATTTAATTCAGTTGTGAGAGGTCCCCTCCTATATGGGTAACTAAATTAGAAGTCCGTTCCTAGTAATTGTCCCCCACTGCAGGGTAAACCATCTTGACTACTCTCCACCTCTTCACTGCACCAGGGAAGGCCAAAATGGGGAGATTCAACTAACAGAAAAGCAGACACTGACCGGGGTGTCTAGGAGCAGATGCAATGTGACAACTGAAGCAGGTGCTGGGTCCAGGGGGGCCTGCCAGTGGGTGACAGGGCCCCAGGCCCAGGGCTGACATTCAGGGGTAAGATTCCACCCCGAGGGAGTTCCAATGAGTAAGAGTAAGCAGACTTAGTGACTTTTCTAAGCCTCTAGTCCCCCTCTAAACACACACACCGTGCACACACACACACACACACACAGACATTACTTGTGTGTGTGTGATATTATGTTATACATATATAAGCTTTATTGCCTTCTCTAGGCCTCTATAAATTTATCCAACATCACACACTAGTAAAGAACAGAGGCTGTCTAATTCCAAAGCAAACATTCTTGTCAACGAAGTAATATGCACCCTGAGAAGATTTAGTCGAAGGATATGGATAAAGGTAAATAAGTCTACATGACTTTCTAAAGAAGCTTGCAAAAATTGAAATCACCAAAACAAAATATAAGAATATTAACTTCAATGTACATTTTCTAGCACTGTGTATTAGCAGTTATATATATTGTGTGTTTGTGTGCAAAAGAACAAATCTGTCTTGGAAGAAGTATGGCCAAATGCTCCTTAGAAACAAGGATGGTGAGACTTCATCTTACGTACTTTGGACAGGTTATCAGAAAGGACCTTTCTCTGGAGAAGTACATCGTGCTTGGTAAGGTAGAGGGTCAGCAAAAAAGAGGAAGACCCTCAAGGAGATGATTACATAGTGGCTCCAACAATGGGCTCAAACATAGCAATGATTGTGAGGATGGTGCAGGACCAGGCCGCATTTCTATTGTACATAGGGTCACTATGAGCTGGAACCTACTAGATGGCACCTAACAACAACATACATACATATGTATATACTTTTTTTCTTATACATAACTACAAAAGACCCCTTTAAAGCTTTAAAATGATGTCTGTTTGATGACTAAGATGCGCCTGACCCAAGCAATGGTGTTTTCAATCCCCTCGTGTGCATACAAAAGCTGGACAATGAATAAAGAAAATAGAAGAAGAATTGATGCATTCAAATTGTGGTGTTGACAAAGAATATTGAATATATCATGGACTGCCAGAAAAATGAATAAATCAGTCTTAGAAGAAATATGACCAGAGTGCCCCTTAGAAGCGTGGATGGCAAGACTTGGGCTTGCTTACTTTGGACGCATCATTAGAAAAGACCAATCCCTATAAAAGCCCATCGAGGTTGATCATGTAGAGGGGACCCTCAATGAGATGGATTGACGCAATAGCCACAACAATGGTGTCAAACATACTATGATTACAGGTTTAGGACCTGGCAATGTTTCGTTCTGTTACGTAAGGTCTCCCTGAGTCAAAGCTGACTTGATGACAGCTAAGAACAACAACATGTATATGTCTGTACATATTCTAGTAGGCAAAACAGAAACAAGGCCTCGTGACTCGGAGACTTTTGGGCAAGCTATACCTCTATCTATCATTAAAAATGTGACCCTGACTAAGCCACTTAACCTTTCTAAGCCTCAGTTTTTTCATCTGCAAAATGGAAGTTATTATTTTACCTGCCTGACAGGGGGGTTTGTAGGAATTAAACAAAGGAATGTATATGTGGTATTTAGCACGATGCCTGCAACATGACACACACAGCCTTGATAAATGGTGGTCAATAAATATTATTATCAGCTAAGGTTCAGCACTTTTCCACATTTTAGCTTATTAAGTATATTTTCACTTTATGATTTGTCTATTTATTGCTTTTGTGGGACAGATTTTTAAGGCAAGGACTTAGGCCAAGTGAAATCAGGTGAAGGTCAGTTACTGGAACTAGGTTATTGCTCTAAGTCTGTGTCTCAGAAACAGAGTAAGGCACACAGTTCCCTGACTAGGCACAAGCAGAGAGAGGATGGCTGCCTTGGTGCTGATCATTGGCCTCCAGCTACGTAAACTTATTCAAAGGGCGAAGAGATCTCAGGCAAAGAGAGAGGCGTATTGTGGATGAGGGAACCGAGTAGGAGACATATTAATTCCATACTCTCTATACTGAGGTTTGGGGCTCTGGTGGCACAGCGGTAAAGAGCTCAGCTGCTAACCAAAGGTCGGCGATTCACATTCACCAGCAGCTCCTATGAAATTGAATGGGGCTGTTCTACTTTGTCCTATACAGTCGCTATGAGTTGGAATCAACTTGATGGCATGGCTTTATACTGAGGTTTACACTGAGCAAGGTTTAAGCTCCTGCACTTGAGGAACCAGAATCAAGCAGAGGAAGCAGGCCCATGAGAAGCATCTGAAATGTAAATCCCACATTTAGGTATGAACAGCGTGCTGTTGGTGAGTGGCTGGGCTATGAGGCCTGGGCAAGACTCTCTGGAGTGGTCTCCTATGCTCCTATCATGGTGTGAGTATTAGATGTTGGCAAAAGTACTTTGTAAATTGTATGATACTATTATGTAAATAAAATGCAATACATAATGTTATAATAAGGGCATAATTAAAAGGCTATGAAAATTGAGAAGAAGGAATGAATAATTATGACAGGAGACATTGGGAGGGAGTTAAGAGAAGTTGAACTTGAAGGATTAAGTACAATTGTAAAAGAGGATAAGGCAGAAGAAAGGTAATCTCTGCAGAAAAAAAAAAACCGTTATGAAAGCCACAAGGGCATGAAACTGCAGGGTGTATTCCACACAAGTGAATAGTCAGGTATGACTGGAGTCTCAGTGGCAGGAGAGGAGGATGTAGAAATGGGGCTGGGAGTGGAGCTTGGTATCTGATTATTAAAGGAGCCGTGATTTCCACACTAAGAAATCATACATCATTTTGTAACAAACAAGGGACTGATTCTGAGGTAGGCTGTGACAGCATCAGGTGTGTGCTTTGGTTACTGGAACTGGATTAATTGGTGGCAGTGCAGATGGTGGTTGAGGTAGGGGAGAGATACCAGGTTGGAAGGAGGTGCTATTACAATAGAGTCTCAGCGAACAGCTAAACTTGGAGTGTGGTAGTGGAAGCAAGAAGAGGGGTAGAATTGATTAGATCTGAGGCCCAACTGAATATAAAGGAGAAGGAATGAAAGAGGATCTTGGGGGTTCCCACCTTGATGGAAGGAGGGATATGGCAGCCCCATTAACTGAAGCAGGGCACATAGCAGCAGGAGAGTTTGGAGCGACTGGACTGAAAATTCTTTGAGTGCAGGGATTGTACTTTATTAATTGTTTCATCATCAACATCGTCTGGTGTCTGGTATATTTTTATTACCTTATCATTTCTTTTGAGGAAAGCAGTGAGTAAATGCATAAGTAAGGGAGAAGATAATTGTATAGTTTGGGGTATGTTGAGTTTGAGATTCCATCCATGCAAAACTGTCTCTCCTATTAACTTCTCCAAACTCCCATAACATATTTTTATACCTTTCTCAAGCATTTACCTTAGCTAACTCAGCTTTACAGCCATGTAGAAATAAGTCTTATCTCTTTTACAGAACTATAAATACCAGGGAGTCAGGGTCCATATCTGATTTATGGATACATGCACTGTAAAAGGCACTATAAAAATCTAACCTGTTGCTGTTGAGTTGATTCTGACTCACAGTGACCCTGAAGTGCACTAAAGTGTTTTATAAATAAATGTCTAGAAAACAGTTGAAAGATTGAGTCTGAAACTTAAAGAGAGGTACTTCATATGCCTTAGATTCCTCCATATGTTGCTTAAATTGGCAGTGCTTTAATATAATTTCTGGTTTGTTTGGTGTAGTTCACACTGGTATTAGTAATTTAGCAAGCAGCCTTACACTGAATTGTTAATATGAGACACTCCACCAAATGCTATTAGCTCATAGTAATAACCAATGCCTTACATGCTCTCCTAAAATCTCTGAGAAGGTTATTTGTGGAGTTTCTTAAATAAGTATGTTTTTGAAAATATTCTAGTTTAAAACCATGCTCAAGATTTAGCAGGCTGCAGAAAGAGACTAATACAAAGCAAAATGACCTTTGTTTGAATGCCATGTTATTATCTTCGGAGCTAACTGCATCTTAACACTTCAGAGAAGCTAGTGCTGCTAGATTCTATTAAACAAGGTGACTTTGATAAAGGCCATGCCTACTCTCAAACCTTAAAAATTGGCTTGGGGAAAGAAATCATCCAGAAATAGGATGACAAAAAGCTTAGCTTGTAAATCCAACAGCATTTTGTTACTAGCGCAAAGTCCTTACCGATAACTACCATTTTCTACTTCTGAAAACAAAATGAATTACTCATTGATTTAGAGATTACATTTATTATAATGGTTATAGTATGAGGTGATTTTAATCTAAAAATACTTAAGTTTTCTTTCTGAAGCAATTTGTAAATTAACAATTTTCACCGGTCAGATTGCCGTAGTAAGTCTGCTCTTTGGCTGTTAGCTAAGATCCAGTTGGCCTCCACTCATGGCCATCCATCCCCATGCACAAGGGCATGAAACGCTGCCCTGTCTCGTCAATCATGTAAGCACAACAAAATGACGTGCAGTGATGGTGTAAGACAATCTCGGTAATGAGCCTCCAAGACAGCCCCTTATCCTGCCCTGATTTTAGTGGGAGGAGTCTGAGTCATGCAGCTGAATCAAACAGCCTAAATTTAAATATAGCAACTGGGCTGAGGTTTAGAACTATAAATTCCTACACTCTGAATTTATGAGTTTATCTCATAGAATCATAACGTTAGAGAAAAATGAAGGCTTTACTATAAAAATTCAAAATATTATATAGCATGATTTGGGTTTTCAAAAAAAATGCCTATTTTTCAGGCATCTAGAGATTTTATTAAGATTTTATGACTCTTCTCTGCATCGAAGCATGTGGGAATTGAAATAGAGATAAAAGTTAGGGAAGAAGCAGTATAATATGAAATGTATCTAAAAAAATTAGGTGTTATAGACCCATCCCTTCCCAAATCAAGATGATTATTGCACAGAAATGTCAAATCAAAAACTGTTAACCTCTCTAGTTAACATTTTTTTAAGTGATTTAAAACTGCCTTGATTTTGTTTTTGTGCAATCTGGTCTCAGATTGTCTTTTATCCCCAATTTTTATTATGAAATTTTTCAAATAGACAGAGAAGTTGAAAGACTATTAAAATCAGCACACGTATTCTCCCTTCCACAGTTGTTAGGATTTTGTCATATTTACTTTATCTATCTATCTACCCACCTATCTGTCTGTCTACCTAGCATCTACCATCTGTCCATCTATACCTATGCCGTATCATATAAAAGTAAGTGGAAAACATCATAACATTTCATTCTTATAGACTTGACCATGTCTCTCCTAAAGACATGTCTCTTACATAATTACAATTATTAGCATTAAGAAAATTGACAGTTCTACAATATCATCAAATATCCAGTCAAATGTCCCTTATTATCCTAAAAATATCTTCTGTAGCCACTTTATTTGAATTAGAATCTAACTAATATTTAGACATTGCATTTGGTGGTTGCTCGTTTAGTCTAAAAGTGGCCCAATCAATCAGTCTGTCTGTCTGTCTATCTATCTACTTACCTATCAAAAAATTACCTTTTGGAAGAATACAAGCCAGTTTTCGAATGTCCTACATTTCGGATATTTCTGATTAGTTCCTCATTGATCACTTAACTTATCCCTGAATCCTTTTAATTGTAGAAGCGACATTAGACTCAGATTCAGTTGTGGGGAGAAGGATATTCCTGGGGGGATGCTGCTTTCTAACATTGTATCACAGCAGAGGGCTCCCACTTTTGATAATTCTTATTTTGACCATTAAAATGGTGACTGCTATCTCTTTGCATTGCAAAGGTACATGTTTCTGTCAGCAACTGGTGAGTAATTACGGGAGATATTTTACCTATTGTCCAACAGTCTTTCACTAGTTGATTTAGCTTCCATTGATGACCTGTGCTTGTATCAGCTATACTGGGGGGTAAAATGGTGCTTCTAAAATTTTGTTTCTTCTTTATTCTGTGTTTACATTGTATTATTCTGTAAAGAAAAGCTTTCCTTTTTTTCTTTTCTTTCTCTGTCTAGGCTCTCTTTCTCTTAATGTTTTTGGATACCACTACACGATGAATTCATGGATTTTAACTTATTCCTATTTTAAATAAACTACACTTGATATTCTTTTTGATGTACATATTGTCCCAAATTTGGCCAATGGCAGCCCTTTCACGATAGCTTCTGAAACTTTTTACACATGACCTCATTTGTCTTTGAGTATTTATTTTTTTGATACAATGAGATATCATAGGCTTACTTTCTACTTTCTTTGCCCTAGACCTGGAATGGCTCATTTCTCCAGGAAGCCCGATTCTTTTTAGTGGGGAATGGTATAATGGCCAGGAAAATGCACCCCGCAGGTTTCCTGCTGTGAGAATTTTTTGAAGGTTATAGACAAAACCTTGAGAAGCAACTGCTGAAGCTGGTTCTTTTCCTTAAGGCTTTAGAAAGTGTAAAGAAGAAGGACAGGGGAAGAACATAGAGGAAGAGTAGTTAGGATAGAAAAAGAAGATGTTTAAGACCGAGAATACCCAGGCCAGGAATACGGCAGAGATGTGCTTGATATAGTGGAAGGCAAACTAGATTGTCTTGGGTCCCAATCTTAGCTTTGATACTTCCTAACCATGAGCTCTCGAAAAAGTCATTTAACTTTCTAAGCCTCAGTTTCGTTATCTGTAAAGTAGGTATAAGAATACTAAATGAATAAGATTATTGTAAAGATTAAACCATGGGCCTTTAGGTCAAGGGCCCAGGGCCAAGCCTGACACAGGAGATGAGTGCTCAGAAGGAATTTCCTTCCCGTTAGGAACGCTTTGGAGTCCCTGAGTAGTGCATTGGTTAACAGACTCAGCAGTTAACCAAAAGGCTGGAGGTTTGAATCCACCTCGGAAGAAAGGCCTGGTGATCTACCTCTGAAAAATTAGCCACTGAAACCCTATAGAGCACAGTTCTACTCTGACACCTTTGGGGTCGCCATGTGTCAGTGTTAGCAGCAACTAGCAAAAAAAAAAAAAAAAAAAAGGAATGCTTTAAAGCCATTGAGAGGATACTAACTTTTTGCCGGAAACTGGGAGGCTGCAATTTTTTTAACCATTTTTCTGATTTATGCTAAACTTGATCAATTTTCTGCTAGGGAACACAATTGATAGTTATCACATCGGGACAAGCTGCCTGAGACCTGTCATGTCCCGCTTTCAGAGGATGTATGTAAGCAGCAGTGGCCCTAATCAGCTCATGGGGCTAGGCAGGTGAAACTGGCTGCCAGCCAAAGTGCCTTTTTGTCATATTCTTCTACTGCCCTGATTAGTCAGTGCACATTCCTGCACAGTCTCATTGGAGACCGAAGTTACACATTGTTTGCTAACCTTGACGCTTGGCCAGAGAGTACTTAGTGGCACATATGAAAGAACTAATGATCAAATGACACCACCTTGCCAAAGTGTCATTATCTTGCTGTAAGTGATATTTTAAGTCTCACTGTGCTTCTGGTTCCTTTGAAGAGTCTGGTCTCCATGTAAGCCTCGCCTAAGATGACCACGTTTGAGGACTCTGAATAAAAGCTGGAAAGCGTGGTGAGCAGGCTTTGCTACCTCCGACGTAAGGGGAAAGCGTTTCCTTTGAAGTTGGGAATAAGTGCTAGTCACTGATTGCAAGCCTCCGCAGACAGCGCTCTGGGAAAACACTACTCCAGATTCCATTTCCTAAAGGGTCAGTGAAACATTTTCATAGTTTTATGCTTTCTTGTATTTCTTTTATACACAGAAAAAATCGTAGTGTTGTATTGTTAAGATCTCATAGAGAGGAAAAAATAATTTAGTATTTGGCTCCCCCCCCGCCCCCAGATTAAAATGTATATAGGAGAAAACTCAACTTTAATAACACATTCACTTAAAAATTAATAAAAATTTAAAAAATGTATAGGAGTTCAACTAGTCAGTGTTTCCTAGCTAACATTATAGAATCTTCTCTTCATTTCAACAGATGTTTTTAAGTGTCTACCAAGTTCCAGCTACCACAATAGCTGCAAGAGTGGACCAGACAGACGGACCAGCCTGAAGATGACCACGGCCGGTAGCAGTGCCTTCGGTTATACGTAAGGTGCCAAGAGTTGGAATTGACTCAATGGTAACAAACAACACCGCCATGTTCCGGACACTGTGATAAGTGCATAACAGACAAAAATGAATGGCAACAATCTCTGATCCCAAGTTCACCATCCGGGGAAGGAATATAGACATAAACACAAATCAAAATTCAAAACATATATATTTGAGGTGCATACATAGTATTAAAGTCAGAAGAGAAAGTTCTTAATATCATCTGAGAGAACTAAGGAAGGCATCCTGAAGGAGGTGAAATCTGAAGTAAATTTTTAAGGATGTAGGGACTCATGAGTCAAGTAAGCGTGTGGTAGTGGGTGGTGAAGAGAGGACAATATTCTATGTAGAAGGACAAAATGCAGAGTACATGTGATTTTGAGAATATCAATTAGTTAAACAAGGCTATAAAGAAGGCTGGGGTCCCTGGGTGGAGCAACCGGTTAATGCAGCCGCTGCTAACCAAAAGGCTGGAGGTTCAAGTCCACCCAGAGGTGCCTTGGAAGAAAGTCCTGGTGATCTACTTCTGAAAAATCAGCCATTGAAAACCCTATGAGGCATAGTTCTCCTCAGACACACATGGGATCACCATGAGTTGAAATCAACTCCACGGCAACTAATATAATGAAGCTAATTGTGACTGGGAACTGAGAGACGAGTATGAATCTGAGGATAAGATTGACCAACTATGTTTCTACATTCTTAATTGGTCAATTACTGGTCTTTTATGGTGACCAGCAGGGGGATGTCTCTGAGTGGAGAGAAATCCAGAGATGAACTCTTGGTCAAGGGAAACATGTTCTCTTTACTGTAGTTAAGTGGACAACCTTTTGGTTAGTAGCCAAGACATTTTTACCACCAAGAAACTCCTAAAATAACTCATTACTTCCCTTTTTTTCTATTTAGGAACTTGATCCTCAGTGATTTCCCTTTTAATTTCGAGTTGCATTCTTACTGAGATTTGTCAGGTGAAAACCTGAAAAGCAAAACATTAATGTAGATACCAGACATAAAAATGATATATTTACAAGCAAATAATTTATTAGATACATTCCTTATTGAGGATTTTCTTGTAAATGTCAGAATAAGGAAGCAAGCAAGACATCTAAACTATTTCGGGTGTAGGAAAAGCAGCAAGGCAAAGACTAGAGAATGATAATATATCATGTTTAGAGGCTTATAAATTAGATATTGGAGTTGGATCCCTGTTGTTTTATAGAGCTGATTTAAGTGGGTGGTATTGATCATTGGTGATTATACCTGCCATTGAAGATCCTAATCTGTTTCTGTTTTAAAAAGACCTCTAGGAATCAGACATCATGAAAGATGTAATAACAATAGCTAAGGCCTGCCAGGTATCATTGCAGGGACTTTTAATTCTCTTAAGAACACTGTGAGGTAGGCAGTTACTGCCCCCATTTACAGATGAGGAGACTAAAACACAGGGAGGCTATGTCGTTTGACCAATGTCACATACCTAGAAAATGGTGGAGCTGGGATTTGAACACAGATAGCCTGGTTATAGACTCCAGGTTCTTAACCATTGCATTCTTTTCCTGTAAATGGCAGTGTGGTTTAAAAAATTAGTCTCAACTCGGACAACTTGGTCAATTCAAGCTAATGAAGTGAAGAGAAATGCCCTGTTCTTGTCTTATGCTGGGTTCTCTAGAGAAGCAAAACCAGTAAAGCCTATAAATATATATAGACAGAGATTTATATCAAAGAAATGGCTCACAGGGTTGTAGAGGCTGGAATAGCCCAAGCCTGTGGGTCAGGATGGAGGCCTCTCTTTATTCACCTGGCAGCAAGGGCTGGGGAATTCAAGATCAGCAGGTTAGAGAGCAGGGCTCTTGTTCACAGGATGCAAAGATGGAAGAATCCCAAGACGGGCAGGGAAGACTGAAGGCAAGATGCTAGCTCAAGTTCCAAGAACCAGAGGTCAGAAGAACAGGAGCCAGCTTCAGGATCCAGAGCAAACAAAAGCCCTGCTCTCTGACCTGCTGATCTTGGGTTTCGCCAGCCCCTGTGGCTACGTGAATCAGGAGAAGACTCTATCCTGACCCACAGACTTGGGATGTTCTAGCCTCTACAACCATGTGAGCCATTTCCTTTATATAAATCTCTCTCTCTAAGTATTATATGCTTTACTGGTTTTGCTTCTGTAGAGAACACAGCCTAAGACATTTGGCACCGACAGTAGGGTCTAGAGAAACAAAATTGTAAGGATGAGTTTTCTAAATTGGTTCTCAAGTCTGGTTAGTCTTAAAAGATGTTGATGACTCTGCTTCCAGTAGTAAAGAGGGCACTGCTAATCCATGGTGTGAGGTGGCAATACAAACATGCAATACATCATCACCAATAGATTAGGTATTGGTGAAAGATGAGGCTCTAGGTGACTGCATGTTTGATACCTTTCTATAATTTTGTCATAATGAGAAATATAAGGAAGTTAGTTGATTGGTCCTATTTCAGTAGACAGAATGGTGAAATGTGGGATATATGCCATTTAAACATGGCTACACTATTGACAACTGAGCTCCGACAGGCCTCTATGCTGTATACGACATGTTGGAGACTTGTCAGTGATAAGAATGAAATTAGGCACGACTTGTTTTCCCAAACCTATTGCCCTGGCTTGTTTACCTGAATTCCTTTTCCCTTCCCTGAAACTTATTGTTACTCACCCAAAGCCCATTGTTCTGTTATTTGCTTCACTGCTTGCTGTATTGACTATAAATAAACTCCTGGGACTGAAGCCGGGGGTTGACTCCTCAGAGCGACCCTCCTGGCCCCACTTCTCTGTAAGAGTTGTGCAGTTGGTTACTGTCTTCGCCATCCCGACAACCGTCGCCGTGCAACAGTGAAAGAAACATATGAGCTCAGGGCTTCAGAGTCAAAGCTCAAAAGCCACATAAACGACCTCAAGTTTTCCACTTATGCTTTGAGAGAAAGCCTTAATTCTTGTAGTTACAGAGTTGTTATTGCTGAAAACCAAACCCAGAGTCTTATTGTAAGAGTGGCTGGATTACAACGCCAACTCAATTGCCAACTTTGAGAGGTGTCTGAAGTTAAAGTGAGGGCATTGGTTGGGAAAAAATGGGATCCTGAATGATGGGTACCTCCTACACCCAAGAAAGCAGAACTGGGGTTGGGGGGGGAGTGTGTCCTTTGGACCTGAGGTCCCTGGGCTGAGAAGCTCCTAGGACAGGGAACATTGATGACAAGGACCTACCCCCAGAGTCTACAGAGACAGAAAGCCTTCTGCTGGAGCTGACATCAAGAATTTGGACTTCTAGCCTCCTAAACTGTGAGAGAATAAATTTCTGCTTGTTAAAGCCATCCACTTGTGATATTTCTGTTATAGCAGCCCCAGATAATTAACAGTTCAAAATAGAAATTCTAAGTAGAGTTTCTTTCAAAGCATAATAATGTGTTATAATGCTGAAGTTACAAAAAAAAAAATGAGTACCTTCAATATATAACTTGATCATAAAATGTTGGTTTTAGCATTGTCTATTCTCAATGATATGCTACAGCATTCTTCTCATTATTGATTATTATAAAGTTATAAAAAAACAAACAAAAAAACAAGCAACCAGTTGTCATCAATTCAACTCATGTCAACCCCATGTATGTCAGAGTAGAATAGTGCTCCACAGGGCTTTCAATAGCTGGTGTCTCAGAGGAAGATCAACAGGCCTTTCTTCCAAGATGCCTCTGGGTGGACTCGAACCTCCAACTTTTTGGACCCTCACAAGCTAGAGAGGGCTTTCATTTCTTCTCTATGTTAAGAGAAACATGGAGAGAGGCCAGGTATGTCATTGCCTGTATGTCATTTCCTGCATTTCCCTACACTATAGTTTGAGGAAAAAAAAAATCTCCACTTTCAGTCTGCTAAGCTTTGTCTCCTAGGAACCCACAAATCTCTTTCCTACTTCACAAAACCTAATTCATGCAAATGAAAACCCTGAGTTTTGCAACTATTGTCTTTGAAATTGACTTCAAATGCCTCTTTTAGAAGTTAAAATCTGAATATTTGCTCTCTGTAGTATCTGGCCCTCTCATTGAAATAATGAATGCCTAGCCTCCAAGGGACAGCATGAACCATGAAGGATTAAAAATAGATTGGATAATATTGCAAAGTCTTTAGTCAAGTGTGTGTGTGTATTCATGTGGGTGTAAATACATACCTATGTGTATGCCCTGTCCTGTGCCATTTTTATGATCATTGGTACACTTGAATCCACTGTTGCGAACACTTTGCATTTTGAGTGCCTTCCAACCTAGCGGACTCATTTCCCAGCACTATATCAGACAATATATTTTATAATTTATAAAGATATGTAAATTTTAATTTTGAATATGAAGATGGCTATAAAATGAAGACATTAAGTTGTTTTAGAATTAGAAAGAGAAATACAATGGATAGTAATAACCAACTAGTCAATGAACGTGTCATCATTTTCTACAAAGTGTTTCATTGCTGTATCCTTCTCAATATTGGGATTAAAGGTGGAAAAGTATTTGTCATTTGTCTATCTTTGTTGTGGCTGTCTCCACTGTCATCACGACCTCATGTTGGTTTACTCTTCACTGAGTGTAAGTTTTGCCTATCTTGGAGATACACTGTCTGTTATGTCTCTGAGCCTCTCGTTTAGACAGAAATACAAATGGTTAAAGTCAGAAACCTTGAATCTAGGCTGCCATTGTTCAAATCACAGTTCCACTACTTAACAATTCTGTACTTCTGGATTAATTGCTTAATATCTCTTACAGATTGAATTGTGTCCCTCAAAAAGATATGCTGAAATCTTATTCCCTATACCTGTGAATGTGATGCTGTTTGGAATTACGGTTTTTCTTTGTTTTGTTAATGAGGTCATGAGAGAGTAAGGTGGTACTAAACCTAGTCGTTTCTGAGTGGTTCTTATAAACAAGAATACAGACACAAAGATATACACACAGACACACGCAGGCACGCACACACACACGCAGAGATGCCATGTGAAGACGAGGCAGGTCAGTCTACAGGCCCAAGGAATGACAAGGATTGCTGGTAGCTACTAGAAGCTGAAAGATTAAAAAAAAAAAAAAGGGCACTTCTCCTAGAGCCGCCACCCTGGGATTCAGCCTTCTAGCCTCCAGAACTGTGAGCAAACACATTTCTGCTCTTTGAAGACACCCACGTGTGGCATTTTTTGTCATGGCGGCACTAGCAAACTAAGGCACCAGCTCTGGACCTTCGTTTCCTCATCTAAACTGGAGTTAACTCTGAACTGGAGTTAAGGTTACTGTGAGCATGATACAGATTAATGGGTTTAAGCACTCTCAACAGTACCTGGCACACAGTTAATCCCATTATAAGTGTTAGTATTATTGAATATAATGTCCCTTCTGCTTGGAATGGCTCTGTGCATTTACACAAGTGCCTTTAAGATACAACTCAGTCATTATGATGCATCCCAAGCTCATCTTTTCTCTGAAAACTTCCATGAATAATACCCAGAATTCCTTTGTTGTGGGCCCATAAAGTCCACAGCTTTGATGTAGTATTTATGACATTTTATTCTAATTAGTAATGTACTTATCTTTCCTACTATTATTGTTGTTGTTAGGTGCCTTCGAGTCCATTCTGACCTATAGTGACCCCATGTACAACAGAACAAAATGCTGCCCTGTCCTAGGCCATCCTCACAATCATTGCTATGTTTAAGACCATTGTTGCAGTCACTGTGTCAATCCATCTCATTGAGGGGCTTCCTCTTTTTCATGGACCCTCTTGCTTACCAAGCATGATATCCTTCTCCAGGGACTGGTCTCTCCTGATAACATGTCCAAAGTAAGTGAGACAAAGTCTTGCCATCAATTCTAAGAGCATTCTGGTGGTATTTCTTCCAAGACAGATTTGTTCATTCTTCTGGCAGTCCATGGTATATTCAATATTTTTCGCAAACACCATAATTCAAAGCCATCAATTCTTCTTCAGTCTTTCTTATTCATTGTGCAGGTTTTGCATGTCTATGAGGCGACTGAAAATACCATGGCTTGGGTCAGGCGCACTTAGTCCTCAAGGTGACATCTTTGCTTTTTAAAGAGGTCTTTTGCAGAACATTTGCCCAGTGCTGCTTCCATGGGTATTGATTGTGGACCCAAGTAAAATGAAATCCTTGACAACTTCAATATTTACTCTGTTCATCATGATGTTGCTTATTGGCCCAGTTGTGAGGATTGTTTTCTTTATGTTGAGGTGTAATCCATATTTCATCAGTAAATGCTTCTAGTCCTCTTCCCTTTCAGCAAGCACGGTTGTGTCATCTGCATATGGCAGGATGTTAACGAGTCTTCCTCCAATCCTGTTGCCCCATTCTTCTTCATACAGTCCAGCTTCTTGGATTATTTGCTTGGCAAACAGATTGAATAAGTATGGTGAAAGGATACAACCCTGACACACATCTTTTCTGATTTTAAACTACCTAGTATCTCCTTGTTCTGTCTGAACAACTGCCTCTTGGTCTGCGTACAGGCTCTGCATGAGTGCATTAGACTGACAGAATTAGGAGCATCATATTTATCTGTGTATTTTCAGCATCTTGCATGAGGTACAGCACATAATAGACATTCATAAATATTTATCTAATGCATAAATGAGGTGAATGTCTCTTGCCCCCATAAAATCTAAAGTAATAAACACTAGTTTCTTTGGGTGCATACCTATACACTCCTTGAGAACTTGTCCTTGAGATGGCTAAGCCAAGTGCAAACAGTAAGACACAGTCTGCCTGCCCTCTCCCCTCTGACCTCTTCTCCTGCCCTTCTTCCCCCATATATTTGCTTATATGCATTGCCTTCCTCCAGAAAGCAGGTTCGAGTGTTGATCTGGCTTATTCATAGTTGTATCCTTAGCACTTAGAACAGTGCCTGCAGCCAGTTAGGAAATAAACGGATGGATGAAGGCAAGACGGCCAAGTGAAAGAGCACGCTATGGAGGTGAAGAGGAAGCACGACTTCCCGGTCTGACACCTTTGTCACAGCGTGGACTTGAGTGATGCTGCCCCACATCTTAAACTCTCCCCTTAGGACTTGTCCTTAGCACCAAAGTGGAATTCAAGGGTTGAGAAGTAAGTGACATATCTTTGCTTTGCTCTCTGCCTTTGTCTTATTCCCAGAGTCCTTCTGTGCTTCGTATTTCTCCTCTACATTTCTTTCTCCCACCAGATGGCACTATGCCTTCAATATTTAAAGCTACAGGTAATGTTTATATGGGTTGTCTTTATGTTTCCCCATACTATGCAAACCTTCATACCTTCATAAATGGGTGCCAGTTTCAGCAGATGTTTGTATTAACGTTTGTGTTAATGACATATGCTAAACTAACACCCTGAAATACTACACCTCTAAAATAAAAAGCAGCTTAGTTACATTATATTTTTAGAATATTTATAACAGGCAAACTCAAAAGAGGAAAGTACTTTGAATATTCATGCTACAAAAGCTCTGAAGAAACTTGATTTAAATGAAGATTAATGTGCAAATGTGACTACAGCCTCACACTGCAGTGTTGAAGTGATACAGAAATGATACATAGATCAGGGCAGCTGTGGGTCATGCACACACACACACACACACACACACACAGAGTACATTTTACGTGATATATATAGTATGCAGCCAAATGTTCAAAGTAAGCTGCTAACATCAGGTTTGATGGACGTGACTTCTGCGGCTGACACTGTGGGGTAGTCCAATGCTGGAAGATTTCAGTCGCAGCCTGGTGTGGTGGAATGAGTTCTTTTATGTGGACTTCCGCCTTGGTTCTTTGGAAAAACAGCTTTAGAGATTTTTCCCCTAAGCCCTGAGGAGTTACCTTTGCCCTAGTTTTCTACCCTAGAGGTTTTTTTTTTTTTTGTTCCAAATATAATGTTTATTTTATGGCTACAAAAAATCCATGAGGGCAGCAATAACGTTTCTCTTAATCACATGGTACCACAAACTCCTCACAAAGTACTTGGGACTTAATAGTCACCCACTTACTAGGAATTTAATCATTGATTTCCCTGAAGAAATCAGGAGATTTCCACCCCATAAGCACATGAGAAAAAATCAGTCTCCTTGGCAGAAGATGAAGATCCGAGAGAACCGGACATCACTGGTCACGAGCACAAAGGGCTGAATGCTGGGAAACATGAAGCCACTGGCCTGGATTCACAATGAGAGAAACAGAGTCAATATGGAAAAGAGAGAGTAACAGGAGACAAACACGCTCACCAGGAAGAGGAGGGTGCATGTGGTTCTGGCCTCGTGGGAAGGTCTTGGGGAGAGGCTCTTGCTGGGAATACGTTGGACTCGCTGCTTGTGTCTGTGTAGGGAAGGACCATGGAGCCACTTGCCCAGGCCATGAGGCCCAAACATATTACATGAATGTAAAGTAACATGACTGCTTGTAAATAACCTATACGATTATTTGTAACGCGTGTAAAGCAGTATCCAAAATCTTTTTTTATCACACTTATGTTTTTTGCTATTTTGTTGCCCAGTCATCCTCAAAGAGATTATGATATTTAATAGGAGATTCAGGATTCAGGAGAGAAAACAGCAGAAGCCAATGTACTTTGAGGATCTGACTTTGAGCTCCATCTATCTAGAGATTCTCGGGCAAAGCTTAATGGCCTGGAAGTCACTCAGGAGGCAGGTGGTGCTGAGAGAAATCTCCCGGCCACTCTGAAAATAGAAGACAAGTTTACAACCAGTATCATCCAGGAAAATTTTCCATCCAAAACCTACCAATGTCTCAGGGATCCCTTTAGAAAAAAGCACAAAGGAGTTGGCAAGGAGCAGCTGGTTGATAATCAGGTCTATGGGCCTCAGCTACCCCAGAGGGTTTGATATGCTTGTCCAGGTTGATTAACAGTTCCTGGGTAAGCTGTAAACAACTTGATGACTTGATACTATTTGTCTGGCCCTGAGCTGCAGCCTGCCCTGTGATTGGTATATTTTATGCACCTTGCAGAGGTTGGTCAATATACTTATGCAAATGAAGTGGCTATAGCCTACTGTGCAGATGAAATGGCTGTGGCCTACCGAGAGGGGATTATTCAGTTTGTGGCCCTGGTGGGAGGGCCATGGCTTGAAATTGACCTGGAGTTTGCTTATACCTGCAGCCAGCCCAACAGAGGTTTGCAGACAGAAGAATAAAGAAGCAGAAAAGAGAAAAGACAAGGGAGGCAACAAGAGAGAAGAAGCAGAGGCAAGGAACTCCCAAAAGAGCAATAACACAGGTCAGCGACTGTAACACTTCAAACAGCGAGCATCCCAGGAGGAGACTTGCAGCAGAGCCCGTGGAGACCGCAGAAAGCTGAGGCTAGGAGTGCAGGTAAGAGAGCTGAATGGAGCTGCTACACCGGCTCTGAGCTGGGTCTGTTAGCAGTGCAGAGGCTGACAGCAGGGACGTTGAAGGCAGAAACGCCTGTCCTTAGGGGGCCGAGAGGAGCCTGTCCTGAGGGGACTGAGAGGAGACCTGTCCTCAGGGGGCTGTTAGGGTTAAGATTGTGTGTCAACTTGTGATGGTTGTGGCAAACATGATTCTCAGTGTTTATATGTAATTGTTCCCATGATGGACTTTACTTTGAGTAGCCAATCAGTTGAAAGGGGGTTTCCTTGAGGGTGTGGTCTGCATCCAAATATAAGCAGATGTGCTGCCTTTTTGCTTGCTCTGGATCCGGCAGCTGCCTCCTGTTCATCTGACCTCCAGTTCTTAGGACTTGAGCTATCATCTTACCTGACGATCTTGGGATTTGTCAATCTTCATAGCCTGTGAACAAGAGCCCTGCTCTGTGACCTGCCTATCTTGGGTTTGCCAGCCCCTGCAGCTACGTGAATCCAGAGAAGCCTCTATCCTGATCCATGGTCTTGGGACGTTCCAACCTCTGCAATCATGTGAGCTGTCTCCTTGATATAAATCTCTCTCTATGTATTTATATGCTTTACTGATTTTGCTTCTCTAGAGAACCAGCCTAAGACAGGGGCTGAGAGGGGGCCTGTCCTCAGGGGACTGAGAGGGGGCCTGTACTCAGGGGCCTGAGAGGGAGCATGCATGGCAGAGAGCAGGGCTTGCTTGTTTGCGTGTCCCAGTACAGCTGAGAGAGCTATCCTGCACTGATGAAGGGAGGGATGTGCTCTCCTTTTCAGGGGGAACTTCCAGACTTTCCCTGCATCCTTCCTGATCCTGATCCCAAGTTGTAGCCTGTTGATCCTGATCCCAAGTTGTACTCTGTTACTTCCTTCATAAACCACTTAACTGTCAGTATGGTCTGTGAGTTCTGTGTGGTCATTGCAATGACTTGTCAAACCCAACAGAGAAGCGAAGAGTGTGTGTGGAGGAAGGCTGATGTCAGAACTGGTAAAATTGATTGGAGAGTGGAGGTATGTCTGACCTCCACCTCATAGGGATCAGTCTTGGGCTAATGTTGATTCACACGATCCCCCTTGATGTTATACAGATTCTGATGCTACCACTACCATTTTACACACGGCAATGTCTTCTGTCATCTACATTCAACGAAGAGAAATTTGTCATTGCTCCTTCTTACAGGCAAAGGCCTATTTGGTGTGGGATTATGCTATTGCAGCCCCAAGTTTGTGCACCATACAGAACTAACCCAGTTGCCATCATGTTAACACCGACTCATGACAAACCCACATGTGTCAAAGTAGAATTGTGCTCCGTACGTTTTCAATGGCTGATTTTTTGGAAGTAGATAGATAGCCCTGCTTTTCTTCCAAGGTATCTCTGGGTGGCCTCAAACTTCCAAACTTTCAGTAGCCAAGCACAATAACTGTTTGCACCACCCAAGGACTCCACAGCCATACAGAAGAAATATAGTAATCCGTGTAATTTTCCCCTAACTTAATGTGGAATTGTAAATACCATGAGTAACATACTTCCCAAATCTTTGATTTACTTTCTTAAAAAAACTTTTCAAAGTAGTTGTAATGATTCCCAGGTTTCAATAAAATAACATAATCCAGAGTCAGCAACTTGAAAATCTTTTAGAGGATTTAAAAATGTCTGGCTTAGAATCATCTCACTAAGGTATAAAACCAATGCTTCTTAGAACCTTTGAGCTATATTTCATCTTACTGTTACTCACAGATCTAAAATTTCTTAGAAAGCAAGTGGTTCCGTACAGATCTCTGTGTCAGCCCCTCTCGATGTATGTTTGCTTCATGAGCATATTTAAATACTTTTAACAGATTTCTACTAAATATTCTCATTCTACTGGGAAAAATACATTATAGTTGTGTTTTTAAGATTAATAAGATTAAGTTGATTAAATTGTCGATTAGCCTGTTGTAAATCATTTGTAAATCAAATGCTTGACAGTTTATAAATATTTCATCTGTGTATTTATCTTTATCTTCTCTGTATATTTAAAGTTAATTTGTATATTAATTTAAAGATGAGCAAGATTACTAAACCAGCAGTACTGTCAGGGTGCAATACATAACTTAATACAAATTTTATCTGTTTGAAATTTAATTCATAGAAGTTTAAAAAATTGAAAATTGTGATTTCTTTTATAGAAATATTTTATGGAAATGATGTTGCATTTAACCTTCTTAACATGTCTTTCTTCAATAGCACTTATTATCTGAATCATACATGCTGGTCCTTGATTATACCATATTATTACCTTATTTTACAGCTCCTTCACCCATGACACTATATTCCTTATGGATTTACTTACACAGATATTTATTAACGGTGAGTATTACTATTCTATTATTTGCAAATTATGAAACTTCTATTTGGAATAATTAGAAAAGAGAACTAGATATTGAGAATTGAGAAGAGGGAGAAAGAGGTAAAGTTGATGGCAGGGAAGAAGTAGACTATTTAGCACTGAAGCCTTGAAGATATTAAACAACAGTAAAAGGATACACGGGGGCTTTGGGCCTAGGCCTTAAGAATGAACCTTGCTGGTGTCTAGAGGAGGGAAGGAGCTGAGCTATGTATGAGAAGGGCCCACACAGGAAGATACTGGCAAGAGTGGTTTAGGGAGGTTAACTGGGGAAGTCAGTTTCTAAGCTGTAAAGTCCTGAAGGCATTGAACACACGCATGAACAATTATCCAAATATTGTATTAGCAACAAAAAATTTCCAGTCACCTGAATAGTTAAGAGTTAACTCCAGTTGTTGTTTTTGTTGTTGTCAGGTACCATCAAGTCAGTTCTGACTCATAGTGACCATATACACAACAGAACGAAACACTGCCCGGTCCCGCACCATCCTCACAATCATTGTTACTCTTGAGCCCATTGTTGCAGCCACTGTGTCAATCCATTTCTTTGAGGGTCTTCCTCTTTTTCGCTGACCCTCCACGTTACCCAGCATGATGTCCTTCTCCAGGGACAGGTCCCTCCTGATAGATAACCTGTCCAAAGTATGTGAGGAAAAGTCTCACAATCCTTGCTTCTAAGGAGTATTCTGGCTACACTTCATCCAAGACAGATTTGTTCGTTCTTTTGGCAGTCCATGCTATATTCAATATTCTTCACCAACACCATAATTCAAAGTTCAAAGGCATCAATTCTTCTTCGGTTTTCCTTATTCCTTACCCAGCTTTCCCAAGGGTATGAGGCAATTGAAAACACCATGGCTTGGATCAGGCGCATGTTAGTTCTTAAAGTGACATCTTCGCTTCTTAACACTTTAAAGAGGTCTTTTGCAGCAGATTTGCCCAGTGCAATGCATCATTTGATTTCTTGGTTGCTGCTTCTATACGTGTTGATTGTGGGTCCAAGTAAAATGAAATCCTGGACAATTCCAATCTTTTCTCCCTTTATCATAATGTTGCTTATTGGTCCAGTTGTGAGGAGTTTTGTTTTCTTTATGTTGAGGTGTAATCTATACCGAAGGCTGTGGTCTTTGATCTTCACCAGCAAGTGCTTCAAGTCCTCTTCACTTTCAGCAAGCAAAGTTGTGTCATCTGCATAGCGCAGGTTTTTAATGAATCTTCCTCCAATTCCTATGGCCCTTTCTTCTTCATATAATCCAGCTTCTCGATTATTATTTCAGCATACAGATTGAATAGGTGTGGTGAAAGGATACAACCCTGACACACACTTTTCCTGACTTTAAACCCTACAGTGTCTCCTTGTTTTGTTCAAACAACTGCCTCTTGATCTATGTACAGGTTCCTCAAAAGCACAACTAAATGCTCTGGAATTCCCATTCTTTGCAGTGTTATCTATAATTTGTTATGATCCACACAATTGAATGCCTTTGCATAGTCAATAAAACACAGGTAAACATCTTTCTGGTATTCTCTGCTTTCAGCCAGGATTCATGTGACGTCAGTGATGCTATCCCTCATTCCATGTCCTCTTCCAAATCCGGCTTGAATTTCTGGCAGTTTTCTGTCAATGTACTGCTGCAATCACTTTTGAATGATCTTCAGAAAAATTTCACTTGCATGTGATATTAATGATGTTGTTCGATAATTTCCGCATTCTGTTAGATCACCTTTCTTTGGAATAAGGATAAATATGGATCTCTTCCAGTCAGTTGGCCAGGTAGCTGTCTTCCAAATTTCTTGGCCTAGATGTGTGAGCACCTCCAATGCTGCATCTGTTTGTTGAAACATCTCAACTGGTGTTCTGTCAGTTCCTGAGCCTTGTTTTCCAGCAGTGTCTTCAGAGCAGCTTGGACTCTTTCCTTCAATGCCATCGGTTCTGGATCATATGCTAGCTGCTGAATGACTGAACGTTGACCAATTCTTTTTGGTACAGTTACTCTGTGTATTCCTTCCATCTTCTTTTGATGCCTCCTGTGCCATTCAATATTTTGCCCATAGACTCCTTCAAAATTGCAACTTGAGGCTTGAATTTTTTCTTCGGTTCTTCTAGTCTGAGAAATGCTGAGTGTGTTCTTCCCTTTTGGTTTTCTAACTCCAGGTCACAGCACATTTCATTATAATATTTTACTTTGTCTTCTTGAGCTGCCCTTTGAAATCTTTCATTCAGTTCTTTTACTTCATCATTTCTTCCATTCGCTTTATCTACTCTACATTCAAGAGCAAGTTTCAGAGTCTCTTCTGATATCTATTCTGGTCTTTTCTTTCTTTCCTGTCTTTTTAGTGACCTTTTGCTTTCTTCATGTATGGTATCCTTGATGTCTTTCCACAACTTGTCTGGTCTTTCTTCATTCATGTTCAGTATGTCGAATCTCTTCTTGAGATGGTCTCCAAATTTAGGTGGGATATACTCAAGGTCATATTTGGGCTCTTGTGGACTTGTTTTAATCTTCTTCAGCTTCCATTTGAAGTTACATATGAACGATCGATGGTCTATTGCACAGTCGTCCCCTGGCCTTGTTCTGACACATAATATCAAGCTTTTCCATTGTCTCTTTCCACAAATGTAGTCGATTTGATTCCTGTGTTTTCCATCTGGTGACGTCCACATGAATAGTCGCTGTTTATGTTGTTGAAAATAGGTATTTGCAATGAAGAAGTCATTGGTCTCACAAAATTCTATCGTGCTATCTTCAGCATCATTTCTGTTACCAAGGCCATATTTTCCAACTATCAATCCTTCTTTGTTTCCAACTTTTGCAATCCAATCACCAGTAATTACCAATGCATCTTGATTGCATGTTTGATGAATTTCAGACTGCAGAAGTTGATAAAAATCTTCAGTTTCCTCATCTTTGGCATCAGTGGTTGGTGCGCATATTTGAGTAATAGTCGTATTAACTGGTCTTTCTAGGTGTTATGGATATCATCCTATCACTGACAGCATTGTCCTTCAGGATAGATCTTGAAATGTCCTTTTGACAATGAATGCAATGCCATTCCTCTTCAATGTGCCTTTCCTGGCATAGTAGACCATATGATTGCCTGATTCAAAAGGGCCAGTACCAGTCCATTTCAGCTCACTAATGCCTAGGATATCAATGTTTATGCATTTCCTTTCATTTTTGATGACTTACAATTTCCCTAGATTCATATTTCTTGCATTCCACATTCCGGTTTCAATTATTAATGGATGTTTGCAGCTGTTTCTTCTCATTTTGAGTCATTGCCACATCAGCAAATGAAGGTCCTGAAAGCTTGACTCCATCCATGTCATTAAGGCCCACTCTACTCTGTGGAGGCAGCTCTTCCCTAGTCGTATTTTGAGTGCTTTCCAACCTGAGGGACTCATCTTCCGGCACTGTATCAGACAGTGTTCCGCTGCTATTCATAAGGTTTTCACTGGCTAATTTTTTTCAGAAGTAGACTGGCAAATCAGTCTTCCTAGTCTGTCTTAGCCTGGAAGCTCCATCGAAACCTGTCCACCAAGGGTGACCCTGCTAGTATTTGAAATACCGGTGGCAAAGCTTCCAGTATCACAGAAGCACGCAAGTCATCACAGAACGATAAACTGACAGATGCTTGGTGGTTATTTCTTTTACCCAGTAGTTATTTGTCTGGATTATTTTTTCATAGTGTTGTATTGATTATATTGTCTAGATAATAGTCAATAATAGTGGTGATAGGAATATACTCTTTTTGTTTGTGACTTTAAAGCTAATTCTAGTTTTTTCACCATTAAACATTATGTTGGTTTAAGATACTATTCATTATTACATTTGGGATGACATAGTTTGCCATGTCTTCAGCTGTATTAAATTCATAAATAAAAATTTCTATAATACAAACAATCATTTTCATTCTGTCTTCATAGAACTTCCACTAGATGGATATTAATTGTTCTTAGTCTCTTGGTTTTATTTCACATTTTACTTCATTCAATACACATTTTGGAATATCAGTTCTATTTTGTTTTTCACTGTTTTAGATATAATATCCACCAACTATTTGATCATGACCACTTAATATTTATGACCTTTCATTGAGTCTTATTTTTTCAAAATTTTCGTCATTTTCCCCATTTGATACCTTTTGTTCGCACTGTTAATTAAGATTTGTATGGTAATAATTATAATGAAAGTTCTGATTTAATCAGTATTAATGGTTAGATTGAATTTTTCATGTGTGCCTCACAAATGGACAAGACCTAGGAGCAGAGAGAGCTTGCTTGAAGAAGTATGGATCTTTTCTTCTTCATTTGGAAGCCCCACTAGATTTCTTTTATAATTTTAGTTTGATCTTGAGGAAAAAGAAAATGCCACCACATATTAGGAACTCAGCTATGTTAAACAAAAAGTTGACATTGATCCTCTGTATGTTTTTTTGTTTGTTTTTGCCCAGCATCATCACCCCCATTGTCTTCATTATGATAATCATTTACTGTTTGCCTATACTTAGCAAAACATTCAGTAGTTGCTTAATATTAAAAATGAGATGGTTTTCTGAAATTATGTCAGTATGATCATTTAATCATTCAGTCCCAAATAAAGGAGGATGAGAAAATGTAAGTTTTTCTGTAGTTTTCCTCTGCCAGTTCAATCACATACCGCCTGAGAAAATATGAAAAGCCGGAATTTCTGTTTCCTGTTTGGTGTGGCAGCCATTTAGTGCCTGGCAGGGCCGTCTGTGTTAGGCTGCAAAGTGTGGTCTTCTGTGCTTGGCCATCTTCCCAGAAGAGATGATGGGATTCAGATGTGCCTCTGATTGCCCCTCCAGCCTGCCGCCACTTCCAGCCTAGACCATTCTGAATTGGAGGATGCTAGCCTGGTCTGGGTAATTTCCTGAGTGGCGCAAATGCTTAAGTGCTTGACTACTAGCTGGAACTCACCCAGAGGTGCCTTGGAAGACAGGCCTGGTGATCTCTTCCGAAAGGTCACAGCCTTGAAAACCCCATGGAACTGTTCTGCTCTGCACACACGTGGTCACTGTGAGTTGGAGCCACTGGACTGTAGCAGCAGCAGCAACAGTCTGGTCTTGCTTCTTAAACAGCCCTTTCTGCCCACATGGTCAGGTCAGCTTTTGACTAATTTTTTTTTCTAGCCCCATCAACGCTATTTAGCAGAAATAAGCTCCTTTATAGCAAATACTACCCTTTCCTAGCTTGCAACACTGACATAAAAATGTCTTCCTATTTTTGTTGTGCTGGTGGCAGCTTCCAAAGGAACCTGGCAGAGAAGGAGGTAAAAAGCGGCATTCAAGTCACAGGAATTGTGAAATGCATTTTGAGCAGCTGCCATGTTCCAGGCACTGTCATAAGCATTGTGACGTAGTGATGGCAAGAGACTCACCATCCTTCTCGGTAGGCAGCATTCAGCCTCTCCGCATCTTAGTCTCCTTGTGCTCCTGTAACAAGATACCACAAGTAGGGGCTTTAAAGAACAGACATTTATTTTCTCACAGCTCTGGAGGCTAAAAGCCCAGATCAGGTTATCAGCTGTGTCAATTCCTTCCTTGTAGGTAGTCCTGGGCTCTCATTTGTTCCTTGACTTACAGACACTCCTCACTCACATGGCATCTGTCTTCCCTGTGTGTGTGTCTCTATGTCTGCTCTGCTCTTTTTATAACTCAGACCTGATTAGGTTTAGAACCCACTACTCGAGTACGGGTACTCACATCCCTACACCTTGTGAGGATTGTCTACAAGCCAAGAAACAGCAAGGGACCAGGGAGTGTCTGGGGCTACTGAGCAGGGAGGAACAGACAAGGCCAACACCCTGATTTGGACTCAGTCTCTAGAACTGTGATGAAATAAATTTTTGTTCTTTAAAGCCACCCACTTGTGGTATGTCTGTTACAGCAGCACTAGGTAACTAACTATATAATATCTTACTTGGAAAATATCCCATTTTGAATTTTATCTTATCTTGAATTATGTGTATTTACATAACCAAGTTTTGAAACAGAGTGATTTATAAATGAATAAAAATAAAATATTAACCATGTACACATAAAAGAGATTTCACACAGGGGCCATCATTCAAGTTCAATAAGGCTTTACTAAGACTGCAAACACTGGCTCTATTGTCTGGCATCTCTCTGTACTTCATTCTCTAATAAGCAACGTGACATAGTTAACAATTTCTGCTCTCTTGCAGAATAATTTTATTATTTCTTAGCAATTTTATTCACAAGATAACATCATTTCTATATTGTATTCTAAATTTTAAAGTTTGGTAACATATGTTGTAATCTCAGACTCTTTCACTAAAACTTTTACAGACTATTGACATAAGTATATATTTATTCTAATTTCTCATAAGTCTTAGAGGTTTCTGTAGCAAAAAAAAAAGGCATAGGTATGTTTTAAAAATCATATACTTATTTCAATATACTGGTCTGATGAACTGGATTAAGTCCTAAAAAAAATAGTAGTTATGAAGCATTTCAATCTTTATAATACAGAAATTAATAGTATGAAAATATCATTCCTGTAGTATCATTCCATTTCAAAGCTCTGCTACCAGTCTCTTTCCATTGACTCAGTGCATGATTTTTAGATAATAGACCATTGTCTCTTGCTCATTTCTGTTCAAACTGCAGGCTTACTGCGTACAATTTGGCGTATCCTCCTCATTACCATCTCTAACACTGGTGCTCCACTGCCACCCTGTCATTTCTACGTAATGCTGTCTGAAGTGATGGTCCGTGCAGCGGTCAAAGTGCTGTGGGGCATGAATTTCCAGAGGAGGGCGGAGGAGAGCCCTGCACTCAATGGCCACGACTCAGGAGTCCGGTGGGGATTTCTCTTCCGGCTAATCAGTCATGAACTATTATGCTAACGGACAGAATGGGGATGGGCATTCACTTCAGCTTTGGGAAAGAGGCAAGTGTGAAAAGCCTGATTACAATCTCCAAATTAAAGTCTGGAGTAGAATGTCAGATCCAGAGTGATCTAGGTACCAGGAATAGTGAGTGACCACAAGAGAGGACAATAAAAATGTCTCCAGACATCTGCAAATGTTCCCTGGGGGATGGACTCATCCGTGGCTGAGAACCACTGCTTTATAGTTTGGAATTTGAATAGTTACACACTGAAAACTGTTGAGAGCCGGAACTTGATGGGACTGCCTTGTTTTTCCGAGTCTCCCAAGTTTTCTGCCTTTGACAGAGTGCATGCAGCTTACCACTTTTCTACCACTTTTGTTAGTGGAAAATACCTCAGTTTTCCTTCTCGGGCAGGATTCTGCCTTACACAGCTTCTGGCTGTTGCAGATTTCACAGTATAACATTAGATTTTGTGCTCCATGCATGCATTTCCTAAAAATCTCTCAATTCCTTTCCAAAAATATGATTCCATTTCTCGGAGATGAAGGACGTTTAAAGATGTCATCGAATCTCATCCGTGGGAAATACTTTAAGAGCATCTACCACTATCACTAGCCTAGAGATGCTTAATCCTATCACCGCTCACCACAAAAATAAACCAAATAAGTCCATGGGAAACAAAAACCCACATCCAGACCTATTGAGAACACTGGTTTTCTTTTATGGGAGAATTACCACTGAAGCTTGGTTTTTCTGTAACAAAAAAAAAAAAAAAAATGCACTAGGGATGTTGTCACGCTCACCACACAACTGTAGTGACAAGCCCAAGGACTGTTGGGACAGCTGCATGGAGCCTTTGAGGATTATGCTAGCTTGTACCTTTTCATTGGCAATACATTTAAAAACAAGTAAGTGATGGCGTGGATTATATTTCATGATATGGCATCTCATTTTTATTCATCTTCCTAGTTAATTTTTTATTACTGCATCACTTATCAAGGACAGCCTGGCATCCAGAACAGCACTCAATAATTATTTGTTTACTTAATGACCGTATGTCACAAGATGTCGTGGTATTGCTAGGTTTTCCTTAAAAGAAAAAATTAAGTCTTAACAACTACTTGCAGAAGAAATTATTTGACGGGTTTTCTCTTCCAGTGTTTGTAGCGGATGTCTTAGTGCACAGCCTTAGTAAAGCACGCCTTTCCCTAGCTGCCAGGAGTGCCAGCTACTAAGGGCTCACAGCTCGGGGCTTCCCAGGAATTGTCCTCAGTCAAAAGAAGGGCTTCATAAAAGCAATGGCGCAGCCTGATCCCAATGGCGGTTGATTTGGAGATACAAAGTTGCCTCACTTTGGGAGAACTTTGAAGGGTCATTCCGGTGCCAGAGCTTTCCGTGTAATGATTCAGAGCTCTGTTTCAATTGCCCACTAGCTCAGCTTCTCTCTGTCCCCTCATGTTTTCTTTACTCCCTCACAGACATTCCCTAGAGCTCTCTGGAGTAAGCTTTCTGTACACAAAGGTCCATCTATGGCTTGTTCCTCTGGGACAAAAAAAGCAGTGCGATTGTTTCACACGTTCACTAGTGGTGAACTGGGATGAACAACTACGGTGGTTCTCAAAGGTGCCATATTGTCCCCCCAGGGGACATATGGCAAGGTCTGGACAAAATTTGGTAGTCACAACTGGGCGAGGGGTGCTGCTGCCACCTAGTGGGCAGTGGCGATGTGTGCTGGTAAACATCCTACAGATGCATAGAACTTCCCTTTCCCCACCACCGCCACAAAGAATTACCCGACCACAGAAATCAGTGTCCAGGCTGAGAAATCCTGAGCTACTTGTAGAAGAGAAGGCACTCGCTGGGATGGATTTCATGTGTTGGAGAAGTTCAGGGGGATTAGTAACTATAAGAACAATACAATAGGATGGCTCTTGCTGGGAAACTTAGAGGTTGATTAATCGCCAATTCAAGGCAGAGTATGAAAATCAAGAATCCCTCAGCAACACATAAAGAGAAGCGTATTTCCTGCAGAAAAACCTGGGCATCAGACCCAGTGATTGATTATAAGGGTAGCTGAACTCCTGAGAAGTTTGAATTCTCATCCTAAACATGTCTGCTGTGCCAAGATTAGGCTGAGACTGGAAAGGAGTGGAACATCAGACTTGGGATGTGACCTTTGGGTTGACTCACCTGAAAACCCTGCAATACAGATCACTCTGAACTCTCTGGGCCTGCAGATGTCCCCCGCTCCCCGCCTTGCTGGAGGATGATACAGAACACTCAGCTTTGCAAGACAGCATGTGACCCCCTCAGGATCTACCCCTACCTCCTAAAGCCAAAGAACAACAAAACTTAGCTAGCCAAGACTGGGTTTGTTGAGGGAGAAAAGGGACTAGATGTGGAACAATAGTGGGACCTAGGCACCACGAGCAGATGAGAGTGTGTGGGACTGGATGCTGAGGGTGCTGGATCAAGGGGAAGAATACAAAGTTGGATGAAGGAGAGTTTATTGATATGAAGTACTCTCCTGTAACACAGGATTTAATACTCTGAAAAGGACCTTGGGCAATGATGCTGATACACTACAAGGTTAGCCCTTGGAAGTGTGGGAAAAAGTGATGGCCCACACTGTGTGCAGCAGAAATGCTAGAGCTGCCATTGTGTGCGGTGGATGAAGGGAACAAAAGGCCCACAGCTGTGGAAATGCCAGAGTGAACATGCTATTTGAAGCCTAAGTTACTGTGGGAACCTATCACCCCTGTGGTAAGAGTTTTGCCTTCCATATGGGGGACCTGGGTTTCAGTCCTGGGCAATGCACATCATGCACAGCCACCACCTGTCTGTCAGTGGAGGCTTGTGTGTTGCTATGATACTGAACAGGTTTTAGCAAAGCTTCCAGACTAAGATGGACTACAAAGAAAGGCCTGGTAATCTACTTCCAAAAATCAGCCAGTGGAAACCCTGTGGATCACAATGGTCCAATCCACAACTATTCATGGGGTGGCACAGGACTGGGCAGCATTTCGTTCCCTTGTGCTTGTGGTTGCCATGAGTCGGGGCCAACTCGACAGCTGCTAACAACAACGATCACCCTCAGTGCTCAGGGGGACCAGTTCTCTAACAACTTCTAGCCTCAGCCTTTGCCTGGAGAAGACAACTACCAGTGAACTTCTCTGCCATGCTGGTGCCTCTCCAGCCTTAATCCTTAATAAACAGTGTCCTGGGAGCTGTGGGTTTTCTGATCTTATGTATGCCTGATCCAAAATCCGGTGTTCTTTCCCTACACTTAGCTTGGCTGTTAACTGAAAGGTTGGCAGTTCAAACCCACTCAGCAGCTCCATGGGAGAAAGACCTGGCGATCTGCTTCCATAAAGATTGCCACCAAGAAAACCCTGAGTCACTTCTACTGTGTCACATTGGGTCAGCACCTAACAACAACAACAAAGCTTCTCTTTAAACAACAAAAAAAAACCAAACAACCCAAGGGAATTCCTCATCCTGTTGCTGCCTGACATCCTCATGCCACCCAGAGGAGAGGAAAGCCCACCCACACTGTGACAGGTGGCTCTTCACTGGCACATCAGCAGAGAAACGTGCTCCAGTATCTCCTGCCTTGGTGGGGGTGGGACCTTTCCCTCACATTCTTTCACAGTTACCCCAGTTTCTTTGTACCCATTCCTTTCATCCAATTGCTCACATGGCTAACTGCTTAACTTCTCAGATCAGATGAGAGTGAGCTTTTCAGGATGTTAATCACTTATACATTATGAAATATTATTAATCCCCGTCAATTGACAGAATCTACTAGAAGCTGAAGGTGGATAAACTTGATGAAAAGTTATGACACTAAACCAGCTTTTCGTTGAGAAACACTTAATCATATTTGAACTTTTGGTGTACTTCTAAGGTTTTGGACTCTAGTTTTGCATTCTCGTTACAGAGAATCTCCACCTCTCTGTGGAATTCTAAGGGAGCTTCTTACAGCTACTGGGGAATGTTTTTATTTCGCATGCCTTCATTGAAATTTAGGGTGGCCTCTCTTGTAAATACCACCTAGTCCCCCATTTAATTTTGCTAAATCTAGTTAAAAAAGAATAGATTTCCCTTATTTTATTGAAGTGAACATATTTCAACCAGGAAATATTTTGCTAGTTGACTTGCCATTAAGATTCAACTATAAGATGTATTTTATGCGATTTTATTTCCCTTTCAGTAGAACTTCAAAACTCTCTGGAAAAAACGTTCTCAGTCTTGATGTGGAGCTCTGGTTGAGAGATTCTATGTAGCAAAGTAGAAGGAAACCAGATGTTTGCCACATCCCATTCAATGTAATATGTTTTAATTATATTGGACATTATATTCCAATGAGAGGGAATAGCTGTAAGAACATTCAAACATTCAGTACAATTGGGGAGAGTGAATAACTCAACAGTGTGTCAAAAGATATAATAACATACTTCCTCAAATAGGATAAGTCCATTGCCTAGATGAAAGGAAAAATTACAAAATATTACATAATGTGGAAATGAGCAGAAAAGAGATAAAAGATATATTTGAATGCACATTGCAATAAGACAATAAGATTCTGAATCAAGCTAATTTAGAGGGAACAGCTGAAGGCCCAGGTGCCAGGTGTTTAGAGGACAACACAAAAACAATACAATTCCATGTGCTGCTTCCTGTTTGTGGAGATTTTATGCCACTGATGAGCCTCTAGGACCACTTTTTGATGTTCTCCAGTTATTTCACGGGCAATGGTAGATCAGAAATGCTAACCAGCTTCTACTTTCCTAAGTAATCTCAGGGTTTGCATAGGGTATGCTCATTCATATTGGATTCTGACTGCTATTTTTCTGGTTGAGTTTGACTCAATTAACATTTCAGGTTCTCTAAAAAGTAAATCAACATTTATTAATATTTAGTTAATCACTAATTCATTGACACGTACATCAAACTTTCATGAGCACCTACTATGTAAGAAGCACTGTACTACACACACAAAACCAAAGCCAATAAATAAATTTTGACTTCACAGCTCTCTTTTAATTTCCTAAAACAGCAAAAGCACAGGCTCTTTACTTGAAGTTTGGGAATAATTAAGAGAAATCACAAAATCTGAATAAAACCTAAAAAGCATTATGACAGACTTGCACTGTTTGGAGACTGCAAGGGAAGGCAATAATGGGAATTTCCCATCTTAACCTTTCTTACGTCTCAGTGACAACTTTTCTCTTTCCCTCCTAATTTCTCCACAGAATAAATTTTATTCTTGACTCTTTTAGGTGTAGTCCACCTCCTACCAACAGGGGGTGATCTATAATGTCAATCTGTATGACTTTTCTCCACCAGGATAATTGATGAGGACAGAATAACCTACAATAAACCAAACCAAACCCATTGCCATCAAGTTGACTCCAACTCATGGTGACCCCATGTGTTACAGAGTAAGGTTTTCTTGGCTGTATTATTTTGTTTTAGTTGGGAAATAAGATTTTTAATTATATATACATTGTTGTTGTTAGGTGCTGTCAAGTCGATTCTGACGCATAGCGACCCTATGTACCACAGAACAAAACACTGACTGGTCCTGCACCATGCTCACAATTGTTATGCTTGAGCCCATTGTTGCAGCCACTGTGTCAATCCATCTCATTGAGGGTCTTCCTCTTTTTCACTGACCCTGTACTCTACCAAGCATGATGTCCTTCTCCAGGGGCTGATCCCTGCTGACAACACGTCCAAAGTATGTAAGATGTAGCCTCGCTATCCTTCCCTCTAAGGATCATTCTGGTTGTACCTCTTCCAAGACAGATATGTTCATTCTTTTGGCTGTCCACAGTATATTCAATATTCTTCGCCAACACCGCAATTCAAAGGTGTCAGTTCTTCTTAGGTCTTCCTTGTTCGTTGTCTAGCTTTCACATGCATATGATGTGATTGAAAATACCATGGTTTGGGTCAGGCGCACCTTAGTCTTCAAGGTGACATCTTTGCTTTTCAACACTTTCACGAGGTCTTTTGCAGCAGATTTGCCCAATGCAAAGCGTCTTTTGATTTCCTGACTGCTGCTTCCATGTGTGTTGATCGTGGATCCAAGTAAAATGAAATCCTGGACAACTTCAATCTTTTCTCCATTCATCATGATGTTGCTTATTGGTCCAGTTGTGATGGGTTTTGTTTTCTTTATGTGGAGGTGTAATCCATACCGAAGGCTGTGGTCTTTGATCTTCACCAGTAAGTGTTTCAAGTCCTCTTCACTTTCCGCAAGCATGGTTGTGTCATCTGCATAATGCAGGTTGTTAATGAATCTTCCTCCAACCCTGATGCCCCTTTCTTCTTCATATAGCCCAGCTCCTCGATTATTTGCTCAGCATACAGGTTGAATAGGTATAGTGAAAAGATGCAACCCTGACACATACCTTTCCTGACTTTAAACCATGCAATATCCCCTTGTTCTGTCAGAACAACTGACTTTTGATCTGTGTACAGGTTCCTTGTGAGCACAATTAAGTGTTCTGGAATTCCCATTCTTCACAATGTTATCCATAATTTTTTATGATCCACACAATCAAATGCTTTTGCATAGTCAATAAAACACAGGTAAACATCTTTCTGGTATTCTCTGCTTTCTGCCAGGATCCATCTGACATCAGCAATATCCCTAGTTCCACGTCCTCTTCTGAATCCGGCCTGAATTTCTGGCAGTTCCCTGTTGATATACTGCTGCAGCCACTTTTGAATGATCTTCAGCAAAATTTTACTTGCATGTGATATTAATGATATTGTTCGCTAATTTGCACATTCAGTTGGATCACTTTTCTTGGGAATAGGCATAAATATGCATCTCTTCCAGTCAGTTGGCCAGGTAGCTGTCTTCCAAATTTCTTGGCATAGTCAAGTAAGCACTTCCAGCGCTGCTTCCATTGGTTGAAACATCTCAATTAGTATTCTGTCAATTCCTGGAGCCTTGTTTTTCACCAATGCTTTCAGTGCAGCTTGGACTTCTTCCTTCAGGACCATCGGTTGCTGATCATATGCTACCTCCTGAAATGGTTGAACTTCGACTAATTCTTTTTGGTATAATGACTCTGTATGTTCCTTCTATCTTCTTTTGATGCTTCCTGTGTCATTCAATATTTTGCCCATAGAATCCTTCACTACTGCAACTCGAGGCTTGAATTTTTTCTTCACTTCTTTTCAGCTTGAGGAATGCCAAGCATGTTCTTCTCTTTTGGTTTTCTATCTCCAGCTTTTCACATATGTCATTATAATACCTCACTTTGTCTTCTTGAGCTGCCCTTCGAAATCTTCTGTTCAGTTCTTTTACTTCATCATTTTTTCCTTTTGCTTTAGCTATAGTTATACTGAATAGAAAGCCATCTCTTTCAAATTGCAGAAAACATGGGACCAATTAAGCATAATTTCTTATGGCATGTAATGCTATAATCCTAGGGCACTTTGTTGCTCTCACTCCAGGATAAAACACTTAGATCTGTAATATAATAAGGGGTATGTAGTATTCTTGAGAAAGCTTGTCTTCCTCAACTCATATTAACCTGCAGTAATCCCATAAAAGGCTGTAGAGGAAATTTCACACAAAGAATATTAACCAGTTATTGTGCCCACTCTGCATTGACCAAGCAGCCAAAAATAGGCTTCAAAGTAAACTTGATGATACTTTTAATATTTTGAATACTTTTACATTAAAAATCATGTCTTCGTTCTATAAAAACAGTTTGTATTTAGCCATGATTGGCAATCTCAGCAGAAGAAAATCCTGGCAAATTGAAGTCAGATTCTCCTTCCTTAGTTTCATGACTAAACTATTTTAGGAGATAGGAATTTATAGAAAAGAAACATTAATGCTCAATTCATTTACAACTAGTCTTCTCAGGAGTGCTATTACATTTTTAAAAATCTTGTTTCAAGTATTACGGCACAGCCCTCAATTCAGAGAAAACTAAATGATGGGGTACCAGAAAAGATTGCACAGAGTTTGGGGGCAACCTGAAAAGCTCTTGGTGAAAAACACTGAAGTTCTCTAGGGTAATAAAAATTATATGCAGACTTAATTACAAATATTTATATTTCAAAACAGAATCTCTCAACCACTCTGCTAAATGCCCTCGTCTTGGAGGAACACTAAACAGAGGTATATGAATAGAGAAACAAGTGGTTAGGTGACTTGATATTATTTGACTGGTTAATAATTATTGACCTTATAACTTAGCTTTTTTAATTTCCTGGGTCACATATTTATTTAGGGAAACTATGAGGAAAGATAAATAATAATTAGGGTACTTGGGATGGATAAAGGCAGCATCCCCAGCCATGGATGTGACTTCAGAAAGGCCTCTGATGTGCAAAAGAGTCACCTACAATGACAAAAACTTTACTCTTCATTGCTCCATGTTTTTATCTTAAGGCATTGTTATTGTTTCTGTGGTTAGTAGACTTTGAGTAGATTCTGACCCATGACAAACCTGTGTGTTGTTTTCATGATGTAATCATTAGCAGAGTTTAAAATGCAAAATGACTTAATAGGTGGGGTAACATACTAAAATATCATCAATCAAGCAGATATTTACTGAGCTTCACAAGTTAAAGAGTGGCAGGTACTCTAACAGAAGAGTCTTGGGTCTGGTTCCCTGAAAGCAGAGTCTGAAATGGGATTGTTATGTAAATGGTATATTCAGTGGATGCTTTCAGGTGCAACCTGTGTGGGAAGCTAGGTCAGAACACAGAAAGGAGAACCTCAGACTGATCCCATAGAGGGGCTCTGGAGCAAGAAAGTCTCCAAGGAGCTGGGGAGAGAGGTTGGTCTTTTGTACCCCAAATAAGCCAGTCATTGACTCCCCCTTCTAACTCCTACCCCTATCCTGTCTGTGTAATTTGGAATCTCACACCCCCAGGCATTGCCAGTAGAGTTGGCTTCCAGTGCATCAGATTACCTCCTGGGAGAGGTTATAGTTCTGAATGATCAGCAGCCTGACTCATAACAGCTGAGGAAAATGGGGAACGCTTCACCATTACCATCTACTACAAAACATTGACAAAATGCTCTGGGGAAACAGAAAGGAAAAAGATTATTTTCACCTAGTGGAGAGGTAAGTTTTTACTCATTAACACCATAGTATGAATAAGGTAATCAAGAGTTAAATTTTATAAAGGAGTGTTGGAGAGGGATGGGAAGAAGGAGAGAGAGAGAGGGAAAGAGAGAGAAAGTATCAAAAATAACACTAATTACATTAGTGTTATTCCTTAATTTAACCCAAGATGATTAAAGGGCGGGCCCTTTAAAGATCCTAATGACTTTTTCAAAGGGAAAGTATAAAACTTTACCCAAAGATCAAGCTTTTATTATTGTAGTGTTGTTTTGTTTTTTTCTTTTTTCCAACACACGGGTAAATTAAGTGACTATAAGTTTGCAATAATAAAGAATAAGCTAGAAAAGATCAAGGTGAGGTCTTCAAGTGCTCATCAAATTCTAGGCTTGGGGCCTGCCTCCTCGTGTAGCACCTCTGATCTGTTTTCTCCTGTCAGAAGTCTTGTTTTCCATCTTGTTTTACTCGCCACCTTAGGCAAATCATGGTGTGAATTATACACATCATTTTATAATATGATAATATTCAGCAATTCTTTTTTTTTTTTTAACTATGATTTTGGTGAAAGTTTATAGCTCAAGTTAATTTCTCATTCAAAAATGTATACACATAGGTTCTGGCAAAATGGCACTCTAAGCAGAAGCGCCACGCCATCCCTCCACAGCAAAGATCCGAAAAACTAAGCCATACAGAGAATACAACAATCCTGAAACCCTAAAACATCAAATGAAGAGGTAAAGAACTCAGCCAAGCACCAAATGGAGTGAGAAAACTGACAGAGAATGGAAAGTGAGGAGAGATTCATGCAGAGGTCCCCTACCAGCTAACACAGCGCGGATCCGCCATCTTGGACTCCTATCAGAGACCAGCAAACAGGGGGCATGAGAAAGCAGACTCACAGAGTGTCCAGCAGGAGACAAAACAACCAGTAATTTGCGGTGTGTGCTTTCCCACCCCCAACCCCTCTTCGCCCTGGCTCGGCCTCCTCTGATTCCCGCGGCCACAGTCTCTTGACCCGGAAGCGCGGGCTGCTTGGATTCCACACACCCAAACGGCTGGCTCTCTGAGTGCCATTTGTTGGCTGCTGGTGTTGCTTTTTTCCGCTTCTTTTGATTTCTTCCTTGCCTCTTGCCACCTCCCCCTCCTTTCGCTCGAGTACCTCACTCCATGTGCCATCTTTGCTTCTTCCTGAGGGGCTGCAGAGCTCTGGTAATTTGTGATATATGCTTTCCCACTCTCTATCCTTCTTCACCCACACTCAGCCCCCTCTGCTTCCCACGGACACAGTCTCTTGTCCAGAAACAGCAGCCCGCACTAGCTGGCTCTCTGAGTGCCATTTGTTCGCTGTTAGTGTTGCTTTTTTTTTTTCTGCTTCTTTTGATTTCTTACTTGCCTCTCACCAACTCTCCTTTCACTCGAGTACCTGGCTCTGTGTGCCATCTTTGCTTCTTCCTGAGGGGCTGCGGAGCTCCGCTCAAGTGTGGAGCTTCTTCCTGGTTTGGGCTGCTGTGATGGTGGGATCCCAGGGCTTTTGTTCATTTGTTTGTTCTGAATTGTTTGTTTGTTTTCTTTTCCTTTGCTTGAGTTGGGAGCCCTTTTTGGCCAGGCGGAGCTGCGTGGCAAGGAGACTCCCCCTCGACTTCCACAGATGTGCAGAGGGAGGCTGGAGGACATTTCTTTTTTTCTTTGTGTTTTTTTTTTTCTGCTTTTTTGGGGCCTTTCTTGTTCTTTTTTTTTTTTTTTAATTTGTTTTGTTTTCTTTTCCCTCTTTTTCCCTTTTTATCTTTCTTCATTGTTCAGTTTCTCGTCTCTCTATATCTTACTTCTCTTTCTGTTCACTGAATATCTGGCCTTCTATATCTCTATGCCTTCTAGCCAGGCTGTACCGCAACACCTGAGAACAACTTCCCCAGACCGCATAGCTGCACTGGTAGGATCCCTGGGAACTTTGCAGTTCTTTAATCTTACTGATTTTTATTTATTAATTCTTTTCTTCCTCTTCCCCTTTCTTTTTTTCTCCATTTCATAGTCTCTCATCTCTCCCCTCCAATGGCAAGCTCCCCTAGCATTCTTTTTTGTTTGTTTGTATGTTTTTGGCTCCTGTTCCTCTCTCCTCTCTCCCATATCCTTCTTAGCTCCACACATAACAATCTCCCCACTGCATCCTGCCTACCTGCACTGTGCGCTTGACATCACACCACCAAGCAGCACAGGCACGGCCTACTGGAACCTGCCCTGCACTGATTACCGACCTGCCCTGCTGGCTGTAGTAAGTGCCACAAACAACCCATCCCAGTAACTCCTCTTTAGCTAGACCTGCCCTGCCGTACCATATCTGAGTGACTGACCCTGCCAATTGGAGAAGGAGGTGAAAAGTATTGTGCCTACAGATGAGCAAACAACAAAGAACACACAGTCCGCCTGCTCAGACATAGTCAAATTTTTTTTAAAAAAGGGATGAAACAAACAAATCTACAATCAAGAAATGAGAAAAATAACTACTGCATGCCCTGAAGACAGTGGACAATATCAAAACATTTACAAAAACAGAACAGGATGGTTCCAGTAGGCGTCCAAAATAAAACACCAGATGACTCTCCTGTGGAAGAAAACGCACTAGAACTACCTGATAGGGAATTCAAATCCCTAATACTCAGAATTTTCCAAGAACACAGGCAAAAAGCTGACAAACATGAGGAAAAAATAGACAAATTCATGGAAAATACAGACAAACAATTGGAAGAATTCAGGAAAATAATGCAGGAACAAAATGCCAAACTAAATTCACAACTAGAAATTATACAAAGACAACAATTAGAAATCCAAAAGATAAACAACAAGATTTCAGAAATGGATGATGTCATAGAAGGGCTGAGAAGCAGATTTGAAACGGTGGAAGACAGGATCAGTGGAATTGAAGACAAACACTTGGATACAACTCTGTTTGAGGAAAACTCAGAAAAAAGCACAAAGAAAAATGAAAAGACCCTGAGAGTTATGTGGGACACAATCAAAAGCAAAAATTTTCGAGTGATTGGAATTCCAGAACGGGGAGAAAACAGAAAACACAGAGAGGATCATTGAGGAACTGCTGACAGAAAACTTCCCCAATATCATGAAAGATGAAAAGCTGGCCATCCAAGAAGCTCAACAAACCCCAGATAGAAGAGACCCCAAAAGAAAATCACCGAGGCATATCATAATCAAACTCACCAAACCCACAGACAAACAAAGGATCCTGAGAGCAGCTCGTGAAAAACAAGAAGTCACATACAGAGGAGAAATAATAAGACTAAGCTCAGATTATTCGGCAGAAACCATGCAGGCAAGAAGGCAATGGGATGACATATATAAAATCTTGAAAGAAAAAAATTGCCAGCCAAGAATAATATATCCTGCAAAACTCTCGTTCAAATTTGATGGTGAAATTAGGTCATTTCCAGATAAACAGAAACTAAGGGAATATGTAAAAGTCAAACCAAACTTACAAGAATTATTAAAGGGAGTTCTTTGATCAGAGGACAAACAGCTTCAGCTCACAGGAAGAGCTTAGGATGCAGGATAGTACCAGCCAGATACCAACCTAGGAAATGAACTCTCAAGGACATCCAAAACCAAAAGAAATACAACAGGGAATCAGAGCAGTTAATCAGTAAATGACAACAACATCAAAACAATAAAAGAGGGAATAAACGGCATAGGTATAGAACCTTCTAATGGAGAGGAAGACAAGGTTATACCAAGTAATGGTAGACTGCTTCAAACTTAGAAAGATAAGGGAAAAATTCATGGTAACCGCAAAGAAAGTTAACAATCATACACACAAAAAAAGAGGAAAAACATAAAGTCTAAGCAAAAATAAAACCTACAACGACAAAAGAAATGAAAAAAAAAAATCCACAAACAAAAGTAACTCAGCACACAAGAGTAAGAAGAACAAAGAAAACATCAGCACCACAAAAAGAAGCACTACAAAATGACAGCAACAAACTCACATCTATCAATAATTACTCTGAATGTAAACGGACTCAATGCACTCATAAAGAGATGGAGAGTCACAGACTGGATAAGAAAACAGGATCCATCAATATGCTGTCTACAAGAGACACACCTTAGAAACAAAGATGTGAATTTATTAAAAGCCAAAGGTTGGAAAAAATATATCAAGCTAACAACTACCAAAAAAGAGCAGGAGTGGAAATTCTAATCTCAGATAAAATAGACTTTAAAACGAAATCTACCATAAAAGACAAAGAAAGACACTATATAATGATTAAGGGGATGATCCATCATGAAGACATGACCATAATAAACATCTACGAACACAATGACAGGGCTCCAAAATACATAAAACAAACTCTAACAACACTGAAAAGAGAAATTGACAGTTCCACAATAGTAGTAGGAGACTTCAACACACCACTCTCAGTAAAGGACAGAACAACTAAGAAGAAACTCAGCAAAGATACAGAAGACCTAAGGGGCACAATCAGCCAACTGGACCTCATAGACATATATAGAACACTCCATCCAACCGCTGCAAAGTACACATTCTTTTCCAATGCACATGGAACGTTCTCCTAAATAGACCACGTCTTAGGCCACAGAGCAATCCTCAACAAGATCCAAAATGCTGAGATAATTCAAAGTATCTTCTCTGACCACAATGCCATCAAGGTAGAAACTAACAATAGAAAGAGCAAGGAAAAAAAAAAAAAATCAATTACATGGAAACTGAATACCACCCTGCTTAATCATCACTGGCTAATAGAAGAAATCAGAGATGGAATCAAAAAATTCCTAGAATCAAATGAGAATGAAAACACATCATACCAAAACCTCTGGGACACAGCAAAGGTAGTCCTCAGAGGACAATTTATAGCAACAGATGCACACATCAAAAAAGAAGAAAGGGACAAAATCAAAACATTAACTACACAAATCAAACAAACACAAAGAGAACAGCAAAAAAAGCCCACAACCACCAGAAGAAAGGAAATAGTAAAGATCTGGGCAGAAATAAATGAAATAGAGAAAAGAAAAACAATTGACAGAATCATCAAAACCAAAAGTTGGTTCTTTGAAAGAATCCACAAAATCGACAAACCACTGGCCAGACTGACAAAAGAAAAACAGGAGAGGACACAAATAACCCAAATAAGAAATGAAATGGGGGACATTACAACAGACCCAACAGAAATAAAAAGGATTATAACAGAATATTATGAAAAACTATACTCCAACAAATTTGAAAACCTAGAGAAAATGGATAAATTTCTAGAAACACATAGCCTACCCAAACTACAACAAAGTGATGTTGAAAATCTGAACAGATCCATAACAAGAGAAGAGATTGAAAAGCTAATAAAAAAAACTCCCAACCAAAAAAAGCCATCACCCAGATGGCTTCACTGGAGAATTCTACAAAACATTTACAGAAGAGCTTCTACCAGTACTACTCAAGCTATTTCAGAGCATAGAAGAGGAAGCAACACTTCCAAATTCATTCTATGAAGCCAGCATAATGCTGATACCAAAACTAGGCAAAGACGTCACAAAAAAAGAAAATTACAAACCAATATCTCTCATGAATATAGATACAAAAATTCTGAACAAAATTCTAGCCAATAGAATTCAGCATCATATCAAAAAAATAATACACCACGACAAAGTAGGATTCATACCAGGTATGCAAAGATGCTTCAACATTAGAAAATCAATCAACGTAATCCACCCCATAAATAAAAGGAAAGAAGAGAATCACATGATCATCTCAATTGACGCAGAAAAGGCATTTGACAAAGTCTAACACCCATCCCTGATAAAAACTCTCAATCAAATCGTTACAGAAGGGAAATTTCTCAACATAATAAAGGGCATCTATGCAAAACCAACGGCCAATATCATTCTTAATGGAGAGAGACTGAAAACATTCCCCTTGAAAACACCAACACGACAAGGATGTCCTTTATCACCACTCTTATTTAACATTGTGCTGGAAGTTCTAGCTAGAGCAATAAGGCAAGAAAAAGAAACAAAGGGCATCCAAATCGGTAATGAAGAAGTTAAACTGTCCTTGTTTGCAGATGATATGATACTATACATAGAAAACCCCAAAGACTCCATGAGAAATCTACTGGAACTAATAGAAAGATTCAGCAGAGTAGCAGGATATAAGATAAACATTCAAAAATCAGTTGGATTACTATACACCAATAAGGAGAATGATGAAAAGGATATCAGGAAAACAATACCATGTATAATAGCCCCTAAAAAGATAAAATACTTAGGAATAAATCTAACCAGGGATGTAAAGGACCTATACAAAGAAAACTACAAAACACTACTGCATGAAACCCAAAAGGATCTACATAAATGGAAAAAAATACCATGCTCATGGATAGGCAGACTCAACGTTGTGAAAATGACAATTCTACCCAAAGCAATTTACAAATGCAATGCAATCCCTATCCAAATACCAACAACATTCTTCAAAGAGATGGAAAGACTAATCATTAACTTTATATGGAAAGGGTAGAAGCCCCGAATAATTAAAGCACTACTGAAGAAGAAGAATAAAGTTGGAGGACTCACACTACCTGACTTCAGAACCTACTATACAGCTACAGTAGTCAAAACAGCCTGGTGCTGGTACAATAACAGATACATTGACCAATGGAACAGAATTGAGAACCCAGATGTAAGTCCATCCACCTACAGTCACCTGATCTTCGACAAGGGCCCAAAGTCCTTCAAATGGGGAAAAGACAGTCTTTTTAACAAATGGTGCTGGCAAAACTGGATATCTATCTGCAAATAAATGAAACAAGACCCATACCTCACGCCTTATACAAAAACTACCTCAAAATGGATCAAAGACCTGAATATAAAGCCTAAAACTATAAAGTTCATAGAAGAAAAAATAGGACCAACACTTCAGGCCTTAATATATGGCATTAACAGGTTACAAACCATAACCATCAATGCACAAACCCCAACAGATAAGCTAGATAACTGGGATCTCTAAAAATCAAACACCCATGTTCTTCAAAAGACTTCACCAAAAGAGAACCTACAGACTGGGAAAAAATTTTTGGACAGTACAAGTCAGACAAAGGTCTAATCTCCATAATCTACAAGAAAATCCAACACCTCTACAACAAAAAGACAAATAATCCTATTAAAAAATTGGCAAAGGAAATGAACAGACACTTCACCAAAGAAGACATTCAAATGGCCAACAGACACATGAAGAAATGCTCAAGATCACTAGCCATTAGACCAATGCAAATTAAAACCACAATAAGATACCATCTCACCCTGGCATTACTGGCACGAATCAAAAACACTGGAAGTAACAAATGTTGGAAGGGCTGGGGGGAGATAGGAACACTTATGCACTGCTGGTGGGAATGCAAAATGATACAACCATTTTGGAAAATGATATGGTGCTTCCTCAGAAAGCTAGAAATAGACATACCATTCGATCCAGCAATCCCACCCCTAGGAATATATCCTAGAGAAATAAGAGTCATCATTCAAATAGACATATGCACACCTATGCTCATGGCAGCATTGTTCACAATAGCAAAACGATGGAAACAACCTAGATGCCCATCAACAGATGAATGGATAAACAAACTATGGTACATACACACAATGGAGTACTATGCAATGAGAAAGAACAACAATGAATCTGTGGAGCATCTCATAACATGGATGAAACTTGAGGACATTAAGCTGAGTGAAATAAGTCAATCACAAAAGGACAAATATTGTATGAGACCTCTATTGTAAAAACCCATGAAAAAGTTCACACGCAAAATGTAACAATCTTTGTTGGTTACCAGGGATGGGGGGGGGATGCTAAATAGATAATAGATAAGTGGTATCTTGGGTGAAGGGTGAGATGGTACACAATACAGGGGAAACTAGCACAACTTGTACAAGGAAAGGTCATGGAAGCCGCATAGACACATCCAAACTCCCTGAGGGACTGAATTGCTGGGCGGAGGGCTGTGAGGACCATGGTCTCGGGGAACATCTAGCTCAGTTGGCATGACATGGTTTATAAAGACAATGCTCTACATTCTACCTTGGTGAGTACTGTCTGGGATCTTAAAAGCCTGTGAGTGGCCATCTAAGATAATCCACTGGTCTCATCCCTTTGGAAGCAAGGGAGAATAAAGAGAACAGGATACAAGGAAAAGATTTGTCCAAAGGACTAATGGTCCACAGCTACCAAGGCCTCCACCAGACTGAGTCCAGTACAGCTAGAAGGTGCCCGGCTACTGACACTGACTGCTCTGACCAGGATCACAACAGAGGGTTCTGGACAGAGCTGGAGAAGGATGTAGAACATAATTCTAACTCACAAAAAAAAAAAAAAAAAAAAAAAGACCAGATTTACTGGCCTAAAGGAGACTGGAGAAACCCTGAGAGTCTGGCCCCCAGACACTCTTTTAGCTCAGTGGTGAAGTTACCTCTGAGTTTTACTGTTCAGCCTGGGAGTGGACAGCCCCGTAAAACCAAATGAGACTAATGAGGTACAGGAGTCCACCGACAAGGGCCAGAAGACGGAAGGGGACAAGGAAGGGTGATAGGGAACCCAAGGTTGAGTAAGGATATTGTTGATGTGTTGTGAAATTGTTAACCATTGTCATAGGGCAACATTTGTAGTAACTGTTAAATGAGAAACCGTTTATTCTGTAAGCCTTCATCTTAAGTGAGAATAACAGCACAATTGGAAGAGCGTAGTCAATGTCACTGAACTGTGCATGTAGACATTTTTGAAATGGTGTATCTTTAGCTATGTGTATTTTCACCAAAAAAAAAAAAAGGTTGAGAAGTTAGAGGGTTGATATGTTGTGGGGTTGTTAACCAATGTCATAAAACAACATGTATGCTACTGTTTCATGAGAAACTATTTGTTCTGTAAGCCTTCACCTGAAGTACAATAAAAAAAGAAAAAATGTATACACATATTGTTTTTTGACATTAGTTGCAATCCCCACAATGTGACAGCACACTCCCCATTGCCACCCTGGGTTCCCTGTGTCCATTCGACCAGTTTGTGTCCTTTCCTACCTTCTCATCCTCCTTTTGGAAAGGAGTAGTCCATTTGACTGACTAAGAAACACATTCCTCATGTGTGTTATTTTTGTTTTATCTTTTTGTGTCTAGTCTTTGTCTGAAGAGTGGGCTTTGGGAATGGTTTCAGTTCTGGGTTGACAGTGAGTCTAGAGGCCATAGTTTCAGGAGTTCCTCCAGTCTCTGTCAGACCATTAAGTTTTGTCTTTTTGTGCCAGTTTGAGTTCTAATCTACATTTTTCTCCTACTCTGTCCAGGACTCTATGATGTGTTCCCTGTCAGGGCAGTCATTGGTAGGATCCAGGCACCATCTAGTTCTTCTTGTCTCAGGTTGGTGGAGTCTCTGGTTCACTGGATCCTTTAGTCCTTTGTGCTAGTATTTTCCCTGTGTTTTTGGTTTTCTTCTTTTGCACTGAGTTCTCCTTTGCACTGAGTGGGATGGGGCCAATTGATGTATCTTAGATGGCAGCTAGCAAGCTTTTAAGACCCCGACGACACTCACCAAAGTGGAATGTAGAACATTTTCTTAATAAACTATGTTATGCCAACTGACTTGAATGTCCCCCGAAACTATGGTCCCCAGGCCCCAGCCCCAGCTACTCTGTTCCTCAAAGTGTATGCATATGTTTAGGAAACTTCCTTGCTTTTGCTTTGGTCCAGTTGTGCTGACTTCCCCTGTATTGTGTGTTATCTTCCCTTCACCAAAGTTGATCCTTGTCTACTATCTAGTTAGTGATTTCCCTTCGTCTTCCCTTTCCATCCTTGTAATTATCAAATAATGTTTTTTCTGTGTTTAAACCTTTTCTTGAGTTCTTATAATAGTGGTCTCATACAATATTTGTCCCTTTGTGACTGACTTATTTCACTCAGCATAATGCCCTCCAGATTCATCCACGTTGTGAGATGTTCCACGGATTCATCATTTTTCTTTATCGTTGCATGGCATTCCATTGTGTGTATGTACCATAATTTGTTTATCCATTCATCTGTTGATGGACATTTAGGTTGTTTCCATCTTTTTGCTATTGTGAATGATGCTGCAATGAACATGAGTATGCATATTTCTACTCCTGTGACGGCTCTTATTCCTAGGAGTGGGATAGCTGAATCATATGGTATTGCTATTTCTAGTTTTTTAAGGAAGTGCCATAATGTTTTCCAAAGTGGTTGTACCATTTTACATTCCCACCAGCCGTGCATGAGAGTTACAAACTCTCCACAACCTCTCCAACATTTGTTATTTTGTGTTTTTTGGATTAGTGCCAGCCTTGTTGGGGTGAGATGGCATCTCATTGTAGTTTTGATTTGCATTTCTCTAACGGCTAATGATCGTGAGCATTTCCTCATACATCTGTTAGCCACCTGAATGTCTTCTTTGGTGAAGTGTCTGTTCATATCCTTTGCCCATTTTTAAATTGGATTATTTGTCTTTTTGTTGTTGAGGTGTTGCAGTATCTTGTAGATTTTAGAGATTAGACCCTTATCGGCTATGTCGTAGCCAAAATTTTTTTCCCAGTCTGTAGGTTGTCTTTTTACTCTTTTATCCAGTTATGCCAGCACCATTTGTTAAAGAGACTGTCTTTTCCTCCACTTAAAGGACTTTGGGCCTTTGTCAAATATCAGTTGCTTATAGGTGTATGGATTTATGTATATGTTCTCAATTCTGTTCCATTGGTCTATGCATCTGTTGTTGTACCAGTACCAGACTGTTTTGACTACTGTGGAGGTATAATAGGTTCTAAAATCAGGTAGTGTTAGGCCTCCCACTTTGTTCTTCTTCTTGAGTAATGCTTTACTTATCCCAGGCCTCTTCCGTTTCCATATAAAGTTGGTGATTTTTTTCTCCGTCTTGTTAAAAAATGCTGTTGGAATTTGGATCAGGATTGCATTGTATCTGTAGATAACTTTCGGTAGAAGTGACATTTTCACAATGTTGAGTCTTCCTGTCCGTAAGCATGGTATGTTTTTCCGCTTATGTAGGTCTCTTTTGGTTTCTTGCAGTAGTGTAGTTTTCTTTGTATAGGTCTTTTACATCTCCAGTTATATTTATTCCTAAGTACTTTATCTTCTTGGAGGCTATTGCAAATGGTATTGATTTGGTGATTTCCTTGTCAAAGTTCTCTGTTAGTGTAGTGTATGTTTATCTTGTATCCTGATATTTTGCTGAAATCTTCTATTAGTTCCAATAGTTTTCTTGTGGATTCTTTGAGGTTTTCTGTGTATAAGATCATATCATCTGTGAATAGGAGTACTTTTACTTCTCCTTACCAATTTGAATACCCTTTATTTCTTTTTCTTGCCTTATTGCTCTGGCTAGGACCGCCAGCTTAATGTCGAATAAGAGTGGTCATAAAGGGCATCCTTGTCTGATTCCCATTCGCAGGGGGAATGTTTTCAGTCTCTGTCCATTTAGAATGATGTTGGCTGTTGACTTTGTATAAATGTCCTTTATTATGTTGAGGAATTTCCCTTCTAAATATTTTGCTGAGAGTTTTTATCTGGAATGGTATTGGACTTTGTCAAATGCTTTTTCTGCCTGAATTGATAAGGTCATGTGGTTTTTATCTTTTGTTTTATTTATGTGATGGATTACGTTGATTGATATTCTAATGTTGAACCATACCTGCATACCTGGTATGAATCCCACTTGGTCATGATGAATTATTTTTTTGATATGCTGTTGAATTCTATTGGCTAGAATTTTGTTGAGGATTTCAGGAGCGCTCCTTCCTTTTCTATGCTCTGAAATACCTTTAGTAGTAGTGGTGTTAGTTAACTCTTCTCTTAAAGTTTGGTAGAATTCTCCAGTGAAGCTGTCAGGGCCAGGGTTTTTTTTTTTGTTGTTGGGAGTTTTTTTAATTACCTCTTCAATCTCTTATTTTGTTATGGGTTTATTTAGTTTTTCTACCTTGGTTTATGTTAGTTTAGGTAGGTAATATGTTTCTAGAAAATTGTCCATTTCCTCCAGGTTTTCAAATTTGTTGGAGTACAGTTTTTCATAGTGTACTATTATGCTCCTTTTTATTTCAGTTGGGTCTTTGGTGATATTGCCCATCTCATTTCTTATTCTGGTTATTTGCTTCCTCTTCTGTTTTTCTTTTGTCAGTTTGGCCAATGGTTTATGTATCTTGTTGATCTTTTCAAAGAACCAACTTTTGATCTTTTTGACTCTTTCAATTGTTTTTCTATTATCTATTTCATTTATTTCTGCTTTAATCTTTATTATTTCCTTTCTTTTAGTGCCTGTGGGCTTCTTTTGCTGCTCTCTTTCTATTTGTTCTAGTTGTGGGGTTAATGTTTTGGTTTTGGTCCTTTTTTCTTTTCAAAAGTGTGCATTTATTACTATAAATTGACTTCTAAGCACTGCTTTTGCTGTGTTGCAAAGATTCTGGTAAGATGTTTTTATTCTTGTTTGATTCTGTGAATTTTTTTATTCTGTCCTTGAGTTCTTCTATAAAGCAGTAGTTTTTAAGCAAGGTGTCGTTCAGTTTCCATGTATTTGATTTTTTTTCCCTTGCTGTTTCTGTTATTGATTTCTATTATTATGTCATTATGGTCAGAAAAGACGCTTTGTAATATTTCAATGTTTTGGAATCTGTTCAGGCTTGCTTTGTGGTCTAAAATGTGGTCTATTCTGGAGAATGTTCCATGTACATTGGAAAATAATGTATACTTTGCTGCTGTTGTGTGGCGTGTTCTGTATATGTCTGTGAGGTCAAGTTGATTGTTCACGGCATTTAGATCTTCTGTAGCTTTATTGAGTTTCTTTCTAGATGTTCTGTCCTTCACCGAAAGTTGTCTGTTGAAGTCTCCTACTATTATTTTGGAGCAGTCTATTTCTCTTTTCAATGCTGTTAGAGTTTCTTTTATGTATTTTGGAGTCTTGTCAATGGGTGCATATATATTTATTATGGTTACGTCCTCCTGGTATATTGATTAAAGAATCATTATATAGTGTCCTTCCTTATCCTTTCTGGTGGATTTTGCTTTAAAGTCTATTCTGTCAGAGGTTAATATTGCCATTCCTGCTGTTTTTTTATGGTGTTCGCTTAATATATTTTTTCCATTCTATGAGTTTTAGTTTGTTTGTGTCTTTGTGTCTAAGGTGTGTCTCTTGTAGGCAGCATATAGATGGATCATGTTTCTTTTTTTTTTAAATCCATTCTGTCACTCTCTGCCTCTTTACTGGTGCATTTAGGCCATTTAGATTCAACGTAATTATTGAGAGGTGTGGGTTTACTGCTGTCATTTGGAAGTATCTTCTTGTGTATGTGTGATATTGACAGTTTCTTTGTTCAACTTAATTTTCTGTGCTGAATCATTTTTCTTGATGTATTTTCTTTTCATCTTTTTCGTCATTGTGTGATTTTATGTTTGCCGAGTCTTTATGTTTTTTCTTCTTTTTTATTTTGATGGGTAGGTTTGTTAGCTTCCTTTGTGGTTATCTTGAAATTTACCTCTAGTTTTCTAATTTTAAACTGATTTTTTGTTTCTTGATGTCATCTTAGCTTCCTCTCCATATGGAAGTTCTGTGACTACACTGTTTATTCCCTCTTTTTTGTTTTGAAGTTGTCATCATTTACATATTGACATCTTTCGTTCCCTATTTTCAGTCTTTTAGCTTTGATTTGTTTATGTCAATTCCCTATCTGGGTTGATAACTGGTTGATCTGTCCTGTGTGCTAGTCTTGGATTGTTGTCTGATATTGTTGCTTCTCTAACTGGAGGACTCCCTTTAATATTTATTGTAATTTTGGTTTGGTTTTTACAAATTCCTTTAATTTCTGTTTATCTAGAAGTGACCTAATTTCATCATCATATTTGAGAGACAGTTTTGATGGATATATAATTCTTGGCTGGCAATTTTTTTCCTTCAAGACTTTATATATGTCATTCCATTGCCTTCTTGCCTGCATGGTTTCTGCTGAGTAGCCAGAGTTTAGTCTTATTGGTTTTCCTTTGTAGGTAACTTTTCATTTAATTCTGGCCACTAAAGATTCTATCCTCTATTTTGTCTTTGGTTTTTGCAAGCTTTATTATGATATGTCTTGGTAAGTTTCTTTTGGGATCTACCCTGTATGGAGTTCATTGAGTTTTTTAGATAGATACCTTCTCATCTTTCATGATATGAGGGAAGTTTTCTGCCAGCAAATCTTCAACAATTCTCTGTGTTTTCTGTTATTGATCTGTGTTCTGGTACTCTGATCACCTATAGATTTTTCCTCTTGATAGTGTCCGACATAATTGTTAGGCTTTCTTCATTTTTTAAAATTATTTTTTTCTGATTTTTCCTCAAATAAATTGGTGTCAAGGAATTTATCTTCAATCTCACTAATTCTGACTTCCATTGCCTCAGTTCTGCTCCTATGACCTTCTGTTGAATTGTCTAATTCTGAAATTTTATTGTTAATCCTTTGGATTCCTAGTTGCTGTCTCTGTGTGGTTTCTATCAGCCTGTTAATTTTGTCATTTTGTTCTTGTATTGTTTTCCTGAATTCCTCTATTGCTTTGTCTATGTCTTCCTTGGGTTGGCTGAGTTTTGCCTGATCTCCTTCCTGATCTCTTGGAGAACTCTGTATATTAGTCTTTTGAATTCTTTCTCAGGTAGTTCCATTACCTTATCTTCCTCTAGAAGGGTTCCTTGTTCTTTATTATGGTCTTTCTCTGGAACCATCTTGCCTTGCTTCTTTATGTGATTTGATATTGACTATTGTCTGTGAGCCATCAATAAATATTTAAATATTTACCTATTTAAAATAAATATGTAAATATTTACCTATGTAAAATAAATATGTAAATATTTACCTATTTAAAATAAATAAAATATTTATCTATTTAAAATAAATAAAATAGTTATCTGTTTAAAATAAATAAATAAAATAGTTATCTGTTTAAAATAAATAATTAAAATAGTTATCTGTTTAAAATAAATAAATAAAATAGTTATCTGTTTAAAATAAATAAAATATTTATCTGTTTAAAATAAATAAATAAAATATTTATCTGTTTAAAATAAATAAAATATTTATCTGTTTAAAATAAATAATTAAAATATTTATTTATTTTATGTTTGTTTACTTTACTTTGTTCTAACTTTTTGTGTTGTTTTGATATCCCCAAGTAGGCTGGGCATGTGAGCTATTTTGGTTGTTGGGTCTTTGAAGCTCTCATATCCTGTGTCCAGGTAGTCAGAGCAACTACTAGGTATGTGAGCCCAGGAGTCTGTTCACTTTTCTTGTGGGGGTGTGGCACAGGTGTCCAGGTTGTCGGTCACTGAATGTGTGGTGCAGACTCTCTCCTACAGTCCTAGATGGGCAGGACTGTGTAGGGATGTTTGGAGCAGGCACAGGTATCTGATTGCAGTAGGGGGCTATGTGTGGAGCAAGGCAGGGGGCTGACAGCTGCCCCCAGGTGCCTGGTTGAAGGGCATGTCCCTGTCCCCTACAGTGTATTGTCCTTGTGCAATCAGTGGTGTTGGCTAAAGGAACTGAGAGGCACCACTTTTTCTCAGGCCCCTGGTGTGGGTGGGTAAGGCCCCTGCTTAGGGAGCAGGGAGGTGTCAAACATCACAAATCTGCAGCTCCCCCTTGGCTGCTGCAGTTGAAAACAGGCTTCAGGTGTATGCCCTGCTGTTTTATGCTAACGAGGACATGTGATGTTGAATCAGCCCACACAGGTCTGGGCAGGGGTGAAGGGTGCTGCAAGTCCATGGACCCATTATGCCAGTGGTTGGGCTAAGTGGCCTGGAGACTGGTGTGGGAGCGGAGAGCTCTAAGTGCCCAGATTAGGGGTGTGGCATTTTTTTAATACTGCGGGACTGGTGTCAGAGCAGAGCTGGGTAGGGGGCGGTGAGGGGAAGGAAGCACTTCTCTGCTGTGAAACTCTGGCGGGGGGTAGGCTATTTTGCCCCTGTGTGGTGGGCTAGAAGCTTGCCTTAACTTTCGCAGGTCCAGCACCGCTCCCACCGGACGCCAGAGGTGTATTCAGACTCGCCACTGCCTGGCCACAGCTGATGTGGTAAGAGTCATCCCCGAACACTGCTGCTCATCTTAGTCTATGTGTGCCGGCTGACCCAGCCAGCAGAGTGCCAGCAACCTTGAGACAGCACTTCACTGCTTTTGAATTGTCTCTCCTTCCCCCTGCCACTCAGTCCAACTCTTCAGCTTTGTCTCTGATGATCAGGGCTCCTAGACTGTCGTATATAATCGATTCACTTATTTTTTCAGGTCTTTGTTGTAAGAAGGACGACAGGAAGCATCTGACTATTCTGCTATCTTGGCCCCGCCTCTTGGTTGTATTATTTATGGAAGCTGATTGACAGGCCTTTCTTTTGTGTCACCACCGAGTGGGTTCGAACCACCAACCTATAGGCTTGTAGTCAAATGCAAACCATCTGTGCCACAATAGTCCACTTTTATGATGAAGCTACCAGAACCTGGGTTATTCAGACAAGAATAACTCATCGTAATAGAGAGGGGGTATAAAAGAATGCCCAGACAGGCTTTTCCAAAATCTAGCAGAACATTCCACAGTGTGTTTAGCACTTCAAGCCCATTAGAATGGGACTACGTAAGTTTTAATATTCCAAGCCTTCTTCATCTGGGGAAGTAGCAGTGTACCTTGTCACGAGCAGTCTTCCAGTCCTACTGAAGATAACTCCTGGGTAAAACATGCATGAGTGTGCACAAGTCTTATCCACACAGATGCTCAGCGACATTTTTGAAGAGCCACATAAAGATAAACATAGTCTTAAAGACAATAAAACCTCTAAATATTCCCCTATCCATAATGGAAATAATCTTTCATATTATATGCAGAACCTAGGCAAGCCAAGAAAACCAATTAAGGGTTTTTTGTTTGCTTATTGTTAAATAAAAAAGCCCTCTTTTCCAGATATATGCCTTCAATAGGATCTAGAACTGCCCTGAGTTTTGTGTATTATGTATATAATTGCATAAATTATATATTATTTTAAATTCTATAACAAATATTTATTGCACGCATTCTAAAAATAGCTATTTCCCTAAATGTTTATTACAGGCCAGATCCTCTGCTGAGAGTGTACATGCTTTATTTCATGTAATATTCATAATATGTCTATAAGTACTATTAATATTATTGTTTTACACATATGGAAGTTAAAGCTTCTAGAAGTAAAACAACTTTCTGAGGTCACACAATTAACAATCAGTCATGAGGGATCCTTGTACACCCCTTCCCTAGATTCCTCAGATGTTAACGTTTTACCTTATTTGTCTCTGTGTATACATAGCATCCTCAGTGTCTACAGAGTGTTATCTACCATCATCAGAAATATATTTCTGAACCATATGAAAGTAAGTTGCTAATACGATGCCCTAATAGCGTTACATATGCCAACCAGTTGCCTTCGAGTTGACTCGGACTCATGACAACCCCCTGTGTGTCACAGTAGAACTTGTAGCACTACTCCAGACCAGTGGCAAGAGTAGCTCCACGAGGCAAGGTTGCTTCTGAAAAAAGGGGCAGTAAAAGCCAGGCTGATCAGATCTAGCTTTATTAGGGAACTTACAGGCAGAGGTCGACACCAAAATTCTCAGGACAGACAGGAAGGAAGTGTGGGGTGTGGGTTTATATACTTAGTGCATGTGTGAAAAGATACATGCAAGGGAACCAGGAAAACACATGGCTAATCTATGATGGATGAGGTTGTTTTTGTGCTAGTTAATGTGTTTCAATCAACGTCACCATGGAGCCAGGGTCTGGTGTGTTTTTTCCTGGCTCAGATCACTGCCCAGGTAGGTGCTCTGGTTCTCTCAGAGTCCGATGCCACAGGACCCACCCTGAGCTGCTCATGCCCCTCACAGAACTGTGCACCACAGGGTTCTCAATGGCCCATTGTTCAGAAGTAGATCTCCAGACCTTTCTTCTGAGGATCCTCTGGAAGGACTCAAACTGCCTACCTTTTGGTTAGCAGCCAAGTGCATTAACCATTTACACCACTCAGGGACTCCTTATTACATATATAAAGGTACGTTTCCTAAAAACAAGGACACAATTTTAACCATAATATATCCATTAAAATTAGGAAATAAATGTTGATTCAATGCTGTAATCCAGTCCATAGACCCTATTCATATATCTCCAATTGCCCTATCAATGGCCTCATAATCACCCATTTCTTTCTGGTCTAGGAACCAATGTAGGATCACACACACAATGTCAAGTTTTCTCATAACTTGAGATGTTAAATTTTATAAATCAGTTAAAGTGGTGTTCACCAGGTCTGTGTACTTTAAGTTAATCAATAAGTGTTTTGTACTTGTTTAAAGGGCAGAGTTCCAACATGTAAAGGATTTGGAAGTCAACACGTATGTCCTCTCAACAAGAAAAATAAGTTGAACAAACTGAAAATCAATGACTTTTCTTAGATCCACCAGAAAATTAAGGTCGCAGGGCAAATCACCACGCTGAAATCTGGAGAGACATGTGAATGTAAAGAATCACAGCTGAGATCAGACTATAGGGAACAGAGGGCTCTGGAGCCTGTAACTGGCAGAAAATATGAATGCCGATTTTGGTGAACTGCTAGAGGCTGTGTGTGTGCTAGCATGAGAGCTGAAAGCTCCTGGGGCCCAGCCTGAGGGAAGCTTCTACACTTCATGTTTTTTACCCTCAGGAGCCCACCAGGTTCCCATGATGAAGACAGGAAAAAGTAGTCCCTCCTCCTGATTTGGGAAAGAGTAGGGGAAAAGTAACCATTTTTTTAAATAGACACAGAGTATTCTCCATACCAAAGGCTTGCTCTCCAGGGGAAACTACTTTACCAGAGCCTTACCTGACCTAGGGTAAGGGCAATTAGACAATTCCAGCCTCCTCTAGCCTTTCTGTCATACAATGGGAGGTGAAAAAGTCTAAGAAATTCTTTTGAAGGCCATAGCCCATGAACATTGGCCTACTAAGAGGGAGAGATTTAATAAGAAGATTATAAAACTTTTACCTCCCCAAACTTCAACACCGCATGAAAAGGGCTCCAGTATAATAACAATGAATTAAACCAGGAAAGCTGCAAGACACAGACTCTATTTCTTAGGGAAACATAAAGACAGTGGCAAGAAAAAAACCATGGAAGTTAGCTAGAGGAAACTGAAATCTCTGACACCTACAGCTAAAGCAAATATTCAAAAAAATATTAACCACAGCCCAGCTTCCAGCCAGATTGACATAAAACCTCACACTTATAACATAGCGTAACACCTATTTACATCAGTTTTTTTTTTTTTAACCTGATACATAATGTCCATACTTCAACAAAAAAATTTAGGCATGCTAAAAGGCAAGAAAAAAAAGAAGAGTATCAGAGAAGAAATAAATGAACATAAAAATAAATACTTTCCTTATTTTAAATTAATTTCATAGATAACTGTTCAAAGTACTAATAGCAACAATGTATTAGGTGACTATAGCATATGGATAAATAAAATGAATAACAGCAATGTTACAAGGGGCAGAAGGAGGAATTGGGAATACCCTGTTATGAAGCACCTACCTTACATGTGGTGGGATATGCTCAACATCATACTTTAGCTCTTGTGGACTTGTTCTAATTTTCTTCAGTGTCACCTTGAACTTGCATACGAACAATTGATGGTCTGTTCCACAGTCAGCCGCTGGCCTTGTTCTGACTCATGATATTGAGTTTTCCATTGTCTCTTTCCACAGATAGTAGTTGATTTGATTTCTGTGTATTCCATCTGGCGAGGTCCACATGTATGGACCATTTATGTTGGTGAAAAAAGGTATTTGCAATGAAGAAGTTGTTGGTCTTGCAGAATTCTATCATGTGATGTCCTGCATCGTTTCTATCATGAAGGCCATATTTTCCAACTACCAATCCTTCTTTGTCCCCAGCTTTCACATTCCAATGACCAGTAATTACCAGTGCACCTGGATTGCAAGTTCGATCAATTTCTGACTGCAGAAGCTGGTAGAAATTTTCAATTTCTTCATTTTTGGCCTTAGTGGTTGGTGCATAAATTTGAATAATAATCTTATTAACTGGTCTTCCTTGTAGGTGTATGGATATTATCTTATCACTGACAGTATTGTATTTCAGGATAGATCTTAAAATGTTCTTTTTGACCATGAATGCAACACCATTCCTCTTCAATTTGTCATTCCTAGCATAGTAGACCATCTGATTGTCCTATTCAAAATGGCCAATAGCAGTCCATTTCAGCTCACTAATGCCTAGGATATCGATGTTTATGGGTTCCATTTCATTTTTGATGATTTCCAATTTTCCTAGATTCATACTTCGTACACTCCCCGTTCTGATTATTACTGAATATTTGCAGCTATTTCTTCTCATTTTGAGTCATGCCACATCAGCAAATGAAGGTCCTGAAATCTTGACTCCATCCATGTCATTAAGGTCAACTCTACTTTGAGGAGGCAGTTCTTCCCCAGTTGTATTTTGAGCGTCTTCCAAATTGAGGGGATCATCTTCCCACACTATATCAGACAATGTTCTACTGCTATCCATAAGGTTTTCACTAGCTAATTCTTTTCAGAAGTAGACTTCCAGGTCCCTCACCTAGTCTGTATTAGTCTGGAAGCTCAGCTAAAACCTGTCCATCATGGGTGACCCTGCTGGTATTTGCATACTGATGGCATAGCTTCCAGCATCACAGCAACACTCAAGCCCCCACAGTACAAAAAACTGACAGAGCATCTCAAGAATAGATTTGACACATTGAACGCTAATGACCAAAGACCAGACGAGTTGTGGAACGATATCAAGGACATCATACATGAAGAAAACAAAAAGTCATTAAAAAGACAGGAAATAAAGGACCAAAATAGATGTCAGAAGAGGCTCTGAAACTTGCTCTTGAATTTCGAGTAGCTAAAGTGAAAGGTAGAAATGATGAAGTAGAAGAGCTAAACAGAAGATTTCAAAGGGCAGTTCAAGAAGACAAAGTGTTATAATGACATGTGCAAAGACCTAGAGGTAGAAAACCAAAAGGAAGAAACATGCTTGGCATTTCCCAAGCTGAAAGAACTAAAGAAAAAATTCAAGCCTCGAGTTACAATACTGAAGGATTCTATAGGGAAAATATTAAATGCAAGAAGCATCCAAAGAAGATAGAAAGAATGCACAGAGTCACTATACCAAAAAGAATGGGTTGATGTTCAACCATTTCAGGAGGTAGCATATGATCAGGAATCAATGGTACTGAAGGAAGAAGTTCAAGCTGCACTGAAGGCATTGGCAAAAAACAAGGTTCCAGGAATTGACGGGATACCAACTGAGATGTTTCAACAAATGGATGCAGCACTGGAAGTGCTTACTTGTCTATGCCAAGAAATTTGGAAGACAGCTATCCGGCCAACTGACTGAAAGAGATTCATATTTTTGCCTATTCCCAAGAAAAGTGATCCAACCAAATGCAGAAATTATCGAACAATGTCGTTAATATCACATGCAAGTAAAATTTTGCTGAAGATCATTCAAAAGTGGCTACACCACTATATGGACAGGGAACTGCCAGAAATTCAAGCCAGATTCAGAAGAGGACGTGGAAACAGGGAGGTCATTGCTGATGTCAGATGGATGATGGCTGAAGGCAGAAAATACCAGAAAAATGTTTACCTGTGTTTTATTGACTATGCAAAGGCATTCGATTGTGTGGATCATAACAAATTTTGGGTAACATTGCGAAGAATTGGAATTCCAGAACACTTAATTGTGCTCATCTGGAACCTGTACATAGATCAAGAAGCAGTCATTGGAACAGAAGAAGGGGATATTGCATGGTTTAAAGTCAGGAAAGATGTGCATCAGGGTTGTACCTTTTCACCATACCTATTCAATCTGTATGCTGAGCAAATAATCTAAGAAGCTGGACTATATGAAGAAGAATGTGGCATCGGGATTGGAGGAAGACTCATTAACAACCTGTGTTATGCAGATGACACAACCATGCTTGCTGAAAGTGAAGAGGACTTGAAGCACTTACTGATGAAGATCAAAGACCACAGCCTTTAGTACAGATTAAACCTCAACATAAAGAAGACATAAATCCTCACAACTGGACCAATAAGCCACATTATGATAAACAGAGAAAAGATTGAAGTTGTCAAGATTTTCATTTTACACGGATCCACAATCAACAGTCATGGAAGCAGCAGTCAAGAAATCAAAAGGCACATTATGATGGACAAATCTGCTGCAAAAGACCTCTTTAAAGTGTTGAAAAGCAAAAACGTCACCTTGAAGACCAAGGTTTGCCTGACCCAAGCCATGATGGTTTCAATTGCTTCATATGCATGTGAAAGCTGGCTGTTGAATAAGTAAGACTGAAGAAGAATTGACGCCTTTGAACTGTGTTGGCGAAGAAAATTCAATATACCATGGACTGCTAAAAACAGAACAAATCTGTCTTGGAAGAACAAACAGAATGCTCCTTAGAAACAAGGATGGCAAGACTACATCTCACTTACTTTGAACATGTTATCAGGAGGGATCAGTCCCTGGAGAAGGATATCATGCTTGGTAAAGTAGAGGGCCAGTGAAAAAGAGGAAGACCTTCAATGAGATGGATTGACATGGTGACTGCAACAATGGGCTCAAGCATAACAATGATTGTGAGGATGGTGCAGGACTGGGCAATGTTTCATTCTGTTGTGCATAAGATCACTATGAGTCAGAACCAACTCGATGGCACCTAACAACAACAAAAACACTACACGTGAAGCAGTATACTCCTCTTATTTGAAAGTGGACTTTGAGTAGTTATAAATGCATATTGCAAACTCTAGGGCAAACAGTAAAAAATTTTTAAAAGAAGTATGATTAATATGCTAAGAGAGAAGAGGAAACTAGTGGCATAGTGGTTAAGTTCTACAGCTGCTAACCAAAAGCTCAGCAGTTCAAATCCACCAGGTGCTCCTTGGAAACTCTATGGGGCAGTTCTACTCTGACCTATAGGGTCACTATGAGTCATAATTGAAAGTGGATTATGAGAAAGCCCTCAATTAAAAGCAGAGAAAGTAGATAAAGAAGGGAAGATTAAAAAATGAAACAAAGAACAAGTGCAACAGAAAATAGGTACAGACATGGTAGATATTAGTCCTACTATATCAAAAATCATTTTAACTGTGAATAGTCTAATACACCAGTTAAAAGCCAGAGACTGTGAGAGTGGACAAAAACAAAATTTAACTATATGTTGTCTACAAGAAACCAACTTTAAATAAAAGACATACATAGATTAAATCTGTGTAGACAGACATACCATGTTAACATTGATCAAGAAAAAGTTGGGGTAGCTATATTAATTTCAGAAAAAATATAGTTCAGAACAAGAAAAACTATCAGGGACAAAGACGGCATTACATAATGATAGTTGGGTCAAATCTCCAGGAAGGCCTAACAATCCTTAAGCTGTATGCACCTAGAAACAGAGCATCATACCATGTGAAGCAAAAACTGATCGAACTGCAATATAAAATAGACAAATCCATTATTACACTTGGAGACATCAACACCCTTCTTTCAGTAATTAACATATACAGCAGGCAGATAATCAGTAAAGATTTTCTTGAACTGAAAAGTACCATCAATTAAGTGAATCTGGTTGTCATTTATAGAATAATTCAACCAGCAACAGCAGAATACATATTCTTCTCAAGCTCACATGGAATACTCACCACTTTCTGAGCCTTAACACACACCTTGGCAAATTTTAAAAAGACTAGATCTCAAAGTTTGCTGTAAGATCACAATAAAATTACATTAGAAATCAGTAACATACAAATATCTGGATAATCTCTAAATATTTGTAGATTAAATAACACACATCTAAATAACAAATGAGTCAAAAAAGGAGTCTCAAGAGAAATAAAAAACATATTTTGAACTAAACGAAGATACTACTTATCAAAGTTTGTGGGATGCACTAAAAGCAGTGCTTAGAAGGAAATTGATAGCATTGAATGTATAAATTAGAAAAGAATAAAAATCTAAATCAGTAACTTAAGCTTCTACCTAGGAAAAAGAGATAGAAAAGAAATATAAACCTAAAGCAAGTAGAGAAAAAGAAATAATTAAAATTCGGGCAGAAATCAATGAAATTGAAAAAAAAAAGAAAAGAAACCAGTAGAGAAAAAGCAATGAAGCCAAAAGCTGTTTCTTTGCAGGGGGAAAAAAATCAATAAAATCAACAAATCTCTGGCCAGGCTAACCAAGAAAAAAGAGAAAAGACATAAATTACTAATATCAGATATGAAAGAGGAATCATTTCTACTGATTTCATGGACATTAAAGAAATACTATGCACAACTCAGTGCCCACATTTGATAAATTAGATAAAATGGACCAATTCCTGGAAACACCAAATTACCAAAACTCACAGAAAGAGAAATAGATAACCTAAGTAGTCTATGTCTATTAAATAAATTGAATCAATAATTAGTAAGGCCCCCTCTCCCCCCCGAAAAAAAGAAAGCAAGAGGTCCAGATGGTATCAATCATGAATTTTCCCAAACATTTAAGAGAAAAAATGATACCAATTCTTTACATTCTCCTCCAGAAAATAGAAGCAGCATGTTATGGATTGAATTGTGTCCCCCCAAAATGTGTGTCAGCGTGGCTAGGACATGATTCCCAGTTTTGTGGGATTGTCCACCATTCTGTCATCTGATGTGATTTTCCTATGTGTTGTAAATCCTACCTCTATGATGTTAATAAGGTGGGATTAGCAGCAGTTATGTTAATGAGGCAGGACTCAGTCTACAAGATTAGACTGTGTCTTAAGTCAATCTCTTTTGAGATACAAAAGAGTGAAGTGAGCAGAGAGACAGGGGCATCTCATACCACCAAGAAAGTAGTGCCAGGCTCAGAGCCTGTCCTTTGGACCTAGGGTCCCTGTGCTGAGAAGCTCCTAGTCCAGGGGAAGACTGATGACAAGGACCTTCCTCCAGAGTCGACAGAGAGAGAAAGCCTTCCCCCTGGAGCTGATGCCCTGAATTTGTACTTCTAGCCTACTGGACTGTGAGAGAATAAACTTGTTTGTTGAAGCCATCCACATATGGTATCTCTGTTATAGCAGCACTACATAACTAAAATACAGTGCACACACTTCCTAACTCATTCTATGAGACCAGCATTAGCTTAATGCCAGCACCAGGTAAAGACATTACAAGAAACGAAAACTACTGACCAATATTTCTCATCAACATTGGTTCAAAAACACTCAACTAAATATTAGCAAATCAAATCCAGCAGTGTATAAAAATAATTTAACACCAAAGGAATTATTCCAGGTATGCATGGCTGGTTCAGCATTAAAAAATCAATTAAAGTAACCTATCACATCAACAATCTAAGGGAGAAAAATCCCTTGATTATATCTGTGGATGCAGGAAAAAGCATTTGACAAAATCAAACATTCGTTCTTGATAAAAATTCTCAGCAATGCAACAACCAGAACAGAAATAATGAGACTGTTCACACATTGTAAGGAATGTAGCAAATGTCACTGAACAATTTGTATAGAGAGTTTTGAATGGGAACCTAAACTGTTATGTACACCTTCACTGAAAACACAATAAAATATTATTTAAAAAAATTCTCAGCAAACTAGGAATAGAGGGAGGACTTCCTTAACTTGATCAAAAGTCTGCAGAAAACCTACACTAACATAATAATTAATGGTGAGAAATTGGATGCTTTTCCTTTAAGATCAGGAACTTTGGAAAGATGTCCCCTCTCACCACTCCTATTCAGCATCATACTGGAAGTCTTAATTAATGCAGAAGACAAGAAAAGGAATAAAAGTGTACAGACTGGGAAGGAAGAAATAAAACAGTCTTTGTTCACAAATGACATGATTGTCTATGTAGAAAATCCCTAAGAATCAACCAAAACAAAACAAAACAAAAACTCCTGGAATTCATACCGGAGTATAGCAAGGTTAGAGGGCTCAAGTCATCAATATAATCAAAAGTCTATTTCTTATATACTAGCAATGAACAATTATAATTTGAAATTAAGAGTACAATATGATTTATATTACTGGTCGCCATCAAGTTGTGCAACTCATAGTGACCCTATAGGACAGAGTAGAACTGCCCCATAAGGTTTCTAAGGAGTGGCTAGTGGATTCGAAGTGCTAACGTTTTGGTTAGCAGCTAAGCTCTTTAACCACTGTGGCACCAGGGCTCCATGATTTACATTAGCACCAATAAAAAGGGAAATATTTAGGTAAAATTCTAATGATATATGTACAGGATCTGTGTGAGTAAAACTACAAATCTCCAATCAAAGTAATCAGCAATCTCAATAAGTATAGAGCTATTTCACATTCACAGATAAGAAAAGTCAATGTTATTAAGATGTCAGTTCTACCCAGCTTGATCTTAGACTGAATGAAATGCCAATCAAAATCCCAGCAAGTTATTGTGTGGACATATGTTAATTGATCCTAAGGTTTATATGGAAATGCAAAGGATTCAAAATATCCAACACTAGACAAAGTTGGAGGACTGACGCTCTCCAACTTGTTTACTATAAAGCTACAATAAACAGGACAGTGTGGTATTGACAAAAGAATAGACAAATAGACCCATTGAACAGATTAGAGAGCCAAAGAAATAGACCCAAATAAATACAGTCAACTGATCTTTGACAAAGGAGCAAAAGAAATTCAGTGGAGAAAGGATACTCTTTTCAGCAAATGATGGAGACACAATTGGACATGCACATACAAAAACCTGAATTCACATGCAGACATTATATTTGTCACACAAATTAACTCAGAATGGCTCATAGACCTAAGCATAAAACATAAACTATAAAACTTGTAGAAGGTAACAGTAGTAAAACTAAAACATGGTCCATGAAAGAAAACAGTGATAAGTTGGACTTTATTAAAATTAAAAACGTCTGCTCCGTGGAAAACACTGTTAAGAAAATGAGAAGAAAATTCACAGCTAGGAGAATGTATTTGCAAAATACCTATCTGATAAAGAATCTATGTCCAAAATGTAAAAAGAAGGGTTAAAACTCAACAATAATAAAACCAATAACCCAGTTTAAAAAAATGGACAAACCCGCTGAGCAGACACCTCACCAAAGAAAATTAACCCATTGCCACTGATTTGATATTGACTCACAGCGAACCTATAGGACAGAGTGGAACTGCCCTATAGTGTTTCCAGTGCTGTAATCTTTATGGAAGCTGACCACCAGTCTTTTCTCCCACAGAGCAACTGGTGGGTTTGAAATGTGTAAACATTCATCGACGTTTCTGTTAGCAGCTGAGCACTTAACCGCTGCACCACCAGGGCTCCTTAAAGAAAATTAATGGATGACAAATAAGCATATGAAAACAGACTCGATATCATATGTCATTAGGGAATTGCAAATCAGAACAACAATGAGATACCACCACACATGTATCAGAATTGTAAAATCCAAAACACTGGCAACACCAAGTGTGGCCTAGGAGGTGGTGCTACAGAAATTCATTCATTACTGGTCAGATTGCAAAATGGTACAGCCACTTTGGAAAACAGTCTGACGGTTTCTTACAAAGTTAAACACAGGCTTACCATTCAATCCAACAGCAATGGTCCTGGGTATTTATACAAATGAGTTGAGAACCTGTGTTGTCATTTGTGAACCTGCTTGTGAATGTTTACAGCAGTTTTATTCATAAATGGCAAGAATTGGAAGCAACCAAGATACCTTTTCTTTTTTTAAATTTTATTGTGCTTTAGGTGAAAGTATACAGCACAAATTAGTTGCTCATTCAAAAATTTATACACAATTGTTTTGTGACATTGGTTGCAATCCCCAGAATGTGTCAGCACTCTCGCCTTTCCGCACTGTGTTCCCTGTGTCCATTTGTCCTGTTTTCCTGTCCCTTCCAGCATTCTCATCTCTGCTTTTGGGCAGATGTTGCCCACTTGGTCTCCTATACTTGATTGAACTAAGAAGCACATTCCTCACGTGTGTTATTATTTGTTTTGTAAGCCTGTCTAATCTTGGGCTGAAAGGTGGACTTTGGTAGTGACATCAGTTCTAAGTTAGCAGGGCCATAGACTCGTGGTTTCTCCAGTCTCTGTCAGACCATTAAGTCTGGTTTTTTACATGAATTTGAATAGAAGGTCTGTCCCGGACCCTCTGTTGTGAACCCTGTCAGAGCCATCCATGGTGGTAGCCAGGTACCATCTAGTTCTTCAGGGCTCAGGCTGGTGGAAGCTATGGTTCATTAGTCCTTTAGACCAATATTTTTCTTGTATCTTTGGTTTTCTTCATTCTCCTTTGCTCTGGACGGGTTAGGACCAATAGACGTGTTTTAGATGGCCGGTCTCAAGCTTTTAAAACTCCAGACGCTACTCACCAAAGTAGGATGTAGAACATTATCTTTATGAACTATGTTATGCCAATTGACCTAGATGTTCCCCTAGACCATGGTCTCCAGCCCTCGGCCCAGCAACTCGGCGCATCTACATGTTTGTGTGTGTCTAGGAAGCTTCTAGGACTTGGCCTTGACCAGATTGTGCTGATTGTGTGTTGTCTTTCCCTTCACCAAAGTTAACGCTTGTCTACTGTCTAGTTAGCCATTTCCCCTCTTCCACTCTCCCCTCCCTTGAAACCATCAAAGATGTTTTTTTTCTGTGTGTAAACCTTTTCTAGGGTTTTTATAACAGTAGTCTCATACAATATTTGTCCTTTTGTGATTGACTTATTTCATTCAGCATAATGCCCTCCAGATTCATCCATGTTGTGAGATGTTTCACGGATTCATCATTGTTCTTTATCACTGTGTAGTACTCCATTGTATGTATGTACCATAATTTGTTTATCCATTCATCTACTGACAGGCACTTAAGTTGTTTCTATCTTTTTGCTCTTGTGAATAATGCTGCAGTGAACATGGGTGTGCATACATTTATTCCTGTGACAGCTCTTACTTCTCTAGGATAAATTCCTAGGAGTGGGATTTCTGGATCTTATGGTATTTCTATTTCTAGCTTTTTAAGAAGGCACCATATCGTTTTCCATAATGATTGTATGATTTTACTTTCCCACTAGCAGTGCATAAGAGTTCCAATCTCCCTGCAACCTATCCAACATTTGTTATTTTCTGTTTTTTTTTTTTTTTTTTTTTGATTAGTGACAGTGATGTTGGGGTGAGATGGTATCTCATTGTAGTTTTGATTTGACTTTCTCTAATGGCTAATGATAGCAAGCATTTCCTCATGTGTCTCTTAGCTGCCTGAATGTCTTCTTTGGTGAAATGTCTATTCATACCCTTTGGCCATTTTTTAATTGGATTTTTTTGTCTTTTTGTTGTTGAGGTGTTGAAGTATTCTATTTTTTTTCCTGGACTGTAAGTTCTCTTTTTACTCTTTATGTGAAATCTTTTGATTACCATAAGTGTTTAAGTTTTAGAAGCGCCCAGTTACCTAGTTTATCTGCTGATGTTTGTACTTTGTTAGTTATGGTTTGTATTGTATTTATGCCATGTATTAGGGCCCCTAGCATTGTCTCTGTTTTTTTCTTCCACAATATTTATCATTTTAGGTTTTATATTTAGATGTTTTATCCCTTTTGAGTTAGTATTTGTATATGGTATAAGGTATGGGTTCTGTTTCATTTTTTTACAGATGGACATCCAGTTTTGCCAGCATCATTTGTTAAAAGGAATTGTCTTTGCTTCACCCCACTTAATGGATTTTTCTCCTTTGTCAAAAGCAGCTGACCATAGGTGGATGGGTTTACATTTGGGTTCTCAATTCTGTTCCATTGGTCTATGTGTCTGCCATTGTACCAGTACCAGACTGTCTCGGTTGTAAATTAGGTTCTAAGATAAGTTAGTGTGGGGGCTCCTACTTTGTTCTTTTTCTTCAATGTACTTTGCTTATCCCAGGGCCCCTTTCCCTTCCATATATAGTTGGTGGTAAGTTTTTCCATCTCATTAAAAATGCTGTTGGTATTTGGATAGGGATTGCATTATATCAGTAGATCACATTGGGTAGAATTGACATTTTCACAATGTTGAGTCTTCCTATCCATGAGCATGGTATGTATTTCCACTTATGTAGGTGTCTTAGTTTCTTGCAATAGTGTTATGTAGTTTTCTTTGTACAGGTCTTTTATGTCCCTGATTAGATTTATTCCTAAGTATTTTATCTTTTTAGGGGTTATTATCAATGATATTGTTATCCTGATTTCCTTTTCAAAGTTTTCTTTGTTGGTGTAGAGGAATCCAACTGATTTTTGTATGTTGATCTTATATACTGCTACTCTACTGAATCTTTCTGTTATTTCCAGAAGTTTTCTTGTGGAATCTTTGGGGTTCTCTATGTATAGGTTCATATGATCTGCGAATAGGGATAATTTTACTTCTTCCTTTCCAGTTTGGATGTTCTTTATTTCTTTTTCTTGCCTCATTGCTCTAGCTAGGAATTCTAGCACAATGCTAAATAGGAGTGGTGATAAAGGGCATCTTTTTCTTGTTCCCATTCTCCGAGGGAATGCTTTCATTTTCTCTCCGTGGAGAATGATGTTGGCTGTTGATTTTATATAGATCCCCTTTATTATGTTGAGGAATTTCCTTTCTATTCCTATTTTATTGATAGTTTTTATCAGGAATGGGTGTTGGATGTTATCAAGTGTCTATTCTGTGTTGATTGAGATGATCCTGTGATTCTTTTCTTTTGTTCTATTTATGTAGTGGATTATGTTGATTGATTTTCTAATGTTAAACCATCCTTGCATATCTGGTATGAATCCCATTTGGTTGTAATGTATTTTTTTTTATATGATACTGAATTGTATTGGCTAGAATTTTGTTGAGAATTTTTTCATCTATATTCATGAGAGATATTGGTCTATAATTTTCTTTTTTTGTGGTGTCTTTGCCTGGCTTTGGTATCAGGGTTATACTGGCTTCACAGAATGAATTTAGTGTGAGTGCTTCTCTGAATGCTTGGTAGAATTCTCCAGTAAAGCCATTCAGGCCAGGGCTTTTTTGTTGTTGTTGGAAGTTTTTTTTAATTAGCTCTTTAATCTCTTCTTTTGTTATGGGTTTGTTCATATTTTCTTTCTCAGTTAGTGTTAGTTTAGATAGGTAGTGTGTTTCTAGAAATTTTTCCATTTCCTTTAGATTCTTAAATTTGTTGGAGTACAATTTTTCATAATATTCTGTTATGATTCTTTTTGTTTCAGTTCGATCTGTTGTAATGTCCCCATCTCATTTCTTATTTGGGTTATTTGATTCCTCTTCTGTTTTTTTTTTTTTTTGTCAGTTTTGCCAATCGTTTGTCGATTTTGTTCATCTTTTCAAAGAACCAATTTTCGGTCTGGTTGATTCTTTTTTTTTTTTTTTTCTGTTCCCTATTTCACTTATTTCTGCTCTAATCTTTACTATTTCCTTTTTGCTGGTGGCTGTGGACTTCTTTTGCTGTTCTCTTTCTATTTGTTTGAATTGTAGGGCTAACATTTTTATTTTGGTCCATCCTTCTTTTTTGATATATGCATTTTCTGCTATAAATTGACCTCTGAGTGCTGACTTTGCTGTGTACCAATGGTTTTGGTATGATGAATTTTCATTCTCATTTGATTCTTGGAATTTTTGATTCCTTCTGTTACCCAGTTGTTTGTAACCAAGGTATTATCCAGTTTTCATGTATTTGATTATTTTTCCTTGCTCTTCCTGTTATTGATTTTTACCTTTATGGCATTGTGTTCACAGAGAATGCTTTGTATTATGTCCATGTTCTGGATTTTTATTGAGGGTTGCTTTGTGGCCTAAAATGTGGTTTACTCTGGAGAATGTCCGATGTGTGTTGGAAAATAATGCATAATTTGGGTGAAGTGTTCTATATATGTCTATTATACACATATATGTAAGCTGGTTGATTGTAGCCTTTAAATCTTCTGTAATCTTTGTTGAGTTTCTTTCTAGATGTTCTGTCCTTTACCAAGATGGTGTGTTGAAGTCTCCTATTATTGTGAAATTGTCTGTCTTTTCAGTCCTGTTAGAGTTTGTTGTATGTATTTTGGAGCCTTGTTCTTCAGTGTGTTGATATTTACTAAGGTTATATGGTCTTGGTGGATTGTCCCTTTGATTATTGTATAATGTCCTTCCTTGTATTTTATGGTGGATTTTGTCTTAAAGTCTGTTTTATCTGAAATTAGTATTGCTACTCCTGCTCTTTTTTGGTTTTTTGGTTACTGTTTTCTTATTTATTTATCCTTCGATTTTTAATATATTTATGTCTTTGTGTCTAAGGTGTGTCTCTTGTAGACAGCATATTGATGGGTAGTTTTTTTTTTTTAAATCCATTCTGTCACTCTCTCTCTACGGGTATATTTTAAGCCATTTTCATTCAGTGTGATTATCAATAGGTATGAGTTTATTGCTGTCATTTTGTGCTTTCTTTTTGTGGTGTTGATGTTTTCTTTGCTCCTCTTACTTTCCTGTGTTGAATTTCTTTTGTTTGTGGATTTTCTTTTCATTTTTTTCATGACTATAGATTTTGTGTTTACTGAGTCTTTATGTTTTTCTTTTTTTATTTTGATGAGTAGGTTTGTTAACTTTCTTTGTGGTTACATTGAAATTTACCCTTGTCTTCCTAAGTTTGAGCCAGTCTTTCATTACTTGATATTGCCTTGACTTCCTCTCCATTTTAAAGTTCTATACCTAACTATTTATTCCCCCTTTCATTGTTTTGATGCTGTCATCATTTACAGATCGACATCTTTGTTTCCCTGTTTGAAGTCTTTCAGCTTTGTTTTATTATTGAGAGTTCTTTATGTAGGTTGGTACCTGGCTAATGCTGTCCTGTGTCTTAGGCTGTAGTTGTTGTCTGATGTTGTTTCTCTAACTGAAGGATTCCCTTTAATATTTCTTATAAGTTTGGTTTGGTCTTTAAGAATTTTCTTAATTTCTGTTTATCTGTAAATGTCCTAATTTTGCCATTGTATTTGAGAGAGTTTTGCAGGATATATTATTCTTGGTTGGCAGTTTTTTTCATTCAAGGTTTTATATATGTCATCCCATTGCTTTCTTGCCTGCATGGTTTCTGCCAAGTAATCAGAGCTTAGTCTTATTGTTTCCCCTTTGTATGTGACTTTTAGTTTTTCTCCAGCTGCTTTCAGGATTCTTCCTTTGTCTTTGGTTTTGGCACATGTGATTATGATATGTCTTGGTGAATTTCTTTTGTGGTCTATCCTATGTGGGTTCGTTGAACCAGAACGACCACAGGCCATTGGCTCTCTAGTCATGGCAGTGTGCTGGGGGCTGGTGGGAAGGGGGGAGGTGGCATATGGGCCCAGGTGGGAGGGCGAAAGAGAAGGAAGATGAAGAAAAAGAAATAAAATGTCAACATGAATGAGGCTGTCTATTGGGGGTGTGGTTAACCTGGGGTCTGGTGTGAGAGGAAGGGAGGTGGCCTAGGTGGGAGGGAGAAATAAAATGAAGAAGAGGAAAAAATGGCAGTGTGTATGGGGCCAGTGAGTGGGGGTGGGATGGACCTGGGGACCAGTGAGGAGGGGTGGTGCTGTATGGTGCTAGGTGAGAGGTAGAAAGAAAACAAAGATAAGAAATTTTTAAAAAAGGGAAATGGTGGTGTGGCATGAGCTGGCAGGAAGGAATGAGGTGGTGTACCAGGCTAGGTGGGAAGGAGAAAGAAAAGGAAGAAAGAAAAAAGAAAAAAGAAAGGCTTCACAGCAATAAGGGTAAGTACAGGCTGGGAGGTGAAGGTGGGACTCATATAGTGGACCCCAGTGGAGGGGGCTGCCTCTATGGGGAGGTTCTTGCTTCTACTCACCAGAAAGGTGAGGGGTGGAAAAAAGTGTTTCTGTGGTTACCAGGTGCACTGTTTCCTGTTGGGAGCTCCATGAATTTGTCTTCCCCTACTCCCTGTCTGGGGTTGTTGCTGGCTGTGTTTCAAGATGGTGACACTGTGCTGTGTTAGTTGGCAAGGGACCTCCACTCCATATCTCTCCTTTTTCACTGTTTTCTGTCAGTTTCTTCTTCCATTTGGTGTTTGATCTAGTTCTCTACCCCTTCGTTTGATGCTCAGATTTCCAGGACTGAAAACTGTCATTTATTTTACTTAATTTCTTGGGTCTTTGCTGCAGGGTGACAGCATGATGCATCTGTCTAGGGTGCCATGTTGGCTCCACCGCCGCCCTTTTCCTGAGATATCTTTCAGTAGGTACTTTAGTACATTAATACAATTGAGTATTATTCTGTGATAAAAAGAAATGAACTATCAAGCTACATAGAGACATTTTAAATGCATATTATTGTCTCAAATGACCCTAACTATATGATATTCTAGAAAAGACAAAACTTAGAGACAGTAAAAACAACTGTGGTTATCAGGGGTTCAGAGGGAAGAGGGAGGGATGAATAAATGGAGCACAGAGTGTTTTTAGGGCAGTAGAACTATTTGATATGATACTGTAATGGTGGACACATGACATTATACATTTGTCAAAATCTAGTAAACTGTACAGCACAAAGAGTAAACTCTAATTTAAACTATGTACTTTAGATAATAATAATATATCAATATTGGTTGATCAATTGTAACAAAGGTACCACAGGAATGGAAGATGTTAATCACAGGAGAAACAGTCTGCAGTGGAAAGAAGCGATATATGGGAACTCTGTATTTTTTGCACAATTTTTCTGTAAACCTAAAACTGCTCTAAAAAAATAGCCCATTAAATTTTTTTAAAAATAATACAAAACAAACAAACAAAAAAAGTAAGTAGGAAGCTACTTTGAGACAAGATATTATTTTTCTTATCAAACTTTCACTCTTTTAAAAAAAAATCTATTGATGGTTCTTATCTGAATTGATTGAGAGCTGCAAAGATTCTTCTCTGTTTCTGAACTCCCTGGTATGTGCTTGTCACATGGCAGTTGCTCAGCAAATGTCAGCTGAATGAATCAATGACTGAAGAATGGAAAATAAGCACCCACACATGTTCCAACACCACATACAATGTAAAAAAAAATAAAGTTAATTCAATCTAGTTAATATTCTAACTAATATTATGAAAATATTATTTTTTCCCTTGCTAAATTATGGGGTTCAGTAAGATTTTGCAGGTTTGTCTAGGAAGAGAATCATTTTTTTCTAATGCTGTTTCTAGGAAGCAATTCCTTTGAGAACGAGAAAACAAATGTCCAAGTGAAATTTTGGAACATTGATTGGATTCATTTGGAGTCTGCATGTGTGTATAAATGAAGGGTTGAATTAAGTAACCTACACTAATAAAATAACCAGGCTTCAAATCCAATAGCTACTTAGTATCAAAATAATATGATTATACATGTTAATTTACGCAGTGCTAAAAGTCTTTGTGGAGAACTTTCCCATACACTAGTTACAGTAACAGGATAGAAGTAAACTGTGAATTTTGGGAAACTCTGCTGCAGGGGTAGATGGTTCTGGAAGTCTGTATACTGGATCTAAGAGTTCTGGGTGACAGCAGTGTCCAAGATACTTCCTTCTCTAACCCATCTTTTAATTCCATACCTAGGGAGAAAGTAAGGTAAAGATGCTAGATCAAAATGTTGGGAAAAGAAATTTGGATTCCTCCTTTTCTCCTGCATCTTCTGGGACTCCACTTTTGAGGCTAATGGCAGTCACAAGGACTCTTCCTGGAGTTCACTTCTCAGGCCTTTGTTCCCTCAGATAAAAATGGTCCTAGGGAAGTTCTGAACTTGGTGATGTTTCCTATCAATGATCTCTGTCTCCCTTTTTTTCTCTTATCCTGACTTGGGCACCTAGTTTTTTATAACTTTTCTAATATACCCTATCATACTCTCGAGATGTAGAGGATGGAGCACTTGACAAGGAGTCAGGAGAACTGTGTTCAATGTCAATTTCCATCACTTTCTGATTATTTAACCTTGAGGAAATCACATTATCTCTCCGAACCTCCATTTCGTCATCTGCAGAATTCATATATTGATGCATATCTTGTGAATTACATATGTTTATAACATAAAAGCAATCCAAATGTAAACATACGTATGAGATTTCAAGGATGGATTAAGCTTTATGGATTAGCCTTTCTATTTTCATATTAAATTTAATAGAAATTATTAACTTTGCCCCTTGGCCAAATAAATGAACATCTCATGGTAGAATTCTAGAAATAATCAGGTGTGTTTTTGTGGGTAGGTATATTGGAATTAGGAAAGGGGACATTGCAAAATGCATGTGACAGCCTACTTACCTCATTCATGATGGTTTCCTGGCTCTTAAAAGTTCAGATTCTGATCTAGGCATGAATATCTTTTTATCAATACTTTAATGATGCAACCAAATTATGATGAGGGAACCAAGGAATTCACTACCTCCACTCAATAGTCCCAGTCCATCTGTTTTGCACTGACTGATTCAAGAATTACATTTTGTTGTGTGGGAAATGGTTGTTAGCAGTTAGGAGTGATCTGAAATGTTATTTACTTTAATTTATAAAAAAGGACTAAAGATGACAATTTCTGCCATTCCTATAGCTTATCCATATAAATGATGTTTGGGGGTTTGCTGTTATGAATCTTAAACCCAAAACTCATTCTTTGATGTCTGTGATAAAAGACTCAAATGCAGTAGCATTAGTATAAAAATTTGTTTAAAAGACAGTGTGATAGGTAAATAATATATTTAAAAGTTAGAAAAAATGGGTGGTCAGGTTATTTGAAAGATTTAAAGTTAGGGAATAATTCCTGACCAAAAGCATACCACAAAATAATCTCATAATTTCCTGACTGAAGTTCCATACAAATACCTAAATTTGTTTCTCTTGACATAATGATTTATTGAATTGTAGAAAAAAAAGTCTACTCCCATAAGAAAAAGATTAAACCTTAAAGTAAATGTTAAATTATTATTGATTTACCAGCTATACTTAACCTAATGAAGTTGTCTATTATCTATGAAGCTGCAAAAATATTTAAGTTGTTTTAAACACATTTTAATTTCTTTAATAGTGAAAGAAAGAGATGTATAACTTAATATTGGGAATTCATTCACTGCTCCATGTATGTGTCAGCAGGAAAGGTGGCACACTCAAATGGGTAATTAATGCTAGTTTAATAAAGGGACTATTTGCAAAAGTGGAAGCTGGGTGAAGGGAACCAGCAAGGGCTAATGAAACCAGGACTAGCAATAACAGGAGGCACTTACTGCTCTAGACCTGAAGGGGAATGGCCACGGCAACCCAGAAGAGGTGTCCCTGTTGCTTTAGATGTAGCTGCAGTTACAGGAGAGAGCTGCCAAACGGGACTTGTGGCCTCTGGTAGAGTCGCAGAACCACTGCCAATCTGCACCCTGACGAGGGCTAGCCAGGGCAGGAAAACTCCACCCTCACTCTCCTTTTGCTAATCTCTCCCGCTGGCCAAGTTCAATGTGCAATTCATGAATTTTATCCCCCAGACATAGAGCTGTATGGAGAATAGAATGAGGGTATGGAGGGAAAATGAAAAATGTCTTGTGTACTCAGCGTTCATGATATTAAAAATGCTTCCCTTACAATAAATTAAAATTTTCCCTGATTCATATTTCCCTTTGATTATCTTTAAGAAAAAATAGACTAAGACATAACTTCCATGCTTCAGGCTGATTTTTTCAAGTACATTTCAGTGTTTGCTCTTTGTCTCTGTTTACAAATATTTTAATTTTTTCCTATATAAAGCAGAGGTACTACTGGACTCTCTCCAAGTCCTCCAAAGCTGCTTTGTGCAACATTAATTTTGAAGAGTTCTCAGTGTCACATATTTGGTAATATTTCATGGCTTAAATGATAGATAACCAGGAATTTTCTAGGGATTTGTTTTTCTTTCTTTCTTTTCCTAAATGGTTGTGTTCAGTAACTCACACATATATAAATCTCAATTTGGGTTATTTATTTTTTTACGGGGCAGAGAGATGTTCTGATTTTTTTCAGAATGAAATGTATAATATAAACACATGTGCACTGAATAACAGATTTGTTTAGATGAGTTTAAAAAGCTAATTACCTTTGATGATTTATTGTTGTTCTGTCTTGTTGGAAATAAATCATGGCTAGATTACTTCCCTTTAAGGGTATATTAAGAGGACATGAACAGAAAAAAAACAAAAACAAAACTACTCACTAATTTTCAGGTGAAAAACATCTTCCTTGAATTTTCTAAAAATTAAGAAATGGAAATGATGAATTTCTTGAACTAGAAAACAGAAAACATACTTCCGACCTCCTTGTTTGTTCTCTCTGATGCCTCTTCTGATTCATTAGGTTGCTTTGTGACTAACACATGGCAGAGACAAAGAACCTTATTTGACCTCTTCATCCTTGTCTAAAGTCATAGTTCTCCTTGACCACTGAGGAATGACTAACAGCACTATTGTTTTCTTTCCTTGCTTTCTGAGAATCTATTTCTGTTTTCCTTTAAACTTTGATGTGAAAAATCTCTACTTCTGTGCAGTCAAGGGCTGTAGTTATAAATAAAATTTGACAAAATGCTGAATAGAAAATTAACAAGAAAATGCAGTTAAAGTTGTTTTTATTGAGCCTACATTTGGTGAGAATGGAAAATGCAAAGATGGGTTTTTGGCATCTCAAATACCTCATTCCCCTCGCGTCCAAGGTAGAGTCTACTTTTCTTCTTTTTTAATTTTTTTCACATTCTTGTTCTCTTATTTATTTATTTATTGTGCTTTAGGTGAAAGTTTACAGTACAAATTAATTTCTCATTCAAAAATTGAAACACAAATTTTTTCGTGATGTTGGTTGCAATCCCTGCACTGTATCAGCACTCTCTCCATTTCCCTTTACATCCCAGGTTCTGTGTTCCCATTTGTCCAGTTTTCCTGTCCTTTCCTGCCTTCTCACCTTTGCTTTTGGGCAGGTGTTGCCCATTTGGTCTGGTATACATGATTGAACTAAGAAGCACATTCCTCACGTGTGTTGTTGTTTGTTTTATAGGCCTGTATAACCTTTGGCTAAAAGGTGGAGTTTGGGAGTGACTTCAGTTCTGAGTCAGCAGGGTGTCTAGGGATTCCTCCAGTCTCTGTCAGACCAGTAAGTCTGGTCTTTTTTTGTGAATTTGAATTTTGTTCCACATTTTTCTCCCGCTCTGTCTGTGACCCTCTATTGTTATCCCTATTAGAGCAGTCAGTGGTGCTTTTCTTCTTTATAGATGATGAAATCATAAGTTTGAGGCATACATGAATTCTTTAGAAAAAACATCTTTTTTTAAAGAACTTTATTATTATTATTATTTTTTTATTTAGTTTTTTTTAAAATTGTACTTTAGATGAAAGTTTACAGAACACTTTCTCATTAAACAATTAGTACACATAATTGTTTTATGACAATTGTTAACAACCCCACGATATGTCAACACTGTCCCTTCTCAACCTTGGGTTCCTTATCACCAGCTTTCCTGTCCCCTTCTGCCTTCTAGACCTTGTCGTTGGACTGCTTTGCCCCATTAGTCTTGTTTTGTTTTATGGGGCTGTCTAATCTTTGGCTGAATGGTGAACCTTGGGAGTGATTTCATTACCGAGATAAATGGGTATCCAGGGACCATACTCTCGGGGTTTCTCAAGTCTCTGTCAGACCAGTAAGTCTGGTCTTTTTTTGTCAGTTTGAATTTTGTTCTACATTTTTTGCCAGCTCTGTATTCCCAGTCAGAGCAGTCAGTGGTGGCAGCCAGGCACCATCTAGTTGTACTGGACTCAGTCTGGTGGAGGCCGTGGTAGTTGTGGTCCATTAGTCCTTTGGACTAATCTGGAAAAAACATCTTTAATGAGTGTTTTCCTTTGTTCAAAAGTGCATAAAGGAATCTTACCATCATCTCAAAACCCAATCAAACTATTAGATGTAAAATGCTACAGTTTTTATAAGAAAAAAAATTAATGGACTGTAGTCTAAAAAACAAAAGTAAATGACGCAGTCATGATGAACACTGAGTATATTTAAATGAGGTAGTGTGCCTTTACAGTCATGGGTTAAGATATATTCTCCAATGAATCCATCATTATTAGTCAGTCAGTCAACCATGAATTAATCATTAAGCTTCTCTCTTGTGTAGAGCGCTATACCTCAGCCTGGAGTGATAAAAAAGGTTGATAATTATATAAATGTGACAAAGCATAGAAAAAATGTTAACAATTAAAAATGTAAGGTTTAGTGACTGAAACCAAGCTGCTATAAGAGGTCCCATGTTCCTGTTCTCACAGAGAAAAACAAAACAAGCAGACAATGACAGTAGCTTTGTTGGAACTCTGGTGAACAGTCAGTAGGATCACGGTAACTCATCGAAGGCTTGACAGAATGGAAGAAGACTCTGAGGCTTCTTTTGATACTAATTTGAGCACCATTCCTGCTCCACTCAGCAGCCAGTTTGAAGCTGCGACCGTATTTCCCAGTTTTCGATTTTTGGGCCATAGTTTTAGAGTGATCAGAATGCACTTTATTAACAAAATATGGTGCTATCCTGTTTGAATCAGTTGAGTGACTACTTAAATGACCAAAGCCAAATGTTTGTCTCTGCTCATCCATCTTGGTGGTACCTCAGGGTGGAGAAGCAGCAGGCCAGCCTGAGGGACTGTACGATGAACTGAAGAGTCCCTGGCCATCTGGGGAGAAAGAAAGCACTGAGGTGTCAGGATCAAAACCCCAGGGAGAATTTCCTAGGAAAATTGGGGCATTTAAAGACCCTCAAGTGTGTGTAATTAGGAGAGCCATATGCATGCCCAGGACAAGATACGTGCCCAGAAAAACCTGCAGTAATCTATAACTATCTCTAGACCTCAGGCGGAATGCTCAGCTCAGTGTAAACCCGGCTAAAGACTGCCCCAGCATAAAGCCACTCTGCAAAGACTGTGAGAGGGTTCTTTTTCCCCAAATGTTTTTTCTTCTATTTGTTTCTGCAAAAATAGTTTGGAAAAGTCACTAAGCTAACAGACTATCACAGCCTTCAATAACAGAAAAAGAGAGGAAAAGAAAAAGGAAGAGAAAGAAACTAGCAAACCCCAGGAAAGAGGGGAGAACTTGAAAGTCACATACCAGAGAACCCTGATAAGACCACATGCTGGTATCTCTTCAGAAACCATGGAGTCCAGAAGTCAGTAAGATAACATATTCAACGTGCTGAAAGAAAAAAAAAGTCATTCAAGAATACCATATCGTAGCAAAACTGTACTTCAAAAATAAAGGTGAAATTAACACATTCCCAGATAACAAAAGATGACAGCATTCATTACTACGAGTCCTGCCCTAAAAGAAATGCTAACCGGAGTCCTCCAGTTTGAAAGGACAGGGCACTAGATAGTAACTTGAACCTAAGTGAAAAAATAAAGATCTCTACTAAAGGTAATTTCAAGGGCAAATATAAAGGCCAGTTTTGCTGTATTTTTGGTTTGTAACTATATTTGTTATGTTCTACATAATAAAAAGTACAAAAGTATAAATAATAATTGTAAATATATGATACAGGGCACATAATGTATAAAGATGAAATCTGTGATATCCACAACATAAAGGGAGAGGTGGGAGCTGTATAGGAACAGTTTTATTTATTATTGAAGTTCAGTTGGCATCAAAGTAGAATAGCCTGTGATAAATTCAGGATGGTAAATGTAATCCCCATGGTAACCACAAAGAAAATTTTAATATACATAAAGGGAAATGAAAAAGGAATAAATATGATCCACCTCAAAAATCAACTAAACACACAAAAAAGGAAGTATTTGAGAAAATGAGGGACAAAAAAGCTATAAAATACACAGAAAATAGAAAAATGGCAGAACTAAGTTATTTTCTATTAGTAATTATTTTAAATGTGAATGGATTTAAGTGTCCAATCAAAAGGCACAGATTGTCAGAATGCATGAAAAAGCGTGGTCCAACTTTATGTTGCCTACATGAGACATATTTTAAATCAAAGGAAACAAATAATGTTGAAAGTAAAAGGACAGAAACAAGCATTGCATGCAAATGGAAAGCAAAAGAGAGATAGAGTGGCTATATTAACATTAGACAAAATAGACTTTAAGTAAAAAAGTCTTATAAGAGACAAAGAAGAACATTATATAATGATAAAAGCTCAATTAATCAAGAAGAGACAACAACTGTAAATGTATACGTGCCTAACAGTGGATCCTTAAAACGTGTGAAGTAAACCCTGACAGAACTTCTGAAGGGAAAATAGACAGTTCTACAATAATTGTTGGAGAATTCAACACACCACTAGCAATAATGAATAGAGCATTTAGGCAGAAGATCAACAAGGAAATAGAGAGTCTGAATGAAACCTAACACACATTCACAGAAGACTCACCCAACTACAGAAGGGTCTACATTCTTCAGTACACATGGATCATTCTGTGGAATAGACTACACCTTAAGTCAAAAAATAAGCCTCAATAAATTCAGAAAGATGGGAGTCATACAGAGTATTTTCTCCATCCATAGTGGAATGAAACTAGAAATTAATAACAGAAAAAAACCTGAAATTTTCACAAAAATGTAGAAATTAAATAGCACAATATTAAACAACTACTAGGTCAAAAAAAATCAAAATCAGAAAATACTTAAGGACAAATGAAAAGTTAAGCATAACATACCAAAATATGTTAGTAAAGGCACTATTCAGAGGGAAATTTATAGTTGTAAATGCCTACATTAAAAAAAAAAAGAAAGAGGAATTCCGGCAACATGGTGCTCTAGGCAGAAGCACCACACTGTCCCTCCACAGCAAAGATCTGAAAAACTAAGCCAAACAGAGAAAACAGCAATCCTGAAACCCTAACATCAAAGGAAGAGATAAAGAACTCAGCCAAGCACCAAATGGAATAAGAAACTGACAGAGAACAGAGAGCGAGGAGACATACATGAAGATGTCCCCTATCAGCTAATGCAGCACGGATCCACCATCTTGGACTCCTATCAGAGACCAGCAAATAGGGGGTACGAGAAAACAGCTTCACGGAGCTTCCAGAAGGAGACAGAACAACCGGTAACTGGCGATATACGCTTTCCCACCCCCGACACTTCTTCACCCCCACTCGGACTCCCCTGCTTCCCACGGCCACAGTCTCTAGGCTGGGAAGCACGGGCTGCTTGGATTCTACCCACCCGCACTGGCCGACTCCCTGAGTGCCAATTGTTGTCTGCTGGTGTTGCTTTTTTCCACTTCTTTTGATTTCTTCCTTACCTCCCACCACCTCCCTCTCCTTTTGCTCAAATATCTGGCTCCATGCACCATCTTTGCTTCTTCCTGAGGGGCTGTGGAGCTTGGTTCAAGTGTGGAACTGGTTCCCGGTCTGTGCTGCCACAATGGTGGGATCCCGGGGCTTTTTTGTTTGTTTGTTTTCTTTTTCTTTTCTCAAGTTGGGAGCCCGTTCTGGCTGGGTAGTGCTGCGCAGCTTGGGACCTATACCCTCAGCTTCTGCAGACTAGCAGAGGGATCCCTGAGTGCATTTCTTTTTTCCTGTTTTTTTTTGGGAGTTTTCTTGTTCTTTTTTTTTTTTTTTTAGTTTGTTTTGTTTTCTTTTCCCTCTTTTTCCCTTTTTGTCTTTCTTCATTAGTCAGTTTCTCATCTCTCTATACCTTCCTTCTCTGCCTGTCCCCTGGATACCTGGCACTGAATACCTCTATGCCTCTGTCATGCATTGAAGTATGTCCCCCCAAAAATGTGTGTATCAGTTTGGCCGGGCCATGATTCCTGGTATTGCGTGGTTTTCCTATATGTTGTAAATCCTGCCTTTATGATGTTAATGAGGGAGGATAGGCGGCAGTTGTTTTAGTAAGGCAGGACTCAGTCTACAAGATTGGATTGTATCCTGAGGCAATGTCTTGAGATATAAAAGACAGAAGGGAGCAGAAAGACAGGGGGACCTCATACCATCAAGAAATCAGTGCCAGGAGCAGAGCGCATCATTTGGACCAGGGTCCCTGTGCAGAGAAGCTCCTAGTCTGGGGGAAAACTGAAGAGAAGAAGGTCGACAGAGAGAAAAAGTATTCCCCTGGAGCTGACACCCTGAATTTGGACTTTAAGCCTACTTTAACTGTGAGGAAATAAACTTCTCTTTGTTAAAACCACCCACTTGTAGTGTTTCTGTTATAGCAGCACTAGATGACTAAGACAGCCTCCTAGCCAGGCTGCACTTCAATACCTGGGAACAACTTCTCCAGACCTCATAGCTGCACCAGTGGGATCCCTAAGAGTTTTGCTGTTCTTTTTTCTTTCTAATTTTTATTTATGCTTTCCTTTCTTTTCTTCTTCTTCCCCCTTTTTTTTTTTTCCATTTCATAGTCTCTCATCTCTCCACTCCAGTGGCAAGCTCCCCTAGCCCTCTTTTTGGTTTGTATGTTTTTGGCTCCTGTTCTTCTCTCCTCTCTCCCATACCCATCTTAGCTCCACGCATCAAAATCTCCCCCCTGCAACATGCCTACCTGCATTTTGCACTTAACATCACACCACCAAGCAGCACAGGCACGACCTACCGGAACCTGCCCTGCATTGATTACCGACCCGCCCTGGTGGCTGTAGTAAGTGCCACAAACAAACCATCCCAGCAACTACTCTTCAGCTAGACCTGCCCTGCTGTACCTTATCTGAGCGACTGTCCCTGCCAATTGGAGAAAGAGATGAAAAGTATCTTGTCCACAGACGAGCAAACAACAAAGAACACACAGCCCGCCTGCTCAGACATAACAAAATAAAAAAACAAAATGGACGAAACAGACAAATCTACAATCAATAAATGACAAAAATAACTATGGAATGCCCCGAAGACAGCAGACTGTATCAAAACATTTACAAAAACCGGACAGGAAGGTTCAAGTAGGTGTCCAAAATAAAATACCAGATGACTTTCCAGTAGATGAAAAGGCACTAGAACTACCTGATAGGGAATTCAAATCTCTAATACTCAGAATCATCCAAGAGATGAAGCAAAAAGCAGACAAAAATGAGGAAAAAATAGACAAATTCATGGAAAAGGTAGACTAATTCTTGGAAAATACTGACAAAAAAATGGAATAATATAGGAAAATAATGCAGGAACAAAATGCCAAAATAAATTCACACTAGAAATTATACAAAAACAACAATTAGAAATCCAAAAGATAAACAACAAGATTTCAGAAATGGACAGTGTCATAGAAGGGTTGAGGAGCAGATTTGAAACAGTGGAAGACAGGATCAGTGGAATTGAAGACAAACACTCGGATACAACTCTGTCTGAGGAAAAATCAGAAAAAAGAAAACAGAAAAATGAAGAGACCCTTAGAATTATGTGGGGTACAATCAAAAGCATAATCTGTGAGTGATTGGAGTTCCAGAACAGGGGTAGAAAACAGAAGACACAGAGAGGATCCTTGAAGAATTGCTGACAGAAAACTTCCCCAATATCATGAAAGATGAAAAACTGACCATCTAAGAAGCTCAACGAACCCCACGTAGGAGAGACCCCAAAAGAAAATCACCAAAGTATATCATAATCACACTCGCTAAAACCAAAGACAAACAAAGAATCTTGAGAGCAACTCTAGAAAAACAAAAATCACATACAGAGGATTATCTGGTAGAAACCATGCAGGCAAGAAGGTAATGGGATGACATATATAAAACCTTGAAAAAAAACAATTGCCAGCCAAGAATAACATATCCCACAAAACTCTCTTTCAAATATGATGTTGAAATTAGGTCACTTCCAGATAAACAGAACTTAAGGGACTATGTAAAAACCAAACCAAACTTATGAGACTTATTAAAGGGAGTCTTTCGATCTAAGAACAAACAATATCAGACCACAGGCTGAATATATGACACAGGATTGTACTAGCCAGATACCAACCTAGGAAATGAACTCTTAAGGATTATACAAAACCAAAAGAATTACACAAGGGAACCCAGAGAGTTTAATCTGTAAATGACAAAAGCATCAGAACAATAAAAGAGGGAATAAACAGTGTAGATATAGAACCTTCTAATGTAGAGGAAGTCAGGTGATACCAAGTAATAATAGACTGGTTCAAATCTAGGAAGATAAGGGTAAATTTCAAGGTAACCACAAAGAAAGTTAACAAACCTACTCATCAAAAGAAAGAAGAAAAACTTAAAGTCTCAGTAAAAACAAAACCTACAAAAACAAAAGAAATGAAAAAAAATCCACAAACAAAAGGAAATCAGCACAGGAGAGTAAGAGGAACAAAACTGGCGGACATTATGCTGAGTGAAATAAGTCAATCACAAAAGGACAAATATTGTACGAGATCTCTACTGTATAACTCGTGTAAAAGTTTACACACAAAAAGAAACTAACTTTGTCGGTTACGAGGGATGGGAGGAGTGGGGAGGAACTAAATAGGTAGGTGGTAACTTTGGTGAAGGGTAAGACAGTACACATTACTGGGGAAGCCAGCACAGCTTGTATAAGGAAAGGTCATGGAAGCTCCATAGACACTTCCAAACTCCCTGAGGGACTGAATTGCTGGATAGAGGGCTGTGGGGACCATGATCTCAGGGAACATCTACCTCAATTGGCATGACACAGTTTATAAAGACAATGTTCTACATTCTACCTTGGTAAGTAGCTTCGGGTGTCTTAGAAGCCTTTGAGCAGCCATCTCAGATACTCCACTGGTCTCACCCCTTCGGGATCAAGGGAGAATGAAGAGAACAAGATACAAGGAAAAGATTAGTCTAAAGGACTAACGGATCACAGCTACCATGGCCTCCACCAGACTGAGTCCAGTACAACTAGATGGTGCCTGGCTACCACCACTGACTGCTCTGACCAGGATAACAATAGAGGGTCCTGGACAGAGCTGGAAAAGGATGTAGAACAGAATTATAACTCACAAAAAAAGACCAGATTTACTGGCCTGACAGACTGAGAAACCCCAAGAGTATGGCCCCCAGACACCCTTTTAGCTCAGTGGTGAAACCCCTCCCTTAGTTCACTGTTCAGCTGGGGATTGGACAGCCTCATAAAACAGGACTAATGAGGCACAGCAGTCCAGGGACAAGGACTAGAAGGCAAGAGGGGACAGGAAAGGTGATGATAGGAATCCAAGGTTGAGAAGGGACAGTGTTGACATGTCATGGGATTGTTAACCATTGTCATAGGGCAATATGTGTACTAACTGTTGAATGAGAAACTATTTGTTCTGCAAACCTTCATCTAAGTTACAAAAGAAAAAAAAGAATTATCTATGTGAGTTCAAATTGATAACAGCAGCGCAAAAGGTTTGATGGGAAGCCTAGGAGACAGTGAGCTGAAGATAATGGTGATGGACTAATTTGGAAAAGGATAGTGAGAATAGCAAAACTGGAAGAATGTAACTGATGTCACTGAATTGTACATGTAGAAACTTTCAAAATGGTGTAACTTTGGCTATGTATATTTTCGCCAAGAAAAGTTCTTCAAGGTCAAGAAGGGAGAGTGTTGACATGTCATGGGGTTGTTAACAAATGTCATAAAACAATATGTGTACTGACTGTTTAATGAGAAACTATTTGTTCTGTAAACCTTCATCTAAAGTACAATAAAAAAATTAAAAAAAAAAAGAAAGGACCCAAATCAATAACCTAACTTTACACATGGAGAAACTAGAAAAGAAAGAGCAAATGAAACCCAAAGCAAAAAGAAGGAATGAAGTAATAAAGATTAGAGCAGAGATAAACAAATTAGAGAGAAAAAAAATAAAGAGACTCAATGAAACCAAAAGTTGGTTGATTTATTGGTTGATGGATTTTTTTGTGTTGATAAAAAAATATATGTTATTCCCCATGGTAAGCACAAAGAAGATTTTAAAGAAAATATACACAAAAGGAAATGAGAAGATAATAAAAATGGTTCATCACAAAAAAAGTTAAACACAAAAAGGGAAATATTCCAGGCAGTGATTGGTTCTTTGAAAACATCAACAAAACTGACAAACCCCTAGCTAGACTGAGGAAGAAAAAGGACACTAGTAACTAAAATCAGAAATGGAAATGATGACATTGCTACTGACTTCATAGGAATTAAAAGGATTATAAGAGAATACTATAAATAAGTATATGCCAACAAACTAGATAAATAATGAAATGGATAAATTCCTAGAAATATACAAGCTACTTAAATTTGGTCAAAATGAAATAGAAAATCTCAACAGACCTATAACAAGAGAAAAGATTGAAACTGTAATCAAAAACATTTCAACAAGTCCAGAACCAGATGATTTCACTGGTGAGTTTTTAAATATCAAGGAAGAATTAGTACCAATTCTTCTGAAACTCTTCCAAAAAATAGAACAGGAGAACACTTTCTAACTCATTCTGTGATGTCAGCATTACTCTGCCACCAAAACCAGATAAAGATACTACAAAAAACCTAAAAACATTATGAATATAGACGCAAAAATAGTCAGCAAAATACTAGTGAACAAAACCCAGCAGTATTTTAAAAGGATTATATGCCATGACCAAGAGGGATTTATCTCAGGGAAGCAAGTGTGGTTCAATATAGGTAAATCAATCAATGTAATGTATCACATTAATAGAATGATAGGAAAAAACCTACAGGATCATCTCAATTGATGTAGAAAAGACATTTGACAAAATCCAATACCATTTCATGATAAAAATATTCAGAAAACTAGGAATAGAAGGGAAATTGCTCAACATGATAAAGGGCATTTATCAATATTCCACAGCAAACCTCATTCTCAGTAGCGAAAGACTGAGAGCTTCCCCCCTAAGATCAGGAACAAGACAAGGATGTCCACTTTCAGCACCGCTATTCAACATTGTACTGGAAGTCTAAGCCAGAGAAATTAGGCAAGAAAAAGAAAAAGAAAAACAATCCAAGTCAGAAAAGAAGTAAAATTATACTTACTCACAGATGATATTTCACTATATACAAAAAATCCCAAAGAATCTACAAGAAAAGTACTAGAGCTAATAAACAAATTCAGCAAAATTGGAGGGTACAAGATCAACACACAAAAATCAGTTGTGTTTGTATACATCAACAACAAACAATCTGAAAAAGAAATTAAGAAAACTATTCCTTTTACTATAGTGTCTAAACTAATAAAATACCTAGGAAAGAATTTAACTAAGGTAGTGAAATATCTTTCCACTGAAAATTATACAACACTGCTCAAGGAAATTAAAGCGATCAGAATAAATGGAAATACATCTGTGGTCATGGATTGGGGAACTTATTATTGTTAAGATGTCAGTTCCACCCAAAGTAACCTATAGATACAACCCAGTTCCTGTTAAAGGTCCAACAGTCTTTTTTTTCAGAAATGAAAAAGCTGATCCTAAAATTCATACAGAATTGCAAAAACCAAACCCCTTGTCGTCAAGTCGATTCTGACTCATAGTGACTCTAAGTCACCCTGATAGTCAAATAATTCTTTTTTTTTTTTAATATTTTATTGTACTTCAGGTGAAGGCTTACAGAACAAACAGTTTCTCATGTAACAGTAGTACACATGCTGTTTTATGACTTTGGTTAACAACCCCACAACATTTTAACCCTCTGAATTCTCAGCTTTTTTTTTTTTTTTTTTTTTTTGGTGAAAATACACATAGCCAAAGATACACCATTTCAAAACTTTTACGTACACATTTAAGTGACATTGACTATGCTCTTCCAACTGTGCTGCCATTCTCACACAAGATGAAGGCTTACAGGACAAAATAGCCTCCCATTTAACAGTTACTACAAATGTAGCCCTGTAACAATGGTTAATAATCTCACAACACATCAAAAGTATCCTTACTCAACTTTGTGTTCCCTATCATCAGCTTCCTACTCCCCCTCTGCCTTCTGGCCCTTGTCACTGGACTCCTGTACCTTGTTAGTCTCATTTAGTTTTACTGGGCTGTCCAATCCCAGGCTGAACAGTGAACCTCAAAGGTAACTTCACCTCTGAGCTGAAAGGGTGTCTGGGGGCCATACTTTTGAGGTTTCTTCAGTCTCCTTTAGGCCAGTATATCTGTTTTTTTTTTTTTTTTTTTTTTTTTGTGAGTTAGAATTATGCTCTACATCCTTCTCCAGCTCTTTCCAGAACCCTCTGTTGTGATCCTGGTCAGAGCAGTCAGCGGTGGTAGCCGGGCACCTTCTAGCTGTACTGGACTCAGTCCAGTAGAGGTATGGTAGCTGTGGACAATTAGTCCTTTGGACTAATCTTTTCGTTGTATCCTGTTTTCTTCATTCTCCCTTGCTCCCGAGAGGATGAGACCAGTGTAATATTTTAGATGGCTACTCACAGGCTTTTAAGACCCCAGACACTACTCACCAAGGTAGAATGTAGAGCATTATCTTTATAAGTAGTGTCATGCCAATTGAGCTAGATGTTCCCCGAGACCATGGTCCCCAGAGCCCTCCGTCCAGCAACTCAGTCCCTCAGGGAGTTTGGATGTGTCCATGAGGCCTCCATGACCTTTCCTTGTGCAGGTTGTGTTAGTTTCCCTTGTACTGTGTACTGTCTCACCTCTCACCCAAGGTACCACTTATCTATTGCCGATTTAGTATTTCCCCCCACCTCCCCTCCCATCCCCGGTAACCAACAAGGATTGTTACATTTTGCATGTGAATTTTTTCATGAGTTTTTACAATAGAGGTCTCATACAATATTTGTCCTTTTGTGATTGACTTATTTCACTCAGCATAATGTCCTCCAGTTTCATCCATGTTATGAGATGGTTCACAGATTCATTGTTGTTCTTTCTCGTTGCATAGTATGTATGTACCATAGATTGTGTGTGTATGTACCATAGATTCTTTATCCATTCATCTGTTGATGGGCACCTACATTGTTTCCATCGTTTTGCTATTGTGAACAATGCTGCCATGAATATAGGTGTGCATATGTCTATTCAAGTGACGACTCTTATTTCTCTAGGATAAATTCCTAGGAGTGGGATTGCTGGATCAAATGGTATGTCTATTTCTAGCTTTCTGAGGAAACGCCATATCATTTTCCAAAATGGTTGCATCAATTTGCATTCCCACCAGCAGTGTATAAGAGTTCCCATCTCCCCACAGCCCCTCCAACATTTGTTATTTCCAGTATTTTTGATTCGTGCCTGTAATGCCGGGGTGAGATGGTATCTCATTGTGGTTTTAATTTGCATTTCTCTAATGGCTGGTGAATGCGAGCATTTCCTCATGTGTCTGTTGGCCATTTGAATGTCTTCTTTGGTGAAGTGTCTGTTCATTTACTTTGCCAATTTTTTGATAGGATTGGTTGTCTTTTTGTTGTAAAGGTGTTGGATTTTCTTGTAGATTATGGAGATTAGACCTTTGTCTGACTTGTACTGTCCAAAAATTTTTTCCCAGTCTGTAGGTTCTCTTTTCACTCTGTTGGTGAAATCTTTTGAAGAGCATAGGTGTTTGATTTTTAGAAGATCCCAGTTATCTAGTTTATCTGTTGGGTTTTGTGTGTTGATGGTTATGGTTTGTAACCTGTTAATGCCATGTATTAAGGCGTGAAGTGTTGGTCCTATTTTTTCTTCTATGAACTTTATAGTTTTAGGCTTTATATTCAGGTCTTTGATCCATTTTGAAGTAGTTTTTGTATACAGTGTGAGGTATGGGTTTCATTTTTCTGCAAATGGACATCCAGTTTTGCTAGCACCATTTGTTAAAAAGACTGTCTTTTCCCTATTTGATGGACTTCGGGCCCTTGTCGAAAATCAGGTTACCGTAGGTGGATGGATTTACATCTGGGTTCTCAATTCTGTTCCATTGGTCAATGTCTCTGTTGTTGTACCAGTACCAGGCTGTTTTGACTACTGTAGCTGTATAGTAGGTTCTGAAGTCAGGTAGTGTGAGTCCTCCAACTTTATTCTTCTTCAGTAGTGCTTTACTTATTCGGGGCTTCTTCCCTTTCCATATAAAGTTAATGATTAGTTTTTCCATCTCTTTGAAGAATGTTGCTGGTATTTGGATCGGGATTGCATTGTATTTGTAAATTGCTTTAGGTAGAATAGCCATTTTCACAATGTTGAGTCTACCTATCCATGAGCATGGTATGTTTTTCCATTTATGTAAATCCCTTTGGGTTTCATGCAGCAGTGTTTTATAGTTTTCTTTGTATAGGTCTTTTACATTCCTGGTCAGATTTATTCCTAAGTATTTTATCTTTTTAGGGGCTATAGAAAATGATATTGTTTTCCTGATATCCTTTTCATCGTTCTCCTTACTGGTGTATAGGAATCCAACTGATTTTTGAATGTTTATCTTGTATCCTGCTACTCTGCTGAATCTTTCTGTTAGTTCCAGTAGATTTCTCGTGGAGTCTTTAGGCTTTTCTATGTATAGTATCATATCATCTGCAAAGAGGGACAGTTTAACTTCTTCATTACCAATTTGGATGCCCTTTATTTCTTTTTCTTGCCTTATTGCTCTAGCTAGAACTTCCAGCACAATGTTAAATAGGAGTGGTGATAAAGGGCATCCTTGTCTTGTTCCTGTTTTCAAAGGGAATGTTTTCAGCCTCTCTCCATTAGGAATGATGTTGGCTGTTGGTTTTGCATAGATTCCCTTTATTATGTTGAGAAATTTCTCTTCTATACCTATTTTATTGAGAGCTTTTGTCAGGAATGGGTGTTGGACTTTGTCAAATGCCTTTTCTGTATCAATTGAGATGATCATGTGATTTTTTTCTTTCCTTTTATTTATGTGGTGAATTACGTTGATTGATTTTCTAACGTTGAACCATCCTTGCATACCTGGTATGAATCCTACTCGGTTGTGGTGTATTATTTTTTTGATATGATACTGAATTCTATTGGCTAGAATTTTGTTCAGAATTTTTGCATCTATATTCATGAGAGATATTGGTCTGTAATTTTCTTTTTTTGTGATGTCTTTGCCTGGTTTTGGTATCAGCGTTATGCTGGCTTCATAGAATGAATTTGGAAGTGCTGCTTCCTCTTCTATGCTCTGAAATAGCTTGAGTATAACTGGTAGAAGCTCTTCTGTAAATGTTTTGTAGAATTCTCCAGTAAAGCCATCTGGGCCAGGGCTTTTATTGGTTGGGAGTTTTTTTTATTACCTTTTCAATTTCTTCTCCTGTTATGGGTCTGTTCAGATTTTCAATATCACTTTGTAGTAGTTTGGGTAGGCCGTGTGTTTCTAGAAATTTATCCATTTCCTCTAGGTTTTCAAATATGTTGGAATATAGTTTTTCATAATATTCTGTTATAATCCTTTCTATTTCGGTTGGGTCTGTTGTAATTTCCCCCATTTCATTTATTATTTGGGTTATTTGTGTCCTATGCTGTTTTTCTTTTGTCAGTCTGGCCAGTGGTTTGTCGATTTTGTTGATTCTTTCAAAGAACCAACTTTTGGTTTTGTTGACTCTTTCTATCGTTTTTCTGTTCTCTATTTCATTTATTTCTGCTCTGATCTTTACTATCTCCTTTCTTCCGGTGGTTGTAGGCTTTTTTTTGCTGTTCTCTTTGTGTTTGTTTGAGTTCTGTAGTTAATGTTTTGATTTTATCCCTTTCTTCTTTTTTGATATGTGCATCTATTGCTATAAATTGTCCTCTGAGGACTGCCTTTGCTGTGTCCCAAAGGTTGTGGTATGATGTGTTTTCATTTTCATTTGATTCTAGGAATTTTTTGATTCCATCTCTGATTTCTTGTATTAGCCATTGATGTGTAAGCAGAGTATTATTCAGTTTCCATATAGTCGATTTTTTTTTCCTTGCTCTTTCTAGTGTTAATTTCTACCTTGATGGCATTGTGGTCAGAGAAGATACTTTGAATTATCTCAACGTTTTGGATCTTGTTGAGGAGTGCTCTGTGGCCTAAGATGTGGTCTATTCTGGAGAACGTTCCATGTGCATTGGAAAAGAATGTGTACTTTGCAGTGGTTGGATGGATTGTTCTATATATGTCTATGAGGTCCAGTTGGCTGATTGTGTCCTTTAGGTCTTCTGTATCTTTGCTGAGTTTCTTCTTAGTTGTTTTGTCCTTTACTGAGAGTGGTGTGTTGAAGTCTCCTACTATTATTGTGGAACTGTCAATTTCTCTTTTCAGTGCTGTTAGAGTTTTTTTTTTTATTTATTTTGGAGCCCTGTCATTGGGTGCGTAGATGTTTATTATGGTTACGTCTTCATGATGGATCGTCCCCTTAATCATTATATAGTGTCCTTCTTTGTCTTTTATGGTAGACTTTGTTTTAAAGTCTATTTGATCTGAGATTAGAATTGCCACTCCTGCTCTTTTTTGGTAGTTATTAGCTTGATATATTTTTTTCCAACCTATGACTTTTAGTAAATTCACATCTTTGTTTCTAAGGTGTGTCTCTTGTAGACAGCATATTGATGGATCCTGTTTTCTTATCCATTCTGTCACTCTCCGTCTCTTTGTGGGTGCATTGAGTCCATTTACATTTAGTGTAATTATTGATAGATGTGAGTTTGTTGCTGTCATTTTGTAGTGCTTTTTTTTGTGGTGCTGAAGTTTTCTTTGTTCTTCTTACTCTCTCGTGCTGAGTTACTTTTGTTTGTGGATTTTTTTTCATTTCTTTTGTTTTTGTAGGCTTTGTTTTTTCTGAGACTTTGTTTTTCATCTTTGTTTTTAAGAGTTGGTTTGTTAACTTTCTTTGTGGTTTCCATGAATTTTTCCCTTATCTTTCTAAGTTTGAAGCAGTCCACCATTAGTTAGTATCGCCTTGCCTTCCTCTCCATTGGAAGGTTCTATACTTATGTCATTTATTCCCTCTTTCATTGTTTTGATGTTGTTGTCCTCCTTTGATTGATTGCTCTGATTCCCTGTTGTATTTATTTTGGTTTTGGATAGTCCTCGAGAGTTCATTTCCTAGAACGGTATCTGGTTCGTATGAACCTGCATCCTAGGTCCTGCCTGAGGGCTGAACCTGTTTGTCCTCAGATCGAAGAACTCCCTTTAATAATTCTTGTAAGTTTGGTGTGACTTTTGCATATTCCCTTAGTTTCTGTTTATCTGGAAATGACCTAATTTCACCATCAAATTTGAACGAGAGTTTTGCTGGATGTATTATTTTTGGCTGACAATTTTTTTCTTTCAAGATTTTATATATGTCATCCCACTGCCTTCTTGCCTGCATGGTTTCTGCCGAATAATCTGAGCTTAGTCTTATTGTTTCTCCTCTGTATGTGACTTCTTGTTTTTCACGAGCTGCTCTCAGGATTCTTTGTTTGTCTTTAGTTTTGGCGAGTGTGAATATGATATGTCTTGGTGATTTTCTTTTGGGGTGTCTTCTATATGGGGTTCGTTGAGCTTCTTGGATGGCCATCTTTTCATCTTTCATGATATTGGGAAAGTTTTCTGTCAGCAGTTCCTCAATGATCCTCTCTGTGTTTTCTGTTTTCTCCGCCCGTTCTGGGATGCCAATCACTCGTAAATTTTTGCTTTTAATTGTGTCCCACAGAACTCTCAGGGTCTCTTCATTTTTCTTTGTTCTTTTTTCTGAGTTTTCCTGAAACAGAGCTGTATCCAAGTGTTTGTCTTCAGTTCCACAGATCCTGTTTTCCATGGTTTCAAATCTACTTCTCAGCCCTTCTATGACATCATCCATTTCTGAAATCTTGTTGTTTATCTTTTGGATTTCTAATTGTTGTTTTTGTATAATTTCGAGTTGTGAATTTATTTTGGCATTTTGTTCCTGCATCATCTTCCTGAAGTCTTCCAATTTTTTGTCTGTATTTTCCATAAATTTGTCTATTTTTTCCTCATGTTTGTCAGCTTTTTGCCTCAGTTCTTGGAAAATTCCGAGTTTAGTGATTTGAGTTCCCTATCAGGTACTTCTAGTGCATTTTCTTCCACAGGAGAGTTATCTGGTGTTTTAATTTGGACGCCTATTGGAGCCATCTTGTCTTGTTTTTGTAAATGTTTTGATATTGTTTGCTGTTTTCGGGGCATTCAGTAGATATTTCTCTTGTTTATTGATTGTAGATTTTTTTGTTTCATCCTTGTGGTACAGCTGGGCAGGTCTAGCTGAAGGGGAGCCACTGGGATGGATTGTTTGTGGCACTCACCGCAGCCCCCAGGACAGTCGGTAGTCAGTGCTTTGCCGGTTCCAATAGGGCGTGCCTGCAAAGCTTGGTGGTGTGATGTCAAGTGCACGGTGCAGGTAGGCAGGCTGCAGCAGGGAGATGGTTATGTGTGAAGCTAAGCTGGATATGGGAGAGAGGAGAGAGGAGCAGGAGCGAAAACCATACAAACATAAAAGAATGCTAGGGGAGCTTGCCATTGGAATGGACAGATGAGAGACTATGGGATGGAGAAAACCAGAAGGGGGAAGAGAAAGAAAAGGAAAGAATGAACAAATAAAAATCAGAAAAGTTAAAGAACTGCAAAGTTCCCAGGGATCCCACTGATGCAGCTATGAGGTCTGGGGAAATTGTTGTCAGGTGTTGCAGTACAGCCTGGCTAGAAGGTGCAGAGGTATACAATGCCTGGTTTTCAGGGATCACAAAGAGAAGGAAGATATAGAGAGAAGAGAAACTGAGAAATGAAGATAGACAAAAAGGGAAAAAGAGGAAAAAGAATACAAACCAAATTAAAAAAAAAAAAAAAAAACAACAAGAAAGCCCCCAAAGAAACAGGAAAAAAAAAAAAAAAACTTGAATAGTCAAATAATTCTTGAAAAAAAGAATAAAGTAGAAGGGCTCACACTTTGTGATTTCAGTACATACTACAAAGCAATCAAAACATTGTGGTACAGGCATAAATGTAGACATATAGACCAATGGAATAGAATTGAGAATCCAGAAATAACCTCAACATTTATACCAACTAAACTCATTGACGTCCAGTTGATTCCAACTCATAGTGACCCTGTAGGACAGAGTAGAACTGCCCCATAGGGTTTCCAAGGCTGTGAATCTTTGTGGAAGCAGACTGCCGTATATTTCTCCATTGGAAATGCTGGTGGGTTTGACCTTTTGGTTAGCAACTGAGTGCTTAACCACTGCATCACAAGTGCACCAAATCCATTTAGCAGGGAAAGGAATGGTATTGGAACAACTGGATCTCCACATGCAAAAGAATGAACTGGATCCATACCTCACATCATAAACAAAAATTAATTCAGAATAGACTAATGACCTGAATATAAAAGCTAAAACTATAAAACCTTTAGAAGAAAACAAAGGGGCAAATCTTTAGGACTTTCTTTTAAGCAATATATTCTTAGATATGATACTAAAAACAGAGCAACAAGAGAAAAAAATAGATAAACTGAATTTCATCAAAATTAAACTTTTGTGTATCAAGGGACATTATCAAGAAAGTGAAAAGACAAGCTACAGATTGGGAAAAATATTTGGAAAGCATACATCAAATAAAGATTTACTCTCCAGGATGTATAATGAACCCTTAAAACTGAAAAACAAAAGACTAAGAGCTCAATTTAAAAGCGGGCAAAGAGACTTGAACAGACATTTCTCCAATGAAGATATACAAATGGCCGATAAGCACGTGAAAAGATGCTCAATATCATTTAGCATTGGTGTTATGTTGCTAGGTGCCACAGAGGTATAGAGTCGGCTCGGACTCATAGAGACCGTATGTATAACAGAAACAAAACTTTGCAAATTTATGCACCAGCCGCTAATGCCAAAGATGAAGAAACTGAAGATCTTTATGAACCGCTGCAGTCTGATATTGATCAAACATGCAGTCAAGATGCATTGAAAATTACTGGTGATTGGAATGTTAAAGATGGAAACAAAGGAGAAGGATCAGTACTTATTCATTAAGCATTAGGGAAATCAAAATCAAAATCACAACACTGCCTTATACTCACTCCCACCGACTGCCTTAGAGTAGATTCTGACTCATAGTGACCCATAGAGATTCCAAACCTGTAAATCTCTATGGAAGCAGACTGTCACGTCTTTCTCCTCAGGAGCCGCTGGTGCTTTGGAACCGATGACCTTTCGGTTAGCAGTTGCTCACTTTAACCATTGAGCCACTAAGGCTCCTTTCACACTCACTAGGGTGGCTATTATTAAAAAGAGCAAAAATACCCCAGAATATAACAAGTGTTGGTGACAATGGGGAGAAATTGGAACACTCCTATATTGCTGATGTGAATGCAAAGTGGTACAGCTGCTGTGGAAAACAGTTGAGGGGTTCCTCAAAAAGTTAAACCTAGAACTACCGTGTGACCCAGCATTTCCATTCCTAGGCATATAGCCACAAGAACTGAAAGCAGCGACTTGCACAGACACATGTACACCAGAGTTCAATGCAGCATTATTCACAATAGTGAATAATGTCCATCAACAGATGAATGGATTAATAAACGTGGTGTATGCATCCAGTGGAGGGCTGTTCAGCCATAAAGAGAAATGAAGTTCTGATACATGCCACCACACTGATGAATCTTGAAAACGTTACATTAAGTAAAATAAACCAGACACAACAGGTCAAATATCGCATTATTCCACTTCTATGAGAAATAGGCAAATCCACCAAGACAAAAGAAGATTAGTGGTTACCAGGGGCTGGAGGGAGGGGGGAAGGGGAGTAAAAAAGAAAAAAGTTTGATAAGAATAAAATAAAATATTACCTTATTATAATCAAAATTATAGTTATTTCTTAATTATAATAATTATTTACTTTTAACTTGTCTAAAAAATACTGTTGATATAATTTAAATAATATTAATTTTAGATTCATAGTATGTGGATTTAAATTCTGGCTTCAACATCTACCACCTGCAGGACATTGGGTGATTTCATCGCCCCAGGCATGCAAGGGAATCTCTATGGGGCAGTTCTACTGTGTCCTGTAGGGTCGCTATGAGTCAGAATCGAATCAAAGGCAACAGGTTAGGTTAGGTTTGTCTTCGTTCAGGTCTTAACCATGCCTGTTGCACCCACTTGATGATGTTTTTTCCATAGGAAAAGAACAGTTAATCCAGAACCTCTTTGGTCACTGGCAGAGACAAAAACCATTGCCACTGACTCGATTCTGACTCATTGTGACCCTGTAGGACACAGTAGAACTGCCCCATAGGGTTTCCAAGGAGCCACTTGTGGATTCGAACTGCTGACCTTTTGGTTAGCAGCCAAGCCCTTAACCACTGCGCCACTAGGGCTCCTGGCAGAGACAAAAGACTCTGTATTTTTGCTTGACATGACAGTGTTGATAGAGCAACCTGCTAGTTTGAGAAGCCTCTGCCATTCTCTCCTTATAGTATCCAGAGCTCCATTTTCACCCTAAGCAAGCATGCTGGGCCTGTACCACTGTGTGGTCATTTTATATGTACCTGTTTATTCACTTGGTCCAATAAAGTCCCATTCAACCACTACAATGCTTCCTCAGTCTGTTTTCTTCTATTTCCCACACCATCTGCTGTTGCACTTACCATTTGTTCTGTGACTGTTCCTCTGCAGTCATATCTCTTCCATCACCTCTAATTCATCCTCCTACTGCTACCAGTATTATTTTCCCCAAATATAGCTTATGATTTTTCCAGTTTCTTCTTGTTTTCAAATATAGGATGATGTTCAAGTTTGTTCAATTGGAGAGATGATGTGCAAGTAAATAAACAAGGATGTATAGCATATTAATGTTGAATTGCAACATTATTTAACATTATAGATATCAGTCGTCCATTAAAATGATGATCTTGAAATCAGATCGTTTATCTGGGCTACAGTTGCCATGGAATAGATTCTGACTCATGGCGACCCCATGGGTGTCAGAGTAGAACCAAGTTCTGCAAAGTTTCAATAGTTAGTTTTTCAGAATTTGATTGCCAGGCCTTTCTTCCAAGGTGGTTTTGGTAGACTCGAACTTCCAACGTTCGGGTAATAGTCAAGAGTGTTAGCTGTTTGTACCACCAAATAATCATGAGTTTAACTGTAAATCGTATAAATTATAATTGTGGCTTACTCCTACCTTGGTAGTTTGTATAGCCTGGTTAGTTTTGTAAATGTTTGTCTTATGGGAAAAATAAACACAAATTTCAGTTCTAAATTTCTCAGGAAAATAACTGTGAGCTGATAATAAAATGTAAATATGTTGATAATGAATAAAAGATTTTTAATAGTCAGAAAAGTAATTTAAACAACAGATGTTTTTCAAATATCTTATTTTGGTTAGGAATTTCAATTATGTAGTAGGGATGGAGTTTTCATATCTTTGGAAAGTGCTTCTACAACTTTATAAACCCACACTCCAACTCTGGCTGTGGAATTATTGCTCAGTTTGAATTCTCAGTCTGTAGAACAAGTCATTATGACCAAATGAAAAAAAAGAACCCACACCCCATCATGTTCTTTGCAAAACTACATAGCACGCACTCAGGCTACAGGGTTCCAAGTAGTCCCAGCTATTTCTGAACAACAGTGTTTATTTTTCTTTCTGAATCACTGCAATTTCAGTGGCAGCTGTTGCAGTGGAAATTATAATGGTCAACATTTAATCAACACGAAGTTTTTCCGCTCTCATCAATCAATCATTTGCTTCAGTTACCATAAAAATCTCAAACTTTAGTTAGCAGATTGTAACTTTAAAAGCTTCACCATAATCTCTCCTGACTCACTGATCTCTTGTATTTCCCTATTCTCTAACGCGGAATCTGGACTCTGTTGGAGCAGTTACGGAACACACCAGCCTCCCTTCCCCTCATCCTCACATCCTGCCTTTTCATCTCAAAAACCATTTTTGAAAAACTATTTTTCCCCTACTCTGTACATGTTACCTGGTGGAAACCCCAGGTTCTTACTCGGCACAACTCCTATTGGCCAATAAACGAGAGACTGAGGTGGAAGAACAAGAAAGTGCATCTTTATTTCATTGTACAAGGAAATGGAGTCAGTCAGAGCTGCTGCCGCCAAGACCACTTGCCAAGGGCAGACAGGCAGATTACTTTTAAAGGGGTTTACAAGTAGGGAGTTCATATAAATTACATCAGTGACTTTCTTTATCATATTATGCAGGTGCAATGAGGTTTACGTATAACCTCCAAGCAAAAGCAGGATTCAAATGCAAAGCTGAGGGAGGGAGGAGCCCAGCAAAGGAACTGATTTTGCAATACAATACTGTAGGGAAGGAAGCCAGGTAAAGAATACAGCACAGTGGGGGCTCTGTCTCACTCCTTCCATTTCTTTTTAGACATTGGTCATTCAAGACCAGTGTCCATTTTGAACTATAGCCCGGCTCAGAATTGTCTGGCATATTTTCAAGGAGAAGCAAATATTGGACCTAGGCCTTTCACTGTGACTACTCTCCTCTTGTTGGTTTATAGCTGACTATTTACTAAATATTAAAAGAAAAAGTGAATTTTATGCCCTGTTTATGTGAATGTCTCCCTAAAAGATTCTCTTTTTTTCCCAGATGGTCTTAGTTATTATCTTTATACCTCAGGGCCCAGCTGATGTGTCTTTGTGAGTCTTTGTGAGTCCAGCTCCAGCTGAGTCACATTCTTTATGCTCAAGGACTGGGAATAATGGCTCCAATATTATCTCTTAAATTATTCTTTTCCTTTGATTGGAGATTGGAGCTATTAATACCTGGACTTAGTTGAGCCCTTAGATGGAAGCCATAGTAGGCTCTTTAAATTCACAGAGCTGGTTTTCCACCAGATACCATCCGGTTCTTCACCAGGATCTTAAGAGTGATGTCAATCACATTGGTGAAGTGAGCAGACTCAAGGTACATCAACATTTTAGCCCGAGGCTTTCTTTTCCCCTTTTCGGTGTGTAAGACAATGGAAAATAAGTTTTATTATGCCTAATACTATCAGGATGCAGACTAAGAACATTACTATCCCTTGCAGTGGTGATCTAGCCCATGTACTTATTCCTGAAGGTAACCAACCAAATAAATCTGGTGTTTGTAAAGGTGTTACAGAGTGTAACTGAGCAGCTTGCTGTCTAAGTATATCCTGTTCTACTTATCTTGTGTTATTTATCCAAATGCAACAAGAAGTATTTGCTACAGCACACACTACACTTTCTTGGGCTAATAAAAAAAATCTTGAGGCTATTTTGCTATCTCATGTCACCTTGGCTAATGAGGTCAGAGATTACTGTTGTGTCTTTATCTCTTAGCAACTTTGTCTGTTATTTGTTCCATAATGACTGATAAATTTCTTAAAGATTTCTCCAATTTGACTATACCATAAGTAGGAATTAAAGCTACCAACTATATCCTGAGTGTTGGACCAGTGGTTTCTTTTGACTCTTATTTTATAGTGTGTAACATTTTAACATTACCCTTTCAGTATTTACTAGTATCATTACAATGAATATCTAAAGTTAGTCTTAAAATTCTCAAAGTATATTGCTCATGCATTCACCAGGAATCTGAACAAGAGATTGTCTATGTATACTCACTGTCAGTTAGAAAGGGATCATTTAAAATCAGTATAGTTGGATCCACCACACAAAAACATAACCATAAGGAGCACACAAAGTTTGTCTAGAGGAAACAGAAGGTATAGAAAAATTCTCATGTAACAACCAGATTTTCATTAGAGAATACATGATTAACAAGATGATATAGGATGGACCTCTCCTGTTGGAGGTCTTCAGTTGATCTGTTTAAAACATACTCAGTGTTCTTCTCGAGGGCAAGCTGCCCCTCCTTGGTCTACCTGTTAACAGTCATGGGTCACTTTCTCAGAAGCACTAGTGTCCCAAAACTGTTTTAATGAGAGAAGAACTTCTAATTCAAGAGTTACAATATCTAAACCCATTAGGTAAATGATTTAGGAGAAAGGAAAATCGTTTCTTACATCTAGAAGTGGGACCTTAAAACATCAGCAATATTCCCACATAAAATTCATAGTTTCCTTTCATTTACTCAGTCTTATGTAGTTAATTTCTGTTCCACATGATTCTGGATCAGCCACAGTCAGCTTCTGTATAGGAGTTCTGGAAATTTTATTCAGTCCAGCCACAGTACTTTTCACAAGCCCAATATAGTCCATCTTTTCACTGAGATATTTTGGTCAAATGTTTTCAGCAAATCAGCAAGTAAAAACTTATCTGCAGATGACAAAACTTAATATGGCCATGATTAACTTATAAAAATAAAACTCTTACAGTGAAAGACCTGATAGAAATTCATTACAAGCATAACATAAAGGCCAAAAAACTCAGTTAAAAAAAAAAAACTTTAGATAAAAATGTTTCTAAATACAACCATTAACTGTATTTTTAAAGATCTCCAGTATAATACATAACAATCTTGAGACATAATACCAGGGTATACCAAGTCAAGATATACCAAGAACATACCAAGATTATCAAATCTTTAAATACCTGAATAGTAATAAATGTAAACTTCATAGGTAAACAGTGTGAATTCCCAATCAAACCAATGGCTTTGATAAAGCTGTGATCAAGTAAGCAATTAAGAAACAATAATAAAATTATGACATAATATTAGGTGTTTGCGAGACTTCCGGGAATATGGCACTCTAGGGCAGAAGCACCACAGCATCCCTCTACAACAAAGATCCAAACAACTAAGCCAAACAGAGACAACAGCAACCTTGAAACCCTAAACATCAAATGAAGAGATAAAGAACTCAGCCAAGCACCAAATGGAATAAGAAACGGAGAACAGAGAGGGAGGAGACATACACGGAGAGGTCCCCTATCAGCTAATGCAGCACGGATCTGCCATCTTGGACTCCTATCGGATACCAGCAAATAGCGGGTATGAGAAAGCAGCCTCACACAGCTTCCAGCAGGGGACAGAACAGCCGGTAACTGGGGATATATGCTTTCTCAATCCCCACCCTTCTTCACCCCCACGCAGCCTCCTCTGCTTCCCACAGCCACAGTCTCTTGGCCGGGAAGCACCGGCTGCTTGGATTCCACCCACCTGCACTGGCTGACTCCCTGAGTGCCATTTGTTGGCTGGTGGTGTTGCATTTTTCCACTTCTTTTGATTTCTTCCTTACCTCTCACCACCTCCCCTTCTTGTTGCTCAAATACCTGGCTCCATGCACCATCTTCCTGAGGAGCTGTGGAGTTCCGCTTGAGTGTGAAAATGCTTCCTGGTGAGCAGAGGGATCCCTGAGGGCATTTCTTTATTCGTGGTTTTTTTTTCTTCTGTTGTTTGGGGGTTTTTCTTGTTCTTTTTTTTTTTTTAATTTGTTTTGCTTTCTTTTCCCTTTTTGTCTTTCTTCATTACTCAGTTTCTCATCTCTCTATACTTTCCTTCTCTTCCTGTCCCCTGAATACCAGGCACTGAATACCTCTACGCCTTCTGCAACACCTGCAACAGGCTGTACTGCAACACCTGAGAACAACTTCCCCAGACCTCATAGCTGCACCAGTGGGCTCACTGGGAGCCTTGCTGTTCTTTTTTCTAATTTCTATTTATTCTTTCTTTTCTTTTATTCTTATTCCCATTTTTCTTTTTCTCTATTTCATAGTCTCTCATCTCTCCTCTCCAATGGCAAGCTCCCCAAGCACTCTTTTTTTGTTTGTTTGTTTGTATGTTTTTGGCTCTTGTTCCTCTCTCCTCTCTCCCATATCCATCTTAGCTCCATACATAACAATATCCCCCCTCCATCCTGCCTACCTGCACCGTGCGCTTAACATCAAACCACCAAGCAGCACAGGCATGGCCTACTGAAAACTGCCCTGCACTGATAACCGACCAGCCCTGGTGGCTGTAGTAAGTGCCACAAAAAACTCATCCCAGCAACTCCTCTTAAGCTAGACCTTCCCTGCCATACCATATCTGAGTGACTGACCCTGCCAATTGGAGAAGGAGACAAAAAGTATCTTGCTCACAGATGAGCAAACAACAAAGAACACACAGCCCACCTGCTCAGACATAGCCAAATTTAAAAAAAAAGTGTGAAGCAAACAAATCTACTATCAATAAATGAGAAAAATAACTACTGAATGCCCCAAAGACAGCAGACAGTATCAAAACATTTACAAAAACAGGACAGGATGGTTCCAGGAGGTGTCCAAAACGAAACACCATATGACTTTCCAGTAGAAGAAAAGACACTAGAACTACCTGATAGGGAATCCAAATCTCTAATACTCAGAATTATCCAAGAGTTGAAGCAAAAAGCAGACAAAAAGGAGGAAAAAATTGACAAATTCATGGAAAAGTCAGATAAATTCATGAAAATACAGACAAAAAAATGGAAGAATTCAGGAAAATAATACAGGAACAAAATGCCAAAATAAATTCACAACTAGAAATTATACAAAAACAACAATTAGAAATCCAAAAGATAACAACAAAATTTCAGAAATGGACAGTGTCATGGAAGGGCTGAGGAGCAGATTTGAAATGGTGGAAGATAAGATCAGTGGAATTCAAGACAAAAACTTGGATACAACTCTGACGAAAAATGAGAAAAAAGAACACAGAAAAATGAAGAGACCCTGAGAATTACGTGGGATACAATCAAAATCAAAAATTTGCAAGTGATCGGAGTTCCAGAACAGGGGGAGAAAACAGAAAACACAGAGAGGATCATTGAAGAACTGCTAACGGAAAACTTCCTCAATATCATGAAAGATGAAAAGCTGGCCAACCAAGAAACTTAACGAATCCCATGTAGCATAGACCCCAAAAGAAAATCACCAAGGCATGTCATAACCACACTTGCCAAAACCAAAGACAAACAAAGAATCCTGAGAGAAGCTCGTGAAAAACAAGAAATCATATGCAGAGAAGAAACAATAAGACTAAACTCAAATTATTCGACAGAAACCATTCAGGCAAGAAGGCAATGTGATGACATATATAAAATCTTGAAAGGAAAAAATTGCCAGCTAAGAATAATATACCCTGCAAAACTCTCATTGAAATATGATGATGAAATTAGGACATTTCCAGATAAACAGAAATTAAGGGAATATGTAAAAACCAAACCAAACTTACAGGAATTATTAAAGGGAGTCCTTCAATCTGAGAACAAACAACATCAGACCAGAGAAAGAATCTAAGATGCAGGATTGTACCAGCCAGATACCACTTTAGGAAACGTACTCTCAGGGACTATCCAAAACCAAAAGAAATACAGCAGGGAATGAGAGCAGTTAAGCTGTAAATGACAACAACATCAGAACAATAAAAGAGGGAATAAATGATGTAGATATAGAACATTCTTATGGAGAGGAAGATGCAGTGACACCAAGTAATAATAGACTGCTTCAACCTTAGAAAGATAATGGTAAATTTCATGGTAACCACAAAGAAAGTTAACAAACATGCTCATCAAACTAAAGAAGAAAAACATACAGTCTCAGTAAAAACAAAACCTATGAAAACAAAACAAATGAAAAAAAAACCGCAAACAAAAGTAACTCAGCACAAGAGAGTAAGAAGAACAAAGAAAATGTCAGCACCACAAAAAAAAGCACTGCAAAATGACAGCAATAAACTTATGTCTATCAATAATTACACTGAATGTAAATGGACTCAATGCACCCATAAAGAGATGGAGAGTGGCAGAATGGATAAAAAAACAGGATCCATCAATATGCTGTCTACAAGAGACACACCTTAGAAACAAAGACATGAATTTATTAAAAGTCAAAGGTTGGAAAAAAATATATCAAGCTAACAACTACCAAAAAAGAGCAGGAGTGGCAACACAAATCTCAGATAAAATAGACTTTAAAACAAAATCCACCATAAAAGACAAATAAGGACACTATATAATGATTAAGGGGATGATCCATCATGAAGACATAACCATAATAAACATCTACGCACCCAATGACAGGGCTCCAAATTACGTAAAACAAACTCTAACAACACTGAAAAGAGAAATTGACAGTTCCACAATAGTAGTAGGAGACTTCAATACACCACTCTCAGTAAAGGACAGAACATCTAAAAAGAAACTCAGCAAAGATACAGAAGACCTAAAGGGCACAATCAGCCAACTTGACCTCATAGACATATATAGAACACTCCATCCAACCACTGCAAAATACACATTCTTTTCCAATGCACATGGAATGTTCTCCAGAATAGACCACATCTTAGGCCACAGAGCAATCCTCAATAAGATCAAAAATGTTGAGATAATACAAAGTATCTACTCTGACCACAATGCCATCAAGGTAGAAATTAACAACAGAAAGAGCAAGGAAAAAAAATCAATTACATGGAAAGTGAATAACACCCTTCTTACAAACCACTGGGTAATAGAAGAAATCAGAGATGGAAACAAAAAATTCCTAGAATCAAATGAGAATGAAAACACATCATACCAAAACCTTTGCGATACAGCAAACGCAGTCCTAGGAGGACAATTTATAGCAGTAGATGCACGTATCAAAAAAGAAGAAAGGGATAAAATCAAAACATTAACTACACAACTCAAACAAATAGAAAGAGAACAGCAAAAAAAGAAAAGCTCACAGCCACCAGAAGAAAGGAAATAATAAAGATCAGAGCAGAAATAAATGAAATAGAGAACAGAAAAACAATAGAAAGAATCAACTAAACCAAAAGTTGCTTCATTGAAAGAATCAACATAATTGACCAATCACTGGCTAGACTGACAAAAGAAAAACAGGAGAGGACACATATAACCCAAATAAGAAATGAAATGGGTGACATTTCAACAGACCCAACTGAAATAAAAAGAATCATAACAGAATATTATGAGAAACTATACTCCAACAAATTTGAAAACCTAGAGGAAATGGGTAAATTTCTAGAAACACACTACCTACACAAACTACAACAAAATGATGTTGAAAATCTGAACAGACCCATAACAAGAGAAGACATTGAAAAGGTAATAAAAAAAAGCTCCCAAACAACAACAACAAAAAAAGCCCTGGCTCAGATGGCTTCATGGAGAATTCTATCAAACTTTCAGAGAAGAGCTTGTACCTATAGTACTCAAACTATATCAGCACATAGAAAAGGAAGCAACATTTCTGACTTCATTCTATGAAGCCAGCATAACCCTGATACCAAAACCAGGCAAAGACACCACAAAGAAAATTACAGACCAGTAGCTTTCATGAATATAGATGCAAAAATTCTCAACAAAATTCTCACCAATAGAATTCAGCATCATATCAAAAAAAATAATAAACCACGACCAAGTAGGATTCATATCAGGTATGCAAGGATGGTTCAACATTAGAAAATCAATCACCATAATCCACCATACAAATAAAAGAAAAGAATCACATAATCATCTCAATTGATGCAGAAAAGGCATTTGACAAAGTCCAACACCCATTCCTAATAACTCTCAATAAAATAGGTGTAGAAGGGAAATTTCTCAACATAATAAAGGGCATCTATGCAAAACCAACAGCCAACATCATTCTTAATGGAGAGAGGCTGAACACATTCCCCTTAAGAACAGGAACAAGACAAGGATGCCCTTTATCACCACTCCTATTTAACACTGTGCTGGCTGTTCTAGCTAGAGCAATAAGGGAAGAAAAAGAAATAAAGGGCATCCAAATTGGTGACGAAGAAGCTAAACTGTCCCTGTTTGCAGATGATATGATACTTTACATAGAAAACCCTAAAGACTCCACGAGAAATCTACTGAAACTAATAGAAAGTTTCAGCAGAGTAGCAGGATACAAGATAAACATTCAAAAATCAGCTGGCTTCCTATACACCAGCAAGGAGAACAATGAAAAGGAAATCAGGAAAACAATACCATTTTCAATAGCCCCTAATAAAATAAAATACTTAGGAATAAATCTAACCAGGGGTGTAAAAGATCTATACAAAGCAAACTATAAAACACGACTGCAAGAAACCCAAAGGGATCTACATAAATGGAAAAACATACCATGCTCATGGATAGGCAGACTCAACGTTGTGAAAATGGCAATTCTACCCAAAGCAATTTACAAATACAATGCAATCCTGATCCAAATACCAGCAACATTCTTCAAAGAGATGGAAAAACTAATCATTAACTTTATATGGAAAGGGAAGAAGTCCCGAATAAGTAAAGCACTACTGAAGAAGAATAAAGTTGGAGGACTCACACTACCTGACTTGAGAATCTACTATACAGCTACAGTAGTCAAAACAGCCTAGTACTGGTACAACAACAGATACATTGACCAATGGAACAGAATTGAGAACCCAGATGTAAATCCATCCACCTACGGTCACCTGATCTTCAACAAGGGCCCAAAGTCCAACAAATGGGGAAAAGACAGTCTTTTTAACAAATGGTGCTGGCAAAACTGGATATCCATCTGCAAATAAATGAAACAGGACCCATACCTCACGCTGTATACAAAAACTACTTCAAAATGGACCAAAGACCTGAATATAAAGCTTAAAACTATAAAATTCATAGAAGAAAAAATAGGACTAACGCTACAGGCCCTAGTACACGGCATTAACAGTATACAAACCATAACCATCAATACACAGACCCCAGATGATAAGCTAGATAACTGGGATCTTCTAAAAATCAAACACCTATGCTCTCCAAAAGACTTCACCAACAGAGTAAAAAGAGAACCTACAGACTGGGAAAAAATTTTTGGACAGTACAAGTCAGACAAATGTCTAATCTCCATAATCTACAAGAAAAATCCAACACCTCTACAACAAAAAGACCAATAATCCTATTAAAAATTGGGCAAAGGAAATGAACAGACACTTCACCAAAGAAGACATTCAAGCAGCCAACAGACACATGAGGAAATGCTCTTGATCACTAGCCATTAGAGAAATGCAAATTAAAACCACAATGAGATACCATCTTACCCCGGCATGACTGACATGAATCAAAAACACTGGAAATAACAAACGTTGGAGAGGCTTCAGGGAGATCAGAACTCTTATGCACTGCTGGTGGGAATGCAAAATGATACAACCATTTTGGAAAATGACATGGTGCTTCCTTAGATAGCTAGAAATAGAAATACCATATGATCCAGCAAACCCACTCCTAGGACTATATCCTAGAGAAATAAGAGCCATCACTCGAATGGACATATGCACATCCATGTTCACAATAGCAAAACGATGGAAACAACCTAGATGCCCATCAGCAGATGAATGGATAAACAAACTATGGTACATACACACAATGGAGTACTATGCAACGATAAAGAACAATGATGAGTCTGTGAAGCATCTCATAACATGGAGGAATCTGGAGAATACTATGCTGAGTGGAATAAGTCAATCACAAAAGGACAAATATTGTATGAGACCTCTGTTGTAAATACTCATGAAAAAGTTTACACACAAAAAGTAACAATCATTGTCTGTTACGAGGGATGGGAGGGGTGGATGGGAATACTAAGTAGGCAATAGATAAGTGGTCTTTTTGGTGAAGGGTGAGACAGTACACAATACCAGCTTGTACCAGGAAAGGTCATGGAAGCTCCATAGACACATCCAAGCTCCCTGAGGGACTGAATAGCTGTGTGGAGGGCTGTGGGGACCATGGTCTCAGGGAACAGCTAGATCAATTGGCATAACACAGAGTTTATAAAGTTTATAAAGACAATGTTCTACATTCTACCTTGGTGAGTAGCATCTGGGGTCTTAAAAGCCTGTGAGCGGCCATCTAAGATACTCCACTGGTCTCATCCCTTCTGGAGCAAGGGAGAATGAAGAGAACAGGATACAAGGAAAAGATTAGTCCGAAGGACTAATTGTCTACAGCTACCAAGGCCTCCACCAGACTGAGTCCAGTACAGCTAGATGGTGCCTGGCTACCACCACTGACTGCTCTGACCAGGATGACAACAGAGGGTTCTGTACAGAGCTGGAGAAGGATGTAGAACATAATTCTAACTCACAAAAAAGAAGACCAGATTTACTGGACTGAAAGGGACTGGAGAAACCCCGAGAGTATGGCCCCCAGACATACTTTTAGCTCAGCGGTGAGGTCACTTCCAAGGTTCACCGTTCAGCTGGGGATTGGACAGCCCAGTAAAACAAAATGGGACTAATGAGGCACAGCAGTCCAGGGACAAGGACTAGAAGGCAGAAGGGGACAGGAAAGCTGGTGATAGGGAACCCAAGGTTGAGTAAGGACAGTGTTGACATGTAGTGGTGTTGTCATAGGGCAACAAGTGTACTAACTGTTTAATGAGAAACTGTTTTGTTCTGTAAACCTTCATCTAAAGTGAGAATAGCAGCGCAACTGGAGGAACGTAAGCAATGTCACTGAACTGTGCATGTAGAAATTTTTGAAATGGTGTATCTTTGGCAATGCATATTTTCACCAAAGGGAAAAAAAAAAAGGTCGAGAAGGGAGAGGGTTGACATGTCATGGGGTTGTCAATCAATGTCATAAAACGGTATGTGTACTGACTGTTTAATGAGAAACTATTTGTTCTGTAAACCTTCACCTAAAGTACAATAAAGGAAAAAAAATTATGTGTTTGCTATCTAATACTAGGCAAAAACACAAGAGGAAATACTAACATACATTTTAGCCCAAAGAGAATCAGGCATATTTTTCTTGATTTTGACAACAACTTCTATGTAATTTATTAAATAAAACTTTTTAGCACTTTTCCTTTATAAAAATTTTTTTGTGGCTTTCCTTGAAGTTTCTGAGTTGTCATGATGTCAGGAGTTTATTATAGGTCACCATAAAATAATACTCCAGTTATTTAACAAAGATCTTAAAGTAAAAACCTTAGCTTTCTTTTCTAAAAGCCAAGTGGCTTGGTTTTTGGCTCAGGAATCTTATTCTAATGACAGGCCAAACCTCTACCTTCAAGGCAGATTACACAAAGAATAAATTAACCCTTCAACTCAGAAATCAAAGAAAATTTTGTCATTTTAACAGTAAGAAACCCATTTCTTTGTTTTATATTTTATTTAATGTAACATCTTCTAAAAATCTTATAAATCATTAAACTTTAGTTAGATAAAATTTTGACCATATCAAATAAATTTCTTTTTAATAAACCTCTTAAACACCGTCTTTGTTTCATACCTCTTATAGTGCATTGCTTTAAGTGGCAAAAATGAACTCACTCATTAGCAGACCTAAATATACACATATATATACATCTTTTCTCTTGTGGCATAAAAAGTAAAAGTATTTAAGCTTAAATTATGACAAATATCTATTAACTCAATTTAACATCAATAAGTTAGCATAAAACATAACTGTTGTTGAAAGAAAGTCTGTTTAAACGTTCTAAGCTTTCGTTCAACTTTTACTATTTCTCATATTTTCCCAATCTACTTTTAGTCCTCAAAGATTTTATCAACCGGCTTTGGAAATCACAAAATCTCTGCTCAGCTGACCAATTCATTGATATAGATATAACCTTAAGTGTCTGGCTAGGGTTGGAAACATTTTCCCAGGCCATTTCAGGTGTGTCTCACTGTGATTTCTGTTTGACCTTGGGGACTCGGGGCTGAGGAACTCGCGTGTTGTCCCACCTGTCTATTTTTTGACTCATGGTAGAAGACAAGATTAGGCCATTCTGATTCATTTGCATACATTTAAATTGATAGAGGCATTTTGAAGGGCTATCTGCCCAGTAACTAACAAAACTCTTTAGCACGTTTATAAATGAATCCATCAATTCTTGGCTAGGGAACCTGGGGACTAGGGGTGTCATTCCAATTCATTTACATACATTTAAATTGATCTAGGCATTTTTGAGGCAAAAGATAACTAATTTCTTTCCCTTTTATTATTCTTTTGGAAAGCAGTTTTGCTTTCTCTTTATCACTACCTTTTATCTATCCAGTAGATACCAAAGCCTTTTAGCAACTTTTTTCTAGGCTTGCCTTCTTTTTCATACTCTGGAACTGTTAGTTTTACTTTAAGACAAAATTATCCGTTTCTTTAAATAAAACACATTTTATATAATGTCTAGCTTAAGTTACTTAGAAAGGCTTTGTTTTTATGATTGACTTAAACAATCATAAGACAGACACAAGACACTGTTTTTCTTGGATGAGGAAAGAACTGATGTTCTAAGACAACCTTACAAAAAACAGCAATTCTCAGCCATAGCCTCTAACCCGATACAAGACAGAAACTTAGGCACAACCCTCTAGGCCAGAAGCAAGTTCCCAGAACAAAAGGAGTTAGAAAGACAACATAAACTCACACAAAACAAGGATATGGGGATTCTAGTTTCTTAAAGTGTATATAACAGTTTTTGGTAAGATCAACTCAATTCAACAGAGATAACAGATCTTAGATAAAACTTATTAAATTGCCAGAGCATCAGATGGAGGAATACTGTTGTGATTCTTTATTGAGAAACTATATCATAAAACAGGTATGGAGCTACCACTTCTCCCTGCAAATATGGCAAAACAGAGCACTATTTTCTAGGTTTTCTCTGAGCCACAAAAAGAAACCTAACTTCTCGGGGAACATCTAGCTCAACTGGCATGACACAGCTTATGAAGACAATGCTCTACATTCTACCTTGGTGAGTGGTGTCTGGGGTCTTAAAAGCCTGTGAGCGGCCATCTAAGATACTCCACTGGTCTCATCCCTTCCGGAGCAAGGGAGAATGAAGAGAACAGGATACAAGGAAAAGATTAGTCCGAAGGACTAATTGTCTACAGCTACCAAGGCCTCCACCAGACTGAGTCCAGTACAGCTAGATGGTGCCTGGCTACCACCACTGACTGCTCTGACCAGGATGACAACAGAGGGTTCTGGACAGAGCTGGAGAAGGATGTAGAACATAATTCTAACTCACAAAAAAGAAGACCAGATTTACTGACCTAAAGGAGACTGGAGAAACCCCCAGACACACTTTTAGCTCAGTGGTGAAGTTATCTCCGAGGTTCACCATTCAGCCTGGAAGTGGACAGCCCCGTAAAACCAAATGAGACTAATGAGGTACAGTAGTCCAGTGACAAGGGCCAGAAGGCAGAAAGGAACAAGGAAGCTGGTGATAGGGAACCCAAGGTTGAGTAAGGATACTGTTGATGTGTTGTGAGATTGTTAACCATTGTCATAGGGCAACATTTGTAGTAAATGTTAAATGAGAAACTATTTTGTTCTGTAAGTCTTCACCTGAAGTACAATTAAAAAAAAAAAAGTTAGAGACAGTGAAAAAAAAAAAAGAAACCTAACTGCCTCACGACCACCTTATCCTGTCATGGGAGTCTCTAACGCTCGTGATGAGCAGCAGCGACCACCCTAATGGCTTTTACTGGTTGACCCGTGCCTAAATTTTTGTGGCTTATAGTGGCTCAGAGCTCCTTGAAAATGGAATTACTTCTTTAATGTTTTAAACACCCGAATCCAGACCTGAACTGCAGTTCACCAAGAGTTACTAGATCACTCTTAAACAGTCAAGCAAAAGTCTAAGAAAGATTCTCCTTAATCAAACAAATGGTTTTTCAAACAAATATGCCAAACGAAACTTAAGAAAACATAAGAAAAAGAACAAAAAGAATAAGCAAAGTTTCATTTTCCAAGAGCACTCATCCCGTCCGTGTCGAAGGGATGTGGAGTGCAAATACTTCAGTCTGGCAGATAAGACCTCTCTTTTTGCCAGCTTCTGCCCCACAGTCCAGATCTCCTTGAGGTGGACTGGATTCATGGCTTTAGAATCCCTGCAGCAACTAACTCTTGTAAGGTGAAAACACCACAAAGTTTAGTAGAGCAAAAAGAAAAGTTTTATTTGGCATATATTCAAAAAGGCAAAAGTAGGAAAGGGACAAACATGCTGCCAGAGCCATGTCTGTCTGAGTCTCTGTTCCCAGTTCTTAAGGATGCATTTTAGCAGGCTGCATTTCAAGATCCCTTGAACGTTCTCCATTCTCTAGATGCACACACCTGCATACTCACACAACCTAATCTGGTGCACCAACTTAACAGTACCTGAGCCTTTTATGCCCTCAGCGGTCAGTTCCTCTCAGCTCTTAGGACTCTTCTAAGGCCTTACCTAGGAATTACCCTGTTACTTCCCAAATAACCGCAGATTCTTAATGCCCTCAATGGTCAATTTCTCCTGCTTCTTGGGATTCTTCTAAGGCCTTACCTAGGCACTTAACAAATGTGCGTTTCGTGTCTCTCACAGAGCCATCGTTTGGATCCCATGTGGGGGATTGGCTTTCAGAGCTGCTCCAAGGTCTTTAGGAGAGATCTCCTGGTGGTGCCAGACATAAGGGCTGTTCTGTTTTCCAATCCACCTCAGGAACCAAGCAGATAGCTCCTGGCTGGCTTGCCAGAAATGTAACCGGGTGGAAGCCCCAGGGTCTTACTTGGCATGACTCGTATTGGCCAATAAATTGGAGACTGAGGTGGAAGAACAAGAAAGGCACCTTTATTTCATTGTACAAGGAAATGGAGTCAGGTGGAGCTACTGCCAAGACTGCTCCCCAAGGGCAGGCAGGTAAGTTACTTTCAAAGGGGTTCACAAGTAGGGAGTTCATACAAGTTACGTCAGCAATATTCTTAATCATGCTACACAGATGCAATGGGGTTTACATAGAACTTCCAAGCAAAAGCAGGATTCAAATGCAAAGCTGAGGGAGGGAGGAGCCCGGCAAAGGAACTGATTTTGCAATACAACATTGTAGGGGAGGAAGCCAGGTAAAGAATACAGCACTGTGGCGGTTTTGTTTCATACATACACTGCCTTTTTATTTTTCTGATATCAAAAGCTCATCTCATCTCCTCAGGAAATTTCCTTTGTTTGTGCCAGCTTAGCTTTCTATGATTTCCTCAACGCTGGGCTCTTGTAAATCTCTTAATTTCATCCCTTAATTGTACACTATCAACTGGTTTTGTCTCCTCAACTTGATTGCAAGTTTAGTGATGCAAGTATCATATCTCATGTATTTTTTAGTTCTTTTGCAGTGTACAATAGTATCTACATACAAAAAATATCTTGGTATGTTGTTGTGGGCAAATAGAGCAAAATTCATTTCTTTTTCTTCTGAGTTTCTGTAATACTTCATATCAGGAACTAGACCTTGTACTGAGGTTATTCATATATGTCAGCCTTCTGTAAACAATTAAGTTTATTCTTTCATTTGCAATCCCTCTTAGAGCAACTATCCAGTGTTAGGCTGTGTGCCAGACACTGGAGAAAACAAAGAGCTCACAGAACCACAATGGAATCGAATGGGCTTGCAGCAGGCATGTGGAAAGCACTGTTGGGGCTCAGAGGAGAGGGCACTAACCTTGTTCAATGTCAGAAGGACATACTGGTTGAGCTGGGTATTCAAATAGGAGCAAGACCACCAGTGAAAGAGACAGTCGTTGTTAGGTGCCGTTGAGTTGGTTCAAACTCATAGAGACCCTATGTACGGCAGAATGAAACACTGCCTGGTCCTGCTCATCCTCACAATAGTTATTATGACTCAGCCCATTGTTGCAGCCACTGTATCAATCCATTTCATTAAGGGTCTTCCTCATCGCTGAACCTCTACTTTACCAAACATGATGTCCTTTTCCAGGTACTTGTCCCTCCTGATAACATGTCCAAATACATGAGACGAAGTGTCACCACCCAGGCGTCTAAGGAGCGTTCTGCCTCTACTTCTTCCAAAATAGATTTGTTCGTTCCTTTGGGAGTCCATGGTATATTCAATATTCTTTGCCAACACCATGATTCAAAGGCATCAATTCGTCTTCAGTCTTCCTTATTCATTGGAATATGAATATGCATATGAGGCAATTGAAAATACCATGGCTTGGTTCAGGTGGAACTTAGTCTTTAAGGTGACATCTTTGCTTTTCAACACTTTACAAAGGTCTTTTGCAGCAGATTTGCCCAATGCAATGCATCTTGATTTCTTGACTGCTGCTTCCATGGGAGTTGATTGTGGATCCAAGTAAAATGAAATCCTTGACAACTTCAATCTTTTCTCCATTTATCGTTATGTTGCTTATTGGTCTAGTTGTGAGGATTTTTGTTTTCTTTATATTGAGGTTTAATCCATACTGAAGGCTGTGGTCTTTGATCGTCATCCGTAGGTGCTTCAAGTCCTCTTCACTTTCAGCAAGAAAGTTTGTGTCATCTGCATAACGCAGTTTGTTAATGAGTCTTCCTCCAATCCTGAAATGGTTAAGGTAAGGATATTTAAGTAGAAGTAGTAACTTGTGCAGGGGCATTGGTGGTTCATTGGTAGAATTCTAGCCTTCACTGCAGGAGATCCAGTGTATTCCTGCAGCCATGCTTTTCATGCACAGGTACCATCTGTCCCTCAGTGGAAGGCTGCGTGTTGCTATGACGCCAAATAGGTTGCTTCCAGACAAAGATGAACTAGAAAGAATGGCCTGGCAATCTACTTTCAAAAGTCAACCAATGAAACCCCTATTGGTCAAAACGGTCCAATCCACAACCAGTCATGGGGATGGTGCAGGACCAGGCAGTATTTTGTTCCTTTGTGCGTGGGGTAGCCATGCTGCTAACAACAACAGTAACTTGTGCAAATGCATACACGTAGGAGAAAAAGTATGGTGTTTTTAGAGAACAGAGAGCCATTGGATGAGAAGAGAAAGAGAAGGCTGGAAAGGTGGGTTGGTATGAGCATACGATCATTGATGAAGATATTCTGATTAAGGCATTCCCCAATCTGGGTATGTATTATTACCAGGAAAACTAAAAATGAAATGTAGGCCTAGGGTCACAGCTCATACCTGGTGATCGAATCATCAAGGGTGGAAACAAGAGTAAAACAATGCAATATTATCATTATGGTTTTAAAGCGATTGATAGCACTTCAATCACTGTCTGCCTCCTTCTTACTATTTTTTGGCATCGAACAATTTCATTTCCAAAGGCCCTCCCAGACTCCTTTCTTAAAATGTCAACTTTATGCATATGTTTATACATATTTAAAACCCGTAAACCCAAACCTGTTACCTTCCAGTCGATTCTGACTCATGGCGACCCTATAGGACAGAGTAGAACTGCCCCATAGGGTTTCCAAGGCCTGGCTGTTGGATTCAAACTGCTGACCTTTTAGTCAGCAACAGAGTTCTTAACCACTAAGATATTCAGCTGGCCAAATGGCCACCCAGAATAAAGATACATTTCCCAACCTCCCTTGCAGGAAGGCATTGCCATGTGATTAAGAAATGGCCAACAGGATTTTATGATGCAGCATGCCCTTTTGTCTTACCCCTTCATTTTATGCAGCTGCTTGGAACTTGGCATGTTGGAGCTGTATCTCATATTATGAATAGAAAAGCCATAGCCTCGGGTTAGTGGTGTAGAGAGCTAGAAGAAGCTTGTACTCTGAAGAATTCATTGAGCAAAGATATTGTATTACCCCTGGATTTCCTTCCTCCAAGAGCTTGTTTGCTTTTTTAATGTGAGAAAAATAAAATAAAAATAAGTTAAAAAAAAAAAAACCCACCACTCATCTGTCACTTTGTTGTATTGTGGTGGCTTGTGTGTTGCTATGATGCTGGAGGCTATGCTACCAGTATTTCAAATACCAGCAGGATTTCAGCGATGCTTCCAGATTAAGACAGAGTAAGAAGAAAGGCATGGTGATCTGCTTCTGATAATTAGCCAATGAAAACTTTATGGATCACAGCAGAACACTGTTTGACTCACTTGCTTTGGACATGTCATCAGGAAGAGCCAATTGCTGGAGGAAGAGGAGGTCATGTTTGGTGAAGTAGAGGTCCAATTAGGGTGAGGGAGACCCTTGGTGAGATGGCTTGGCACAGTAGAACCTACTGGTGATTGTGAGGATGATGCAATACGTAAGTCTCCCATGAGCTGGAGTTGACTCTGTGGCCTCTCTCTCTGTTTCTCTCTATACATCTAAAAAACAATAGACCTAAAGTAGTCCAATTAAACCAACAGAAATATAAAATAATCAAAAGCTGTTGTTATCAAAGAGAAATAGATCAGCTAAACAAGAGTATGTAGCCTGCCAAAATGAGCTCATCCAGTGGTTTAAAAATAATGTTACTCTTTCATTTTCATTGTGAATTATGTCGTGCACAGAATAAAGGACACATAACACACATGCACAGTTTAAAGAATTATAACAAAATCAGCATCTGTAGACCCACCACTGAGCTCAAGAAACAGAAGAGGCACTACCAGCATTTTTGAAGCCCTCTGTGTGCTTCTCCCCAGTGCATTCCACTCTACACCTCAGAGGTAACTGCTTCCCTGATGTTTGAGTTAATCGATCCGTTTTCATTTTCTTGTAATGTCAGAAAAGATTGTTTAGATTATCTGTTTTCAGCCTGGCATAAGTGGAATCACACCAGTCCCTTATTTTCAATACTCAAAGAGAAAGAGAGAAGCATAATTGCCTAATTAATTCAAGTTTGACATTTCCACTGAATGTTTTGGCCCCACAGAGCCGCCAAGATTTCTCCCCAAGGATGGATGAGTCATAAAATCCTTCCAGTCTCAACATCCTTCCATGATAGTTACTGACTTGTGTGCACAACTTCTGGGTGTGCACTTTGAATAATAATAAATGTTCTTGATTTAAACCATTTGGATTTAACCTGTGGATATAATGCAAAACATGAGCATATGCTATAAAGGTGTTTTATAACAGAAGTTTATGTATCACTTTTTTTCTTATTTCAGAATTAAAGGCAAGCTCACATAATTTCGTTTATATAAATCCATAAATAATACTTACTTTCTCCATTAGTATGGAAATACCAGTTTAGCATACTTATTCATGATTTCAGGAGCCAAAGATATTACAGAAAAAATTATTGCTATTTGGTCAGTCTTAATCCTCCAAGATAATGACATACATATTCTCATTTTTGCTCCTGCTTGTACCTTACTTGGTTGCATAGTTAAAAGAAGTATCACACTGGTTTAATAAACCATATTGTTACTGTGATTCCATATGTGCACAATTCTATAAATATGCTTATGTATCGATCTCTAAATTTGTGTCAGGGTGCAGTCATTTTGGTTTCAATGAAATAGGGGCAAAAACTGCTTAGGAAACAACTTATTTTTGGTAAAAACTGGCATATCTGCAGTTTAAGCAAGCATTTCTTTGACATACTTTGTAATGTTAATAATAATTATTTTTAATATGGATGATTTCATTTTCATATTTAACTTTTGGTACTCATATGTAAGTAACTGACTTAAGAGATATAATGCACACTTTTAAGGTGCTTGCAATGTCATGGAAGACATAAGAGAAGTAAATAAATTAAGTGAATATAAGATCTAAATGAATGGGCATGTGAAGCATTAATAAATAGAATTTACTTATAAGAATATGAATGAACCAGAACATCTCATTGTCTATCCACGCTGAATTACAGTTTGCCCAATTTATGAAGTTCATTACTGAAATACTTCACTCTCTTGTTTTTGGAAAACAGGATATAAACTATTTAGTTTATATTAACGAATTATATAATGTATATGTCTATATGGTGTCCCTGGGTGGTGCAAACCCAGTTCTACTCCAACACACATGGGGTTGCCATGAGTCAAAACTGACTCAGTGTCAACTGATATATATGTGTTAACCTTGTTGCTATCAAGTCAGTTGCGACTCACAGTGACCCCACAGGACAGAGTAGAACTGCCATGTAGGGTTTCCAAGGAGTGGTTGGTGGATTTGAACTGCCAACCTTTTGGTTACAAGCCAAGCTCTTAACCACTGTGCCACCAGGGGTCCTCTGATATATATATATATATATATATATATATATATATACACACACACACACACACACACACACACACACACACATACATACACATATATATAAAAGGAAATATCTATAAAATGTATTATACACTTGGTCAACCTTTGGAGAAGAAATATCACAGCAATGTTGATCTGACATATTATTATAGTATCACTTGAATATACTACAAGTTACAAACCAATCATTGGATTATTATAACCAATTCAAAGCTATAGACGATTAGATGCCTTATTTCTGTCTATGTAGTCCCTGGGTGGTGCAAACTGTTAATGAGGTCAACTACTAATCAAAAGGTTGGAGGTTCAAGTTCACCCAGAGGTGCTTCAGAAGAAAGGCCTGGTGATCTATTTCTGAAAAACCAACCGTTGAAAACTCTATGGAGCACAGTTCTACTCTGACACACATGAGGTCACCATGAGTCAGAATTGACTCCGTGGCAAGTGGTTTGGTTTTTGGTTTTTGTTTCTGTCTATGTCACTGGTTTTCTAAATGCCCAAAAACTGCTGCTGAACGTTAGCCTCCCAACATTCTAATGAAATAGGTTTATCAGAGAAATATCCTGTGACACAGGATAAGAATAGAGCTCTTGTGTTAGACAACATGGGCTGAAGCCCAATTCTGTTATTTATAACAAGTTGTATGAATTTTGGAAATTAGTTCAAATTTGCTGTGCCTGTGTCTTATCAGTAAAGTGATTTTTAAAAAGTTGGTAATTTCTACCTCATAGGATTGTTGTGAGAATCAAATGAGATCCTGCATGCTAACCTCATACAAAAGAGCCCAAGCCACACTAAGCACTGAAAACCAGCCAACTTTATTATCAGCCCAGTGACACATCATGATTTACAGGGAGGCAAATGAGCCCAGAAATATTTCACTTGAGATATAAAAGGGAATTGTGAGCAGACATGGGTTATGTAGCAGGTGCCCCAGAGTCCTTGATCTTAGTAATGGGCCCCTTCTCTAACCATCTAACTATAGTACTGAGAACGAAGCATTGAATTCCTCACAGTACTGGCGATTATGGCACTCAGAATATAAAAATTAAGCTCTATCTGTGTTTTATTTACTCAGTACCAGTTAAAAAACATTTAGGTCTAACAATTTATCAGAATTTACGTCTTAGCCATTCTTTCATGTACAATATTAACCTCCAATACAAAGTGGGAGCTCAAAAATATGTTGGTTGAATGGTTAAATTTCTTAGTCACGGTCCATCTGCTTTAGCATAATGAGCAATGATCTGACAGCATTCCTCATTTCTTGATCCCATTGTCCCACAGAGAATTAGGCCAACCAATGTGTACATATTAATGGCATTAAGTTTTGCATTTCTTATTCATATCTGTACAAAAATTCTGGAGCTCTCTCTGAACATCACATCATTTCAGCCTGTTCTGTATAGTAAGTACAGAGAGAAGACTTGTCCTTGAGCTGAACAGCAGAATTTAATGACATCATTGTGTTGCTCTGGAGACCGCATTCATTATCTTCCGTGTCCAATAGAGTGTGCTGGTGTACTATACCACAGTAGCAATTTAAAACGGTAGTCACATGTCATGTTTACCTCAACTATTTAGTTTGCTTGAAATAATTGAAGTGAAGGATGATACTGTATTCCTTAATGAAAGCACAAAGCCTTAGCAATGTTAACATTATATAATGCACAGATATGTGCAATGTGACTATATCTATATAAAAAGAGAGAAATGCAAACGATAATTGAGCTTTCTTTTTATATGGGTTCATTACTCAACATCCCACCCCATGGATGTAAAATTAAAGCACTCACTAATTTGTATATGCTAAAACTGTACACTCTTGCTCAATTCTATCTAATATTTTAAGCTTTGTATTGAAAAAGCATGTACTGTTGTGTTTTCATAGATTAGAACTCCATGGATTCACAGTATTCTTTCTAATTTTATTTCAACAGTAACGAAAATTCCCCAAGGATATGAATAGAATAATATATTCAACACATACAATCCAGTAGTTATTTTTTTAAATTAGCATAAACCAAAATACAAAACTCTTAGCAGACAATAAAAAAAGACGGACAAAAATCATATATTAAATACCCTAAATGGCTAATTTTTATTTTGTTTTTGGCGTTCATGTATTAGTCCAGCATTTAGATGACTTCAGTTACAGTTTAGGAGCAAGTGTCTTTGTCATTTGGTTATTTTCTGTGTCTGTGTGTCCTATGGGATATTGGCCACAAACATGGGTAAATAAGAATATATGCTGAAGCAACCTGGAGAACTTGGTACTCCAGACGGGTCCAGGAACCTATGATTCCGCCCAATATGGCAACAATTTTCAACTCAGATGCTGTAGTAAACATTTGTCATTCTTTCTGGATTCCCAGTATCTGAATTCTTTTCCTATATTTGTAATGGTATTGTGAGACTTTATGTGTCTTGCAGGGAGCCAAATCAACCTCATATTATAGAAACGGAAAATAGGAGAGGCTCACTTTCCCTTCGGTCTGTGCATGAGGGTGTCGAAGCTCTTCTGATCCCACGCACCTGCCCCAGAGACTGAGTTGGGATCAGGTGACTCAAAAAAGCAGAAAGTCTTAAGCAGTCTCTGGCAGTGACAGTGCTTGGAGCTGCAGGGCCAGCAGTACAGACTGCATTCCCCAGGGCTCAGGGATGGAAACAAGAGTCCCTTCATCAGCTGCATTCTAAGTATGCTTCGAAATACTGTTTCCAGCTATGTAACACCAAGTCTTGTTGTTCCGTAAAATACCTAACTTGTTTTTCAATTCACATCAAACAAAGTCAAATTCTGATGCTATTCAATAACACATAATGGTGATACTGTTCTCATTTTGGAGTTATTCTTCCCAGCAAAAGGAATTGAAAACGTCTTCGCTCCCTTATAGCAGGACATCTCATTTTAATAAATTGCTCAGAAGCAAGGGCAACAGTCTGAGTGCACAGGCTGTTGAGAAGAAATAGAGCGTGGAGCAGTCATTGCAGGGAACCATGGCCGTGAGGTGAATACAGCAGGTGGCTAACCTCGACGTTGAAACCACTCTTCAGGTGAACTTTGAGCAAGTTCAAGGGCAGAGCCTGAGAGGAAAGACCCTGAAATTAGAAAACAACATTCAGCATAGATGATGTGAGATAGGACTAATGCACATAAAAAATGTTTAGTAGAACGAAAAATGAAAAGAGGAATATAAAGTAGCTTAAATACCATATTTAATGGCATGAATTGTGTCGCTTCAAAATTGAGTTGGAATCCTAACTCCTATGCTCATGGATGTAATCCCATTTGGAAATAGGGTGTTCTTTGTTATGTTAATGAGACCATATCACTGTGTCCTAAACTTAGTCGCTTCTGAGTTATAAAAGATCAGAAGAGACACAGAAGCAAGCATGAACAAGGGGAAGATAGATGCCACATGAAGATCACCAAGGAGCTGGGGCATGCCAGGGCTACAGAAACAAAAAAGGATTTCCCCCCAGAGCATACAGAAAGAGAGCCTTCCCCTACAGCCAGTGAGCTGAATTCAGATTTCTAGCCTCCTAAACTGTGAGGAAATAAATTTCTGTTTCTTAAAGCCACTCTCTGTGGTATTTCTGTTACAGCACCACTGGGTGACTAAGAAGCATTTTCTCATTGCCAGTTCTTTGATGTGGAAGACTGAAAGTATGTATCAAAATCCCACAGAAATTATGCCCAACTTTACCAAACATATTTTCAAAGTAAAGGGCAGATGGTTCTCAATAGTTTGTGTATATTCTATTAATAATCTTTGCAGGTTTTTTAGTTAAGTGCTCTATTAAATAATGTCCCAGACATTACTATAGACATGATAAGAGTTAATACTTGCTGAGTGCTGGCTATATGCCAGCCACTATTCAAAGGGCTTCAAATGACCTTCTGAACTAGGAACAATTGTTATTGCCATTCCGTAGATGAGAAACAGAGGCAGAGAATGGTTCAGCAACTTGCCTAAAGTCACCCAGTCAGGAGGCAGTAGATCTAGGAAATCAGTTATCCCCCAGAGCCACTATCAATTTTTGACATTCCCTCTCTGCCCAAGGGAGCCCTGGTTGCTCAGTGGTTAAAAGCTCAGTTGCTAAGCACAAGGTCGACCATTTGAATCCACCAGCCCATCCTCGGAAACCCTATGGGGCAGTTCTACCCTGTCCTACAGGGTCACTATGAGTTGGAATCGACTGCCAGAGAGAGACGTGGATTCTGTGAACTCCTGATAATGGGGCACTGGTGTATCTACTTCCTAAAGAATCTACACAAATTATTTATGTGACACTCCAGAAGAAACAGGGCAGAGGGTACATGTAGAAAATTCACAGAACAGGGACTGTAAACAGCTAACATACTTAAATTTTAAAAAGTTAAAACTTAGCAATAATATAAAAATACTAAAGAGTCTACAAAAATATGATATACTTGTTCACTTGTAAATGTCACAGAAAACAATAATTCACAGTATTGATAGACAACTTGCATACTCAAACGTGGTCCTGTGTAAATAAACACCATCTTTCATAGAACTCTCATTTACTTCTGTCTCAGATGCTGCACAATCTTCATATACCAAACTAGGGAAATTCTTCAAATGATATCCCTTCTGCTAGTTGTCCATTCTCTAGCTACAATGCATGAATCCAAGTTCATCGAAATAAGAGTAGCACGTATTCTACTCTATAGCATAAATCTACCAGATCTCAGTCCTCCCAAATCCCCTCATTTCTATATGCCATAGTAAACATTCCCAATATCATGGTGATCTCTGGGTTACGATGCCATCCGATGGAGAGCTACCCTTACAAAGCACACTGCAATCCCTCTGTGAAGTCTTCTTTGTCCAGACACAGTGCTTTCTAAAAAACAAAGGGAGAGGAAGGAAGGAAGGAAGGGCGCCTTTTCTCCTGAGCGTTTCTTCTTCCTCTGCAATCAAGGCACTTCTGATTGGCTCAAGTACAAACAAGCTCAAGGTATTTCTTCAGACATCCTGTGTCACTGAATTGTACTTCTCTTTGCAATCTGTGTTCATTGAATCTGATTTCAAAATGGGCATCCCTCTAGCTTCCCTAGAATGCCATTTACCTTTCCCAGGAAATAAGACAGTGAGGGTGAGGTCCTTCAGGTGGCCCAAAGGGCTGTAATTACTCCCCGTTCATTCCCCACTGCTAGCAACTTTGGGGTAAGGAACAAACCGTTGCACCTGCCCCTCTGAAGCCAAATGGTTTGTCTACATAAGCAGCAGGGCTTAAGAGATAGAATTCCAGCTAACAATCCCAGGCTGGCGCCCCATGTTTGACTACCCCCCTCTTCGGGTGATCAGGAGGGAAAACTTGCATTGCCCTCTATGTGGTGAAATACACAGCCCTGGAATATGAAACCTGGTAGGGGAAGATCCTCGAGGTCCTTCGTCCAAGGTGCAAAGAGAGGGGGCATCATGGAAGTTTTTCATCCTGCCCAGACAGCTTTTGAGCCACGGAGGACTGCTTGTGATGGAACTTTCCCTATTGTACAGTGTCTGTTGTCTGTGAGTAATTAAAATGGCTTTCACTATTGCCAACACTGTGTACAGGTCTCCTGTGTATAACTGGATCAGGATAAATGGGTATAACACCCATGGACTGGTTGGTACCACTAGTTGGAATTCTCATGCCAGTACTCTGCTGGGTACTTGGGATCTGGAGACTGCCTTTAAGGCAACCGGTGTGTGTAACACACCTAGTTTCCCAGGAGGTGTTTTGGGTTCTTGTCATTTACAGATCTACTTACTGTGACATTGGGTTGATGTTGTCAAGTAACAATGACCATTAATGAAATTTGACAGCTGTGACGGCTCCTACCACAGATATTTTCAATTAAGTAATTACCTATGTAGAGGGTCAGTGAAAAAGAGAAAGACCCTCAACAAGATGGATTGACACAGTGGCTACAACAATGGGCTCAAGCATAACAACGATTGTGGGGATGGTGCAGGACTGGGCAGTGTTTTGTTCCATTGTGCATAGGGTCACTAAGAGTTGAATCTGACTTGACAGCACCTAACAACAACATGTAGGTATTTCTTTTTTTTTTTTTTTTTTTATATTTTATTGTACTTCAGGTGAAGGCTTACAGAACAAATAGTTTCTCATGAAACCGTAGTACACATGTTGTTTTATGACATTGGTTAACAACCCCACAACATATCAACCTTCTAACTTCTCACCTTTTTTTTTTTTTTTTTGGTGAAAATACACATAGCCAAAGACACACAGTTTTAAAAATTTCTACATACACAGTTCTGTGACATTGACTACGCTTTTCCAATTGTGCTGTTATTCCCACTTAAGAAGAAGGCTTACAGAACAAAATAGTTTCTCATTTAACATTTACTACAAATGTTGCACTATGACAATGGTTAACAATCTCACAACTCTTCGACAATATCCTTACTCAACCTTGGGTTCCCTATCACCAGCTTCCTTGTCCCCTTCTGCCTTCTGGCCCTTGTCACTGGACTACTGTACCGCGTTAGTCTCATTTGGTTTTACGGGGCTGTCCACTCCCAGGCTGAAGAGTGAACCTCGAAGGTAATTTCACCACTGAGCTAAAAGGGTGTCTGGGGGCCATACTCTTGAGGTTTCTCCAGTCTCCTTTAGGCCAGTAAATCTGGTCTTTTTTTTTTTGTGAGTTAGAATTATGCTCTACATCCTTCTCCAGCTCTGTCCAGAACCCTCTGTTGTGATCCTGGTCAGAGCAGTCAGCGGTGGTAGCCGGGCACCATCAGGCTGTGCTGGACTCAGTCCAGTGGAGGTCTTGGTAGCTGTGGACAATTAGTCCTTTGGACTGATCTTTTCCTTGTATCCTGTTCTCTTCATTCTCCCTAGCTCCCGAAGGGATGAGACCAGTGTAATATCTTACATGGCCTCTCACACGCTTTTGAGACCCCAGACACTACTCACCAAGGTAGAATGTAGAGCATTATCTTTATAAGTAGTGTCATGCCAATTGAGCTAGATGTTCCTCGAGACCATGGTCCCCAGAGCGGTCCGTCCAGCAACTCAGTCCCTCAGGGAGTTTGGATGTGTCCATGGGGTCTACACGACCTTACCTTGTGCAGGTTGTGTTAGTTTCCCTTGTGTTTTGTACTGTCTCACCTTTCACCCAAGATACCACTTATCTATTACCTATTTAGTATTTCCCCCACCTCCACTCCCATCCCTGGTAACCAACAAGGATTTTTACATTTTGCATGTGAACTTTTGCATGGGTTTTTACAATAGAGGTCTTATACAATATTTGTCCTTTTGTGAATGACTTATTTCACTCAGCATAATGTCCTCCAGTTTCATCCATGTTATGAGATGGTTCACAGATTCATTGTTGTTCTTTCTCGTTGCATAGTACTCCATTGTGTGTATGTACCATAGTTTGTTTATCCATTCATCTGTTGATGGGCACCTACGTTGTTTCCATCATTTTGCTGCTGTGAACAATGCTGCCATGAACATAGGTGTGTATATGTCTATTCGAGGGACGACTCTTATTTCTCTAGGATATATTCCTAGGAGTGGGATTGCTGGATCGAATGGTATGTCTATTTCTAGCTTTCTGAGGAAGCGCCATATCATTTTGCAAAATGGTTGTATCATTTTGCATTCCCACCAGCAGTGTATCAGAGTTCCCATCTCCCCGCAGCCCCTCCAACATTTGTTATTTCCAGTGTTTTTGATTCGTGCCGGTAATGCCGGGGTGAGATGGTATCTCATTGTGGTTTTAATTTGCATTTCTCTAATGGCTAGTGATCGTGAGCGTTTCCTCATGTGTCTGTTGGCCATTTGAATGTCTTCTTTGGTGAAGTGTCTGTTCATTTCCTTTGCCCATTTTTTGATAGGATTGTTTGTCTTTTTGTTGTAGAGGTGTTGGATTTTCTAGTAGATTATGGAGATTAGACCTTTGTCTGACTTGTACTGTCCAAAAATTTTTTCCCAGTCTGTAGGTTCTCTTTTCACTCTTTTGGTGAAGTCTTTTGAAGAGCATAGGTGTTTGATTTTTAGAAGATCCCAGTTATCTAGTTTATCTGTTGGGTTTTGTGTGTTGATGGTAATGGTATGTAATCTGTTAATGCCATGTATTAAGGCCTGAAGTGTTGGTCCTATTTTTTATTCTATGAACTTTATAGTTTTAGGCTTTATATTCAGGTCTTTGATCCATTTTGAAGTAGTTTTTGTATACGGTGTGAGGTATGGGTCCTGTTTCATTTTTCTGCAAAGGATATCCAGTTTTGCCAGCACCATTTGTTAAAAAGACTGTCTTTTCCCCATTTGATGGACTTTGGGCCCTTGTTGAAGATCAGGTGACCGTAGGTGGATGGATTTACATCTGGGTTCTCAATTCTGTTCCATTGGTCAATGTCTCTGTTCTTGTACCAGTACCAGGCTGTTTTGACTACTGTAGCTTTATAGTAGGTTCTCAAGTCAGGTAGTGTGAGTCCTCCAACTTTCTTCTTCTTCTTCAGTAGTGCTTTACTTATTCGGGGCTTCTTCCGTTTCCATATAAAGTCAATAATTAGTTTTTCCATCTCTTTGAAGAATGTAGTTGGTATTTGGATTGGGATTGCATTGTATTTCTAAATTGCTTTGGGTAGAATTGCCATTTTCACAATGTTGAGTCTGCCTATCCATGAGCATGGTATGTTTTTCCATTTATGTAGATCCCTTTGGGTTTCATGCAGTAGTGTTTTGCAGTTTTCTTTGTATAGGTCTTTTACATCCCTGGTCAGATTTATTCCTAAGTATTTTATCTTTTTAGGGGTTATTGAAAATGTTATTGATTTCCTGATTTCCTTTTCATCGTTCTCCTTACTGGTGTATAGGAATCCAACTGATTTTTGAATGTTTATCTTGTATCCTGCTACTCTGCTGAATCTTTCTGTTAGTTCCAGTAGATTTCTCATGGAGTCTTTAGGCTTTTCTATGTATAGTATCATATCATCTGCAAACAGGGACAGTTTAACTTCTTCATTACCGATTTGGATGCCCTTTATTTCTATCTCTTACCTTATTGCTCTAGCTAGAACTACCAGCACAATGTTAAATAGGAGTGGTGATAAAGGGCATCCTTGTCTTGTTCCTGTTTTCAAGGGGAATGTTTTCAGCCTCTCTCCATTAAGAATGATGTTTGCCATTGGTTTTTCATAGATGCCCTTTATTATGTTGAGAAATTTCCCTTCTACACCTATTTTATTGAGAGCTCTTGTCAGGAATGGGTGTTGGACTTTGTCAAATGCCTTTTCTGCATCAACTGAGATGATCATGTGATTCTCTTCTTTCCTTTTATTTATGTGGTGAATTACGTTGATGGATTTTCTAATGTTAAACCATCCTTGCCTACCTGGTATGAATCCTACTTGGTCGTGGTGTATTATTTTTTGATATGATGCTAAATTTTATTGGCTAGAATTTTGTTCAGAATTTTTGCATCTATATTCATGAGAGATATTGGTCTGTAATTTTCTTTTTTTGTGATGTCTTTGCCTGGTTTTGGTATCAGCATTATGCTGGCTTCATAGAATGAATTTCGAAGTGTTGCTTCCTCTTCTATGCTCTGAAATAGCTTGAGTAGAACTGGTACAAGCTCTTCTGTAAATGTTTTGTAGAATTCTCCAGTGAAGCCATCTGGGCCAGGGCTTTTTTTGGTTGGGAGTTTTTGAATTACTTTTTCAATCTCTTCTCCTGTTATGGGTCTGTTCAGATTTTCAGCATCACTTTGTTGTAGTTTGGGTAGGCCGTGTGTTTCTAGAAATTTATCCATTTCCTCTAGGTTTTCAAATTTGTTGGAATATAGTTTTTCATAATATTCTGTTATAATCCTTTTTATTTCGGTTGAGTCTGTTGTAATGTCCCCCATTTCATTTCTTATTTGGGTTATTTGTGTCCTCTGCTGTTTTTCTTTTGTCAGTCTGGCCAGTGGTTTGTCGATTTTGTGGATTCTTTTAAAGAACCAACTTTTGGTTTTGTTGATTCTATTGTTTTTCTGTTCTCTATTTCATTTATTTCTGCTCTGATCTTTACTATTCCTTTCTTCCTATGGTTGTAGGCTTTTTTTGCTGTTCTCTTTCTATTTGTTTGAGTTCTGTAGTTAATGTTTTGATTTTGTCCCTTTCTTCTTTTGTGCATCTATTGCTATAAATTGTCCTCTGAGGACTGCCTTTGCTGTGTCCCAAAGGTTTTGGTATGATGTGTTTTCATTTTCTTTCATTCTAGGAATTTTTTGATTCCATCTCTGATTTCTTCTATTACCCATTCATGTGTAAGCAGAGTATTATTCAGTTTCCATGTAGTTGATTTTTTTTTCCCTTGCTCTTACTAGTGTTAATTTCTACCTTGATGGCATTGTGTTCAGAGAAGATACTGTGAATTATCTCAACGTTTTGGATCTTGTTGAGGATTGCTGTGTGGCCTAAGATGTGGTCTATTCTGGAGAATGTTCCATGTGCATTGGAAAAGAATGTGTACTTTGCAGCGGTTGGATGGATTGTTCTCTATATGTCTGTGAGGTCCAGTTGGCTGATTGTGCCCTTTAAGTATTCTGTATCTTTTCTGAGTTTCTTCTTAGTTGTTCTGTCCTTTACTGAGAGTGGTGTGTTGAAGTCTCCTACTATTATTGTGGAACTGTCAATTTCTCTTTTCAGTGCTGTTACAGTTTTTTTTAATGTATTTTGGAGCCCTGTCATTGGGTGCATAGATGTTTATTATGGTTATGTCTTCATGATGGATCATCCCCTTAATCATTATATAGTGTCCTTCTTTGTCTTTTATGGTAGATTTTGTTTTAAAGTCTATTTTATCTGAGATTAGAATTGCCACTCCTGCTCTTTTTTGGTAGTTGTTAGCTTGATATATTTTTTTCCAAACTTTGATTTTTAATAAATTCACATCTTTGTTTCTAAGGTGTGTCTCTTGTAGACAGCATATTGATGGATCCTGTTTTCTTATCCATTCTGCCACTCTCCGTCTCTTTATGGGTGCATTGAGTCCATTTACATTTAGTGTAATTATTGATAGATGGAAGTTTGTTGCTGTCATTTTGTAGTGCTTTTTTTTGTGGTGCTGAAGTTTTCTTTGTTCTTCTTACTCTCTTGTTCTGAGTTACTTTTGTTTGTGGATTTTGTGTTCATTTCTTTTGTTTTTGTATGTTTTGTTTTTGCTGAGACTTTATGTTTTTCGTTTTTATTTTTATGAGTTGGTTTGTTAACTTTCTTTGTGGTTACCATGAATTTTACCCTTATCTTTATAAGTTTGAAGCAGTCTACCCTTACTTTGTATCGCCTTGCCTTCCTCTCTGTTAGAAGGTTCTATACCTATGCCGTTTGTTCCTTCTTTCATTGTTTTGATGTTGTTGTAATCCTTTGATTGATTGCTCTGATTACCTGTTGTATTTCTTTTGGTTTTGGATAGTCCTCGAGAGTTCATTTCCTAGAATGGTATCTGGTTCATATGATCCTGCGTCCTAGGTCCTGCCTGAGGGCTGAAGCTGTTTGTCCTCAGATCGAAGAACTCCTTTTAATAATTCTTGTAAGTTTGGTTTGACTTTTGCATATTCCCTTAGTTTCTGTTTATCTGGAAATGACCTAATTTCACCATCAAATTTGAACGAGAGTTTTGCAGGATATGTTATTTTTGGCTGACATTTTTTTTTCTTTCAAGATTTTATATATGTCATCCCACTGCCTTCTTGCCTGCATGGTTTCTGCCGACTAAGCTGAGCTTAGTCTTATTGTTTCTCGTTTGTATGTGACTTCTTGATTTTCATGAGCTGCTCTCAGGATTCTTTGTTTGTCTTTAGTTTTGGCGAGTGTGAATATACGTCTTGGTGATTTTCTTTTGGGGTGTCTTTATATGGGGTTCGTTGAGCTTCTTGGATGGCCATCTTTTCATCTTTCATGATATTGGGAAAGTTTTCTGTCAGCAGTTCCTCAATGATCCTGTCTGTGTTTTCTGTTTTTTCCCCCCTTTCTGGGATGCCAATCACTCGTAAATTTTTGCTTTTAATTGTGTCCCACAGAACTCTCAGGGTCTCTTCATTTTTCTTTGTTAGTTTTTCTGAGTTTTCCTGAAACAAAGTTGTATCCAAGTTCCACTGATCCTGTCTTCCACGGTTTCAGATCTACTTCTCAGCCCTTCTATGACATCATCCGTTTCTGAAATCTTGTTGTTTATCTTTTGGATTTCTAATTGTTGTTTTTGTATAATTTTGAGTTGTGAATTTATTTTGGCATTTTGTTCCTGCATCATCTTCCTGAATTCTTCCAATTTTTTGTCTGTATTTTCCATAAATTTGTCTTTTTTTTTTCATGTTTGTCAGCTTTTTGCTTCAGTTCTTGGAAAATTCCGAGTATTAGTGATTTGAGTTCCCTATCAGGTACTTCTAGTGCATCTTCTTCCACAGGAGAGGTGTTTTAATTTGGACGCCTATTGGAGCCATCTTGTCTTGTTTTTGTAAATGTTTTGATACTGTTTGCTGTTTTCGGGGCATTCAGTAGATATTTCTCTCGTTTATTGATTGCACATTTTTTTGTTTCGTCCTTGTGGTACAGCTGGGCAGGGCTAGCTGAAGAGGAGCCACTGGGATGGGTTGTTTGTGGCACTCACCGCAGCCACCAGGATGGTCGGTAGTCAGTGCTGGGAAGGTTCCAATAGGGCCTGCCTGCACAGCTTGGTGGTGTGATGTCAAGTGCACGGTGCAGGTAGGCAGGATGCAGTGGGGAGATGGTTATGTGTGAAGCTAAGCTGGATATGGGAGAGAGGAGCAGGAGCGAAAAAACATACAAACATAAAAGAATGCTAGGGGAGCTCTCCATTGGAATGGACAGATGAGAGACTATGGGATGGAGAAAACCAGAAGGAGGAAGAGAAAGAAAAGGAAAGAATGACCAAATAAAAATCAGAAAAGTTAAAGAACTGCAAAGTTCCCAGGGATCCCACCGATACAGCTATGAGGTCTGGGGAAGTTGGTCTCAGGTTTCACAGCACTGCCTGGCCAGAAGGTGCAGAGGCATACAAAGCCTGGTATTCAGGGAAGCAGAAGAGTAAACGAACAAAGGCCCCGGGATCTCACCAACGCAGCAGCCCAGACCTGGAAGCGAACACACACCTGAACGCAGGCCCACAGCCCCGCAGGAAAGAGCAAGGACGGCGCTCAGAACCAGACACCCGAGCAAAAGGAGGGGAGGCAGCAAGAGGCAAGTGAGAAACCAAAAGAAGCAGAAAAAGCAACACCAGCAGCCAACAAATGGCACCCAGAGAGCCTCCCACACAGGCGCGCGGAATCCAAGCAGCTGGCGGTCCTGGGTCAAGAGACTGTGGCCACGGGAAGCAGAGGGGCAAATGAACAAAGGCCCCGGGATCTCACCAGCGCGGCAGCCCAGACCTGGAAGCAACCACACGCCCGAACGCAGCCCCACAGCCCTGCAGGAAAGAGCAAAAATGGCACTCGGAACCAGGCACCCGAGCAAAAGGAGGGGGAGGCGGCAGAAAAAGCAACACCAGCAGCCAACAAACGGCACCCAGAGAGCCGCCGGCCTGGGCACACGGAATCCAAGCAACTGGCACCCCCCAGCCCAGGTACCTTGGCCACGGGAAGCAGGGGATCCCCAGCCGGGGCAAAGAGGGGTGGGGGGTGGGAAAGCACACACCGCAAATTACTGGCTGTTTTGTCTCCCACTGGATGCTCCGCGAGGCTGCTCTCCCATTCTCCAGTTTGCTGGTCTCCGATAGGAGTCCAAGATGGTGGATCCGTGCTGCGTTAGCTGGTAGGGGACTTCTGCATGAATCTCTCCTCGCTCTCCGTTCTCTTTCAGTATTCTCACTCCGTTTGGTGTTTGGCTGAGTTCTTTATCTCTTCATTTGATGTTCTAGGGTTTCAGGATTGTTGATTCTCTGTTTGGCTTAGTTTTTCGGATCTCTGCTGTGGAGGGACAGCGTGGTGCTTCTGCCTAGAGCGCCATCTTGCTGGACTCTTCCTTTTATTTCATTTGTAAAATTTTTTTTTGTTGTTGTAGTTTAGATGAAGTTTACATTTCGAGTTAGTCTCCCACACAGAAATCTATACTTACATTGTTATTGCTCTCCCCATACTGTGACAACACACTCCTCCTTTCCACCCCTGATTTCCCAGGTCCGTTCAACCAGCTCCTAACCCTGCCTTCCCATCTCACCTCCAGTCAGAAGCTGCCCGATTAGTCTCTTGTATCTCCTTGAGCTAAGAGGCACACTCCTTATGAGTACCCCTTTATGCCCTACAGTCCAGTCCAATCCCTGTCTGAAAAGTTTGCCTCAGAAATTGTTTTAGTTCTGGGCTGATAGAGAATCCAGGGGCCATGCTTTCCAGGGTTCCTCCAGTCTCAGTCAGACTGTTAAGTCTGGTCTTCTTACTAGATTTTAAGTTCTGCACCCCACCTTTCTCCTGCTCCATCAAGGACTCTCTGTTGTGTTCCCAGTCAGGGCGGTCATTGGTGGTCACTGGGCACCATCTAGTTCTTCTGGTCTCATGCTAATGAAGTCTCTGGTTTATGTGGTCCTTCCTGTCTCTTGGGCTACTACTTTCCTTGTGTCTTTGGTCTTCTTCTTTCTCCGTTACTCCAGGTGGTTGGGACCAATTGATGCATCTTAGATGGCTGCTTGAAAGCTTTAAGACCCCAGATGCCACTTAACCGAAGTAGGATGCAGAACATTTTCTTAATAAGCTTTGTTATGCCAATTGACCTAGATGTACACTGAGAGCATGGTCCCCAGATCCCTACCCCGGATACTCTGTCCCTCAAAGTATTTGATTGTATTCTGGAAACTTTTTAGCTTTGGTTTAATCCAGTTGTGCTGACTTCCTCTGTAGTGTGTGATGTCCTTCACTTCACCTAAGATAAAACTTGTCTAATATCTAGTTAGTGAATAACCCTCACCCTCCCTCCCCACCCTCGTAACCATCAAAGAACGTTGTCTTCTGTGTTTAAACCTTTTCTTGAGTTCTTATAATAGTGGTCTTATACAATATTTGTCCTTCTGTGACTGACTAAATTCACTCAGCATAATGCCCTCCAGATTCCTCCATGTTATGTTTCATGGATTCATCATTCTTTATTGTTGTGTAGTATTCCGTTTTGTGAATATACCATAATTTGTTTATCCATTCATCCTTTGATGGGCTGCTAGGTTGTTTCCATTTTTTTGCTATTGTGAACAGTGCCACAATGAACATGGGTGTGCATATATCTATTCGTGTGACAGCTCTTATTTCTCTAGGATATATTCCAAGGAGTGGGATAGCTGGATCTTATGGTACTTCTATTTCTAGCATTTTAAGGAAGTGCCAAATCGACTTCCAAAGTGGTTGTACCATTTTACATTCCCACCAACAGTGTATGTGTTCCAGTCTCTCTACAACCTCTCTAGCACTTATTATATATATATATATATATTTTTGGATTACTGCTAGCCTTGTTGGGGTGAGATGATATCTCATTGTAGTTTTGATCTGCATTTCTCTAATGGTTAATGATCGTGAGCTTTTCTTCACGTGTCTATTAGCTGCCTGAATGTCTTCTTTGGTGAAGTGCCTGTTCATATCCTTTGCCTGTTTTTTAATTGGGTTATTTGTCTTTTTGTTGTTGAGGTTTTGAAGTATCTTGTCGATTTTAGAGATTAGATGCTGATTGCATTTGTCATAGCCAAAATTTTTTTCTCAGTCTGTAGGTTGTCTTTTTATTCTTTTGGTGAAGTCTTTTGATGAGCGTAAGTGTTTGATGTTTAGAAGCTCCCAGTTATCTAGTCTCTCTTCTAGTGCTTCTGCCTTGTTACTTATGGTTCATATTGCTTATGCCATGTTTTAGGGCTCCTAGCTTTGTCCCTATTTTTTCTCCCATGATCTTTATATTTTAGATTTTATATGTAAGTCTTTGATCCATTTTGAGTTACTTTTTGTGCATGGTGTGAGATATGGTTCTTGTTTCAGTTTTTTGCAGATGGATATCCAGTTATGCCAGCACCATTTGTTAAAGAGACTGTGTTTTCCCCAATTAATGGACTTCGGGTCTTTGTCAAACATCAGCTGCTCATAGGTGGGTGAATTTACATTTGGATTCTCAGTTCTGTTCCATTGGTCTATGTATCTGTTGTTGTACCAGTACCAGGCTGTTTTAACTACCGTGGCAGTATGATAGGTTCTAAAACTAGGTAGTGTGAGGCCTCCCGCTTTGTTCTTCTTCTTGAGTAATACTTTACTTATTCGGAACCTCTTACTTTTCCATATGAAGTTGGTGATTTGTTTCTCCATCTCATTAAAAAATGCAGTTGGAATTTGGATCAGGATTGCATTGTATCTGTAGATCACTTTGGGTAGAACTGATATTTTCACAATGTTGAGTCTTCCTATCCATAAGAAAGTTGTGTTTTTCCACTTATGCAGGTCTCTTTTGGTCTCTTGCAGTAGTATCTTGTAGTTTTCATTGTATAGGTCTTTTACGTCTCTGGTTAGATTTATTCTTAAGTATTTTATCTTCTTGAGGGCTATTGTAAATTGTATTGATTTGGTGATTTCCTCTTCGACGTTCTCTTTGTTGGTGTAAAGGAATCCAGCTGATTTTTGTGTGTTTATCTTGTATCCTGATATTTTGCTGAAATCTATTATTTCCAGTAGTTTTCTTGTGGATTCTTTGGGATTTTCCATGTATAAGATCAAATCATCTGCAAATAGAGATACCTTGACTTCTTCCCTCCCAATTTGGATGCCCTTTATTTCTTTTTATAGCCTAACTGCTCTGGCTAGTACCTCCATCAGAATGTTGAATAAGAGTGGTGATAAAGGCCATCCTTGTCTGGTTCCCAGTCTCCAGGGAAATGCTTACAGACTTTCTCCATTTAGGAGGCTGTTGGCTGTTGGCTTTATATAAATGCCCTTAATTACACTGAGGAATTTCCCTTCTATACCTATTTTTGAGTGTTTTTTTTTTTTTTACCATGAATGGGTGTTGGACTTTCTCAAATGTCTTTTCTGCATCGATCAGTAAGATTATGTGGTTCTTGTCTTTTATTTATGTGATGGATTATGTTGATTGTTTTTCTAATGTGGAACCATCCCTGCACAACTCGTATAAATCCCACTTAACCATGTTGAATTTTTTTTTTTTTTTGATATGTTGCTGAACTCTATTGGCTAGAACTTTGTTGAGGATTTTTGCGTCAATGTTCATGAGGGATATTGGTTTGTAATATTCTTTTTTTTTTTTTGTGGTGTCTTTGCCTGGTTTTGGTATCATAGTTATGCTGGCTTCATAGACTGAGTTTGGGAGTATTCCATCCTTTTCTATGCTCTGAAATACCTTTAGTAGTGGTGGTGTGTCATGGATTGAATTACGTCCCCAAAAAATGTGTGTATCAGTTTGGATGAGCCATGATTGCCGGTATTGTGTGATTTTCCCAAGTGTTGTAAATCCTGCCTCTATGATGTTAATGAGGGAGGATGCGTACCAGTTGTGTTAGTGAGAACTCAATCTACAAGACTGGATTGTGTCCTGAGGCAATCTCTTGAGATATAAAAGACAGAAGTGAGCAGAGAGACAGGGGACCTCATACCACCAAGAAAGCAGTGCCAGGAGCAGAGCATGTCCTTTGGACCTGTGGTCCCTGTGCAGAGATGCTCCTAGTCTGGGCAAACACTGAAGAGAAGAAGGCCAACTGAGAGAGAAAGGCTTCTCCTGGAGCTGATGCACTGAATTTGGACTTTTAGCCTACTTTACTGTGAGGAAATAAATTTTTCTTTGTTAAAGCCACCCACTTGTGGTATTTCTGTTGTAGCAGCACTAGATGACTAAGACAGAATTTGGTACTGAGAGAGTGGGGTTCTCCTCTAACAGATACCTAAAATGTGGAAGTGGTTTTAAAACTGTGAATGGATAGAGGTGCAGCAGCAACAGAGGACCAGCAGCATCAGAGTACCTGCAGCAGCAGAGAAGCGGCCAGTGGCAGAGAACACACAGCAGCAGAACCAGGAGACCAGTGCGAGACGGCACTGGAGCTGACCCACGGAGCGAGAGAGCTGAGTGCTGATACACGGGAGGTTTCCTGGCGGATTGGGGTGCCTCCAGGCACTTATCGGTGGAGCTACAGAACAATTGCCTCAGCAGGGCAGATATGGGCCTGAGGCCCGAGGGCCAAGAGGCCACAGGAAGCAGAAGCTGAAGAGACAAAGAACACAAGAAGCTGAGCTGCCTCAGGCTCAAAAGGTATGGCCAGGACCTCAGAGGTTTCAAAGGGTGGGGCCATGGCCTCTGGTGTTTCTGAGGGTAGAGATGTCACTCCGAAGGACTAGGAGAATGGTGCACCTAAAGCTGAGAGAGCAAAGTTGCTGTCCCAGGAGGCCTGGAAGGCAGAGCTGAAGTCCAGGACCAATGGGCCTCCACTCAGAATCCAGAGACTGTGGCCAATACCTAGAGTCTGGAGGGCAGGGCTATTGTGTAAATTGTCTCAGAGAACAGAATATTATTTTCAAAGCCTTGAGGGCTAATGTAATGTGTTCTCCTGACTTGCTTGGTGCCTGTTATCACTTCTTTTCCTCCAGTTTCTCCCATTTGTAGTGGAAATGTCTAGCTTGTGCCTGTTATGCCATTGTACCTTTGGAAGCAGATAACTTGTATTCTAGATTTCACAGATGGAGAAGAAATTTTGGATTTCAGACTTGGAGTTAAGACTTTTGTTATGATATGATGGGATGAATATGTTTTGCATGTTGCAAGGATGTGATTTTTTGGGGAGCCAAAGGGTGGAATGTCATGAATTGAATTATGTCCCCCAAAAAATGTGTATATCAATTTGGCTGGGCCGTGATTGCTGGTATTGTGTGATTTTCCCATGTGTTGTAAATCCTGCCTCTATGATGTAAATGAAGGAGGATGCATACCAGTTGTGTTAGTGAGTGAGGACTCAATCTACAAGACTGGATTGTGTCCTAAGGCAATCTCTTGAGATATAAAAGACAGAAATGAGCAGAGAGACAGGGGGACCTCATATCACTGAGAAAGCAGTGCCAGGAGCAGAGGACATCTTTTGGACCTGGGGCCCCTGCGCAGAGAAGCTTCTAGTCCAGGGGAACACTGAAGAGAAGAAGGCTGACAGAGAGAGAAAGCCTTCCACTGGAGCTAATGCCCTGAATCTGGACTTTTAGCCTACTTTACTGTGAGGAAATAAACTTTTTGTTAAAGCCATCCACTTGTGGTATTTCTGTTGTAGCAGCACTAGATGACTAAGACATGGTGTTAACTATTCTCCGAAAGTTTGGTCGAATTCTCCAGTGAAGCCATCCAGGCCAGGGCTTTTTTTTGTTGGGAGTTTTTAAATTACTTTTTCAAGCTCTTCTTTTGTTATGGGTTTATTTAGTTGTTGTACCTCTGTTTGCATTAGTTTAGGTAGCTAGTGAGTTTCTAGAAATTTGTCCACTTACTCTAGGTTTTCAAATTTGTTAGAGTATAATTTTTCATAGTATTCTGTTATGATTCTTTTAATTTCAGTTGGGTCTGTTGTGATATCACCCATCTCATTTCTTACACAGGTTATCTACTTCCTTTTCTGTTTTTCTTGTCAGATTGGCCGATGGTTTATCAATTTTGTTGATCTTTTCAAAGAACAAGCTTTTGGTCTTGTTAATGCTTTCAGTTGCTTTTCTATTCTCTATTTCATTTAATTCTGCTCTAATTCTTATTATTTCCTTTCTTCTGATGCCTGAGGGCTTCTTTTGCTGCTCTCTTTCTACTTGTTCCAGTTGTAGGGTGAATGTTTTGATTATAGGCCTTTCTTCTTTTTGGATGTGTGCATTTCTTGATATAAACTGACCTCTGAGCACTGCTTTTGCTGTGTCCCAAAGGTTCTGGTAGGATGTGTTTTCATTCTCTTTTGATTCTATGAATTTCTTTATCCCATCCTTAATTTCTTCCATAACCCAGTAGTTTTTGAGCAAGGTATTGTTCAGTTTCTGTGCATTTGATTTTTTTTTCCTTGCTTTTTGTGTTGTTGATTTCTACTTTTATGGCTTTATGGTCAGAAAAGATGCTTTGTAATATTTCTACGTTTTGGATTTTGTTAAGCCTTGCTTTATGGCCTAATATGTGGTCTATTCTGGAGAATGTTCCATGTGCATTGGAAAAGAAAGTATACTTGGCTGCTGTTGGGTGGAGTGTTCGATATATGTCTATGAGATCAAGTTGGTTGATTGTAGCATTTAGCTCTTCTGTGTCTTTATTGAGCTTCTTTCTGGATGTTCTGTCCTTTACTGAAAGTGTTGTGTTGAAGTATCCTACTACTATTGTGGAGCTGTCTTTCTCTCTTTTCAGTGCCATTAGAGTTTGTTTTATGTGTTTTGGAGCCCTTTCATTGAGTCTGTAAATATTTATTATAGTTATACCTCCTGGTGTATTGACCCTTTAATCATTATATAGTGTCCTTCCTTATTGTTTGTGATGGATTTTACTTTAAAGTCTATTTTGTCAGAGATTAATATTGCCACTCCTCCTCTTTTTTGAGTGTTGTTTGCCTGATATATTCTTTTCCATCATTTGAATTTTAGTTTGTTTTTGTCTTTAAGTCTAAGGTGTGTCTCTTGTAGGCAGCATATAGACGGATCCTGCTTTTTTAATCCAATCTGCCACTCTCTATCTCTTTATTGGTGCATTTAGTCCATTTACATTCAGCGCAATTATTGATACATATGAGTTTAGTGCTGTCATTTTGATGTTTTGTGTGTGTGTGTGTTTTGTTCACAGTTTCTTTGTTCCACTTAATTTTCTGTGCTGAGTCGTTTTTTTTATGTGTTTTCTTTTCATCTTTTTCATTGTTGTTGAATTTGTGTTTGCTGGGTCTTCACGTTTTTCTAGTTTTTTTAATTTTGACTTGTAGGATTGTTAGCTTCCTTTGTGGTTACCTTAATTTTTACCCTTATTTTTCTAAGTTTATACCAGTCTTTTATTTCTTCATATTGCCTTGACTTCCTCTCCATGTGTGACATCTATGTCTACATTTTTTAAGTCCCTCTTTTTTGTCTGAATGTTGTCATATTTTACATATTGACATCTGTTTCCCTATTTTCGGTGTTTTAACTTTGATTTATTTTTGTGACTTCCCTATCTGGGTTGATATCTGGTTGCTCTGTCTTGTGTTCTAGTCTTGGGTTGTTATCTGACATTATTGCTTTTCTAACCAGAGGACTCCCTTTAGTATTTCTTGTAATTTTGGTTTGGTTTTTGCAAATTCCCTAAACTTCTGTTTATCTGGAAATGCACTAATTTCACCATCATATTTGAGAGACAGTTTTGCTGGATATATAATTCTTGGCTGGCAATTTATTTCCTTCAAGACTTTATATATGTCATCCCATTGCCTTCTTGCCTGCATGGTTTCCGCTGAGTAGTCCAAGTTTATTCTTACTGACTCTCCTTTGTAGATGACTTTTCATTTATTCCTAGCCACTCTTAAAATTCTGTCTTTATCTTTGGTTTTGGCAAGTTTGATTATGTCTTGGTGACTTTCTTTCGGGATCTACCTTATGTGTGGTTCAGTGAGCATCTTGGATAGATATTGTGTCATCTTTCACGATACCAGGGAAGTTTTCTACCAACAAATCTTCAACAATTCTCTCTGTATTTTCTGTTATCCCCCCCTGTTCTGGTACTCCAATCACTCGTAGTTTATTCCTCTTGATAGAGTCCCACATAATTCTTAGGATTTCTTTATTTTTTTTTTTTAATCCTTTTATCTTATTTTTCCTCAAATAAGTTGGTTTCAAGTGCTTTATCTTCAGTCTTACTAATTCTGATTTCCATTGCCTCAGTTCTGCTCCTATGACTGTCTATTGAGTTGTCTAATTCTGAAATTATATTGTTAATCTTCTGGATTTCTAATTGCTGTCTCTCTATGGATTCTTGCAGTCTGTTAAATTTCTCATTATGCTCTTCTCTAATCTTTTTAATTTCCTCTATTGCGTGTTCTGCATTTTGCTTAATTTCCTTCCTTATTTCTTGAAGAGTTCTGTATATTAATCTTTTGTATTCTGCCTCTGGTAATTTCAAGAAATTTTCTTCCTCTGGAAAATTTCTAGATTCTTTATTTTGGGAGCTTGCTGAAGCCATCATGGATTGCCTCTTTATGTGATTTGATATTGACTGTTGTCTCTGAGCCATCAATATGTTATTATATTTATTTATTTTTGCTAACTGTGTCCTAGCTTCTTGTTTTGTTTTGATATGCCCAAATAGGTTCCTCGTATGAGCTAGTTTGATTATTGGCACCTTTAAAGCTCTAACGTCCCATCACCAGGTGGTTAGATCTGTTACTAGGTATGTGAGCTCAGGAGTCTGCCCACTCCGCCTGTATGGATTCAGCTCCGGTGCCCCCAGAGATAGACACCAATTGTGTGGTATAGGCTCTCACTTACCATCCTAGACAGGCATGGGTGATGGGTGTAGGCACGGTCATCTGTCAGTAGCAGGGTGACACACTCCGAGCAAGGCAGGGGGCTGGCTGACCGCTGCCCGCAAGTGTCCAGGAGGAAGGTGTGTCCCTGTTCCACAGAGTTCCTAGGTGGGTTGGTTTTGCAGCTGGACTATGAACATTCAGTAAGTCTGGTCTTTTTATGAATTTGAGTTTTTTCCTACATTTTTCATACATTCTAACTGGGACCTTCTATTGTGTCCCTGGTCAAAACAGTTGTTGGTGGTAGCCAGGCATCATCTAGTTTTCTGGTCTCAGGCAAGAAGAGGCTGTGGTTTACGTGGCCATTAGTCCTATGGACTAATTTCTTCCTTGAGTCTTTGATCTCTTTCACTCTCCTTTGTTCCAGATGGAAGAGACCAACAGTTGTACCTTAGGTGACTGCTCTCAAGCTTTTTAACCACTGTGCCACTGGGGCTCCAAGACAGCCTCTATATTCCAAATGTCTAGGATAGTGCTTGATAGGTCAGATGCTAAAAAGAAAAATTGTTAAATGAATTAATTAATGAAACAAACTTCTTTTTGATTCTCAAGAAGCTGCTATTATTGTCTTTCTTTTGATTTTATGACAAGATTCAAAATCACTCAAGTAAATGTGTAAATGCAACTTGACCCTACAAATGCCAGTAAATTTCCTTTAGTCATTAAACCAGCACAATCCACATTTGGCTCATCCTGCATGCACAGAAGAGCCAGCTGTGACTGTTAGTTGACCTCAACAGAGGATGCAGCAACAGGTGGAACCAATCAGAAGGAAAATCAGCAGCCAAATCCTATTCTGAAGAAAGAGGTCCCACAAGAATCACATCACCTCCTGTTTCCTGGCCGCCTCCTAGAATTTTCATCATCAGTACACCTGTGCGGCCGCCATCTTGCTGCCCAAATTACATACAAGCCCTGCTTCCCCATAGCTCAGGGAGTCGATCTGGGGGACTTCCTCCCAGTTCCTTGTTCTGCATGTTGCGATAAAGTTACTTTCTCTTTATCAAAGACAGGTGTTCAGATAAGTGACAAATCTGAGCGCGCTGGACAAGGACTCACCTTCCTGGGTTTGGTAACATAAATGGCTGAACTGTACTTTATAATAATATTCCTCCCAAGGGTGTATTATTTGCTTTGGTACTTCAGCATGTTATTTTGTTCATATACACTTAGCATATAAAAGGTCTAATTAAAATTGTAAAATATTTAAAAATTGTAAATATGCTTTTAATTATAAGCAAACCCTGTATATGTGTATATTTATTATCTGAAAACATAAGTGTAGAATGGTTCCCAAATGTTAAAACAAGTGGCAAATGGGGAGGGAAAGAGAAAGAGAAATTTTTATAATAGTAATGTTTTTCTTCATTCAATAACAAGATAATTAGAATTAGATATAAATATATTTGCCAAGTTGTCCTCTTAAAATAGATTCACAGAGCACAAAAGCATATTTAAGCCAGTTTTATCATAATTTTCTCATGAATTTAAAACAAAACTGAAGCATCAAACATTTGCGTTCTGTCTCTGGCACTGCAAAATCTATTAAGTTCTTGTGAAAAGCTGCGGAGTGGTTTTGAATTACAGGGAGAGATCTGAGTTCCTTGTTTGACTAATGAGTCATCCATCCACAGAGGTCTAGATGACAGAGAGTAGAGGAGGACTATTTTCCCCATATTAATAGATAATTTCAGGGACAATGTAGAATGAATCAATGTTCACGTTTGGGAAAAAAAGGACTCTACATTTTTGCCTTAGATAAAAACATTTTTACAAAGCCAAACTATCTGTATTTAATTTTCAAATTACAGCTCACTCTCCATGTTTTTACTCCCTGAGCAGTGCAAACAGTTACTGTGCTTGGCTGCTGACTGGAAGTTTGGAGGTTTGAGTCTTCCCAGAGGCACACAGGAAGTCAAGCCTGGCAATTTGCCTTCTGAAAAATTGGCCACTAAAAATCCTATGGAGCACAATTCTACTTTGATACACATGGGGTCACCATGAGTTGAAGTTGACAAGACAGCAACTATTGGTTCTGTGTCACCACAGATCCCCAATTCCTTTTTATTGTTGCTCCGTCACATGTGCACACAGACAGACACAGCCATGACCATAGAAGAGCTTACAGGTTCTACTATGTGAAGTAATATTATTCTTTTCCAATATCAAACTTCTTTAATCACCATTTCCTCATGGTACTGTTGAACAACTTTTTATTGCTGCTGATTTTAAGCCCTATTAACACTTATTAAACAAAGTCAAGTTCAAAAGGTAGCTTTGATATTTCAAATCACATACAGAAAAGAATGAGTGAAGTGGAATTTGGTGAAATTTACTGGAATTTTCAGAAAATTTTTTTTACAGATAATGATAATAATTAAAATGTTGAAATAGCTGATGTAATTAAATATTGAAATGGAGAAATGTCAAGCAGCTATTCAGCTAAGAGCATATTTCTGTGACATTCAAGTTTTTAAAAGCAATTTCCATATCCAAAGAAATATTAGGGTTCATCTGTTCAGCAGGAAATGTTTGTGTTTTGTGACTTGGCTGGGAGATTACAGACGTCCCTCGTCCCTCTTTCTGAGCCTCTTAACTCAGCTGGCATTGCCTTGCCTTCAGAAAGGGCTCATAGACCCCAGAATCTCAAGGCTGAGCTACATGACACTGCTTCTCTTGGCCATTGCTTTTTTTTTTTTTTTTTAATTCTGTGCCTTTGCCTTACTCCATTCATTTCTTCAAATATTTCTTGAGGGTTATAGTGAGTTGAAGAGAATTTGGGGCTGATCAAGAGAAGGTATGACCAAGGGACAGCTGTGCACAACAAGCCATTTATTGGGGCTAAAACAGTGACAGTTCCCACAGCAGGTCTTCCAGAGGCAAGCAGTTCAGGGAGCCAGGAGAATGGGAGGAGGGCATGGGAAACCACGGGGAAAAAGAGTAGGGGTCTCCTGTAGCAAGGTGGGGAGTCTCTGGGTCAGAGAGGTCCAAAGACAGCAGTATCTTAAAAAAACAAACCCATTACTGTTGAGTCGATTCCTACTGATAGAGACCCTATAGGACAGAGTAGAACTGCCCCATAGGTTTCCAAGGAGCAGCTAATGGATTTGAACTGCAGAAATTTGATTAGCAGCCATAGCTTTTAACCACTGCGCCACCAGCAGCTTCAGGTCCTTATAAATACAGCTTGTTGTCTTATCTAGGGATACCAGATGTTGGGTGCAGTTTCATTGGGTATGTGGCTAAAATATGCTTATTTCAGGTATTTTTTAAACAATTGAATGTGTGCAAATTTGAGTGTGGTACCAGACAGCTGTTTGGGGTTAACCAGCCTCAGCTTGCTATGAAGAAATAAACAACCTGGGGGTCATACACGGAGGCCATTTTTTAAAATCCATTTCTATAACAAGGGTTAAATATTTGTCAGGCATAAGTTGTCTTTCAAGACCTGGCCAAATTATCACTTGCTTGGTGAAGCTTTCCCTTGTCTCCCCAGAAAGAATGAGGTGGGAAGGTAGAGTGGGAAGAATAGCTCTGTGCCTGGACTAGTCCTTTTTTTTTTTTTGATATATATTTTTTTATTGTACTTTAGATGAAGGTTTACAGAACAAATAGTTTCTCATTAAACAGTCAGTACAGTACACATGTTGTTTTATGACATTGGTTAACAGCCCCATGACATGTCAACACTCTCCCTTCTTGACCTTGGAGGACCCTTTTTTTTTTTTTTTTTTGGTGAAAATATACATAGCCAAAGTTACATCATTTCAAAAGTTTCTACATGTACAATTCAGTGACATCGATTACATTCTTCCAGTTGTGCTGCTACTCTCACTATCCTTTTCCGAATTGTTCCAGCACCATTATCTTCAGCTCACTGCCCCCTAGGCTTCCCATCAAACCTTTTGAGTTGCTGTTGTCAATTTAATCTCACATAGATAATTCTTCTTCTTCTTTTTTTTTTTTTGTAACTTAGATGAACATTTTCAAAACAAATAGTTTCTCATTAAACAGTACACATATTGCCCTATGACAATGGTTAACAACCCCACTACATGTCAACACTGTCCTTTCTCAACCTTGGGTTCCCTATCACCAGCTTTCTTGTCCTCTCCTGCCTACTAGTCCTTGTCCTGGACTGCTGTGCCTCATTAGTCCCGTTTTGTTTTATGAGGCTGTCCAATCCCCAGCTGAATGGTGAACTTCAGAAATGATTTCACCACTGAGCTAAAAGTGTGTCCGGGCGTCATAATCTTGGGGTTTCTCCAGTCTGTCAAGACAGCAAATCTTGTCTTCTTTTTGTGAGTTAGAATTTTGTCCTACATTCTTTTCCAGCTCTGTCCAGGACCCTCTAATGTGATCCCAGTCAGAGAAGTCAGTGGTGGTAGCCGGGCACCATCTAGCTGTACTGGACTCAGTCTGGTGGAGGCCTTGGTAGCTGTGGTCCATTAGTCCTTTGGACTAATCTTTTCTTTGTATCCTGTTCTCTTAATTCTCCCTTGCTCCCGAAGGGGTGAGACCAGTGGAGTGTCTTAGATGGCTGCTCACAAGCTTTTAAGACCCCTGACACTACTCACCAAGGTAGAATATAGAACATTGTCTTTATAAACTGTGTTATGCCTGTTGAGCTAGATGTTCCCCGAGACCATGGCCCCCACAGCCCTCTGCCCAGTAGACTGGTCCTTTTGATGCTGATGTGGAGAAATGTCTGCATTGCATGTTCATCTAAGAATGTGTCCTTGCATTGCTCTCCCTTGAAGTCCCATCTCTTGGACCTTTACCAGCACAGCATCTTCTTATGGAAGATGAGGGGCAAAGAAAAGAGCAAGGGAAAAGCCAGTGTAAGAATTAAAAAGTAGTCGCCCCTGTGTTCTCATACATTGAGTGAATTGTGTGCCCTGTAAACAAATCAGATACACCAGTATCAGACATCTAAATTTTGTAAACTTAAAGGTATCTTATGTTGTCATTGTTGCTCTTAGCTGCCATCAGTTTGGCTCCAACTTGTGGTGACCTTATGTACAGCAGAACGAAACACTGCCTGGTCCTGCACCATCTTCACAATTGTTGATATGTTTGAGTCCATTGTTGCAGCCATTGTGTTAATCCATCTCACTGAGGGTTTCCCTCACCTTCACTGACCCTCTGCTTTACCAAACATGACATCCTTTTCTAGCTGTTGATCTTTTCTAATGATATGTCCAAAGTAAACCAGTCAAAATCTTGCCATCTTTGCTTCTAAGGAACATTCTGGTTGTACTTTATGCACTTTCTATATTCCCTATTGTGGTGAAATGAGTTCCTTTATGTGGTCTTGTGTGTTGGTCCTTTGGAAAAACAACTTGAGAAATTTTTCCCCTAAGCCCTGAAGAGTTAACTTTGCCCTAGTTTTCTACCCTGGAAGATTTGTTACTTTTCTCCATGTTGATTGACATTTCCTGGGTAAGCTGTAAACAACTTGTTATTTGATACTTTTTGTCTGGCCCTGGGCTGCAGCCTGTGCTGTGATTGGTATGCACCTTGCAGGGACTGGTCAAAGTACTATGCAAATGAGATGACTATAGACTATGCAAATGAAGTGTCTGTGGCCTACCAAGAAGGGATTGGTCAGTTCATGGCTCTGGTGGGAAGGCCATGCCTCAAAATTGATGAGGAGTTTGTGTACATGTGCAGCCAACCCCAAAGAAGGTTTTGGGACAGGAGACAGGAAGCAGAAGCAGAAGGAAGAAGAGAGAGAGGAGGCAAGGAACCTCCTAAAAGAGCTGTAACATGGGTCAAGGACTGTACCACTGAAGACAACAATAGGCCCAGAAGGGGCTCTGTGGCAGAGTTGACAGCAGAGAGGCCAAAGGCAAAGAGATCTGTCCTGAGGAGGCCTACAGGAACCTGTCCTGATGTGGCCTAGAGGAGCTTGTCCTCAGGAGGCTGAGAGGAGGCCTGCATGGCCAAGAGGAGCTGAGAGACCTGTCCTGCAATGAAGGAGACTTCACCTACATGCTTGCTGATCCTGATTCTAAGTTGTAGCTTGTTGATCCTGATCTCGAGTTATACCCTGTTACTCTCCTAATAAACCACTTAACTGTAAGTATGGTCTGTGAGTTTTGTGTGGCCATTGCAACAGATTATTGAACCAGAAGAGGAGTATAGAGTGCCCTGAGAGGGATGGATGGTGTCAGAACTGGTAAAAAGGTTGAAGGATGGAGTTCTGCCTGACCTCAGAGGAACCAGCTTTGGGCTAATCCTGATCATTATCCCCTCTAAAGTTGGACAGGTTCTGATGCTACTACCACTACTACCGTTCCACACCTACATTTATTTTTATTTTGCAACCTTTAGCTTTGTGGTAAATGTCTTTAAAATATCCCAGCCTATCTCAGGAAGCTGAGAGGAAAAAGAAAAAAAAATTCTGGTTTTGCTCCAACTTGTGTTGGAGAGAGAAGCTGTCCTAGTTACTATTGCTGTATTACAAACCAGCTTAGAACTTTGTGATGAAAAACAATAATTTAATTATGCTTATGGGTTTTGAGGGCCAAGAATTCAAACAGGACACAATGGGGATGTCTTGTCTCTTGTTCTATGATGTCTATGGACCTGGTTGTGAAGACTTTGTGATTGGGGATGACATAACTAACAGATAGAGGCTGAACACAACTGCAGGCTCCTTCATTCACACATATAATACCTGGGCTGGGATAACTCAAAGGCTAGGCTTAGCTAGGGCAGTAGCTTTGAGCACCTACACATTGACTCTCCATGAGGCTTGGGCTTTTGACAGCATGGTGCCGGGTTCTGAGAGGCAGTGTCCCAAGATGGGGTGACTGGGGAGTGAGTGTTCCAGGACAACTGGAAACTGCACAGCTTCTACGTCTCTTCCACAGAACTTTATTTTCACATTCTTTCCAGAGGATTGTCAGATAATTGTGGGCCTGCTTTAAAACTGCTCTAGAGCTGGGTTATTGTATCCCTTGGGCATGAAACCAGTGGCCATCAAGTGGATTCAGACTCCTGGCGACCCCTCGTGTGCAGAGTAGAACTGAGCTCCATAGGATTTTCATGATGTGAACTTTCAGAAGCAGATTGCCAGGTCTTCATCTGCTGCACTTCTGGGTATATTTGAACTACCAACCTTTCAGTTAGTAGACGAGAGCTTAACTGTTCTCACAACCCTGGATGGCTACTAACCAAAAGATTGATGGTTTGAAATCCAGTGGTGCCTCTGAAGAAAGGCATGATGATGTGCTTCATAAGCACACAGCCAGGCAAACCTTGTGGAGCACAGTTCTACTCTGTAACATATGGGATCACCATGAGTTGGAATCAACCCACCAGCAACAGGTTTTTGGGTTTTTCTTGTTGTTTGGGGCATGTAAGGAAGATGGAGTAGAGTCTTACATTGAAAAGTGAACCCAAGGAAGAAAAGGTAAAATTAATTGGGAAAGAGGAGGGAGTTTCTTGCACAGATGCTTGTTGCTAGCTAAGCTGTATCCATCTAAAGTGTTTATTGCTTAAACTTTAGTTTTGTTTTACCTTACCTCTTTCAATTGATATGTTAAAATCGAACTCATTACATTCTGCCTCCGTCCACGCCTACCCTTTAAAACTAGTTCTTCAAAGGGTGATTTCTGTCACACCACACCCTCAGATCCCATCTTTCCCCTTCCTTGGCTGAGGGCTGCTTCATGGGCATGTCCCCTGTGCCATAGCAAGCACAGGGCCCGTGCTAAGAAGGGCTTTGCATATGGTTTAATGCTCTGCTGTCGCCATCTGAATATTCTTAGCAATTTTACCTTTGAACTTGTGTTTTGCAAGTGAAGTCCAAAGGGACAGTGGAGTAGGTGTGTGAGCAGAAGAGATGTTCTGGGTGGCGAGACATGTATGTAGTTGTGGTCCAGCAGCAGCTCGTGGGCACGGGCAGAGGGGCCAGCAGTTGTCCTGTGTGCATGTGCACGCCTTGCGGGGAATCCGGGCTGCCCTGAGGCCCTGCGGGAGTGGCTGGGTGAGATCTTGGGCCCCGATTCATGGCGCGCCAGTGATGGCAGCAGCAGAAGCAGCCATGGCTGCAGTAGAGAGGAGAGACGACATACAGGAGCAGCGCGAGGGCCCACCGTGGAAGGCCAGCTTGCCGGTCTGTCCCGTCCCTATGGTGTCTGCACAAAGATGGCACTCCAGGATTAGTACTGGGACAGGAACTGCCAGCGCTCAGGAAGTTAACTTTGTCAGTAATTATCACAAAGTAAAAACGTACATAGCAATAAAACATATCAGGGAGTTATTACCATTCTTCAAGAGTTTAGAATTTTTGGTTTGAGAAGTGCTGCAAATTGCCAAGCAAATATCATAGGCTTAGAAATAGAAATTAAATTTAAAGATTGTCACATTTAATGGAAAAGAACATATCTTCATATGAAACTTCAAATGGACCAATTATTAACAAGGAAGATATTTTTTAAATTACTTTTTCCTTAAAATTGAGGCTACAGCACTAAAAGTCTAAGCAGGAGTTTTGAATTATATACAAATTACAAACCCATTTTTGGTTTCTTGTATGACCTCTACAAGTTACAGGATGTGAAAGGAAACATTAAAATGCTATGGTATAAATTTACGTTTAATACTGAATTCAGACTTACATGGAAATGATTTATATGAAGAGTGAAATATTTTTGAAAAAATTGATCCATGATAATCATCAGCTGTAAAACCCAGCCTGCTGCCATTGAGTCGAATCCGACTCCTAGGGATTCTATAGGACGGAGGAGAATAGCCCCGCAGGCTTTCCAAGGCTGAAAATCTTTATGGAAACAGACTGCCACATCTTTCTCCCACAGAGTAGCTGGTGATTGGAACCACCGGCCTTTCTGTTAGCAGCTGAGTGCTTACTAAAATGCATATTTTGAAATAATTTATCAGAAATTTATCTCATTGCTTTTGCAGCCTATAAAATACTCTAAACTGCTCCAATGACAGTTGCATCCTCAGAAAAACTTATTAAAATTAAAAATTATCAACAAATTATTTGTGATCTTTCATTTAGCAAGAGTAACTGATGCCACCTTCAATCATTTTGATTAAAAATGAAGTATGCAGTACTCTACAGTGAAAGTATAAAGTCCAATGATCTAATGAATAAACATGCAGAAAACTGATCCAGAAAAATCTTATATTCAATCAATGCATCACATTATAAAGTATTATTATTTATTGCATTATATAAAAGTATGACATCAAAATACTATTTTTTGCAATCTGTAAGTTTATGTTCTTACTTATGTATTGCTATACCCCATTATATTTTATAAGTAGTAAAAGATTTTTAAATGAAAAAGCTTAATATTTTAGTACCTTTAATAGGGTTTTCAAGCTATGACATTTTGGAAGCAGATCTCCAGGCCTGACTTCCAAGGCGCCCCTGGGTAGGTTTGAACCACCAACTTTTCAGCTAGTAGTCAAGCACTTATCCACTTGTGCCACCCAGGGACTCCTATCTCATGCTTAGGAGCTATTATCTATTCTCTATTCTTTGAAAATCTTAGAAAGATTTGAGCATAGTGATGCCATAATCAGAAAGATGTTTATAAAGAAATACTCTGACCCACTAAATAGGATGATTTAGAAGGGAAGGGAGATATAGTGCCCATGTACATTTATTAATGATTAACTTTAAAATTCTGTTATTACTTTGAAATTTACCACAGTTTTCTTGGGGGAAAAAAAAAAAAAACCCAAGGAGGCATCATTTAGAAAGAACAACTTTATCAGAAGGCTTATAATTTTGCCCAGCAAATTGCAGCATATTATAAACTCAGAATAAATGACTCCTATTGAAATTTGTATGCTGGGACGATAATCAAAGAAGCTGGACTATAATAAGAATAACGTGGCATCAGGATTAGAAGACTCATCAACAACTTGTGCTAGGCAGATGACACAACCGTGCTTGCTGAAAGCGAAGAGGACTTGAAGCACTTATTGATGAAGATCAAAGACCACAGCCTTCAGTATGTATTACATCTTAACATAAAGAAAACAAAAATCCTCACAATGGACCAATAAGCAACATCAAGATAAGTGGTAACAACATTGAAATTGTCAAGGATTTCATTTAACTTGGATCCACAATCAACTCCCATGGAAGCAGCAGTCAAGAAATCAAAGGACGTATTGCATTGGCAAAATCTGCTGCAAAAAACTACTTTAAAGTGTTAAAAAGCAAAGACGTCACCTTGAGGAGTCAGGTGCATCTGATCCAAGCTATGGTGTTTTCAATTGCCTCATATGCACGTAAAAACTGGACAATGAATAAGGAAGACCAAAGAATTGGTGCCTTTGAATTATGGTATTGGAAAAGAATACTGAATATACCATGGACTGCCAGAAGAATGATCAACTGTGTCTTGGAAGAAGTACAGCCAGAATGCTCCTTAGAAGGGAGGATAGTGAGACTTTATGTATTTTGGACATGTTATCAGGAGAGACCAGTCCCTGGAGAAGGACATTATGCTTGGTAAAGCAGAGGGTCAGTGAAAAAGAGGAAGACCCTTAACAAGATGAACTGAGACAGTGGCTGCAACAATGCACTGAAACATAGGAAGGATTGTGAGGATGAAGCGGGACAGGGCAGTGTTTCGTTCTGTTGTACATGGGGTCAATATGGATTGGAATCAACTTGATGGCACCTATCAACAACATTGAAACACTAAATTAGTAACAAAAAAGATCCAGACTATCTAATGTTTCCTAAATGGGACATAGAGTTTCAAAAAAACAAAAAAACAAAAGTGACTTCTGGAAGCTTTGGATGATTTGCTTAGGTTCTTATAATTTCCTGATGCCGGGTCTTCTATATGAAACCTTACTACAGTCTATTCAACACAGTTGCAATAACACTGTATTCAGAATAAGAGAGTAATTCAGAATAGAAATGGATCTGAACGCTCAGAAGTTCAGGTGAATGAGCTAGAAATGGTAGAGAGAGCCTCTACTCTCCAGCTCTAGGACTTTGCAGCTAGCTTTCAAGAGATCCAAGAGCCTTGGTGGCACAGTGGTTACGGGCTCGACGCTAATCAAAAGGTTGGTGGTTTGAACCCATCAGCTGCTCCATGGGAGAAAGATGTGGCAGTCTGCTTCTGTAAAGATTAGAGTCTTGGAAACTCTCTGGGGCAGTTCTACTCTGTCCTATAGGGTCACTATGAGTCAAAATCGGCTCAATGGCAATGGGTTTGGTTTTTTAGGTTTTTCAAGGAATCAGTAAATTATCATACTGCCAGGTAAGGATTTGAAGGAAATGGTAGAATGGACACAGCTGTCTGCACCACAAGGTCTGGAGGTTGCAAGGAAACATCTGGAAGCTGCTGAAAGGTCTACCATGTCCAGGCATCTATCTGTCACTCCCAAAAGAGAATGCTGTTTCTGCTTCTCTTATGCCTTCCCCTATCTCCTGCAACTGCTTGATAGGGGTTCTAGAAATGGTATTCCCATGCTCCAGCTCCTGTGACTTTGGAGAGAGCATAATAGGGAGTGTGGTGGGGATGAATGCTGGTTTAAAGAAAGATCTTCACCTACCTACTCTTCAAAGTCAGGCTAGTGATAAATGATCTTTGGCTTCAGTGCGTTGTATATTATAACCGTTTAGAGTAGTTTACTAAGATAGGCTTGCTAGTTGACAGCAGGGACTAGTTTACAGCAAGAAAGCAAGAGACATGCCAGGAAAGAGGTACCCTGAGATGTACTCTTACCCAACTCCCACCACCAAGCCACAAGTTTTTGGTCTAATCTGGAATTTCACTATAGTTGGGAATCCTTCTGTCAGTAAGATCAGAACATGCACAAACAGGACCACACTAAACTACTCTATTTGGGAGATTATTTATTTATTTGACTAATATTTATTGAGTGTCTACTATGCTCCAGGCATAATGAAAAGTGGAAACGGAAAGCATGCTTTTTACAGCCATATAAATTCTTCATCATTTGGCTATACTATCATTTACTTAACAATCTTCTCTTGTTAGACATTAGAGGATTTTATTTTATGAAACAATTTTGTATGTAAGTCTTTGTCTTCTTTCTAATAAATCCCTTAATGCCTCGATCAAACATCATTTGACTGAAAGGAACAAAAAATTGCTCAAGTGAAAAGGTAGTTTGATACCACTACACTCCCACTAGAATGGCTAAGATTTAAAAAAAAAAGGAAAATAACAAATGTTGACGAGAATGAGGAGAAATGATAACCCTTGCCTACTACTAATGGAAATGTAAGATGGTACAGCCGCTATGAAAAATAGTTTGGTGGTTCCACAAAAAGTTAAACATAGAGCTACCATTCTTGTTGTCGTTAGTTGCCACTGAGTTGGTTCCAACTCGTAGTGACCCTGTGTACAACAGAACGAAGCACTGCCCGGTCCTGTGCCATGCTCACAGTTGTTGCTATGTTTGAGCCCATTGTTGCAGCCACTGTGTCAATACATCTCATTGAGGGTGTTCCTCTTCATTGTTGACCCTCTACTTTACCAAGCACGGTGTCCTTCTCCAGGGACTGGTCCCTCCTGATAACAGAGCTACCACATGACCTAGCAATTCCACTCCTAGGTATATACCCAAGAGACTTGAAGGCAGATATGTAAAGAGACACATGTACACCAGCGTTCACTGTTCACGATAGCCAAAAGGGGAAATAAGCTAAATGTCCATCAAGAGATGAATGGATAAACAAAACATGGTACATACATACAATGGAATACAACTCAGTCATAAAGAGAAATGAAGCTCTGATTCATCTTACAATATGGATGAACCTTGAAAACATTTTGCTGAGTGAAGTAAGTCAATCACAAAAGGACAAATATTGTATGATCCTACTTAGATGAAATAACACAAATCGGCAAATGTATAGAAAAAAATCAAAGTTTAACAGTGGTTACCAGGAATGGGAGGGTGGGGAAAAGAGATAATCATTGTTTAAGAAGCATTAAGTTTCTGTTTATGGGGATGGAAAATTTGGCAAAGGATATTGGTGATGGTTGCACAACAGGATTGATGTAATTAGTGTCACTGAATTAAACACGTGGAAAATATTGAATTGGAAAATGTGTTACATATATTTTTACAATACAAATTATAGTTTCTAATGTGAAAGGCAAGTCTATGAATGATTTAGGAGATCCATACCACTATTAGTATGTACTATCAATTTTCAATTATTCATTGTTTTATTCTGGATTATGTTTGGTGAATTTAACATCAGTCTAAACTCAGCAAGATCAGAAAATAAATCTGCTGCAAGTATAAAGATATGTTTATAACAACAGATTCCACTGAATTAGGCAGAATATGATATTCTGAAGTTTAGATAATATTTTATAATCTTCAGAATCAGCTGTAATTATTTGTGACTAAGTGTTTGATTAAAAATTGCAGCCTTCATAGGCATCTACTTCATCTACGAAGTATGTGCTACAATTCCATTTTAAAACGTGGAAACTATTTCCATGAGAGAAATTAATTGCTAAAATGTTGATTATATGGAGCTGCTATTTGGAGTAGACAAAGAGTGTCCAAATGTTTCTGGATTCTAACAGAAATCTTAAAGCTGTTTATTTCCTGCTTTTAAATGTAATCTTGGCCTTATTTAAATTTGTAATACTTAATATGTATTTTGTTATGATTCAGTCATGTGGATATTTAAAAATGTCGTTAAACATAAGGTAGGCAGTGGCTTCAAAAACACAGTGAATGTGGGTTGATGTGCATAGCTTTTAGTGTAAATTTCTCATGGAAGCTAAAAAAACCTTCATGGAAGATAGTAATACTGCTCCAGCTCTGTTGGAAATATGGGAGCAAATAATAGACATAATCCCTTTTCCCCTAGAGTTGTTGGGTTAGCCTTTGATTGTCCCTCTTCCTGTTCAGGTATATTCACTGCATCTGTGCCAGGATCCATTCCTTTCCTGCCTTCTTTAGACTTCACTCCATCAATTATGCACACCCCCACCCCCATTGCTTCAGCATCTTCCTTTCAACGTATTGCCCCTCTCATCCTATGAGCATGTTCAAGTTTTTTTAATTATAAAATAGCAATCCCTCCTAGATTCTATCCTGTTCTCTCTTCTCAGCCAAACCTGAATTCTCTCTTCCACAGTCTCCACTTACTTATTTTCAGCTGTTCGACTTTAAGTCCCCAATATTCCAATGAATCAACAATGGTAAAGGTCACAGGTGACTTCAACAATCCCAGATCCAAAGAACTCTTCAAATGGACTCTTTTCAGACACTCTCGTACTCAACCTCGCTTATGTTTGACACATATGACTGGCTATATTGCAGCTCTATATGCTTTTAAATGACACAAATCTTCCCTGGTTTTCATTCTACTGCTCGGATAATTTCTTCTCATTTTTATAGGCTCCTCCTTTACTGCCTTCTCCTTAAACTTGGTCTTTCCCAGGGTTCTCTCCTTGGTCTGGTTTATTCCACTCCCATCACCTAATATGATCTAGAGAACCCCAGGGGATTGGCTTCACTGAGTTAGTAAACACTGTACAATTGTAATGCGTAATTTTGTTTACATGTGCATCTTTGCTGGGAAGAAGTTCCATAGATTTCGTTATATTCTCAAAGTGGTTCACCAATGAAAATGTAAAATCCACTAAATGCAATTCATTATCCTATTAAGTTCTTAATATCTTAGCATTTTGTAATACCCTGAAGTCTGACTCAGCTCCACCCTGAGTTTTAGTTTAGATTTATACCGCTCAATTGGCCAGCAATTCATTTCCTCATTCCCTTTGGCCCTTTAAATATCCATTGCTGTCAAGTCGGTTCTGACTCATAGCGACCCTATAGGACAGAGTAGAACTACCCCATCACGTTTCCAAGGATTGGCTGGTGGATTCGAACTGCTGACCTTTTGATTAGCGGCAGAGCTCTTAACCACTGCGCCACCAGGGCTCCCTTTAACCCTTTAGGTACAATCTTTTTCAAAAAGTATTTTTTGAATATCTAGATTATTCGAACTATCTCTTTTCTGGTTTAAAAGTTTCAAAAAGTTAAAAAAGATACATACTGTGTAGTAATGAATCACCCTTCTTTTTTTCTTTCTTCTTGTTTCCTTTCTCTTTCCTCCCTTCTTTGCACTGCTTTGTCAACTCCCTGACCAGCGTTAAATAATATGTTTGCGTATGATACATATTTATGCAAAATATTCAAGTGAAAACAAATGGAGATTTCATGTGCGCCTGTACCCCTCTGTTGTGGAAACTGCATGCCAATTGCCTGTTGGTATGTCAGCCTTCCACACTGACCAGCACCCCCCTCAAGGCCTGGGATAGCTTCATCACAAAAGTCCAGTAAGTAGTGTAAACGAAGAAATTAAGCCTGACATATTTTTCTTTTATTATATTTCTCATATTGTGCAGAAAAGGTTTTTTTTCATTTGACATGACATTAGTTTAATCACTATCTGTCTTACAATATCAGATTGTCTTATTTTTTTTATTAAATTCAAAAGAAATAATTACCCAGCTTCAGCTCTGACATGTAGAGTCTGAAAGTCATCTCCACTATCCTTACAACATGAAAAATGCTGAATGAAAAATGCTGAACAAACTGGATGTAAATGAATTACCTCGGACCCGTCAGAGAGTTGAGGTCACAGGGCTAAGTGCCATGCAGAAATCTGGAGAGACAGATGAATACAGAATATCAAATCCAGATACAGAGATTCACAGCTGATATTCTTACCTGGAGCAGAAGTCACTGGAGGCATAAGCTGGCTGTAGTTGTTAGTTGCTATCCAGTTGGCTCCGACTCTTGGTGCCCAAACCAAAACCCACTGCTGTTGAGTCAGTCTTAACTCACAGCCATCCCATAGAGTTTCCAAGGCTGTAAATCTCTGCGGAAGCAGACTGCCACCATCTTTCTCCCATAGAGTCACTGGTAGTTTTGAACCACTGACCTTTCAGTTAGCAGTTGAGCCTTTTAACCACTGTGCCACCAGGGCTCCTTCATGGTGACCTCATGTAAAACAAAATGAAATGTTGCCTGGTCCTGCACCATCTTCACAATCATTGGTATACTGGAATCCATTGTTGCAGCCACTGTGTATTTTGAGTGCCTTGCAACCTAGAAGGCTCATCTGCCAGCACTGTATTGCACAATACCTTGCTGTGATCCATAGGTTTTCACTGACTGATTTTCAGAAGTAAATAGCCAGGTCTTTCTTCCTAGTCTACCTTAGTCTGGAAATTCTGCTGAAACTTGTCCACCATTGGTGACCCTGCTGGTATTTAAAACACTGGCAACATAGCTTCCAGCATCATAGTAACACACTAGCCACCACAGTATGAAAAACTGACAGCTGTGTGATGGCATAAACTGGTAGAAAGACTTAAGTGGAATTTTGATGAATTTCTGGACGTTGAGTGTGGACTACCTTGAGAGTGAGAATTCCTGGTGGCACAGCCTTTGGGAGGTCCCCACACATCTGTGTTACCTCCAGGAGCCCTGAAAGATTCTCATGGTGAAGAACCAAGAATAATTGGATACAAGCAGGGAAAAGTAACCATTTTGTAATATACCAAGAGCTTTCTCCATAACAGAAGCTTACTCTCCAAGGGAAAGGACTCGACCAGATCCTTATCCCTTAAGGGGCAAGGGCAGTTAGACAGCTCCAGTCTCCTCTAGCCTTTCTCAGGGGAGAAAAAAAAGTTAAGAAATATTTGTGAACGTCACAGCTCAGGGAAACAGGCCCACTAAAAGCCTGAGTTTAATCATGAGACAATAGAATAAAATCATTGATTAGATTATCTTCTGTACACCTTACCATCATACAAACAGAGCTCCAGTATAGTAACAGTGGATCACAACAGAAAGAGTTGCAAGACACAGACTCTATTTAACGAGTTCTTATGACAAGGGGGTGGGGTGGCAAAACAAGGGCACCAGTGAATATGGAAGCCTCTGACCCCTACAGCTACAGCAAATAATAAAAGCCTAACGCCTAGCCAGATTAACTTAAAACCTCACACCCTTGGCTTATTTACCACAGTTCTTATTACCTGATATATCATGTCCAGTTTTCAACAGAAACTTACAAGACATGTCAAATGCCAAGGGGGGAGGAAAAAAAACAGTTTAAAGAGAAAAATCAAGCATCAGAACCAGAATAAGTTATGACACAGATTTTAGAATTATCAATGAGGACTTGAAAAATCACTATGATGAGTATGTTAAGGACTCTAATGGAAAAGTAGAAAACATACAAGAATAGATGCAAGCAGAGGCATGGAAACTCTAAGAAAGTATTGAAAGGAAAGGTTGGACAGTAAAAACACCGCAACAGAAATAAAGAATGCCTTTGATAGATTGGACAAGTCAGAAGAAAGAATCAATGAGCTTGAAGATATGTCAATAGAAATTTTCCAAAATAAAATGCAAAGAGATTAAAAAATACAAAACAGAACATCCAAAATTATGGGGTGGTTTCCAAAGGTGTGACATGTACATATGTTGGAACACCAGGAGAAGAAAGAGAACAGAGCAAAAGAATTATTTTAAGTAAAAATGACTAAGGACAATAGCAAAAAATTCATGACAAATACCAAACCACAGATCCAAGAAGCTAAGATAATACAAAATGGGATAAATACCAAAATAGTTACATGTAGGCATATCATACGGAAAACCAAAGACAAAATCTTGAAAGAAGCCAGAAAAAAAAAATCTTATCTGTGGAGGAACAAGGATGTTCTCTCTCTCACAACTCCTATTCAACATTGTACTGAAAGTCCTAGCTAGTGTAATAAAACAAGAAAATGAAATAAAATGTATACAGATGTGGAAGGAAGAAGTCAAACTGTCTTTGTTTGCATTATATATGATTGTCTATGTGGAAAAAAATCTCCGAAAATCAACAATATAATCCTGGAACTAAGACCACAAGACACAAAGTAAATATGCAAAAGTCAATTGCTTTGCAACGTAACAGCAACAAATGGAAAATTAAAAACACAATGCCACTTAAAATCACAACAAAAATGAAGTATGTATAAACCTAACAATATATGTACAGGATCTATAAAGAGAAAAATATAAAACTTTATTAAATAAAAGAAGACCAATATAAAGGAAAGATATGACACATTCATGATTAAAGGGCTTAATGTCATTAAGATATCAGTCCTCCCCAACTTGATGTATAGATTTAAGACAAATTCTAATGCAAATCCCAGCAAGCTATTTTGTAGATACCAACAAACTGATTCTGAAGTTTCTATGGAAAGGAAAAGACTCAGAATAGTGAATACAATACTGAAGAAGAAGACTGAAGTTGGAGGACTGACACTGCCTGACACCAAGACTGACTTAAAAGCTACAATAATCAAGGCTGTGTGGTACTGGAGAAATAGTAACCACATCGATCAATGGAACAGAATATAGATCCCAGAAATAGACCCACACAGACATTATCAACTGATCTTTGACAAAGGAGCAAAGGCAATTCAGTGGAGACAAGATAGTCTTCTCAACAAACAGTGCTGGAACAACTGAACACCCATATGAAAAAAAAAATCAATATAGATGCAGTCCTTACACCTTACACTTTCAACCGAAAAAAAAAATCCTTAAAATGAGTCATAGGCCTAAATGTAAAATGCAAAACTTTATAATTTCTAAAAGATAACATAGGAAAAATTCTAGATACCCATGCATTTGGTGATGAGTTTTTAGATACAACACCAAAGCATGATCCATGAAAAAAAAAAAATTAAATTAGGCTATATTAAAATCAAAAACTTCTGCTCTGTGAAAGACATTGTAAAGACAATGAAAAGGCAAGCCACAGACTTGGAGAAAATACTGCAAATCAAATATTTCTTAAAGAACTTGTATCCAAAATATACAAAGAATTCTTAAAATTAAACAATAAGTAAATAACTCAATTAAAAATGGGCAAAAGATTTCAAAAGACACCTTACCCAAGAAGATACACAGATGAAAAGTAAGCATATAAAAAAAAGCTCAGTGTCATATATCATTGTTTTTTTGTTAGCTGTCATCAAGTTGGACCCCAGCTCATGGTGACTCCATATACATTGCCCAGTTCTGAGCCACCCTCATGATTGGTTGGGGATCAGACCACTGTGATCCACAGGGTTTTTATTGGCTGATTTTTCAGAAGTAGATCACCTGGCCTTTCTTCTTAGTCCCTCTTAGTGTGGACCCTACACTGAAATCTGTTCAGCATCATAGCAACTTGTAAGCCACAACTGACAGGTGGGTGGTGGCTGCACATGTGGTACATTGGCTGGGAATCAAGTTCAGGTCTTTTTCATGGAATGCCTGAACCACCACCATCTCTCTGGTTGCTTCTCTGTTTTATATCTCAAAAGAGATTGATTTAAGACACAACCTAATCTTGTAGATTGAATCCTGCCTCATTAACATCACAATAGGCAGGATTTACAGCACATAGGAAAATCACATCAGATGGCAAAATTGTGGACAATCACACAATACTGGGAATCATGGACTAGCCAAGTTGCCATACATTTTGGGGGAACACAATTCAATCCTTGACACTGTCAAGGACTGATACTGAAATAATTAGCTCTGGGTAAGAAGTTGAGGCAGGGAAAACAATTCAGAGACCCTTGTGATGTGCCCAACAGATGTTTTGAATTATTGTAAAAATGGAAGCAATGAAGCAAAGATGAGAGATCGAAGAGGTTGACACAATAAGACCAGATCAATGATTGGCTGAAGAGTCAAAGGAGAAGTTAAAGATTACAGTAAAAGTTGAAGCCTAGGTGACTATGAGGGTGATGATATCTTTAAGAGAGACAAGAAATAGAGGGGAGAACCAGATTTTAAAAAAAACAAACAAACAAGGTGTCCACTTTTAGATACACTGAGCATGCAGAGTTGGGGGGATAATGAAGTGGAAATTCTTCTCAAGCTGTTGGAAATGCAGAAGTGAGGTTTGGGTAAAAGGCCTAGCAACGCCTATCTGTTACAGATTAGTCTTGCAAAGTCCTAAATCTTTCCCAATAACCAACCTCAATTGTGCTTTCTGCAAAAGACCATATTCTATATCACTGTTTGTAATCAATCCTATACTCTGTTCCAATAGAACACTCAATATAATTTAGCATTTATGATAAACTCTTCTGATAGGGACTATAGTATAACAATTAAGAACATAGATTTTGGCATCAGACAGACATAGGTTTCGGTTTGACGCTGCCACTTATTAGTTCTGTAACCTTGATTAGGAGCCCCGGTGGTGCAGTGGTTAAGAGCTCGGCTGCTAACCAAAAGGTTGGCAGTTTGAATCCACCAGCCTCTCCCTGGAAACCCAATGACGCAGTTCTACTCTCTCCTAGAGGATCAGCATGAGTCAGAACCAAATCAACTGAAACTGGTTTTGTTTGGTTTTTGGAACCTTGATTATGTTATATAACTTTTCTAAATTTCTGTAAAATAATCTAATGGTAATATTGCCCTATATTGTTGTGTGCCATTGATTCCGACATATAGTGACCCTATATAACAGAGTAGAACTGCCCCATACGGTTTCCTAGGCTGTAATCTTTATGGGAGCATATCAAAAGCTCTTTTCTCCCACAGAATTGCTGGTGAGTTCAAACCACCAACCTTTTGGTTAGCAGCTGAGTGCTTAACCATTGTGCACCAGGGCACTTTATTGCCTTATATAGATCTGGGGATTAAAAGAGATAATACTTGAAAAGCACTTAGCTGCTATGACAAAAAAAACAAAAAACAAAAAACAAAAACCATTGCCGTTGAGTTGATTCCGACTCATAGCAACCCTAAAAGACAGAGTAGAACTGCCCCACAGGGTTTCCAAAGAGCGTCTGGTGGATTCAAACTGCCTTTTGGTCAGCAGTTGTAGCTCTTAACCACTACACCACCAGGGTTTCCACTATGACAAATGCTCAGTAAATATTAGTTATAAGGGAAACCTCATACCACCAAGAAAGCAGCGCCAGGAGCAGAGCGCATCCTTTAGACCCAGGTTTCCTGTGTGGAGAAGCTCCTAGTCCAGGGGAAGATTGATGACAAGGACTTACTCTGGAGCTGATAGAGAAAGCCTTCTCCTGGAGCTAATGCTCTGAATTTGGAATTCTAGCCCACTACAATGTAAGAGAATAAATTTCTATTTGTTAGAGCCATTCACTGGTGATATTTCTGTTACAGCAGCACCAGATGACTAAGAGAACTTGGTACTGAGAGAGTGGGGTGCTGCTCTAACAGATATTTAAAATGTGGAAGTAGTTTTGAAACTGTGAATGGATAGAGGACTCAGAAGGAAGTGAGGAGAATGTTAACACTGGAGATGGTGCAGATGGTGAGAAGCAGCAGCAGAGGACTGGAAGTAGCAGGGAACTGGCAGTGGCAGAGGACCAGTAGCAGCAGAACCAGGAGACCAGCATGAGGCAGCTCTGGAGCTGATCCACGGAGTGAGAGAGCTGATTGCCTTTGCACGGGAGGCTTCCTGGCAGAGTGGGGTGCCTCCAGGCACTTATCGGTGGAGCTACAGAACTTTGGAATGCTTGCCCCAGCAGGGCAGGCGTGGGCAGAGAGGCCCAAGGGGCCGAGAGGCCAAAGAACCAGGAAGCAGAAGCTAACGAGACAAGGAACACAGGAAGCCAAGCTGCTTCAGTCTCAAAGGGTATGGCCATGACCTCTGGGGTTTCAAATGTGGAGCCATGGCCTTTGGTGTTTCTAAGGGTGGAGTCACCACTCCGATGGACTAGAAGGATGGTGCACCTAAAGCCGAAGGAGCAGAGCTGCTGTCCCAGGGGGCCTGGAAAGTGGAGCTGAAGCCCAGGGCTGAGGGGGTCTCCACTCAGATTCAGGAGACTGTAGCCAATACCTAGAGTCTGGAGGGCTGTACCACTGTGTAAATTGTCTCAGAAAACAGAGGATTATTTTCAAGCCTTAAGGGTTAATGTAATGTGTTCTGCTGACTTGCTTGGTGCCTGTTATCTCTTCTTTCCCTCCAATTTCTCCAATTTGTAATGGAAATGTCTAGCTTGTGCCTGTTCCACCATTGTAATTTGGAAGCAGATAATTTGTATTCTAGATTTCACAGATGAATAAAAATTTTTGGATTTTGGACTTGGAATTGATTTAAGACTTTTGCTATAACTTGATGGGGGTGAATATGTTTTACATTTGGCAAGGACATGAATATTTGGGGGCCAAAGGGTGAAATGTCATAGATTGAATTGTGTCCCCCAAAAATACGTGTATCAATTTGGCTATGCCATGATTCCCAGTATTGTGTGATTGTCCTCCATTTTGTCAACTGATGTGATTTTTCCTATGTGTTGTAAATCCTACCTCTATGATGTTAATTAGGTGGGACAGGCAGCAGTTATGTTAATGAGGCAGGACTCAATCTACAACATTGGATTGTGTCTTGAGCCAATCTCTTTTGAGATATAAAAGAGAGAAGCGAGCAGAGAGACATGGGAACCTCATATCACCAAGAAAGCAGTGCCAGGAACAGTGCACATCCTTTGGACCCGGGGTTCCTGGGATGAGATGCTCCCAGATCAAGAAAAGATTGATGACAAGGACCTTCCTCCAGAGCTGACAGAGAAAGCCTTCCCCTGGAGGTGATGCCCTGAATTTGGACTTCTAGCCTACTAGACTGTGAGAGAATAAACTTCTGTTTGTTAAAGCCAAAAAACAAATAAACAAAATATTAGTTATGAATACATAATATATTTATTTCCTGAAAATTATTTTAAGTTCGTATACAACTTTTTTTGCTGGACTTGTGGTATCTTTTAGATTAAAAAAAAAAATTTTCATCGAGTACGTTCTGATTCATGGCAACCCCCTTTGTGTCAGAGTAGAACTGTGCTCCATCAGATTTTCAATGGCTGATTTTCTGAAAGTAGATCACCAGGCCCTTCTTCTGAGGTGTCTCTGAGTGGACTGTAACTGCTAACCTCTCAGTTTGCAGCCGAGATCATTAACTATTTGTACTATGCAGGAACTCTATCTTTTACATACTCTCCACTTAATATATTTTTAAAGATTAAAAAAAAGAATGTCGTCAAGAAAATGAGAATATATTGAGCTACTGATACAATGGTGAATAAAAAGGATGACAAGAAAAATTTTTCATACAAAGTACATAAAAATCAGTTACAGATAACGGTGGATACCTCAGTTATCCATAGCAAAAGGGTGAGGTTAATATTAATATTTTAATTCACAAGGAAAATTTAAATCTCACTGTATTCAGCAGTTTTAATCATATATTCCTAAGAACGTATTGTTCATTATTTACGTCAGATAACGAAATGCTCTTGTATACATGTAAGGTTGCTGTGCTCATCTACTAACCGCAGGGACATCACTAGGAGGGTATGGGGAGCGCAGACCACACTGAGTGACACTGTTAGAGGGGGTGACACCAAAATGACTGTCTATAAAATTTTAGTGCAGTGTTTCAGAAGAAATTTATTGTTTTTTATAAAAATGTTCCTGTAGTTAGTTACTTGGATCCACAATCAATGCCCATGGAAGCAGCAGTCAGGAAATCAGACGACATATTGCATTGGGCAAATCTGCTGCCGAAAGACCTCTTTAAAGTGTTAAAAAGCAAAGATGTCACTTTGAGGTCTAACGTGCACCTGACCCCAAACCATGATATTTTAAATCACCTCACAGGCATTCAAAAGCTGGACAGTGAATAAGGAAGACCGAAGAAGAATTGATGCCTTTGAGTTATGGTGTTGGAAAAGAATATTGAATATACCATCGACTGCCAGAAGAATGAACAAATCCGTCTTGGAAGAAATACAGCCAGAGTGCTGTTTGGAAGCGAGGATGGCAAGACTTCATCTCACATACTTTGGACATGTTATCAGGAAAGATCAGTCCCTAGAGAAAGACATCATGCCTGGTAAGTTAGAGGGTCAGCGAAAAACAGGAAGACCCTAAACAAGATGGATTGACACAGTGGCTGCAACAATGGGCTCAAGCATAACAATGGTTGTGAGCATGGCGCAGGACAAGGAACTGGTTTATTCCGTTGTACATAGGATCACTGTGAGTCAGAACCAACTTGATGACACCTAACAACAACAACAAAGGTTAGTTGTAACAACAAAAAAGTTTTCATAAGCCTAGCTTACTAAAAATCCATTGGCATCGAGTCAATTCTAACTCATTAGGGACCCTATAAGACAGAGTAGAACTGCCCTAGAGGGTTTCTAAGGAACAGATGGTAGAGTCAGATTACCGACCTTTTGGTTAGCAGCCAAGTTCTCGACCACTGCATCACCAGGACTCCAAGCATGTATCAATATACTGACAAGGCTAAAACAAATGGGGCTGTTGTTTTCATTGCTGCTGTTTTTATAGTTACTGATTTTGTCAAATTGTGGTAATTAGCATGGGAGGGTGACACCAGGAATCACTGCTCTGGGTGACACTAACCCTAGTGATGCCACCGACTAACCTAAAGGTTGGCAGTTTGAACCACCCAGCATTGCCATGGAAGAAAGTCCTGGCCATCTGCTTTCATAAAGATTATAGCCAAGTCCAAGGCAAGGCGAGGTCATGGCAGCTGCATAGACACACCCAATCTTCCTGAGGGTCTGAATTACTAGGCTGAGGGCTGGAGACCATGTTCTCAGGGGACATCTAGCTCAACTGGCATAACATAGTTTATAAAGAAAATGTTCTACATCCTACTTTGGTGAGTGGCGTCTGGGGTCTTAAAAGCGTGTGAGTGGCCATCTAAGACACCCCATCTGGAGCAAGGGAGAGTGAAGAAAACCAAAGACATAACAGAAAGATCAGTCCAAAGGACTAATGGACCACAACTACCAGAGCCTCCACCATACTGAGTCCAGCATAACTAGATGGTGCCCAGCTACGAACACTGACTGCTCTGACAGGGATCACAACAGAGGTATTAGTTGTTTAATGAAAAACTAATTTGCACTATAAACTTTCATCTAAAGTACAATTAAAAAAAAGAATCAGCTTTAAAAAATAAAAGATTATAGCCAAGAAAACCCTATGCAACAGTTTACTTTGTAACACATGAGATCACCATAAGTTGGAATCAACTCAATGGCAATAGGTTTTTTTTTTTAAACAGGTATATATTTAATATTCCATAAATGTTTAAATGGTTGTTGAATAAATGAAATTCAACCACTCTGATTTTACTTACTAACCTTTAGTAGGTAACTTGATAAGTAGCAAAATGCTCCAAATCTAAAATCCAAAGCAAGATATAGAACATACTAAAGAAAAGTACACATATTGGACAAATTCCAAGTTTATATAACTGAGAATCAGTGATATTAATTGTGAAATACATATTCTCCAGGCTGCATCCATCAAACCTATTTGTCAAAAAAAGGTGGGTTAAATAATTAATCTGCTTCTTTGCACTCAGTCCATTCTATCCTTACAGGGGATCCGAACACAAAGTAGTGGTTGTCATGGTATAGTTCATAAAGAAAGAGGGTCAACTGTTTAATGGTTGTTAAAATGGGCTGTTCACAGAAATGCAATACTATATTAGGCAATAAATTGCATGCTTTTCTGATTGCTGACTATTTTAGTTGCCCTTGGCTTAACTGAAACTCCTTGGTGAAGCTAAACTCATAACTCATATCTTTCCTTCCTACTTTAATTGCTTATAGTTGCATCTGAGGCTGTGATGCAAAGAGGCATCAAGCTGACCTTGTCAACCCCACATAACTTAAAGGAGCAAATTATGGGTTAATTTTTGTCCCTAGCTATTAGGTCTATGTACTCACCAATATGTCATGTCAAAGCAACAATGTCTTCTTTTAGGACATTTAAATCTTAGATGATGTATTTGCTATCATCAGTGCAACCAATTCACTGAGAAAGCATAGCAATAATCTTTACTTATAATCAATAATATGATTATATTATGGCACATTTGGAATAAAGAAATTTTTTGAAAAGGTAAACTTAATCACTTATGTTCTTATTAGATATTTTTCATTGCCTTGTGTCATTTTACAAGTATGCATTCAATGTGCACTTTATTTTTCCAATAAAATATCAAAATGTGTATTTTCTTTTCTTTATAAATAATAAAATAATTTTGAGCACATTCAAATGGTTCATGGAACAAGTACCTTGGTGGATAGAATGCAAACTATGATGCCTATTTCAGACTAAATGTATTTAAATTTAATGAAAACATTACCTTGGTAGAAAGAAAAAAAACAATAATTCTTTCAGATCAAATTTATTTAAATTTAAGCATGCTAAACAAGCTAAGTCAACCCTTTTTACTAAGCATTGCAGAATGAGGTTTTAATGTCATTAGTATTTTCGGTCACAGTGAGTTCATTTCCCCCTCTTTCTCTAAGAACTGGGCCAAAGTTGTGGATATATCAAGTTCTTTGGGAGGTCATCTGTCTGAGTGCAGAATGGCAGGAACTGTCTCTAGGGATGATGTCTTTATATGGCTCTGTGTAATCTGTGTTAAATTTTTCTTTCAGAATCAAAGATGCTTACAGGTCTTCAGTAGACATATGAGAGGTCTGTGTCAGCCACTGAAATTCTTTATTAAAAAAAAAAAAACATGACTGGTGAGTGGATGCCAACCTATAGAACAGAGAAGAACTGCCACACAGGGTTACCAAGGAGCATTATGTCCAAGGTGGATTTGAACTGCTGACCTTTTGGTTAGCAGCTGAGTTTTTAACCACTCTGCCAATTATTACATGCCTTTGCCCAGAAATCTTAATTTGTTTCTACATAGGGACATTATCTGCTGTTTTTATGCCTACATTTAATTCTTTTTAAAAATTAGTTTATTCTATTTAGTCTAATTTAATATACAATTTCAGTGGAATTCATATAACTTCATTTTATCATATCAGCTTTCTAGTAACTTAGTTAATATATACCATATTCTCTTTAATCTTCCATGAAATTCCTAAGACATAGTACGAGAAAAATAAAGGCATATAACATTATGGAGTAATTGTATTGCTTTTCTCTAAGACATGTGGTAGCCATAAGCCAGCTTTGAGTAACTTCTTCAGGCCAAGTTCTGAATTCCATTCATCATTATGTCCCCAGCAGCTGGTACAATGCATGTTATATTTAGTGCTCATTAAATGTGTTTGAGTTAATTGAGCCTTCTTGTCAGGAAACAAAAGATGGCAATATGTGTCCTACTTGGAGAGAAAACTCAACATGTAAAGAGGTAAGAATTGGTCTGATTTTCCTTTGTGACCAAAAAGAAAAAAAAAAAAAATGTTTAGGAATAGCACAATTTTAGATTCAGATAGTGTATCAAAATGAATATGGACAGTTGGCAATTTCATTTACAAAACAATTAACAAAACCAACAATATGTGATGTAAAGACACCATATGCATAGTCTGCATCTGTGAGTGAACAGCTGGTTAACAATAATAATAATAGATTTGCATATGGTCCTTCATTCTTTCAAGGTAACTTGAAACTCAATTATGAATCAATGAACACAAAATATTTAGAGACAGTTATATGCTAAATTTACAACATAAGAGTTAATCAAAAGACCAAGATCATATGTATCACCATATACAATCAGAAATAAAATTATTCTAGAAAAAAATGGTCATTTTACAGATACATTAGTAACTTCAAGCCATCAGTAATCTACAAATAAAATGCTATTTCCTGAAGTTCACTCATTCGGGTAACACATCTGCATTCCATTCTTATGGAAAATGTACATCGATGTGTATATACCACTATCCAGAATGATTAGCATTGATATTTAGCAATTTTGCTGAATGTTTTTTCTATGAAAGAAATTAAGCACTATATAATGGATGGGCATCACATTTGTTGCCCTCTAAGTTTAATTCCCTTCTATTATCCAAAGCAATCCCTATCGTGAAGTTAGTATGAATCTAGCCATTTATACTGATACGTATCGGTTGTTCCTCTTGCCTATTCTCCTATTTGTAGACCCACGTTGTTCCCAGGGTTTTTCCTATTTAAACAACTGCTGTAATGAATAGCTTCATCAATGTCTCCTGGTGCACATGGACAGCCATGTTCAAATATGCTAAACATTGACAAATTGTACAAAATTATTTGTACCTGATTATTCTCACAGGAACAATATACAGGATTTCTTTTCCCCACATGCATATGAGATTTCTTTTTCCAAAATAGTGTTATCAGATTTTTTTTTAATTTTGTTTTCCAATCTAGTTATTGTGCATGACATTTATGTTTTTTAAATTTTTATTTTTTGACTAGTGTGACAGTTAAAATGTCTTCCCTGAGCCAAGAGCCTAATAAAAATTAGTCATAAAGCCATTTACAAGAAACAACAGCTTTACGCAGAATCAAAACTCAGGCAAGTTTTCCTTATCATTAAGCATGAGTTAGCAATACTTGTCAGCATGAGTGGAGTCCCTGGGTGGTGCAAATAGTTAAGCGCTTTACTACTAGCCAAAAGGTTGAAGGTTGAAGCCCACCAGAGGTGCCTCAGAAGACAGGCTGGTGATCTGCTTCTGAAAGGTCACAGCATTGGAAACTGTATGGATCAGTTTTACTCTGCATACATGGGGGTGACATGGGGTCTCGATGAGTTAGAATTCACTCTACGGCAACTAACAACAACATCGGCATGAGTTAGTAACACTCATCTAATCAAGATAAACTAGCTTAGCATTCAGTAACCAGCTTTCCCAAAACAAAAGGAAAATTAAATGTGATTGACCAATCACAGCAAAGGGCACTGTAAGTGTGTAAGCTCAGGCCCTGTATGATGTGGAATCACCTTACCAAAAAGCAGTTTGGCTTTTTAGTTCTAGTTCCTGAGCCCTACCTGGGCTGAAATGTATTGAGATTTGATGGAGAGCCCCACCTTTACCAGGATTGGCTGGAGAGTCGCACTTGGTCTGACCTTTACCCAGATTGGCTGGGGAGCTCCTCTCAGCAGTTGACCTTTACCAGGATTAGCTGTGGAGCCCCACCCAGTCTGACCTTTACTGGAATTAGTTGGGAGCTTCACCCTGTAGTTGACCTTTACCCAAATTGGCTAGGGAGACTCTCTCTATGACTGGTAAAAACCCTAGACACAGAGGCTCAGGTGGGGCCTCTTGATTGACAAGAGCCCGGAGAAGAGCACATCCTTTGGATACTGGGTCCTGCACTGTGGCCCTCTCAGTCCGGGGAAAACTTGTGGCTGACAGAGGCAGTGGCTGCAATGGTATCAGAAAAGGTGAAGACAGTGAATGGACCTGGACAGTGGCAGCAGAGTGTAAATGCCAAACCCTGGTCAAGAACTGCAACACCTTGAGAGATGGAGCATCCCAAGCAGGCAGACCAGTGGGCCATCTGCAGAGCAGGGACCACCCAAGAGCTAGCCAGGAGGAGCCAGAAGCCAGCTAAGAGAAGCCTACAGTGGGGCACACTAGTGACATCACAGGACAGTTCCTGCTAGTAAGTTTCCTCATGGGTGAGAATGAACACCAGCTTTTGGGAAGGGTAAGTGGGTCCCCTTTTGAAACATACTTATCAGCATGAGTGGAGGCCCCAAACTGGGACCCCTCCAAAACCTCATCCTATGCATATTTTGTTTCTGGTTAATTTTTGTTTATATCTTTCTTTGTTATTAAAGTTGTTGTTGCAGTTATGGTGTTTCCATGAGTTCTCTGTGACCATTGTAGTGAATTATCAAACCCAATAGATTAAGAGTGCTGTGAGGTGAATGGCTGGTGTCAGAAATGGTGGAGAAGTTGGAAAACAAGGGTATATTTGACCTCCACCTCATAGGAACCAGGTTTGTGTTGATTCTTATGGTCAGTGTTACTATTTCAGTTGGTGTCCAAGAAAGTTCCCCTATTGCAGTTGATTTCAGAAGTGGGATTCATTGTATTAGTTTGTACTCCTTGGAATATACGGGTTTGGAAAAGAAAGGGTAAACGGGAGGAGGATGAGAAATCTTTGGCTTTTGGATGGGATAAAAATCACCCATGGTTTGAAGCAGCTGTTGCGATGCAGTCAGTCACCAAAGGCAAAAGCTATCTGTGGGATATAGGAGTGGTGGATCCAATTCACTGGATGCATCAGGAAATACAGGATAATGAGAAAAGAGCAAGTTATACAGTTTCTTGGTTGCTGTTATCTATAGTAACTGGAATGAAAGAGGTAAAGAGAAATTTGTGAATGCTTAAAAGGGTTTATGTAAAACTGGTAACATGTTTAACTAAATGAAAATGTATCCAATATCTAACTGAAGGGACATTTCCCTACTTGTAAAACAGACTCAAATGTATAATGGAAATGAATACTGGGTATTGGAAGAAAAAAAATAAAGAGCATATAACTCAGCCCTCAGGCCAGCTTTGATTGGATATGCAAAATGTAGAAATAGTAAGAAAGCCTGTGAGATCAGATTTGCATTTGAGAGACAATTAGATTGGACGTTCATTGAGAGTACCACAGTGATTAAAGTCGCAGTTGACTGGAGAGCAGCTTGTTGAATGAACAGTAAAGGGATGCCTGTGTGGGTTACAGCCTTATAGTACCTGAGGGGTACACTGGAGTAGGATATGTCTGCCCCCAACAGAAGAACCCCCTTCCAAGACTGGAAGTTAACGGAAGCTGGTGAATAGGTAGCCTGACATGCTTGTTTGAGGGGACCACCTGGGTCCACACAATGAGTGGAAGTGGGGGAGGTACAGCAATGAAAAGATGTTCCTTTGGCACTTCACTGACCTAACCTCATTGGCTAGGGATCAGAGAGAGAAGGTATCAGCTGGTCTGAAGTGCAGGGAGTCATGTGGACCTCTGTACATGTAGCTGACCCATTAACCCAGCCCCAGGTGGCTAGGCATGAGATAAAAAGGCTACATAGGCAGCTGGGGTCTCAAATGACCTTTAATCATATTGGCTGGGGCGCTCACCCAATAGCTGTCCTTTACCAGGATAGGTTGTGGTGGGGGGTGGAGGGGCTGCCTCGTAGTTGACCTTTACATGGATTGGCTGGGAGGCCTGCTTGATGACTGATAAAAATGGTAAAGCACAGTGGCCCAGATGGAGTCTTCTGATAATGAGAGTCAGGAGAGGAGTGCATTCTTTGGACACAGGGACCCTTCCCTGGGAACCTCACAGATCAAGTAAACCTATCGTTCCAATGGAGGCAGTGGCTGCAACAGGACCAGAAATGGCAGAAACAAGGAGGGACCAGAAGATATGAAGACATCAAGCAGACCTGGTTAGACAGCAGTGTGTAAAAGCTGAACACCAGCCAAGGGTGTAACAATCTGAGAACTGGGGAACCCAGAGCAGGGGGCCACTTGCAAAGCAGAGACTATGTGAGAGCTGGCCAGGAAGAACCAGGAGCCTGCTGAGAGGAGCAGCGAACAGCAAAGCCCACCAAGTGACATTACAGGACAGTTCCTGTTTGTACATCTTCTGAAGGGTGATAATGAACACTGGCTTTTGGCTTTTGAGAAGGGTAAGCAGGTCCCCTTTGAGACATATTTATCAGCATGAGTGGAGGCTCCAAACTGGGACCCCTCCAAAACCTCATCCTACGCATATTTTGTTTCTGTTTAATTTTTGTTAGTATTTTTCTATGTTATTAAAGTTGTTATTGCAGTTATGGTGTTTCCATGAGTTCTCTGTGACCATTGTAGTGAATTATTAAACCCAATAGAGTAAGAGTGCTGTGAGAGGAATGACTGGTGTCAGAAATGGTGGAGAAGTTGGAGAACAAGGGTATATTTGACTTCCATCTCATAGGAACCAGGTTTGTGTTGATTCTCATGGTTGTCATTTCAGTTGGGGTCCAAGGAAGGTCACTTATTTCAAGTCCCCTCTCCATTCTTGGTTTGGGGTGCTCCCTATTTGCAAACAGTTTTCTCACTCAATAAATGCTGTTAACTCCAATTGACTCTTTAACCCAATTTTTCCTCTGAAAGCTAGTAACACACGCATCTGTTTATACACATATTTGCCATTTGGGTTTCCTCTTTTTCTGACTCGCCTTTCAAAATCTTTTGACTATTTTTTCATAAGGTTATTTTTAAAAAATTGATTCTTAGTTGATTCTTGTCTGTAATACATGTTTTATGTATTGTTTCTCAGTATGTGACTTGTCTTTTTGGTTGGTTTATTCTTTTTTTCACATACAGAAATTTGGCATAGCATACATATATTTTGATACTCAAAATTACCATTATTTTCCTTTGTGACTTGTATTTCTAGGTTATTATTTAAGAAATCTTTCCCTATACAAGTTTGTAAATATATCCTTTATTTTTTCTAGTAGTTATAATATTTATTTTCATGTTTGGATATTTTATCCAGCATTAATTTTTTGTTTTTGTTTTGTTTTGTGTGAAGTAAGATTCTACATTTTTTTTTTAAAGGAAAGTCATTTTAGCAGCATTTATTAAACGGTTCAAGCTCATGTCTTATCTGTCATACAGCAATTCTCTTTTATACTACTAATATCTGTCTCTGGGCTCTCTAATCATCTCTATTTTTTACAGTACCTGCACAGATACCACACTGCGTTAAATGTTATAGCTATACAGTAATACATGGGTGGCGAAAGTCTTTTATCCTTGCTTTTTTTTTCCAAATAGACCTTTATGCCTGTAGTCTTCTATATGCATTTTAGAATCAGTTTCTCTACTTGCATCAAATATCCTGTTGAAATGTTGATTTGAGAGTTTCATTATGTGTATAGGTTATTTTGGAGATAAGCAACATTTAAAAAATATCAGTGAGTGTATGTTAATGGTGGAGGAACAACTGGGAAAAGGAGGGTGAGAATGGTTGCATAACTCGAAGAAGGTAATCAATGTCACTGAATTGCGCATGAAGAAATTGTTGAATTGGTGTATGTTCTGTTACGTACAGTCTCAACAACAACAATAAATAAAGCAAATTATATAAAAAATATTACTAGATCTCATCCATGAATTCATCTATGTACTGGGAAGAGCAATTTTATAGATATTTTGTTTGGTATGAATGAGAAAGGAAGGCATTGAAGAACTTTGGACAAATCTGGCTTATGCTGTAATAGGATCCCTTTGGCTGCTGGTAATGAGAATGTAATGCAGAGGGGCAAGAACAGAGGAAGAGAAATCCCTGTGAAAGTAATGAAACCATCCAGGCAAGAACTGTTGGCCTTATTCTGTGTCTTACAATAATGACTATTTTTTAATTCCAAAATGTTCTCCCACAATTTATATTAGATATTATGCTTATAAATGAGATATTTGTTACTGTTATATTTTCTATTTTGTTACTGCTGTTGTATGGAAATACTCTGATTTTTTTTTTTAATCATTGACCATATATCCACAAAACCACTGCACTCATTTACTCATTGTAATAGTTTGTAGAATTATTCTTGGCTTTTTCAGGTACCATCATAGCTATTGGAAATAATGATGACTTAGGGTCTTAGAAACTATTCTTATTTTTTAGTAACAGTAGTAATTGTTTTTGTTGTTATTTCGTGGTTGTTGTGTCTTGTCTTATTTCACTATCAAGTTCCTTTAAAGTTTCATGAATAATTATGCAGTCTGTTGCAAATTTTTGATAAATATCCTTCTTCAGATTGAGGAAGATCTCTAGTCCCAGTTTTATAAGAGTAAATACCTGAATAAATGTGGAATTTTATCAGATACTATTTCCTTGTCTTTTCGTTCATAGTGTTCATATTATTTTTCTCTTTTTAAGTGAATAGCATTGATTTCTTTTTCTGATATCAAACCACCCCTGTATTTCTGGAATAAATCTGTTTGATCATGGTGCATATTTTATATTACACTGTTGTATTTATTTACAAGAATTTATTTAACATAGAATTGTATTTCATATGCTTTTATTTATGTTTGTAAGTTACATTTGACTATGGCTTTCTTTTCATATTTTCTTTGTTTAAGTTTTATATCAAGTTCATATTTGTCTCGCAAAATAAGTTAGGTTCCTTCCTCATTCCCTAATACTCTAAAACAGTATGTAAAGAGTAGGATCTTTTCCCCCTTTAAGGGTTGGCAATATTTACTTGTAAAATTGACTTAAACAAAAGAAAAATTGATAAATTGATAAATTTTACTGTGTTAGAATTAAGAATTTATATTCTTCAAAAGACACCATAAACAGAATGAAATAATAAACCAAAGACCAAGAGAAGGTATTTGAAACATGTATCACTGATGTGGACTAGTATCTAGGAAGTACATGAAATGCAATTGCAAAATTAATATAAAAAAAATTGTAAAACAAGAGTAGGCACTTTACAAAAGAGTAATTCCAAATAGCCATTAAACATATGAATAGGTGCCCAACCTTAGCAGTAATTAGTGAAATAGTAACACCATGCTGACATACCACATACCCCATCAAGTTGAAAAAACATAAGTCTGGTGTCATGGATTGAATTGTGTCTCCAAAAAATATGTGTATCAATTTGGCTGGGCCATGATTCCCAGTATTGTGTGATTGTCCACCATTTTGCCATCTGATATGATTTTCCTATGTGTTGTAACTTCTATCACTATAATGTTAATGAGATGAACTAGCGGCAGTTATGTTGATGAGATCTATGAGATTAGATTGTGTCTTAAGCCAATCTCTTTTGAGATATAAAAGAGAGATGTGAGCAGAGAGACATAGGGGCCTCATACCACCAAGAAAGCAGCACTAGGAGCTGAGCACATCCTTTGGACACTGGGTTCCTACACAGAGAAGCTCCGAATCCAGAGGAAGATTGATGACAAGGACCTTCTTCCAGAGCCAACAGAGAAAGCCTTCCCCTGGAGCTGACACCCTGAATTTGGACTTCTATCCTACTAGACTGTGAGAGAATAAACTTCTGTTTGTTAAGGCCATCCACTTGTGGTATTTATGTTACACCAGCAGTAGATAACCAAGATATCTGGTAATACCAAAGTTTTGGGAGAAAGGGAAATTTTCATACACTGCTGTTGAAGAGTGTAAATTGTCAGAACTACTTTGGAAAACAACTTGAAATTATGCATTCCAGTTCTAGGTATTAAATTTGTGTATATGTGCAGCAGGAATCATGTATAAGAATGTTCATAGTAGCATTGTTCTTGAGTTGGAAGTTGTCTTAGGCTGGGCTCTCCAGAGAAGCAAAACCAGTAAAGTGTATAAATATATACATAGAGAGAGATTGTATCAAGGAAACAGCTCACGTGATTGTAGAGGCTAGAACGTCCCAAGTCCGTGGATCAGGGTAGAGGCCTCTCCCAAGTCACTCAGCTGCAGAAGCTGGCAAGCCCAAGATGGGCATGTTGGAGAGCAGGGTTCCCGCTCACAGATCGACAAATCCAGCAGTTAAGTTTGGCAGATAAGCTGACAGCTCAAGTCCCAAGAATGGGAGATGAGATGACAGGAAGCAGCCGCAGGATCCAGAGAGAGCAAAAAGCCAGAACGTCTGCTTATATACAGATGCGGGCCACACCTCCAAGGAGACTCCCTTTCATCTGATTTGCTACTCACAGTATATTCAATCATGGGAGTGATTACATTAAAACACTGAGAATCATGGCCCAGCCAAGTTGACACAATCTTAACCATCACAGAAGGTAACCAAATGTCCATTGACAGCAGAAAGCATGAATAAATTGCAGCACGTTCATACAATAGTATACTATACAGCAATGAAAATGAATGAACTATAGCTTGTTGTTGTTCGGTGTCATCAAGTCAGTTCTGACTCCTAGAGACCTTATGTACAACAGAAGGAAACACTGCCCAGTCCTGTGCTATCTTCACAATCATTGCTGTTTGAGCTCATTGTTGTGGCCACAGTGTCAATCTTGTTAAGGGTCTTCCTCTCTTTCACTGACCCTCTACTTTACCAAGCATGATGTTCCTCTCCTGATAACATGTCCAGAGTATGTGGGACACAGTCTCGCCATCCTCACTTCCAAGGAGCATTCTGGGTGTGCTTCCTCCAGGACAAATTTGTTCAGTCTTCTGGTAGTCCACGGTATATTCTATAGACTTCGCCAACACCATAATTCAAAGGTATCAGTTCTTCTTTGGTCTTTCTTATTCATTGTCCAGCTTTCACATGCGTATAAGGCGACTGAAAATACCATGGCTTGCATCAGATGCACCTTAGTCCTCAAGGTGACATCTTTGCTTTTTAACACTTTAAAGAGGTCTTTGCAGCAGATTTGCCCAATGCAATGTGTCTTTTGATTTCTTGACTGCTGCTTCCATGGGTGTTGCCTGTGGCTCCAAGTAAAATGAAATTTTTGACAACTTCAATCTTTCTCCATTTATCATGATGTTACTTATCGGTCTAGTTGTGGCCACAGAATGGCTGTATCTTAAATACTGTTGGGAGAAAGAAGCCAGACTTAAAAGAATGCATAAGTTATACTTCCATTTAAATAAATTTCAAAAACAATCCTTACTAAGCTATATTGTTGTGCTTTTTATTACTGCTGAGTAACAAACCACCTAAAAACATTGTACGTAAGATAACACCTATTTTGTTGTGCTTACCGATTCTTTGAAATCAGTGGATTTGTCTTCTTTCTGTTCCATGATGTCTGGGGCCTCAGCTGCAAAGAGTTAAAGACGGGGACTTCTCAGTTCTGGAGGCTGGAATCATCTGGAGTGTTCTTCTCCCACATGTCTGGCCCCTGAGGTGAGAGGACTTGAAGGCTGGGTGTTATGGATTGAACTGTGTCCCCCAAACATATGTGTTGGAGTTCTGACCTTTATACCTGTGGATGTGATCCCATTTGGAAATAGAGTTTTCCTGGTTATGTTAATGAGATGATATCAGCGTAGGATGTGTCCTAAATCTAATCACTTCTGAGTGATATAAAGAGTAGCATAGACAGAGAGAAGCAAGCACAAATGGAGGAAGATAGATGCCACATGAAGATAACAAAGGAACGAAGGATTGTTGGCCACCAGGAGCTGAAATAGACAGTGAAGGACCTCCCGCTAGAGCCACACTCTGAATTTGGATTTCTAGCCTCCTGAACTGTGAGAAAATAAATTTCTGTTCTTTAAAGCCACTTGTTTGTGGTATTTTTGCTACAGCAGCACTAGGAAACTAAGGCACTGGGCTTACTTAGGACTACTAATCAGAGCACCCACATGTTCTCTCCTTGTTGCTTATGTTTCTCACAGTATAAAGGCTGGGTTTCTGAGAGGAGGCACCTGGAGAGTCAGCAATTAAAGAGACTCCGGGAAAGGCTGCATGGCCTTGAAAATCATGCAGTGTCACTTCTGCCATAAGCTATTTGTCATAGTAGCCAAAGTTCTGCTCAGATTTAAGGAGAAGGAAGATAGACAACACTCTCAATATGGAGTGTCAAAGAATTTGGAACAATGTTTTAAAACTAAAACAGTTATTTAGTAGCACACACTTAAGTAGCTTCTGTATACCTGGTGGCTTCTCTGTTGTTGTTGTTGTAAAGTGCTGTCAAGTTGATTCCGACTCATAGCAACCCTATGTACAACAGAATGAAACACTGCCTGGTCAGGCGCCACCTTCATAATCATTGCTATGTTTGAGCCCATTGTTGCAGCCACTGTGTCAATTCATCGTGTTGAGGGTCTTCTTCTTTTTTGCTAACCATCTACTTTACCAAGCATGATGTCTTTCTCCAGGGACTGGTACCTCCTGATAACATGTCCAAAGTATGCGAGACAAAGTCTCACCATCTTTGCTTCTAAGGAGCATTCTGGCTGTACTTCTTCCGAGATAGAATTGTTCATTCTTCTAGCATTTCATGGTATATTCAGTATTCTTTGCCAACATCACAATTCAAAGGCATCAATTCTTCTTCAGTCTTCCTTATTCATTGTCTAGCTTTAGCATGTATATAAAACAATTGAAAATATCATGGTTTGGGTCAGGTGTGCCTTAGTCCTCAAAGTGACATCTTTGCTTTTCAACACTTTAAAGAGATCTTTTGCAGCAGATTTACCCAATGCAGTATGTCATTCAATTTCTGGTCTGTTGCTTCCATTGTTGATTGTGGATTGAAGTAAAATGGCGGTAAAAAAGCCTGTATACCAGGCTTTTTTTTTCCTTTTTGCCTCTTTTGGATTAATACAGTCTCTTTCTTCCACCTGCTTTTCTCATGGCTTGGCTGGTTTTGAGTTTGAAGTTATAACTTCACTTGCTATTGTTTAAATATTAATTTTTTAAAAAACTTTGCAAAGTTCTCAGTGTTTATATTCTCCTCCCCAAAAGATACGTAACTTAACCACTACGCCAGCAGGGTTTCCATATGTAACTTAGTATGTTTTAATTACCCCTTTATGCTTTTCCCTCCCAAATTTCATATTATTGTTATACAGAAATATACTTCCAAATTGAAAAAAAAAAAGTAACATTAATAGTCTACCTACCTACCAGTTGCCATTGAGTCTATTCAGACTCATGATGACCCTATCTGTGTCAGGGTAGAACTGTGCTCCATAGGGTTTTCAATGGCTTATTTTTCAGAAGTAGATTGCCAGGCTTCTTTTTGTTTGTTTTTGCGGTACCTCTGAGTGGACTCGAATTGCCAGCCTATCGATAGTAGGATATCCATAGTTTATAGCTCACTAGACTTGCAGCTATATCTTACACATTTGTTTACTTTTGCAATCTACATCTTCTACTCAGTTTACTTTTCTGCATTCTCTAAGGAATGCTGAGTGCATCCTTTAATGATTCTTCCAGTGACGGTAGAGCCGTCTTGATCAGCATTTTCCCTTTGGACTTTTATCTGTTTTTCTTTAAATGGATTCAAGTTTTTAAAAAGTCACTTAAATATATTAAAAAGGGAACATTATTTCACACCATTCTTTCTTGTCGTAAACGGTCATCTCAAAACCGATATAATGAAAGTGAAATGAAGTTACTAAGTTTTGGCTGATTTCTACAGCTGGTGAGGGCACGGAGGCCTGCTTTCTGCTGAGAATGGCGATTAGCAAAGTTGAAACTCAACAGTGATGGGAGTGGGTGCAGAGGTACTGTTATAACACTATTTCGGTGAGAAAAATAATATAATACATATTTTAATGAAGAGACAATACAAGAGTTATAAAAGAGACTAGTCATAATGTTTGCCTCTCAGGAAGGAAGAGAGCCTAGAGGTCAAAGGTGGGGTGGATACTTTTTATTGTAGAAGTTTAATTTTTGAATAATATAAATGTACTACTTCTCTAGAATTACATTAATTTAAAATGGGAAAAAGAAACTAGCATCAAACTAAGACGTTCATATTGACCTAATGAGCAAGAAGTGAAAAAGTACCGAAAGTTTAATAACTTACTCACTATGGGATTCAATGCTATTTAATGTGCTATCAAACCCAAACCCCATTGCTACAGAGAAATTCCAACTCCTAGGAACCCTATAGGATAGAGTAGAACTGTCCCATAGGGTTTTCAAACCTGTTATCCTTACGGGAGCAGACAGCCACATCTTTCTCCTGTGGAGCAGATGATGGGTTCATACCGCCAACCTTTCGGTTAGCAGCCAAGCGTTAACCACCGTGCAACCAGGGCTCCTTAATTATTTAATTATTTCAGAGACATTCAGTGAAGTCCATTCCACATTTCAGAAAATATTGTAGTAAAATAAAATTCACTCAGAATTAACATAATTTTGCTCAAACAATCACTGTCTCTCTTTAATTGGATCATTTACACACAAGAAATAGTTTTCCATTTTCAGGACCTATCCCATTGTGAATGTAATTATTTGAGTAGAAAGATGCATTCCACATTTATAAATCTCTGGCTAGACTAATGCAAGAGAAATTCTAGGAATCTTTTCTAAATTTTTCACTGTAACTTTGCCCATTTCCTGTTAGCATTTGCGAAGTTAGTGATAAAGGCTGAATATTTTCTTAAGGGCTTTTTGGTTGAATTCATGGTCTAAGGATAATTTAACTAGCTACAATCTAGAGACTGATTATAAAACATGCTAATCATCTTCACAAGATGAAATGTCTTTTTTCATGCCATACAATAAAAAATTGATTAAAAGCACTGGCAGAATATTCCAATTTTCTTTGTTTTTTTAAAAAATAAATCTACTTAACTCAGTCTTACATTGTCTTTACTCATATCTGCTTTAGCACTTTTTATTTAAAATATTCAATTTGCTTTCTCATTCAATTTGACTACTGATGAAAACATTGTATAGTGAGATGTGGTTTGAAATAAGTCTCCCAACATTTCACTTTAATTAAACAAGTAAATGCTCAAAGTTATGGTTAAAAAAAAAAAAAAAAGCATCATTTGGATGAGATTCATAAATCCAATGGAAAGCCTATAGGGGCAGTTCTACTCTGTCCTATAGGGTTGCTATGAGATGGAATCGATTTCGTGGCAACAGAACCTACCCGTTAAAGCCACATCCTGAATTCAGACTTCCAGCCTCCTAAACTGTGAGAAAATAAATTTCTGTTCTTTAAAGACACCCACTTGTGGTATTTCTGTTATAGCACCATGAAGTAACTAAGACACACTGAGTCAGTGGCAGAAATTTGAAAACTTTCACCATTTCCCATCACATTAAATTCCTGGGGCACCAGACATATCCTGGCACAATGCAGGTGTCCATTTGGAATGCTTCTAAACTCAATGCTCTCTAAGCAGTTCTTTCCAAAGTTTTTCACATAATGGCATGCAAAGAAAATGACTATAATTGTAGAATGCTGTGAGGTATAGATATAAGGCTCTCTTCAGCCAGAAGCAACTGGTCTGGGACTCCAGCCTTTCTAGGCCCTGACAGGAGGACCAAAGCGAATCTCTGTCCCTGCACAACTGTGACTGATTTCCTGGGCTGTTCTGACAGAACTGTGTATCTACCTTCTCCACAACTTTGCTCACCATTCATCATCTTGAGAATGAGTCCCTGTGATCAGTACCTGAGAGTCTGGGAAAAGAACAATAGGAGAAAGAAGGCTTATTTAGTATTACCAAGAAGTTCTGAAGTTTGAAAATATTAGGCCACAAACACGTTTTTTCTTCATCTTTTCCTTCCCACTTCCAAGAATCTTCACCAAACAAAGAAGAATGACTCTCTGTCCAGTCCTTTCCACATGCAGAGGCCGCTCACTGGGACTTATTATCCTTCAAAGAAGGAAATGCTGAGTGCCAGGGAGAAGAACAAAATAAAGACAGTGAGTCCTCAAAACTGAAGAAGAAATAATGAAGTTTTAGAGCAATGTAAAAAAATAAATAAATAAAAATGGATTGCCTCCACAGAGGAGGTGGTATGTGAGTGAAGCTGTGTAAGTGGAGCTGAGTATCTGCAGTTGCGTGTCCACCAGACTCTGCAGATCTTTCTATTAGGACTTGCACCTGGGAGGGCCTTTAGATCTCTTTAAGCTTATTATTTTTTTCTTTTTGTGTTTGGCCATATTATCTTTTAAAAAATGAAACAGTTATACTATAAATTCTCTTCAGCCTTTCAGGTGTATCAGTTTGCAGGTGAAGAAAATGTAACCTGGAATGAAGAAATTATTTGCATAATAACTGTGAATGAATGAGAGGTTCATTTTTTTTATCACATACAATGTGTGTTCATTTTAGAAACCACAGATAAGCAAATTAAAAAAAAAGACATTTTAGTTACCATATTTTTATGAAAATAAAGTGCATTCTGTGTTTGTTTACCAACCTCGCTCTCCCTCGTGAGGTATTTCCCTAAGAGCCCCCATGTCAATTTTTTTTACATGTTGCTGTAAAAAAAGAATTAGCATAGTGCACTTATGAAAATACCTCAGAGGGGGAGAGGGGAGGATGTGGTTGGCAAACAAATGTAGAAGGTGCAGACGATTTGCATAAAAATACAGTAATCACTCCCCTTGATATAAGCATATTAACATTTTATTAGTTATTTTTGGTTCTTTTACTGTGTATATGCATATTTTCAAAATAAAAATATGCCATGCTCTAGATCTGGTTTTATAACCTGATTTCTTATACCTTGTGAATATCTTTTCAGTTTATTAATTATTCTTCTGAGCACAGTGATTCCCAATCTTTTCTTAGTTTTCTTTTCTGCTCCAAGACACTCCAAGGTATCAAAGCAGCCCTAGCAGCAGCAGAGGACTACTACAATTGAGAATTGTGGGGGGAAGATGGCTTCCCCCCAACCTCGAGGTGTGACAACAAAATCAAAAAATCAGAATATCTGGAGGCTTGAGAGGGGTAGAGTCAATGCTCTGATGCACACCCTTGTAGCTAAGTCTTTGTTTACGTGTATTTTTATTTTGTTATGATAAATCCTAAGAATGGATTTGCTGGGTCGATGCTTATAGAATATTTCATGGCTTTGATATATTCTCTAGATGTCCTTGACAAAGTTGTGCCAACTTATAAACGAGTATAAAATGTATAAAAGTTCCTATTTTATCACACTTTTGCCAACCCTAAATATTATTTTTAAAGAAAAATATTTCCCATTTTAGTAGGTGAAATGGAAAATATAATATACTCTACAGAGTGTATTTTCTGTATTAACGTACATTTCTATTTCTTTTGCAAAATTTTCTTTTTATATTTATTCAGGACATTAAATGATTATGTCATATATCCAAACTCATTGCCATCAAGTTGATTCTGACTCATAGTGACCCCACAGGACAGAGTAGAACTGCCCCATAGAGTTTCCAAGGCTGTAATCTTTACACAAGGAGACTGCCGCATCGTTTCTCCCGTGGAGCAGCTAGTGGGTTCAAATCGCTGACCTTTTGGTTAGCAGCCAAATGCTTAACCATTGTGCCACCAGGGCTCCTTATGTTATATACATAAACTAAAATATTAAATAGGAATACAATTCCTTAGATCAAAATCTTTTTCTTATTTTGTATGGTACTCTTATTTTTGTGGATTAATTTCAAATTGAACATAAACAAGCAAACAAAAATGCATAGCCATTTAAGTGTCTTACTGCTGAAAGCTAATAGCATTCTTATTATTTTAATCACACATGACATTTGAATTACGCGTTAATATCATATTGCAGTGCTATCCTTTAAAAAAATTTAAGTCAATGATTAGAGCATATCAGAGAAAATTTTTGTTTTCAAATTAAAGCAGCCAAAATGTTGAGGATTGTTTAAGGATGATTTATGGCATTTCTGACACATAACATTGTTATCTAGATTCCCAGCTTGAATTGCAAGACACCAAGTTTAATGTTCCTCACCTCATTTCTGTTTATAGCCCTACCTCAGTTTTATGGTGTGTTGCTAACCAATGTAGCTTTGTTTTCCAGTTTTAATGAAGACTTTTTCCCCCTTATTTAGGAAAAGACATCCCATAATGCTTTATGCCTTTCCAGAGCGGCATTCTTGATTTTACAGAAACTCCACTGAATGATCTTCCTGTTTTCTTCTTTGTGCCTGGCAGTGTGTGAGCCCATGTTAGACATAGATTACTGACTGAACAGAAACCGTCCCAGTACAGTGACTTCTGGCATTACAGTCCGTTGCTATGTCTCCTATCTATAAAAATACAAATGTGACTACAACCCCTAAAATTTAAATTAATTCAACTTGTTGAATTATAGACACTCTTCTCCACCTGTGTAAGGGGTTAATGAAAGCAACTGAGTGTATATTGTACAATGACCCAGGCATGTCATTCTAGGCCCTAGTATCTAGAGTAGAGTGAAAACAGATTGAGAAGATAGGATTAGGGGGCAGGTGGTAACACACACACACACACACACACACACACACACACACACACACACAGATCCATACAGTGCATACTTAGCAAAGGTCAGGGGAGCTGTAGGGTATAGGCAAGGCAGTCAGATAGAAATCAGAAGGGCCCAGAGCTAGAAAATGAGCATAAGGTGTAGTTCAGGCCATCAGAGAGTTAGCAATCAGAACATTCCACAGGAGGTCGAGAGAGAATGAAAAGTGGCTAAAGGGTCAGACAATGACCAATAACTGAAGGGATCTGTCCAGGCAGGGAGGGAACAATTACACGATGTTGGTAATAAGGCAAACTGACAGAGGTTGTTTGCTATTTCACAATGTTGTTGTTGTTGTTAGGTTCCATTGAGCAGGTTCTGACTCATAGCAACCTATGTACAATGGAAAGAAACACTGGCCAGTCCTGCACCATCCTCATGATCATTGTTATGCTTGAGCCCATCGTTGCAGAAACTGTGTCAATCTGTCTTGTTGAGGGTGTTCCTCTTTATTGTTGACCTTCTGCTTTACCAAGGATGATGTCCCTCTCCAGGAATTAGTCCTTTCTAATAACATGTCCAAAGTATGTGAGACAAAGTCTCATCATTCTCGCTTCTAAGGAGCATTGTGGCTGTACTTATTCCAGGATAGGTTTGTTTGTTCTTTTGGCAGTCCATGGTATATTCATTATTCTTCACCAACACCATAATTCAAAGGCATCAATTCTTCAGTCTTCCTTACTCATTGCCCACCTTTCACATGCATATAAAGTGATTGAAAACACCATGGCTTGAGTCAGGTGCATCTTAGTCCTTAAAGTGACATCTTTGCTTTTTAACATTTTAATGAGGTCTCTTAGTCTATTAAGAACTAATTCTGAAAAGACTTGCTGTGAAGGCTTGCAGGTAGTCATAATTGAAAATAACTGTCAAAGGCAGGTTCCTGACAAAAGACTTCCATTTGGGACTTTGTGTTTTATTGAAGACTATGGGTACATTTGTGGGTCCTTATCTCAATTTCACCTATTGGGCATTTTCTCTTCAGTTTTCATTTGTTGAATTAAGCTGAACTCTGTTGTGTAGGACTTACTTCCACTCTAGGCCTGTGGCAACTCCTTTTAGTGGTAATACCATTTTTATCATATATAATATTTCTGTAGGATTTTCCACCTGACTTTCCATTTAACTAAGGAAAGCTTAGTCTCACTGTGGTTCTTTGCTACCTCAATGCTGCATCTTACAGCCAGTTTTTCACCTGAAGTTTTCTGAAATATAGACTTACTTCTGTAAGTGAGTCAAATGTTTCTCCACATGGGGCAGGTTGGGATAACTTGTCCCTCTCCATGGAGGAGCATTAGTTACTAATGGGCCCTCCCTACTTCACACTGCCCTGTTTGCTGAGACCTTCCCTCTCAATCTGCATTCTGCTCTTTGCCTGTGTGACTCTGCCTCTCCCACAAAGTGAAAGCCAGTGCTTTGAGGAAAAACTCCCTCCCTTTCCTTACCTTGATAACTGTGCACTCAGAAAGGATCGTTCACTGACATGTTTGCTGAACCCGTCATGTGCTCTTTCTTACTTTTGTAAATCACTTGGAAGTTCCCTCCTGTTTTACATTATTACAGAGTCAGATGGTATCCATCGTTCCAGTACCTTTTGGGGTCTAAAGTTATTGATAATATACTGGATAGGGTTTCTTCAATTTATATGTTTGAGAGCTTTTCCTAAAAGGAGAACTCAAAAGACGGGGCATAGGATTTGGACACCAGGCTCCAAACAAGGTTTCAAAAGTTTCTGAGGAGAGCTGGTCTGCGTTCCACCTGGGGCTGATGCTGGAAGGCCCTCCACACACAGACCCTCTGCCCAGTGGTTATTCTTGCTTGTGCAGCAGTGTTTCTGAAGAGGAGCCTCAAATGTAAGATTCTGAACTTCCAGTTCATAATATATTTGGAGGCTTGAGCAGTGAATTGGGAATGTGACTGCAGTCACAAAACTATGAGTTCTGAAGTCAGAGGGCCTGGTTTGCAATTCTGCCTTTGACATTTCTAGCCCTGTGACTCATGTCAAGTTACTTAAACTTTGCTGGGATGCACTTTCCTCATTTGAAAGTGAAGATAATAATATAACTTATCTCTTGGGATTCTTGTAATGACTGACATAGTTAATCCATAGAAATGTTTATAATCTATGAAATAATAAAGATCAGAGCAGAAATAAATGAAATAGAGAATAGAAAAACAATAGAAAGAATCAATAAAACCAAAAGTTTGTTTTTTGAAAGGATCAACAAAATCGACAAATCACTGGCTCGAGTGACAAACGAAAGACAGGAGAGGACACAAATAACCCAAATAAGAAATGAGATGGGGGACATTACAACAGACCAAATGAAATAAAAAGGATTATAACAGGATATTATGAAAAACTATACTCCAACAAATTTGAAAACCTAGAGGAAATGGAAAAATTTCTGGAAACACACTACCTACCCAAACTAACACAAAATGGTGTTAAAAATCTGAACAGACCCATAACAAGAGATTGAAAAGGTAATAAAAAAAACTCCCAACAACAACAAAAAAGCCCTGGCCCAAATGGCTTCACTGGAGAATTCTACCAAACATTCTGAAAAGAGCTTATACCAACACTACTCAAACTATTTCAGAACATAGAAAAGGAAGGGATACTTCTGAATTCATTCTACAAAGCCAGCATAACCCTGATACCAAAACCAGGCAAAGACACCACAAAGAAAATTACAGACCAATATCTCTCATGAATAGACATGCAAAAAAATCTCAACAAAATTCTAGCCAATAGAATTCAGCATCATATCAAAAAAAATAATACACCACGACCAAGTGGGATTCATACCAGGTATACAAGGATGGTTCAACGTTAGAAAATCAATCAATGTAATCCACCACATAAATAAAAGAAAAGAATAACATGATCATCTCAATCGACACAGAAAAGGCATTTGACACAGTCCAACACCCATTACTGATAAAAAACTCTCAATAAAATAGGTATAGAAGGGAAATTCCTCAACATAAGAAAGGGGATCTTTACAAAACCAATAGCCAACATCATTCTTAATGGAGAGAGACTGAAAACATTCCCCTTGAGAACAGGAACAAGACAAGGATGCCCCTTATCACCACTCTTATTTAACATTGTGCTGTAAGTCTTAGCTAGAGCAATAAGGCGAGAAAAAGAAACAAAGGGCATCCAAATTGATAACGAAGAAGTAAAACTGTCTCTATTTGCAGATATGATACTATACATAGAAAACCCAAAAGACTCCATAAGAAAACTTGTGGAACTAATATAAATATTCAGCGAAGTAACAAGATAAATGTACAAAAATCAATTGGATTCCTATACACCAATAAAGACAACCATGAAAAGGAGATCAGGGAAACAATACCATTTATAATATCCTCTGAAAAAATAAAATACTTAGGAATAAACCTAACCAGGGATGTAAAAGACCTATACAAAGAAAACTACAAAACACTACTGTAAGAAACCAAAAGAGATTTACATAAATGGAAAAATATGCCATGCTCATGGATAGGTAGACTCAATATTGTGAAAATGACAATTCTATCCAAAGCAATCTACAAATACAGTGCAATCACAATCTAAACCCCATCAGCATTCTTTAAAGAGACGGGAAAGCTAATCATTAACTTTATATGGAAAGGGAAGAGGCCCCAGATAAGTAAAGCACTACCAAGGAAGAAGAATAAAGTAGGATTCGCACTACCTGACCTCAAAACCTACTGTACAACTAAGGTAGTCAAAACAGCCCAGTACTGGTACAACTACAGATACATTGACCAATGGAACAGAATTGAGAACCCAGATGTAAATCCATCCACCTGCGGTCACCTGATCTTCAACAATAGCCCAAAGTCCATCAACTGGGGAAAAGTCAGTCTTTTTAACAAATGGCAAAGCTGGATGTCCATTTGCAAAACAAAGAAACAGGACCCATACCCCACACCATACACAAAAAAGACACAAAAACTAATTCAAAATGGATCAAAGACCTAAATATAAAACAAAAAATATAAAGATCATAGAAGAAAAAATGGGATCAAGGCTAGAGGCCCTAATACACAGCATTAACAGCATACAAGCAATAACTAACAACACACAAATTCCAGAAGATAAGCTAGATAACTGCAATCTTCAAAAATTAAACACTTAACACTCATCAAAAGACTTTACCAAAAGAGTAAAAAGAGAACCTACAGACTAGTAAAAAATTTCTGGCTATGAAAAGTTTGACAAAGTTATAAGGTCTAAAATCTACAGAAAAATCCAACACCTCTACAACAAAAAGACAAATAATCCAATTTAAAAAGGGGCAAAGGAAATGAACAGACACTTCACCAAAGAAGACATAAAAGCAGCTAACAGACACATGAAGAAACGCTCGTGATCACTAGCTATTAGAGAAATGCAAATCAAAACCACAATGAGATACCATCTCACCCTGGCATTACTGGCAAGAATCAGAAAACAGAAAATAACAAATCTTGGAGAGGCTGTGGGGAGATCGGAACTCTTTTTTTTTTTTTTCTTTTTTTTTATATTTTATTGTACTTCAGGTGAAGGCTTACAGAACAAATAGTTTCTCATGAAACAGTAGTACACATGTTGTTTTATGACATTGGTTAACCCCACAACATGTTAACCTTCTAACTTCTCAACCTTCTTTTTTTGGTGAAAATACAGATAGCCAAAGATACACCGTTTCAAAAATTTCTACATGCACAGTTCAGTGACATTGACTACACTCTTCCAATTGTGCTGTTATTCTCACTTAAGATGAAGGCTTACAGAACAAAATAGTTTCTCATTTAACAGTTACTACAAATGTTGCTCTATGACAAAGGTTAACAATCTCACAGCACATCAACAATATCCTTACTCAACCTTGGGTTCCCTATCACCAGCGTCCTTGTCCCCTTCTGCCTTCTGGCCCTTGTCACTGGACTCCTGTACGTTAGTCTCATTTGGTTTTACGGGGCTGTCCACTCCCAGGCTGAACAGTGAACCTCAGAAGTAACTTCACCACTGAGCTAAAAAGGTGTCTGGGGGCCATACTCTCGAGGTTTCTCCAGTCTCCTTTAGGCCAGTAAATCTGGTCTTTTTTTTGTGAGTTACAATTATGCTCAATATCCTTCTCCAGCTCTGTCCAGAACCCTCTGTTGTGATCCTGGTCAGAGCAGTCAGTGGTGGTAGCCGGGTACCATCTAGCTGTACTGGACTCAGTCCAGTGGAGGCCTTGGTAGCTATGGACAATTAGTCCTTTGGACTAATCTTTTCCTTGTATCCTGTTCTCTTCATTCTCCCTTGCTCCCAAAGGGATGAGACCAGTGGAGTATCTCAGATGGTCGCTCACAGGGTTTTAAGATCCCCAGACACTACTCACCAAGGTAGAATGTAGATAATTGTCTTTATAAGCTGTGTCATGCCAATTAAGCTAGATGTTCCCTGAGACCATGGTCCCCACAGCCCTCTGCCCAGCAATTCAGTCCCTCAGGGAGTGTAGATGTGTCTATGGGGCTTCCATGACCTTTCCTTGTACAGGTTGGGCTAGTTTCCCCTGTATTGTGTACTGTCTCATCCTTCACCCAAGATACCACTTATCTATTGCCTATTTAGTAGTCCCCCCCCCCCATTCCTGGTAACCAACAAAGATTGTTACATTTTGTGTGTGAACATTTTCATGGGTTTTTACAATAGAGGTCTCATACAATATTTGTCCTTTTGTGATTGACTTATTTCACTCAGCATAATGTCCTCCAGTTTCATCCATGTTATGAGATGGTTCACAGATTCATTGTTGTTCTTTCTCGTTGCATAGTATTCCATTGTGTGTATGTACCATAGTCTGTGTATCCATTCATCTGTTGATGGGCATCTAGGTTGTTTCCATCATTTTGCTATTGTGAACAATGCTGCCATGAACATAGATGTGCATATGTCTATTCGAGTGACGACTCTTATTTCTCTAGGATATATTCCTAGGAGTGGGATTGCTTGATCGTATGGTATGTCTATTTCTAGCTTTCTGAGGAACCGCCATATCATTTTCCAAAATGGTTGTATCATTTTGCATTCCCACCAGCAGTGCATAAGAGTTCTGATCTCCCTGCAGCCCCTCCAACATTGGTTATTTCCAGTGTTTTTGATTCGTGCCAGTAATGCCAAGGTGAGATGGTATCTCATTGTGGTTTTAATTTGCATTTCTCTAATGGATACTGATCACGAGCATTTCCTCACGTGTCTGTTGACCACTTGAATGTCTACTTTGGTGAAGTGTCTGTTCATTTACTTTGCCCAATTTTTAATAGGATTATTTGTCTTTTTGTTGTAGAGGTATTGGATTTTCTTGTAGATTATGGAGATGAGACCTTTGTCTGACTTGTACTGTCCAAAAATTTTTTCCCACTCTGTAGGATCTCTTTTCACTCTTTTGGTGAAGTCTTCGGAAGAGCATAGGTGTTTGATTTTTAGAAGATCCCAGTTATCTAGCCTATCTGTTGGGTTTTGAGTGTTGATGGTTATGGTTTGTAACCTGTTAATGCAATGTATTAAGGCCTGAAGTGTTGGTCCTATTTTTTTTTCTATGAATTTTATAGTTTTAGGCTTTATATTCAGGTCTTTGATCCATTTTGAAGTAGTTTTTGTATACGGTGTGAGGTATGGGTCCTGTTTCATTTTTTTTGCAGATGGATATACAGTTTTGCCAGCACCATTTGTTAAAAAGACTGTCTTTTCCCCATTTGATGGACTTTGGGCCCTTGTCGAAGGTCAGGTGACCGTAGGTGGATGGATTTACATCTGGATTCTCAATTCTGTTCCATTGGTCAATGTATCTGTTGTTGTACCAGTAGCAGGCTGTTTTGACTACTGTAGCTGTATAATAGGTTCTGAAGTCAGGTAGTGTGAGTCCTCCAACTTTATTCTTCTTCTTCAGTAGTGCTTTACTTATTTGGGGCTTCTTCCCTTTCCATATAAAGTTAATGATTAGTTTTTCCATCTCTTTAAAGAATTTTGCTGGTATTTAGATCAGGATTGCATTGTATTTGTAAATTGCTTTGGGTAGAATTGTCATTTTCACAATATTGAGTCTATCCATGAGCATGGTATGTTTTTCCATTTATGTAGATCCCTTTGGGTTTCATGCAGTAGTGTTTTGTAGTTTTCTTTGTATAGGTCTTTTACATCCCTGGTCAGATTTATTCCCAAGTATTTTATCTTTTTAGGGGCTATTGAAAATGGTGTTGTTTCCCGGATTTCCTTTTCATCGTTCTCCTTACTGGTGTATAGGAATCCAACTGATTTTTGTATGTTTATCTTGTATCATGCTACTCTGCTGAATCTTTCTATTAGTTCCAGTAGATTTCTCGTGGAGTCTTTAGGGTTTTCTGTGTATAGTATCATATCATTTGCAAACAGGGACAGTTTAACTTCTTTATTACCAATTTGGATGCCCTTTATTTCTTTTTCTTGCCTTATTGCTCTAGCTAGAATTTCCAGCACAATGTTAAATAGGAGTGGTGATAAGGCCATCCTTGTTTTGTTCCTGTTTTCAAGGAGAATGTTTTCAGTCTCTCTCCATTAAGAATGATGTTGGCCATTGGATTTGCATAGATGCCCTTTATTATGTTGAGAAATTTCCCTTCTATACCTATTTGATTGAGAGTGTTTATCAGGGATGGGTGTTGGACTTTGTCAAATGCCTTTTCTGCATCAATTGAGAGGATCATGTGATTCTCTTCTTTCCTTTTATTTATGGGGTGGATTACATTGATTGATTTTCTAATGTGGAACCAATCTTGCATACCTGGTATGAGTCCTACTTGGTCGAAGCGTATTATTTTTTTGATATGACGTTGAATTCTATTGGCTAGAATTTTGTTCAGAATTTATGCATCTATATTCATGAGAGATATTGGTCTGTAATTTTATTTATTTTTTACCTCTTGCCTGGTTTTAGTATCAGCATTATGCTGGCTTCATCGAATGAATTTGGAAGTGTTCCTTCGTCTTCTATGCTCTGAAATAGCTTGAGTATAACTGGTACAAGCTCTTCTGTAAATGTTTTGTAGAATTCTCCAGTGAAGCCATCTGGGCCATGGCTTTTTTTGATTGGGAGTTTTTTTATTACCTTTACAATCTCTTCTCTTGTTATGGGTCTGTTCAGATTTTCAACATCACTTTGTTGTATTTTGGGTAGGCCGTGTGCTTCTAGAAATTTATCCATTTCCTCTAGGTTTTCAAATTTGTTGGAGTATACTTTTTCATAATATTCTGTTATAATCCTTTTTATTTCAGCTGGGTCTGTTGTAATGTCCCCCATTTCATTTCTTATTTGGGTTATTTGTGTCTTCTCCTGTTTTTCTTTTGTCAGTCTGGCCAGTTGTTTGTTGATTTTGTTGATTCTTTGAAAGAACCATGTTTTGGTTTTGTTGATTCTTTCTATTGCTTTTCTGTTCTCTATTTCATTTATTTCTGCTCTGATTTTTACTATTTCCTTTCTTCCTGTGGTTGTGGGCTTTTTTTGCTGTTCTCTTTCTATTTGTTTGAGTTCTGTATTTAATGTTTTGATTTTGTCCCTTTCTTCTTTTTTGATATGTGCATCTATTGCTATAAATTGTCCTCTGAGGACTGCCTTTGCTGTGTCCCAAAGGTTTTGGTATGATGTGTTTTCTTTCTCATTTGATTCTTGGAATTTTTTGATTCCATCTCTGATTTCTTCTATTACCCAGGGATGTGTAAGCAGGGTATTATTCAGTTTCATGTAGTTGATTTTTTTCTTTGCTCTTTCTGTTGTTAATTTCTACCTTGATGGCATTGTGGTCAGAGAAGATACTTTGAATTATCTCAACGTTTTGGATCTTGTTGAGGAGTGCTCTGTGGCCTAAGATGTTGTCTATTCTGGAGAACGTTCCATGTGCATTGGAAAAGAATGCGTACTTTGCAGCGGTTGGATGGAGTGTTCTATATATGTCTATGAGGTCAAGTTGGCTGATTGTGCCCTTTAGGTCTTCTGTATCTTTGCTGAGTTTCTTCTTAGTTGTTCTATCCTTTACTGAGAGTGGTGTGTTGAAGTCTCCTACTAGTATTGTGGAACTGTCAATTTCTCTTTTCAGTGTTGTTAGAGTTGGTTGTATGTATTTTGGAGCCCTGCCATTGGGTGTGTAGATGTTTATTATGGTTATGTCTTCATGATGGATCGTCCCCTTAATCATTATATAGTGTCCTTCTTTATCTTTTATGGTAAATTTTGTTTTAATGTCTATTTTATCTGAGATTAGAAATGCCACTCCTGCACTTTTTTGGTAGTTGTTAGCTTGATATACTTTTTTCCAACCTTTGACTTTTAATAAATTCACATCTTTGTTTCTAAGGTGTGTCTCTTGTAGACAGCATATTGATGGATCCTGTTTTCTTATCCATTCTGTCACTCTCCATCTCTTTATGGGTGCATTGAGTCCATTTACATTCAGTGTAATTATTGATAGATGTGAGTTTGTTGCTGTCATTTTGTAGTGCTTTTTTTTTGTGGTGCTGAAGTTTTCTTTGTTCTTCTTACTCTCTTGTGCAGAGTTACTTTTGTTTATGGATTTTTTTTCATTTCTTTTGTTTTTGTATGTTTCGTTTTTGCTGAGACTTTGTTTTTCATCTTTATTTTTATGAGTTGGTTTGTTAACTTTCTTTGTGGTTACCATGAATTTTACCCTTAGCTTTCTAAGTTTGAAGCAGTCTACCAGTACTTGGTATCACCTTGTGTTCCTCTCCATTACAAGGTTGTATACCTATGCCGTTTATTCCCTCTTTTATTGTTTTGATGTTGTTGTCATTTATTGATTAACTGCTCTGATTCTCTGTTGTATTTCTTTTGGTTTTGGATAGTCCTCGAGAGTTCATTTCCTAGGTTGGTATCTGGCTGGTACGAACCTGCTTCCTAAGTTCTTCCTGTGAGCTGATGCTGTTTGTCCTTTGATCGAAGAACTGCCTTTAATAATTCTTGTAAGTTTGGTTTGACTTTTAGATATTCACTTAATTTCTGTTTATCTGGAAATGTCCTAATTTCCCCATCAAATTTGAATGAGAGTTTTGCAGGATATATTATTCTCGGCTGGCAATTTTTTTCTTTCAAGATTTTATATATGTCATCCCATTGTCCTTCTTGCCTGAGCTTAGTCTTATTGTTTCTCCTGTGTATGTGACTTCTTGTTTTTCACGAGCTGCTCTCAGGATCCTTTGTTTGTCTCTGGTTTTGGTGAGTGTGATTATGATACGCCTCGGTGATTTTCTTTTGGGGTCTCTTCTATATGGGGTTGGTTGAGACTCTTGGATGGCCAACTTTTCATCTTTCATGATATTGGGGAAGTTTTCTGTCAGCAGCTCGTCACTGATACTCTCTGTGTTTTCTGTTCTCTCCCTGTTCTGGAATTCCAATCACTTGCAAATTTTTGCTTTTAATTGTGTCCCACATTACTCTCAGGGTCTCTTCATTTTTCTTTGTGCTTTTTTCTGAGTTTTCCTGAAACAAAGTTGTATCCAAGTGTTTGTTTTCAATTCCACTTATCCTGTCTCCCACAGTTTCAAATCTCCTTCTCAGCCCTTCTATGACATCATCCTTTTCTGAAATCTTGTTTTTTATCTTTTGGATTTCTAATTGTTGTTTTTGTATAATTTCTATTTGTGAATTTATTTTGGCATTTTGTTCCTGCATCATCTTCCTGAATTCTTCCAATTTTTTGTCTGTATTTTCCATGAATTTGTCTATTTTTTTCCTCATGTTTGTCAGCTTTTTGCCTCAGTTGTTGGAGAATTCTGAGTATTAGAGATTTGAATTCCCTATCAGGTACTTTTAGTGGATTTTCTTCTACAGGAGAGTCATCTGGTGTTTTATTTTGGACGCCTACTTGAACCATCCTGTCCAGTTTTTATAAATGTTTTGATACTGTCTGCTGTTTTCAGGGCATTCAGTAGGTATTTTTCTCATTTATTGATTGTAGATTTGTTTGTTTCATCCCTTTTTTTAAAAAAAAAATTGACTATTTCTGAGCAGGCGGACTGTGTGTTCTTTGTTATTTTCTCATCTGTTAGCTCAATACTTTTCACCTCCTTCTCCAACTGGCAGGGTCAGTCACTCAGATATGGTACGGCAGGGCAGGTCTAGCTGAAGAGGAGTTACTAGTTTGGGTTGTTTGTGGCACTTACTACAGCCACCAGGGCGGGTTGGTAATCAGTGCAGGGCAGGTTCCAGTAGTCCGTGCCTGTGCTGCTTGGTGGTGTGACGTCAAGCGCACGGTGCAGGTAGACAAGATGCAGTGGGCAGACTGTTATGTGTGGAGCTAAGATGGATATGGGAGAGAGGAGAGAGGAACAGGAGCCAAAAACATACAAACAAACAAAAAAGAATGCCAGGGGAGCTTGCCATTGGAATGGAGAGATGAGCGACTATGAAATGGAGAAAAACAGAAAGGGGAAGAGGAAGAAAAGAAAAGAATGAATAAATAAGAATCAGAAAGGTTAAAGAACCGCAAAGTTCCCAGGAATCCCACCGATGTAGCTATGAGGTCTGGGGAAGTCACTCTCAGGTGTCGCAGTACAGCCTGGCTAGAAGGCGTAGAGGTATACAATGTCTGGTTTTCAGGGATCAGAAAGAGATGGAAGATATAGACAGAAGAGAAACTGAGCAATGAAGAAAGCCAAAAATGGAAAAAGAGGGAAAAGGAAACAAAACAAATTAAAAAAAAAAAGAATAAGAAAAGTCCCTCCAAAAAAACAGAAAAAAAAAAAAAAAAAAACAACAAAAAGAGAAATACCCTCAGGGATCCCTCTGCCTGTCTGTGGAATCTGAAGGGGTTTCCTTGCCACTCAGCTCCGCCTGGCCAGAATGGGCTCCCATCTCAAGAAAAGGAAAAGCAAACAGACAAACAATTCAAAACAAACAAACAAACAAAAGCCCCGGGATCCCACCAGTGTGGTAGCCCAGGCCGGGAAGCAGCTCCACACTTGAATGGAGGTCCGTAGCCCCTCAGGAAGAAGCAAAGGTGGAGCACGGAGCCAGGCACTCGAGTGAGAGGAGGGGGAGGTGGCGAGAGGCAAGTGAGAAATCAAAAGAAGCAGAAAAACAAAGCAACACTAGCAGCCAACAAATGGCACCCAGAGAGCTGCCCACTTGGGTGTATGGAATCCAAGCAGCCGGCGCTTCCCAGTAAAGAGACTGTGGCCGCGGGAAGCAGAGGAGCCCTAGCCGGGGTGAAGAGGGGTGGGGGGTGGAAAAGCACACACCGCAAATTACTGGTTGTTTTGTCTCCCGCTGGATGCTCCATGAGGCTGCTTTCTCGTACCCTTGTTTGCTGGTCTCCCATAGGATTCCAAGATGGTGGCTCCGTGCTGCATTAGCTGATAGGGGACCTCAGCATGAATCTCTCCTCACTCTCCATTCTCTGTCAGTTTTCTCACTCCATTTGGTGCTTGGCTGAGTTCTTTATCTCTTCATTTAATGTTTTAGGGTTTCAGGATTGTTGTATTCTCTGTTCGGCTTAGTTGTTTGGATCTTTGCTGTGGAGGGATGGTGTGGTGCTTCTGCCTAGAGCAGCATTTTGCCGGAACTCCCGAGATAAGAAGTCTTATGCACTGCTGGTGGGAATGCAAAATGTTAGAACTGTTTCAGAAAATGATATGGTGCTTCCTTAGAAAGTTAGAACTAGAAATACCCTATGATCCATTAATCCCACTGTTAGTAATATATCATAGAGAAATAAGAGCCACACACAAAGAGACATATGCACAACCATGTTCACTGCAGCACTGCTCACAAAAGCAAAAACATGGAAACAACCTAGATACCCATCAACAGATCAACGGATAAACAAACTATGGTACGTATATACAATGGAGTACTACACAATGATAAAGAACAATGATGAATCTGTGAAGCATCTCACAACATGGATGAATCTGGAGGGCATTATGCTGAGTGAAATAAATCAGTTACAAAACGACAAAGACTGCATGAGAAGACTATAAAGACTCATGAAAAGGTTTACACACAAAAAGAAACAATCTTTGATGGTTATAAGGGAGGGGAGGGGTTGAGATGTAAAAACACTAGCTAGACAACAGATAAGTGGTAAGTTTGGTGAAAGGTAAGACAGTACACAATACCGAGGAAGCCAGCACAACTTGCACAAGTCAAGGTCATGTAAGCTCCATAGACACATCCAAACACCCTGAGGCACCGGATTACTTGGGTGAGGGCTGTGGGGACCATGGTCTCAGGAAACATCTAGCTCAATTGACATAGCATAGTTTATAAAGAAAATGTTCTACATTCTACTTTGTTGAGTATCATTTGCAGTCTTAAAAGCTTGTGAGCGGCCATCTAAGATACTCCACTGGTCTCACCAAGTCAGGAGCTAGGGAGAAAGAATAAAACTAAAGACACAAGGAAAAGATTAGTCCAAAGGACTAATGGATCACAACTACCATGGCCTCAACCAGACTGAGTCCAGTACAATTAGATGGTGCCTGGCTACCACCACTGACTGCTTTGACAGGGATTACAATAGAGGGTCTCGGACAGAGCTGGAGAAAAATGTAGGACAAAATTCTAACTCACAAGAAAAGACAAGACTTACTGGTCTGACAGAGACTAGAGTAATCCCGAGAGTATGGACCCCAGACACCCTTTTAGCTCAGTAGTGAAGTCACTCCTGAGATTCACCCTTCAGCCAAATATTGGATAGGCCCATAAAACAAAATGAGACTAAAGGGGCACACCAGTCCAGGGGCAAAGACTAGAAGACAGGATGGGACAGGAAAGGTGGTAATAGGGAACCCAAGGTAGAGAAAGGAGAGTGTTGACATGTCGTGGGGTTGTTAACCAATGTCACAAAACAATATGTGTACTAACTATTCAATGAGAAGCTAGTTTGTTCTGTAAAGCTTCATCTAAAGCATGATTTAAAAAAAAGATAATCTGCATAGTCCTACATCTGATAAAGAATTTGTAACTACTAAGAAAATCATCCCTCAAAGGAAATTCAAGGCTTAGTTTTCTTCAATGTTAAATAATTTTAAAAAAAGAAGAAAGGGGGACTTCTCTAGGCAGAAGCACCACACCATCCCTCCACAGCAAAGATCCGAAAAACTAAGCCAAACAGAGAAAACAGCAATCCTGAAACCCTAAAACATCAAATGAAAAGATAAAGAACTCAGCCAAGCACCAAATGGAGTGAGAAAACTGACAGAGAATGGAGAGTGAGGAGAGACTCATGCAGAGGTCCCCTATCAGCTAATGTGGCACAGATCTGCCATCTTGGACTCCTATCAGAGACCAGCAAATAGGGGGTATGAGAAAGCAGCTTTACAGAGCTTCCAGCAGGAGACAAAACAACCAGTAATTTGAGATATTTGCTTTCCCACCCCCCACCCTTCTTCACCCCCACTCTGCCTCATCTTCTTCCTGTGGCCACAGTCTCTTGGTTGGGAAGCACTGGATGCTTGGATTCCACCTGCCCACACTGGCCGGGTCCCTGAGTGCCTTTGTTGGCTGCTGGTGTAGCTTTTTTCCGATTCTTTTGATTTCTTCCTTACCTCTCACCACCTCCCCCTCCTTTCACTCAAATACCTGGCTCTGTGAGACATCTTTGCTTCTTCCTGAGGAGCTGTGGAGCTCGGTTCAGGTGTGGAACTGCTTCCTGGTCTGGGCTGCCATGCTGGTGGGATCCTGGGGCTTTTGTTTGTTTTGAATTATTTGCTGGTTTTCTCTTCATTTTCTTGAGTCAGGAGTCCATTCTGGCTTGGTGGTGCTGTGCAGCTTCGGACCTACCCCTTCGGCTCGTGCAGATGCACAGAGGGATCCCTGAGGGCATTTCTTTTTTGTGGGTTTTTTTTTCTTTTTTCTGTTTTATTGGGGCTTTCCTTGTTCTTTTTTTTTTTAATTTGTTTTGTTTTCTTTTCCCTCTTTTACCTGTTTTGTCTTTCTTCATTACTTAGTTTCTTGTCTCTCTATACATTCCTTCTCTTTCTGTTCCCTGAATACATGGCACTGAATACCTCTACACCTTCTGCAACACCTGCAACAGGCTGTACTGCAACACCTGAGAACAACTTCCCCAGACCTCATAGCCACACCGCTGGGATCCATGGGAGCTTTGCTGTTCTTTTTCCTTTCTAATTTTTATTTATTCATTCTTTGCTTTGCTTTTTTCTTCCTCCTCCCTTTTTGTTTTTCTCCATTTCATAGTCTCTCATCTCTCCACTCCCACAAAAACTCCCCTAGCACTCTTTTTTGTTTGTTTGTAGGTTTTTGGCCCTTGTTCCTCTCTCCTCTCTCCCATATCCATCTTAGCTCCACACATAACAATGTCCCCTCACCATCCTGCCTACCTGCACCATGCACTTAACATCACACCACCAAGCAGCACAAGCACGGCCTACTGGAACTTCCCTGCACTGATTACCAACCCACCCTGGTGGCTGTAGTAAGCACCACAAACATCCCATCCCAGTAACTTCTCTTCAGCTACACCTGCCCTGCTATACCATATCCGAGCGACTGACCCTGCCAACTGGAGAAGGAAGCAAAAAGTATCATGCCAACAGATGAGCAAACAACAAAGAATACATAGCCCACCTGCTCAGACATAGCCAAATAACAAAAAAGGATGAAACAAACAAATCTACAATCAATAAATGAGAAAAATGACTACTGAATGTCCCGAAGACAGCAGACAATATCAAAACATCTGCAAAAAAAGGACAGGATGGTTCCAGTAGGCATCCAAAATAAAACACCAGATGACTTTAAAGTGGAAGAAAAGGCACTAGAACTACTTGATAGGGAATTCAAATCTCTAATACTCGGAATTATCCAAGAGTTGAAGCAAAAAGCAGACAAAAATGAGGAAAAAATAGACAAATTCATGGAAAATACAGACAAAAATATGGAAGAATTCAGGAAAATAATATAGGAACAAAATGCCAAAATAAATTCACAACTAGAAATTATACAAAAAGAACAATTAGAAATCCAAAAGATAAAAAACAAGATTTCAGAAATGGACAGTGTCATAGAAGGGCTGAGGAGCAGATGTGAAATGGTGGAAGACAGGATCACTGGAATTGAAGACAAACACTTGGATACAACTCTGTTCGAGGACAACTCAGAAAAAAGCACAAAGAAAAATGAAGAGACACTGAGATTTATGTGAGATACAATCAAAAGCAAAAATTTGAAAGTGATCAGAGTTCCAGAATGGGGGAGAAAACAGAAAACACAGAGAGGATCACTGAAGAACTGCCAACAGAAAACTTTCCCACTATCATGAAAGATGAAAAGCTGACCATCCAAGAAGCTCAATGAACCCCATGTAGGATAGAACCCAAAAGAAAATTACCAAGGCATATCATAATCACATTCCCCAAAAACAAAGACAAAGAATCCTGAGAGCAGCTCAGGAAAAACAAGAAGTCACATACAGAGGAGAAACAATAAGACTAAGCTCAGATTATTCAGCAGAAACCATGCAGGCAAGAAGGCAATGGGATGACATATATAAAAACTTGAAAGGAAAAAATTGCCAGCCAAGGATAATATATCCTGCAAAACTCTCGTTCAAATATGATGGTGAAATTAGGACATTTCCAGATAAACAGAAATTAAGGGAATATGTAAAAACTAAACCAAACTTACAAGAATTATTAAAGGGCGTCCTTCAATCTGAGAACAAACAACATCAGACCACAGAAAGAATCTAGGATGCAGGATTGTACCAGCCAGATACCAATATAGGAAATATACTCTCAGGGACTACCCAAAACCAAAAGAATTACAACAGGGAATCAGAGAAGTTAATCTGTATATGACAACAACATCAGAGCAATAAAAGATGGAAAAAATGGTGTAGGTGTAGAACCTTCTAATGGGGAGGAAGGCAAGGTGATACCAAGTAATAATAGACTGCTTCAAACTTAGAAATGTAAGTGTAAATTTCATGGTAAACACAAAGTAAGGTTATGACCATAATCATAAACATAAAGAGGAAAAGTATAAAGTCTCAGCAAAAACAAAACCTACAAAAACAAAAGTGATGAAAAAAAAAATCCATAAACAAAAGTAATTCAGCACAGGAGAGTAAGAAGAACAAAGAAAATGTCAGGACCACAAAAAAAGCACTACAAAAGACAGCAACAAACTCACATCTATCAATAATTACACTGAAAGCAAATGTACTTAATGCACCCATAAAGAGATGGAGAGTGACAGAATGGATAAGAAAACAGGATCCATAAATATGCTGTCTACAAGAGATACACCTTAGAAACAAAGATGTAAATTTATTAAAAGTCAAAGGTTGGAAAAAAAACATATCAAGCTAACAACTACCAAAAAAGAGCAGGAGTGGCAATACTAATCTCGGATAAAATAGACTTTAAAACAAAATCTACCATAAAAGACAAAGAAGGACACTATATAATGATTAAGGGGATGATCCCTCAAGAAGATATAACCATAATAAACATCTACGCACCCAATGACAGGGCTCCAAAATACATAAAACAAACTCTAACAACACTGAAATGAGAAATTGACAGCTCCACAATACTAGTAGGAGACTTCAACACACCACTCTCAGTAAAGGATAGAACAACTAAGAAGAAACTCAGCAAAGATACAGAGGACCTAAAGGGCACAATCAGCCAACTTGACCTCACAGACATATATAGAACACTCCATCCAACAGCTACAAAGTACACATTCTTTTCCAATGCACATGGAACGTTCTCCAGAATAGACCACATCTTAGGCCACAGAGCACTCCTCAACAAGATCCAAAACGCTGAGATAATTCACAGTATCTTCTCTGACCACAATGCCATCAAGGAAGAAATTAACAACAGACAGAGCACAGAAAAAAATCAATTACATGGAAACTGAATGTGATGGTTAAGATTGTGTGTCAACTTGGCTGGGCCATGATTCTCAGTGTTTTAATGTAATCAATCCCATGATTGAATATACTGTGAGTAGCCAATCAGATGAAAGGGAGTCTCCTTGGGGGTGTGGCAAGCATCTGAATATGAGCAGATGTTCTGGTTTTTAGCTCTCTCTGGATCCTGCAGCTGTTTCCTGTCCTCTCATCTCCTGTTCTTGGGACATGAGCTGTCAGCTTCTCTGCTGAATCTGGGATTCACTGATCAGCACAGCCTGTGAGCAGGAGCCTTGCTCTCTGACCTGCCGATCTTGGGCTTGCCAGCTTCTGCAGCTGTGTGACTTGGGAGAGGCCTCTACCCTGATCCATGGACTTGGGACATTCTAGCCTCTACAATCACGTGAGTTATTTCCTTGATATAATCTCTCTCTATATATATATTTATACACTTTACTGGTTTTGCTTCCCTAGAGAACCCAGCCTAAGACACTAAATAATACCCTGCTTACACAACACTGGGTAATAGAAGAAATCAGAGATGGAATCAAAAAATTCCTAGAATCAAATGAGAATGAAAACATGTCATACCAAAACTTTGGGACACAGCAAAGGCCATCCTCAAAGGACAATTTATAGCTATAGATGCACACATCAAAAAAGAAGAAAGGGACAAAATCAAAACATTAATTACACAATTCAAACTGAATAGAAAGAGAACAGTAAAAAAAAAAAAAAAAAAAAAAAAAAGCCCACAGCCACCAAAAGAAAGGAAATAGTAAAGATCAGAGCAGAAATAAATGAAATAGAGAACAGAAAAACTATAGAAAGAATCAACAAAACTGAAAGTTGGTTCTTTGATAGAATCAACAAAATCGACAAACCACTGGCCAGACTGACAAAAGAAAACCAGGAGAGGACACAAATAACCCAAATAAGAAATGAAATGGGTGACATTACAACAGACCCAACTGAAATAAAAAGGATCGTAACTGAATATTATGAAAAATTATACTCCAACAAATTTGGAAACCTAGAGGAAATGGATAAATTTCTAGAAATACACTACCTACCCAAACTACAACAAAGTGATGTTGAAAATCTGAACAGACCCATAACAAGAGAAGAGATTCAAAAGGTAATAAAAAAAACTCCCAACAACAAAAAAAAAAAAAACCCTGGCCCATATGGCTTCACTGGCAAATTCTACAAAACATTCACAGAAGAGCTTGTGCCAGTACTACTCAAGCTATTTCAGAGCATAGAAAAGGAAGCAACACTTCCAAATTCATTCTATGAAGCCAACATAATGCTGATACCAAAACCAGGCAAAGATGCCACAAGAAAAGAAAATTACAGACCAATATCTCTCATGAATATAGATGCAAAAATTCTCAACAAAATTCTAGCCAATAGAATTCAGCATTACATCAAAAAAAAAATACTAATAATACACCACAACCAAGTAGGATTCATACCAGGTATGCAAGGATGGTTCAACATTAGAAAATCAATCAACATAATCCACCACATAAATAAAAGGAAAGAAAAGAATCACATGATCATCTCAATTGACAGAGAAAAAGCATTCGACAAAGTCCAACACCCATTCCTAATAAAAATTCTCAATGAAATACGTATAGAAGGGAAATTTCTCAACATAATAAAGCACATCTATGCAAAACAAACAGCCAACATCATTCTTAATGGAGAGAGGCTGAAAACATTCCCCTCAAGAACAGGAACAAGACAAGGATGCCCTTTATCACCACTCCTATTTAACATTGTGCTGGAAGTTCTAGCTAGAGCAATAAGGCAAGAAAAAGAAATAAAGTGCATACAAATTGGTAATGAAGAGGTTAAACTGTCCCTGTTTGTGGATGATATGATACTATACACAGAAAACCCTAAAGACTCCACAAGAAATCTACTGGAACTAATAGAAAGATTCAGCAGAGTAGCATGATACAAGATAAACATACAAAAATCAGTTGGATTCCTATACACCAATAAAGAGAATGATGAAAAGGAAATCAGGAAAACAATACCATGTATAATAGCCCCTAAAAAAATAAAATACTTAGGAAAAACTCTAACCAGGGACACAAAAGACTTAAACAAAGAAAACTACAAAACACTACTGCATGAAACCCAAAGGGATCTACACAAATTGAAAAACACACCATGCTCATGGATAGGTAGACTCAACATTATGAAAATGAGAATTCTACCCAAAGCAATTTACAAATACAATGCAATCCCGATCCAAATACCAACAACATTCTTCAAAGAAATGGAAAAACTAATTATTAACTTTATATGGAAAGGGAAGAAGCCCCGAATAAGTAAAACACTACTGAAGAAGAAGAATAAAGTTGGAGGACTCACACTACCTGACTTCAGAACCTACTATACAGCTATGGTAGTCAAAACATCCTGGTACTGGTACAATGACAGTTACATTGACCTGTGGAACAGAATTGAGAACATAGATGTAAATCCATCCACCTACGGTCACCTGTTCTTCGACAAAGGCCCAAAGTACATCAAATGGGGAAAAGACAGTCTTTTTAACAAATGGTGCTGGCAGAACTGGATATCCATCTGCAAAAAAATGAAACAAGACCCATACCTCACGCCATATACAAAAACTAATTCAAAATGGATCAAAGACCTAAATATAAAGCCAAAAACTATAAAGTCCATAAAAGAAAAAGTAGGACTGATGCTACAGGCCCTAATACAGGGCATTAACAGGATACAACCATAAACAAAACCAGACAAACCCCAGAAGATAAGCTAGATAACTGGGATCTTCTAAAAATCAAACACCTATGCTCTTCAAAAGACTTCACCAAAAGAGTAAAAAGAGAACCGACAGACTGGGAAAAAATTTTTGGAAAGTACAACTCAGACAAAGGTCTAATCTCCATAATCTACAAGAAAATCCAACTCCTCTACAACAAAAAGACAAGTAATCCTATTTAAAAATGGGCAAAGGAAATGAACAGACACTTCACCAAGAAGACATTCAAGCGGCCAGCAGACACATGAGGAAATGCTCGTGATCAGTAGCCATTAGAGAAATGCAAATTAAAACCACAATGAGATACCATCTCACCCTGGCATTACTGGCATGAATCAAAACCAATGGAAATAGCAAATGTTGGCAGGGCTGCAGGGAGATCGGAACTCTTATGCACTGCTGGTGGGAATGCAAAATGATACAACCATTTTGGAAAATGATACGGCACTTCCTTAGAATGTTAGAAATAGAAATACCATATGATCCAGCAATCCCACTCCTAGGAATATATCCTAGAGAAATAAGAGTCATCACTTGAATAGACATATGCACACCTATGTTCATGGCAGCATTGTTCACAATAGCAAAACGATGGAAACAACCTAGATGCCAATCAACAGATGAATGGATAAACAAACTATGGTACATACACACAATGGATTACTATGCAATGAGAAAGAACAACAATGAATCTGTGAACCATCTCATAACATGGATGAAACTGGATGACATTATGGAGTGAAACAAGTCAATCACAAAAGGACAAATACTCTATGAGACCTCTATTGTAAAAACCCATGAAAAAGTTTATACGCAAAGAAGTAACAATCTTTGTTGGTTACGAGGGATGGGAGGGGTGGGGGGGACATACTAAATAGACAATAGATAAGTGGTATCTTGGGGGAAGAGTGAGGCAGTACACAATACTGGGGAAACCATCACAGCTTGTACAAGGAAAGGTCATGGAAGCTCCATAGTCCCAACCAAACTCCCTGAGGGACTGAAGTGCTGGGCGGAGGGCTGTGGGGACCATGGTCTCAGGGAACATCTAATTGGCATAACACAGTTTATAAAAACAATGTTCTACATTCTACCTTGGTGAGTAGCGTCTGGGGTCTTAAAAGCCTGTGAGCAGCCATCTAAGATACTCCACTGGTCTCATCCCTTCGGGAGCAAGGGAGAATGAAGAGAACAGGATACAAGGAAAAGATTAGTCCGAAGGACTAATTGTCCACAGCTACCAAGGCCTCCATCAGACTGAGTCCAGTACAGCTAGATGGTGCCCGGCTACCACCACTGACTGCTCTGGTTGGGATCACAGTAGAGGTTCCTGGACAGAGCTGGAAAAGGATGTAGAACAAAATTCTAACATGCACAAAAAAGACCAGATTTACTGGACTGAAAGGGACTGGAGAAACACTGAGGGTATGGTCCCCAAACACCCTTTTAGGTCAGTGGTGAAGCCACTTCCGACATTCTCCGTTCAGCCATTAGACAGCCCCATAAAACAAAACGGGACTAATGAGGCACAGCAGTCCAGGGACAAGGGCTAGAAGGCAGAAGGGGACAGGAAAGCTGGTGATAGGGAACCCAAAGTTTAGTAAGGACAGTGTTGATGTATTAGGAGGTTGTTAACCATTGTCATAGGGCAACATGTGTATTAACTGTTTAATGAGAAACAATTTTGTTCTGTAAACCTTCATCTAAAGTGAGAATAGCAGCACAATTGGAAGAGCGTAGTCGATGTCACTGAACTGTGCATGTAGAAATTTTTGAAATGGTGTATCTTCGGCTATGTATATTTTCACCAAAAAAATAAAAAAGGTCAAGAAGGGAGAAGGTTGGCATGTCGTGGGGTTGTTAACCAATAGTCATAAAACAATATGTATACTAGTGTTTAATGAGAAACTATTCTGTAAACCTTCACCTGAAGTACAATAAAAAATAAAAAAGAAAAAAAAGAAGAAAGAAATGTTTATAATCTATAAAAACATTTATATATGTAACTGGCATTTTAAACACTAATAAATTTAAGTTATGATCACTTTTATCATTATTCTACCTAAAGCACATGAGGTAAATCTTAGTAGTTATTTATACACCTATTTCCAGTTTTCAAAACAGTTTGCAATTATATCAGCTAGGATACTTTTGATTGTAGTAACCATGTCACAATTCAAAGTGGCTTACCCAAAGGAAGGCCATTATCTTACACAGCAGTAGGACCCAGGCATGGTAGTGAGGGCCACTGCTCTGCTTTTCCGGGATTCCCTTCACTCAGCTTTCAGCTTGTGTTGGCTTCATACCCAGGTTGGTAGTAAGGTGGCTGTGGCAGACCCAGAACTCAAATTCAGACATAACCACATACAGAGGAAGAAAGGGGTCAGAGCTTCTCCATGTCTCTTTCTTAGCCACAAACAAGCCTTTCTGAAGCAACCCCTGCCCCTATTGCTCACTGGTCAGTTATGAATCTATCTCTAATCACTTTAACTATGAACAGTCTAAATATACCACTTAAAAGACAAAGATTGTCATGATGGATCAAAAACCAAAACAAAACCCCACATGATCCAACTATATGTTGCCTACAATAAATTCACTTTAAATATAAAGCCTCATATAGGTCAAAAAGGAGTGCTGGGGGCGAAGTGGTTAAGAGTTCAGGCTGCTAACCAAAAGGTTGGGAGTTCAAATCCACCAGCTGCTCCTGGGAAATCCTATGGGGCAGTTGTACTCTGTCCTATAGGGCAGCTATGAGTCAGAATTGACTCAATGGCACACGACAATAATAACATAGGTTAAAAGTAGAGGGATGCAGAAACCGTGCTAACATCAAAAGAAGGATGGAGACAAAGCAGATATGAGATTGTGGGAGATCAGTTAAAAGGAGGGGCCCTACATAATGATAAAGTGTTCATTACTCCAAGAAGACATGACAACCATAAATGTGTATATGCCTAAAAACAGGATACAAAAATTCATGAGGAAATACTGATAGAACTGAAAGGAGAAATAAATTCACTACTGAGATTTCAATACCTTAACACTTTTCTATAGGAAATTTGTAGATAAATCAGGCAGAAAATCAATAAAGATTTAGGTGACCTGAACCGTATTATTGATCAGCTTGATCTACTTGAGTTTATAGATTATGCTATTCAACTACAGCAGAATATACATTCTTCTCAAGCTCACATGGAATATTCACCAATAGACTATATTCTGGACCAGAAAACACACCTTAGCAAACTTAAAATAATAGAATTCATGCAAAATATGCTGTCAGAATTAAAGTAGAAATGGAATTAAACTAGAAATCAGTAACAGAAATATAGCTGGAAAATCCCCAAATATTTAGTAATTTAGCTACATACTTCTAAGCAACACATGGATTGAAGAGGGCTTAATTTTTTAAATATTTAAATAAAAATTAAAACATAATTTATCAAAATTTGTGAGATATATCAAAATAGTGCTTAGAGTTGATAGCATATAATACATACATTAGAAAAGAAGAAAGATCTAAAACCAACAATCTAAGCTTTCATCTTAGGAAACTTAGTAAGAAGAATCAATTATATGTAAAACAAGCAGAAGAAAGGTAACAATGAATATTGGAACAAAAATCAAGGAAATTGAAAGCATGAAAATAGAAAAATTAATAAAGTGATCATCTGGTTCTTTGTAAAATCAATAAAATTGATAAGCCTCTAGTGATGCTAACCAAGTAAAAAACAGAGAAGACACAAATTACCAGTATCAGAAATGACAGAGAGGCCATGAGCACTGACTTCATGGAAATTAAAATGATAAAGAGAAAATACTACAAACAACTCTAGTCCCACAAGTTTGATAACTTAGATGTAATGAACAAATTCTTTGAAAGACACAAACTATCAAAACTTACTCAAGGAGAAACTGATAACCTGAATAACTCTGTATCTACTAACAAAAAAATATCACTACTGGACTAATAAACAACGTCATGATAAATGGTAAAGAAACTGAAGTTGTCAAGGATTTCATTCTACTTGGATCAACAATCGATGCCTATGGAAGCAGCAGTCAAAAAATCAAATGACATATTGCATTGGGAAAATCTGCTGCAAAAGACTCTTCAAAGTTTTAAAAAATAAAAATGTCACTTTGATGGCTAAGGTGTGCCTGGCCCAAACTATGTATATTTTGCCTAATATGTATGTGAAAACTGGACAATAAAAGAGATAGACAAAATAACTGATGCTTTTAAATTGTGGCGTTAGTGAAGAATATTGAATATACTGTGAACTATCAAAAGAATGAAAAAATTACTCTTAAAAGAAATACACCAGAATATTCCTTTGAAGTGAGGATGGTGAGACTTTGTCTTGCTTACTTTGGACATGTCATCAGCAAAGACCAATTGCTAGAAAAGAACATCATGTTTGGTAAAGTAGAATGTCAGTGAAAATGAGGAAAACCCTCAATGAGATGGACTGACACAATACCAAAATCATGAGGATGGTGCGGGACCAGGCAACATTTTGTTCTGTTATACACAAGGTCACCATGAGTTGGAGCCAACTTGACGGCAATTAATAACAACAATAATCAATAATGAAATTCTTCTAAAAGAAAGAAAAAAAGAAAGGAAGGAAAAGAGAGAAGAAGGGAGGAGGTAGGGAGACTGATAGAGAGAGAGAAGGAAGGAAGGAGGGAGGGAGGAAGGGAGGAAGAAGGCAGAGAACCACATCCAGATAGTTACAATGGTGAATGGAACCAAATATTCAAACATTTATGGGGAAATAATGCCAATTCTTCACAATCTCCTCTGGAATGGAGAAACAGAGTGGCCACTTCCCATCTAATCTCAGAAGGACAACACTACCTTACCATCAAAATCAGGTAGGGCATTGCAAGAAAATACAACTGCGTATCCATTGTTGTTTCACATGAATAATATTTCACATGAACAAAGCTGCCAAAATGTTTAACCAGCAATCCTTGAATCTACAAATATATAAAAAGGATAATACATCTAAACCAACTGAGATTTAGGCATGTAAGATTTGTTAAAACTTTTGTAAATCAATCAGTGTAATTCATTGTATTAACAGACTGAATAAGAAACCATATGATTATATCAATAGATGGGCAAAAAGCATTACACAATATTCAACACTCATGCATGATAAAAGCTCTCAAAATAATAGGAATAAAAGGGACACGCCTTAACCTAATAAAGGGAATAAGTAAAAAACCTAGAGATAACATACTTAGCGGTTGGAGACTGAATGCACTCCCCTTCAGACTAGGAACAAGGCAAAGATGCTCTTTCTCATCATTTCTGTTCAGCATATTACTGGAAATCCTAGCTGCTATAATTAGACAAAAATGAATAAATAAATAATGTAATACAGATTGTAAAGGAAGAAATAAAACTGTCTTTATTCACAGGTAACATGATTTTTATATGAAAAACCCCAAAGAACCTAAAAAAAAAATTCCTAATTGCTAACAAACAGAAACAACCAAGATGTCCTTCAATAGATAACTGCATAAACAGACTGTGGTATATACATACAATGGACTATTACTCAGCAATTCAAAAGAAATGAGTGGGAATGTAAAATGGTGCAGCCACTATGGAAAACAGTTTGGTGGTTACTAGAAAAAGTCAAACATAGAATTACCATATGACCTAGCGATTCCAATTGTAGGTATACACCTAGGAGACTTGAAAGCAACTCAAACACATTTGTACACTAACATTCATTGCAGCATTATACACAATAACCAAAAGGTGGAAACAACACAAGTGTTTATCAGTAGATGAAGGATAAACAAAATGTGCTACGTACATACAGTGGAATATTATTCAGCCACAAAGAGAAATGAAATTTTGATACACAATACGACATGGATGAACCTTGAAAATATTATGCTAAATGAAATAAGTCAGATACAAAAGAACTCATATTGTATGATCCCACTTATATGAAATATCTGGAATAGTCAAATGTATAGATATAAAAGTGTTATTAGTGGTTACGAGGGGCTGGGGGTATGAGGGAATGAGTCACTGCTGAAGGGGTACTGAGTTTCTCTTTGGGTTGATGTAAAATTTTGGAAATGGACAGTGGTGACAGTAGCAGAACATGATGAATGTAATTAATGTCACTAAATTGGTCTCATAAAGTTATGATGTTAACCTTGATCACCTCATTGGGCTATTGTTTGAAACAATTCTTTCCCCCTTTTTCTGACACCCATTGGAAAGAAGTCACTGTGTACAGTCCACACTTAAGAAGTGGGAAGCTATGCTTTCTCTCTTTGAGGGCAGAGTATCCACATAAATTATCTGCAATTCTTCTGCAAGGGAAATTTGTCTCTTTTCCCCCATTCATTCAGTCATTTATTTACATCAGTGCAGATTCATAGATATTTATTTTATACTTTGGATTATAATCCAATACTACTTTATTTATTTACTCAAACTTTCCAGCCTTGGCCACTGGGAGATGGAACTACAATATGCTCCAGGATCATCTTGTATATTTCCTACCTACCCCAGCTCTAGAATCAACAGTACCTTTGATGTGATGTGATGAGAATGGTGTTTTATTTACCTCTGTGATTTTCCTTCCCCAAAGCCACTACCCCATAAAAACATCATACAAATCCCAGTTGAGGGTCATTCTACAAAATACATGACCACTACTCCTCAAAAGTGTCAAGGACATCAAAAACAATGTATGAGAAACTGTCACAGCCTAGAGAAGCCTAAGAGGACATGACAACTAAATGTGATGTGGCATATGCTTGATGGGATACAGAACAGAATAAAAGGAAAATAGGTGAAAACTAAGGAAATCTGAGAAAAGTACAGACTTGAGTTAATAATAATATATCAATATTGATTCATTAGTTGTGACCAACTTACCACACCAGTGTAAGAAATTAACAATAGGGGAAACTGGGTGTGGGGTATATGGGAACTCTCTGTACTATATTTGCAAATTTTCTGTAAATCTAAAACTATTATAAAGTTAAAAGTTTATTGTATTTTTTTTCTATTGCTGCTGTAGCAAATTACCATGAATTTAGCATCTTAAATGACATAAATTTAATATCCTACAGCTCTGTAGGCCAGAAATCTGACTGGGTCTCACTGGGCTAGCATCAGGGCATTGGCAGGACCGTGTCCTACCTGTAGGCTCCCAGGGAAAAATTTGTTTCCTTGCTCATTTGGGTTGTTGACAGAATTTGCTTCCTTTCAGTTGTAGGACTGAGGTTCAGGTCTCCGTGCTATGTTGTCTGAGGGCCGTTCCCAGCTCCGAGGGTCCACATTCCTTGACTCGTGGTCCCCTTCTTCCATCTTCAAAGCCAGTAACCATGGAACAAATCCCTCCCACATTTCACTCTTTCTTCATCTGTCTTCATATCTCTGACTTCAGCTAGGAAGCGTTCTCCCTTAAAATCAGAGGGAGATGATTAGACCATTAGGTTGGATGATGAGATTTGTTTCAGCAAGATAATCCAGGATTATCCCCCCATTTCAAGGTCTGTAACCTTAAACACAGGAGTCCCTGGGTGATGCAAGCAGTTAAGTGCTCAACTACTAATCAAAGGGTTGGCAGTACAAATCCACCCAGAAGTGCCTTGGAAGAAAGGCCTGGCAATCTGCTTCCAGAAGGTCACAACCATGAATACACTGTGGAGCACAGTTCTGCTCTTGACACTCACAGGGTCATGAGTTGGAGTCAACTCAGTGGCAACTGGCTTAGTTTTTTGGTTAAACCTTAACCACATCTGCAATGTTTCTTTTTCCATGTAATGTAACATATTCATAAATTCTGGGGATTAGCACATGGACATCTTTGGGGGCTATTATTCTGCATATTACATTTATTTTTTAAAATTATACTGATGCCAAGAATCTTCCTCAGGCTAATTCAATCATCATCTCTTGGAGTTAGGTTGACATTGGTAATTTTAAAACTACCCAGAGACTTCTAATATGCACCTAGGGTTGAGAACCTCTATCCTAGAAATCAACAGCGTCATTCTCATGGACACTAGCAATGGACCTGGTCACCCAAGTATCTTCCACCTCTTCTCTCTTTAACTGCAAACCTAATTTTGGTACCATGATCTCCACATAGACAACTGACATTCTGTTGACAAGCAGTATTTCCATCACTGAATGTGAGGATTTCTTGGGTGATCACCTAGCAGGACAAATTATCTTTACAAGTCTCATCTTAAAAACTATAGTTATCTTTGTTTCTAGAAGGATACTTGTAGGTACTATGTATATTACAGTCATAATACAGTAGTATCTTCTACAAACTTTTATACACAGGAGCTAAAAGCTTCTACAACTAGACCCATTTACCTCAGCCACCCTCTGGGAGAGAGTTGGCTCATTTCTGTCAGTTTCCTGCATACAAACATAATGAAGATTCTGAAATACTGTTCTGGGCTGGAGCATGGAGACCCATGGATATGGCTGCTTTGACAAACCCGTTTACTTTAGTGGTGCTCCAGAGACTAAGATTTGAAGCCATAATTTTTTTCTCTCTCGCGAGAACACTTACAGGTGAAAGGAGCTGTTTTTCTCCGGTATAATCTATTGCTTACAGACACAAGCAGATTTAATTAAACAGTGGAACTCAATGCATTTGGATCTTACTTCCAAACAACCTATCTCCCGTTTATTTGTTTGAGTAAAAAGCAAAATGAATAAAAATGTACACTAAATTTTCAAATGAGAAGGAAGTTAACTTTCCTTTATAAACTAATTTTCACTGTTACTTTTCGAGTCTTCAGTTACCTCAATCTTGATGAGACAAATCTCCATAAAGGTCCAAATTCTAAAGGGTGACAGTCCACTTTACTATGAAATTTTTTAAACCAAAGATCTCCTTTGAATAAGAATTATAATTTTATCTATTATAAATGAAAGTTAACAAACATCTGTTTTGGTAATTGTTAGGTGTGACCCTATGTACAATAGAACAAAACACTGTCCGGTCCTGCATCATCCTCACAATAATTGCTATGCTTGAGTCCATCCTTGCAGCCACTGTGTCAATTCATCTCATTGAGGGTCTTACTCTCTTTTGCTGACCCTCTACTTTACCAAGCATGATGTCCTTCTCCAGGGACTGGTCCCTCCTGATAACATGTCCCAAGTATGTGAGATGAAGTCTCGGCATCTTTGCTTCCCAGGAGCATTCTGGTTGTACTTCTTCCAAGACAGACTTGTTCATTCTTCTGGCAGTCCATGGTATAGTCAATATTCTTCGCCAACACCATCATTCAAAGGCATGAATTCTTCTTCAAGTTTCCTTATTCATTGTCCAACTTTTGCATGCATTTGAGGTGATTGAAAACACCATGGCTTGGCTCGGGCACACCTTAGTCCTCAAAGTGACATCTTTGATTTTTAACACTTTAAAGAGATATTTTGCAGCAGATTTGCCCAATGCAAGATGTCATTTGAGTTCCTGACTGCTGCTTCCATGGGTGTTGATTGTGGATCCAAGTAAAATGAAATCCTTGACAATGTCAATCTTTTCTCCACTTACCACGATGTTGCTTATTGGTCCAGTTGTGCTTATCGGTACTCTGTCAATTCCTGGAGCCTTGTTTTTCACCAATGCCTTCAGTGCAGCTTGGACTTCTTCCTTCAGTACCATCAGTTCTTGATCATATGCTGCCTCCTGAAATGGCTGAATGCCAACCAATTTTTTTTTGTACAATGACTCTGTGTATTCCTTCCATCTCCCTTGATGCTTTCTGCGTTAATATTTTCCCAGATCATCCCTCACTAATGCAATTCCAGGCTTGAATTTTTTCTTCAGTTCTTTCAGCTTGAGAAATGTCCAGTGTGTTTTTCTGTTTTGGTTTTCTATCTCCAGGTCTTTGCACATTTCATTATAATACTTTACTTTGTCTTCTTAAGGCGCCCTTTGAAATCTTCTGTTCAGCCCTTTTACTTCATCATTTCTTCAGTTCACTTCAAGAGAAAGTTTCAGAGTCTCTTCTGACATCCACTTTGGTCTTTTCTTTTTTTCTTTTTAATGACCTTTTGCTTCTTTATGTACGATGTCTTCAATGTCTTCCCACAACTCGTCTGGTCTTCTGTCATTAGTTTTCAGTGAGTCAAATCTATTCTTGAGATAGTCTCTAAATTCAGGTAGGATATCCTCAAGGTCATATTTTGGCTCTGGTGGATTTGTTTTAATTTTCTTCAGCTTCAACTTGAACTTGCATATGAGCAATTGATGCTCTGTTCTGCAGTCGGCCCCTGGCCTTGTTCTGACTGATGATATGGAGCTTCTCCAATGCCTCTTTCCACAGATGTAGTCAATTTGACTCCTGCATATTCTATCCAGCAAGGTCCACAGGTATTGTCGCCATTTATGTTGTTGAAAAAGGTATTTGCAATGAAAACGTCGTTCATCTTGCAAAATCCTATCATGTGATCTCCAGTCTCCAGCATCACGTCTATCACCAAGGCCATATTTTCCACCTACCAATCCTTCCGTTTCCAACTTTCACATTCCCATCACCAATCATTATCAATGCATCTTCATTGCATGTTTGATTAATTTCAGACTGCAAAAGTTGGTAAAAATCATCAGTTTCTTCATCTTAGCCTTAGTGGTTGGTTCATAAATTTGAATAATAGTCTTATTAACTGGTCTTCCTAGGCATTAGTGAGCTGAAATGGACTGATATTGGCCATTCTGAATCAGACAATCATATCGTCTACTATGCTGGGAATGACAAATTGAAGAGGAATGGCATCGCATTAATCATCAAAAAGAACATTTCAGGATCTATCCTGATGTGCAACACTATCAGCAGTAGGATAATATCCATACTCCTACACGGAAGACCAGTTAATATGACTATTATTCAAATTTAGGCACAAACAACTAATGCCAACATCTGTTTAGCACCTACTATATGTTATATGCATACATTATCTCAGTTAATTCTCATAACCCTACAAAATAGTGGTTATTATCCCACATCTAATCCATCATCCATTCTGCCAGCTCCACTTTCAAAATATATAGAGATATCTGACTACTGCCCATCACTACCACACTAATTCAAGCCATTATCTCTCTCCTATACTATTGCACAAGCTTCCTAATCTTTTCACTGCCTCCATTGTTGTGGCCCTACATTAAATTTTCCACAGTGCAGAAAGAGTAATCTTTTTAAAAATAAACTTAATTATGTCTCACTCCTGCTCAAAATAATCTAATGACTTCCTATCCTTTCCACATAAAATCTAAGGTCCTTACGTTGGTGGAGTAGGCAGATTTCTAAGATAGCCCTCAAGATTCCCACCCCCAACTACAGAGGCAATGCAATCCTGATACAAATTCCACCGGTATTTTTTAATGAGATGGAGAAACAAATCACCAACTTCATATGGAAAGGGAAGAGGCCCTGAATAAGTAAAGCATTACTCAAGACGAAGAACAAAGTGGGAAGCCTCACACTACCTGATTTTAGAATGTATTGTACCACCATGGTAGTCAAAACAGCCTGGTACTGGTACAACAACAGATACATAGACCAATGGAACAGAACTGAGAATCCAGACATAAATTCACCCACCTATGAGCAGCTGATATTTGACAAAGGCCCAAAGTCCGTTAATTGGGGAAAAGACAGTCTGTTTAACAAATGGTGCTGGCATAACTGGATATCCATCTGCAAAAGACTGAAACAAGACCCATACCTCACACTGTGCACAAAAACTAACTTAAAATGGATCAAAGACTTAAATATAAAATTGAAAACGATAGAGATCATGGAAGAAAAAATAGGGACAATGCTAGGAGCCCTAATACATGGCATAAATACAATACAAACCATAAGTAACAATGCACAAGCACCAGGAGAGAGACTAGATAACTGGGAGCTCCTAAAAATCAAACACTTATGCTCATCAAAAGACTTCACTAAAATAGTCAAAAGACAACCTACAGACTGGGAAAAAAATTTTGACTACGACAATTCTGATCAGCATCTAATCTCTAAAATCTACAAGATACTGCAAAACCTCAATAACAAAAAGACAAACAACCCAATTGAAAAATGGGCAAAGAAGATATTCAGGCAGCTAACAGATACATGAAGAAATGCTCATGATCATTAGCCATTAGAGAAATGCAGATCAAAACTACAATGAGATATGATCTCACCCCAACAAGGCCAGCAATAATCCAAAAAGCACAAAGTAATAAATGCTGGAGAGGTTGTGAGAGTCTGCAACACTTATACACTGTTGGTGGGAATGTAAAATGGTACAACCACTTTGGAAATCAATTTGGAACTTCCTTAAAAAGCTAGAAATAGAAGTACCATATGATCCAGCAATCCCACTCCTTGGAATATATCCTAGAGAAATAAGAGCTGTCACATGAATAGATATATGCACACCCATGTTCACTGCAGCACTGTTCACAACAGCAAAAAGATAGAAACAACCTAGGTGCCCATCAACAGATGAATGAATAAACAAATTATGGGTATATCCACACAATGGAATACTATGCAATGATAAAGAACAATGATGAAGCCATGAAACATCTTATAACAGGGAGGAAGCTGGAGGTTATTATGCTGAGTGAATTTAATTAGTCACAAAAGGACAAATATTGTATAAGACCACTACTATAAGAACTCAAGAAAAGGTTTAAACACAGAAGAAAACATTCTTTGATGGTTATGAGGGTGGGGAGGGAGGGTGAGGGCTATTTACTAACTAGATAGTAGATAAGAATTATATTGGGTGAAGGGAAGGACAGCACACACTACAGAGGAAGTCAGCGCAAGTGGACTAAACCAAAAGCTAAGAAGTTTCCTGAATACAATCAAACACTTTGAGGGACTGAGTAGCAGGGGTAGGGGTCTGGGGACCATGCTTTCAGGGGACACCTAGGTCAATTGGCATAACAAAGCTTATTAAGAAAATGTTCTGCACCCTACTTTGGTAAGTGGCATGTGGGGTCTTAAAAGCTTGCAAGCAGCCATCTAAGATACATCAATTAGTCCCAACCACCTGGAGTAAAGGAGAATGAAGAACACCAAAGACACAAGGAAAGTATTAGCCCAAGAGACAGACAGGGCCACATAAACCAGAGACTTAATCAGCCTGAGACCAGAATAACTAGATGGTGACCAGCTACCACAAATGACCACCCTAACAGGGAACACAACAGAGTCCCTGATGGAGCAGGAGAAAGGTGGGGTGCAGAACTCAAATTTTAGTAAGAAGACCAGACTTAATGCTCTGACTGAGACTGGAGGAACCCCAGAAAGCATGGCCCCCGGATTCTCTATCAGCCTAGAACTAAAACAATTTCCGAGGCCAACTCTTCAGACAGGGATTGGACTGGACTGTGGGACATAAAGTGATACCCGTGAGTAGTGTGCCTCTTAACTCAAATAAATACAGGAGACTAAATGGGCAGCTTCTGTCCAGAGGTGAGATGGGAAGGCAGAGAGGGTTAGGAGCTGGTTGAATGCATATGGGGTATCAGGGGTGGAAAGGAGGAGTGTGCTGTCACAGCATGGGGAGAGCAACTAGGTCATATAACAATGTATGTATAAATTTTTGTATGGGAGACAAACTTGAAATGTAGACTTCATTTAAACTATAACAATTAAAAAAAAAAACAAGATTCTCGCCCCCTGGTGTATGCATCTTGTATAAGCCTACCCCTTAAGTTTGGGTGAAAGGAGCTGTGGAGCACAGTGGTTAAGCACCCAGCCACTGTGTTTGAACCCACAAGTAGCTCCGTGGGAGAAAGATGTGGCAGTCTGCTTCTGTAAAGGTTACAGCCTTGGAAACCCTGTGGGGCACTTCTACTCAGTCCTATAGGGTTGCTATGAGTCCAAATCAACTCAGTGACAATAGGTTTGGTTTTTGGTTTGGGTTAAGTGTGCACAGGGCCTGTGAATATGATGGGATTTTACTCCTATGATAAGATTACTTTACATGGCAAACGTGAAGGGATTTTGCAAATGTTACCAAGGTCCCAGAGCAGTTGATTTTGACTTAATCAGATGAAGTCATTAGAAGAGGGACTGGGCTCTTCCTGAAGAGGTTTCTAATGTTGGCTTAAAAAAACAAACAGCCAGGCATTTTATAAGCTGCCTATTCAGACAGCCAAGTGGAAAGCACCTGGGGGTGGTGTCATGGATTGAACTGTGTCCCCCAAAAACATGTGCATCAATTTGGGTAGGCTATGATTCCCCGTATTGTGTGATTGTCCACCATTTTGTCATCTGATGTGATTTTTCTACGCGTTGTCAATTCTACCTCTATGACGTTGATGAGATGGGATTAGTGGAAGTTATGTTAATTAGACAGGACTCAATCTACAAGATTGGATTGTGTCTTGAGCCAATCTCTTTGGAGATATAAAAGAGAGAAGTGAGCAGAGAGACATGGAGACCACTAAGAAAGCAGCGCCGGGAGCAGAGCATGTCCTTTGGATCTGGGGTTCCTGCTCGGAGAAGCTCCAGACCCAGGGTCCTTGATAACAAGGACGTTCCTCCAGAGCCAACAGAGAGAGAAAGTCTTCCCCTTGAGCTGGCACCCTGAATTCAGACTTCTAGCCTACTAGACTGTGAGAGAATAAACTTCTCTTTATTAAAGCCATACACTTGTGGTATTTCTGTTACAGCAGCACTAGATGTCTAAGACAGGTGGCCTCAAGGAACTGGGAACTAGTAAGAAAATGGGGATTTCAGTCATACAGCTGCAAGGAAATAAATTCTACCAACAACTTGAATGAACTTGGAAACAGATTCTTTGCTAGTCAATTCTCAAGATGAGAATTCAGCCAGGCCAATGCCTTGATTCAGCCTTATGACATCCTGAGCAGAGGATCCAATTAAACTGTACCCAACTTCTGGCCCACGGAAAGTATGACATAATAAATTTGCATTGTTTTAAACAGCAATAGAAAACTAACACTCTTGTCATATACAAACTACTATGTCCTTGCCCAATCTTACCTCTGTTAGTCTCCATCACTTAGTCTGCTCCAGCCACTATGGAATTTTTTGTTGCTGCTTGAACACACCAAGCATGATTGTAACTCAGGAACTTTGCATTTGCTCTTTCCTCTGTGACAACTCCTTAGAGAAGTCCTCCTTGACCATATAATCTAAAATAATACTTCCACCACCCTCTATTTCTCTTCCTTGGCTTCACTTTTCTTCCTAGTCTTATCACTACTTGAGACTATGTAATAATTTATTTGTTTAATTTCTGTATTCATCCACCAGAATGTAAGCTTCATGAGGACATAGACTTCATGTTTTTTAACATCCTGGGACCTAGAACAGTGTTTGGTGTAAAGAAGGCACTCAAAAAATACTTGTTGGATGAATGAATTTTATAGATGAATGAAAAGAAAACCCTGACCAAAGAATTAGCACAAAGCTGGTTCCTATGAGGCAGAGGTCAAATATACCTCCATTTTCCAACTTCTCCACCATTTCAGACACCAGCCATTCCCCCCACAGCATTCTTTCTCTACTGGGTTTGAAAATTCATTGCAACAATCACAGAGAACTCACAGAAACACCATATCTGCAATAACAACTTTAATATAACAAAGAAGGATATAAACAGAAACAAAGATATGTGTAAGATGAGGTTTTGGAAGGGTTCTAGTACAGTGCCTCAGTGTCTCAAAGGAGACTCATTTATGTCTCAGAGGATACTGGCTTACCCTACTGAAAACCAATTTCATTCTCACCTATCAGGAACTTTTCAAACAGGAAATAATCTGTGACATCACTTGGTGGGTCTGCTATCAGCTGCTCCTCTCAGCTAGCTTCCAGCTCCTGCTGGCCAGCTCTCAGGTGGTCCCTGCTCTGTGAGTGGCCCTCTGCTCAGGGTGCCCCAGCTTTCAGAGTGCTACAGCTCTTGGCCAGGGTTCAGCCTTCACACTCTGCTGCCACTGTCCAGGTCTGCTCGTTGTCTGCCTTTTCTGGTACTGTCTCAGCCTCTGCTTTTATCACCATTGCAGGTTTACCTGGTCAGGGAGGGTCTCAGCACAGGGCTCCCATGTCCAAATGATGTGCTCTCTTTTTGGCTCTCGTTGATCAGGAGATCCCATCTTAGCCTCCATGTTCTAAAGTTTTATCAGTCACCAAATGGGACCCCCAGTTAATCCTGGTAAAGGTCAGACTGGGTGGGGCTCCCCAGCCAATCTGGGTAAAGGTCAGCCCAGGCAGGTCTCAGAAACCAGAACCAAAAGGCAAAACTGCTTTTTGGTAAGATGATTCCACACCATGCAATGAGGAAAACTAAAGCTAAGACAGGCTATTTGTCCAAAGTCAATTGACAGCATAAGGTAGAGTCAGAATTTGAAAAATGACTTTTCTGACAATAAAGACTATTCTCACTCAGCTGTAAAATGTAGGTGCTCAGGAAAAAGAAAAAGGTGAACTCTTAAACAAGGTTTCTTGATGACATGTAATACCAAAATGCTCGCGTATTTTCTGGATTCAGCATTTTGATTTGACACTCATTTGAAAATATGTTTGTTTAAGCTGAAAGAGTCCTTTAATATCCTCTTACTCTAAATTCCTTATTTTACAATTGAGGAAATGAAAACCTGCAAGTATTTAATTATTTGTCCAGTGTTACACTGTTTGGTGGAGGAATCGAAAGACCAGAGAGATAGTTGTCTATCCTAGGAACAATTTCTGTCTAAAAACAATCTAATTAGAAAAGTTTAATATTTTTAGTCAATAGTACTATAGTACAAATGGTGACTATACACTTGGACCTAGCCAGTTGTAATACACAGGAATCAAATCGACTACATCTGTGGAAAGAGACTCTAGAACAAGGCTAGGGGCCGACTGCAGAATGGACCATCAATTGCTCATGCGCAAGTTCAAGTTGAAGCTGAAGAAATTTAGAACAAGTTGACGAGAGCCAAAGTACGACACTGAGTATACCCCACCTGAATTTATAGACCATTCTGAGAATAGATTTGATGTGTTGAACACTAATGACTGAAGACCAGACAAGTAGTGGACTGACATTAAGGACATCATACATGAAGAAAGCAAGAGGCCATTAAAAAGACAAGAAAGAAATAAAAGACCAAAATGGATGTCAGAAGAGACTCTGAAACTTGCTCTTGAACGTCAAGTAGCTAATGCAAAAGGAAGAAATGATGAAGTAAAAGAGCTGAACAGAAGATTTCAAAGGTGACTTGAGAAGACAAAGTAAAGTATTATAATGACATGTACAAAGACCTGGAGATAGAAATCAAAAGGAAAGAACTCACTTGGCATTTCTCAAGCTAAAAGAACTGAAGAAAAAATTCAAGCCTTGAGTTGCAATATTGAAGGATTCTACATGGAAAATATTAAGTGACGCAGGAAGCATCAAAAGAAGTTGGAAGAAATACACAGAGTCACTATACCAAAAAGAACTGGTCTACATTCAACCATTTCAGGAGGCAGCATATGATCGGGAACTGATGGTACTGAAGGAAGAAGTCCAAGCTGCACTGAAGGCACTGGTGGAAAAAAGGCTCTAGGAATTGACAGAATACCAATTGCCATGTTTCAACAAATGGATGCAGCACTGGAAGTGCTCACTCATCCATCTATGCAAAGAAATTTGGAAGATAGCTACCTGGCCAACCAACTGGAAGAGATCTATATTTATGCATATTCCCAAGAAAGTGAGCCAACCAAATGCAGAAATTATCGAACAATATCATTAATATCACATGCAAGTAAAATTTTGCTGAAGATCATTCAAAAGTGGCTGCAGCAGTATATTGACAGGTAACTGCCAGAAATTCAAGCTGGATTTAGAAGACAACATGGAACTGGGGATATCATTGCTGATGTCAGATGGATCCTGGCTGAAAGCAGAGAATACCAGAAAAATGTTTACTGGTGTTTTATTGACTATGCAAAAGCATTCGACTGTGTGGATAACAACAAATTACGGATAACATTTCAAAGAATGGGAATTCCAGAACACTTACTTGTGCTCATTATGAGCTGGTACATAGATCAAGAGGCAGTCATTTGAACAAAACAAGGGGATACTGCATGGTTTAAAGTCAGGAAAGGTGTGCATCAGGGTTGTACTTTCACCATACCTATTCAATCTGTATACTGAGCAAATAATCTCAGAAGCTGGACTGTATGAAGAAGAACAGGGTATCAGGATTGGAGGAAGACTCAATCACAACCTGCATTATGCAGATGACACAATCTTGTTTGCTGAAAGTGAAGAGGACTTGAAGCACTTACTGATGAAGATCAAAGACCACAGCCTTCAGTATGGATTACACCTCAACATAAAGAAAACTAACATCCTCACAACTGAACCAATTAGCAACATCATGATAAACGAAGAAAAGATTGAAGTTGTCAAGGATATAATTTTACTTGGATCCATAATCAACACCCGTGGAAGCAGCAATCAAGAAATCAAAGGACGTACTGCACTGGGCAAATCTGCTGCAAAAACCTCTTTAAAGTGTTGAAAAGCAAAGAAGTCACCTTGAAGACTAAGGTGCACCTCACCCAAGCCAGGGTATTTTCAATCGCCTTATATGCATGCAAAAGCTAGACTATGAATAAGGAAGATCAAAGAAGAATTGATGCCTTTGACTTGTGGTGTTGGTGAAGAATATGCCATGAACTGTCAAAAGAATGAACAAATTTGTCTTGGAAGAAGTACAACCAGATTTGGACATGTTATCAGGAGGGATCAGTCCCTGAAGAAGGACATCATGCTTGGTAATGCAGAGGGCCAGCAAAAAAGAGGAAAGACCCTCAACAAGATGGATTGACATAGTGGCTACAACAATGGGTTCAAGTATAACAATTGTGAGGATGGTGCAGGACTGGGCAGCACTTCGTTCTGTTGTACATAGGGTCACTATGAGTTGGAACCAACTCGACAGAACCTAACAACAACAATAACAAGAATCCTGTTAAATTGACACAAGAGTAAGGGAGTAGCGGAGAGAGGGGATGAGTGTGCTACGTGATTGAATCACACTCCAGAGTGTGTGGGTTCACTTTACCCTTTTTGGGATAACTGAAAAGTAAAAGAACATTCCACCTCCTTTTTCAGAAAGAAACAGGTTTTCTTATATTTAATAAAATAAGATAAGCTCAAATCAAAGTAATATTTATTCATGTCATTAAGACTAGAGATTTCCTCAAATTGAGAAACTAACATCCACTGAAGATAGATTCTGTCCAAAAATTCCTCTGCTATAGAAAGACAAAGGCATCACTCCCTACACAGCTCCTGGTAATGGTCCAGTCAAGAGAAATCCAGAACTTGGTTAAACAAATAACACCATTGGTTTTAGAGGGGTGCCTGGTGGTGAAAACGTTTAATGCGCTAGAATGCTAACCAAAAGGTTGGTGGTTTGAGTCTACCCAAAGGTGCCATGAAAGAAAGGCCTGGTGATCTACTTTCAAAAAATCAGCCATTGAAAGCATTGAGTACTGTTCTACCCTGACATATATGGGGTCACCTTGAGTCAGAATCGACTCGACAGCAACTGTTTCCTTTCTTTCTTCTTCTTTTCTTTAAGGTTTGGTTTTGGAACTAAATAGAGTAACTGCTGAAGGCATGTATTTAAGTCCTCATCTGTCACTTAAAAACACAACGAAATAGCAACAACAACAAAAACTTCTCTTCCCTTTATGGCTGCTTTCCCACAAGCAGAGCTCCTGGAGAGCTGTCAGGACCATGGACAGCATCCTGGCAGGTTGGCGGTGGGTGGGTTCCCTACTGATTGCCCTGACCTTGTTAATGGCAGCTTAAGTGAAAAGGCTAACTTCAGCATGGGAAGAGTAGATATGCAGAACAGACGCTTCTTTCTTTTACTGACCAGGGACGCCATAGGTGTATAATGTAGGTACCAGAACTTGGGGGAGTATTTCTGTGTTTGCCCAATTTGCCTATCATTTGGATGAGACCATGTGGTTTATTGTATCCTGTACAACATTTATTGTAAAATTTAATAAATAGGAATAGTAACAACTTGTTTTTCTTGAGTGTTTACTATGTCCAGGCACTGCTGAAAACAGCAGTGTGCTGCAGCTGGCTCACACTGGCTCCCAAGAGCCACCTGGAACATGTGCCCAACCCAGAGTTCAGTGATATCACATCAGAAGCTTGAAATCTACCAGGGTGGGAGAATTACACCATGACAACTGACAAATTCTATAATTCAGGGATTTTTTTCCGTAAGAGCCAGTTGTTGAACATTTACCAGTATGCTACTGGTTCTAAGCATTCTATGTGCACTATGTCACGTAGTCCTATTGAAAGCCTGTTACTATTATCCACATTTTAAACAGAAAGAATGTGGGGCGCATAGAAGCTGGTGAAGCTAACCAGTTCAAACATCTGTTAGGTACTGGAGCTAGGATTCCAGCCCAGGCACTCTGACTTGAGATCTCACACTAAATCCCACTGTTCCCACAAATTACACTAAAAGATGAGGGCTGATAAAAGTTTTACTTCCTATTTGTTCTTAGTGTTTTACTTGGTGTTACTCACACTGAATAAAGGAGCGATCTCTAGTTATTCAGATTACTCTGAGTGTTGAATTGGAAAGAACTGTCCCCACTCTGAAGCTGAGAGCATCAACAGAAGAGAGCCCTCCCGGACTTGAATCCATGTCTTAGTAACACCAATTCAGAACCGTGCCATGGTGGGGATGCTTCCAACGCTGGCTTTCCTGATTCAGGCAGAATCCAAGGTCCACAAAAAACATTTGAATTAGGCTTCATTAAAATGTTCATTACCCTTATTTGGAACATTAGTGGATAAATTCTCCCAGATCTATTTATAGAAATACAAATTTAAAAAAAAACAAACGCGCAAGCCTAATTCTCAAAATGACAACTTTTGGAAAGGGGATCATCAGTCTTGGTTCTCTTCATTAAAAATACACACGTATACATGTCCATTAACAAATAAATGGATAAACAAAAATGCGGTACGTATCTGCAGCCATAAAGAGAAATGAAGTCCTAATTCATGCTGCTATCTGGATGAAGCTTGAAAACATTATGCTGAGTCAAGTAAGTCAGTCACAAAAGGACAAATATTGTATGATCCCACAGCCTAGTTCTGAGCAGGTGTATCAAGGCCCTGAAGTACTTTACTCGGAAGTTAGAGTCATGATTTATACCCCATTTAGTTCCTAGAGAGGAAAGATACCACGAGACATTAAGAGGATCTCAGCCGCCCTACCCATGTAATAATTTTCTTGAGAACCAGTACTCAACAAGTGTTTGCCAGATAAATAAATGACTGCATTTAAAGTCTATCAGAATGAAAATCTAATTTTTGTCAAGGATAGCATGTTTTAAATTCTTCACTATGATTCTTAAATTGTATCAAAGGCAGGTTTATGGTTTTTTAGATCAAATCCAATTAATCGTCTAGAATGCTTCTTCATACATCATGTTTACTCAATTAAGATCGAAGATAAGAGGCTACATGGTGGAAGAAATTTCCAAGTAAATGTTTCATGAGGATTACAACCATTTTCCACAATTCAGTTTAAAAACTCAAAGAAATAAATCAATTTTTTCTTTGAACATAAATTTTGTAAAGCTAGTGAAAATATTTATTGTGGTTATACAATTTTCAGTTCAAAATGTTGATAATACTGTGACATTCAATTGTGTAATGCTATCCTCATCAACTTTCAGAATCTTCTCATTGGTTTCTGGGCCCACAGGAAGGGGCTATCATCTGAAAAGCCCAAGTGGAGGCACAGAAGTCCCTTTTCCAACTCTTACAAGCCTTCCCCCACCCCAGCTTAAATAGAAATCAAAAGCAATCCTGCATTACTCCCTTTGTAGAATTGTTTCTCTCCTTCATTGTTAGGCATACTTCCAGCCCTTCTGGCCACAGTTGCGGGTCTGTGACCTAGGTGTGACAATCAGGCTTTCTGTCCAGGGAGGCTGACCCTGCACAAGGACACACAGGACAAGGGCAGTGACTGAAGTGACTGTCACCCCTCAGCTTGGATTCTGGGAGCTGTTTTGTGTCTTGTTGCCTTGTCCTACCTCAGGCTGGTTTAGCTTTTTCTTTTTTAATTCTGGGAGACATCCAATATTCCATATGAAATGAAATTCTTTTACTTTTTCTTCTACTTCAGTTAGCCAGAAGTCAGTTTCTATAGACTGCAAACAAAAAGCCCTAATTTGTATGACAATTGACATGCGGATGTTTGAGTGGAAGACTATCAGAATCAGACAGTCCTGTATTTTCATCTTACTCACCAGAAATAGTGCTTCCAGCATTGTATTATTTTTCTATTGCTGCATAGCAAATTACCACAAATTTAGTGGCTTAATATAATGCTCACTTACTACCTTACAGTTTCTTTACATCACATTGTAACCTGACCCTACAAATGACAGTAAATTTCCATTAGTCTTAAACTAGCCCAAATCAGATTTGGCCCGCCCCATAAACGCAGAAGAGCCAGCTGTGACTGCTAATTGACCTCAACAGAAGACACAGCAGCAGGTGGAACCAATCAGAAGGAAAATCATCACCCAAACCCTATTCTGAAGGTAGAGGTCCCACAAGAATCACGTCACCTCCTGTTTCCTGGCCGCCTTCTAGAATTTTCATCCTTGGTACACCTGTGCGGCCGCCATCCTGCTGCCCAATCACATATAAGCCCTGCTTCCCCATAGCTCAGGGAGTCGGACCGGGGGTACTTACTCCCGCCTCCTTGCTCTGCACATTGCAGTAAATCTACTTTCTCTTTCTCAAACGCCAGTGTCCTCATCATTGGCAAGTCTGAGCATGCTGGACAAGGACCCACCTTTCTGAGTTCAATAACAATATGTGTAGGTACAGGTTAGGTGGGTCCTCTTCTCAGAGTCTCACCAGCTAAACTCAAGGTGTCTTCTGGGGCTACAATTCCTCTTCCAAAGGTGTGGTGTCCTCTTCCAAGTTTACTGGTATTGAGACAGAATTCACATCCTTGCAGCTATATGACTGAGATCCCTGTTGTCTTGCTGCCCATCTGCTCGTTTCCTAGAGGCCACTCTCTAGTTCTTGCCATATAGCCCCCTTCATAAGAGTCTCACACTTCCAATTTCTCTATCTTCAAGAAGTAGCCAGACCCTAAGAGGGGCTTGACTGATTAGATCAGACCCACCTAGATAATCTTCTTCTGATGAACTCATATCAACTAATCGTGAGTGAGTAACCATTGTTTTCACAGGTTCCACCATACTTCTTGTCGTTGGTAGCTGCTGTTGAGTTGGCCCTGACTCATGGTGACCCCATACACAAGAGAACAAAATGCTGCTCAGTAGCAGATTGGACTATTGTGAACCATAGGCTTCTCATTGGCTGATTTTCAGAAGTAGATCACCAGGCCTTTTTTCCTAGTCCATCTTAGTTTGGAAGCTTTGCTGAAACATGTTCAGCATCATAGCAACATAGAAGCCACCACTAACAGGTGGGTGGTGGCTATGCATGAGGTGCATTGGCTTGGAATTGAACCTGGGTCTCCCACGTGAAAGGTTAGACTTCTACCACTGAACAACCAATGCCCTCCTAAACCAGTTGCCATCCAGTCAACCTTGACTCATGGTGACCCCATGTGTTTAAGAGCAGAACTGTGATCCATAGGGTTTTCTATGATTGACTTTTCAGAAGCAGATTGCCACACCTTTCTTCTGAGGTGCCTTTGGGCAGACTCAACAAGCCAAACTTTTAGTTAACAGCCTAGCTTATTAACTGCTTGCACCACCCAGGTGCTCTGTCTGTACTTAAGGGGGGAGACTTATACAGGGTGTGCACACCAAGGGGCAGGAATTTTAGGGGTCATCTTAGAATTCTGCCTTCCACAAGCAAATTTATTTCATTTCTCTAGGTGTTTGCTTTTATGTGAGATGAGGAAAACAATTCCCACTTTTACTGTTGTAGAGACTAAACAAAATAGTCTATGTACATTTACTAGAAAGAGCTTGGTTCATAGTGAGCACTCTGTAAAGAGGAGTTGTTATTATTAACCAATAATATTCATTGAATTGAATAAAATACATTGTGTATTAAAATTTCCCCATCCCATCAAAGGTTAAAATAAGCTTTGAGAAAATGAATAAAAAACAACGTATATACAAACCTTCTGTGAAAATTCCCTCCAATACATTAAAATTCCAGCTAGTCTGTAAAATGTTTTCTTTTTTGATTAAGTCACCCATATAGCATTTTCAAAGCATTAAAGTAACATTTGTTCCTATGCTCTCATTCCTTAACATATTGGTTGATAGATTGTAGTATATCTGAACACAATGAAAGACCATAAAGCTTTTCCTTGTATAAAACACATTTTCTTCCTTCAGATATTTTTTGCTACATATGCCATGCTTCTCTATATGCTGGATTTATGTTAAAAATATATTAAAGCTAAAAGAATTCTGCAGCTTTCCCAAAAGCCTATCAACTTCTCTCCTGCTGGTTTTTTCAGGTTACACTGATTTTCCCCCATTCATTGTCACCATCAAGCCCATCGTATTCCAGTCTGTTTCATTCTTCTGTTGCTAAGAAACTAAGTTGCCTCATTATGTACGGTCCTTATGTGCCAGCTTTGCTAATTAGTTAGGAATACATTTTCTTAGGGGATTATTTTCTGTATAATAACATTTACTCCTTACGCTGGTGGACCATTGATGTGATGACAGCATTTTTGTTAGTGCCATTAAGCTACAGTACAATGAGCTATAAATCCACCAGCTGTTAGCTCTTGAGAAGACCAGTGACTTCACCGCTCCATTGAGACCCGATCGTTTGCACAGGATTTATGCTTTTAAAACTTTCTACCTAATGACTGTTTTGATAGATTTTTTTCTAAGTCTAAGAATTTAATTTAATTCAACACAAAGAAATAAAAAAATCACTGCCTTTTCATTGGAGATATGAACCTGGTTGTAGGGATATTTACTTCCCTCTGAAAAGTTGTGTTCTTTTCAGGCAATACAAGGATTCTGGGATAATACAGGACAGCAAGTGACAAGCGTCTTCCCTGGAGTCAGCAGCATTAACCTACACACACATCAGTGCGTGAGGGAAACTAGCCTGGGGTCTGGGGAAGACATCTGGGCGCTATCTTGATTCCACGGCCCTCTAGGAGTACTGGCTTCCCTACCCACAAAATGAAAATAACAATAATACCTATCTACCTACTCCACTGATTTACATGAAATAACATATTTGAAATCTCTTTGTAACTAGAAACCCCAAGCAAATAGGCATAACTATGAACGTATTACTGGGATCAGAGAAAGAAATAATTCCAAGATTCTTCTGCATTTTCCATCCTAAGGAAAATAACAAATTAAGTGTCGGAAAGGAAACAGGTAGTGATTAAAACTGTTAAAAAAAAAATACCTCTGTGACTCTATATGTTACTATAGGGTGATGAGAAACTAGGAATGCATCTGCTAGGACTTGACTTGTGAGAGTTTTGTTTGTGAAAAATATTATATTGTCTACAACTTCTGTAAAGGCTGATGATACAGCCTCAGTTCTGTATGTTCTCTCACTGAGAACATACAGCTTATCAATTCCTAGGTACTGGGTGACTTAATGTGTTCATGTTTGCCAAGTACTGGAGGTTTTGACAGACGAGCTCAGTGCTTCATTATGTCTCTGACCTAAAATCTAGCAAGATATACTTTTTCAATTGAAATTGGCTTTATACAATTTCATGAATTCTTTTTAAAGATAGAAAGAATATACAGAAATGGCTTACTTAAAAAAAATCTTAGTAGCCATAAGAATTCATGGTATATAGTAGATGAATAAAAGAACAATTAAACATAGATAATTTAGGATTCAATTGAAAGAAGAAAATTTAGTAGTTTCATACGATAAACAAGTGAACACCACCAGACTCCAAGACAAGGATGTAAATGCAATTACATTCAAATTCACTTGAGCAGCTATCCCTGCAGCCAGCAGGAGGGGGTAGAAATGTGAGATAAGGAAGGGAAACCAACCAATGAGCAGATTGGGCAACTGGGGCTCAGTTCTATTGGGGAATTCAGGGAGACTATGTTTATAGCTGAGGGAGGAAGACTTCGGTGTTTTTCTACCACTTCCCTTCCATTTTAGCTGAAGGCTGCTTCCAGGGGTATGCGCTCCATGGCACTTCCAGAGAGCCCTGCACATGAATCACAGAGGGGTACAGGCTCCTGTGGCCAGAGGAAGCCCTCCTGCAGACTCATAGATGCTTTCAGTAGGAAGCCCTGGAGAGTAAGGGAACAGTGCATGACAAGGGACAACTAGCAGGGCACCAGCAATATCTGCTACAATGGCTCATGTTATCACCTAATGAAATTTTTCTATAACTAGAGCATCTATCTTTTCAGTTAATTAACTTTGAATGAAATTTTTGAGTATTCTTTCTGCTCTATGATCCTTGGAAAAGCCCTCACATAAATGAATAAATCTATATTAAAAAATTTTCTGAGAGGTGGTCCAAGATGGCAGAGTAATCAGATGCTCCATAACATCCCTCTTACAACAAAGACCCGAGAAAAAAAGTGAATTAGATATAGATGACAACTTTGGAACCCTGAGCATCAGAGACAAGGCTGAAGAATTGGACTGAATGTAAAGTGGAAGGATAGACAGCACAAAAACACTGGACACAGAGAATTACGGATCACTGGTGCCCCGCTAGCTGAACCTGCACAGCATGGCCATATTGAGACAAAGTGAGTAGCATTCCCAGCTGAAACCCCCATCACCTTATGCAGCCAAGCAGGAGTGACTCTGCACTCACATCCAGAGCTAGACAGGAGTACTTCCTCCCCTGTGAAAGTTAAGGGAATGCACCCTACCTACCACACCCACCCCAATTCCCCTTGCTGGAGGTCCACAGGCCTGAATGTACCCTCCTTGCTCATCCTCCCACCCCACATGCCATCCTAGTCCAGTGACACTTACCATCACCCTGCCCCCTAAGCCGGGAGCCCATGAATTGGAGGCACCTCCTCCTTCACTCAGCCATGTGCGCTGGGGACCCACAAACCTGCAGTGCCTCCTACTCCCTCCAGCCACTTGTGCCAGGGGGGCTGAGGTCCAGGGGTGCCTTCTATTCCCTCCAACCACCTGTGCTGGGGGCCTGAGGCCTGCTGGTGCCTCCTACTCCTTCCAGTCACTCACGTCAGGGGACTGAAGACCAGCAGTGCCCTCTACTGCGTCTGGCCATCCCAGCTGGGGGTGAGGGGGCGCTGAGGGCTGCTGGCGCCTCCTGTTCCCTTTCCCCATCCACACAGGGACCCGGGGACTGGCAGTGCCATTCACTCCCTCCTGCCACCCTTGCTGGAAGCCTGAGGGCCAGTGGTGCGTCCAACTCCCTCCAGCCACCTGTGCCGAGGGACCAAAGACCAGTTGCACAACCCCCCGTGATGAGCGTTAGCGAACAGGGGCATGCCTTCTAACCAGGTGCCCATGGACGGGTGACATTCATCCTGCCTCACACCCTGCACTGTCCCCTCTTGCAATTGGAGGCTTGTTCCTGCTCTAAACGCTCCCGTGCAGCCCTGCCCACCCTGGACCATTCATGAGAGTTTCTTCACAATCCACTTAGTGACCAATGGCCCAGGTACCCTCGCCCCAACCTCCTGGCAATCAGCAGAGTGCACACAAAACACCCAACCCAGCAACCAGGGAGAACTCCCCCAGCACCCACAGCCAGGTGACCAGCAGACAGACACATCACCTCACCAAAACTGCCAGAGAACAGAGACCTGTGCTCACACACGCGTTCGCTGCCCTACTCACCCAGAGATAGGAGGTAAGGGCTCCAGTGCAATTGGATTAGCAACAAGAGTAGCACACAGTCTACTTGGCAATATCAAAACAAAACAAAAATTCAAGGTGCAGCAAACAAACATACGATAAATAAATAATTAGAATAACTTTCTGATGCCTCAGAGACAATATCAAATCACATAAAGAAGCAGGAGAAGATGGCTCCAGCAAGTGACCAAAAAAAAAGAGCCAAAAAACTTTCTGGAGAAAGAAATGGCCTTGGAACTACCTGATAAGGAATTCAAAAGACGAATATACAGGGCTCTCCAACAGATCAAGAAAGAGATCAAGGAAAAGACATGCAAAAAACAAGGAAAACATAGACAAAGTCAAAGAAAACACAGAAAAAGCAATAGAAAAATTCAAGAAAACAATACAAGAACAAAACAACAAAATAAATAGACAATTTGAAACCATACAAAAATAGTAACTAGAAATCCAAAATGTAAACAATAAAATTTCAGAAATAGACAATTCAATAGAAGGATATAGGAGCAGAATTGAAACAACAGAACACAGGATCAGTGAATTTGAAGACAAATCCCATGACACCAATTTGTTTGAGGAAAAATCAGAAGAAAAATGAAAGCCTACAAATTATGTGGGATACTATCAAGAGAAAAAATTTGCACGTTATTAGAGTTCTAGAACAGGGGGAGGCAGTGGAAAAACACAGAGAGAATTGTCGAAGACTTGCTAGCACAAAACTTCTCTAATATCAAGAAATATTAGAAGATATCCATCAAAGAAGCCCAACAAACTCCATACAGGATCGATCCCTAGGGAAAGTCACAAAGTTATGTCATAATCAAATTTGCTGAAACCAAAGACAAAGAAAACAGAGAGTAGATCTAGAAAACAAAAAGCCACCTACAAAGGGGAACCAATAAGACTAAACTCTGATTACTTGGCAGAAACCATGCAGGCAAGGATGCAGTGGGATGACATATATAAAACCCTGAAAGAAAAAAAAAATTGTGAACCAAGAATTATATATCCTGCAAAACTCTCTCTCAAATATGATGCCAAAAATTAGGACATTTATCTAAACAGAAATTAAGTGAATTTTTAAAAACCAAAGAAATATTTTACAAGAAATATTAAGGGAGTCCTTCGGTTAGAGAACCAACAGCATCAGACAACAAATAATATGTAATAAAAATAACAAATAATCCAAGAAGCTGGACTTTATGAAGAACAGGACATCAGGATAGGAGGAAGACTCATTAGCAACCTGTGATATGTAGATGACACAACCTTGTTAGTTGAAAGTGAAGAAGATTTGAAGCACTTACTGATGAAGACCAAAGACAACAGTCTTCAGTATGGATTGCACCCAAGCATAAAGAAAACAAAAATTCTCACAACTGTACCAATAAGCAACATCATAATAAATGGAGAAAATCCTGTAGTTGTCAAGGATTTCATTTTACTTGGATCCACAATCAACATCCATAGGAGTAGCATTCAATAAATCAAACAACGTATTGCATTGGGCAAGTCTGATGCAAAAGACGTATTTAAAGTGTTAAAAAGCAAAGATGTCACTTTGAGGACTAAGGTGTGCCTGACCGAAGCATGGTATGTTAATCGCCACATGTGCATGAGAAAGCTGGACAATAAATAAGGAAGACTGAAAAATTGATGCCTTTGAATCACAATGTTGGCAAAGAATATTGAATATGCCATGGACTGCCAGAAGAGTGAACAAATCTGTCTTGAAAGAAGTACAGCTAGAATGCTCCTTAGAAACGAGAAGGGTGAGATTTTGTCTCATGTACTTTGGATATGTTATCAGGAGGGACCAGCCCCTGGAGAAGGACACCATGTTTAGTAAAGTAGAGGGTCATCGAAAAAGAGGAAGACCCTCAATGAGATGGACTGACAGAGAGGCTACAACAATGGGCTCAAGCATAAAATTACTGTGAGGATAGCATAGTAGAGGGCAGTGTTTTGTTCTATTGTACAAAGAGTCTTATATGTAGGAACTGACTCGACAGTACCTAACAACAACAACAATGACAAATAATCACACTAATTGTAAATGGCTTAAATGCACCTGTAAAGAGTCAGAGAGTGGCAGAATGGGTTAAAAAAAATGACACATCAATGTGCTGTCTACAAGAAACACACCTTAGTCACAAAGACATAAATATATTAAAAATCAAAGGATAGAAAAAATATATATCAAGCAAACAATAACGAAAAAAAGTGCAGGAGTGGCAATATTAATCTCTGATAAAATAGATTTTCAGGCAAAATCCGCCATAAAAGATAACCAAACCTGATGCTATCAAGTCAACTGCTACTCATGGTGACCCTATAGGACAGAGTAGAACTGCCCCATAGGGTTTCCAAGGAGCAGCTAGTGGATTCGAACTGCTGAACGTTTGGTAAGCAGTCTGAGTTCTTAAGCACCGCATCACTAGTGCTCCATAAAAGATAAGGAGGGACACCATATTATGATTAAAGGGTCAATTAACCAAGAGGACATAACCATAATAAATATATACACATCCAATGGCACGGCTCTAAAATACATAAAACAAACTCTAACAGTATTCAAAAGAGAAATAGACAGTTCCACAACAATAGTAAGAGACTTCAACACACCACTTTTGGTGAAGGTCAGAACATCTAGAAACAAACTCAACAAAGATATAGAAGATCTAAATGCCATAATCAACCAATTCGACCTTATACACATATACAGAACACTGCACCCAACAGCAGCAATGTATACATTCTTTCCAATGCACACAGCACATTCTCCAGAATAGGCCACATTTTCGGTCACAAAGTAAGCCTTAACAAAATCCAAAGCATCAAAATAAAGCATTTTCTCTGATCACAGTGCCATAAAAGTAGAAATCAATAACACGAATAGCAAGGAAAAACAATTAAATACATGGAAACTGAATAACACTTAGCTTAAAAACCACTGGGTAATAGAAGAAATCAAAGATGGAGTCAAAAAGATCCTAGAATTAAAAGAGAATGAAAACACATCTTACCAAAACCTTTGGAACACAGCAAAAGCAGTGCTCAGATGTCAATTCATAACAATAGAGGCACACATCAAAAAAAAAAAAAAAAGGACCAAAATCAAAACATTAACCCAATAACTCGAAAAAATAGAGAACAGCAAAAGAAACTCAGTCACTAGAAGAAAAGAAATAACAAAGATTAGAGCAGAAATAAATGAAATAGAGAACAGAAACAGAATAGAAATAATCAATAAGACCAGAAGTTGGTTCTTTGAAAGGATCAACAAAATAGACAAACCACTGGCCAAACTGACAAAAGAAAACCAGGAAAGGAAGCAAATAACCCAAATAAGAAATGAGATCGGTTACATTACAACAGAACTAACTGAAATAAAGAGGATCATAACAGAACACTATGAAAAATTGTACTCCAACAAATTTGAAAACCTAGAGGAAATGGACAAATCTCTAGAAGCACATCAACTCACTGAATTAACACAAACTGAGGTAGAAAACCTGAACTGACCCATAACAAAAGAAGAGATTGAACAGGTAATTCACCCCCTCCCCCTTCCCTCCTCCTCAGAAAAAAGCCCTGGCCTGGAAGGCTTCACTGGAGGATTCTACCAAAAATTCAGAGAAGAGCTTACATCAGTACTACTCAAATTATTTCAGAGCATAGAAAAGGAAAGAATACTTCCGAATTCATTCTATGAAGACAACATAACCTTGCTACTAAAGCCAGGCAAAGACATCATATAAAAAGAAAATTACAGACTAATATCCCTCATGAATATAGATGTAAAAATTCTCAACAAAATTCTAGCCAATAGAATTCAACATCATATCAAAAAAATAATACATCAGGACCAAGTGGAATTCATACCAGGTATGCAAGGATAATTCACCATTAGAAAATCAATCAACATAACCCACCACGTAAATAAAACAAAAGAATCACATGATCATCTCAAACGATGCAGAAAAAGCATTTGATAGAGTCCAACATCCATTCCTGATAAAAATTCTCAGCACAATAAGAATAGAAGGGAAATTCCTCAATGTAATAAAAGGAATTTATACAAAACAAACAGTCAACCTTATTCTCATCAGAGAGACTGAAAGCATTCCCCTTGAGAATAGGAATCAGACTAGGATGTTCTTTATCACTGCACTTACTCAGCATTGTGCTGGAAGTCCTAACTAGAGCAACAAAGCAAGAAAAAGAAATAAAAGGCATTCAAACTGGTAAGGAAGAAGTAAAACTAACCATATTTGCAGATGATATGATCCTACGCAAAGAAAACCTGAAAGATTCCGCAAGAAAGCTCTGGACATAATAGAAGGATTCCGCAAAGTAGCTGTATACAAGATCAACATACAAAAATCAGTTGGATTCCTCTACACCAACAAAGAGAACTTCAAAAAAGGAAATCATGAAAACAAAACCATTTACAATAGGCCCCAAAAAGATAAAATAACTCACCCATCCATTGCTGTCCAGTCGATCCCAACTCCTAAGAATAAATCTAACCAGGGACATAAAAGACTTATACAAAGAAAACTACAAGATACTACTGCAAGAAACCAAAAGAGACCTACCTAAATGGAAAAGCATTCCATGCTCATGGATAGGAAGACTCAGTATTGCAAAAATGTCAATCCTACCCAAAGCCATATACAGATACAATGCAGTCCTGATCTAAATTCCAACAGCATTTTTTTCTTTTTGTTTTGTTTATTGTTGCAGTTTAAGTGAAAGTTTACATTTCAAGTTAGTCTCTTACACAAACATTTATACAGACATTGTTATGTGACCCTAACTACTCTCTCTATACTGTGACAGCACACTCCTCCTTTCCACCCCTGATTTCCCATGTCCAACAGCATTCTTTAATGAGATGGAAAACCTAATCACCAACTTTATATAGAAAGGAAAGAGGCCCCAGAAAAGCAAAGAATTATTGAAGGAAAAAAACAAAGTAGAAGGCTTACACTACCTGATCTCAGAGCCTACTATACAGCTATGATAGTCAAAACAGCCTGGTAGGGTACAAAGACAGATACATAGACCTATGGGACAGAATTGAGAACTCAGATGTAAATCCATCCACCTATGGACAGTTGATCTTTGACAAAGGGCCAAGGATATTAAAAGGGGAAAACACAGTCTTTGTAACAAATGGTGCTGGCAAAACTGGATGTCCATTTGTAAAAAAAAAAAATGAAACAGGATCATACCTTACACTATTCAAAAAAACTAACTCAAAAGGTATCAAAGACCTAAACATAAAATCTATAATTATAAAGATCATGGATGAAAAAATAGAGCTAACACTAGGGGCCCTAATATATAGCATAAATAAAATACACTTAACAAAAAATGCACAAACAGTAGAAGATGAACTAGATAAATGAGATCTCCTAAAAACTAAACCCTTATGCTTATCAAAATACTTCTCCAAAAGAGTAAAAAGAGAACCTATAGACTGGGAAAAACCTTTTGGCTGTGACATAGCCGACAAGGGCCTAATCTCTAAAATTTATAGACAACTTCAACATCTCAACAACAAAAGACAATCCAATTAAAAAATGGGCAAAGGATATGAACAGACACTTCACCAAAGAAGACATTCTAATGGCTAGCAGACATATGAGGAAATGCTTGCAATCACAAGCCATTAGAGAAATGCAAATCAAAACCACAATGAGATACCATCTCACCCCGGCATTACTGGCACTAATCAAAAAAACAGAAAATAACAAATGTTGGAGAGGCTGTGGGGAGATTAGAACTCTTATGCACTGCTGGTGGGAATGTAAAATGGTACAACCACTATGGAAAATGGTATGGCGCTTTCTTAAAAAGCTAGAAATAGAAATATGATATGACCCAGCAATCCCACTCCTAGGTATACACCCTAAAGAAATAAGAGCTGTGATAGGGATAGACAAACGCACACCCATGTTCATTGCAGCCTTATTCATAATTGCAAAAAGATGGAAACAGCCTAAGTGCCCAAAAACAGATGAATAGATTAACAATAAAAAATTTCTGTCTGAGCTCATTATTCCATGCCTTCAATTTGGGATCAAGATTTCCAGGGCCTTTTATCAATACATACTCCTATGGCTTAGAAACTTTTATTTATTATTACATAATAATTTATGGAATACCTTCTGTATGAAAATCACTCTGCTGTTACTTGGGAGATGAAGATAAAATAGAGTCATTGCTCTCGAGCAGGGAAATACCATTTGCAAACACAATTTCTAGTGAAGTATTAAAGGTACGTGAAAAGTTTGTGTCAGGCATTGTTGGAGATGATTTTCTTAATCTCAGAAAGGCGTTCATCTCTATGTCTTGCTGTTTCAAATGCTATTTTATAGGAAAATGGCAGCAGTATCTTCAACTGATTCATCTTTTATAAGAAATAAAGCATTAAGTTTAGTATTCATTTATTTTAAAGGAAATAGATTTTCAGGAAGTCCCTGGGTGGTGTTAATGGTCAATCCACTTGGCTACTAACCAAAAGGTTAAAGTTCAAGTCCCCTCAGAGGTGCCTCAGAAGAAAGGGCTGGCAATCTACTTCTAAAACATCAGACACTGGAAACCATATATAGTTCTACTCTGATACACATGAGGTTGCCATGAGTTGAAACTGACTTGAGAGCAACTCATAATGGTATGATTTTCAACAAATTTTAGGAGAAAATACTTTCAGTATGAAAAAGGAACTCCTAGTCATTTCTTTATATGATAGTAACATCAATCTATTCCACCAAAGTTCCTATATATATGTAAAAATTATCTAAGTAATAGAGGAGAAAAAAAACTACTAAGATAGATTTAAAGGTGTTGAGGGACTATATTTAGATCTTTGTGAAAATAAGAAGGCATTGTGTGTTTGCTCTTGGACCCTGGGTGATAGACACGCCAGGCTTGGTGACTGCATAGGTAATTACCCTGCAGGAGAAGGGACAAAGAAAATCAATGAGACCTAGCTTCCGGTGAGTCCTTCCTGGATAATGACTTTGGCCACGACCATGCCTTACCCCAGTGATAGGGCGTCTGGGAGCCAGTAGAGCAGAAAGCCAGAGCAGCCAGCAGAACTTGTGAGAACTTGCCTCATCCATGAAGAACCACATGGGGCAGCAGCATCTAAGAGGCTCACAGAGTGATTTTGATTATAGACCTGCTCATTGCATCAACAAAGACACCAGAATGGAGGGTATTTTTGCTTTTGGATGTACTATACTCTCTTCTTCTCTCTTCATTTTCTACTTTTGTAAGTGCTGCCTAAAAAATATTGACAACAACTAAATTCTAGTTCTAATAGGTGAGAAATGCTATTTCCTACCCACTTATTCACCCATTAAATTGTCACCTTCTGCTCCATCAGCTAAAGACTTATGAAAGTAAGTCAGTCAACTAAAAAATGCTAATTTTATATAAAGCAAACACTGAAAAGAAGCCCACCGATGTTTAGATTTCATGAATTTTATAGTATATTTACGTGTTCTCTAGTATTCCACAAGCCAGTGAAAGATGATCTCTTTGCACGACCCAGGTAACAATAGATAGTTCGTAACATTAACAAATAGAATAAAAGGAAAGAAGAGGCTGACTTGAGATTCAAGAAGTTTTCTTTCCATGACAAGTTTGAAATGGAATTAAACATTGATTTTTGTTTATTAACCTGTTCTCTACAAAGGCTTGCCAAAAATGAAATTAATGCATATATTTTTAAAAATCTGTACTGTTTTCTAAAACAGAATATTTTGTTTTACTTTAGAAATTTCCTCTGTTTCTTGGAGGAATTAGAAGTCTCCCAACCCTGGGCTATTTAGGGGCTCCTCATAAAGGACTTTAAAATAAAGGAGACCTTTGATTCCCAATAATGTTTTCCCAATAAACATTTCCACCTTTCACTTGATTTGCCATTTATGCTAAATTAAGGAGAGTTAGAGGTTGTTCCATGTGTTTTTAGAAAGCATACGTAAAGCCGACATAAACACCGTTCTCACACAAATGACTGTGATTACGAACAACTCCCCATTGCGACTGCATAGCTATCTTTATTACCAGGGTAACATTTTATTATCTAATGTTGCTTTGGAAGGATTAGTGGGCAGAACTTTTTTTTTTTTTTTCTTGTTTCAAACTTGAGAGTAAATAGCACAACGCATGTACCCTGAGTAACCGAAGAGAAAAGCTCTGCGGATGCACACAGCATGATGGCGCAGCGTGAGCACCTGGAAGGGAACTTGTCAGTAATTGAAGGCAGTGTTCTCCGTTGATTGGGTTATTTGTAGATTCTAAAGTCCATTTATGGTCTCTGAAAAGCACAGGTGTAGAGAGGAAGAACGCCTAAGGTGGCCTTAATAGCCGAGCAGGAGAAAAATTACCAGCCTGTGATTAATCCATGCAGATGTGATTTATGAAGGAACAGATGAGCTATATGAGAGCATAAACAGAAGCATCAAGGTAGCATTGGGAAATGAGTCTGCAGACCACGTGCGGAGAGAGTGCAGAGGCGAAGCTGCGGCACAGCCGCTGTTGTTAGCAAAGGCCACCCAAGAGCCAAGTCCAGAGTCTGAGCACCGTCAGCCAACTGACAAGGAGTTGCTGGGCTGACTTTCTGTTATTATCAAGGTTATTCTTTCAAAGTAAAGAATCCCACTTCAGAAAACATTCTTCCTTTTTTAAACTAGAGAACAGGAGACTAAAGAAAAGCAGAGTTCAGGAATTTTTCTGTCACTGTAAGCCTTAGCACCTGGTTTGGAACAAAGAACTGCTAATATTTACTGACTTCAGGGTCAACATTCACTAAAATGTCAAAGACTGAAGGGGAAAAAGTAAAGCCAAATGGATAAAGTGGGAAAAAGCTGGCACCTCAGTGAACCATATAAATGACCAAAAATCAGATTAGAAATATGAGGAATTAAAATCTCACACAGAAATAACCAACACCAGAAAGATTACTTCTCTCACATGCTTGTGTTGGCATGACCAGGACAGCCAAATTTGGACTAAATACTTAGACATCTCTCTTTGCTGGTTCTGCAGTGAAGTCAAACACTAGACCCCCTGGAGAATCCATCAGACACCGCCTGACGTACCCACTTCTTTCCTGACAGGTTTGCATCTGAACTCAAACTGGAAAGATAAATGCTCCCTATAAGGCAAGACATTTCATAGTATTTCCTTCTGATGTTTCCTAAGAATCACCAACTGAGTACCAGTTGCAACACTTCTGTTTAATGATATAATTGTGATTTTAAAATATTTTTAAGGTAAAATTTGCCATTTGATTGCATTTCCTAACATTTGGTAGCTCTTCCCCACAACTGAAATATGTGTACTAATTGAACACAATGACTGTTAATGTGCCCTGCTGGCGGCTGAAGTGAGGGAAAAGGCTTTATTTAGAAATACTTTTCAACTCAGCAATTGCTGTAGAGAATATAAAACTTAAGTTTTAAGTGACGACTATAACAAAATAGTTTCAGAGATTCCAAACCGGGAGACAACGGACAATGAATATGGTGGAAAGGGAAAAAGAGACACCTTCCTAAGGTATCCATTGATAATGAGCAAAAAACTTGCCTCGGTTTCCAAAATTCCCAGGTTCAGGAAAGGAGAAAGATCATATCATTATATGATAATTGTTTTACTTCTCTGCTTTTAGTATTTCTTGGAAGATAGTCTAAAAATTAAGTGGAGAACAGATAGATCTGAAACTTGTAGTCTTTAGACATCATATTCTGGGAATATGTTCATAATAAAATAGATCACAAACTTAAAAAAATAGAATTGTTCAATTTTGCAAATCAATAAAGACTGAAATGTGGAGCAAGGGGTTGTTGGTGGTTTAATTTATTGATAAATTCAAAGAAAACACGTATTTCACTTCCTTCTTTGAATGTTCATGATCTTGGCTTTACCTGCGATAAATAGCTAATTATAAAATTATCACTTTGGAGCTTTTGGCCATTATAACTGAATCAGGCCAATGACATAGACAATCAAAAATTATCACATTTTTTATTGTCATGATCGCTAAAAATTAGTTGGTTTAAAAGGAGGTAACTTTGTCAGAGCTGTAAAAGCAAAAGGTAACCTACGTAAGAAATAAATAACCTGCTTGTTTATTGTATGAACTTTCTAAATTTTGGCAAATCTATGAATAGTATAATGTATACTCTTATAATTGGCAAATTTATTGGTCATCCTGTTTAAATTTGTTTGCTTAAAGTGAAATATATTGGCAAGCTTTGTGATGTTGTATCCCTTTAGAATACTTGATAGTCCCTCTTTTCTAAAAGCAAGGCTGAGGGTTTCATCAAAAAAATCTTTGTAAACACTTGTTAATTTGTTGCATTTTGCTATTTCAAAATGTGACAGAATGCTGGGTTGCTATGTGTTCACAATGAAACACATAATTATTAACTATTCTCATTTTTAAAGTGGCATTTTACCACTCCAGGAAGGGGGAAATAGACATGCTTTTCCCTATTCCTTCCACAAAGTACAAATAGACACTCTACACATTATATAGAAAACAAACATGAGAACTCGCTAAAAGCTGGAGAGAAGAGAACAGACAGGCAGGAACCTTGGAATTCAAGAAACCACACAGTGGTGAGCACCTGTGTTTTCTTTTTCCCTCATATATCCCAGACTTGAAACTGAAGGTCACAACCCAGCAACACCAAAGGAGGCCTCAGTAAAGACCAAGGACCAGGGAAACGGCAGGCCAGCAAGACACAAAACTTTTAGACGGTAACTGCTCTATTCCAGCCAAAGAGCCCAGATAAAACCAACAGACCCACACCAGCGAAGGCCAAGTGGGGAGCCTATATTTACACCCTTACCAGGCTGTAGTGAAATGCCCTGTAATGAAATGACACCTGGGTGTTATCAGAGAAGTCCAAGTAGGGAGCCGGGAATTTTATCCTTGCTGGCCAGACATGAAGACACCCCTGGCCTACCCACCCTGGTGGATTCAGTGGAGACCCCATGGAAAGTCTGAACTTTCACTTCTACTTGGAAGTAGGGAGGTACCCTTCTCCTCCGTCTTCTGGCAATAATTGTGTCAGAGGGAACCTATGGAGAGTCAAGGCTTTCACTATCGCCCAGTTGTAAAGAATCAAGCCCCACTGACTTGTCATGTAGACCATGTGGGGAGCTGGAATTTCACTCCCACTGTGAAGTAACAAGGAGTCCATGGTGTCAGTGGAGGCTGAGTGGGGCAACTCAGCTTCTAGTAAGGAGGCAGCATCTCCCCTTCCCCTGTGCGAGTGCTCTCAGAGAAAGATAGCTATATCTGAAAGTTTCAGTAAGGTCCAGAGCGTCATAACAAAGTTAAGAAACTATCTAGGTTTCAATTAAAAATTATTTGTCATAGCAAGAACCAGGAACATTTCAAACTGAATGAAAAAAAGATTATTAATAGATGCCAATACATAGATGCGAGGACGGTGAGACGTCGTCTCTCGTGCTTTGGGTATATTATCAGGAGGCACAAGTCCATGGAGAAGGACATCATGCTTGGTAAGGCAAAGGGTCAGTGAAAAAGAGGAAGACCCTCGATGAGATGGATTGACACAGTGGCTGCAACAATAGGCTCAAACATAGCAACAATTGTGAGGATGGCGCAGGACCAGATAGTGTTTCATTCTGTTGTGCATAGGGTCGCTATGAGTCAGAACTGTCTCAACAGCCTTGACAGCACCTAACAACAACAATACCTAGATGACAGAGATACTAAAATTATCTGATAAAGATTCAAAGAAACCATGATAAAAATGCTTTTATGACCAATTATGAGCATGATTGTAACAAAATGAAAAAATAGAAGGTCTTAGCAAAGAAATAGAAAATCTCAGCAAAAAAAGAGAAGATATAAAGAAGAATCAAAAGCAAATTTTATATTTGAAAAATCTAATAAGTAAATTAAAAAAAAACTCAGTCTATATGCTCAATGCAGATTGAGAGGACAAAGGAAGAAAGAATTAGGGAACTGGAAGATAGCACAATAGAAATAACTCAACGTGAACAAAAGGGAGAAAATAGACTAAAAAATGAACAGAGTCTCAGCCATTTTGGGGACTATAACAAAAGATCTAACATTTGTATAATTGGGGTCCCAGAAGGTGATGAGAAAGGGGGCAAGGCTGGAAAAGAACTTGAAAAATTGCTGAAATTTTCCAAAGTTTGTTAAGAGAAATAAACCTACAGATTGAAGAAGATGAGTAAAAACCAAACACGGCAAAACCAAAGAAATCCATGCCAAGATACATCATAATTGAACTTCCTAAAAAAAGAAAAATCTTGAAAGCTGCCAGAGAAAAATGACACCTTACATATAAGAAAAAACAATGGAAATGACAATGAATTTCTTGTCAGAAATCTTGGAAGCCAAAAGGAAGTGGCACAGTATTTTTAAAGTACTGAAAGAACAGAACTGTCAATCCAGAACTCTATTTAAAAAAAAAAAAAAAAACTAACCAGTTGCTGTCAAGTTAATTTCGACTCATAGTCGACTCATAGTGACCCTATACAACAGAGTAGAACTGTCCCATGGAATTTCTTAGGTTATAATCTTTACAGAAGCTGACTGCCACATCTTTCTCCTGTGGAGCCGCTAGTGGGTTCAAACCACCAAACTTTCATTTAGCAGCTGAGCGCTTAAACACTGTGCCATCAGTGCTCCTCAGAATCCAATACTCAGTGAAAATTTCCTAATGGCATGAAAGGGAAATCAAAATATTTTGAGATAAAAGAGAACTAAGATAATTTGCTTCCAGAAGACCTTCCCTAAAATAATTTCTAAAGAAAGCTCTCTAAGCAGAGAAGAAACGATCAAGAAGGGACCTTGGAACATCAAGAAGGAAGAAAGAACGTGGTTAAGAAAAAGTATGAGTAAATATAAAAGACTTTTCTTTTTCTCTTGAGTTTTCTAAATTGTTTGGTAGTTGAAGCAAAAATTATTTCTAAATGTATGTAAAGGAAATATTTAAGATAATTATATTATAAACAAAGGAGGCAAAGAGATGTAAATGGAAGTGAGGTTTCTATCTTTCACTGGAGTTGGTAAAATGGTGACAACAGTAGACCGTGTTACATGTCTAGAGCAACCACAAAGAGATACACCCAAAAATACTACCAAAACCAAACCGCCAAGTCAATTCCAACTCATAGTGACCCTATAGGACAAAGTAGAACTGCCCATAGGGTTTCCAAGGAGAGGCTGGTGAATTTGAACTGCCAACCTTTTGGTTAGCAGACATGCTCTTAACCACTGTGCCACCCAGGGCTCCAAAAACACTGTAAGTAAATCAAAATAGAATTCTAAAAATATTTTCAAGTAACCCACAGGAAGGCATGAAAAATAAAACAGAGAAATGAAAGAGAAAACAAAAAATAGAATGGCAGACTTAAACCCTAACATATCAATAATTACATTAAATGTAAATAGTCCATATATATCAATGAAAGATAGAGATTTGCAGAGTGGATTAAAAAACACGACCTACATATATGCCGTCTACAAGAAACTCATTTCAACTATAATGATATAGGCAAATTGAAAGTTAAAGGATAGAAAAGATATATCATGCAAACATTAATCAAAGGAAAGCAGGGGTGACTATATTAATATCAGATAAAGTAGATTTCAGAGGAAAGAAAATTGCTAGAGACAGAAGGATATATTATATACTGATAAAAATTTCAATCAATCAAGAAGACATAAGAAGACATGGCAATCTTAAATTTATATGCACCAAACAATAGAACTTCAAAATATATGAAGCAAAAACTGATAGAACTGAAAGAAGAAAAAGATAAATCCACAATTATAGGTGGGAATTTCAATATCTCACCCCCCAGTAACCAGGAGAACAGCTGGACATAAAATCTGCAAGGGTGTAACAGTGAAATGTACATTTTTTTCAAGTGCCCATGGAACATTCAATAAGATAAGTGATATCCCAGGCCATAAAACAAACCTCAACAAATTTAAAAGAATCAAAAGCATACAGAGCACGGGCTCTGACTACAATGGGATCAAACTAGAAATCAAGAACAGAAAATTACCAGGAAAATAACCTAGACATTTGGAAACTAAACAACATACTTCTACATAATCCATGGGTCAAAAGAAATCCCAAGAGAAACAAGCAAACAAAATACATTGAACTACAAACTACCACAACTCACCAAATGTAAAATATACAATTTGAGTTGCCCTAGAACTATTAAGAAAATTAAATTAATAATTTTAAAACTCTCAAAAAGGAAATCTCCAGTTAAAGATGGTTTCACTGGAGAATTCCACCAAATGTTTAAATAAGAATTAGTGTCAATTCTATAAAATCACTTCCAAAAAATAGAAGTGTAAGAAACACTTTTTAATTCATTTTACCAAAATGAGGTAAAGACAGTACAAAAAAGAAAATTACACACAATATCCCTCAGGAATATAGGAACAAAATCCCTTAACAAAACAGAAGTTAGCAGTATATAAAAAGAATTCTACATCAAGGTCACGTGGGGTTTATTCCAGGGATGAAAGGCTAGTTCAGTATTAGAAAATCAATTAATGCAATACATCATACTAATAGGTTAAAGAATAAAAACACATGGCCATACTGATCAATGCAGAAAGACTATCTGACAAAGTTAATACCTATCCAAGATAAAAACTCTCAGAAAAACAGGAGTAGAAGGAATCTTCCTCACCCAGCTACAGAACAAAAAACCTATACTCAACATTATGTTTAATGGGGAAAGACTGAATGCTTTCCCCTAAGATTAGAAACAAGGCAAGAATGCCCACTTTCACCATTTCTGATTCAACACAGTGTTCAAGAGCTACGTCTAGGCAAAGAGTACTTAGACTTGATATTAAACGCATGGACCATCAAGGGAAAAATTGGTAAATTGGACTTCACCAAAATTAAAAACTCAGCAAAAGAGGATGAAAAGATAAGCTACAGACTGGAAGAAAACATTTCCAAACCATTTTTCTGACAAAGGACTAGTATACAGAATACATCAAGATCTCTCAAAACTTAATAAAGAAATAGAGTCCAATTACAACGTGTAAAAAACACGAGAAGGCATTTCACTGAAGAGGATATACAGATGGCAAAGAAGCCCATGAAAAGATGCTCAACAACATTAGACATTTTGGGAATGGAAATTAAACCACAGTGAGATATCACCACACATATTATAATGGCTAAAAGAAAAAATAGTGACAACGCTAAGAGCTGATGAGGATGTGTGGAAACTAGATCACTCATCCATTGTTGATGGGAATGTAAAATGGTATAGTCACTCAGGAAAACAATTTGGCCATTTCTTAAAAATGTAAACATACAATTACGAAAAAAAATGAAAAAATAAAAACCAAACCTGTTGCCATGGTGTCGATTCCAACTCATAGTGACCATGTAGGACAGAGTAGAACTACTCCATAGAGTTTCCAAGGAGCAGCTAGCTGGTAGATTCAAACCGCTATTTGGTTTGCAGCTGTAGCTCTTAACCACTGAAAGGACTCAACATTTGCACCCCCAAGCATTTATCCCAGAGAAATGAAGATTTATGTTCACCAGAAATCTGTGTATGAATGTTTATAGCAGTTGTATTCATATAGCCCCAAACTGGAAACAACCCACATGTTGTTCAGTAGAATAGTTAATCAAACTGGTACAGCCATACCATACCGTACTACTTAACAATAAAAGGAACAGACCACTGACAAACTCAACAACCTGGAAGACTCTCCAGAGAATTAAGATGGATGAATAAAAGCCAATTCCAAAAAGTTATATACACGTCTGGTGTGACACCACTGATACAACACTCTTGAAATAACACAACTGGAAAACAGATTACTGGTTGTTCTATATTAAGAAGGGGGTGTGAGCAGAAGAGAATGAATGTGTGTATAAAATGACAGTATGAGGGATCTTTGTGGTGATGGAAATGTTCTGTATCTTGGCTGTATCAATGTCAATATTCCAGTTATGATATTGCATTATAGTTTTGCAAGACTTTGTCATTGGGGGATACTGAACAAAGGGTACCTGAGATTAATATTTTTTACAATTTCATGTAAATCTACAATTACCTCAAAAATTAAAAAAGTTAAATTTATAAAGTGGCATATTACCTGCTTTATCCAACTGATCTGCATCAATGTTTTTCAAATTATTTTTTATTTTTCCTTTTACCCTAATCCTGTTAGACATGCACTGAAAAGCATATATAAGCTTTTTCATAGACAAAACGTGGCAAAGGCTTGAAAAAGTGCTAAATAAATTTAATAATACTAGAGTATCAATCTATATAATGTTGAAATATGTAGAGATAAAATTGTAAGATGTTATATTTATCTTTGAAATATTTCATCAAAAAACATAATTTAAAAAGAAAAAATGTGATAAGATTTTGATAAATGTAAAATCTAGATTATGGCATATGTGAGTTTATCATACAATTTTATTTCTGAGCATGTTTGAGAAATTTCAGAAAAAATTGACAAGTAGTAAAATGTGGAAAATTCAGCTTACTTCAAATTCCTGGGAATTATGTAACTGCATTTGTGTGTAAGTTATGATGCTAAAGTCAAGGTCATTTTTGTGCTACATGTCTCTCAGATGAATGGCATTTGAATGGTGTATGGCAATGGTGATCATAACAATGGTTGTTTATATTTTGGGAACTAAAGGGCAAGGGGAGATATGCAGAGCTCAAGATATATGCCTGTCTCTTTTATATGTTCAGCTTATTAAATTAAAAATGCAATAAAGTTTAAGTAAGGTGATATTAAAACTCATTATATTTTAATTACTATTATGTTTTGGTAATTTTTTCATAGCTGCTAAAATCATATCTTAATTACTGGTATTGCCATGTAAGCAGTAAGGGATGTTTTAGAATAGCGCTGCCTGTTATTTCCACTTCTAAATATTCATTGCATCCCTGCCTTCTCCCGATTTCTGCTGAATTACATAGCTGCCAACTACGGGATTTTCCATGCCATCTGAACATTGAGATATGTTATACTATTCAATCTGTTCTTTAATTTAATTAGATATTACCCCTAACTACAATAGAACTAGGAGTTTAATTTTCTCCCTTCTGGAGTCTAAAAGAGAACCTGTCTTGGAACGCTGCAAATACAAAGGTTACTACACTGTGCTTTCTAATGACAATGAACTTTGAGGACAATCTGGCCATATGCAAAACTGTACAAGTTTGATCAGCTGTCTGGAGTAAGATTTATATAGTTTTGTTGAACATCAGAGGGCACCAGAGAGTTCTCATTAGCAGCATTCTCTGTATTATCTGGATTTTGAGCTCTGGAGAAATATTCTGGTTCATCCATTGAGCTCCCTTTCAAACATCTTTTCCTTCACCTCATCTCCACACTCCAATAATTGTGTCACCCAGAATTTCAGCTTCAACCATCCCATCCTCAGAACACTAATTTCTGGCTTTCCACCTCCAACCCCACAGCTGAACGATCCATTTATCTTTCTACTTTTCATTGCCCTTCACCCGTCTTGGCCCCCTCTTTCCTCTCTAGGCAGCTAGATTTCACCAACCATTGTCAGTCTTATCTCATTGCCCTCTCCCTGTGCTGCTCACCTGGTTCAACCTAGCACTTTGCCTGCTTTGCTGGTCTGCTGCTCTATCTGAATGTGGCTAGAGAAAGGATAACTGAACTGATGAGGCTCACTTTGAATTATGACCACACATCTCATGGGAGCTCTCGGCCCTGTCCAGAAAATTTGTCATTTCTCCTCAAATTTCCAACATTCCCTTCTGCCCCCTCTACTCTCAAGGGATAACCTTATTTGCATGTGTGTGTGTGCTTTAGGTCGAAGTTTACAGAACAAATTTGTTTCTCATTAAACAATTAATACACAAATTGTTTTGTGACATTGGTTGCCAACCCTGCCATGTGTCAACACTCTCCCCTTCTCAACCTAGACTTCTGTTTTCATTCATCCAGTTTTCCTTTCCCTTCCTGCCTTCTTGCCTTTGCTGTTGTCCATTTAGTCTCATATACATGGCTGAACTCAATGTGTTATTGTTTGTTTTAGAGGCCTGTCTCATCTTTGGCTGAGGGGTGAACTCCAGGAGTGACTTCAGTACTGAGTTAAAAGGCTCTCCAGGGGCCATACTCTCAAGGTTTTTCCAGTCTCTGTCAGACCACTAAGTCTGGTCTTTTTTTGTGAGTTCGTTCTACATTTTTATCCCGCTCTGTCCAGGACCCTCTATTGTGATCCCTGTCAGAGCAGTCAGTAGGGTAGCCAGGCACCATCTGGTTGTTCTGTACTCAGTCTGGAGAAGGCTGCGGTACTTGTGGTCCATTAGTCCTTTGGACTAATCTTTCCCTTGTGTCTTTGGTTTTCTTCATTCTCCTTTGCTCCAAACGGGGTGGGACCAGTAGATGTATCTTAGATGGCCCCTCACAAGCTTTTAAGACCCCAGACACTACTCAGCAAAGTAGGATGTAGAACATTTTCTTTATAAACTGTGTTATGCCAACTGAGCCAGATGTCCCCCGAGACCATGGTCCCCAGCCTTCAGCCTATTAATTCCATCCTTCAGGGAGTTTGGATGTGTCTAAAAAGCTTCTGTAACTTTGCCTTGTTCCAGTTGTGCTCATTTCCCCAGTGCTGTGTACTGCCTTACCCTTCACCAAAGTTATCACTTGTCTATTTGGTGTTTTTCCCTTTCCACCCCTCCCCTCCCTCCTAAGCATCAGACGTTGTTTATTTTTGTGTGTAAACCCTTCCATGAGTTTTTATAATAGTGGTCTCATACAGCAATTGTCCTTTTGTGATTGACTTATTTCACTCAGCATAATGCCCTCCAGATTCATCCATATTGTGAGATGTTTCGCAGATTCACCATTGTTCTTTATCGTTTAGTAGTACTCCATTGTGTGTTATGTACCATGGTTTGTTTATCCATTCATCTGTTGATGGGCATCCAGGTGGTTCCATTGTTTTGCTATTGTGAACAATGCTGCCATGAACATGGCTGTGCATATGTCTATTCGTGTGATGGCTCTTATTTCTCTAGGATATATTCCTAGGAGTGGGACCACTATAACTATGTTTTTATTTCTAGCTTTTTAAGGATGTGCCATATCATTTTCCAAAATAATTGTATCATTTTGCATTCCCACCAGCAGTGCATAAGAATTCCAATCTCCCCATGACCTCACCAACATTTGTTTTTTTTTCAGTGCCAGTATTGTCAGGGTGAGATGGTATCTCATTGTAGTTTTGGTTTGCATTTCTCTAATGGCTAATGATTGTGAGCATTTCCTCATGTGTCTGTTAGACGCGTGAATGTCTTCTTTGGTGAGGTGCCCATTCATATCCTTTGACTATTTTTTAATTGGATTGTCTTTTTGTTGTAGAGATGTTGAATTTTCTTATACATTTTAGAGATTAGACCTTTGTCAGATACATCACGGCCAAAAATTTTTTCACAGTCTGTAAGTTCTCTTTTTACTTTTTTAGTAAAGTCTTTTGATAAGCATAAGTATTTAATTTTTAGAAGACTACAGTATTTTAACTTATCTTCTGGTGTTTGTGTATTGTTAATTATGATTTTATATCCTATTTATGCCATATTATTAGGGCCCCTAGCATTGACCCAATTTTTTCATCCATGATCTTTACAGTTTTTGGTTTCATATTTAGGTCTTTGATCCATTTTGAGTTAGTTTTTGTGTTTGGTGTGAGGCATAGGTCCTCCTTCATCTTTTAACAGATGGACATTCAGTTTTGCCAGCACCATTTGTTAAAAGGAAACCCTGGTGGCGTAGTGGTTAAGAGCTATGGGTGCTAACCAAAACGTCAGCAGTTCGGATCTACCCGGTGCTCCTTGGAAACCATATGGGGTAGTTATACTCTGTCCTATAGGGTCGCTATGAGTCGGAATCAACTTGACCGCAACAGGTACAGGTATTTGTTAAAAACACTATCCTTCCCCATTCAATGGGCTTTGGGCCTTTGTCAAAGATCAGGTCACCACAGGTGAATGGATTTACATCTGGGATCTCGATTGTGTTCTATTGGTCAGTGTGTCTGCCATTTTGCTAATACCAGGCTGTTTTGACTAGAATAGCTTTACAGTAGGTTCTGAGGTCAGGTACTTATCCAGGGCCTCTTTCCTTTCCATGTGAAGTTAATGATTAGTTTTTCTGTCTTGTTAAAGAATGATGTGGTATTTGGATCGGGATTGCATTGTATTGTAACATATTTTTAAACACATGTTTATTAGGCACTAGTGAGGAGTCCTGGTCGTGCAGTGTTAAAGTGATTGGCTGCTAACTGAGAGGTCAGCAGTTTGAAACCTCAGCAGCTCCATGGCAGAAAGATGTGGCAGTTTGCTTCCGTACAGATTTACAGCCTTAGAAACCCTATGGGCTCACTAGAAGTTGGAATCGACTCAACAGTAGCGGATTTGGTTCGGTGGTTTATTCTAGGCTCTTGGAACATGTAGGTGAACAAAACACATATTTCTTCTTCATAGATCTTATATCTAAGAGATAAAATAATATATATACATTATACTTTGCTTTAAAGGTGATAATGATTTATTTAGTCCTAGGGTTTTAAATGCTGTTATATACTGATGAAGGAGCCCTGATGGTGCAATGGTTAAGTGCTTGGCTGCTAACTGAAAGGTCGGTCAGTGATTCAAACCTACCAGCAGTTCCACAAGAGAAAAAGTCCTGGCAATCTGCTCCTGTAAAGACTTATGGCAGCCTTGGAAACCCTATGGGGCATTCCTACCCTGCCTTATAGGGTTGCTATGAGTTGGAATCGACTTGACAAAAAACAACAACAATATGTAGTGATGGGTGGTCTCTGGGTGGTTATAGTTAACACACTTGGCTGCTAACCAAAAGGTCTGATGTTCAAGTCCACCCAGAGGTGCGTCAGAAGAAGGGCCTGATGATCTACTTTCAGAAAAATTAGCCTCTGGAGCATACTTTTACTCTGACACCCATGGGGTCGCTATGAGTCAGAAATGACTCGACAACAACTCGTGGTATATACTGATTGCTCCTAAATTCGTATCTCTATTTCAAACTTCCTAGATAAATGCCTGACTCATGTATATACCTTCATACCTAACATCATCTCTGATATCCAAGAGATTTCGCAAACAGATTAGCACAATTTTTTTTTTCTAATAAGATACCCATAGTCCAATCAAAATAAAGCATAACATTTGCCTATGTTTAGGGGTAAAAAAATGTGAAATTCATCCTTTCCAATGCTGATCTTTCCTTAATAGCCAATAAATGGATATGAATTGAGAACCTTCAATGTTAGCACATCTTATGAGCACACTCAAAAGTTCCTTGGTTTTGCATGTCTATAGTAACCTCATGCTTGCTGTGCCTCAGCCACCACAATGGCAGATTCCCTCTGTGTGGCCCAAGGGAAGCTGTCACTTCCAAAGACCCTAGCTACACCTGTCTCTTCTGACTTGGATGAAATGCCACACCCCAGGGTGCAGGCTCTGCCTTCCTGGGCAGCTTGTGAAGGGCTAGATGATGCAACACAGAAGTGCTGAAGAATTACCTTTCTATAGAGAAAACTTTGACAAATGGCAGAGTGGAATTGGCAGACGAGCAGTCAGATCAATTCCTTGCCCTTCCTCCTTCCAGTGGTTTATTCTGAGGCAGTCCCTTTGGAGACACCCCAAGTGGCTGAGCAGGCACCCTTCTGGGGGAAAGGTTATGTCTTCCACAGCTCATTGTGAAGTAATAACCAGCCAGAACACGTCACCTTGTGTTGCTTCCTGTCCTTCCCAGCCCCATTTCACCTTTTTCTCCCTCTTTTCCTAGAGGCTGTGCCGCCCTAGTAGAGCATCAGCACTTATCCCTGTCTTAGTCTCTCATTTCTAGGGAAAACAGGCTAAGACAGTTATGGAATACTGACTGTTGTTTTTACTTCGTTAGCAAAAATGTCAAGTTAAATTTTGAAACTGGACGGGGTGTTAGATACAGTTCTGTCCTACCAAACTATGTGTTGGAATCCTAACCCCAATACCTGTGGATGTAACCTTGTTTGGGAATAGGGCTTATTTTTTTATGTTAATAAGGCCTTACCAGTGTAAATCTAATCACTTCTGAGTTACAAAAAGAGCAGACTAGACACAGAAGCAAAGAGGCACAAATAGTGGGGAGATTAGGGTGGAAGGAGATAGACACCACGTGCAGATCGCCTAGAAACGCCAGGGTTACAGATGCTGTAAAAACAAGGATCTTCCCCTAGAACTGAAAGACAGCCTTTCCCTACAGCCAGTGCCCTGAATTTGGCCTTCTAAATTGTGAGAAAATAAATTTCTGTATTTTAAAGCCACCCGTCTGTGGTACTTCTGTTACAGCAGCACTAAGAAACTAAGTCAGAGATTGGATACCTTCTTTTACAAATGAGAAAACCAAGGCCCAGAGAAACTGGATGATTTGCCCGAAGTCACAGCGTCTAGTTCCTGCAGATGTGGACTTTTTTCTTGTTCCTGTAGGAAAAATCAATTCCTCTACAGCATGAAATTGCAGGACCCTTGAGATACACAAACTAGTTTGGTTAGCACAGCACTGCTATTCTACATGACACCATCGGGAGATCTCTCAAAGCGGGGTTAATCCATCAGGAGATAACAGGAAGAGCATTCTGTGTTCTGATTTTGTGCATTGAGCCTGAGAGACTGATTCAGTGAAATTCCTTATATCAAACCAAAAGCAAACTTTTCAGCACTTGTTCAGATCACCATGTGTGTCCAAAAGTTAATTTATTTTTTGGAATAATTACCTTTGAAAATGTTGAACGCTCTGGTATTTCTTTTCTAATACTCTGTTACTGGTGAGAGAAAAAGAATGAACACCATACAGTCTTCCATATTCATATTTATTTATCAAAGGAAAACCATTTATTGGCATAATTATGTATAACTTAATATCCGGATTTTTCAGGTTTTATTTTAAAATAGAGTATGTGTGTGAACCCAACATGCTTGTAATCTAGGTTTTTCAATGTTAGACCATAAATATTAAGTTAAAGGGATAACAAAAAGCCCATGTTAACATACAGAGAGTTATTCTCTAATGTCATACTCTAGAGAAGGAAGAAAATGCGATCATTTGCAGTTTATTTTATCTTTCTATATAAATGAGCTTCAAAGGACAAGGATTTACTCATCTAGATCACTGAGCACACCTCTACCTCATGCTCCTTCTCCATCACTCCTCTGATAAGTCAGATGCATACAGACAGAAATGTCCTCTGGCCAAAATAGTATCAGGAGATAGTTTTAAGCGGGGGCATCACTCTGACAGTCGTGACCTTTACAAAACTGGCTAAAGATTTCAAATCTGAAGATATCCCTTGGAGAACCGAAATGATTAACATAAGGTGGTTAATATAGCAGTGCTGTAGTAAAGTCATCCAAAGATAAAATGGGCAGAGTCAGAAATCTGAGAGCTCTTTTACCAGGAGTGAATTGGATAAACATTTGACAACGGTTTTGCATAGGAGATTTAAACACGGATCAATAGATTAGACTGATTGTATGCTTTCTTCCTGATCTAATATTTGCTTCATGTGAAAGAAGCACTTTATGTTCAGAAATCACCATCAACCTGCAGTAACCACCAGCCACGGAACAGGATGCTAAGTGATTATAATGAATTTTACCTGCATTTTTTTTCACAATGACTATTAATCCGTTTATTAAACAGCTATAGTTTTAAAACAGAATTTGAATTCCAACATCAAACTGGTGGAATAAAATCATCTCTTCCCCTTCTCACTTTGAAAATGCCTGCAAAACAAAACAATAAAAAAAGAAATGATTTTTTTGATCATTGCTAAAACTAGGAGATATCTGTATTAGTAATCAGTATCGAACAGATTACAGAAAGATGCTGAGAGTGTTCTGAAGATTCAGACCAAGCAAGGAAAGCATTTTTCATTAAAGAACATAGAAAATTAACAACTAACCGGGAACCAAGGGGAAAGAATGCACGGGCTGATAACACGTGCTTCACTGGACTCCCTCCTCGGGAACATAGACAGGTTCTGATGTTATATTACAATAAGACAGAAGAAAAGGTCCCAGAACTTGAAGACTTAGCAATACAAACTATACGATATGAAGCACAGAGAGAAGATACGCTTAAAACAAATGAATAAACAGCACCAGGCACTTGTAGGACAATATCAAGCAGTCTAAATACATGTAAATGGCATCCCAGAAATAGAGGAGAAAGCAGAAGACATATTTGAAGAAATAATAGCTGAAATTTTCCAAATTTGATGAAAATTATAATTTTTTTCAGCCTTCAAAGAGATCAGTGAAGCTAAACTAGAATGAATGTATAATGAAAACCATGCCAAGGAAACGTAAAATCACATCACTAAAAACTAACAGTAAGGAAAATCCTTAAAGCAACAAACAGAGGAACAAAGATAAAAAAATGAAAACAGGCTTCTCTTCAAAAATTATGCAAGCAAGAAGATAGTTGAACAACATTTTATAAAGTATAAAAAGAAAGAAAACCTATCAACCTCCAGTTTTTCACTCAACAAAAATATCTTTCAGAAGTGAAGGCAAAATAATGTACATTGAGAGAATTTGTTGCCGGTAGACCTGCACCACAACAAATGGTAAAAAGAAATTCTTCAAACAGAAAGAAAATGATACCAGAAGGAAATCTAGACCTACACAAAGGAATAAGGAGTCATTAAAAATGATAAACATGTGGGTAAACATAAATTTTTTTTCTCATTTTTAATCTCTTTTAAAAGATAACTATTTAAAGGTAAAATAATAACAATGTATTTTGGGGGTTATAGCATATGTGGAAGTAAAGACTTGTACACAAATGCTTATAATAACTATACCTGTAGTTACTAACACCTGAGGGAAAATGCCTGTCAACTGAAAAGTCGATAAACAAAATACAGTACATCCACAGAGTGGACAGTACTCAGCATTAAAACAGAAATGGACTGCTTATACATGTAAAAACATGGATTAATTTCAAAAGTATTATGCTGAGTGTAAGAAGCCAGACACAAAGTATATATATGCATACTAAGTGGTTCCATTTCTATAAAATATAAAATTCTAAAAATGAAAATTAATATATAACAACAGAAAGTAGATCAGTTAGACACCTATGGTCAGGGGTTGAGGGAGCAATGAATTGGGAAAAGACATGGGGAAAACTAAATGTGATAGAATTATTTCGTGTCTTGATTGTGGTAGTGTATACATGGATGTATACATTTGTCAAGATTCATCAAATTGTACATTTTAAGTATGTGCAGTTTGTTGCATATGAATTTTACCTCAATAAAGTTATTAACAAAGGACTCTATGACAAGAGCAAATAGTTGTTGTTAGGTGCCGTCAAGTCAGTACTGACTCACAGTGAGCCCATGTACAACAAAACACAACACTGCCTGGTCCTGCACCATCCTCATGATCATTGTCATGATTGAGCTGATTGTTGTAGCCACTGTGTCAATCCAATTTTATTGAGGGTCTTCCTCTCTTTTTTTTTTTTTTTTTTTTATTGTACTTCAGGTGAAGGCTTACAGAACAAATAGTTTCTCATGAAACAGTAGTACACATATTGTTTTATGACATTGGTTAACAATCCCACAACATGTCAACCCTCTAACTTCTCAACCTTTTTTTTTTTTTGGTGAAAATACACATAGCCAAAGATACACTATTTCAAAAATTTCTACATGCACAGTTTAGTGACATTGACTACGCTCTTCCAATTGTGCTGTTATTCTCACTTAAGATGAAGGCTTACAGAACAAAATAGATTCTCATTTAACAGTTACCACAAACGTTGCCCTATGACAATGGTTAACAATCTCACAACACATCAACAATATCCTTACTCAACCTTGGGTTCCCTATTACCAGCTTCCTTGCCCCCTTCTGCCTTCTGGACCTTGTCACTGGAGTATTCTACCCCGTTAGTCTCATTTGGTTTTACAGGTCTGTCCAGTCCCAGGCTGAACAGTGAACCTCGGAGATAACTTCACCACTGAGCTAAAAGGGTGTCTGGGGTCCATACTCTCAGGATTTCTCCAGTCTCGTTTAGGCCAGTAAATCTGGTCTTTTTTTTGTGAGTTAAAGTTATGCTCTACATCCTTCTCCAGATCAGTCCAGAACCCTCTGTTGTGATCCTGGTCACAGCAGTCAGTGGTGGTAGCCAGGCACCATCTAGCTGTACTGGACCCAGTCCGGTGGAGACCTTGGTAGTTGTGGACAATTAGTCCTTCGGACTAATCGTTTCCTTGTATCCTGTTATCTTCATTCTCCCTCGCTCCCAAAGGGATGAGACCAGCGGAGTATCTTAGATGGCCACTCACAGGCTTTTAAAACCCCAGACACTACTCACCAAGGTAGAATGTAGAGCATTGTCTTTATAAGCTGTGTCATGCCAATTGAGCTAGATGTTCCCAGAGACCATGGTCCCCACAGCCCTCCACCCAACAATTCAGTCCCTCAGGGAGTTTGGATATGTCTATGGGGCTTCCATGACCTTTCCTTGTACAGGTTGAGCTAGTTTCCCCTGTATTGTGTACTGTCTCACCCTTCACCCAAGATACTACTTATCTATTGGCTATTTAGTATTCCCCGCCCCACCCCTCCCATCCCTGGTAACCAACAATGATTGTTACATTTTGCGTGTGAACTTTTTCATGGGTTTTTACAATAGAGGTCTCATACAATATTTGTCCTTTTGTGATTGACTTATTTCACTCAACATAATGTCCTCCAGTTTCATCCATGTTATGAGATGGTTCACAGATTCATTGTTGTTCTTTCTCGTTGCATAGTACTCCATTGTGTGTATGTACCATAGTTTGTTTATCCATTCATCTGTTGATGGGCATCTAGGTTGTTTTCATCATTTTGCTATTGTGAACAAAGCTGCCATGAACATAGGTATGCATATGTCTCTTCCAGTGATGACTCTTATTTCTCTAGGATATATTCCTAGGAGTGGAATTGCTGGATCAAACGGTATGTCTATTTCTAGCTTTCTGAGGAACCACCATATCATTTTCCAAAATGGTATCATTTTGCATTCCCACCAGTGGTGCATAAGATTTCTGATCTCCCTGCAGCCCCTCCAACATTTCCTACTTCCAGTGTTTTTGATTCATGCCAGTAATGCCGGGGTGAGATAGTATCTCATTGTGGTTTTAATTTGCATTTCTCTAATGCCTAGTGATCGCGAGCGTTTCCTCATGTGTCTGTTGGCCATTTGAATGTCTTCTTTGGTGAAGTGTCTGTTCATTTCCTTTGCTCGTTTTTTAATAGGATTCTTTGTCTTTTTGTTGTAGACGTGCTGGATTTTCTTGTAGATTATGGAGATTAGACCTTTGTCTGACTTGTACTGTCCAAAAATTGTTTCCCAGTCTGTAGGTTCTCTTTTGACTCTTTTGGTGAAGTCTTTTGAAGAGCATAGGTGTTTGATTTTTAGAAGATCCCAGTTATCTAGCTTATCTATTGGGGTTGGTGCGTTGATGGTTATGGTTTGTATCCTGTTAATGCCATGTATTAAGGCCTGAAGTGTTGGTCCTACTTTTTCTTCTATGAACTTTATAGTTTTAGGCTTTATATTCAGGTCTTTGATCCATTTTGAAGTAGTTTTTGTATACGGTGTGAGGTATGGGTCCTGTTTCATTTATTTCCAGATGGATATCCAGTTTTGCCAGCACCATTTATTAAAAAGACTGTCTTTTCCCCATTTGATGGACTTTGGGCCCTTGTCGAAGATCAGGTGATCTTAGGTGGATGAATTTACATCTGGGTTCTCAATTCTGTTCCATTGGTCAATGTATCTGTCGTTGTACCAGTACCAGGCTGTTTTGACTACTGTAGCTGTATAGTAGGTTCTGAAGTCAGGTAGTGTGAGTCCTCCAACTTTATTCTTCTTCTTCAGTAGTGCTTTACTTATTCAGGGTTTCTTCCCTTTCCATATAAAGTTAATGATTAGTTTTCCCATCTCATTGAAGAATGATGTTGGTATATGTATCAGCATTGCATTGTATTTGTAAATTGCTTTGGGTAGAATTGTCATTTTCATAATGTTGAGTCTGCCTGTACATGAGCATGGTATGTTTTTCCATTTATGTAGATCCCCTTGGGTTTCATGCAGTAGTGTTTTGTAGTTTTCTTTGTATAGGTCTTTTACATCCCTGGTCAGATTTATTCCTAAGTATTTTTATCTTTTTAGGGGCTATTAAAAATGGTATTGTTTTCCTGATTTCCTTTTCATCATTCTCCTTACTGGTGTATAGGAATCCAACTGATTTTTGAATGTTTATCTTGTATCCTGCTACTCTGCTGAATCTTTCTATTAGTTCCAGTAGATTTCTCATGGAGTCTTTAGGGTTTTCTGTGTATAGTATCATATCATCTGCAAACAGGGACAGTTTAACTTCTTCATTACCAATTTGGATGCTCTTTATTTCCTTTTCTTGCCTTATTGCTCTAGCTAGAACTTCCAGCACAATGTTAAATAGGTGATAAAGGGTATCCTTGTCTTGTTCCTGTTTTCAAGGGGAAGGTTTAAGCCTCTCTCCATTAAGAATGATGTTGGCGGTTGGTTTTGCATAGATGCCCTTTATTATGTTGAGAAATTTCCCTTCTATACCTATTTTAGTGAGAGCTTTTATCAGGAATGGGTGTTGGACTTTGTCAAATGCCTTTTCTGCGTCAATTGAGATGATCATGTGATTCTTTTCTTTCCTTTTATTTATGTGGTGGATGACGTTGATTGAGTTTCTAATGTTGAACCATCCTTGCATACCTCGTATGAATCCTACTTGGTCGTGGTGTATTATTTTTTTATATGATGCTGAATTCTATTGGCTAGAATTTTGTTCAGAATTTTTGCATCTATATTCATGAGAGATATTGGTCTGTAATTTCCTTTTTTTGTGACTTCTTTGCTTGGTTTTGGTATCAGCGTTATGTTGACTTCATAGAATGAATTTGGAAGTGTTGCTTCCTCTTCTATGCTCTGAAATAGCTTGAGTAGAACTGGTACAAGCTCTTCCGTAAATGTTTTGTAGAATTCTCCAGTGAAGCCATCCGGGCCAGGGCTTTTTTTCGTTGGGAGTTTTTTTTATTATCTTTTGAATCTCTTCTCTTGTTATGGGTCTGTTCAGATTTTCAACATCACTTTGTTGTAGTTTTGGTAGGCCGTGTGTTTCTAGAAATTTATTCATTTCCTCTAGGTTTTCAAATTTGTTGGAGTATTGTTTTTCATAATATTCTGTTATAATCCTTTTTATTTCTGTTGGGTCTGTTGTAATGTCCCCCATTTCATTTCTTATTTGGGTTATTTGTGTCCTCTGCTGTTTTTCTTTTGTCAGTCTGGCCAGTGGTTTGTCGATTTTGTTGATTCTTCGAAAGAACCAACTTTTGGTTTTGTTGATTCTTTCTATTGTCTTTCTGTTCTCTATTTCATTTATCTCTGCTCTGATGTTTACTATTTCCTTTCTTCCGGTGGTTGTGGGCTTTGTTTGCTCTTCTCTTTCTATTTGTTTGAGTTCTGTAGTTAATGTTTTGATATTGTCCCTTTCTTCTTTTTTGATATGTGCATCTATTGCTATAAATTGTCCTCCATGGACTGCCTTTGCTGTGTCCCAAAGGTTTTGGTATGATGTGTTTTCATTCTCATTTGATTCTAGGAATTTTTTGATTCCATCTCTGATTTCCTCTATTACCCACTGATGTGTAAGCAGGGTATTATTCAGTTTCCATGTAATTTTTTTTTTCCTTGCTCTTTCTATTGTTAATTTCTACCTTGATGGCATTGTGGTCAGAGAAGATACTGTGAATTATCTCAACATTTTGGATCTTGTTGAGGATTGCTCTGTGGCCTAAGATGTGGTCTATTCTGGAGAACATTCCATGTGCATTGGAAAAGAATGTGTACTTTGCAGCACTTGGATGGAGTGTTCTATATATGTCTATGAGGTCAAGTTGGCTGACTGTGGCCTTTAGGTCTTCTGTATCTTTTCTGAGTTTCTTCTTAGTTGTTCTGTCCTTTACTGAGAGTGGTGTGTTGAAGTCTCCTACTGTTATTGTGGAACTGTCAATTTCTTTTCAGTGCTGTTAGAGTTTCTCTTATGTATTTTGGAGCCCTGTCATTGGGTGTTTAGATGTTTATTATGGTTATGTCTTCATGATGGATCATCCCCTTAATCATTATATAGTGTCCTTCTTTGTCTTTTATGGTAGATTTTGTTTTAAAGTCTATTTTATCTGAGATTAGAGTTGCCACTCCTGCTCTTTTTTGATAGTTGTTATCTTGATGTATTTTTTTCCAACCTTTGAATTTTAATAAATTCACGTCTTTGTTTCTAAGGTGTGTCTCTTATAGACAGCATATTGATGCATCCTGTTTTCTTATCCATTCTGTCACTCTCCGTCTCTTTATGGGTTCATTGAGCCACTCACATTCTGTGTAATTATTGATAGATGTGAGTTTGTTGCTGTCATTTTGTAGTGCTTTTTTTGTGGTGCTGAAGTTTTCTTTGTTCTTCTTACTCTCTTCTGCTGAGTTACATTTGTTTGTGCGGTTTTTTTTCATTTCTTTTGTTTTTGTAGGTTTTGTTTTTGATGAGACTTTATGTTTTTCCTCTTTTTTTATGAGTATGTTTGTTAACTTTGTTTGTGTTTACCATGAATTCTTCCCTTATCTTTCTAAGTTTGAAGCAGTCTACCATTACTTGGTATCGCCTTGCCTTCCTCTCCATTAGAAGGTTCTATACCTGTGCCGCTTATTCCCTCTTTTATTGTTTTGATGTTGTTGTCATTTATTGATTAACTGTTCTGATTCCCTGTTGTATTTCTTTTGGTTTTGGATAGTCCTAGAGAGTTCATTTCCTAGATTGCTATCTGGCTGGTACGATCCTGCATCCTAGATTCTGCCTGTGAGCTGAGACTGTTTGTCCTCAATTGAAGAACTCCCTTTAATAATTCTTGTCAGTTTGGTTTGACTTTTATGTATTACCTCAATTTCTGTTTATCTGAAAATGACCTAATTTCACCATCAAATTTGAACGAGAGTTTTGCAGGATATACTATTCTTGGCTGGCAATTTTTTTTCTTTCATGATTTTATATATGTTATCCCATTGCCTTCTTGCCTTCTTGCCTGCATGGTTTCTGCTGAATAATCTGAGCTTAGTCTTATTGTTTCTCCTCTGTATGTCACTTCTTGTTTTTCATGAGCTGCTCTCAGGATTCTTTGTTTGTCTTTGATTTTGGCGAGTGTGATTATGGTATGCCTTGGTGATTTTCTTTTGGGGTCTCTCCTATATGGGGTTCGTTGAGCTTCTTGGATGGCCAGCATTTCATCTTCCATGATTTTGGGGAAATTTTCTTTCAGCAGTTCTTCAGTGATCCTCTCTGTGTTTTCTGTTTTCTCCCCCTGTTCTGGAATTCCAATCACTCGAAAATTTTTGCTTTTGATTGTGTCCCACATAACTCTCAGGGTCTCTTCATCTTTCTTTGCTCTTGTTTCTGAGTTTTCCTGAAACAGAGTTGTATCCAATTGTCTTCAATGCCACTGATCCTGTCCTCCACCGTTTCAAATCTGCTTCTCAGCCCTTCTATGACACCGTCCGTTTCTGAAATCTTGTTGTTTATCTTTTGGATTTCTAATTGTTGTCTTTGTATAATTTCTAGTTGTGAATTTAGTTTGGCATTTTGTTCCTGCATTATTTTCCTGAGTTCTTCCAATTTTTTGTCTGTATTTTCCATGAATTTGTCTATTTTTTCCTCATGTTTGTTAGCTTTTTGTGTCAGCTCTTGGATAATTCTGAGTATTAGAGATTTGAATTCCCTATCAGGTGGTTCTAGTGCATTTTCTTCCACTGGAGAGTCATCTGGTGTTTTATTTTGGACACCTACTGGAACCATCCTGTCCTGTTTTTGTAAATGTTTTGATATTGTCTGCTGTCTTCAGGGCATTCAGTAGTTATTTTTCTCATTTATTGATTGTAGATTTGTTTGTTTTGTCCCCTTATTTTTAAAATTTGACTATGTCTGAGCAGGCAGACTGTGTTCTTTGTTGTCTGCTCATCTGTGGGCAGGGTCAGTCACTCAGATATGGTACAGCAGGGCAGGTCTAGCTGAAGAGGGGTTACTGGGACGGGTTGTTTGTGGCACTTACTACAGCCAGCAGAGCAGGTCGTTAATCAGTGCAGGGCAGGTTCCAGTAGGCCATGCCTGTGCTGCTTGGTGGTGTGATGTCAAGCACACAGTGCAGGTAGGCAGGATTCAGCGGGGAGATTTTTATGTGTAGAGCTAAGATGGATATGGGAGATAGGAGAGAGGAACAGGACCCAAAAACATACAAACAAAAAAGAATGCTAGGGGAGCTTGCCGTTGGAGTGGAGAGATGAGAGACTATGAAATGGAGAACCACAGAATGGGGAAGAGGAAGAAAAGAAAAGAATGAATAGATAAAAATCAGAAAGGTTAAAGAACCGCAAAGTTCCCAGGGATCCCATCGGTGCAGCTATGATGTCTGGGGAAGTCGCTCTCAGGTGTTGCAGTACAGCCTGGCTAGAAGGCGTAGACTTATACAACGCCAGGTATTAAGGGAACAGAAAGAGAAGGAAGATACAGAGAGACGAGAAACTGAGCAATGAAGAAAGACAAAAAGGGAAAAAGAGGAAAAAGAATACAAAACAAATTAAAAAAAAAAAAAACAACAACAAGAAAGCCCCCAAGGAAACAGAAAACAAAACAAAACAAAAAAAACCAACGTAAAAAGAAATGCACTCAGGGATCCCTCTGCACATCTGTGGAAGCCTAAGGGGAGTCTCCCTGCCATGCAGCTCAGCCTGGCCAGAAAGGGCTCCCAACTCAAGGAAGGAAAAGAAAACAAACAAACAATTCAAAACAAACAAACCAAAAAAAGCCCCGGGATCCCATCAGTGCGGCAGCCCAAACCGGGAAGCAGCTCCACTCTCGAACGGAGCTCCGCAGCCCCTCAGGATGAAGCAAAGATGGCACTTGATGCCAGGTACTTGAGCGAAGGGAGGGGGAGGTGGCAAGAGGCAAGTAAGAAATCAAAAGAAGCAGAAAAAAAAAAAAAAAAGCAACACTAGCAGCCAACAAATGGCTCTCAGAGAGCCAGCTAGTGCAGGCTGGTGTTTCTGGACAAGAGACTGTGTCTGTGGGAAGCAGAGGGGGCCGAGTGTGGGTGAAGAAGGGTATAGAGTGGGAAAGCATATATCACAAATTAACGGAGCTCTGCAGCCCCTCAGGAAGAAGGAAAGATGGCGCACAGAGCGAGGTACTCGAGCAAAAGGAGGGGGAGGTGGGGAGAGGCAAGGAAGAAATAAAAAGAAGCAGAAAAAAAACACCAGCAGCCAACAAATGGCACTCAGAGAGCCACCCGTTTGGATGTGTGGAATCCAAGCAGCCACTGTTTTCCAGTCAAGCGACTGTGGCCACGGGAAGCAGAGGAGGCCGAGTCAGGGTGAAGAAGGGTGGGGGGTGGGAAAGCGCATATTGCCAATTACCGGTTGTTTTGTCTCCCGCTGGAAGCTCCATGAGGCTGCTTTCTCGTACCCCTTGTTTGCTGGTCTCCGATAGGAGTCCAAGATGGCAGATCCGCGCTGCGTTAGCTGGTAGGGGACCTCTGCATGAATCTCTCCTCGCTCTCCATTCTCTGTCAGTTTTCTCACTCCAGTTGGTGCTTGACTGAGTTCTTTATCTCTTCATTTAATGTTTTAGAGTTTCAGGATTGTTGTACTCTCTGTTCGGCTTAGTTTTTCGGATCTTTGCTGTGGAGGGACAGCGTGGTGCTTCTGCCTAGGGTGCCATTTTGCTGGAACTCCTCGGGTCTTCCTCTTTTTTGATGGCCCTCTACCAAGCATGACGTCCTTCTCCAGGAACTGGTCCCCCCGATAACCTGTCCAAATTATGAGAGACAAACTCTCGCCATCCTTGCTTCAAAGGAGCATTCTGGCTGTATTTCTTCCAAGACAGGTTTGTTCGTTCTTCTTGCAGTCCATGGTATATTCAATATTCTTTGCCAGTACCATAATTCAAAGGCTTCAATTCTTCTTTGGTCTTCCTTATTCATTGTCCAGCTTTCGCATGCTTATGAGGTGACTGAAAACACCATGGCTTGGTTCAGGTGCACCTTAGTCCTTAAAGTGACATCTTTTCTTTTCAAAACTTGAAAGAAGTCTTTTGCAGCACATTTGCCCAATGCAATACATCATTTGATTTCTTTATTTTTATTGTAGTTTAGATGATGGTTTACAGAGCAAATTAGTTTCTCATTAAAAAATTAATACACATATTGTTTGGTGACATTGGTTGCCAACCCCACTATGTGTCAACACTCTCCCTTCTCAACCTTGGGTTCCCCGTTGCCAGCTTTCCTGTCCCCTCCTGCCTTCTCGTCCTTGCCCCTGGGCTGGTGTGCCCATTTAGTCTCATTTTGTTGTATGGGCCTGTCTAATCTTTGGCTGAAGGGTAAACCTCAGGGGTGACTTCAGCACTGAGTTAAAAGTGTGTCTAGGGGCCATACTCTTGAGGTTTCTGTCAGACCAGTAAGTCTGGTCTGTTTTTGTTAGAATTTTGTTCTACATTTCTCTCCAGCTCTGTCTGAGCACACAGAAAGAAACAATCATCATTTGATTTCTTGACTGCTGCTTTCATGGGTCTTGACTGTGGATCCAAGTGAAATAAAATCCTTGACACTTCAATCTTTTCTCCATTTATCACGATGTTGCTTATTGGTCCAGTTGTGAGGATTTTTGTTTTCTTTATGTTGAGGTTCAATCCATATTGTTGACTGTGGATCCAAGTGAAATAAAATCCTTGACAACTTCAATCTTTTCTCCATTTATCACGATGTTGCTTATTGGTCCAGTTGTGAGGATTTTTGTTTTCTTTATGTTGAGGTTCAATCCATATTGAAGGCTGTGGTCTTTGATCTTCATCAGTAAGTGCTTCAAGTCCTCTTCACTTTCAGGAAGCAAGGTTGTGTCATCTGCATAACACAGGTTGTTAATGAGTCTTTCGCCAATCCTAATGCCCCGTTCTTCCTTGTACAGTCCAGCTTCTAAGATTATTTGCTCAGCATACAGATTGAATAAGTACGGTGAAAGGATACAACCCTGACACATACCTTTCCTGATTTTAAACCACGCAGTATCTCTTCATTCTGTTTGAACGACTGTCTCTTGGTCTATGTACAGGTTCCGCATAAGCACAATTAAGTGTCCTGGAAATTCCATTCTTTGAAATGGTATCCATACTTTGTTACGATCCACACTATCAAACGCCTTTGCATAGTCAATAAAACACAGGTAAACATCTTTCTGGTATTCTCTGCTTTCAGCCAAGATCCATTTGACACCAGCAATGATATTTCTTGTTCCATGTCCTGTTCTGAATCCAGCTTGAATTTCTGGCAGTTCCCTGTGATGTACTGCTGCAACCGCTTTTGTATGATCTTCAGCAAAATTTTACTTGCATGTGCTATAAATGATATCACTCAATAATTTCTGTATTCTGTTTGATCACTTTGCTTTGGAATGGGCACAAATGTGGATCTCTTCCAGTCTGTTGGCCCAGTAGCTGTCTTCCAAATTTCTTGGCAATGATGAGTGAGCACTTCCAGCGCTGCATCTGTTTGTTGACACATCTCCATTGGTATTCTGTCAATTCCTGAGCCTTGTTTTTGCCAATGCCTTCAGTGCAGCTTGGACTTCTTCTTTCAGTACCATTGGTTCCTGATCATTTGCTACATTCTGAAATGGCTGAATGTCAATCAATTCTTTTGGTACAGTGACTCTGCATATTCCTTCCATCTTCATTTGATGCCTTCTGCATCGTTTAATATTTTCTTAGTAGAATCCTTTAATATTGCAACTCAAGGCTTTAATTTTTTCTTCAGTTCTTTGACCTTGAGAAATGTCCACTGTGTTTTTCTGTTTTGGTTTTCCATCTCCAGGTCTTTGCACATTTTATTTTAATACTTCACTTTGTCTTCTCCAGACACCCTTTGAAATCTTCTGTTCAGCTTTTACTTCATCATTTCTTCCTTTCACTTTAGCTACTCGACATTCAAGAGCAAGTTTCAATGGTCTCTTCTGACATCCACTTAGGTCTTTTCTTTCTTTCTTATCTTTTTAATGACCTTTTGCTTTCTTCATGTATTATGACATCCTTGATGTTATTCCACAACTCGTCTGGTCTTCGGTCATTAGTTTTCAATGCATCAAATCTATTCTTGAAACTGTCTCTAAACTCAGGTAGAATATACTCCAGGTTGTATTTTGGCTCTTGACTTTTTCTAATTTTCTGCAGCTTCAGTTTGAATTTGCATATGAGAAACTGATGGTCTGTTCCACAGTAGGTACCTGGCCTTGTTCTGAGTGATAGTATTGAGCTTTTCCATCCTCTCTTTCCACAGATGTAGTCGATTTGATTCCTGTGTATTCCATCTGGAGAGGTTCACATGTATAGTCGCTGTTTACGTTGTTGAAAAAAGGTATTTGCAATAAAGAAGTTGTTGGTCTTGCAAAATTCTATCACGGGATCTTCGGCATTGTTTCTATCACCAGGGCCATATTTTCCAACTACTGTTCCTTCTTCTTTGTTTCCAACTTTCACATTCCAATCACCAATAATTATCAATGCATCTTGATTGCATATTTGATCAATTTCAGACTGCAGAAGTTGGTAAAAATCTTCAATTTCTTCATCTTTGGCCTTAGTGGTTGGTGCGTAAATTTGAATAACAGGCATATTAACTGGTCTTCCTTGTGGGCGTAATGATAATATCCTATCACTGACAGTGCCGTACTTCAGGATAGATCTTGAAATGTTCTTTTTGCCAGTGAGTGCAATGCCATTCCTTTTCAGTTTGTCATTCCTGGTGAACTAGACCATATGATTATCTGATTCAGAATGGCCATTTCAGCTTACTTATTTATACATTCCATCTCATTTTTGATGACTTCCAATTTTCCTAGATTCATACTTTGTACATTCCACGTTCCAATTATTAATGGATGTTTGTAGCTGTTTCTTCTCATTTTGAGCCATGTTACATCAAGAAACGAAGGTCCTGAAAGCTTGATTCCATCCATGTCATTAAGGTCAACTCTACTTTGAGGAGGCAGCTATTCCCCAGTTGTATTTTGAATGCCTTCCAAACTGAGGGGCTCATCTTCTGGCACTATATATGACAATGTTGTGCTACTATTCTTAAGGCTTTCATTGGCTAATCTTCTTCAAAAGTACACCACCAGGTCCTTCTTCCTAGTCTGTGTTAGTCTGCAAGCTCAGCTGAAACCTGTCCACCATGGGAGACCCTGCTGGTATTTGAAATACTGCTGGCATAGCTTCCAACATCATAGCAACACACAAGCCACCACAGTAGGACAAATGACAGACATGTGGAAAAGACCAAGTAGAATATGAATATATATTCACATAATTCAATATAATACTGTATTTAAAGGAAAAAAACTCTTTCCATATTCTGGAGAGTCATTTACTGAAATGTAATGTCCAATCTGAGCTTAAAAAAATTTAATATAAAGGAATAGATGCATACTTAATACTGATGCATAGATATAAACCCATTCATGCATATACACACACATGCAGACTGAGAGATATTTATTAGAAGAACTGTTAAAGTCAGCATCATGCCTATAAGGAAAAGAATAAGCATTCCCATTAAAGATAGGTACAAGACAAAGATACTTTCATCACCATTACCAATTAACACTCTCCTGGAATCATTAGCAAAGAGAAAAAAATAAAAAGTATAAATATTGGAAGGAGGAAATAAAATTATCTTTGTTTGAAGTTGATATGGTACAGTAACTCAAAAATACTGCAGAATTAACTGTAGAACATATAAACACTAAGAGAATCTAGCAGTTTAGCTGGGTACATGATTCATACACAAATTTAATACCATTTCTTTATATAAACAACGATTTAGAGTGTACATTGGAAAGAAAGAAATGATATCGAACTTTCTTCAAGGTATACACACAAAAAATATCTAAGGTGCAGAACACTATCCTATGCTACCTTTTCTATTTACAGCTTTGTAAGTATTATTCTGTATGCATAGCATAACTGGGAAAACACATAAGAAACTGCTAGAAGTGATATCTTCCAGAATTTGTATTGTCTTCCTGGAGTTCATGGGTGGTGCAAATAGTTAAAGCACTCGCTCCTCACCAAAACATTTGAGGTTCCAGTCCACCCAGATGTGCCTCAGAAGAAGGGCCTAGAAACCTCCTTCTGAAAAATCAACCATTGAAAACCCTATGGAGCACATTTCTACTCTGACACACGTGGGGTCGCAATGAATCAAAATAAAGTAAACAGCAACTGGAATTGGAAAGTGTCTTTCTAAGATATACATGTCTTATCATGAAAGGCAAGTTCTTGGAGCCTTTTATCTTACCAGTCTTTGCTACCTATAGTGTTGACATCACCTGTGAGCTTGTTGGAGATGTAGAATCTCCCACCTTGCCCAAGACCTATTGAATCAGAAGCTGCATCTTAATAAAACTACTTGGTGAATTATATGGACATTAAATCTTCAAAGCACTGTTGTGAGTAATCAGTTAGTATTTGTTTAGCTGAGAGTCAGGAAGAATTTTTTTTTTTTTTTTAAGAGACAGCCAGAGACAAAACAACGCTTTTATCAGTTAATACAGAAAACCCAGAGTCATCGGCAGAGGATGTTTAAAAAAAAAAAAATTTAGAAGAAAGAAAAGAAAAAGCAAAGAACCACACTCCCTTTTTGATGATGTAGTTCAACCAATTACTGTATTTTCTTGCCTGTAGACAGCTGTTCCATCTTTTGTGTGTTGATGCTTTGAAAAGGAACAGAACATTTTTCAACAATTGCTCTATTTATTTATTTTTTAGATCAATCTTTTCCAGGGAGTATTTTGCTTCCCATTAATTGAATCAACATGAAATAAAATGCAGCATATTGTATTTTCCATTCTTTTGAAATATCTAAAATCATTAATTGCAATTATTTATTTGTATAGTAAAAGTTCAGCTATTTTCAACTGCATCAGCAATCTTTATAATTATTTAGAGATGGTAAACAATTTCCATGCTAATGAAAGGAAGTAAAGTTACATTCATTATACAAGAATGTCCTAGATTTCTCCAGCTACAAACTGTATTTCTATTCCTGTAAAAATAATTTAGAATGAACAGATATACTCTCAAGATTTGACATTTTTTGGAGTTGGTCACTATGGGGAACATACAAAGATCACATAGTGCCCAGTCTTTTTGGGACACAAAAGTAAGTTCATCAAATCACTGATTGCTTAAATATTAACTACAGGAAATTAATAAAACAACATAAGGGACTGGTCTGGAGTGTTTTTGAAGAGAATTTGGACTTCTTAAAAGCATAAAGTATCAGGAGGCACGTTTCCTATCTGAAAAAGTTAGAGATCAGTGGAGAACGATGAGGTATGGAAGAGATTTAATGTAAGTAATAGAGGATAGATCAGTTGTCTACAAATCAGTCTTGACTCCTTAGAAATTGGAATGCAAATCCCAGCAGGGCTGACTCACTGTTTTTTCCAATAAAGACAGCCAAGAACTGAGTAGTCTGTTCAAGTAAAATTTAACTACCAACTCACTTTCGTTGGATGATAGATATTCTAATATAGTAGCAGTGTAAGAAATACATTCAAATTGTCTGGGAGAACTTCATATGAAAATGCAAAGTATCCAAAATAGTCAAAACAATCTTGAACAAGAAGAACAAAGTTGGAGGACTCACACTTCCCAAACTCAAAACGTATCGCAAAGCTATAACAATCAAGACAGCATGGCACTGGCATAAGAATAGGTATACAGATCAGTGTAATAGAATTGAGTCTAGAAATAAACCTTTATATATATGATCAATTGATTTTTTACAATGGTGTCACAGCAATTAAAAGGGAAAATAACAGTGTTTTCAACAAATGATGCTGGAACTGGATAGGCACATGCAAAAGAATGAAGTCGAGCCCTTTCCTCACATTATACACAAAAATAAATACATAAATAAAAATAAAAACAATTTTAAAATGCATGCTACAAATGTAAAATAAACACACATATAATCAGTATTTTCATTTTGGCAATACCGTTAGCTCACAATTTAATTTTTAAACATTTACACAGTCTAAAATGCAGAAGAGTTGAACCAGTATGTGGAACCACTTTAAATTCCTTAAAGAATTGCTATTATATAAATCTTCTGTAATACACAGTCTCAAGTAAGTGCTCCAGAAAATAATCTTTGAAAAGTGTTTGTTATCGTAATTTCTAGAAAAATGTGAATTTCCATTTCATTGAGCTTATGAAGTTCACATAATTAAAATACAACTGATTGCTCTGGGAGGCTTAGATTTCTGAGGTTTGACGAACAAGATAATAAGAAATGTGGCATTATATTATATCGATGTTTTTAACTGAGTACCAAGTGAAAATATATTAATATTTTTGGCTAGAACTGCTTTAATTAGTCACTGATGTTGTAGGAGAATGTGACTCTTCACTGAAAGAATTATTTGAAAGACAATTTCAGCTGAAACTGGAAGAGTAAGTACAAATTAGGGGTGAGTATACTGTGAAGCCAAAGGATTGCAGTTACCTAACCAGGCACTGCCTGATTAAGGGCTTGCCTCCTGATGGCGCAAACAGTTTGTGCTCAGCTACTAACCTAACAGCTGGTGGTCTGAACCCACCTAACAGCTCCACAGAAGAACAGCCTGGCAATCTGCTTCTGTAAAGATGACAGCCAAGAAAACCCTATGGAGCAATTCTCTGGACACATGGGGTCACCACGAGCCACAACAGACTCAACGGCAAGGTATTTTTTTTTCTCCCCTGGGCCTTGGTCAGCTATTGCACCTGATTGAAAGTTCATGATTGAGCCTGATCTCTAGTTCAGAGTTTAGGCTGTCAGACCCAGAGTAGGGGAACAATGGAGGAAGATAGCTGGCTGCTTTAACTTTCCCTAGGAACCTGGAGAATGCTTCTACACAACATTTACAGAAGCACTGTTGATCACTTTGTACCAGGCATCGTGCTAACACTGGCAATTCAAGGAGGAGGATGCAGCCTTGCCTTTTAGGAGCTCTTAGACTCTACTTCATAGAGAGGTCTGAGAGGTAAGAAGAGCAGATCGGGGGTCCTTGCAGACTCTGTAAAGGTCTACTCTGGGGAGTGGGAGCTATTACACGACTTTCAGCATAGAAGTAACATTACCTGACTTTCATTCACAGAGAAAAGCTCCAGCTGCTCAATGAAGAATGCCCTGTAGAGAAGCAAAGGTAGAATCAGTACACAGTAGAATGCTGTTAGCTAAGAGAGAAATCCACCACCTGTCTTTCAGTCTGTTATACTGTGGTGGCTTGCATGTTGCTGTGAGGCTGGAAACTAGGCTACCAGCAGGGCACCCATGGTGGATAGGTTTCAACTGAGCTTCCAGACTTAGACACACTAGGAGGAAAGCCCTGGTGATCTACTTCCAAAACTTAGCTAATGAAAACCCTGAGGATCACAGAATATTGTCCCAAACCTCGACTAGCTTAACTTTGGGTGCATCATAAGGAGGGACAGATGGCTGTAGGAGGACATCATGTTTGATAAAGCGGAGGGCCAGTGAAAGCGAGGGAACCAATCAGATGGATTGACACAAGAGCTACAAGGATGGATTCGAACATACCAATGATCACGAAAATGGTGCAGGGCCTGGCAACGTTACGTTCTGGTGCACATGGGGTCGCCATGAGTCAGAGACGACTCGACAGCAACCAACAAGAAGAGAGAAATGGCGTGGCTTGGATTCAGGAGACAGCTAGAGAGATAGTAAGCAGTGGGCAGATTGCGTATCATCAGATTTATGTATCTAGGACCCAGGGTGTGATTATATCGATTCTAGATACCGAAGAGGGGGAAGAACAGAAACCACCACTGCCTGGCAGCAAAAGAGGTCGGTGAGTTGTCCCAGCTGCTCAGTTTCAGAATAGGGCATCAGGAAGGGAACCAAGAGACAGCAAGCACAGGGGCCATGGCGAGGTGCAAATCACACCTGACATGTAGAGGCTCTGACAGGGAAAACCAGGGCCTGGGCAGGCTGCGGCCAGGAAATGGCAGGGATTCGTAACAGCCAGTTTCCATGGAAACATTTGTTAACCATTCACCAGTCTGGGAGAGCAAGAGGTCGTGTGAATCATAAAAACTGAGGGGAGTTAATGACACATTTCAGGAATAACGCCTGACTACTCCCCACCCTGCCCACAGCCCCCACATCCTCCTCTCCAGGAACCACAGATAAGCAAGAAAGAGTTTCCTCAGAAACTGCTGTGACACCGAGGGGCAGAATAGCAGATTTATTATTTTTCTGCTTCCTAAATATTCCTCAGGATTTTGCACTCTTCAATTAAGAACCTCAAGACTTTAAATTTCGAAATCACTCCTCTAGGTACGCAACAGTCCAGAAAATCAGATTATGTTGTCAAGTCATTTGTACAGTATTTTTTACTCTGTGCCTGGCCTTGTGGGTAGGGAATAAAAAGAATAATTACAGAAATTCAGTCCTGCTCTTGAGGAGCTCACAGTTAAACTCTGAACAAACACTCACACAAGCACGCATTCAATATGGAAAACAGGTCTCCCAGTCTATACCTGGGCAAAATCCACCCATGGCTCACATACTGGCTCTTAGCACTGCTCTAACAGAAGTGGCATCAGTGCGTGGTTTCAAAGAACAGACATTTATTTTCTCACAGTTCAGGAGCCTAGAAGTCCAAATTCAGGGCACCGGCTCTAAGGGAAGGTGCTCCTTCTGGTGGCACTAGGGGTTATACTCGTCTGTCTTTTTGTTCCAGGGCCCTCACCTGCTGGTTCTTTCAGGACTTTTTTTTTTTTTTTTTTTTTTTTTTTTGCTTTAGATGAAGGTTTACAAAACAAACTAGCTTTGCATTAAACAATTAGCATACATACTGTTTTGTGACATTGGTTACCAACCCCATGACATGTCAACACTCTTCCTTCTCGACCTTGGGTTCCCTATTACCAGCTTTCCTGTCCCCTCCTGCCTCCTAGTCCTTGTCCCTGAGCTGTGGTGCCCCATTAGTCTCATTTTGTTTTATGGGGCTAATTTTTGGCTGAAGGGTGAACCTCGGGAGTGACTTGATGTAGAAAATAATATTTGGAATCATTATTTGCTGACTTTGAGCATGGAGAAATGTGACCCAGCCGGGGCTGGGCCCTCACAGACCCACAAAGACACACCAGCTGGGCTCTGAGATAAACAATAGATAGGACAATCTCAGAAATTACCTTAAGGAAGTTTTCACAGAAGGGCAATAAAACCTAACACAAAGGACTTCCCACTTTTTGTCTTTTTCTACTAGCATTTAGTGAATAGAAATTTGTTGGACCAATGAAGACCCTCCCAACTTTTGTAACTGAAATCTGTACCAAAGATTGTTAGAATAGATGATTCAAAATGTAAGATCACACCTTCTAGCCAATCTGTGAAAAAGTGATGCTTTCAGTGATTCTACCCACTTTGTGATGTTGATATATACTTATGGTTCTGTAACCTTCCTCGGACTCGGGCAGACATTCTATCTCTGGCAGCATGCTTGTCTGCTTCCCACTTTTGTCCTTTTGAATATATGCTGAAGAAAACTTTCTTTTTGCTTTACTAAAGTTTATGATGTTTCTGCTCTACAACAGACGTCATTACTGAACTAAAAGGGTGTCCGGGGGCCATACTCTTCAGAGTTTCTCTAGTCTGTCAGACCAGTAAGTCTGACCGTTTTTGTGAGTTAGAATTTTGTTCTACATCCTTCTCCAGCTCTGTCCAGAACCCTTCTGTTGTGATCCTGGTCAGAGCAGTCAGTGGTGGTAGCCGGGCACCATCTAGCTCTACTGGACTCAGTCTGGTGGAGGCCTTGGTAGCTGTGGACAATTAGTCCTTTAGACTACTCTTTCCCTCGTTTCTTTAGTTTTCTCCATTCCTCCTTACTCCCGAAGGGGTGAGACCAGTGGAGTATCTTATAGGCTGCTCACAGGCTTTTAAGACTCTGGACACTACTCACCAAAACAGAATGTAGAACACTTTCTTTTTAAACTATGTTACGCCAGTTGAGCTAGATGTTCCCCGAGACCATGGTCCCCCCAGCCCGCAGCCCAGTAATTCAATCCCTCAGGGAGTTTATATATGTCTGTGGAGCTTCCATGACCTTGCCTTGGACAAGCTGTGCTAGCTTCCCCAGTATTGTGTACTGTCTCACCCTTCCCAAAGATACCACTTATCTATTGTCTATTTAGTGTTTTTCCATTCCCACTCCTCCCCTCCCTTGTAACCATCAAAGACTGTTTCTTTTTGTGTTTAAACCTTTTCATGGGTTTTTATAGTAGTGGTCTCACACAGTATTTGTCCTTTTGTGATTGACTTATTTCACTCAGCATAATACCCTCCAGATTCATTCATGTTGTGAGTTGCATTGCAGATTCATCATTGTCCTTTATCTTTGTATAATACTCTATTCTGTGTATGTACCATAGTTTGTTTATTCATTCATCTGTTAATGGGCACCTAGGTTGATTCCATCTTTTTGCTATTGTGAACAATGCTGCACTGAACATGGGTGTTCACATGTCTATTTGTGTGACAGCTCTTATTTCTCTAGGATATATTCCTAGGAGTGGGATTGGGGGATCATACGGCATTTCTATTTCTAGCTTTTTAAGGAAGCATCATATCATTTTCCAAAATGGTTGTACCATTTTGCATTCCCACCAGCAGTGCATAAGAGTTCCAGTCTCCCCGCAGCCCCTCCAACATTTGTTATTTTCTGTTTTTTTTGCTTCATGCCAGTAATGTCAGAGTGTTGTCTCTCTTTACATGGCATCTACCTTCCCCTTTTTGTGCTTGCTTGCCTCTATGTCTATGCTGTTCAGAAGTGATTAGGTTTAGGACACACCCTACATTGGTATGGTCTCATACAGTAGGACAGAAAATCTTATTTCCAAATGGAATTATATCCACAAGTATAAGGATTAGGATTCCAATACACATTTTGGGAGGACACAATTCAATCCATAACAGCTTGGTATTTCATATATAAGATTATAGTTTGCAACAGGATAGTAGACCAAAAAAAAAAAAAAAAAAAAAAACTGAGGTAAGTAATTTTGGAAAAAAAAAAGGAATCATGGCAGAGAAATATCACACTCCTTAGAAACAAGCATGGCAAGACTACTTCTCACATACTTTGGACAAGTTATCAGGAGGGATCAGTCCCTGGAGAAGGACATCATGCTTGGTAAAGTACACGGTCAGCAAAAAAAAGGAAGACCCTTGATGAGATGGATTGACACAGTGGCTGCCACAATAGGCTCAAGCATAACAACAACTGTGAGCATGGCGTTGGACTGGGCAGTGTTTCATTCAGTAGTGCATAGGGTTGCTGTAGGTCAGAACTGACTCAACAGCACCTAACAACAACAACAAACGGAGGGACAGCAAGCGTCTCCCCCCATGAATTTATAAAAATACCTCATAAGTTATGGAAGGATTTTGAAAAAGAATCTACAAACTTAAAAGGAGGAAATGATTCCGGAAAACACTTTTATTTTAAAATAATCTTAAGATTATCTAATTTAGCCACCCAGCCACAGATTTTAGGTGACATAATTAGTATAATCCTCCTCCTCCTTCCCCTCTGATTGCCTTTGAGTCAGCTCTGATTCATGGCGACCCCATGTGTGTCAGAGTTGAACTGTGCTTCATAGGGTTTTCAATGGTTGACTTTTAGGAAGTAGATCACTAGGCCTCTGGGTGAACTCAAACCTCCATCCTCTTGGTTAGCAGCCAAGAACATCAACTGTCTGCAGCACCCAGGGACTCCAATTAGTGAGGAATAAAAACTGAAGCAAGAAGAGCCATGCCCAGATTATTCCAGGCAGATATGTTTTGAAAGCACACTGTGTAAACTATGTCTCTAGGATATTATAGTAGGCAAAATAATAGACCCCAAAGAGGTCTACCTCCTATTTCCCAAACTGGTGAATATGTTATGTTATTTGGCAAGTGGAAATTAAGATTGCAGATGTAATTAAGATTGCTAAACAGCTGTCCCTAAAATAGGGATAGTATCCTGGATGATCTGGGCAGTCCAATGTAATCACAAGGGTCCTTCAAAGACAGAAGAAGGAGGAGAGAGTCAGGTCCCAGTGATGTGATCTGAGAAAGAATTGAATGGCCACTGTCAGCAAGGAATGTGGCAGCCTCCAGAAGCTGGAAAAGGCAAGAAAATGGATTCTCCCTTACAGCCTCCAGAGAGAACACAGTCCTGCCAACATCTTGATTTTAGCCCAGTGAGACCCATTTTGGACTTCTAATCTCTAGAACTATAAGACAATAAAGCTATACTGTTTTAAGCCACTAATTATTTTGTAATTTGTTACACCAGCAACTGGAAACTAATACAAATAGCATGTGATAAGAAATCAAACCAAACTCACTGCCATGGAGTTGATTCCAACTCATAGCAGCCCCAGAGGGTTTTCAAGGCTGTAAATCTCCACAGAAGCCGACTGCCACATCTTTCTCCCTTGGAGCCTCTGGTGATTTTGATCTGCCGACCTTTGGTTAGCAGTTGATTGCTTTAACCACTGCACCACCAGGGCTGGGATAGTGTCTGCTTTTATATTCCCTTCTTCTACTCTCTGCACCCCTCCCTGAATTCACAGTTATTTCTGATAAAAATGTATTATTATTATTATGTTTGTCTTTGTATCCCCAGCATCTAGCCTGGTGCCTGGCACATAGACATTCAGAAAATATTTGTTGAAATGATAAATGAATGAGAGACTATTCTAGATTCACCTTTAGTTATTTATTCCAGGTTGATCTTTTTCTATACATGATTTTTTTTGTGGACTTATACTTTGAAATTGAAAGTGCTCCCACTGACAGGCAAAGTAGAGCAGCAAATTGGGAAGCTTCCTCTTGCTAATCTGCCACTGAAGCAGACTGTTAGGAATATCCATTAGAAGTTCATTTCCCCTGCTGCCTCACTTTTCTTATCCTTACATTTGAGTACAAAGTTCAGCCCTCGTAAATCACTCCAACTGCCAACATGAAAGGCTCTGAGAACAAATGGGTCCTGGAAGAGAGACCCTGTAAATACAGCCTGAAACAAAAGCGTATGAAAACCTGCAGAAAGCCTGAGGGGCTCTAATTTGGAGTTACAAATCCTGACATTTTCTTTTTCCTTTCTCCACCAAACCACTCAGCTCGCACTTAATGGTTTTCAGTTATTACTACCTACAATCCCACATCTGCAGGGGCCCCTCCCTCCTACCTTGTCTCACATGCCGTGGGACTGTGGAAATCGGTCTTCTATTCATTTTAGCTATTCTTCATCTGTCATTATTCATACACTGAAAATCTCATCCATTTGCTAACATTATCAGGGAATTATTCATAATAAAAGTAATTCTGAGCACTTTGAACATTTATCACCTTATTCAAAGCATTTCACATACTTTAAAAAAGTATTTTAAATTAGAAAATAGAGAAAACCCCAGAAAAAGAAGGTAAAATCTCACAATCCCACAACCTGATCATAAATTATGTAAGTAAGCACTTTTAAAATCTTGGTGCTTACACTTCAGACTTTTTTCTCATTTCAAAATTTTATCAATTATCTTCAAAGTGTACTCTGAGAATGGCATGCAATTTTACATCATTGCATTTAGTTACCTGTTGAAAACAATGTAAGGATGAAAGCCAAAACTGAAAGATTAAATATTAGATTAATTTTGAGAAAGAGAGAAGTGGCCCGTGACAGCTAGGACTTAACAACACTGTCAGTCAGATGCCGGGGCTGTGAGCAGCTGGCTTGGCACTCATAGCTAGGCCTTGGTTTTCTCCCATTAAACATGAACAATTTCTAGAACACAAACATCAGAGAAGACCACTCCATGGCCATGATGGATCAATACGAAAATAAGACTACTTAAGTCTTATCACAGAAAAATAATTCCAAGTCACAAAATAGCCAAACATTCCCTCACCTGGCTGATATGAGTGAATGCTATTTCTTTATTAAATACAGCTTAAGCCTCACTGTACTGCTTCCTCTTTCTAGATAAAGTTTATTAAGATACCCAGTCATAGAATTATCCTTGCTTCCTGAGAGTATCCACCCCAGAGCAAAGGCCAGCTTCCTTGAATCGCATAAAGTCACCTAACCAGATCCCACAATTGTTGTTGCTGTTAATTGTTATCAAGTTGTCTCAGGCTCATGGCAACCTTATGTACAAAAAAAACAAAACATATCCCAGTCCTCCACCATCTTCATGACTGTTGGTATGTCTGAGTTCATTGATGAGGCCATTGCATCAATCCATCCCATTGAGCATTTCCCTCCTTTTTGTTGGCCCTCTACTTTACCAAATATTACGTCCTTTTCTAGCAATAGGTCTTTCCTGATGACTTCTCCAAAGATCCCACAATAAATTCTTTTCAATACTCTCTTACTGAGATGCCCCACAGCTTCCTGTGCTCTGTAGTCTCCCTCACGGCAACTAGCAGTCAACCCAACTCCTCCAACTATATGTGTGTTCCCACTGGTCTTTGGCCAGACAGCATTGACATTTTAGAGTGACTTCAGATTGATCAGAAAAACTTTAAATTTTGTATGCTAGTTATTTATTCAATGGATTTTATTGAGTTGATTCTAGGTGGTGAGAATTCTGTAGTGAATAATACAAATTCCATTTGTATGCACTTTACCTTATATTGGGATTTGACAGTTAGTGAACTTGACAGCTAATTTTGAGTGTTTCGTGCAAGACGGCATCCTCAGGCAGCACAGCTCTATCATATCAAATCACTGCCCATTTTTTTAAGTTTACATTGTGGAGGTAGAAGTAAGTCACGTAGTCTTCCACTGTAGAGGAGTCTCGTGTTGCATTTAATAGTCACAGCGGCTGTCTGCTGTGAGTAGATTGCAGAATGGTACTTGAAATCTGTTAGGTTCAGGATACCAGTCTTCACATCTGGCTTCTTCATGTCTCTTGCATTCATTTGGTATAGGATATGCTTTCCTCACTAGGTATGTTCCCAATACTTGGTGTTCATCTGCATCAAATCCTGCAGTTAGTGATATGATTCCCTATATCTTGGACAGCATCAGTCATGTGGGACAGAGACCGTGTAGTCACTTCTTGTGGTGCTATAACAAATGACCACGTACTTGGTGGTTTAAAAAAAAAAAAAAAAATTCTTTAGCGGTTCTGGAGGTCAGAAGTCCAAAATCGGTATCACGGGCTGAAATCAAGATGTTAGCAGCGTCATGCTCCCTCCAAAGGCTCTAGAAGGGAAGTGGTTCATTGCTCTTCCACCTTCTGGTGGCTGCCAACATTCCCTGGTGTCTTAGGCTAGGTTCTCTAGAGAAGCAAAACCAGTGAAGCATATACACATATATACAGAGAGAGAGAGATTTAGCTCAAGGAAATGGCTCATGTGGTTGTGGAGGCTGGCAAGTCCCAAAATCTGTGGATCAGGCATAGGCTGGAGGTTTCTCCTGACTCATGTGGTTGCAATGGCTGATGAATTCACAATCAGCAGAACTGCTGGGTCACAGGGCTGGGGAAGGCAGCTAATCCCAAAGTCAGCAGGTCAAACGACAGGCTGCTGGCTCAAGTCCCAAGAACAGGAGGTTGAATGATGACAAGCTGGAAACAGGATCCAGAACAAGCAAGTAAGCTTGTCAGAATGTCCATATATATATTGGGTACAGGCCACACTCCCAGTAAAACTCCCTTTACAACTGATTGGCTGATCATATCAGGTCACATCACTGTATCACAAAATGGAGGATAATTATATAATACTGAGAATCATGGCCTAGCCAAGTTGACAAATAACATTAACTGTCACAGTCTACCCCTTGTCAACTCGTCACCTGTACACATCTCCCTAAACCAAACATAATCTCTAAATAAAGACAACTATAGTCATACTGGTACCTAATATGTGATACAACCAACATGCATACAACCAAAAATGCACTAGCCCCGTTTATATCTTATTTTATCAGTGATGGGATAAGGAAGGGAAAAAAAATACATGAAAATACACACACACACACACACACACACACACGTACACTTATAAAATAAGAAAGAAATTACAGTCCTCATTTCTGCAACTGGTCATATGGTCATAACTGGTATTTAGAACTACTTTCTTCCAATACCCATTCCGTATTCCTTTTGCCCTCGGCAAGCACCTCAGCTGGTTGTGGTTTATTGCCTGGTTTATTCCTGAAGGGTCTGGGCCATTAGTAGTCATGTCAGAATTGGGTTGCTATAGTTTTCCAATAGCTTTAATCACAGGGCATGGTAGCACTAAGAGATGTCCTAAGGGATCTCCTATATTCTAGACATATTCTTCTTTACCTTCATTATGTAATATCAGTCTGATTTCTCCTGGTAATCAGGATCAATCACACCAGCCAATATGACAACTCCCTTCTTTGCCTGTTGACACAGAGGCATAAAGAGTCCAAAGTGGCTAGGTAGCATTCTTAACTTCCAGTTCAGTGGAATCAGTGTTGTGTCTCCATGTGGGAACATTCTTCCCTTTGGAACTAACACCTCTAGACCTGAAGAGCATAGAGTCACAGGGACAGGAAGCAAAAAATTTGAGAGTGGTCACTGAGTAACAGTGAGTGCTGCCACTCCAATTTCCACCCTTTGGTTCCTGGACCTGTGAATCTTGGTTATGGGAGAAACACCACCATATATTGGACACTGGTTTATAGCATATACAGCCTCCTGGAGAACATTGCCCCAACCCTGCATAGTACTGTACCTTAGCTGGTGCCATACTTGTGTCTTTAGGAGGCCATTCCACCATTCTATCAAGCCAGATGCTTCAGGATGATGGGGAACATGGTAGGACCAGTGAATCCATGAGCATGGGCCCATTGCCACACTTCATTTGCTGTGACGTGAGTCCCTTGATCCGAGGCAATGCTGTGTGGGATACCATGACTGTGGATAAGGCATTCTGTGAGTCTACGAATGGTAGTTTTAGCAGAAGTACTGCATGCAGGGAAAGCAAATCTGTATCAAGAGTTAAGTGTCTATCCAGTAAGGAAGAAATGCTGCCCTTTCCATGACTGAACTGGTCCAATGTAATCAACCTGCCACCAAATTGCTGGCTGATTGCCTCAAACAGTGCCATACTGGGGTCTCAGTGTTGGTCTCTGCTACTGGCAGACTGGGCGTTCAGCAGTGGCTGTAGCCAAGTCAGCCTTGGTGAGTAGAAGTCCATGTTGCTGAGCCCATGCATAACCTCCATCCCTGCCAGCATGGCCACTTTGTTCATGAGCCCATTGGGCAATGACAGGAATGCCTGGGGAAAGAGAATGACTGGTTTCCACAGAACGCATCATCCTACCCACTTGATTGTTACGAGTCCTCCTCTGCCAAGGTCACTCTTTGGTGAGCATTCATATGGAACACAAATATCTTCATTTCTTTGGTCCATTCAGAGAGGTATACCCACATACCTCTTCCCCATATCTTTTTGTTAGCAATTTTCCTATCATGTTCCTTCCAAGTCCCTGACCATCCAGCCAAACCACTGGCCACAACCCATGAATCAGTATACAATCGCACATCTGGTCATTTCTTCTTCCAGCCGAAGAGAACAACCAGGTGCACTACTTGAAGTTCTACCCACTGGGAGGCTCTCCCTTCACCTCTGTCCTTCAGGGATGTCCCAGAAAGGGATGTAGTGCTGCCACTGTCCACTTTCAAGTAGTGCCTACATATCATGCAAAACCATCTGTAAACCAGACACAAGTTTTCTCTTTCTTGGTCAACTGATCACAAGAAACTCCCCCATGAAGCCATAGGTGCAGACTGGGAGGTGGAAGTTAACGTGACAGAAGTGGAGATCATGAGCCAATTCTTCATACAACTTACTTGTGCCTTCATGTCCTGCTCAAGCCTGATCTTGTATATACCATTTCCATTTAATGATGGAATGTAGCTGTGCATGTCCTACTTTATGACTCTGTGGGCCAGACAACACGCAGTTCATGATGGGCAGCTCAGGCCACATGATGACTCGGTGGCCCATGGTTAGGCATTCAGTCTCTACTAAAGCTCATAACAAGCCAAAGCCTGTTTCTCAAAAGGAGAGTAGTTATCTGCAGAGAATGGCAGGGTTTTGCTCCAAAATCCTAACGGTCTGCACAGTGATTCACCAACAGGGGCCTGCCAAAGACTCCAAACAGCATCTCTATCTGCCACAGACACTTCAAGCACCATTGGATCATCTGGATCATATGGCCCCAGTGGCAGAGCAACTTGCACAGCAGCCTGAACCTGTTGCAGAGTCTTCTCTTGTTCTGCACCTCACTCAAATCTAGCAACTTTTTGAGTCACTTGATAAACAGGCCAGAGTAGCACACCCAAATGAGGGGTATGTTGCTTCCAAAATCCAAAAAGGCTCACCAGGATTTTTGCCTCCTTTTAAGTTGTAGGAGGGGCCAGATGCAAAAACTTATTCTTTATTTTAGAAGGAATATCTTCATATGCCCCACCTTTCCTGATCCCTAAAATGTTCACTGAGGTGGAACACGCCTGAATTTTTGTAAGATTAATTTTCCTCCCTCTAGCAGAATAATATCATCAATGTAATGGACTGGTGTGATGTCTTGTGGAAAGGAAAGTTGATCAAGGTCCCTGAGGACTAAATTATGACATCGAGTTTGGGAGTTGATATGCCACTGGTGTAGGATAGTAAAGGTGTATTACTGGCCTTGCCAGCCGAAGGCAGGCTGCTTCTGGTGATCTTTTGAAACTAGAATCAAGAAAAAGGCATTGACCAAATCAATAGCTCCATACTAGATACCAAGAGATGTATTAATTTGCTCAAGCAATGAAACCACATCTGGAACAGCTGCTGTATTTGGAGTCACCACTTGGTTAAATATGTAATAATCCACTGTCATTCTCCAAGATCCATCTGTTTTTGTACAGGCCAACTAGACAAGTTGAATGAGGATGTGTTGGGCCATCCCCGCATCCTTCAAATCTTTGATGGTGGTAACAATTTCTGAAAATTCTCCAGGAATACAGTATTGCTTTCAGTTTACTATTTTCATAAGTAATGGCAGTTCTAATAGCTTCCACTTGGCTTTTCCTATCATAATATCCCTTACTCTGTCAGGGATCCAATGTGAGGGTTCTGCAAGTTACTGAGTATGTCTTTTCCAATTATGCTTTCTGGAACTGGGGAAATCACTATAGATGGGTTGGGGGATACAGTGGACCCACAGCGAGATGGACCTGAGCTAAGGCTCCATTAAGAACCTGACCTCCATGCACCCTACTCCGACTGGTGGGCCATAGTCATGCTTTGGGTCTCCTGGAAATAGTGTTAGTAGAGAGCCAGTGTCCAGTAATCCCCCAAAAGTCTGATTATTTCTTTTTCCCCAGTGAACAGTCACTTCCATAAAAGGCTGTAGATCCCTCTGGGAAAGTTGGGAGAAAGATCAACAGTATAAATTTTTGGCAGCACAGTGGGGTCTTTCTTCAATGCAACCTGCTTTCCTCTTCATTCAAGGGTTTGTGGGTCTATAAAGTGGCTCAAGTCTTGGAATTGATTGAGGAACCATGACTCTCTATTCTGGAGATTCAAGCTATACTGTGGTTCAGTTGACCTGGAATTCTTCTGCTTGTACAGATGAAGTAAATATTTAGTAGGTTTCCCATCTATTTCAATCTTAGGGACACCATGACTAAGCAGCCAATGCCATAAGCCCATACAAGTCAGAGTATTCTGATGAGTGCTTTGACTCTGCTGTCCATAACGGTAACCATGCCCACCTCGTCTTTGTCAGCTGAGTGCTGCCACTTGTCCCCTACTACCATCAGCTCCAATCAGTCCAATTGTAGTTAGGGTAGTTAGGGTAGTTAGGGTAGTTCCCACTGTGAAATCTGACTTACATAAAACAGCAATCACAGCAGTTTTCAGGGATGCTGGTGCTCCCTTTACAAATTTGTTCCTTACCATTGGAGTAAAAGCTATGTTCTCTGGGCACTCCATGTGTGAGTCTGTGGGTCTATCCTGATAAATCCACTCTAGCATGCCAATTGCCCTAAGCTTTTGCATACCTTCTTCTACAGTGTAGCAAGGCAGATCTGTCACTTTAACTTGATTTAGTATAGGCTGCCGCTTAATCCATGCTTCAGCAAACTAACTAAATAAACTATTAGATCATTTTCTAACCTCTTGAACCAAAACATTGAATGAATGATCTGTGCTTACTGGACCCATATCAATAAACTCAGACTGATCCAACTTCATGTTCCTTTCACTATTATCCCATACCTTTAATAGCCATTCCCACATATATTCCCCAGGTTTCTATTTGTACATACTAGAAAGATCAAGCAGTTCTTTTGGAGAATAGCATACCTCCTCCTGGGTCACACATTGTATGTTTTGGGGCTCACTGGGACTTAAGTCTATTTATATATCTATAAGCAAAAATAGGTGATGTGTGTAGGTCCAGGAATGTTCAGCAATGTCTTGTAAAGCATCTACTCCAGGCGATGCCGCAGGCAATGACTCAGATGCTGCCCCAGGCAATATCTCAGATAAAGACTCTTGAGGTGCAGCTGAATTAATCTCATCAGAAAGGGGTGGAATGGATGATGGTTTTCCTGGGGAAGGTGATCTAGCAGACAAAGATCGAGTATCTCTTCAGATAAAGTATCTCTTCAGATGGGAGGGCCTCTTCTGTTGGCATGTATGAGTCAACCAAATTTAGGGGTTCAATATCCTCGGCTTCCTGATTATCTGCCCATACGTCCCCATCCCAAGATTCAGGGGTCCATTTCTCTCCCATCAATGACCTTAACTTGAGACACCACACAAGGTTGAGAATTTAATTGATGTTGTAATTCAGCCATTGTTACGATAAGACTCTTGGTTTGCTTTTCAGCAATATCAACTTTATTACTACAAGACATAAGGCTTTCTTTCAGGGAATAAGTGGAAACTTTGAGATCTTTTATGTAGCACCTGAGCTGTGACTCTGAAGCCCTGAGCTCATCTCTTTCTTTCACCATTTTTCTAGTGATAGTAGGGTCAACCAAACAGCTTCTTCATACTTCTCATTTTGACAAAATGGTAGAAAAGTAAAAAATACGTGATCACCCATAGCCTCGCCTCTCACCAATACATGATCTATTGGTGGGGATATTGCCACCTCATTCTATGGATTAGCAGTGCCCACTTTACTACTGGAAGCAGAATCATCAGCACATTTAAGACTAGTCAGACTTGAAAATCAATTTAGAAAACTCATCCTTATGATTTTGTTTCTCTACAGCCACTCACGATACCAAATGTCTTAGGCTTGGTTCTCTAGAAAAGCAAAACCAGGAAGCATGCACACACACACACACACACACACACACAGATATATATATAGGGAGAGACAGAGAGATTTATCCCAAGGAAATGGTTCACACTGTTGTTGAGGTTGGCAAGTCCCAAAGTCCACGTGTAAGGCATCAGCTGGAGGCTTCTCCTAACTCACGTGGTTGCAGGGGCTGACGAACCCAGAATTGGCAAGTCAGATGGCAGGCTCACAGGGCTGTGGAAGCTGGCAAATTCTAAAGTAGGCAGGGCAGATGACAAACTGCTGGCTCAGATCCCAAGAACCAGAGGTCAAATGATGGTAAGCTGGAAATAGGATCCAGAACAAGCAAGCAAACTTGACAGAATGTCCATACATATATTGGGTGCAGGCCACACTCTGGGGGAAACTTCCCTTACAACTGATTAGCTGATCACATCAGATCACATCATAGAGGTGAGTATATTATATCACAAAATGGAGGACAATTACATCAGATCTCAAACCAGAAGATAATTATATAATACTGAGAATCATAGCCTAGTCAAGGTGACACATAACATTAATTATCACACTTGGCTTGTGGCCACATAACTCCAATGTTTAAGACCAGAATCTTCAAATCTCTCTCTGATTCACATTCACATGGCCTTCTTGTCTGTGTGATGCATCAAATCTCTTTCTGCCTCTCTCTTATAAGACCACTTGTGATTTCATTTAGGACTCACCCAAATAATCCAAGATTACTTCCCCATTTCAAGAACCTTAACTTAATCTCATCTGCAAAGATCCTTTTTCAAAATATTTATAGGTTCCAGAGATTAGGGCCTAATATATTTAAGAGTCATTTTTTAGCCTACCACACTTAGGATCTTATATGTGGTCAGGTTAGTCCATCCTATACTGGGAGGTTTTATGCTCTCAGATCCACTAGCGTAAGGGGTGAGTGGAAGATGTTTTATAGAACATACTCAACCATGTGGCATAGAGAGTGATTGCTCCTTTAAATCAGGATAGGGTGCTCAGGGAACATGGCCCTGTGGAGGTGACACAGTTGTTGAGATTGAATAATGAGATGAAGCCAGCTGTGGGAAGGTGTGAAGAAAGAACTTTTAGACAGGGAAAAACAGAAACAAAAAACAGTTGCCATTGAGTTAACTCATGATGACCCAGTGTAAGTCAGAGCAGAGCTGTGTTGCATAGGGTTTTCAATGGTTGATATTTTGGAAGTAGAACACCAGGCCTTTCTTCTGAGGTGCCTCTGGGTGGACTCGAACCCACAACCTTTCAGTTAGCAGCTGAGCACATTAACCACTTGCACCACCAGGGACTCCATTTTAGACAGAGGGAAAAGCAAATGCAAAGGCTCTGAAACTTCACAAGTTTACGGAACAGCTGGAAGACCAGTATGGTTGGAAATAGTCAATGAGGACAAAGCTGTGTTAAGTAAAATTTGGAGTTAAATGTTTATGTTCTTACAGTAAGAATGATCAATGAAATACGCATGTGTAGGTAGGGCTGCTGCACCAGAGAAAGCAGGAAGCGAAGAGCAAATGGGCAAGGTCTACAGAATCAGACTGATCTGGGTTTCAGATCTAGTTCTGTCACGTATCAGTTGTGTGACCTTGGCCAAGATACTTAGACTATCAAGATAGTTTTCTCTCTCTGAATTTTTCGGATTGAATATTTTCTTTGTAGGTATTTTGTGAGCATTAGAAATAAGTAAGTGTTGTGCTGTGCCTAGTATAGCTTCTCTAAGTCAGTGCTTAAAAAATGACGGCTGTAAAGTCAAGAAACACAAGGCACAGTGGGGATCTCAGGCCTTCAGGACCACTTAGTCACTGCCTTGTAGAAGGAAAGGGTCTTGGAAAGCAGGCAGGATTTCTTGCCAGTCCTGCAGCAGAAACCCATCACTGCCTGCCATGTACTTCAACAAGGGGCACTCTCTTTCGTCTCCTGCTCTGTCCCCAATCTTTCTCTTGGGCAACTTGTAGAGGCCCATGGAAGAGTTTGAGAGGGAGTGCAAACTACTGTTGCATCTGAGGTTCCCAGTTATTTATATTCATATGCAACATGCCAGCCGACACTTGTCTTTTCTCTTTTTTCACTAGCAGTTCACTTTCATTGAATGTTTACTTTGTGGTGGTTGTGGATTCAGTGCTCACAGCTGCACTTTTTTTTCTGCTTAAAAAACATACACAACAAACATTTGCCATTTCAACATTCTTCACATGTACAATTCAGTGATACTAATTATTTTATCATAAATGGGTAAATAAAATGTGCCATATACATGATGATAGAATATCATGATAGAATTTTGCAAGACCAATGACTTCTTCATTGAAAATACCTTTTTTCACCAACATAAACAGTGACTATACACATGGACCTCACCAGATGGAATACACAGGAATCAAATTGACTACATTTGTGGAAAGAGACGATGGAAAAACTCAGTATCATTAGTCAGAACAAGGTCAGGGGTCGACTGCAGAACAGACACCATCAACTGCTCATATGCAAGTTCAAGATGAAACTGAAGAAAATTACAAGTCCACAAGAGCCAAAGTATGACCTTGAGTATATCCCACCTGAATTTAGAGACTATCTCAAGAATAGATTTGATGTGTTGAATACTAATGACTGAAGACCAGATGAGTTGTGGAATGACATCAAGGACATCATACATGAAGAAAGCAAGAGGTCATTAAAAAGACAGAAAAGAAAGAAGAGATCAAAATGGATGTCAGAAGAGACTCTGAAACTTGCTCTTGAACGTTGAGTAGCTAAAGCAAAATAAAGAAATGATGAAGTAAAAGAACTGAACAGAAGATTTCAAAGGACGGCTCGAGAAGACAAAGTAAAGTATTATAATGACATGTGCAAAGAGCTGGAGATAGAAAACCAAAAGGGGAAGAACTCGCTTGACATTTCTCAAGCTGAAAGAACTGAAGAAAAAAATTCAAGCCTCAAGTTGCAATAGTGAAGGATTCTATGGGGAAAATATTAAACGACGCAGGAAGCATCAAAAGAAGATGGAAGGAATACACAGAGTCATTATACCAAAAAGAACTGGTTGACGTTCAGCCATTTCAAGAGGTAGCATGTGATCAGGAACCGATGGTACTGAAGGAATAAGTCCAAACTGCACCACAGATACTGGTGAAAAACAAGGCTCCAGGAACTGACGGAATACCAATTGAGATGTTTCAACAAACAGATGCCGCACTGAAAGTGCTCACTTGTCTATGCCAAGAAATTTGGAAGACAACTACCTGGCAACTGGAAGAGATCCATATTTATGCCTATTCACAAGAAAGATGATCCAATCGAATGTGGAAATCATTGAACAATATCATTAATATCACGGGCAAGTAAAATTTTACTGAAGATCATTCAAAAGGGACTGTAGCAGTATATCAACAGGGAACTGCCAGAAATTCAAGCTGGATTCAGAAGGATGTGTTACCAGGGATATCACTACTGATGTCAGATGGATCCTGGCTGAAAACAGAGAACATCGGAAAGATATTTATCTATGTTTTACTGACTATGCAAAGGCGTTCGTCTGGGTGGGTCATAACAAATTCTGGATAGCATTGTGAAGAATGGGAATTCCAGAACACTTAATTGTGCTCATGAGGAACCTGTACATAGATCAAGAAGCAGTTGTTCAGGCAGAACAAGGGGATACTTCATGGTTTAAAGTTAGGAAAGGTGTGTGTCAGGGTTGTATCCTTTCACCGTATGTATTTAATCTGTATGCTGAGCAAAATAATCCAAGTAGCTGGACTATATGAAGAAGAACAGGGTATCAGGATTGGAGGAAGACTCATTAACAAACTATGTTGTGCAGATAACACAACCTTCCTTGCTGAAAGTGAAGAGGACTTTAAGTAATTACTGAAGAAGATAAAAAATCACAGTCTTCAGTAGGGATTACACCTCAACATAAAGAAAACAAAAATCATCACAACTGGACCAATAAGCAGTGTCATGATAAATGGAGAAAAGACTGAAGTTGCCAAGGACTTCATTTTACTTGGATCCACAATCAACACCCATGGAAGCAGCAATCGAGAAATCAAAAGACACACTGCATCAGGCAAATCTGCTGCAAAAGACCTCTTGAAAGTGTTGAGAAACAAAGATGTCACCTTGAGGACTAAGGTGCGCCTGATGCAAGCCATGATGTTTTCAGTCACCTCATATGCATATGAACTCTGGACAATGAATAAGGAAGACCAAAGAAGAATTGACATCTTTGAATTGTGGTGTTGGTGAAGAATATTGAATATACCATGGACTTCCAAAATAACAAACAGGTCTATCTTGGGAGAAGTACAACCAGAATGCTCCTTAGAGGCAGAGATGGTGAGACTACGTCTCACGTACTTTGGACATATTGTCAGGAGAGATCAGTCCCTGGAGAAAGACATCATGCTTGGTAAAGTACAGTGTAAGAGAAAAAGAAGAAGATCCTCAATGAGGGATTAACACAGTGGCTGCAACAAGGAGCTCAAGCATAACAATGGTTGTGAGCATCGTGCAAGACGAGGCAGTGTTTCGTTCTGTTGTTCATAGGATTGCTATGAGTTGGAACCGACTCAATGGCACCTGACAACATAACAACAACACATACATACAATGGAATATTATTCATCCATAAAGAGAAATGAAGTCCTGATAGAAGCTACAATATAGATAAACCTTGAAAACATGCTGAGTGAAATAAGTCAGTCACGAAAGGACAAATATTGTATGATCCTACTTACATGAAATACCTAGAACGGGCAAGTGTATAGAAACCAGGTCGTCACGCAAAAATCGTTGCTATGTGAAAATAAAGGAAAACCGGGATGTGGGAATACTAGGCGCCCCCTCCCACTCTTCCATGCACCTCAGCGCTGGAAGGCGATGTACCCCACTGTGACAAGTCCACTCCTTTTCACTTCCATTCCCCCCATTCTCTTCCCTCACTCCCAACTCCTCCCCTGCCACCTCTCATTCCTTCATTCTACTCCCTCAGTCTCCTCCTCTCTCGCTCTCTGGTGCACTGGGTTGGGAGTTAATTGTAGCTTGGGTGCTGGTGCCAGATCACAGCTCTGTGGAGCTGGCTGGGTTGGCTACACTGGAGGGACCCAATCGCAACAAGTGAAGGCCAGGGGAAGGACTGTATGGGATCGTTAAGCAAGAAGCCAGGGGCTATTCCTCCGTGGCCACCCCATTCCCAGACTGGCCACTAGCCCTCCTGGCTCACCCCCACTGCTGTGTGCAGCCCACAGCTGGAAGCCGTCATGAGCCACCAGGAACTAGGTACCTGTACCACACTGCCAGGTGAGTCCCAGGAGCACAGGGGCATCCCCTACACGGTCTGGAGTTGGTTGGAGGAGGTCTATGGGGGGGAGGTGTGACATCATGAGTTACCACACTGGATGACAGCAACCCCAGTGATGCAACTGCAGCCAGCATTACTCTCGCCTCACACCTTGGTGTGACTGTCAGACCATATGTCATTAATACGCAGAATAGTTGGATAGTAGATTTTTTTCCCTTACTTTTCCTGTTGTTAATTTCTACTTTGATGGCACTGTGATCAGAGAAGATACTTTGTATTATCTCAATGTTTTGGATTTTGCTGAGAGTTGCTTTGTGGCCTAAGATGTGGTCTATTCTGCAGAACGTTCCATGTGCGTTGGAAAAGAATGTGTACTTTGCAGCTGTTGGGTGGAGTGCTCTACCTCTGTCTATGAGGTCAGGTTGGCTGACTGTGGCCTTTAGATCTTCTGTATTTTTGTTGCGTTTCTTTCTAGATGTTCTGTCCTTTACCGACAGTGGTGTGTCAAAGTCTCCTACTATTATTGTGGAACTGTCAATTTCTCTTTTCAGTGCTGTTATAGTTTGTTTTATGTATTTTGGAGCCCTGTCATTGGGTGCATAGATATTATGGCTATGTCTTCATGATAGATTGTCCCTTTAATCATTATATAATGCCATTCTTTGTCTTTTATGGTGGATTTTGTTTAAAAGTCTGTTTTATCTGAGATTAGTATCACCACTCCTACTCTTTTTTGATGGATGTTTGCTTATTTTTTTCCAACCTTTGATTTTTAATAAATTTATGTCTTTGTTTCTAAGGTGTGTCTCTTATATACAGCACGTTGATGGATACTGTTTTTTTGTTTTTTGTTTTTTTATCCATTCTGTCACTCTCTCTTTATGGGTGCATTTAGGCCATTTACAGTCAGTGTAATTATTGATAGGTGTAAGTTTATTGCTGTCATTTTGTAGTGCTTTTTTTTGTGATGCTGATGATTTCTTTGTTCCTCTTATAATCATGTGCTGAATTCCTTTTGTTTGTGGATTTTTCATTTCTATTGTTTTTGTAGATTTTGTTTTTACTGAAACTTTGTTTTTCTTCTTTATTTTGATGAGTAGGTTTGTTAACTTTATTTGTGGTTACCTTGATATGTACCCTTATATTCCTAAGCCTGAATCAGTCTGTTACTACTTGATATTACCTTGCCTTCCTCTCCATAGATAGAAGGTTCTATATCTAACACTATTTATTCCCTCTTTTACTGTTCTGATGTTGTTGTCATTTACAGATTAACCTCTCTGGTTCCCTGTTGTAATTCTTTTGGTTTTGGATAGGACTTGAGAGTTCATTTCCTAGATTGGTACCTGGCTGATACATTCTTATGTCCTAGATTCAGGCTATGGTCTGCTTGTTTGTTCTCAGACCAAAGGAGTCCCTTTAACAATTGTTGTGAGTTTGGTTTGGTTTTTACATATTCCCTTAATTTCTGTTTATCTGGAATTGTCATAATTTTACCATCATATTTGAATGAGAGTTTTGTAGGATATATTATTCTTGGCTGGCAATATTTTTCTTTCACGATTTGATTTATGTCATCCCATTGTCTTTTTGCCTGCATGGTTTCTGCCGAATAATCTGAGCTTAGTCTTATTGTTTCCCCTCTGTACGTGGCTTTTTTTCTTTCCCAAGCTGCTCTCAGGATTCTTTGTTTGTCTTTGGTTTTAGTGAGCGTGATTATGATATGCCTTGGTGATTTTCTTTTGGGGTTTATCCTATATGGGGTTCATTGAGCTTCTTGGATGCTCAGCTTTTCATCTTTCATTGTATTGGGGAAGTTTTTTGTCAGCAGTTCTTCAATGATCCTCTCTCTGTTTAGTCACCCTGTTCTGGAACTCTGATCACTTGAAAATTTTTGCTTTTGATTGTATCCCAAATATTTCTCAGGGTTCCTTCATTTTTCTTTGTTCTTTTTTCTAATTTTTCCTCAAAGAAAGTTGTATCCAAGTGTTTGTCTTCAATTATGCTGATCCTGTCTTCCATCTTTTCAAACTTGCTCCTCATCCATTCTATGACACTGCCCATTTCTGAAATCTTATTATTTTTTGAATTTCTAATTGTTGTTTTTGTATGATTTCTAGTTGTGAATTTACTTTAGCATTTTATTTCTGTATTATTTTCCTGAATTCTTCCATTTTTTTCTGTATTTTCCATGAATTTGTATGCCTTTTCAATGAATTTGTCTATTTTTTCCTCATTTTTGTCTGCGTTTTGCTTTAACCTTGGATAGCTCTGAATATTAGATATTTGAATACCCTATCAGGTAGTTCTAGTGCCTCTTCTTCTACTGCAAGTCATCTGGTATTTTATTTTGAATGGTATTTCATTTTGAATGCCTACTGGAACCATCCAGTCCTGTTTTTGTATATGTTTTGATATTGTCTGCTGTCTCTGGGACATTCAGTAGTTATTTTCTTCATTTATTAATTGTAGATTTTTTGTTTCATTCTGCTTTTTTGTTTTATTTCATTATATCTGAGCAGGTGGGCTGTGTGTTCTTTGTTGTTTGCTTTATTTTCACCTTCATGTCCAATGGGTGGGGCCAGTCACTCAGCTATGGTGCAGCAGGGCAGGTCCAGCTGAAGGAAAGTTGCTGGGATGGTTTGTTTGTGGCATGTACTAGGGCTGAAAGGGCAGGCCGGAGATCAGTGCAGGGCAGGTTCCAGTAGGCCATGCCTGTGCTGCTCAGGGGTGTGATGTTCAGTGCACCATGCAGGTAGGCAGGAAGGAGGGGGGAGATTCTGATGTGTGCAGCTAAGACGGGTACGGGAAAAAGGAGAGAGAAACAGGAGCAAAACCAAACAAACAAAAAAGAGTGCTAAGGGAGCTTGTCCTTGGAGTGGAGAGATGAGAAACTGAGAAATGAAAACAAAGGAAAAAGAAAACGGGAAAAAGAAAAAAAAAATTTTTAAAAGAAAATCTCCCAGGGATTTCACCAGTGTGGCTGCAAAGACTGAGGAATTGGCTCCCAGGCCAAGAAATACAGCCTGGCTAGAAGGGGTAGAGATGTCACACAGCACCAGGTATTCAGGAGACAGGAAGAGAAGGTAAGTATAGAGAGATGAGAAACTGAGAAATGAAGAAAGACAAAAAGGAAAAAAGAGAGAAAAGAAAAAAGAAATGTTCAAGGGATCCCACTGTGTGGCTGTGCAGACCGGGGAAGTAGCTCTCAGGCTGTGCAGTACAGCCTGGCTAGAAGGGGCTCCCAAGCCAAGAAAATAAAGAAAAAAAAAAAACAAACAAAACAGAACACATCAAAGCAAAAACTAACAAATAAAAGCTCCAGGGATTCCACCAGCATGGTGGCAGGGCCAGGCAGCAGTTGTACAATTGAGCAGCACTTCACAGCCTTTCAAGAAGAAGCAAAGTTGGCATATGGAGCCAGGCGTTTGAGAGAAAGGAGGATGAGGTGGTGAAAGGTACGGAAGAAACAAAAGAAACGAGAAAAAAGCAACACCAGCAACAAACAAATGGCACTCAGGAAGCCGGCCAGTGTGGGCAGGTCAAATCTAAGCAACACAGGGCTGAAGCCTTTGCCTCCCAGCCATGGGACTGTGGCTGCAGGAAGCAGAGGAGGCTAAGTGGGGGTGAAGGGTGAGGGGGTGGGAAAGCCTATATTGCTGGTTACTGGTTACTCTGTCTCCTGCTGGGAGTTCCATGAAGGCTGCCTTCCCTTACTCCCTGTCCCCCGATCTCCGATGTGGGTGGGGCAAATCCAAGTGGCAGGGACCCTGCACTTCCCAGCCAACCGAGCTACTGCAGCCAGCTATGAAGCAGCAGAGGTCCAGCAGGTGAGAGAAGGATGGGGGGTGGGAAGGCATATATTCCTGGTTACTGGGTACTGTGTCCTGCTAGGAGCTCCGTGAAGCTGCTTTCCCATACTCCCTCTCTGCCAATCTCTGACAGGAGTCCAAGATGGTGAATCCGTGCTGCGTTAGCTGATAGGAGCCCTCCACCCGTATCTCTCCTCGTTCTCTGTTCTCGGTCAGTGTCTTATTCCATTCAGTGCTTGGCTGAGTTCTTTATCTCTTCATTTGACACTTAGGGTTCCAGGACTGACATTTGGTGTTTACAAATTCCCTAAACTTCTGTTTATCTGGAAATGCCTTAATTTCGCCATCATATTTGAGAGAGAGTTTTACTGGATATATAATTCTTGGTTGGCATTTTTTTTCCTTCAAGGCTTTATATGTATGCCTTCTTGCCTGCATGGTTTCTGCTGAGTAATACGAGTCTTATTGGCTCCCTTGTAGATGACTTTTCCTTTATCCCTAGCTGCTCTTAAAATTATCTCTTTATCTTTGGTTTTGGCAGGTTTGATTATAATATGTCTTTTGGGATCTACCTTGTGTGGGGTTTGATTAACTTCTTGGATAGATATCTTCTTGTCTTTTACGATACCATGGAAGTTTTCTGCCAACAAATCTTTAACAATTCTCTCTGTATTTTCTGTTATTCTCCCCTGTTCTGGTACTCCAATCACGCGTAGGTTATTCTTCTTTATAGAGTCCCACATAACTCTTAGGATTTCTTCATTTTTTTAAAATCTTTTATCTGATTTTTCCCCAAATAGGTTGGCATCAAGTGCTTTAACTTCAGTCTCACTAATTCTAACTTCCATTGCCTCAATTCTGCCCCTATGACTTTCTGTTGAGTTGTCTAATTCCGATAGTTTATTGTTAATCTTTTGGATTTCTGTTTGCTATCTCTCTGGTTTTTTGCAGCCTGTTATATTTGTCATTATGCTTTTGTATAAGCTTCTTAAGTTCCTCTCTTGCTTTGTCTGTGTATTCCTTGGCTTGTTCTGTATTTTGCATGAGATTCTTTCTGATCTCTTGAAGAGCTCTGTATATTAATCTTTTGAATTCTACCTCCAGTAATTCCAAGAAGTTTTCTTCCTCTGGGTAGTTTCTTGGTTCTTTGATGGGTTGCTGAAGCCATCATAGTCTGCCTCTTTATGTAATTTGATATTGACTGTTGTCTCTGAGCCATCTATAAGTTATTACATTTACTTATTTTATATTTTCTTACTGTGTCCTAGCTTCTTGTTTTGTTTTGATATGCCTAAATAGGCTGGTCGTGTGAGCTAGTTTGATTATCGGCATCTTTGAAGCTTTCACATTCTGTCTCCAGGTGGCTAGAGCTATTATTAGGTATGTGAGCCCAAGAGTTCCTTTACTTTTCTTGTGTGTATTCAGCTTAGGTATCCAGGTCATTGGTCATCGAGTATGTGGTGCAGGCTGTCATCTACACTCCTAGATGGGCAAGAGTGATTGGACTAGGCACAGGTATCTGGCTGTAGTAGGGGGTCATGCACTGATCAAGGCAGGGAGCTGACTGCTGCCCCTGTTCCCCAGAGCGCGTAGGTTGGGGGGTTTTGCAGCCAGACTATGGGCACCCAATGCTGTTGGCTGTAAGGACTGGGAGTCCCCACTTATTCTTGGACCCCTGTCATGGGTGGCTCAGTGGAGTAGGTCAAGTCACCAGTCCTCAGGCCCCTGATTGGGCAGTGCTGTGTCAAATGTCACGAGTCTGCCACTCCCCGTTATAGGTGATAAATTGAAAATAGGCTTCAGGTATACACCATGTTTTACTGTGTTAATACGGGCCTACGCTGTTTAAATAGGCCCGCACATGTCTATGCAAGGTTGAAAGGCATTCAAAGTCCCTGGACCCCTTATGCCTGTGCCTAGGCAAAGGGGCTGTGACTGCCCTGAGTTCCTAGCTTAGGGGAGCTGGTAGATTGTTTTTTTCTTATTTGTTAATTTGTTCCCTCTCCAAAGCCGGGAGAATGGCTCAGGGCACTTGACGGTTCCTAGTTCTGGCCCAGGGAGCATAGCAATGGCTGAAGCTGGACTGGGACCAGAGCAAGCAGGCAAGGGGCAGGTAAATGGGACAGAGGTACTTCCCAAACTGGGGGGGAGGTTGATCTGTGCAGTAGGTTAGATGCTTGTACTTATCATTCACTGATTGAGCAATGTTTCTCACTGGTTCTGGACACTTGAGCAGCCTTTCTGCCACTTGGCCTCTCCCAATGTAGAAAACCCATCCCAAGTGCCACTGCTTGCTTCACCTCCTTGTGCACTAGCTGATCCAGCCCACAGGGTGCCAGTGCTGCCCAGGTCAGGTCTGGCAACTCCTCGTGCTTCTGAACCATCTCTCCCTCCTCCTGCTGCTCAGTCCCACTCCTCAACTTTGTCTTTGATGTTTAGGGCTCCTACATTGTCATATATAATCGATTCACTTGTTTTTTTCAGGTCTTTGTTGTAAGAGGGACCACAGGAAGTGTCTGACTACTCCATTATTCTTGGTTAGTAATTTTTTTCTTTCAAGGTTTTATATATGTCATCCCATTGCCTTCTCACCTGCATGCTTTCTGCTGAGTAATCATAGCTTAATCTTATTGTTTCCTCTCTGCATGTGACTTTTTATTTTTCTTGAGCTGCTCTCAGGATTCTTTCTTTGTCTTTGGTTTTAGCCAGTGTGATTATGATATGCCTTGGTGATTTTCTTTTGGGTTCTATCCTATGTGGGTTTGTTGAGCTTCTTGGATGCTCAGCTTTTCATCTTTCATGCTATTAGGGAATTTTTCTGTTAGCAATTCTTCAATGATCTTCTCTGTGTTTTCCATTTTCTCCTCCTGTTCTGAAACTCTGATCACTTGCAAATTTTTGCTTTTGACTGTGCCCTACATCATTCTTAGGGCTTCTTCATTTTTTGTCATTGTTTTCTCTGATTTTTCCTCAAAGTGGTATCCAAGTATTTGTCTTCAGTTTCACTGATCCTGTCTTCCATTGTTTCAAACGTACTCCTCAGACCTTCTATGACACTGCCCATTTCTGAAATCTTGTTGTTTATCTTTTGGATTTCTAATTGTTCTTTTTGTATGACTTCTAGTTGTGAATTTATTTTGGCATTTTGTTCCTGTATTATTTTCCTGAATTCTCCATTGTTTTGTCTGTCTATTCCATAATTTTGTCTATTTTTTCCTCATTTTTGTCTGCTTTTTCCTTCAACTCTTTGATATCCCTGAATATTCAAGATTTGAATTCCCTATCAGGTAGTTCTAGTGCCTCTTCTACTGGAAAGTCATCTGGTGTTTCATTCTGGATGCCTACTGGGACCATCCTGCCCTTTTATACGCACACACACACACACACACACACACACATATGTTTTGATATTGTTGCTGTTTTTGGGACATTAATTATTTTCTTCATTTATTAATTGTAGTTTTTTTTTGTTTCACCTTGCTTTTTTGTTTTATTTGGTTATGTCTGAACAGGTGAGCTGTGCGTTCTTTGTTGTTTGCCTGTTTGTGGGCATGATACTTCTCACTACCTTGTCCAATGGGCAGGGCCAGTCACTCAGCTATGGTGAAGCAGGGCAGGTCCAGAGGAGGGGGAGGGGCTGGGATGTTTCGTTTGTGGCATGTACCTGGGCCAACAGGGCAGGGCAGGTTCCAATAGACTGTGCCTGTGCTGCTTTGGGGTGCGATGCTCATCATATGGTGCAGATAGGCAGGAGTGAGAGAGGAGGTTGCGATGTGTGAAGCTAAGTGGGTGTGGGAAAGAAGAAAGAGGACAGAGAAATAGGAGCCAAAAAAAAATTGTTGAGGAAGCCTGGCACCTCCCCAGCTGAGCAACCACGGCCCACTGGGAAGCAGCGAAGGCTGAGCAGGGGTAAAAAGGGTGGTGGGTGGGAAAATGTGTTTTGCTGGTTACCAGGTGCTCTGACTTCTGCTGGGAGCTCCGTAAAGCTGCCTTCCCGTACTCCTTGTTCACTGATCTCGGTGGCTGAGAGTCCAAAATGGCGAATCCCTGCCATGTTAAGAGACCTCTACTCCGTATCTCTCCTCACTCTCTGTTCTCTGTCAATTTCTTATTCCAATCGGTGGTTGCTTGAATTCTTTATCCCTTCACTTGACACTTATGGATCCAGGATTGACATTTGTCTCTGATTTACTTAGTTTTTTGGGTCTTTGCTGTGGAAGGACAGCATGGTGCTTCTGTATTTAGTGCCATGTTGGCTCTGCCTTCTGGATAGTAGATTTATTACTATTGTTGTAAATGCAAAATATAGGAAAACAGGATAGTTGATAAATGAGGAATAGGCGTACTTGTTGCAAGTAGTTATTTTTTCTGGATAGCTAGCTGTATTCCCAGCCTTTCTTAACAAAGAAATGCACTCTGGAAATAAATCAACCTACAGAATCCACACAGTTGTAAAGATAAATTATAAGCCAAATGTACATTAAAGAAAGTATCTGTGTGTGTTCTATATATGGCCACATGCTTATATTTATCTCACACTCTCTGTCATTGCTTTTGCCATTCTGAAAGAGGTTTTCTTGAAAACTCTCAAAATTTTCATCATATAAGCATCACTAGACATAATTCAGTCATCTTAAATATACAAAAAGTCCCAGAGTGGCACAAACTGTTAAGCATTCGTCTCCTAACCAAAAGGCTGGTAGTTCAAACTCACCTAGAAGTGCCTTGGAAGAAACACCTGGCAATCTGCTTCCAAAAAGTCAGCGATGAAAACCCTGTGGAGCACAATTCTACTCTGACATACATGGGGTCATCATGTATCAGTATCAATTCAATGGCAACTGGAAAGTATGCAAACCCTGTAGCCCTTTAGATACAGGTTGATTTTTTTAAAGATGTGTTCTATTTTTAGATGTTTTAATTTTCATGGTGGGTCCCTTCAGAATACACAAGAGGATTCTCAGGACTGTAATCTAGGCCCATTACTTTTACAGAGAGAACAAGTAAAGGATTTAGCTGGCTACCTGCTCCTGAGGGTTCCATGTTAGACAGGCAGGGTCCTTTCACCAACATTACTTTTCATTAATACGGTGACAGGGCTTTATTTCTCTATTTAATTCTATCTAAAGATAAATATTTTGTTACAAAAATGTGTAGCAATGATTATATCTACAGTTTCACAAGACGGCTCTTTAACCAAGATAGATTAGTGGAAAAAACATGTAATTAATAACTCAAAGACCTTTTTCCCTCTGCCTATATTGGCAAATACAATATTTTCCAAAGCAATGGTTACTTTATTTCCAAGTAGTACCTTATGCTGGTCATAGGTGTCTCACTGGAACACAGTGGTCTTGAATTTACAGTTTCCAACAAAATGGATGCCCTATGGTACATGTCTTACCATATAACTTGTGTATTTTTTCAGTACATCAACATTTTAAGTTATGATTACACTGAATGTAAAGAAAAGTTCCTTGGTTTGGAAGGTGGAGTATGTAAAACAGAAAATAAGCTGCAGGTGTGCAACGTTTGTTGCTCTTTTATAAAATAGCTCTTGTCTGAGTCAGAACAAAACAGGATTTTTAACTTTCTTAATTTTAAAATTCTATTTAGAATTTGGAATACTTCTAGGTACTCTAGTATTAGTTCTCCATTTATCAATGGTAAGAACAGTGAATAAATTACAAATATGAAAGTGCTATAATCTTTTATAATTATACTGATTTTTAAAAGTCCATGTGGGTGGACTGTTATTAAGTATTGGCACAATTTGTTCCTGAGTAGGTGGCAGTGCTGTGCCTGATGTGTCAGGAAACAAGACTAGATTCAAATGAATGCAAAAACATTCTCTTTACAAAAATGTATTTCAAAATCAGGAGAACTAGCTGCATTGTCAGACTTGCTTTTAGGATACTGTTTTAGATTGAATTGTGCCCCTCAAAAGTATGTGGTGGAATCCTGACCCCTATACCTGTGGATGTAATCTTGTTTGTGAATAAGATTTTCTTTGCTGTGTTAATGAGGACATTTTAGTGCAAGGTTTGTCCTAGACCTAATCACTTCTGAGTTATAAAAAGCACAGATTAGACACTCTAGAAGCAAGGACAAATGGGGGAAGATAGATGCCACAGGAAGATCACTAAGGAACCAAGGAAAGCTGGGGCTACAGAAGCCAAAAGAGACAAAGATCTTCCCCCGGAGCCAACACAAAGAAAGCCTTCCCCTATAGCTAGTGCCCTGAATTCAGACTTCTAGCCTCTTTGACTGTTAGATAATAAATTTCTGTTCTTAAAAGTTACCCACTTATTTTTGTTACAGTAGCACTAGCTAACTAAGACAAACGCAATTAAAATCCTAGCCCACCCTCGAATAAAGTCTTTTCATGATGTTTTGCTTGACCACCTCTCAAATCTCATTTTCTACTGCTTTTCAATTTTCAGATAATACTACAGCCGTACTTACCATTCCCTGAGTGTATTCTTCCAGGTTTCACTAAATTTTAGCATCCTTTTTCTTAACCAGGACCTCTCAATAGAAAAGCCTATTTATGTTTCCAGATTCATTTCCAGCATCATCTCTCCTCGGACACCTTTCCAAATCTCTTCAGAGTTAAGCGCCCTTCTGCGTTTTCCCACAGCACACACAGATCACCACTTCAATAATTATTGCATTGCTTTCAGTACTTATTTCCATGCCTGCCTCTCCAACTGGACTACAAGAACTTTGAGTGCAAAAACATTATCTCATTCCCATCTCTATTGCTGAGCTTCTCAATGTTGTTAGTTGCTGTTTAGGTGGCTCCAACTCGTGATGACACCATGTACAACAGAACAAAACATTGCTTGATCCTGCACAATCTTCATGACTGCTGGCATGTCTGAGTTCATTGTTGCAGCATTGTGTATTTTGAGTTCCTTCTAACATAGGGGACTTATCTTCCAACACTATAGCGGACAATATTCTGTTGTGATTCATAGGGTTTTCATTAACTGATTTTAGGAAGTAGATTGCCAGGTCATTCTTTCTAAGTCTGTCTTAGTCTGGACGCTCTACTGAAACCTGTCCACCATGGGTGACCCTGTTGCTGCTTGAAATATCAGTGGTATAACTTCCAGCATCATAGCAACACACAAGCCACCACAGTATGACAGACTGACAGATGGGTGGTAAGAGTCTCTCAATACTTTTAATAAATGATTTTACTAATGAATCTAAATGAATGAATGACTCTAAGTTAATGAATGAAATAATGAATCTAAATTAATGAATGATTTCATTAATTAATCTAAATAAACACAGCTAAGCTTATTTTAAAATAAAATAGTTGAATAATATCTGCCTAATTCTAATGGATCTAGTCATGAAAATTGAGATACTTGTCTTTTCAGTTGAATCTAGCACAGGAGCAGAAGTGTTTGTGTGTGTCTTTATGAGAGTGTCGATGTAAGCTGGGTAAGATCATTTCTCATTCCATACTCATGGTGGCACAGTTCTGACCAGGCCTGTATGGTCATCAGGTTTAGAGGAGAAGGGGGTGGGGACTTCCATGAAATGCAGTTACTTGTACCTCTAGTGATCTCTCATGTCTTCCATTTTCTTTATTATATATGTTGGCCATGGAGTTTGTAATGTTTCAAAGAGTAAATTAATCATTGGTGCCAGTGTTATATACTGAATAAAAATATAAAAATAAATGCATCATAGATACACTGAAGAATTTTGTTACTAGATGTTGCCATATACACACATAGAGTCTCTAGATGATATAGATGGTTGTGCGTTAGAACATTTGGGCTGAGTCAAAGTTAGGCTGGAGGTTAGGGAAAAACACCCTCTTGGATGTCCTCTGATCATTCTAGGAAAGCTTGACTCCTAATGGCCACAGAAAGTTTGGGACACTAAGACAAACAGTCTGGGGGCATCTTTTAATTTACATGGAGCTTAGGGATCCTATGGGGGTGCAGGGAGCTTGTTCCCAGCCTATACTGGGATACAGACTTTTCTACAGGCATGAATTTTAGAAAAGCGACAGTGCTCCTGGAAGAAAAGCATCCTGATCAAGAAGTCTGGCAGAACAGGCCTCATTATTGGCAGGAGTAATGGAATACTATGCTTGGTCATCCCTGTTCCTTCTCTGAAGTGTCTTTGTGGTCCAAGAAGTAGACAGCTGTGGGACTGAGGGGAAAGAAAGAAGTATCGCCAAGTAGATTAGATCAAACAGCTCTCTGGTGAGAATAACTCTAAATGAATTGGCCATGAGAAGTGAGAAGAGGAGAACATGGCACCAGAGGCCAATCGTCTGGTGGCGTGAGGAAGGTCCATGGAGGGTACGCGTGCCAGTGGCCAGAGGCAGTAAGGATGGAAAACAGGCCAAAAACAAACAAGAAAACAAACAAACCCATTGCCATTGAGTTGATTCTGACTCATGGCTATCCGATGTGTTATGGAATAGAGCTGCTCTATAGGGTTTTTTTGGCTGTAATATTTATGGAAGCAGGTCGCCAGGCTCTTCTTCCACAACACTGCTGAGTGGGTTTGAACTGCCTACCTTTAGGTTAGTAGTCAAGCACAATTGTTTGCAGGAGCCTTGGAAAGCAGTCCAGGCAACAATACGTAGGTCCCAAGGGCAGAAAAGCAACAGAGACCAAGAACGTTAAGAGCAATGGTTTCCACGATGGAGAAATTGCGAAGCTATTGGCCACAACTCAAATTATATATAAGAACCAAGAAAGGTCTGGTCAGCTTCTAATTAGCTGTGGGGACTCAGAGAATTGAGGTATGGAGTATTGCCATAAATGTCAGCAATTTGAACACACCAGAGTGTAAAACCAAAACTCCAGAGGGTTTTATATGGTATGGACATGTAGGAGGTGTTAGGGTATCTTAGTTATCTAGTGCTGCCATAACAGAAATACCAAAAGTAGGTGGCTTTAACAAACAAATTTATTTTCTCACAGTTTGGAGACTAGAAATTCAAATTCAGGATGCCAGCTCTACGGGAGGCTTTCTCTCTCTGTCATCTGCGGGGGAAGGTCCTTGTCTCTTCAGCTTCTATTCCTTGGCTCCCTGGTGATCTTCATTTCACATGGCATCTATCTTTCCTTATCTATGCTGCTTCATCTGCTCCTTTTATATCTCAAAAGAGTCTGACTTAAGACACATCATACACTAATACTGGCTCATTAACATAACAAAGAAAACCCATTCCAAATGGAATTATAACCACAGGTATATGGGCTAAGATTTACAACACATAATTTGGGGGAACACAATTCAATCCATAACATAGGGTTAGGGTCTTAGTTTCCATAAACTGTGATTTCATGTAAATACTAATGACATTTTCTTTTATTCTCTGATTAATGGTTAAAGGAGTGTAAAAGGCTAAAGTACTTGGCTGCTAACTGAAAGGTTGGAGGTTCGAGTTCATCCAGAAGAGCCTCAAAAGAAAGGCCTGGCAATCTACTTCTGAAAAATCAACCACTAAAAACCCTATGGAGCACAGTTCTACTCTGACATACATAGGGTTGCCGTGAGTTGGAGCTGACTTGATGGCAACTTTTAAAAACTGATTTTAATGCTTGAAACATGATTTACTTCCACCCGTCAAAACCATAAGCCAAAGAACCCTGCAAGGAATCCTAGAAGTTAAGACCATGCAACAACTATAGAATGTATGTCTCTTAATTTCAGACACAGAATTTGAAACATCTATTTGGGTTGCCACCATCATTTATTTTAGAATTTACTTCTCAGAGTTCAATGTGTATGCCAGTGTAAACTCAGCAGAGGGCAGAAATGAAGAAAAGGTTTTTCCTGCAGGCAACAGGCTGTGGATGCAGCCCCAGGAGGATGACCACACAGTTGAAAACTGTGGAAAAGTGGAAAACAGGAGGTTCCTGCAATAAGCAGGCCCCCAAACAGTGTGTCCAGGTATATTCCACTGAAACACTGCAGAGAGGGGAAAATAAGTAGCTTTTTGAATCCATGAGAAGAAGAAACTTTCTTGCTCAGGATGAAGGTGTTTCCTTTAGTGGAACAATGTCTGGATTGTTCAAAGGCAGAAAGAGATAAGGAAAGAGACCAAAACATATAGTACCAAAAACCCACTGCTGTCGAGTCGATTCCAACTGATGGTGACCCTATAGGACAGAGTAGAACTGCCCCATAGCATTTCCAAGGAGCAGCTAGTGGATTCAAACTGCCACCCTTTTCGTTAGCAGCCGAACTCTTTTTCTTTATTTTATTGTTGTACTTTAAGTAAAAGTTTACAATTCAAGTTAGTCTCTTATACAAAAATTTATACATACATTGTTATGTGACCCTAGTTGCTCTCCCTATACTGTGACAGCACACTCCTCCCTTCCACCCCTGATTTCCCATGTCCATTCAACCAGCCCCTGACCCTCTCTGCCTTCTCATCTCACTTCCAGACAGGAGCTGCCCATTTAGTCTCATGTATCTCCTTGAGCTAAGAAGCACTGTCTTCACAAGTATCATTTTATGTCCCACAGTCCAGTCTAATCTTTGTCCAAAGAGTTGTAGCAGCAGAACTCTTAACCACTATACCACCAGGGTTTCCAAAACATACAATAGCAGCAGGAAAAGAAAGAACTTAGACATGAAAGCATATTTAGGAGTAGTAGACACTTCCCTGGGTGGTGGAAACAGTTAACGTGCTCAGCTGCTAACTGAAAGGTTGGAGGTTCAAACCCACCCAGAGGTGCTCAAGAAGAAAGGCCTGGGATCTACTTCAGAACAATCAGCCATTGAAAACCCCATGGAGCACAGTTCAACTCTAACACACATGGGGTCACCATGACTTGGAGTTGACTTGACAGCAACTTGAAAAGAAAAAAAAAGATACCTCTTGGCATGACTATTCAACCATTCCTTAGTCACCTGTAATTATCTCTGAAGCCGCCGGGGCTGTATCTATGCTTTCAGATTGATCACCCTGGGTACAGGCAGCTGATTTTCTTCCCTGATTTAAACTTGGCCTGGAAAATCATGGAGACTATCAGTCTTTGAAGCTCAGTCTAGAGAGTGATCATATTCTAGAGACAAAAATGCCTGCTATTCTTGGGATCAGATTCCCACAGGAGCCTTGATTTTTCCCTTTTTATATCTTGTTTATGTAGAGTAGTTAAAGCAATTGGAAGAAATTACAAAGTAAAAGAGCTGAGTAGAAGATTTCAAAGCGTGGCTCGAGAAGACAAAGTAAAGTATTACAATGAAACATGCAAAGAGCTGGAGATAGAAAACCAAAAGGGAAGAATACACTCAGCATTTCTTAAGCTGAAACAACTGAAGAAAAATTCAAATCTCGAGTTGCAATATTGAAAGACAGTATGAGCAAATAACTGAACAACACAGTAAGCACCAAAAGAAGATGGAAGGAATACACAGAGTCACTGTACCAAAAAGAAATGTTCAATGTTCAAACATTTCAGGAGTTAGCATATGATCAAGAACCAAAGGCAATGAAGGAAGGAGTCCAAACTGCACTTGCTGAAGCTACACTTTAGAACTGGTGAAAAACAAGGCTCCAGGAACTGAAGGAGTATCTATTGAGATGCTTCAACAAACGGATGCAATGCTGGAAGCACTGACCTGACTATGCCAAGAAAACTGGAAGACAGCTACCTGGTCAAGGAACTGGAAAGGCTCCGTATCCATGCCGATTCCAAAGAAAGGTGATCCAATGGAATGCAAAAATTATCAAACAATATCATTAACAGCACATGCAAGTAAAATTTTGCTTGCTAAAGATAATTAAAAAATGGTCGAAGCAGTACAATGACAAGGAACTGCCAGAAATGCAAGCTGGATTCAGAAGAGGATGTGGAAAGAGGGATATCATTGTTGTTGTCAGATGGATCTTGGCTGAAAACAGATAATACCAGAAAGATGTTTAACTGTGTTTTATTGACTGTGCAAAGGCATTCGATTGTGTGGATCATGACAAATTATGATCAACATTGCAAAATATGGGAATTCCAGAACACTTAATTGTGCTCATGTGGAACCTGTACATAGACCAAGAGGCAGTCATTTGAACAGAACAAGGGGATACTGCATGGTTTAAAATCAGGAAAGGTGGATGTCAGGTTTATATCCTTTCACCATACCTACTCAGTCTGTATGCTGAGCAAATAATAGATGAAACTGGACTATATGAAGAAGAATGGGACATCAGGATTGGAGAAAGACTCATTAACAACCTGTGATATGAAGATGACACAACCTTGTTTACTGAAAATGAAGAGGACTGGAAGCACTTACTGAAGATCAAAGACTACAGACTTCAGTATGGATTACACCTTAACATAAGGCAAAAAAAATCCTCACAACTGGATCAATAAGCAACATCATGATAAATGGAGAAAAGACTGAAGTTCTCAAGGATTTCATTTTACTTGCATCCACAATCAACACCCATGGAATCAGCAGTTAAGAAATCAAATGACTCATTGCATTGGGCAAATCTGCCGCAAAAGACCTCTTTAAAGTATTCAAAAGCAAAAATGTCACTTTGAGGACTAAGGTGTGCCTGACCCAAGCCATGTTTTTTTCAATGAACTCATATACATGGGAAAGCTGGACAATGAATAAGGAAAACTGAAGAAGAATTGATGCATTTGAATTATGGTATTGGTGAGGAATATTGATTTCTGATTTTAAACCACGCAGTATCCCCTTGTTCTGTTTGAATGACTGTCTCTTGGTTTATGTACACATTCTCCATGAGTAAAACTAAGTGTTCTGGAATTTCCATTCTTTAAAATGCTATTCATATTGATTATTTGTAATAATATTGAATATAGACTGCCAGAAGAATGAACACTTCTGTCTTGGAAGAAGTACAGCCAGACTGCTCCTTAGAAGCGAGGATAGGGAGACTTCATCTCAGGTACCCTGGACATTTTATCCGGAGGGCCCAATCCCTGGAGAAGAACATCATGCTTGGTAAAGGAGAAGGTCAGGGCAAAAAAGGAAGCCCCTCAGTGAGATGGATTAACACAGTGACTGCAACAATGAGCTCAAACATAGTGAAGATTAAAAGGATGGCACAGGACCAGGCAACATTTTGTTCTATTATTGAAAGGGTCGCTATGAGTCAGAATTGACTCAATGGCAGTTAACAACAACAACATACAGGTAGTCCTTGACTTATGATGTATTTAAGTTATGATGAGCTGCACTTATGATCATCTTTTTTTTTTTTGTACATCTTACTGTTAGTAATATGTACTACATACAGTATTGAAATGTATAATTTCTAATGTTATCATTCTCAGATGTTCACTCACAAATGTTCAATTTTATGATTTACCGTTCAAAACACTGCCATTATAGATTTAATTTTCTACACTAAATCAGTGACTTCAGTTGCTTGAAAACATGAACTCATACACCAATCGCTTTGCTAAAGTTGACAGGTAGCTTCAGTAAGCCATGAGATTATTACGGTGAAACATATGAAGTAACACACAAAAGGAAAATACAGACAACTCTCAGAAATTTTCTGACTAGAAATGCTGTCTCCATTCTCAGGGATAATTCAGATGATCCAGAACCTTCCACAAGTGGACTTACTGCTGAAACTGACAAAATACCAGCTTTGTCCAACCCTTCTTCATTGTGGGAGTAAATTTTTATGATTTGTGTTTTTTATGTACTTATGTATGGGAACTCTAGTGGCATAGTGGTTAAGTGCTACAGTTGCTAACCAAAAGGTCAGCAGTTGGAATCCACCAGGTGCTCCTTGGAAACTCTATGGGGCAGTTCTACTCTGTCCTATAGGGTGGCTATGAGTCGGAATCAACTCAACGGCAACAGGTTTGGTTTTTTTTGTGTTTATGTACGTATGTATATATTAAAATATACCTGTAAGTTTATACATAATGTTTCCAACTCCCAATAACAAATAAAGATCAAATTTATAAAGATACTGATAATGAAAAGCAATGTTTACATCAGAACTGACTTCCAAAGGAGTCTTTGAAATGGAACCCCATCGTAAGTGGGTGACTACCCGTATCTTGTTTATTCGGCCTTATCAGTTTCTTAGAGATACCCTAGTTTCCCTCTAATAAATTCCTCTCCTCCCTCTCCTTCCCCTGTCCCACCTTCTTCCTGCTTTTTTTCTTTAACTTAGAATTGCCTGGCTTGATTTTTTAGTTTGCGTAAGAAAGAACGTCAGTAAATGCAATAGTTATGGCATGTTGTTATTGTTGTTGTTGTCATTACTAGGTGCTGCTGAGTAGACTCCAAATCATAGTGACCTTGTATAACAGAATGAAATGCTGCCTGGTCCTGGGCCATTTTCATGATTGTTTCAGTCTTCTGACTTCGCTACTGTGTCAATCCATCTCATGGAGGGTTCCCTTCATTTTTGTTGGCCTGTATTTACCAAGCACGATGTCCTTTTTGAGTGACTGGTCTTTTCTGATGATGTGTCCAAAGTAAGTGAGCCACAAGTTAAAAACAACATTCAAGTTTTCTGAAAAAGTAATCTCTAAACCTGAGTGGAATCAAATAATCATCAGAATATCAGATATTTCTTGTACTTCATTAAAAAAAGGGTTTAATCTTTAAAATCTACAGAAAAGTTCAACAACTCAACAACATGAAAACAAGCAACCCAGTCACAAAATGGGCAAAGGATATGAACAGAACCATCATCAAAGAGGCCATCCAAGCAGCCAACAAACGTATGAAAAGATGTTCACGATTATTAGCCATGAGAAAGATGCAAATCAAAACTACAATGAGATACCATCTTATCCTGGCTAAAATGGCACTGATGAAAAAAATAGATAACAACAAATGTTGGTGAGGATGTGGGGAGGTTGGAACCCTTAGTCATTGCTAGTGGGACTGTAAAATAGTACAACCACTATGGAAAATGGTACAGAGCTTTCTCAAAAAACTAGAAATAGAATTACACTATGATCCAGCAATCTTACTCCTAGGTATATACCCTAGAGATCTAAAAATAATGACACAAACAGACATATGCACACCTATGTTCACTGCTGCTTTATTCACAATAGCAAATAAATAGAAACAACCGAAGTGCTCATCAATGAATGAATGGATAAGCAAATTGTGGTACATACATACGATGGAATACTATGCAACCATAAAGAACAATAATGAGTCTGGGAAACATATTTTAACGTGTTAACACTGCTGACCATTCTGACCAGGGTCATAATATTTGGTCCCATATAGGATGGGAGAAAAATGTTCAGTAGAACTCAAATTCTTATTTAAAAAAAAAAAAAAAAAAGCCAGACAAACTGGAATAGTAGAGAACAGAGGACTCCCTGAGACTGTTGCCATGAAACACTCTTTAAAACCTAAAACCAAGGCTATCCCCTAAGATCACCTTTCAACGAAACAGCATAATGGCACACAAAATAAAGGATGTTACCTGTAAGATCGGTGCTCTACTTAAAAACCATCAATATTAGAACAAAGGTCAACAATCACTCAAAAGCAAAGACGAGAAGATAAGGGGACAGGGAAACTAGAGGCATGGAAATGAAATAAACAGAACACAATTTAAGAGAATGTTGACACATTGTGATCAAAGTAACTAACGTCACTGAATAATTTGTGCAGAAACTGTCAAATGGGAACCGAACTTGCTGTGTAAACTTTCACCAAAAACTGAATAAAATATTATTTAAAAAAGAAGAACTAGAAGAAGCAACATTATTTAGGATAGAGTTGGTATTTCTGATTGTAGCAATTGGTACTACGTACAGAAATCATTTTTGCTAATGTTACCTCAAATGGATGAGGTTTAAGAGTAAAGCAAAAATTTCCAAGTAACTAGAATCAAGTGGTACTAAGATGAAGTTCAAGGACCAACATGTTTTGACCTGCTACCAGTGAAATTAAGGGTGAAAGAACAGATTATGTTTACATGTATACCTTCTGTACCATCTTGAACAGAGACTTTCCATGGCTAGCAATCAATCCATAATAGTTTGTTAAATGAATACAAGTAGAGTTCTAATCATTATTTTAATTGTATTTTAAACAATATGAAGTCCTCAATAAGTAGCAATAATTTCTATCCTGGAGCCAAACTCAGGCTTTATATGTATTCAGTTATGTTATCATATTCTAAAACATGAAGTATTCTTTTAACAGCTTCATACACAGTTACCGTGGATCCCCAACTTTGTAATTTTTTCCAAGGCCAGGGTCATACCATAAAAACTTATTGGATTTTTCAGGATTTTCTAATGACTGATTTATATAGAGAGCACTTCTGACTGATTATACAGAAAGCAACAAGATGGCTGAAAAAATTTTGAAGTCAGTCTTGGTTCTTATGTTAATATAGCATCAGTGTTGTGGTACTGAAATCATTTTCATTAAAGTGATTAAATCTGTGTTTCCCATTTGTTTTGAAATGTAAAAAAACTTATGATTCATAATTTAAAAGTCACATTAAATATAAACAACAGAAGGTATGTTCATACATTTCTTTTAAGTAATGTGTAAAACCATATACTAGTAGATGGTTGAAAGGGTAATATTTTGATAGAGAAAATATAGCAGTAAACATTTTGGTTAGAATTTTAAAAATCCATCCACACTAAATTAATACTTCAACCTAATAGCAGGCTGTTGCAATGAAAGTGCTCTGCTGAGGTGGCACACTTGTCCTGTGACAAGCACAGAACATCATTCATGTTACTCAGCAGCTTTGAACATGTAACTGAGTAGCCTTATTCATGAAACACAAAATGAAGACTTTTCTCCTGATATATTCATAAATCTTTGGGATTCTATAAAGACAGAAACTCCTTCTTATGTCCACTCTTTGTAGTATATTAAGTACTCCCTATTCTATGTAAGTAGCTGTCATGGATTTAATTATGTCTCCCAAAAAAATATGTGTATCAATTTGGCTGGGCCATGATTTCCAGTATGGTGTGGTTGTCCTTCGTTTTGTGATTGTAATTTTATGTTAAAGAGGATTAGGGTGGGATTGTATAACACCCTTACTAAGGTCACATCCCTGACCCAATGTAAAGGGAGTTTCCCTGGGGTGTAGCCTGCACCACCTTTTATCTTACAAGAGATAAAAGCAAAGGGAAGTGAGCAGAGAATTGGGAACCTCATACCATCAAGAAAGCAGTGCCGGGAGCAGAGTGTGTCCTTTGGACCTGAGGTTCCTACGTGGAGATGCACCCAGACCAAGGGAACACCAATGACAAGGACCTTCCTCCAGAGCCAACAGAGAAAGCTTTTCCCTGGAGCTGACACCCTGAATTTGGACTTGTGAGAAAATAAATTTGTCTTTGTTAAAGCCATCCACTCGTGGTAACTCTGTTCTAGCAGCACTAGATGACTAGGACAGTAGTACTGGAAACACTCGTGGCGTTGTGGTTAAGCACTATGGCTACTAACCAAAAGGTTGGCAGTTCAAATCCACCAGCCACTCCTTGGAAACCCAGTGGGGCAGTTCCACTCATAGGGGTTTGGTTTTTTGGTTTAGTACTATACTATCCATCCCCTAAGGGTTGGCGATCTGCTTCCATAAAGATTACAGCCAAGAAAATCACTTACCAACAACAGAAACAACAAAGCATGTTTGCATTCTCTGAACTTTATTCTGCTGTTAATAAACCTTTAGTATTTTTTGTACCAAAATGCATATTTACTATAAGCTATTCAAGAGATAGGAAAAAAGCAGAAAGAAAATTGGAATAAATCAATCGCATCACCTAGACTACAGAACCAATGTGAACGTCTGTTGTTGTTCTTGTTGTGTGCCATTGAGTTGATTCCGACTCATACTGACCCTATAAGACAGAGTAGAACTGCCCCATAAGGTTTCCAAGGAGCGGCTGGTGGATTTGAACTGCCGATCTTTTGGTTAAGAGCCTGAGCTCTTAACCACTTCTCCACCAGGGCTCCAAATGTGAATGTTTAGTGAGTTATATTCAAGACACCTCTCCATACAAAATATATGAGCGAGATACAGATGACAGATTATACAATGCATATTATTTTAAATTTCTTAGTAAAATCAATTTAATTTTACATGAATCTAGCAAACAAAACAAAACAAATTCAAACCAGTTACTATCAAGTTGATTCTAACTCATGGCAACCCCATGTGTGTCAGAGTAAAACTGTGCTCCACAGGGTTTGCAATGGCCAATTTTTGAGAAGTAGATCACCAGGGCTGTCTTCTGAGGTACCTGTGGGTAGATGCAAACTGCCAGGCTTTTGGTTAGCAGTTGAACACTTAACCATTTGCGCCACCGGAGTATGCCTTCACATAGGTTCAGGATATTAATTTACACTATCTGTGAGGCCAGGGAAACCCAAACTGAGAAATTTATTTTAAATCCAGCCTGAGTTATCAGTGTCCCAGGATGCCCTACAGATGCAAAAACAATTCTACCGTGGAGAGAAGCACCTTCACCTCAGGTTTCAAATAAATCCACTGACAAAGCTTTGTCAAAATGAGCCATAGTCCAATATTACAAAAGATATGGGGGAAAAAGCCCCTCATTAAAGTCAGCAGGAACAATAAGCAACAGAATTAAAACTCCAAGATCTTCAGATAATGGATTTATCACATAGAATATGTAAATTAAATAAAATAGAAATGTTAGATCAAAATTATAAGCAAGGAACCGGTATTATTCAAAAAGAGTGGACAAATTTGATAACCAAACAGAACTAAAAGAAATGAAGAAACAAGTATAATCAATGAAATTAAAATTTAATAAGTGCATTAAACATTAAATTAAACACAGTTGAACTGGAAGAGAGAGCTAAATAAATTACCAGAAGATTGTTGTTGTTGTTAGGTGCCATGGAGTCAGTTCTGACTCATATCGACACTATGTACAACAGAACAAAACACTGCCTGGTCCTGCGCCATCCTCACAATCGTTGTTATGCTTGAGTCCATTGTTACAGCTGCTGTGTCAATCCATCTCATTGAGGGGTCTTCCTCTTTTTCGCTGACTCTCTACTTTACCAAGCATGATGTCTTTCTCCAGGGAATGATCCCTCCTGATAACATGTCCAAAGTATGTGAGACATAGTCTCGCCGTACTTGCTTCTAAGGAGCATTCTGGATGTACTTCTTCCAATACAGATTTTTTCATTCCTTTAGCAGTCCATGGTATGTTCAATATTCTTCGCCAACACACAATTCAAAGGTGTCAATTCTTCTTTGGTCTTCCCTATTCATTGTCCAGCTTTCACATGCATATGAGGTGACTGAAAACACCATGGCCTGAGTCAGGCGCACCTTAGTCTTCAAGGTGACATCTTTGCTTATCAGCACTTTACAGAGGTCTCTTGCAGCAGATTTGCCTGATGCAATGCGTCTTTTGATTTCTCAACTGCTGCTTCCATGGGTGTTGATTGTGGACCCAAGTAATATGAAATCCTTGACAACTTCAATTTTTTCTCTGTTTATCATGATGTTGCTTATTGGTCCAGCTGTGAGGATTTTTGTTTTCTTTATGTTGAGGTATAATCCACACTGAAGGCTGTGGTCTTTGATCTTCATCAGTAAGTACTTCAAGTCCTCTTCGCTTTCAGCAAGCAAAGTTATGTCATCTGTATAACGCAGGTTGTTAATGAATCTTCCTCCAATCTTGATGCCACATTCTTCTTCATATAGTCCAGCTTCTTGGATTATTTGCTCAGCATACAGATTGAACAGGTATGGTGAAAGGATACAACCCTGATACACATCCTTCCTGACTTTAAACCACGCAGTACCCCCTGTTCTGTCTGAATGACTGCCTCTTGGTCTACGTACAGGTTCCTCATGAGCACAATTAAGTGTTCTGGAATTCCCATTCTGTGCAATGTTATCCATAATATGTTATGATCCACAGAGTTGAATGCCTTAGCATAGTCAATAAAAGAGAGGCAAACACACGTCTGTCAGTTTGCGGGGGCTTTCATGTTGCTGTGATGCTGAAAGCTATGCCACCAGTATTCAAATACTAGCAGGGTCACCCATGGTGGACAGGTTTCAGCTGAGCTTCCAGACTAAGACAGACTAGGAAGAAAGACCCATTGATCTACTGAAAAGAATAGCCAATGAAAACCTTATGAATAGCAGTGGAACACTGTCTGATATAGTGCCAGAAGATGAGCCCCTCAGGTTGGAAGGCACTCAAAAGACGACTGGAGAAGAGCTACCTCTTATCAAAGTGGAGCCGACTTTTAATGACATGGATGGAGTCAAGCTTTCAGGACCATCATTTGCTGATGTGGAATGACTCAAAATGAAAAGAAATAGCTACAAACATTCGTTAATATTCAGAATGTGGAATGTACGAAGTTTGAATCTAGGAAAATTGGAAGTCATCAAAAATGAAATGGAAGGCATAAACATCAATATCCTAGGCATTAGTGAGCTGAAATGGACTGGTATTGGCCATTTTGAATTGGACAATCATATGGTCTACTATGTCAGGAATGATAACTTGAAGAGCAATGGCATCACATTGTCAAAAAGATCTATCCTGAAGTACAACACTGTCAGTGATAGGATAATATCCATATGTCTACAGGGAAGACCAGTTAATACGACTATTATTCAAATTTACACCCCAACCACTAAGGCCAAAGATGAAGAAACTTCAGATTTTTACCAACTTCTGCAGTCTGAAATTGATCAAACATGCAATCAGGATGCACTGATAATTACTGGTGATTGGAATGTGAAAGTTGGAAACAAAGAAGGATTGGTAGTTGGACAATATGGCCTTGGTGATAGAAACGATGCTGGAGATCACATGATAGAATTCTGCAAGACCAATGACTTCTTCACTGCAAATACCTTTGTTTCAACAACATAAACAGCATCTATACACGTGGACCCCACCACATGAAAAATACAGGAATCAAATTGACTATATCTGTGAAAAAAGACAATGGAAAACCTCAATATTATCAGTCAGAACAAGTCCAAGGGCTGACTGCAGAATAGACCATCAATTGCTCATACACAAGTTCAAGTTGAAACTGAAGAAAATTAGAACAAGTCAACGAGAGCTAAAGTACAACCTTGAGTATATCCTACCTGAATTTAGAGACCATCTCAAGAACCCATTTGACGTGCTGAACACTAATGACCAAAGACCAGACGAGTTGTGGACTGACATTAAGGACATCATACATGAAGAAAGCAAGAGGTCATTAAAACGACAGGAAAGAAAGAAAAAACCAAAATGGATGTCAGAAGAGACTCTGAAAGTTGCTCTTGAACATCGAGTAGCTAAAGTGAAAGGAAGAAATGATGAAGTAAAGAGCTGAACAGAAGATTTCAAAAGCCAGCTTGAGAAGACAAAGTGAAGTATTAAAATGCGATGTGCAAAGAGCTGGAGATAGAAAACCAAAAGGGAAGAACACGCTTGGCATTTCTCAAGCTGAAAGAACTGAAGAAAAAATTCAAGCCTCCAGTTGCAATATTGAAGGATTCTATGGGGAAAATATTAAACGACTCAGAAAGCATCAAAAGAAGATGGAAGGAATACAGAGTCACTATACCAAAAAGAATTGGTCGACGTTCAACCATTTCAGGAGGTAGCATATGATCGGGAACCGATGGTACTGAAGGAAGAAGTCCAATCTGCACTGAAGGCACTGGGGAAAAACAAGGCTCCAGGAATTGACGGAACACCAACTGAGACGTTTCAGCAAACAGAAGCGGCACTGGAAATGCTCACTCCTCTATGCCAAGAAATTTGGAAGACAGCTACCTTGCCAATCGACCGGAAGAGATCCATCTTTATGCCTATTCCCAACAAAGGTGATCCAAATGAGTGAGGAAATTATTGAACAATATCATTAATATCACACGCAAGTAAAATTTTGCTGAAGTTCCTTTAAAAGCAGCTGCAGCAGTATATCGACAGGGAACTGCCAGAAATTCAAGAAGGACATGGAACCAGGGATATTGCTGATGTCAGATGGATCCTGGCTGAAAGCAGAGAATACCAGAAAGATGTTTACCTGTGTTTTATTGACTATGCAAAGGCGTTCGACCGGAAGATTAAACATGCTGAAAATAAAGTTAAGAGACATGGGGGACAGACTGCAGAATTGTAAAATGTTATCACTGGAATTCCAAGTGAAGAGGATAAAAAGAATAAAGTCAAGATAACAGTCGAAGAGAGAAAATCTGAGAGCTTTTCAGAATTGAAGAAATAGATGAATTCTCAGGTTTAGAAAGAATATTCAGTGCAAAGCAAGATAAAATAGCAATCACTAGATGCATGGTAGCAAAACTGCAGAACACCAATAACACATGTTAAAACTAAAAAAACCCATTGCCGTCAAGTCAATTCCAACTCCTAACAACTCTATAGGACAATGTATAACTGCCCCATAGGGTTTCCAGGCTGAAATGTTTACAGAAGCCGACTGCCACATTTTTATCCCTCGGAGCAGCTTGTGGGTTCTAACCACCAACATTTCTGTTAGTAGCTGAGTGCTTCATCACTGCACCACCAAGCCTCCTTATTTTAAAACTGGTCAGAGAGAAAAGATTGACAACAATAATGAGACAACGTCGGATTTCTCAGAAACAGTAGAAGTCAGTACTAATAACTGACTAATAATTTCAAACTGCAGAGAGGAAATAATTAAAATAAAACAAGTCACAATTATAGTTAAAGTCAGAAATTTCAATTATGTGATCCAGCAATCCCACTCCTAGGAAATAAGAGTCGTCACTCGAATAGACATATGCACACCCATGTTCATGGCAACCTTGTTCACAATAGCTAAAAGATGGAAATATTCTAAGTGCCCATCAACAGATGAATGGATAAACAAACTATGGTACATACACACAATGGAGTACTATGCAACAATAAAGAACAGTGATGAATCTGTGAAGCATCTCATAACATGGATGAAACTGGAGGACATTATGCTGAGTGAAATAAGTCAATCACAAAAGGACGAATATCGTATGAGACCTCTATTGTAAAAACCCATGAAAAAGTTCATACACAAAAAGTAACAATCTTTGTTGGTTAGGAGGGATGGGAGGGGTAGGGGCGGGAAATACTAAATAGGCAATAGACAAGTGGTATCTTTGGTGAAGGGTGAGACAGTACACAATACTGGGGAAGCCAGCACAACTTATACAAGGAAAGGTCATGGAAGCTTCCTAGACACATCCAAACACCCTGAGGGACTGAATTGCTGGGTGGAGGGCTGTGGGGACCATGGTCTCAGGGAACATCCAGCTCAACTGGCATAACACAGTTTACAAAGACAAGGTTCTACATTCTACCTTGGTGAGTAGTGTCTGGGGTCTTAAAAGCCTGTGAGCAGCCATCTAAGATACTCTACCGGTCTCACTCCTTCAGGAGCAAGGGAGAATGAAGAAAACAAGATACAAGGAAAAGATTAGTCCAAAGGACTAATGGACCACACCTACCAAGGCCTCCATGAGACTGAGTCCAGTACAGCTAGATGGTGCCTGGCTACCACCACTGACTACTCTGACCGGGATCACAACAGAGAGTTCTGGACAGAGCTGGAGAAGGATGTAGAACAAAATTCTAACTCACAAAAAAAAGACCAGATTTTGAGAGGGGCAAGATGGCACTCTAGGCAGAAACACCACGCCGTCCCTCCACAGCAAAGATCCGAAAAACTAAGCCTAACAGAGAATCAACAATCCTGAAACCCTAGAACACCAAATGAAGAGATAAAGAACTCAGCCAAACACCAAACGGAGTGAGAATACTAAAAGAGAACGGAGAGCGAGGAGAGACTCAGGCAGAGATTCCTTACCAGCTAACGCAGCGCGGATCCACCATCTTGGATTCCTATCGGAGACCAGCAAACGGGAGAGCAGCCTTGCAGAGCATCTGGTCGGAGACAGAACGACCGGTAAACTGCGGTGCGCGCTCTCCCACCACCCACCCCTCTCCGCCTCAGCTGGGGATCCCCTGCTTTCCGTGGCCAGGGTCTCTGGGCTGGGGGGTGCTGGTGCTTGGATTCCGCGCGCCTGGGCTGGCGGCTTTCTGGGAGCCGTTTGCTGGCAGCTAGCGAACCTTTCTCTGCCGCCTCCCCCTCCTTTTGCCTGGGTGCCTGGTTCCGAGTGCCGTCTCTGCTCTCTCCTGCGGGGCTGTAGGGCTGCGTGCGGGCGTGTGGCTGTTTCTGGGTCTGGGCTCCCGCGTGGGTGGGATCCCGGGGCCTTTGTTCGTTCGCCCCTCTGCTTTCCGTGGCCGGGGTCCCTGGGCGGGGGGGCGCCGGTGCTTGGGTTCCGCGCGCCCGGGCTGGGGGCTTTCTGGGAGCCGTTTGCTGGCACCTAGTGGACCTTTTTCTGCCGCCTCCCCCTCCTTTTGCCTGGGTGCCTGGTTCCGAGGGCCGTCTCTGCTCTCTCCTGCGGGGCTGTAGGGCTGCGTTCGGGCGTGTGGCTGTTTCCAGGTCTGGGCTCCCGCGCGGGTGGGATCCTGGGGCCTTTGTTCGTTGGCCCCTCTGCTTCCCGTGGCCAAGGTCACTTAACCCCGAGACTATAGGCTTCTTGGAATTCGCGCCCCTGAGTGGGGGCTCTCTGGGTCCCATTTGTAGGCACTGACTGCTGGTGTTGCCCTTTTTTTTTTTTTTTCTCAATTTTATTTTTCTTCCTTTTTTGATTAGTTTTGTCATATTTTACCTCTTTTTCTCTTTTGTCTTTCTTCATTGCTTAATTTCTTGTCCCTCTATCTCTTCCTTCTCTTTCTGATCCCTGAATACCAGGCGATGTATGCCTCTGTACCTTCTGGCCAGGCTGAGCTGTGAAAATTGAGACCGACTCCCCCAGACCTCATAGCTGCATGGGTGCGATCCCTGGGAACTTTGCAGTTTTTTAACTTTTCTGATTTTCATTTGGTCATTCTTTCCTTTTCTTTCTCTTCCCCCTTCTGGTTTCCTCCATCCCATAGTCTCTCATCTGTACATTCCAACGACAAACTCCCCTAGCATTCCTTTATGTTTGTACGCTTTTTGCTCCTCCTCCTCTCTCCTCTCTCCCATATCCAGCTTAGCTTCACACATAACCATCTTCCCGCTGCACCCTACCTACCTGCACCGTGCACTAGACATCACATCACCAAGCGGTGCAGGCACGCCCTATTGGAACCTGCCCAGCACTGACTACCGACCGTCCTGGTGGCTGCGGTGAGTGCCACAAGCAACCCATCCCAGTGGCTCCTCCTCAACTAGATCTGCCCAGCTGTACCACAAGAACGAAAAAAAAAAAAAAAAAATCTACAATCAATAAACGAGAGAAATATCTACTGAATGCCCCGAAAACAGCAAACAATATCAAAACATTTACAAAAACAAGACAAGATGGCTCCAATAGGCGTCCAAATTAAAACACCAGATAACTCTCCTGTGGAAGAAAATGCACTAGAAGTACCTGATACGGAACTCAAATCACTAATACTCGGAATTGTCCAAGAACTGAGGCAAAAAGCTGACAAACATGAGGAAAAAATAGACAAATTTATGGAAAATACAGACAAAAAATTGGAAGAATTCAGGAAGATGATGCAAGAACAAAATGCCAAAATAAATTCACAACTCGAAATTATACAAAAACAACAATTAGAAATCCAAAAGATAAACAACAAGATTTCAGAAATGGACGGTGTCATAGAAGGGCTGAGAAGTAGATTTGAAACCATGGAAGACAGGATCAGTGGAACTGAAGACAAACACTTGGATACAACTCTGTTTCAGGAAAACTCAGAAAAAAGAACAAAGAAAAATGAAGAGACCCTGAGAGTTATGTGGTACACAATTAAAAGCAAAAACTTACGAGTGATTGGCATACCAGAACAGGGGAAGAAAACAGAAAACACAGAGAGGATCATTGAGGAACTGCTGACAGAAAACTTTCCCAATATCATGAAAGATGAAAAGCTGGTCATCCAAGAAGCTCAACGAACCCCATATACAACAGACCCCAAAAGAAAATCACCAAGACATATCATATTCACACTCGCTAAAACTAAAGACAAACAAAGAATCCTGAGAGCAGCTCGGGAAAAACAAGAAGTCACATACAGAGGAGAAACAATAAGACTAAGCTCAGATTATTCAGCAGAAACCATGCAGGCAAGAAGGCAATGGGATGACATATATAAAATCTTGAAAGAAAAAAATTGTCAGCCAAGAATAATATATCCTGCAAAACTCTCATTCAGATTTGATGGTGAAATTAGGTCATTTCCAGATAAACAGAAACTAAAGGAATATGCAAAAGTCAAACCAAACTTACAAGAATTATTAAAGGGAGTTCTTCGATCTGAGGACAAACAGCTTAAGCCCTCAGGCAGGACCTAGGACCTAGGATGCAGGTTAACATGAACCAGATACCATTCTAGGAACTGAACTACAGACGACTTTCCAAAAACAAAAGAATTACAACAGGGAATCAGAGAAATCAATCAAAGGATGACAACAACATCAAAACAATGAAAGAGGGAACAAACGGCATAGGTATAGAACCTTCTAAAGGAGAAGAAGGCAAGGCGATACCAAGTAACGGTAGACTGCTTCAAAATTATAAAGATAAGGGTAAAATTCATGGTAACCACAAAAAAAGTTAACAAACCAACTCATAAAAATAAAGACGAAAAACATAAAGTCTCAAAAACAAAACCTACAAAAACAAAAGAAATGAACACAAAATCCACAAACAAAAGGAACTCAGCACAAGAGAGTAAGAAGAACAAAGAAAACTTCAGCATCACAAAAAAAAGCACTACAAAATGACAGCAACAAACTCACATCTATCAATAATTACACTGAACGTAAATGGACTCAATGCACCCATAAAGCGACGGAGAGTGGCAGAATGGATAAGAAAACAGGATCCATCTATTTGCTGTCTACAAGAGACACATCTTAGAAACAAAGATGTGAATTTATTAAAAATCAAAGTTTGGAAAAAAATATATCAAGCTAACAACTACCAAAAAACAGCAGGAGTGCCAATTCTAATCTCAGATAAAATAGACTTTAAAACAAAATCTACCATAAAAGACAAAGAAGGACACTATATAATGATTAAGGGGATGATCCATCATGAAGACATAACCATAATAAATATCTATGCACCCAATGACAGGGCTCCAAAATACATAAAAAAAACTCTAACAGCACTGAAAAGAGAAATTGACAGTTCCACAATAATAGTAGGAGACTTCAACACACCACTCTCAGTAAAGGACAGAACAACTAAAAAGAAACTTAGCAAAGATACAGAAGACCTAAAGGACACAATCAGCCAACTGGACCTCATAGACATATATAGAACACTCCATGCAACCGCTGCAAAGTACACATTCTTTTCCAATGCACATGGAACGTTCTCCAGAATAGACCACATCTTAGGCCACAGAGCAATCCTCAACAAGATCCAAAATGCTGAGATAATTCACAGTATCTTCTCTGACCACAATGCCATCAAGGTAGAAATTAACACTAGAAAGAGCAAGGAAAAAAAATCAAACACATGGAAACTGAATAATAATCTGCTTACACATCAATGGGTAATAGAAGAAATCAGAGATGGAATTAAAAAATTCCTAGAATCAAATGAAAATGAAAACACATCATACCAAAACCTTTGGGACACAACAAAGGCAGTCCTCAGAGGACAATTTATAGCAATAGATGCACATATCCAAAAAGAAGAAAGGGACAAAATCAAAACATTAACTACAGAACTCAAACAAATAGAAAGAGAACAACAAAAAAAGCCTACAACCACCGGAAGAAAGGAAATAGTAAAGATCAGAGCAGAAATCAATGAAATAGAGAACAGAAAAACAATAGAAAGAATCAACAAAACCAAAAGTTGGTTCTTTGAAAGAATCAACAAAATCGACAAACCACTGGCCAGACTGACAAAAGAAAAACAGCAGAGGGCACAAATAACCCAAATAAGAAATGAAATGGGGGACATTACAACAGACCCAACTGAAAAAAAAAGGATTATAACAGAATATTATGAAAAACTATATTCCAACAAATTTGAAAACCTAGAGGAAATGGATAAATTTCTAGAAACATACGGCCTACCCAAACTACAACAAAGTGATATTGAAAATCTGAACAGACCCATAACAAGAGAAGAGATTGAAAAGGTAATAAAAAAACTCCCAAGCAAAAAAAGCCCTGGCCCAGATGGCTTCACTGGAGAATTCTACAAAACATTTACAGAAGAGCTCGTACCAGTTCTACTCAAGTTATTTCAGAGCATAGAAGAGGAAGCAACACTTCCAAATTCATTCTATGAAGCCAGCATAACGCTGATACCAAAACCAGGCAAAGACATCACAAAAAAAGAAAATTACAGACCAATATCTCTCATGAATATAGATGCAAAAATTCTGAACAAAATTTTAGCCAATAGAATTCAGTATCATATCAAAAAAATAATACACCACGACCAAGTAGGATTCATACCAGGTATGCAAGGATGGTTTAACATTAGAAAATCCATCAACGTAATCCACCACATAAATAAAAGGAAAGAAAAAAATCACATGATTATCTCTATTGATGCAGAAAAGGCATTTGACAAAGTCCAACACCCATTCCTGATAAAAGCTCTCAATAAAATAGGTATAGAAGGGAAATTTCTCAACATCATAAAGGGCATCTATGCAAAACCAACAGCCAACATCATTCTTAATGGAGAAAGGCTGAAAACATTCCCCCTGAAAACAGGAACAAGACAAGGATGCCCTTTATCACCACTCCTATTTAACATTGTGCTGGAAGTTCTCGCTAGAGCAGTAAGGCAAGAGAAAGAAATAAAGGGCATCCAAATTGGTAATGAAGAAGTTAAACTCTCCCTGTTTGCAGATGATATGATACTATACATAGAAAACCCTAAAGACTCCACGAGAAATTTACTGGAACTAATAGAAAGATTCAGCAGAGTAGCAGGATACAAGATAAACATTCAAAAATCAGTTGGATTCCTATACACCAGTAAAGAGAACGATGAAAAGGAGATCAGGAAATCAATACCATTTTCAATAGCCCCTAAAAAGATAAAATACTTGGGAATAAATCTGACCAGGAATATTAAAGACCTATACAAAGAAAACTACAAAACACTGCTGCATGAAACCCAAAGGGATCTACATAAATGGAAAAACATACCATGCTCATGGATAGGCAGACTCAACATTGTGAAAATGGCAATTCTACCTAAAGCAATTTACAAATACAATGCAATTCCGATACAAATACCAACAACATTCTTCAAAGAGATGGAAAAACTAATTATTAACTTTATATGGAAAGGGAAGAAACCCCGAATAAGTAAAGCACTACTGAAGAAGAAGAATAAAGTTGGAGGACTCACACTACCTGACTTGAGAACCTACTATACAGCTACAGTACTCAAAACAGCCTGGTACTGGTACAACAACAGAGACATTGACCAATGGAACAGAATTGAGAACCCAGATGTAAATCCATCCACCTACGGTCACCTGATCTTTGACAAGGGCCCAAAATACATCAAATGGGGAAAAGACAGTCTTTTTAACAAATGGTGCTGGCAAAACTGGATATCCATTTGTAGAAAAATGAAACAGGACCCATACCTCACACCATATACAAAAACTACTTCAAAATGGATCAAAGACCTGAATATAAAGCCTCAAACTATAAAATTCATAGAAGAAAAAATAGGACCAACACTTCAGACCTTAATACATGGCTTTAACAGGATACAAACCATAAACATCAACACAAAAAACCCAACAGATAAACTAGATAATTGGGATCTTCTAAAAATCAAACATCTATGCTCTTCAAAAGATTTCACCAAAAGAGTTAAAAGAGAACCTACAGACTGGGAAAAAATTTTTGGACAGTACAAGTCAGACAAAGGTCTAATCTCCATAATCTACAAGAAAATCCAACACCTCTACAACAAAAAGACAACCAATCCTATCAAAAAATGGGCAAAGGAAATGAACAGACACTTCACCAAGGAAGACATTCAAATGGCCAACAGACACATGAGGAAATGCTCGCGATCACTAGCCATTAGAGAAATGCAAATTAAAACCACAATGAGATACCATCTCACCCCGGCATTACTGGCACGAATCAAAAACACTGGAAATAACAAATGTTGGAGGGGCTGTGGGGAGACGGGAACTCTTATACACTGCTGGTGGGAATGAAAAATGATACAGCCATTTTGGAAAATGATATGGCGTTTCCTCAGAAAGCTAGAAATAGACGTACCATTCGATCCAGCAATCCCACTCCTAGGAATATATCCTAGAGAAATAAGAGTCATCACTCGAATAGACATATGCACACCTATGTTCATGGCAGCATTATTCACAATAGCAAAACGATGGAAACAACCTCAATGTCCATCAACAGACGAATGGATACACAAACTATGGTACATACACACAATGGAGTACTATGCAACGAGAAAGAACAATGAATCGGTGAACCATCTCATAACATGGATGAAACTGGAGGACATCATGCTGAGTGAAATAAGTCAATCACAAAAGGACAAATATTGTATGAGACCTCTATTGTAAAAACCCATGAAAAAATTCACATGCAAAATGTAACAATCCTTGTTGGTTACCAGGGATGGGAGGGGGGGGGAATACTAAATAGGTAATAGGTAAGTGGTAACTTGGGTGAGAGATGAGATAGTACATAGTACAGGGGAAACTAACACAACCTGCACAAGGAAAGGTCATGGAGGCCCTATAGACACATCCAAACCCCCCGAGGGACTGAGTTGTTGGACGGAGGGCTCTGGGGACCATGATCTCGGGGAACATCTAGCTCAATTGGCATGACACTACTTATAAAGATAATGCTCTACATTCTACCTTGGTGAGTAGTGTCTGGGGTCTTAAAAGCCTATGAGCGGCCATCTAAGATACTCCACTGATCTCATCCCTTCGGGAACAAGGGAGAACGAAGAGAACAGGATACAAGGTAAAGATTAGTCCGAAGGACTAATGGTCCACAGCTACCAAGGCCTCCACGGGACTGAGCCCAGTACAGCTGGATGGTGCCCGGCTACCACCAATGACTCCTCTGACCAGGATCACAACAGAGGGTTCTGGGCAGAGCTGGAGTAGGATGTAGAGTATAATTTTAACTCCCAAAAAAAAAAAAAAAAAAAAGAAGACCAGATATACTGGCCTAAAGAATACTAGAGAAACCTCGAGAGTGTGGCCCCCAGACACCCTTTCAGCTCAGAGGGGAAGTTACCTTCAAGGTTCGATGTTAAGCCTGGGAATGGACACCCCAGTAAAACTAAATGGGACTAACGATGTACAGGAGTCCGGTGACAAGGGCCAGAAGGCAGAGGGAGAGTAGGAAACTGATGATAAGGAACACAAATTGAATAAGGACACTGTCGATGTATTGTGAGATTGTTGACCACTGCTATAGGGCAACATTTGTAGTAACTATTAAATGGGAGGCTGTTTTGTCCTGTAAGCCTTCATCTTGGGCGAGAATGGCAGCACAATTGGAAGAGCATAGTCAATATCACTTAAATGTGTAAGTAAAAAGTTTTGAAATGGTGTTTAAATAAAATAAAAATAAATAAATAAATAAATAAATAAATAAACAAATGAGACTAAAGAGGTACAATAGTCCACTGACAAGGTCCAGAAGACAGAAGGGGACAAGGAAGCCCCCTGGTGATAGGGAACACAAGGTGGAGTAAGGATATTCTTGATGTGCTGTGAGATTGTTAACCATTGTCATAGGGCAACATGTGTAGTAACTGTTAAATGAAAAACTATTTTTTCTGTAAGCCTTCATCTTAAGTGAGAATAACAGCACAGTTGGAAGAGCGTAGTCAATGTCACTGAACTGTGAATGTAGAAATTTTTGAAAAACGGTGTATCTTTGGCCATCTGTAATTTTCATCAAAAAATAAGGTTGAGAATTTAGAGGCTTAATACGTTGTGGGGTTGTTAACCAATGTCAAAAAACAACATGTGTACTACTATTTCATGAGAAACTATTTGCTCTGTAAGCTTTCACCTGAAGTACAATAAAATATATATTAAAAAAAAAAAAAAAAAAAAAAAGACCAGATTTACTGGCCTAAAAGAGACTGGAGAAACCCCGAGAATAGGGCCCCCAGACACTCTTTTAGCTCAGTGGTGAAGTCACTTTCAAGGTTTACTGTTCAGCCGGGGATTGGACAGCCCCATAACACAAAACAGGACTAATGAGGCACAGCAGTCCAGGGAGAAGGACTAGAAGGCAGAAGGGGACAGGAAAGCTGGTGATAGGGAACCCAAGGTTGAGTAAGGACAGTGTTGACATGTAGTGGGGTTGTTAACCATTGTCATAGGGCAACATGTGTATTAACTGTTTAATGAGACACTATTTTGTTCTGTAAACCTTCAGCTAAAGTGAGAATAGCAGCACAACAGAAAGAACATAATTGTTGTCACTGAACTGAGTATGTAGAAATTTTTGAAATGGTGTATCTTTGGCTACGTATATTTTCAACAACAAAAGAAAAGGTCGATGGGGGAGAGGTTTGACATGTCGTGGGGTTGTTAACCAATATCATGAAACAATATGTGTACTGATTGTTTAATGAGAAACTATTTGTTCTGTAAACCTTCACCTGAAGTACAGTAAAAAAGAAAAAAAAAAGTCAGAAATTTCAGTGACTTACTATAGCAGAGTTATTTCTTATTCACATAAAGTTCAAGTGGCAGTTGGCTCACGGATTTCTATGCAGTAATTCAACCAGGCTCCTTCATCACTCAGTACCTCTGACTCCTTTGTTTGCACCCAAGAGACAAGGAAAATAAGAGTGTAGAAGTCAGGTCTCTTAAACGTAGGGGCTGGAATTCAAAGTTTCACCTCCACTCACAGGACAAGGGCTCACCAAGATGCAAAGGACACTGGGAAATACAGTCCCTGGCTAGGAGCCACTTCTTTACAATAATTCTGCCTGAAAGAAGAGGGCAGTCATCTCTCTGTGGGGAGCTGACCATCTATGCCCCACCGTCAACCTCTAGGCTTCTCCTTAGCTAAACTAACATAAAGTATGAGGGCAAAATGAAGATCTTTTCAGGCAAACAATAAGTAAAAAGCTTGCCAGCAAACCACACTAGAGGAACTTCTGCAAAATGTAGTTTAATAGAAAGGAAAATTATTTCAGATGGAAGATCTAAAGCACAAAAAAGGAATGAATAGTAATGAAATTAAGGCGTATTTTGGAAAATCTAAATATACATTGACTTTATAACAGTAATAGTATCTATTTTTCAGTTCACAAAACCAAGTTGGAGCTAAAATACTGCTACTCAGAAATAAAAAAGAAATTAACAAGGATAAATTTCACAAGCATTATGCTTAGTGAAAGAAGCCAGACACAAAGGATTGTATGAATCCATTTACATAAAATTCTTACAAAGGCAAAACTATAGTGACAGAAAATAGATCAGTGGTTGCCTGCCAGTGGCCAGGGTGGCAGGCAGGAGACTGACTACAAAGGGGCATGAGGAAACGTGGAAAGGAAATGCTGCATATCTTGGTGTGTGGGTTACATGCCTGTGTTGTTGTTGATGTGTGTTGTCGAGTTGATTCCAACTCATAGAGACCCTATATGACAGAGTAGAACTGCCCCATAGGGTTTCCTAGGCTGTAATCTTTATGCGAGCAGACTGGCAGGTCTTTTCTCCTGCGGAGCTGCTGGTGGGTTCAAACTGACCCTTTAGTTAGCAGCTGAGCACTTAACCATTGCACTACCGGGGCTCCTTTACATACCTGTATTTTGAAAATATTGATTCTTCTCATAATATCATACAGCCTTATTTCTTAACACCACAGTTCTTGGGATATGAATTTATGCTACCTTTGAGGCCAGGAAAACCCATACCCAAATTGGACTGTTCCTGGTGTAGGACAAATGCATCATACTCATACTCACAGTAATTATGATAATAATAGATGATTTGTATTGGTTGGCACTAAGTGAAGTTTATACACATTCCTGTACTTAATCCTCACAACAGTTCAGTGTTTTCATCCCAAATAACCTTTTTATATTTAAGGGAAGTAGGATTCAGAAAGATTAAATAATCTTCCTTGTAATTTCCACCAATGAATGAGGCACATTTATTCTGACCTAGAAATATTCAGAAGATTGATATATTCTGCAGTATTTTCAGCAAAGACAAACCTGTATCTAGATGATAGTATGAATAGTAAGTCTCCAATTTTAGGTAGTAAAACAAAAATATTACTGAATTGTTTTTCATTTCAAGGTTGTAATTATCCAGTAGCCTAAGAAAAAGGCACAGAAAAAACATACAGCACTAGATTCCTTCAGGAGTCCCGGTGGCGCAGTGGTTAAGAGCTCGGCTGCTAACTAAAAGATCAGCAGTATAAATCCACCAGCCACTCCTTGGAAATTCTATGGGGCAGTTCTACTCTTGTCTCATAGGGTCACTATGAGTCAGAAGCGACTCGACAGCAACAGGTTTGGTTTTGGCTTTTGGTTTGTCTCCTTCAAGAAAGTCTTATATTTATATTTGGAGGCATTCAGAAACATTAGCTAGGAGCCTGTCAAGTACTACTTCTGTAGAGTGGTTAAATAAAAACCCTAATCTAGTCCTCTGGGTGTTTTCCCAAAGAACCTCCTATAGCCAGGGCGATTGGTACTACTTCAACCAAGGCAACAGCTTGCATGGTAAAAATAGAATATGTTGAAGTGGACCTCTTAGTCACCATTAAAGGGGCCACCTGGCCAGTCTGAGGTCAGAGAAAAGAAATAGTGTCTAGATAGAATAAAGAATGATTTAGTAAATCTACTGTAGTGCAATACGATCGAATACTGCCAGAATGCCAAAAAGAATCTGTGGCCTAAACCATTTTTGAATACTCCTATTAAGGTGAGGGTTTCTGCAATAAAGACAGATGACTGAAAACAGACATTAGCTTCCTCACTTTGTATTTTAACACAGAGCATGTGTGATAAGAAGGAGGAGTGCATACACTTTCTCAAAATTCCGTTCTATGAGTTTTATTTATTTGACACCTATACATGAAACACGATAGGGAAACTGCTTCCCAGGCTGAGGTGGTGGTGGTTAGCTGCTGCGGAGTTGGCCCCTGACTCACGGTGACCCCCCCAAGCACAACAGGGTCAAAACTGGTACTAGGATCAGGACCACTGTGATGTAAATGATAATCACTGGCTGATTTTTGGAAGTAAATCGACGGACCTTTCTTCCTAGTTTTTGTTAGCCTGGAAACTCCACCGAAACCTGCTCAGCATCACAAAACACACAAACCTCCTCTGACAGATGACTGACTGGCGGCTGTGCTTGAGGTGCATTGGCTCGGAATCGAACCCTGCTCTCTCATATGGGAGTCCAGAATTCTACCGCTGAACCACCACTGCCCCTGGAGGCTGAGATTATGTGAAAAATATCTAATAAAAAAATTCTCAGTGTTATTTTTTAGAATTTTATATTATGTTTTTTTAGTGTTATTTTAATTAGCACTTCAAAAAAGCATTTATAATTTTACTTTAGGTGTTAATTATTGTCAACTGAATAGTTATTAAAGGCAGAAGGACAATTCATGATTATCACAAAAGCCATCTTACAGAGTTAATGGTATTGCTGTATGTCCTGCTGGCTCATTGCTGAGTATGCCATGAGGTTCATTCATTTGCTTCTATTTTAAGCATTTGTCCCTGGGCTCTCCCCCTAAATGAGGAAAAGTTTGAAAAAAGTATACTTCAGAGCTCAGAAGCATCTTAGGAATGATCTCAATGATGAAAAAAAATTACAAGTTAAGGAACGGAAGTGCTAAGTAAAAGCCATCATATACGTTTACAACTTAAATCCTTCACGTGAAATTACTGAACGCCATTTATCAACGGTGTGATGGGATGGGTCATACCAGTTACCATACCTTAAGCTGTAGAGACAAAGACTCTCCCCACAAGGAGTTCATCAGACAGAACAGCTTACTTCCACTGGAACTTAATGTGTCCAGTCAATGCACCAAACACTCAATCAGCATTACTCCCTTTAATTCTCACAGTAATCTGATAAGGTTCATATTGTAATTTTCCCAGAAGTTATAATTTCATAGGAGTCCCTGGCTAACACAAATGGTTAAGTGCTCTCTGCTAACTGAAAGTCTGCTGGTTCAAGTCCACCCAGAGATACTTGGAAGAAAGGCCTGGTGATCTACTTCTGAAAAATCAGCCTTTGAAAATCCGGTGGAACACAGTTCTACTCTGGCACACATGGGGTCACCACGAGTTGGAATCCACCAGATGGCAACTGGTATAACTTCACGTGAAAACAAAGCCATTAAAATAATTTGTATGCAAGGGCACATGCATGGGTTAAAATTCAAGGTGACAGGAAGAACAAACAATTGAGTAGGGTAAAATTGGAGAGACTATAGTAAGTCTGGAAGACAAGACTTGAACAGAGTCTGTTACAGATGGAAGAAAAAGCACATTATTTGTTACAGAGTTAGTAATTACAGACCACTGTATTTCTGAGTTTCATGCTTTGGAACACAAAAATTACAAAATGTCAGCCTCGTTGACAAAGGCAGAATTTTATCTCTGAGGTGTTTTGACTGCTAATCTGGGATACCAAGGCCTCTCAACCCAATGGTGAGTGAAGTGTTAAACCCCTGTAACTTCATAATATGAAATTAACTCAGTAAGCAGAGCTAACTGGCAGTTTCATGATAAGATAAAACTTTCCCTTTCATTGGGATATACTGAAGAACTTTCTCTTTATGAAAAAGAATAGATGGCTAAGATTCTCAATTTAAATAAATTTACTAGAATCAGGGGGGTTACCCTAGAACCACGAAGACCAGTAAATCCTGCCCTCATTTTCTTTAGTAAATGTGTCAAGCAGTCTATATCCAGGGACAATGGTAAGTGGTAACTTTCCTCCTGGGTGGAAGGATCTGCAAATCTTAGAAAAAACAACTCACAGAAGGTCCCCATTTGCCCTGGTGGCCATTTGTTTTGGTTATCTTTATTGAAAACGCTCCCTTTGGATAAATTACTATTAAAAAAAAATTATGTGTCAGATTACCTATTTTTCCCTGAATAATGAAAAAGGCAAACGGATATTTTCCATAATCTCTCGCTAATGATATTTCATACAACATAATTTTACATGAAAGATTCTACAATTATTTTTATAAAATAGGATCACAAAGTGAATACATAATGATGAATTCAAACCCTTCAGTGAGCTGCTGCCTTGGGCAGGCAAAGCTGGAGTTCTGGGAAGACTGACCCAGGAATTGGCAAGGGAAATGACCCTCCCCCCACATAGTGTCATCCAGCAGAGAGAAGGCCCAAAAATTCAGCCTCCAAGCTTGCCAGCAGAAGTCAACAGGGCCGCTGTTTCCCGACCCCCGAGTTGCGGCGTGGTTTGTGCGGGTGTCTCCGCGTAAAGCACGCGGAGAGACACAGCAGTGAATCGGCCTCGTCCAGGTTTCGTTAAGGGAATGACGGCACACACCACCTCCAGGGGCGGAGATGCTGGTCACAGAGACTCCATCTTAGATTCCCTGGGCGCACTAAGGGCTCCTCCAAATCACGTGCCCGGGCTCAGAGTTACACGTCTCTCAACAACGCCCCAAGTAACACAAGAACATTGACAGCCCTCACTGCTGTTTCTCAGACGTTTGTTTCCAATAGCTGCCATTTACTGAGCTAAACCCTGCAATCCCCGTCCTTTGCGTACATTATCTCATTTAGTCTTTATTGGCACCTGTGAAGTAATACTTCTCAAAGCAACAAAGAGAACGTCCAGAAATTAGCACGTGGCAGAGCTAAGACTGAACCCCGTAGCCTATAAAACCCCATAGCCACTGTATCCGTGGTGAGGTAGATTGTAAATACCTTGCTATTAATAATATTAAAACACTAATATTTGAATATCGTTGATATTTATTGGGATATGACTCATGTGTTTAAATGCACCCGTTTGAAGCGTAGAGTTCCGTGGGTTCTGTTAAATGCACATGCGTGCGTAACCCAAACCACCTGTATCATTTCCCTCACCCCAGGGAGTTCCCTTGGGCCCTTCTGCAGGTGAACCTCCTCACTCGCAGCCCAAAGGCACCATATGCTCTAATTTAGAACATTATAGCTTAGTTTTGCTTTTTTGTGGAACTTCGTACCAATGGAAACATGTAATATTCTCTTTTATGTCTGGATTCTTTCACTCACCGTTACGTTTTTTGAGATTCATCTATGCTGTTACATGTATCTTTTTTTATTAAAAGAAAGGAAGTGTTGCCATGCAGTCACTTCTGACTCATGGCCACCCCATGTGTATCAGAGTAGAACTGTGCTCCACAGGGTTTTCAGCGGCTAATTTTTTGGAAGTAGATTACCTGGCCTTTCTTCCAAGGCACCTCTCCGTGGACTTGAACTCCAATGTTTCAGGTAGCAGCCAAGCACATTAACTGCTTGCACCACCCAGGGACTATCCTTTTTACTGCTGATTGTATGTATATCCCACAACTTGAATATTCACGGATTGATGGGCATTTGGATTATTTCCAGTTTTGTGGTCTTATGAATAAAGCTACAATGAACGTACATCTACATTTCTTTTGTGGGAATATATTTTCATTTATCCTGAGTAAACACCTAGGAGTATAATTGCTGAATCATAGCGTATTTATGACAGAATTGCTTATCACATTATAGTCCCACTAGCAATGTAAGAGAATTTCATTTGCTCTACATCTTTGTTAAGGGGCCTTCTGACCTTTTTAGCCCTCCTCCATGTGTGTGACAGGTGCCCTAGCGGCACAGTGGTTAAGAGCTCTGTTGCCTACCAGAAGGTCGGCGGTTCTAACCCGCCAGCCACCGCATGGGAGCAAGATGTGGCAGTGGCAGTCTACTTCCTAAAGATTACAGTCGTGAAACCCCTATGGGGTACTTCTACTCTGTCCTAGAGGGCTGCTGAGTCAGAATAGACGTGACTGCCACAACAACGCATGTGACGTGGCATTTTATGGTAGTTTAATTTTCATTTCCCTGTTGAACATCTTGTCTTGTGTTTATTGATAATTACCATATTGTTTTGTTTGAAGATTCTGTTCAAAACTTTTGTCTTTTTTATTACTGAGTTGTAGAACAATATATTTTCTCCCAGTTTGTGGCTCGACTTTTTAGTTTCTTAACAGTTTTTGAAGAACGGAGGCTTAATTTTTTTTTTAATTTCCTCTGAAGCACTTTAATATGTATTACGCATTTTAATATTTTTCCATCAACCTCGCATATACATAACACTTTTTAGTTTCTCAGAGTTTATTTTATAGAAAATATATTTTAAAAACTGTTATTTGGTAGTTTTGACAAGGGTTTATGCTGATGTTCAGGAAAAAAATCAGACTTGTTGGCATCCATTTTCTTAAATCATGGGAGAACTGAAGAGGAAGGAAAGCAAACTATAAGCAAGACATAGAACAGATAGATACCTTTCTTTCCTCCTCTCTCTCTCTGTAACTGTTGGAGGCTATAGTAGCCCATTTGCTTTCTCAATTCCCCTAACTCTTTTTGCAAAGACTTCCTTTTGGGATGTGAGGACACTGACATCTCTCCGTTCCTCAGCTTGCCTTCCGCTAGGGTTTTGACAGAGATTTCCTTGAATGCGGGGTAGGTGCGGGGGGAAGGAGAACAACAACAAAAACCAAATTTTAAAAACCCTCTCCCCGTGTGTGCTGGGCCCTCTTTCCACACTTAGCCCGACGTGCCCTGAGCCCGGGGATCCGCAGGGTATGAAAGCGCACGGTCCTCTCAGGTCTTTTCTGAGCGCGAGTCTCGCCCTGGGCATACGCGTGGCTTTCTCACTGCCCTGCTCCCCCAACATGGTGCTTTGGAATGCCCAAATTTCCCAAAGAAATTCTCTCCCTGGCTCCTCCTGGCAGTCTTTGCGCGTCTATTGTATGCCTTAAACGCACTCTTTAGCTCTGGCTGACTACAGGAGGTCACAGCCCTCAGGTATTGCCTGCTGCCCCTCCACCCTTCAGGAGCTCCGAGATGGCCAAACCTAGACTAGGCTCTTGCTTCAGACCTTCAGACAGCCCCTCGACAAGTCACAGCAAACACACACAAGGGGCAAAGAAAGTCTGCTCGGCTCCCTCCGGAGCCAGGGACCCAGCGTCTCTCAGGGACCGCAGCTCCGCAGCTTCCCCAGCACCAAGCCAGGGAGGGGTGGGGCGCAGGCACCTAGAAAACGAAAGTTCTCCTACCGTTTTGAAGTCGACTTTTTCTAGATTCAGCTTTTGCTTAGTTGTTGTAACCCTTTCCAGAGTTTGGACAAAGTTGTTTCTGCCAGTTTCTGCGCTGTTTTTGTTGGAGGATAGATGTGTGGAGTTGCTGGCACCTACCGTCTTGCTCTGGATCCAGAAAGAATGCTGATTGCATTATTTGAGCTCTTGAAACCTGCCACATCTGAAGCCAATTACTCGAGGATTTTTAAGTGATATGAGGCCAGAAAAAAAAAAAACATTGTTGAGTTTATTCCGACTCATGGCAACTCTATGTGTGACAGTAGGACTGTGCTCCATAGGGTATTCAGTGGCTGATTTTTTGGAAGTAGATTGCCAGGCCTTTCTTCCAGGGCACCTCTGGGTGTATCAAACCACCAATCTTTCTGTGAGCAGCTGAGTGCATTAACCATTTGCACCACGAAGGGACTCCATGTAAGCCAATAAATCCTCCTTTTTCCTTAAGACACTATGAACTCAGTTTCTAACATTTACAATCTAAAGATCAAAATGCGTACCCCCATTTCTTTTTTTCTTTTTATTGTTGTGCTTTAAGTGAAAATTTACAATTCAAGTTAGTCTCTCATACAAAAATTTATACATACATTGTTTTGTGACCCTACTTGCTTTCCCTATACTGTGACAGCACACTCTTCCTTTCCACCCCTGATTTCCCGTGTCCATTCAACCAGCTCCTGACGCTCTCTGCCTTCTTGTCTCACCTCTGGAGGAGAGCTGCTCAGTTAATCTCATGTGTTTACTTGAGCTAAGAAGTACACTCTTCATGAGTATCATTTTATGTCCCATAGTGCAGTCTAATCTTTGTCTGAAGAGTTGGCCTAGGGAGTGGTTTTAATTTTTGGCTAACAGAGAGCCAGGGGGGGCCACATCTCCCAGGGTCCCTCCAGTGTCAATCAAAGCATAAGGTCTGGTCTTTTTACTAGAATTTGAGTTATGCACCCCACTTTTCTCCTGCTCCGTCAGGAACTCTCTGTTGTGTTCCCTGTCAGGACAGTCATTGGTGGTAGCCGGGCACCATCTAGTTCTTCTGGTCTCAGGCTGATGAAGTCTCTGGTTTATGTGGCCCTTTCTGTCTCCTGGGCTAATGCTTTCCTTGTGTCCATGGTGTTCTTCATTCTCCTTTACTCCAGGTGGGTCGGGACCAATTGATGCATCTAAGATGGCAGCTCGCTACCTTTTAAGACCCCAGACACCGCTCACCAAAGTGGGATGCAGAACATTTTCTTAAAAAACTTTGTTATGCCAATTGACCTAGATGTCCCCTGAAACCATGGTCCCCAGACCCCCGCCCCTGCTACTCTGTCCCTTGATGTGTTTGGTTGTATTCCAGAAATTTCTTAGCTTTGGCTTAGTGCAGTTGTGCTGACTTCCCCTGTAGTGTGTGCTGTCCTTCCCTTCAACTAAGATAATTCTTGTTTACTTTCTAGTTATTGAATACCCCTCTCCCTCCCTCCCCCCACTCATAACCATCAAAGAATGTTGTCTTCTGTCTTTAAACCTTTTCTTGGGTTTTTATAATAGCGGTCTTATACAATGTTTGTCCTTTTGCGACTAAGTTCACTCAGCATAGTACAGAGGTTTAAATTTTGGTGAAGACTATTTTATCAATCTTTTTTCTTTTGTGGTTAGTCCTTTCATCTCCTGTGTAAGAAATCTCTCCCTAAGCCAAGGTCATAAACATATTCATCTATATTTTGTAGAAGCTTTTAATTTATCCATTACATTTAGGTTTGTGATCCATACTAAATTAATTTTCTGTGAGGTAGTATTGAGATTTATTTTTTCTTCATGAGATTCTCCAGTTGTTAAAGAAACATTTGTTGAATAGACTATTCATTAACATTGAATTACTTCAGTGCCTTTACTGAAAATCAGTTTACTATATATATGTGAATTTATTTTCACATTTCCTCTTCTTTTCCACTGATTTCATTGCCTACCCTTTATGCCAATACAATATTGTCCTGATTACAATAGCTTTATGATAAATTTTGAAACCAGTCAGTGGAAGTCTTTGACCTTAGTTCCTTGTTTTGAGTTGAATTGTGTCCCCCCAAAATGTGTGTCAACTTGGCTAGGCCATGATTCCCAGTATTGTGTAGTTGTCCACCATTTTGTGATTGAATATAATTATCTTATGTGCTGTAAAACCTAACAAACCTCTATGGTGTTAATCAGGCAGCATTAGAGACAGTTATGTTAAATGCCATGCATCTGTCAGTTGGCCTTACTGTGGTGGCTTGCATGTAGCTGTAATGCTGGAAGCTATGTCACTAGTATTTTAAATACCAGCAGGATTACCCATGGTGGACAGGTTTCACGGGAGTTTCCAGGCTGAGACAGACTAGGACAAAGGACCTGGTGACCTACTTCTGAAAAAACTGGCCAGCAGAAACCTTATGAATAGCGGTGGAACATTGTCTGGTATAGTGCTGGAAAATGAGCTCTCAGGGTAGGAAGGCACTCAAAATACGACTGGGGTACAAATGTGGATCTCTTCCAGTCAGTGGCCAGGTAGCTAGCTGTCTTCCAAATTTCTTGGCATAAATGAGTGAGGACCTCCAGCACTGCATCCATTTGTTGAAATAGCTCAATTGGTATTCCATCAACTCCTGGAGCCTTGTTTTTCACCAATGCCTTCAGTGCAGCTTGGACTTCTTCCTTCATTACCATCAGTTCTTGATCATGTGCTACCTCCTGAAACGGTTGAAAGTCAACCAGTTCTTTTTGGTACAGTGACTCTGTGTATTCCTTCCATCTTCTTTTGATGCTACCTGCATTGTTTAATGCTTTCCCAGTAGAATCCTTCAGTATTACAACTCGAGGCTTGAATTATTCCTTCATTTCTTTCAGCTTCGGAAATGCCACATTGTTCTTCCCTTTAGGTTTTCTATCTCCAGGTCTGCACATGTCATTGTAATACTTTACTTTGTCTTCTCAAGCAGCCCTTTGAAATCTTCTGTTCAGCTCTTTTACTTCATCATTTCTTCCTTTCACTTTAGCTACTCTACATTCAAGAGCAAGTTTCAGAGTCTCTTCCAGCATCCATTTTGGTTTTTTCCTTCTTTCCTGTCTTTTTTTTTTTTTTTTTTTTTTTGTACTTTAGGTGAAAGTTTACAGCTCAAGTGAATTTCTCACTCAAAAATTTATACAATGTATTGTTTTGTGACATCGGTTGCAATTCCCACAATATGAAAGCACCCTCCCCCTTTCCACCCTGGGTTCCCTGTGTCTATTCATTCCATTCCTCACCCTCCTCCTGCCGTCTTATCCTGCTTTGGGGCAGGAGCTGCCCATTTTCTTTCCTGTCTTTTTAATGACTTCTTGCTTTCCTCATGTTTGATGTCCTTGATGTCATTCCACAGCTCCTCTGATCTTTGGTCATTAGTATTTGATGCATCAAATCTATCCTTGAGATGGTCTCTAAATTCACATGGAATATATTCAAGGCCATACCTTGGCTCTTGTGGACTTATTCTAATTTTCTTCAGCTTCAAGTTGAATTAGCATATGAGAAGTTCTGTTCCACAGTCGGCCCCTGGCCTTGTTCTGACTGATGATGATACTGAGCTTTTCCATCTCCTCTTTCCACAGATGCAGTTGATTTGATTCCTGTGTTTTCCATCTGGTGAGGTCCCGGTGGATCGTCACCACTTATGTTGTTGAAAAAAGGTATTTTCAATGAAGAAGTGGTTGGTCTCGCAAAATTCCATCATGCACTCTCTGGTGTCATTTCTATCACCAATGCCATATTTTCAAACTACCAATCCTTCTTCTTTGTTTCCAACTTTCATATTCCATTTGCTAGTAATTATCAACGCATCTTGATTGTATGTTTGATGAATTTCAGACTGCAGAAGTTGGTAAAAATTTTCAATTTCTTCATCTTTGGCCATAGTGGTTGGTGCATAAATTTGAATAATAGTTATATTAACTGGTTTTCCTTGTAGGCATATGGATAGTATCCTATGACTGACAGCGTTGTACTTCAGAATCGATGTTGAAATGTTCTTTTTGACGATGAACGCAATGCCATTCTTCTTTAATTTGTCATTCTCAGCTTAGGAGACCACATGATTGTCTGATTCAAAATGGCCAATACCAGTCCATTTCGGCTCACTAATGCCTAGGATATCGATGTTTATGCATTCCATTTCATTTTTGATTACTTACAATTTTCCTGGATTCATACTTCATACATACCACATTCTAATTATTAATGTACGTTTGCAGCTATTTCTTCTCATTTTGAGTCGTGCCACATCAGCAAATGAAGGTCCCGAAAGCTTGCTCCAACCACGTCATTAAGGTTGACTCTACTTGGAGGAGACAGCTCTTCCCCAGTCGAATTTAAGTACCTTCCATCTTCTGGCACTATATCAGGCAATGTTCCGCTACTATTCATAAGGTTTTCACTGGCCAATTTTTTCAGAAGTAGACCGCTAGGTCCTTCTTCCTAGTCTGTCTTAGTGTGGAAGCTCTGCTGCAACCTGTCCACCAAGGGTGACCACCCTGGTATTTTAAATACTGGTGGCAAAGCTTCCAGTATCACAGCAACATGAAATCCACCACAGTACAACAAACTGACAGACACGTGATAGGCCAGTTTTTTAATAGTTTCTATTTCTATGTTGAGAACTTTTATTTTTTTCATTCATTTCATGTGTGTTTATCATTAGTTTGTGGAACACAATTACATTGGCTGCTTTAAACTCTTTGATTAAAAAATTCCAACAACTGAGTCTTTTCCCATATTGTCTTTTTCCTTGAAAATTGGTCACATTTCCTGGGTCTTTTTATGTCAAGTAATTTTGAATTGAATCATGGATATTTTGGGTATTAGGTTGTGTAACCTCTGAGTACAGTCTTCTGGAAAATGTTGATTTTGTTCTTGTTGATCTAGTAGATAAGCAATCCAGACAGGTTCAGAATACACATTCTGTCTTGCCTTCTGTGGGTGGTGGTTCTAATTTCAGTTTAGTTTTCAAAGTTTTGATTTTATGAGACTTAAGCCATGATTTAAAACTTAGTTATCAGCACATTTTCTGTGTTGATTTTTGTCAGTCTTTTGCATTCATGGCTAACAGGTGAGCCCAAGACATGTAGGTGTATGTATAGAGTTAGAAAATCCACTCTCCAGAATTTCCCCACACTCTCTCTCCTGCATGAGGCCCCATTTGCAGATACTTCTGGTCAGAAATAATGGGACTTCTCCTGGTGGTGCAGTGGTTAAGAACTTGGCTGCTAACCAAAAACGGGTTGGCAGTTTGAGTCCACCAGCCGCTCCTTGGAAACCTTATGGGGCCGTTTTACTCTGTATTATAGGGTCACCATGAGTCAGAATTGACTCAACGGCGGTGGGCTTGGTTTGTTGTTTTTTTTTTTGTATTGCAGTTAGGGAGCCCTGGTTGTGTAGTGGTTAAGAGCTATGGCCGCTAACTGAAACGTCGGCAGTTGGAATCCTCCAGCCGCTCCTGGGAACCCTCTGGGGCAGTTCTACTCTGTCCTATAGGTCATTTTGAGTCGTCATCAATGCGACGGCAATGGATTTGGTTTTTGGGGTGGTTATTGAAGTTATAGCTTTCCTTACCACTGTTCCTCTATGCAGCCAGGTAACTGGGGCCTGCCTTCAAGGTAAAGTCATGAAAGAAGAGGGGAAAAACAAACAAACAAAAAACCTTACCCCTTACGTGGGTTGCCTCTTTAAGTTTTCACTTCCTGCCACAAGCCATCTACTTTTGTGCACTTTTCAGAATACTCAGGTAGTTGATTTTTATCTAGATTTTTTAGTTGTAATTAGTAGGAGAGATAGGTTATAGTGGGCTTATCTTTGTATGGACAAAGCAGAACTTTGTATCAACATTTGTTTATCTAAAAATGTCTTTATTTTGCCTTTATTTTTTTGAAGCTATTTTCTAGTTATGGGCATCTAGGTTGACTGACATTTTTTAGCACTTTAAAGATGCTGTTCTATTTTCTCTGACCGACAAATGCTATGATGAGAAGATAGTACTTATTCTTTTTTGGAATTCTCCTGTATCTAATGTATCTCTTTGCTTCTTTAAGACATGTTCCTTTATCATTTATTTCTGTAATTTGTTTTCTGTGATGTGCCTAAATATAGTTTTCTTTCTATTTGTCTTGACTGGTCATTGCTGAGCTTTCTGGATCTATGAGTTTCTATTTTTAATTAAAGTGGAATATCATTTTTTGGCCAATATTTCCTGAAATATTTTTCAGACCCATTCTCTCACTTCTTCCCTCTGAGATTTCAGTCATGAGAATGTTAGATCATTTATTGCTGTTCCACAAATTACTGAGACTCTGGTTAATATTTTCAATCTTTTTCTTTATTTTCTTTCATTTGTATAATTTTTTTACTGACCATTCTTCACATTTAATAACCCTTTGTACTGTTTTAGCTGATCTGCTATGAATCTCACCAATGAATATTTGAATTGAAGTATGGCACTTTTAGTTTTAGGATTTCCTTTTTGTTCTGTTTTAAACTTTCTAAATCTCTCCAATTTTCTCCCATTATGTCTATCTTTTCCTGAAGAATCTTTAACATTTTAATAGTTATTTAAAATTCTTGACTTCCAACTTCAATGCCTTCGCTATTTGTCAGTCTCTTCTCTTGACTGATTTTTCTCTTGATCATAGGCCATATTTTCCTGTGTCTTCACATGTCTACTAATTTTTATTGTATTCTCTACGTTGTGCATGACACATTGTAGCAATTCTAGATTAATTTCTCCTCTTCTGAAGTTTGTCATGTTTTATTCCAGCAGGCATTAAATTGTTGGTCAATCACCTTGACCTTGTGGAGGTGAAGTTTTATGCTTTGTATCTATATCAGTTTTCCCTTAGTCCTGGGTGAATCTCTTATTCCCTGGATCTAATCTTTACTTCTGTGGCACGGCCTTTTAGAGTTTCAGTAGAAAGCCCAATGTGTTTACAAATGCTTTAATTTCAGATGACCTGATTTCCAACCTCTGTTTCCCCTGGGATGGGCAGCAGATGAAATGTCTGCTCACCTATTCAGCTTTCCAGCTTTTTTCCGCACTGGGTTTCATGGAGCATCCCCCATGCATGAACAGCTTGGGAATCCACCGAAAACGTGAGGAGTGTTCGCACTTATATTTGAAGGCTGACCTTCTGTGGGTTCCTCCTCTCAGGGAATCTTTTCAACTTCTTCTAGCTGCCCCTACATCAGGCCTGGAGAATACCCTCAGGGGAAAACCCATATAAAATCTCTTGTATATGTGGGATACCACCCATATATACAGAGATAAACAATCCATTTGGTCAATTTTTCTTTCTATTTTGTGATTAATCATTGCCCAATCTCTTTTGTATGCATGTGAGTGTGTGTATACTGAATTGTCTAGATGTTTAGTTTTCATATAATCACCATATGATTTGACTCTAACTTTATAGCAAAGGAAATAATGTAGTGAAAATGATTCACCGTTTTCAATTATAGATACCTAGAGACACAACAGAGCCCTGGTGGTGCAGTGGTAAGAGCTACGACTGCTAATCAAAAGGTCAGCAGTTCGAATCCACCAGCCATTCCTTGGAAACCCTATGGGGGAAGTTCTACTCTTCCCTGTAGGGTCACTATGAGTCAGAATCGACTTGATGGCAATGGGTTTTTTTAAAGACACAATCTATTTGATCAAAAAATTCCAAAAATTTATTATATCTTTAGGTGTTGTGGATAAGTATAAAGGTTGCAGTTGGTGAACTGTGTTCTATTTCTAGATCTTTCAAAAAAATAGCTGTGTGATTTTTGGGAAGTCACTTAATCTATTTTTCAAATAGATGCATCCTCTTATACACTGAACAAATCTGTCTTGCAAGAAGTACAGTCAGAATGCTCCTTAGAAGCAAGAATGGCAAGACTTCATCTCACGTACTTTGGAGATGTTATCAGGAGGGACCAGTCCCTGGAGAAGGACATCATGCTTGGTAAAGTAGAGGGTCAGCCAAAAAGAGGAAGAACCTCAGTGAGATGGACTGACATAGTGGCTGCAACAGTGGCCAAACAGCAATGACTGCGAGGATGGTGCAAGGTGCAAGATGGGGTAATGTTTAGTTTTGTTGTTCACAGGGTCGCTATAAGTCAGAACTCACTAAACGGCACCTAACAATAACAACAAATACTCTGAAAGATTGTAAGTTTTTCTGCCCTAATGCCACTGGTGGCATAAGAATTATCCATTTATTCATTCAAAAAGTATTTTCTGAATGCTTAATATATATGCCAAGCACTGTCTAGACATTGGAGATAAAACAGTAAACAAAATACCGATATTTTCCTTCCATGGAACTAACTTCAACTTTTAACAGTAAGTTCAAAATAGTGGAAATATAAATTGATACAAATTTTAGGGAAGGAGGCACACATCAAGGCATTAATTTTGTTGTATATTTTTACTAAGCAATGCTATTTGTGGAGTCTGGGAAACTAAGAATCCATTCAAAGATTTATTTATAATGGTTAATGATGAAAAAGAACTCTCATTTTCATAATAAAATTATGATTAGTTCAGAATGTTATAACCATATGACAATATATAATGTAGCCATTAAAACTATTGTTTGCAATGGATGTTTAATGATGTGGGAAAATGTTTATGATATAATGATAATTAGAAAAAATAAGATGGTATATGTGATGGTTAAGGTTATGTGTCAACTTGGCTAGACCATGATTCTCAATAGTTTGGCAGATATTATGTAATCATCCTTCATTTTGTGATCTGCTGTGAGTAGCCAATCAGTTAAAAGGGGAGTTTCCTTTGGGGTGTGGCCTGCATTCAATATATATGGATATTCTCGCAAAAGTCACTCTCTCTTGATCCTGCATCCAACTCGTCATCCTCTGACCTCCAGTTCCTGGGATGTGAATGAGCAGCCTTCTGACTGACCTGCCATTTTTGGGTTCATCATCCCCTGCAACCATGTGAGTCAGAAGTCTACAGCCAGATGCCTGACACATGGATTTAGGACTTGCCAGCCTCCACAACTGTGTGAGCTATTTCCTTAAAGTAAATCTCTCTATATATCTTTTTATATATACACTTCACTGGTTTTGCTCCTCTAGAGATTCCAGCCTAAGACAGTGTATACAGTTTGAGCTCAACCATGGAAAATCATACATACAGAAGGCAGAAAATATACCAAAATGCTAACTGTGTTTCCTGATGGTGGTAGAAATAGTGATAGTTTTATGCTCTATGCCTTATTTTCCATGTTTTCTACAACTATATTTAGGCAGAACTGTTTTTAAGATTTTTAATTATAGCGTACTATTACTTGCATAATAGATTTTTTATTTCATTTTTATTTAGAATAATTTTTTATATATTACTGTGTGATTTACTCACTTTAATTAACTAAAATAAAAATGGTTACAAAATACATCAGTTATGACAAACAGAAATAGGTGACACTTTCTTCTTAAGAGGCCAATAGTTTCATAATGTGTTTAAAGACTAAATCCAATTCTATCTTCCTTACACAATAACTGCACTGAAATAGCAAAAATAAAACAATGGGCAAGATTTTATAATAAAATACAGCAAAATAAAGCAGATATAGCAATAACCATTCCATTAAAAACAAAATTCGGAGCAAAAAATAAAATAGTACAAAGAGAGTCATTATAAAATAACAATGTATAATAAACCATGACAATTTAATGACACAGCATCAAAATATATAAAGAAAAATTTTAAAACCTAAAGGAAACTAGCAAAAGCAAACCACTGTGGAAAACTTTAACACAACTATCTTAGCTACTGACATAGAAATAAACAATAACAAAAATATATAGACAAATAGAATTTGCATAATATACTTCATGAAGCCTAACATTTGAAACTTGTATTCTGTTGAGTGAATTTTCTTCTCATGCATCCTTAAATTATTTTCAAAAACCATTTGTGTATTAGACTGCAAGTCAAATTGCATTATAGTCCAAGGAGAAATTATAGCAGTTACTGTCCTCCAAATGTCACAATTAAAAAGCTGTTCACAAATGCAGGTGACCAGCTGCTCTGGCGACATCATGGTTTGCAGCAACAGCAAGTCAGGGTGGCTCTGGCTCAGGAGCAGTGACAACTTTCTGATTTCCGGGTAAACCCTCTTCTACATTTTGCTCTTCCAGATCACTAACAAATTTTGTGGTCAATTCCTTTTGCTAAACCCCATTCTACTACAGCCATCTGAAATAGTCAGGGGTGGCTTTTCTAGGATTCTGGAGATACATTATGGTCTCTGGGAGAACGTTTGAGAAGCATTGGCTTCTGAGCTCTAGGCAGCTGAGGTGGTTAACAGCAATTTTCCTGGTCTTCACTCCCCAGTCTTCCAATGGTTGTTTATGCCTACTTGTATCAACATTGGAAACCCTGGTGGTGTAGTGGTTAAGAGCTACGCCTGCTAACCAAAACATCAGCAGTTTGAATCTGCTAGCCCCTCCTTGGAAACCCTATGGGGCAGTTCTACTCTGTTATATAGGGTTGCTATGAGTCGGAACCGACTCGATGGCAATGAGTTTGGTTTGGGTATCAAAATACTTTTCTACTTAGAATATGACTAAATCCTGATAATGTATTTAGTACTGGTAACAGTTCTAGGGAAACCAAATTCTGATATTTTAATTCAACACGGAACTAACTAACTTTTAACCTTAAGTTCAATACATTGTAAACATAAATTGATATGAATTTCTGGAAAGGAGATATGGTAATCTGAGTTGGTTAGATTTGAAAACAGTAATGATTTTATCTCCAGTAGAAAATGGAACATTGGTGGTGCATAGTATTTAGTATCAATGCATTTTCTTAAATTATTAACTCTGTGTACCTGGAATTAATGGCTTATTGAAGACAAGGGTTTGAGAGACCAAGTGGCTTTTGTAATAGAACAGTATGGTAGAAATCTTGAGCATAAAAACTATGGCAGTGGGGTGGCTATTTCTGACTGCATTTGAGTGCTTCCAGAAAGATAAAGAAAAGCCTAGGGACTTAAATTCTTAACTCAGGGCCCAATCCGAAAACCATTGGACTTCTATGATTTCTTGAAGGTAATAGTCTCAGAGTCAAGATTTTTAAAAAAAGACCCAAAAGATTATTGAATTGAAATTCATAGTTCCACCATGTTTTGTATGTGAAAATTTTGGTTAGGAAGGCATGATACACTGGGAATTAAACTGGGGTATCTGTCTGGATTCCAATGAATTTGAGTATCTTGAATTCCCGAATGCCACCAATACTCTCTCACCAGCATAAGGAACACCAACTCTACTGTCTGAGGAATTAGGCATTTTGTTTTCTGAGGGCCTTGTAATGTCCTCACCTGAGGCAGTGCCTTATATAGGGATGATGATTCTTCCTTGATTCACCCCCACCACCTCTCATTACTGCCAGACTAATAATTAGACTCAAATTCTAGCAGACCTCAGGGGTATAAATCCAAATACTAACCCAGGAGGAAGTACATATACTCTAAAACAGCTGCAGATGTTGGAGCATTTTATGTGGGAAATGGACTATAAAGGTTCTAGACCAAGGAAGAAGTAAGGTAAGGTTGAATCTGACCAGTTTTGTTGATGTGGATGAACTGATCAGAGATTCTAAATTAAACCTGCTAGTTCAAGGAGCCAAGAGTGGCACAGTGGTTTGACTAATTGTTGACTAAAAGCTGGACTCAACAGTGGCCTATATTAAATGAAGTTATAACACCAGTAGAGAAAAGAATCTAAAAGTTTAGGGATATAGGACATTTGGAGTGAACTGATTATCAGTTCTCTAATTGGAAAGGTCCAGAAGACATTTACTTCACTAAGGCATTAGAACTCCAGTGGTGAAAGAAGATCTAGCAATACTGAAATCTCAGCAAACACTGTTCTCTGCATGATGGAAACACCAGTGGGAGATGCCTGCACAGAAACAGGTTCTTAGATTTCAGTGGGGATGACTGGATCCCAGAGTGACAGAGGCTGAATAGCAGAGGTTAACTACCTGGTCATGTTTACATAAATGGACAGCAGTGCCAGAGTGGTATCAGAATGATATGATGCATAAAGATCTTTGTTGGGCTAACTGATCATGGTGCCCCATAAGCTTGAATAGATGAGCAGCCTACTAAAGCTGTATTTGATACGTAAAAGAAAACAAAGCCTTTCTGTCAGGTGAACAAATAATTAACTTGAAGCAACCATAATTGAGAGTCCCAGACCTTCACCAAATCCCCAAACCTGATTCAATTCACAGACACAGAACCCCTTGAATGAAGGGGAAGACGGGATGAGTTCCCTTGAGAAAGACCTTGAAACAATGCCATAAGAATACATTGAAACTTTCATCCTGCAGCCACCTACCAGAGCAGCTTTGTACTGGGGAAATGAAGATATACAGATTTATGGGAATTACTGGCTTTATACTGACACAAATTCCTGAGGACCCAAAATGTCACTGTGGTCCATTAGTCAGTGGTAGCTTATGGAAATCAGAAGTTATGGCATACGTCTGTATCATAGGGTCAACTGGGTCCTCAAACCCATTTTGGATATATGGTTGGAATATACATATTCAGTAACTGGCAGAATCTCCAAATGGTTCTGTAAAACAGGCACTGAGGTCTGTTTTGCGGAAAGAGATAAGGAGAAGCCTCTGGAACAATCTCTAACTACAAAAATAGTAAATTAAAAGCAATTCTATATACCTGGGGGACTGCAAAGTATTGGAAGATGCAAGAGTGATGACCCTTTTCAGATTCTCATTTAACTTGCCTATTCAGCCTATGCAAAAGATAACGACACGAGAGAATTGTAAATTTAATCAGGTGGCGACTCCATAGCATCAATAAAATTTCTTTATTGGAGTAAATCAGCACAGCTTCTGCTATCTGGTATGCAACTATTATTTTGACAATTTTTTTTCTCTACAACGATGGGAAAAGTCCATCAGAAGTAGTTTGTTTTCATCTGACAATCAGTATACTTTCACTGCCTTAACTGAGGGCTGTATCAGTTCTCTTCCTATATAGTCATATATAGTCATAATATAGTACTCAGAAATCTTTATTATTTTTGCTCTCCAACAAAACATCATAGCAGTGCACTAGTAATTGGTGACATTATGCTGATTATACCTGGGGAAGCAGTACTTCCACAAAAGAGGACGTGGAATGAGGGATATCATTACTGATGTCAGATGGATCTTGGCTGAAAGCAGAGATACCAGAAGGATGTTTACCTGTGTTTTATTGAGTATGCAAAGGCATTCAACTGTGTGGATCATAACAAATTATGGATAAACACTTAATTGTGCTCTTGCGGAACCTGTACATAGATCGGGAGGCAGTTGTTTGAACAGAATGAGGGGATACTATGTGGTTTAAAATCAGGAAAGGTGTGTGTCAGGGTTGTATCCTTTCATCATATTTATTCAATCTGTATACTGAGCAAATAATCAATGAAACTGGACTATATGAAGAAGAACGCAGCATCAGGATTTTGAGGAAGACTAATTAATAACCTGCGATATGCAGATAACACAACCTTGCTTGCTGAAAGCGAAGAGGACTTAAAGCACTTACTGATAAACATCAAAGACTACAGCCTTCAGTATGGATTATACCTCAACATAAAACAAAAAGCTTCACAATTGGACCAATAAGCAACATCATGATAAAGGGAGAAAAGATTGAAGTTGTCAAGGATTTCATTTTACTTGTATCCACAATCAATGCCCATGGAAACAGCAGTCAAGAAATGATGCATTGCATTGGGCAAATCTGTTGCAAAAGACCTCTTTAAAGTGTTAAAAAGCAAAGATGTCTCTTTGAAGACTAAGGTGCAGCTGACTCAAGCCATGATATTTTCAATGGCCTCATATGCATACAAAAGCTGGACAATGAATATGGAAAACAAAAGTAGAATTGATGTCTTTGAATTATGGTGCTGGTGAAGAATATTAAATATACCATGGACTGCCAGAAGAACGAACAGGTCTGTCTTGGAAGAAGGACAGCCAGAATGCTCCTCGGAAGCAAGGATGGAGAGACTTTATCTCACGTACTGTGGACATGTTATTAGGAAGGAGCAGTCCCTGGAGAAGGACATCATGCTTGGTAAAGTAGAGGGTCAGCAAAAGAGAAGAAGACCACCAATGAGATGGATTGACACAGTTGCTGCAAGAATAGGCTCAAACATAGCAATGATGATGAGGATGGTGCAGGACTGGGCAGTGTTTCCTTCTGTTGTACATATAAGCTTGTTATGAGTCGGAACCAACTCTATGGCACCTAACAACAACAACAACACCTGCTGAGAAGATTGTAGCAAATATCCTAGATGACTTGGTAAGACATATACCAAAGGGTAGGAGACAAATCCGTTTAAAACCTACAGGTCTATCACCTCAGTGAGGTTTCTAAGAGTCCGTAGTCTAAGGCGTACAGGTCTCGTAGCCTCCGGGTCTAGTAGCCTAGTCTGCATAGTTTAGGGCATGTAGGTCCGGCAGTTCTTCTGAGTGAAGCTCAAGTGATTACACCTTTCAAACCCTACCACCAAGAAAATAGCCATATATGCATCAATGCTCGGTGGGCCTCTTTGGACTCTGGAGACAAGACTTGAATGTGCTGCTGTGATGTACTTACCAAGTAACTGGAAGGTCACCATTTTTGACTGGGTGCCAAAAATAAGAGAAGGTAGTGAAACAAGTCCAGGGTTTAGAGCAAAATATTCTGCCACTTGGGCCTCATAATCCAGTAGAACCAAAATTTGCTAAAATGTCTTCCCCTCACCCAGCTGATTTTGGTATTGCCACTGCTGAATGCCTAGCCAGACACCACACTGAGCCCTCACTATGGCACCACTGTCAGGGAGATCAGCCAATCACCTGCCAGCAGGTTGAGTGCAATCTCCATCACAGGGTGGGAAGTAATTCATCCTCACTGGAATGAACACTGTAGTTATGGATTTGCCTATTCAACCCCAAATGATGCTTCCTGCACTCTTACGTGTAGCCTAAATGAATGCCATATTCAGCTTCATGTTATCTCACTCAAAAATGCTTTTGACCAAATAACCAATTTTACAGCAAAAGATGTAAGGATATAGGCCTACTCCCAACAGATTCCTTGGTTTTACCACATACTCCAACATCCCAAATTAGCTAGTCTGTTAAAATGGTGGAACGGCCTATTGCAACTCAATTATAGCACTAGCCAACTGACAACATGTTCCAGGGCTGAGGTCATATCCTAAAAGATGTCTGTATGTTTTAAATCAGCAGCCAGTATATGATACTATTTCTCCCGTAACCATAATACATGGGTCCAGGATCAAGGTATATAAGTAGAGTGGCCCCTCTCATTATTAATCCTAATGAGAGAGAGAGTGAAAGAGAAAGAGTGAGCAGCAGGAGAGAAACAAGTTAGTTAAAGATCTAGTAGCAGAATTCTTCAGAAGAGCAAAGTTTTTTGTTCAGCAAAAATATCTTGATGGGCCATCTGGTTGTGGAAAGAGAGTCCTCGACACACAACAGGTAAATAAATCCCTGGGCATAAAAATGGAAAAAAAAAAATTTTAGTATTTCGTTAGTATCCAGCAAAGGAGGGTGTGAGGAAGCCAAAAAGCTAGAGAAGAGTTACTTGGGAAAGCAAAGTTTTGGACAAATGGTGGAAATTCAGGACCTGAGAAAGAAGAGCAACCAAGTGAGAAGCTCCTCATGATAGGTATGGCAAAGGGTCAAAGGACAAAAGGCAAAGTAGTTCCATGTCCCTGATATTGTATCTGTTTAAATTCAATTTTTAAATTTATTTTTTGCTGTGCAGTGATATAATACCATTCTCCCACATAAAGCACACAATCCCTCCACCATTCCCACCATCCTGCATTTTCAAGAAAACCGTATTTACATAACTACTTAGTGTACTTACCTTGATTGCTGAAAGTGAAGAAGACTTGAACCACTCGCTGATGAAGATCAAAGAATACAGCCTTCAGTTGGATGACACTTCAATTGAAAAAAAAAAATCCTCACAACTGGACCAATAAGCAACATCATGATAAATGGAGCAAATATTGAAGTTGTCAAGGGCTTCATTTTAATTGGATTCACAATCAACACCCATGGGAGAAGCAGTCAAGAGATAAAATGATGTATTACACTGGGCAAATCTCCTGCAAAAGAGCTCTTAACCACTGTACTACCAGGGCTCCGAAAAAAACTCCATAAATCCTTACCAGATTCATCGACAGTAATTAACCTAAACTGACCAGGTATATCCTGCTAAAAGCATATCACAGAGGACTCTTCCTGTTAGAAAATGACATTAGAGTGTTCAGCAGGTGAGCCGGTTACTAACATGTTCGCAAGGAAATTTAACTGGGTCATCTCTCTCCCACGCATCCCCATAAAGAGGAGAAAAGAGGTCACAGGCTTATTGCTAGCTCTTTACTTCCCACTAATCATTCTGTTGTTACAGATTAAATGAGTTAAAACATATGACATAGTCTCTGCCACATGATAAAGTACTCAAAAATGTTATTTATTAATATCATTATTATTAGTTCAATTTTGGTAGATGCATGAAATGAGATGTTTTGTAATGTCTAGGCAGGGGTGTCATTTTCGATCATGTGAGTCCTTAAGACCAAGCAGGGGAATCTAATAAGCAAAAAGAAGAGAGATGGAATGAGATAGAGAAAGAAAGAGAGGAGAGCCCAGGTGGCCCCAAACAAGCAAAGGACAGAAAGGGAAATTCCCCAGTTCCCAGCCCAAGTTCACATGAGCCCCCATTTGCTTCATTTCTGAGAGTAGTTACTTGATCCCTGCATAAATAAACCTTGTTTCTGTTCTTTCAAAAAAAAGAGGTTTGGATATAAATCGGGTTGCCTTGCCTTGGATACTCACTGGCCTGTGGTGCTTCAGTGATAGAGCTGTATTCACAGGCAACATGGGGAAAAGAATCCCTCTGCTTATAGCCAACAGCCTGGCTGTCTCCTACAAGGTAAATGAGATCAGTCCTCTCACTTTGGTTAGGAAGACATTAAGCTTGTGTATGCAGCAAAAAGTAGACCCTAGTCTCTACAAAATCCAAACTATTCTAGTTTTTGTTTAGTTGTGCAGTTAAATAATACTTCCTCATCCAACTGATTATATCAACATATCCAGGTAATTTCAAATCCTGCAGTTACCTCACCAGTAAACAAAGAAATAGAAAGCAAAATGGGTATCATTTTCATATATCAAATTGCCACAGAGTTTAAATTATTACATTCAATATACCATAACATACTCATTATATGTAAATAAGATGTTGCTGTCCGTTGCCATTAAGTTGGCTCTGACTCATATTCAACAGAATAAAACATCTCTCAGTCCTAGACCATCTTCACAATCATTGGTATGCTTGAGCCCATTGTTACAGCCACTGTATATTTTGAGTGCAGTGTTTAAGAGTTTTGGCTGCTAACCAAAAGGCCCGCAGTTTGAATCCACCAGCCACTTCTTGGAGACCTTATGGGGCAGTTCACTCTTTCCTACAGGGTCGCTATGAGTTGGAATTGACCCGATGGCAACGGGTTTTTCAGTTTTGGTTTCCAGCCTAGGGGACTGTCTTAGTCATCTGCTTCCAAAGTACAGTGGTGGAATAGGCACAAGGCAGACATTTCCAAATGGGAGAAATTAAAGGGAAAAAAGGAATAACGGGTACTAAGCAAGTCAAAAATCCAGCAGAACAATTTACATTAGCTCTCAAGACTTGAAAATAATCCTGTTCTCTGAGATCATCTAGGCAATGGCCTGATCCTCCAAAACTGGGTGTTGGCCACACGCTCTGGATTTTGGGTGGAGGCCTCTCAGCCCTGAGCTTCAGCTCTGCCTTACAGGCCCACTGGGACGGCAACTCTTCTCACTTGGACTTGGGCAACCCCATTCTCCTAGTCTGTCTGTGTGGCGACCCTACCCCCTTGACCCCAGCAGGCCCTGTTCTTCTGCCCCTTGGCCATGGCAGCCCTGCCCCGTCAGCTTTGGGCAGTGGATCTGACCCCCTCCCCCGGCACTTGTGATTGGCAGCCCCATACTCTGGGACCGAGCTGGTGAAGATCTGACTCTGAAGCCTATACGCTCCACCATTTGAGACCCGAGAGGTCGTGGCCCTACACTTTGAGACCAAGGCAGCTCTGCTTCCTGTGTTCCTTGTCTCTTCAGCTTCTGCTTCCCGGTTCCTCAGCTTCTCAGCCCCTTGGGCCTCCTGGGCTGACCCAGCCTCTGCCATCTTCAGGCAAATGTTACAAAGCTCTTTAGCTCTACTGATAAGTGCCCAGAGGTACCCCATTCTGCCAGTAAGCCTTGGTCTGAAGGCACTCAGCTCTCTCATTCTGTGGGTTGGCAAACCTAGCTCCACAGACAAGTGCCCAGAGGCACTCTACCTCACCAGGAAGCCTCCTGCCCGAAGGGACTCAGCTCTCTTGCTCTGTGGGTCGGCTCCTGTGCCATTTCTCACAGGTCTCCTGGTTCTGCTGCTGTAGTTTCTCTGCTGCTGCTGCTTCTTGTCATCTGCACCATATCCAATGTTACCTCACTTCCTTCAAAGCCCGCACCAGAATTGCCTTTGATGTCCATAATTCCACCAACAGTCTCTTCAAGGCAATCTAGGCTTTTACTATTAGGCACTTTAAAACTCTTCTAGCCTCTACCCATTCACAGTTTCAAAACCTATTCCGCACTTTAGGTATCTGTTAGAGCAGCACCCCACTCCTGGTACCAAATTCTGTCTTAGTCATCTAGTGCTGCTATAATAGAAATACCACAAATGGACGGCTTTAACAAACACAGATTTATTCTCTCACAGTATCGGAGGCTAGGGATCTATCAGCAAGAAAGAAGAAGTGGGAGTGGAGCATGTCCTTTGGACCTGGGGTCCCTGTGCTGAGATGCTCCTAGATCAGGGGAAGATTGATGACAAGGACCTTCCCCCAGAGCCAACACAGAGAGAAAGCCTAGTCTCCTAAACTGTGAGAGTAAATTTCTTTTAGTGAAAGCCATCCACTTGTGGTATTTCTGTTAAAGCAGCACTAGATAACTAAGACAGGGACTTATCTTCCAGCGCTATATCAGGCACTATTCTGTTGTGATCACTGGGATTTTCATTAGTTGATTTTCAGAAGTAGATCACCAAGCCTTTCTTCCTTAGTCTGACTTAGTCTGGAAGCTCTGCTGAAACCTGTCCACCATGGGTGACTCTGCTGGTATTGAAATACTGGTGGCATAGCTTCCTGCATCACAGCAATATGACAAACTGACAGATGGATGGTGGGTCTAAATAAGATACATACTATGTATTGTATACATACTGTATATTGTATTCATAATACATGCAGTACATGAACACAGTATTACAGCAAAACATCTTTAAAAGAGTTGTCTACACTCACTGTCTCTACTTTTTCACCACTTGTTCTCTTCAATCCTCTACTAACCTTGCAGTTCACTACTTAACCAAAATTATTCTTACTGAAGTCACCAAAAATTTTATGTTGCCAAATTCATGTTCAATTTTTAATCCTCTTTTTCTAGACCTCTCAGAAGGATTTGCCACAGCTGATAATTTCCCTCTTGAAAATTTTTCTTTAGTTTTTATTGGGATTCCATACTCTTTGTTTTCAAGCTACTGAATTGGCAATGTGCTCTCAGTCTCATTTGCTGGTTCCTCTTCACCTTCCAAACCTTCTAATGTAGCAGTATTATAGGTCACAATCCTTGAAGCACACCCTACCGCACACACACACTCTCTCGCTGGGTGTATTCATTCAGTTCCTTGGCTCTAATATCATTTGTATGCATGTGATTTCTACATTTAAATCTCCAGACCAATTTCCTGATCTCCAGACTTCTATATCCTACTTTCTTCCCCGCAGCCAAATATGGATGTCTAGTAGGCATTTGAAACCCAACATGTCCAAGACACACCTTCCCCAAACTATGCTACACAACTAAGAAATGGAAACACCTTTCAGGTAGTTACTTGGGCCAAAAACCTGGAAGTCATTGATGATTCATCTCTTTTCCTCAATAGATTGTGCTAATTCAGAATGTAATTACTTCTCATTATCTTCATTTATGGTCCAAGCCATCTTATTTTGCCTACCCTGCTGGAAGAACCTCCAAACTGGTCTCCTTTCTTACACTCTTTACCTTCTACAGTTTATTCTCAACACAGAAACCAGCATGTCTTTCAAAAATTCAAATCAGATCATATCATTCTGCTATTAAACCTTCCAGTGAGTTCCCGTAACATAACAAAATCCCCAAAGACCTTCACAACGCCATCTATGATCTGGCTTCTGGATACTCCTCTGACTTTATTTTACCCTGCTCTTGTCTTCATTCCCTCCGCTCATCCACACTGACCTTTTTGGTGTTGTTCTAGTCTGCCATGCTTGTTTCTACCTAAGGGGTTTGGGGCCTGTTTTTCACTCTTGGAATGTTTGTCTCTCCAATGTGATCTTATTTGTTCCTTCATCTCATTCAAGTTTCTGCTCAAATGACACCTCTTCAGAGAAGCTGTCTGTGACCCTCTTAATTAATAGCCCCCTTCTCATTACTTATGCAGTTCTTGGGTGGTGTAAATGGTTAAGCACTTGACTACTAATCAGAGGTGAGTCAGAAGAAAGGCCTGGCAATCTGGCCATCCACTTTCAAAAGGCCTTTGAAAACCCTATGGAATGCAGTTCTACTCACTACGAGTTGAAGCCAACTCAACACCAACTGCTGTTTTTTGCCTCATCACTTCTTATCTTCCTAACCTTCTATATTGTCTTTCTAGCACACACACATGCACACACACACACAGCTTACACACACACAGCAGGCACGCACACACACAGCTTACACACACACAGCAGGCACGCATGCACATAGCACACACACACACACGCACACACACACACGGCATACACACGGCATACACACACACACACAGCTTACACACACACAGCAGGCACGCATGCACATAGCGCACACACACACACACACACACGCACACACACGGCATACACACACACACACACAGCTTACACACACACAGCAGGCACGCATGCACATAGCGCACACACACACACACACACACACGCACACACGCACACACACGCACACACACGGCATACATACACCCTGCCCTCATATTTCATTTTCACAGATGTCTTTCTCCTGACTGTCTACAGAAAAGGCTGCCTGGCAGACAAGGTGGAGAGAGGACCACAGGTCTGTCAGAGCCACTGTTTCCCTCAGGCAGTCCCTGTGAAACACCGCTCGGGAGGCATTGCTCATGCAATGCGGGGCTCTCCTTCCCTCGCTGTCTGGCCTCCTGCCAGGCTAATCACACAGGAACACAGGACAAGCTCTGCTGTTCACTAATCATTACACATCCCACCGACTTCAATGCTCAGTGTAATTTCCATGAAAGTTAACCAAGGGCACCGCTTGGCTGGCGTGCAGACTTCATGATAATAAAGCTTGTTTTAAGCAAAATGATAAAATGGAGGTCTCTTTTAAATGGAAAACAAACTTTAAATACATTCAAGGCTTCTAACAAAATATCCATTTAGTTCAGATGATAAGCACAATTATCCCTGGTAAAGGTGTGAAGCTTTCTTTCCTGACATTTTCTGACCTTTCCAGTTCCCTCATTTTTACAGATAATGAAATACATTCATAGAGGTTAAACGGCATAAGCAATCACAAGCAACCCTGGGACTGCTCAGCTCAGCTCACAGTGTCACCTCCCCCGAGTATAAAAAGTTGGGCTTGATTTGCAAGCCACTCATTCCAGACAAGGTCTATGAGGGAGTATCGGGATGCTTGCAGGAGGTGAACAAACGGTGGGGAATGCAGTGCACCCTGGAGAGGACTTTCCACAGTAGGTCATGACAGATACTGTGATGTCCTAGTTCAGGCCCTTCCTTATCACCGTCACAGTTACCATTCCCATCATCATCATCGCTCACTCTCCAACAGCCTCCTAAGAGCCAGCACTGTGGTCAATCTCCTCCTCAGATCATCTTCACACAGATGCCAAGACCATCTTTGTAAAATTCGTACTTGGCCATGTCACTTCTTGCTTAAAAGCTATTACGTAAACAAGATGGAGTCCCTGGGTAGTGCAAATGGTTAATGTGCTTGCCTGCTAACTGAAGACTGACAGTTCAAATCCACCCAGAGTCGCCTCAGAAGAAAGGCCTGGTGATCTACCTCCAAAAAATCAGCTATTGAAAACCCGATGGAGCACAGTTCTATTCTGACACTCATGAGGTCACCATGAGTCAGAGTCAACAGCAGCTGGTACTGGTGGTACCTACGAGAGAAAATTTAAAGTAGCTGACACGGCCCGTTTGTGATGTGCCTTAGCATAATCTCCAGCCTCACTTCCATCACTCCCTGCCTTGTGCCTGATGCTCAGGTTTAGTTTGTCTGTCAGGAGGCCGCTTCGTCCCAGTTAGCTGGGTTAGGTGTCCATCTTTGTAGTTCCCTGTATGCTACTCCATTACGATGCTTAACATACTAACATTTCTAAAGAACCAAAGTCTTACTTCTGTGTTTGATCTGTAATAGGCACCCAAGGCTATTTAAGGTGGGACCATTAAATTTAGTGGTTAAGAGCATCAGACGGAGCCAGACTCTCTGGGTTTGAATCACAGCTCTGACACATGTTACCTGCGTGGCCTTGGGTAAGTTGCTCAACCTCTCTTCATCAGTTTCTGCATCTATAAAATGCGGGTAATACTCCACAGGGCTGCTGGAAGGGTTAAATGAGTTAATATCTACATAAAGCACTTAAAACAGTGACTGGCACACACGTGCTATCAGGATTGTGAATAAAGGAACACAGAATATGTACCTGCCCTCAAGAATCATGAAGTGAACAGCTAGAAAGATGAAACATATCTATCACATGAAAAGATAACTAATAACTGAATTCAAACTACATTAGCACTAAAGGTACAGACTCGTAGATAAGAAATGTTTCTGTATTTCCAAAGAGGAGCATGCCATTTCAGGCCTGGGATAGGGGACCTGGGAAACTTCATGGAGGTGACAGGGCTTGAGAGATGAAAAAGATTTAAGGTCAGTACTCTTGGCGGGGGGTGGGGCAGTGCCTGTAGGCACCTGACATTGAGCATCTCTGCTGTATGGGGAGTTCCCGGGTGGTGAAAACGGTTAATGTGCTCTGCTGCTAACCAAAAGTTGGAGGGTAGAGGCCACCCAGAGGTGCCTTGGAAGAAAAGCCTGATGATCAACTTCTGACAAATCAGCCATTAAAAACTCTATGGAGTGCAGTTCTACTCTGAGACTCATGGGGTTAGAAGAGACTCAATGGCCCCTGGTCTGTAGCATGACGCTGTCCTGGTATAGCATGCTGTTAAGCAGCCACAGCCACTGGACACTTACTTCTAGTGGCATCCCCACCGTGACAACTATAAATGCCATACACATTTCCAGACACATGGTACTGCCCTGGTTAAGAACCTCTCACAGATGGATGAGTAGAAATGGGCATTCCAGGCAAGAAGACTAGCATGACAAACAGCAAGGCTATAAGAAGGCCCACGAAGTGTTTAAAAGAATTTCAATGTAGGATGGGGTGTAGTAGATGTAATTCCCATGAAAAATCAAGGTCCAGAATCTGAGGAGCCCTGAAGACAGGCTAAGAAATTAGATAGGCATGCTCTGAGCAATCGCTCCCTGTGCCTCAGTTCATAGAATTGAGTGGAAGGAGTCTATGAGTCGGAGCCAAACAAACATGGGTCTGAATCCTACCTCTACCACTTGCTTGCTGTATGAGTCAATTCATCTCTCTAAGCCTGTTTCATCATCCATAAAATAATGATATTAATGGATTATTATGAAGAATCAGAGGTACGTTAGATAAAGCACTTAGCAAAGTGTTTAAAACATATTAACCACACAAAAAATGTGAGTTGGAACACCCGAAACTATGGCCCCCAGACACCTTGCTAACTCAGAACTGAAGCCACTCCTGAAGTCCACCTTTCAGCCCAAGATCAGACAGACCTGTGAAACAAACAATAACACACATGAGGAGCGTGCTTCTTAGTTCAATCAAGTGTACGAGACCACATGGGCTACACCTGCCCCAAAGCAAAGACCAGAAGGCAGGAAGGGACAGGAAAACTGGACGAATAGACATGGGGAACCTGGGGGGAAAAAGGAAAGCGGGAGAGTGCTGACACATTGCAGGGATTGCAACCGTCATCGCAAAACAATTTGTGTATGAATTTTTGAATGAGAAACTAATTTGTGTTGTAAAATTTCACCTAAAATACAATAAAAATTAAAAAAAAAAAAAGTGAGTTGGTGTTTTGAGGCCCCTTTCTGTCCTACCACCACTCCAGGTGAATAACTTGTACATGGATAACTTTCCACTCCATTTTATTTTAACTCTAACTAAACACGTCTAATTATCAAGTTTAGAGATTGGGAATGAATGTATTTTGCTCTGAGTGTCTGGAACAAATTATAGTTCCGAGGCTCAATGGAGGATTCCTGGGGGTTGCTGCTCTTAAGGGACCAGCTGAGAGTGGTTTATTTAGAACCCTCATTACAAAGCCTCGGGGGGAGGCAATTATCCTGCGCCTTGAATCTGGTAAGAGATAAAAAACGATTACTTTGGCAGGCAGAAGGGATGTTCTTTTTTTTTATATATGACCTATCATAATTTTTTTTCTTCAATTTTACTGAAAAGAAAGCCTTTGGAAGCAGATTTTTAAATCTTCTATTTTGAGGTCTCTTCAATAAGCAGAAATGGACCTATAATTGGCTGTGCTGCTTCAAGTTCCTATTTAATACGAAGCCTCCAAGTTAATCGCTTCTCCTTGCTTACGGTTTGTTCTTTCTGAGGATACTTTGGGTGCCCACACTTTTTCATGTTAAATGGGTTGTTGAATGCAGAATAGAGCTCTTTGCATCCTTGTAAGTAGTGTAAGCAATGGAAAGTAGTCTGGCTGCTGGAAAACTCTTTTTTACTTGTTTGAATGACATGGTTGTGTACAGTAGAACATCCATGGCCCAGAAATCTCACAAACACAACCTTGTAGCCTTGCTTGAAACTTGAGCTGATGACTATTTGAAGACTAATCACTAATGTGTGTGTTATGGATTGAATTGTGTCCCCAAAAATGTGTGTCAACTTGGCTAGGCCATGATTCCCAGTACTGTGTGATTGTCCGCCGTTTTGTCATCTGATGTGATTTTCCTAGGTGTTGTACATTCTGCCTCTATGATGTTAATGAGGTGGGATTAGCAGCGGTTATGTTAATGAGCAGGACTCAATCTACAAGATTACGTTGTGTTTTAAGCCAATCTCTTTTGAAATATAAAAGAAAGAAGTGAGCAGAGAGACATGGGGACCTCATATCACCAAGAAACAAGAGCCATGAGAATAGTGTGTCCTTTGGACCTGGGGTCCCTACGCTGAGAAGCTCCTTAACTGGGGAAGATTGATGACAAGTATCTTCCCCCAGAGCTGACAGACAGAGAGACTTCCCCTGGAGCTGGCATCCTGAATTCGGACTTCTAGCCTCCTAGACTGTGAGAGAATAAATTTCTGCTGGTTAAAGCATCCACGTGTGGTATTTCTGTTATAGCAGCAGTAGACGACTAAGACAGTATGTAATCATTAATGCAGGTATGAATTACAAGCTCAAAAGTCTATCACTTTCAGATGCCAACCTTAAGGGTATTGCTCTAGGGTGTTTCTTGGGGGAGGACTTAAAGATAAATGAAACTTCAGAGGGTCAGTTTGCTACTAATTAGCAGTGCTAAAGCCAAAACCAAACTAGTTGCCATGAAGTCAATTCCAACTCTTGGCGATCCCATGTGTTGCAGAGTAGGACTGTCTCCCGAGGTGCCTCTGGGTGGGTTCCAACCAGCAACCTTTCAGTTAGTAGTCAAGTGCTTGACTGTTTGTACCACCCTGGGACTAGCAGCACTAGGCAATAGATTGAGAGAGGCTAAAGTGAAATTTATTAATAGTTTTCTTTTTTTTTTCCTACTTACTCTGTGGACTTTTTTAAGTTATGCAGTGTGATTGAACTTGTGATTGTAATTACACGCACAAAGATAATTTCAGGACGTTTTTAATTCTTGTATTTAGCCTATAGCTTTTTCTGGGAAGCTGCAACTGATAAATAGCATGGAGTAGGCTTATACTTTGAATTGTATTTCCTTCTTTAAACATCACATTATTTCATTTATATTAGCTTTGTCACTCTCGATATTTATTTCAAGAGAGATTTCAGTTGCAAAAAATAATTAGAAGACACTGTTATTCTACTTATAACTTATTTTCAGTGAACTGTCTAAGAATTATTTTTCGAGTATCTAGCTATCCTTACTGACACTACACCATACTACATTCAATCTGCTTGTTGTTGGTTGTCATCAAGTCAGCTCTGACTCATGGCGATCTTACGTATAACAGAACAGAACGTTGCCCGGTCCTGTGCCGTCTTCAGATCATTGGTGTGTTTGAGTCCATTGTTGTGGCTGTTGTGCAGTCCATCTCACTGAGGGCTTTCTTCCTTTTTGTTGACCCTCTACTTTACCAAACATGATTCCTTTTCTACTGATTGGTCTTTCCTGATGATGTGTCAAAACAAGGTTCTTTTGTTGTTTGTTTATAGGCAGAAGGTGGCATTCTTGGAATCCAGTCTAATTTATTAAAGCCCCTGTGGATTCTATTTTAAAGTTTCATACAGAATCTTTTCCCAAATAGAAAGTTCTATGAAATATAGATTTTATACTTTCAAAGTTAACAAGGTGCTAGATTTATTTAAAAATTAAATCCATATTTTTGGAACATGATGATGTCCATACTGGGAAGTGCCTACAATTAGCCCTTATTAATCACTGTTGAGGGGAGTCCCTCTCTTATTTTGCTCCCTACCCCAATTAAAACAGCAGGAAATGGAAGTTCAAGATTAAGCTCAGTAGACAGGCGGAGCTGATAGCAGTTTAGGGGATCTGTCAGAGTGCTGACAGCCCTCTGAAGCCTCCATTTGTCATAGCTTTGAGACACAAATAAGATGACCTTTTCTACAATCCTGATAATTTAGCTCTGTGACTCATCTATTCATTGTCTTTTGAATTTTATTCCCATATAATGTGCACATCTAAGGATAATTCAAATAGTTCTGATCCATCGAAGAAGCCAGTTCATTTAAGACTTGTCAAAATGTTTGTGGCACTGAAAACAAAAATCATAGGGTTTATTTCTGCAGAAGCTCATCAGTTGTAAATTGTGCATGTAAGAATTAATTTATTAAATCCAGTGTTGCTCAGCCAAACAAATATTGACATGATGTACCATCACAATATGCTCTCAATAACAGCTTTCACATTGCTAATGAGTTTTGCCAGAAATTCAAAGATTTATGCCAAAAACTGGCTGTCTGCATTTGTTTGCCAACCTTGGCTGGTGTTTTGCATCCAGTGACAAAATTACCACAACACCCTCTATATAGCAAAGCAGATAATAGGGTCATAAAGTACTTTGCAAATGTTCACAATTCCTTGTTATTAGAAATGTACATACTAACTAAAAAGGAATCTTTAAGTGTAAGTGGATTACTGAATATTAGTTGAATCTTTCAAGGGGGTGGGGCCAGGAAAATCAGACTGTCACACAGGGCTGACAGGGTGGGATCACCAACTCAGTGGGCTGTAAGGTAGAGCAGACACCCAAGGCTGAGCACTCTACTCCTGGAGTCCAGAGAGTGTGGCCGATGCCCAGAGTTCAGAGGACAGGACTATTGCCCAGATGTGCATTTAGAGCTGAGGGTTATTTTCAACCCTTGAGAGCTAATGAGATCTTTCCTGCTGGGTTTTGGATTTGCTTGCTACCCATGATCCCTTCTTCCCTTCCAATTTTTCCCATCTGGAATGAGAATGTCTACCTTGTGCTTGTTCCACTATTGTACTTTAAAAGAAGGTGACTTGTATTCCAGGTTTCACAGGTCCATAGATGGAGGAGACTTTTGCCCCAGGATGGAGCACACCCAGTGTCCCACCCATACTTGATTTAGATGATTCAGAAGAGATTTTAGACTTAGAGTTGATGCTGAATGGGTTAAGGCTTTTGGGGATGATGTGATGTGTGATGCGTTTTTGCCTGTGGGAAGAACACAAATTTTGGTGGGCCAAATGGTGGAATGTTATGGATTGAATTGTGTGTCCCCAAACATTTGCTGAATTCCTGGCCCTTGTACACTTGGATGTTTAGAAATTGAGTTTCCTTTTGTTTTGTGGAGGTTATACCAGTATAGCTTGGATCCTAAACCTACTCACGGGGAGAGAACAAAGGAAACAGATGCATCTACAAGCCCAGGAATGCAAAGGATCTGGAAGCTATTGAAAGCTGAGATAGACAAGGAAGGACCCCCCTCTAGAGCCATACTCTGAATTTATACTTCTAGCTTCCTGAACTATGAGGCAATACAGTTCTGTTCTGTAAAGCCAGGCACTTGTGGTATTTCTGTTAAGGTAGCATTAGGCAACTAAGATACCAACAATATAGTGTTATAATTATTACTTTACCATCTGTATTGTCTCTGTTCAGTACAGCTTTACTTCCACTCATCTCCTTTTGCTGTTATTAGCAAATATATTACACATACATTACATTTCTACATGCTATAGACATATTTTCTGTAATTGCTTTTTAAATCAGTTAAGATGAGGAAAATATTCATTTCTACTGTCTTTTATAATTACATAATCACCTACCAAGGTCACTTGCTTTCAGCCTGAAGAACTTCTTTTAGTATTGCTTGTAGGTAGGTCTACCAACAATAAATTCAGTTTTTGTTAATCTAGGAAGGTCTTTATTTCATCTTCAGTTTTGAAAGATAACTCTACTGGATATAGACTTCTTGGCTGACAGTTTTTCTTTGAGCCCTTTAAACATATTCTCTCACTACCTCTGACCTCCATTGTTTCTGCCGAGAGGTCAGTTGTTAATCTCATTGGGGTTTCCTTGCAAGTGATGAGTTGTTTCTCTCTTACAGCTTTCAAGATTTTCTCCTTATCTTTGATTTTCTGCATTTTAATATGATATCTCTGTGAATCTCATTGCACGTATCCTACCTGGAGTTCGCTGAGCTTCCTGAATGTGTAAATTATTATTTTTCAATAAATCTGGGAAGTTTGCAGCCAATATTTCTCAAAATACTGCTTCTTCTCCTCTCTCCTCTCCTCTCCTGGTACTTCCATTACACATATATTTTTGTGTGCTTAATGGTGTTCCAAATTCCTCTGAGTCTCTGTGAATTTTTTTTTCATTCCTTTTCCTCTTTATTCTTTGGCTTGCATAAACTCTATTGATGTATCTTCAAATTCACTCTTTCTTTTGACAGTTTAGATCTACTGTTGATCTCCTCTAGTAAATTTTTTATTTCAGTTGTGCTTTTCAACTCCAGAATTTAAAATTGGTTATTTTAAACAATTTGTCTATCATTATTAACATCCTCTAATTGATGTGACATTGCCATCATACCTTCCTTTGCTTCTTTAATCATGCTTTCCTGTAGTTGTGTGAACTTACTTGAAGACTTTTCTGGTAAATCTGACATCTGATCAGTCTCAGAGGTTGTCTGCTTTTTTTCCAGTGTATAGGTTATAGTTTCCTGTTTCTTTGCATGCCTTGTAATTTCTTCTTGGAAACTGGCCATTTTAGATAATGTTTATACCTGCTCTGGATACCTGACCCCCCTTCCAGGGCCTATTGTTTTTATTTACTTGTTCGTTTTTTAGTGACTCGCTGGATTATTTTAGTGAAGCCTATTTCCTTCCCACAGGGTTAAGTCTCTGATGTTGCTCCTTGGGGAGGCACTGCTTTGGGCACCTCTACAGTCACTCTAAGACAACCTGACTACTAACTGGGGGCTGAGAGTCCTGTTGTATTCACCTGTGTCCTGGGGCATGAATTACAAAGTAATCTAATCTAATTATGACTTCTTTGAAAAAACAGTTTCTGATGTCCCTGTGGGTTATTTGTTCTGACCCCAGAAGGGCTCCTCCCAGATGTCAGATTCCTTGATTCTCTTCTGCAAACTAGCCAGACTACAGTTCAGGCTTATCTTTATTAAATTGATACATCTCCCCCCAGTTGCTTTTCACCACACCCACCACTGTTCTTGAGAATGCTCTTAGTCTTGAATTTCTCTATGTTCTGTTGCAAATAAAACCAGTCACTTTGGTAAGAGATTAGGGGCTGCTTTATGTTCTGCTTCTTCTCCCAGGCAAATTCTCTGAGCCAGGGCTGTGGAGATGGGAGAAGGGACAATAGCAAGATTCTCTCTCGGTGACACCCCCACTGCAGGAGACAAGAGCTTGGAGGGGGCAGCAGCCTGAGGCCCTCTCAGCTTGCCTCTGCTGGCATGGACCAACACCTCACAAGCCAGGCAAAGACAATCAGGGCTCCAGTAGTCTCAGAGTCCTGTACCAAAGGTAGGGACTTAATTCCAGAAGTGTGGGCTGGGCAGAAGACAGGAAGCTTCACCTCTTGACTGCACTCGCCTGGGACTTAGCCTCAGCATCAGGTAGCTGGGGAAAGGATGCGAAATGTATAAGTCCTGCTATTTCCAGAACAAAGACCTCTGACCCAGAGCTAGGCAGAGGTAAGCAGATAGCGGTCTTGGTTCAAATACCAGACTTTAGTCTTTCTTATGAAATTTTTATAGATTTTCTTGAATAGATGTTTCTTCATTTATGGTTTGCCCTTAGGGCCATTTCTAGAGGTTTAAAGACTTTTTCTTTGTTTGTTGTTGAAAATTTTCACCGGTTTCACTGGGGGTGGGTCAAGGAGCTCCCCTTGCTGTCATACTGGACACCAATATCTATTTCTATGTTGAATAATTGCTAAGATGGAAGTATAGAAGAAAGGCCTGGAGATTTACTTCCAAAAACCAGCCAGTGAAAACCTATGGATTACAGCAGTCTGATCTGCAACCAGTTGTGGGGATGGTAGAGGCCTGGGCAGCATTTCACTGTTGTGCATGGGTGGCCGTGAGCTGGGGGCTGACTCAACAATGGCTAAAAACAACATAAGGAGAGTATGTGCAAAGGACAAATGGCTGCTTAGAAATCTAACCACCCAACGCTGCTTGGGCAGAGTGAGGGAAGGTTCAGTTTGAACTTAAAGAATGAAAACTAGATTTGCCAAGCAGACTAGTGAAGAAAGATTACAAGTTAAGGAAACAATGTATGTAAAGGCATGAAGGCACAAGAACATGGCACATCCAAGGGACTAAATACTAACTGTAGTTCAGTAGAGTTGCAGTGTAACTGAAGGTGGAAACTCAGAGAGTTGTGAGAAGAGATGACTCAGAACAAAGACCAGTTCATTAAGGGCCTCATATGTCATTAAGACATTTTTTGTATTCAGAATTTTGACTAATGGAATTATATACTGCCATGTCAGAGACCTCATCACAGCAATAGTATGGAAGAGGAAATAAACTAGACTTTTATAATAGTGTATGTGAGAAGATAAGGGCTTTACTTAGTGGGGATGACAATGAAATCCATTTTGTAAACATGCTAATAAACTTTTGTGATTGGTTTGATATGGTAAGGGAAAGGAAATATCAGTTCCAAATTTCTGATGAGTTGATTCTGACTCATAGTGACCCTACAGGACAGTGTTTAACTGCCCCATATGGTTTCCAAGAAGCAACTGGTGGATTTGAACTGCCAATCTTTTGGTTAGCAGCCAAACACTTAACCACTGTGCCACCAAGGCCCCTTAGGCAACCTGGAGGGTGGTAATAATAGATTGGATAAATTTGGCCTCTCAAGAATGTTTATTTCAATTAATGACTTAATTAAATAGCCTGGTTTAAATGATGATTTTTCCATCTCCAACAAGGTTCCTAGGTGGCACAAATTGTTTGCACTTGACTGCTAGCCAAAAGGCTGATGGTTCAAACCCATCAGGCAAGAAGAAGCCTGGCCACCTGCTCCCCTTAAGATTACAGTCAAGAAAATCCTATGGGGCAGTTCTACTCTGTGACACATGCGGTTGCCATGAGTCAGAACTGACTTGACAGCAACTAACAATAATAACTCCAGTACTGATCACCAGGGGGCAGTTCCAGAACTTCAGTATTGGAAGGGCTTGGTGCAGTGGTTAAGAGCTACGGCATGCTGTGGCTGCTGACCAAGATTTGCAGTTCGAATCCCCCAGTTGCTCCTTGGGGACCCTGTGGGGCAGTTCTTCTCTGTCCTATAGGGTTGCTGAGTTGGAATTGACTCGACAGCAACAGGTTTTTATGTTGTTGTTGTTTATGGGCAGCAGGAGTCCCTGGGTGGCGCAAACAGTTAAGTGCTCAACTAACCAAAATTTTGGTGGTTCAAATCCACTCAGAAGTGCGTCGGAAGAAAGGCCTGGTGATCTGCTTCCAGAAGGTCACACAGCCTTGAAAGCCCTATGGAGCACAGTTCTACCTGCAACATGTGAGTTAACCATGAGTTAGAATCAACTCGATGTTGCCTTTTTTTTTTTTTTCTTTTAATGAGCAGCAATCTGACTGGAAGTAGTGGTTACTAGGGGACTAATCTTCCAGCTGCAGTTGCAAAACACGTAAGATTAACAAACAGTCTGATGAGCTGATGCATATGGGGAGATGGCCTTCACTCTCACTAAGCCATCCTATGGAGCACTGTCACTATCGTCCTTATCTTCACTTGGCTGGCTTTTACCTAAAGTCAGAGAATTTCATCATCACGTTCACACCACCTACATATTCAATACTCTAAAGTGAGAATTTAAGCCTTAAATATTTTTTCTTTTTAAATTTATAATTCAATACATATCTAATGAATACTGAAATATTCTCCCAGAATGATGTGAAGCAGTGTTCCAAAGTCAAACATGGGTTCAGATTTTAAATCTCAACCTCTATAAACTTGTTTCTCTTTCAATGAAATGGGGGTAACAGTTCGGCATTGTTGTAAATATATACAAGTATTCATCAAAGGTTTGACACATCATTCATGTTCAAGAGATTTCTTTTCGATGAATTACACACACGAATCTTATTTTTTTGAAGTTTTACAAATGGCCTCAGGAACATTAAAATATAGTCAGTTGACTCAGAATCACTCCATTATAGTATACTTCTAATTTACAAATATTTCAAAGTCCTTGGGTAAAAGATATGGCAGATACTTTATATATATATATATATATGTATATATATATACATATATATATATATTTTGGTGGGGGAGGGAGAAGCTCAAATAGTACCAAGTTTTCTTCCTATAAATTTTTCTTTAAAATAGGAAAATATTTTAATATGTAATATTAAAATAACCAATGTTAAGAGATAATACATCTAAAAAATGATTGGCACTGTTAATAACAAAACTAAGGCCACAGTGATTGTCTTTGCAAACCCCTTTTGTGACAGGCATTTGTTAACCATAAAGTAGCTCAGAGTTTATCAATGCAAACAATGTAACTTTAGATAATATCCCTTGCTGAGATAATGCTTGGAATTCCCTGAATAATGGAGGTGACTTTCATCATTGAAAAATCTCAGGACCACATACACCAAAAGATTTGTGCAAATGAACGGGGAGGGGGCCGCCAGGCCAGAGACCATCAAGTAACCTGATGCCAGCTTATCTCAGTAAGGTGGTACATGGTTCAACCAACCACATTAAGACAAGCCAATGCTGATTTACTCTATTCTCTTCCTCTTCTCTTTAAAAGCTTCATTTTAATTCGCCTACATTGTCATTTTTTTTAGAAACAGAATGGTCTCCTTACATGCATATAGAATAACTACTTTAATAAAATTAAGCTCTAAGTTTTAATTTGTGTTTTGATTATTTAAAGGAGACTTTTTACTACCAGTGAGTAAGGGAGACTGTTAGCTACCACCCTTGTGTTTAGTCAAGGTAGAACACACAGGCAGTGGCCATGTACACTGCCCAAGAGTCTAGAACATATTCTGGTTATTTTCCCCCTTAGACCTCTTTTTCCCCCATCTGCAAAGTTAAGCGGTTGGCCTTATCATTCATTCTTATTGGTATGGAAGTATACACTCATTTCTATGACCAACAGCCATCTGTCACTTTTACCAATTGTCTGCTACAGTCTTCACACATTGCCTTAGTACATGTGCTGATTTAAGTTCTATTAAGATTGTGAAGGAGCTTTTAAAAATTCTAGGTGTCTGGCGTAAGGACAGGTTTCTGCTGAAGACACAGACTGGAACCCATTTTTGCTCTTTACTGCGGATTCTGAGTTGACTTTCAAAGTCAGCTAGCCAGCACCCCTCGGGAAGCCTGCGGGGTCCCCTCCTGGTCCTTCCTCTCACAGCATGCTCCCAGGAGGGGTATGCAGGCAGGCTGGCCCCTAAAACATCCACAGATTAACAAGATTTTAACTGACTCAAACTTTATCATTAAAAGATTAACAATGCTTACAGGTTCTTGGAATTGGCTACTGTCTGTTAAAGCATGATTTTGTAAATGCCAACCAATCAGAATTTTTTTCCTTGTAAATTCCTGGATTTTCTGTATTTAAACTCTGTGAAAAATTCCTTTCCTTGGAGTGCTTTTGTGAATCCTCACAAAGTGCTGCCCAACCCGGATTGCTCTGTTCCTTCAATAAATCTTTTGCTTTAATTTTAACAGAAGCTCCAGTTTTCCCTTTGACGATATATAATAAGAGTAGACAATACAGTTTTCAGTATAAAATATGCATTTTCACAAAGTATTAATTATGCACCAATAATGCATTTAAACTAAATACTTCCAAACATTCTACACAAAATAAGAACTTAGGGATCACAATTATTTAATAACAAAATATCTAGATCGCTTAAAAAGTTTTTAAGAGCTTACTACAATAACATTTTCAAAATCAACGAACAAAAATATTTTATCACTTTATGGCACAAACAAAAAAATCCCTGCTGCCGTCAAGTCAATTCCAACTCATAGAGGCCCTACAGGACAGAGAACAGCCCCACAGGACTTCCAAGGAGCGACTGGTGGATTCCAAATGCCAGCCTTAACCACTGTGCCACGAGGGCTCCAAATGGCACAAGACCTCACAAGTGTATTAACAGTGCAGACTTTTGTGCTAAAAACAGAGAAAAAACTCTAAATTAAATTTAAAAACTCAGGGAATGGCTGTTCATAAATTTCTAGTTAACTAAAAGCTTAACTTTGTAAGGACCGGGGGCCTTTTAACATAAATTTTGTATTTTTTATAAAAGTAAAAACTTGCCTAAACATCAGAGATAAATTTATCTACCTCGGCAAAGCCTTTTCCCCCTAATAACTCAGAATCCTTCTGACTGTCAAATCTATGAATATCTGGTTAGCTTCCTAAGTACCAAATGTCAACATTCTGACATTGATTCCATTGCATTTTCTTACTAATTTTTCCCCAATGAACCTAGGGTCTGTGACAGAGAACACACTGAAACACACTTATTTTATACTTTATTCATAAGTAATTCAGCATATTTACTGAAAGCCTACTAATATCCAGATCTAGACAGAGCAAGATAGACATAACACCTGTCTTTGGAGAGGTCATCATCTATAATACAACAGAACTGGTTCTCAATCACTGGGAGCCTTCATCTTTCAAGATTTGCATAGACACTGATTTCCTCTACAAGTAAACAAAATCTTTCCTTACATAAGCTAATCTTTGGATTCTCACAAAGAGGAGTTTTGAAATCCATATACTGACACGGTCAACACTCATTTATCTAACTGCCTTGCTACTTACGACAATGACAAGTATTTTGTTTATCCTTTCAGGCCTCCTAACGAACCCTCTGCAGTTCTGTCTGTCCAGTTGGCTTTTTCTGTGATACTCTGCTACAGCTCTGGTTTCCCTTCACTGTTGGCCTTTGTTGCTTTCCTCCTTACTAAAAACCTGGTCATCTGGGCCTCCCCACCTTTCCTTTCCTAGCTTTTCATTCATACACGTGACTGATCTCAACACTTCCTTAAATGGCCATTCTTCAGGAAGTATATCAAATTGAATTAGCATTTCCTTGAGCTTTGCTGTAAACTTTAGATGTTCTTAGCAACAATACTCTCTTCCTAAAAGCCACTTAGAACCACTATCCTCAAAAAGACAGTGATTTCATGAGGATTCTTGTTTTAAAGATGGTACTAAAACAGACTAATAAAGGAATGCATAATTTAGCAAAGGATGCTCCTAGTTTATTGTCAATTATCACCACTAAAAGTACTGGATTTTGTCAGATCACAGTTATAACCATGTGTTTCGGGATGTCAATTTATACACTTACCAGGCTAAATAAAAAATTCAATTTTTGGTAGTATGATATTAAATTGAAAATTATATACGCACATGCAGCCTGGAATTAAAAAAGCAAAACAAAACTAAGTGATAAAAAGTTAAGAGAGTTAAGTGTTCATTGGCGTATCTAACCTTTTCATCATAAATTATGTAAGTCGTCCCTTGGTATCTGCAGGGGATTGGTTCCAGGACCCCCCCAGATACTAAAATCCACAGATAAAGCTTAAGTCCCTTAAATAAAATGGCATGGTATCTGCATATAACCTATGCTCATCCTCCCGTATATTTTAAATCATCTCTAGATTGTAATACCTAATATGATGTAAATGCTATGTAGATAGTTGTTATACAGTATTGTTTAGAGAAAAACAATGAGACGAGAGGTGAACAATGCTTAAACACCAGGTGCTGGAGAGAGACAGAGGACGGTGAAATGGCGGGAGGCTACAGCAGGGTACGCCTACACATCACTTCATTCACGGGGATTCAGCATAGTGCTTGGTGCGCAGCAAATTCAAGTTTTGCTTTTTAGAACTTTTGTTTTCCCTGGATCTTTTCAATCCGAGGTTGGCTGAATCCACGGATAGGGAACCCACAGATGTGGAGGGCCAACTGTAATTAAGACTTTAACTCAATGAGTCCTGCAAGTCAGATGCTATCAAGCCAACTGCCATCCATGAACCATGTATTTTTTTAAATTCTTAACTCAAGGACAAAGAATTAAAATTGAGTAAATTTTAATTTTCCATATGTTTTCAAAATTATCAGAAGTATCCTCCAGTTATAAAAACACAGTTTGATAACCTGTCTCCCCTAAATGGACTCCTGTTCATGCTGTGAGGTAGCAATGAAACACTGATCACCTGTGGTGATGGTGGTCCCATTTTATAAGCATTCCCTTTTCATATGGAGAGTGTGAACACAAGAAGCGTTAGAAGAGTCAACTTTCATTAACTTTTGGCATTTTCATAATATTTTAGAAAGCCTGATTTCAGTTTTACAAAAAAAAACAAAACAAATTTATTCTGAAAGTATGCTCCACGTAGCAGCTATTAACAACTTCCAACTCGATCTCTAGGAATAATTCGCAGTTCTGAACCATGCTTTAGAAAAACATTTCCTAAACAAACAGACAAAAAATAAAGTTAGGTGTATCAAATACTGTAAGTTATCTTAACACTGCAATTACAACATACAAAAAAACAAAGAACTGAAAAGAAAATATATATAAAAGCTCAAACAGCATTAGAACCCGATTTCATACTTTTTTTAAGACTTATTCCTGTTGCTTTCCTATCTTCATAGTCCAACAAATGTTTAGCAATTTAAAATAAGAACACCAGCCATGGCAATGTAAATAACAATGTAAATTAATTAAATCTTGAATACTTGCTTTATACACAATAAAATACACCTAAGGAAAGAAAAGTTAATAAATTTAAACAACAAGTTGCAAAAGTTAAAAACCTTGCTCTATTTTAGTTTAATTTCTATTGAGGTTTTTTTCATATCCCATAATGTGTACAACTGATTTTCATTGTAGTGAAAACATACACAAAACAAATGCCAATTCAACAATTTCTACATGTAAAATTCAGTAACACTGATTACATTCCTCAAGTTCTACAATCCTTCAGGCTATCCTTTTCCAAACTATTCTACCACACTTAACATAAACTCCATAACCCCCAAGGAAAACTGCTTTCCCCTCCCTTCCACCCTGCAACTACTGATCATCTTTGGTTCTACATATTTGCAAATTTTTATAAGTGAGATTATACAGTATTTGTCCTTTTTGCAACTGATTTGTTTTGCTCAGCATGATGTTTTCAAGGTTCATCCATGTTGTGGCATGTTACCAGGGCTGCATTTCTCTTCATAGCTGACTAGCATTCCTTTGTATGTATGTACTACATTTTGTTTATCCATTTAGCTGTTGATGGGCATTGAGGTTGTTTCCGCCTTTGAGCTATTTTGTGAAAAGTGCTGCAATGAACACTGGTTTCCAGGTTTCTGTTTGTGTTCCTGCTTTCACTTCTTCTGGGTATATTTCTAGGATTGGGATTGCAGGGTCTCTCCACACCTTGCCAATACCTACTCTTTTCCTTTTTTTTGATCATTGTCATTCTAATGGGCAGTGAGGTAGTATCTCACTGTGGTTTTGATTTACGTCTCCCTAATGGCTAATGACAGTGAACATCATTTCATGTGTTTGTTGGCCAAATCTTGAATATTCTCTTTGGTGAAATGTCTGTTCAAGTCATTTACCTAATTTTATTGGGTTGTCTTTTTGTTGTTAAGTTGTCGAAGTTTGTGTGTGTGTGTGTGTGTGTGTTTGTGTGTATAGGATATTAGACCATTATTGAATTTTCTCAGTCTGTAGGTTATCTTTTTCTATTTTGATAAAGCCCTTTAATGAAAAGAAGTATTTGATTTTTGTGAGGAACCGTTTACCTATTTTGTCTTTTGCTGCTCGTGCTTTTGTCGTCATAGTTGAGAGTCCACCACTGAAAACCAGGTCCCATAGCCTTGCCCCTTTATTTTCTTCTAAGAATTTTATGGTTTCAGTTTCACGTTTAGGTTCTTCATCCATTTTGAATTGTTTTTTTTTTGTATGGTGTGAGGGTAGGATCTTGACTCGTTCTTTTGCATATAGGAATTCAATTTTCCCAGCACCATTTACTGAGAAGGGTTGCCTTCCCCACTGACTAGACTCAGCACCCTTGTCGAAAACCAGTTGACCATAGATGTATGGTTCTATTTCTGGACTCTCGATTCTATTCCATTGGTCTATGTGTCTATCAGACCAGTTCCAGGCTGTTTTAATCAGTGTAGCTTTATTGTATGTTTTGATATCAGGAAGTGTGACTCCTGCTTTATTATGCTTCAAGATTGCTTTGACTATTGGGGGTCCCGTGCTCTTCCATATAAATATGAGAATGAGCTTTTCCATTTCTGCAAAGAAGACTTATTATTTTGATGGGGATTACAATGAATTTATAGATTGCTTTGGGCGGTATTGACATCTTAACTACATTAAGGCTTCTAATCCATGAACGCAGAGTGTCCTTCCATTTATTTAGGTCTTCTTTGATTTCTTCTAGTAATGTTTTACAGTTTTCTGTGTACAAGTCTTTCACATTCCTGGCTAAATTTATTCCTAGGTACTTTATTCTATTAGATGCTACTTAAAATGGTAACGCTTTCTTAATTTCCATTTCCACTTGCAACCTTCATTACGGATTACAACTCAACACAAAAAAAACAAAAATCCTCACATCGGACCAGTAAGCAGCATCATAATAAACAGAGAAAAGACTGAAGTTGTCAAGGATTTCATTTTACTTGGATCCACAATCAACACCCATGGAAGCAGAGTCAAGAAATCAAAAGATGCACTGCACTGAGCAAATCTGCTGCAAAAGACCTCTTTAAAGTGTTGAAAAGCAAAGATGTCACCTTGAAGACTAAGGTGCACCTGATCCAAGCAATGGTATTTTCAATCACATCGTATGCATGCAAAAGCTGGACAACGAATAAGGAAGATCGAAGAACTGATGCCTTTGAATCGCGGTGTTGGCAAAGAATGTTGAATATACCATGGACTGCCAAAAGAACAATCTGTCTCGGAAGAAGTACAACCAGAATGTTCCTTAGAAGGATGGTGAGATTACGTCTTACATACTTTGGACATATTGTCAGGAGGGATCAGTCTGTGGAGAAGGACATCATGCTTGGTAAAGAAGAGGGTCGGCAAAAAAGAGGAAGACCCTCAACGAGATGGACTGACACCGTGGCTGCAACAATGGGCTCAAGCAAAACAATTGTGAGCATGGCACAGGACCAGTCAGTGTTTAGTTCTGTAGTACACAGGGTTGCTATGAGTCGGAACCAACTCGACAACACCTAACAACATTGCTGATGTATGGAGACCCAGTTGATTTTTGTGTTATCCCTGTAGCCAACCACTTTGCTCAATTCATTTATTAGTTCTAAAAGCTTTCTTGTGGATTCTTTGGGTTTTCTATGTACAGAATCATGTTATCTGCGAAAAGGGGTAGTTTTACTTCCTCCTTCCCAATCTGGAAAACTGTTACTTATTTTCTAGCCTAACTGCTCTGGATAGGACTTCCAGATCGATGCTGAATAGTAGTGGTGAGAGTGGGCATCCCTATTTTGTTCCTGATTTTAATGGCAAAGCTCTCAGTCTTTCTCCATTGAGTACAATGCTAGCTGAAGGCTTTTCATACACGTCCTTTATCATAGTGAAAGCTTCCCTTCTATTTCTATCTTGTTGAGTGTTTTTACAATTGAATTTTTAAAAGGCAATACAAACGCAAGATATTAGAAAAAGTAGTACGTTAACATAAATTACTAAAAATCTCTGCAGTTAAATAAAAACAAAAACCTGTCTACGATTACTAAACTTAAAAATATCCATATGATAAGTGCCAAATTTTCAGTAAATAACCTTTTCAATTTAATGAAATTAAATACTTGAAACTACAGATTTAGTTACAAAATTTACAATTTTAAATCCCCCTTTATTTTCTATATGGCTGAATTTCAATCCCCAAATCTGTGAAGACAAAATAATTTTGTTTTAATACAGAAGGACTTTAAAATACAATGATTTAAAAATAGCAACTGCTTAAGATTGGATTTATAGTATATTACAGCAAGCTTAATTTCAAAACACTGTAAATGCATTGCAAACCAGTATTTACCCCACCTACTTGTTATGACATCAATATACCTGTGTCTTGTTAACAGATTAAAGGCCTTAGACCAAGTATCTCTGAAATTTAAGTGACTGTGCTACTTCAAAATACTAATAGCTAATACTTACTAAATGGTTACTATGGAGAAGATAATTTTTTTTTTAAAAAAAAAAGGTTGTTCTTTATAATTAAACCCCCAGTATCCACCCCCTTGAGCTGGCCATGCCTACTTCCTGGGGAGGCCACGCCTCTTCCCTCCAGGCTGGCGTAGAGTCCCCAGAGCCAGCCGGGCGGTGCGCAAACGCAGCCAGGGCCCGCCCCCATGGACCTGTCTTCCTCGTTTGGCTCCACCCTCCAGAGTCTCAAGCACAAGCCAACCGGCCCAAGAGCCGCGCAGGTGGTAATCACCCAGCAGCAGCTCATCATGGCGTACAAGCTCGTGCGCTAGCTTACGGGGACTGAGTCTGGGGGGCAACAGGAGCCGAGTCTGTAAGTCTGTGAAAAGGATGAGCCACTGGTCCGGCGCCCAGGGGTCCCACAAATGACATTCATGTTCTCAAAGCTGATACTGCTGACGCACTGGCTCTCGATGGCCCCAGGTAGCTCGGCCTCCAACGCCTCCAGCTGCTCTAGGGGGGTGAAGTCCACCTCGGTCAAGGTCTCCTTGCAGAGGTACAGGGCTGGGCAGCAGGCGGCATGGGGAACTTCCGGAAGCATGGGAGTTTGTGGGCCTGCACAGGCAGCAGATCTGCATCTCCTCTGGAGTCTTGGGGTCCAGGATGGCTCCTCCGGACAGCAACTGCTCATTTAGTCTCTCGTATGTACTTGAGCTAAGAGGCACACTCCTCATGAGTATCACTTTATGTCCCATAGTCCAGTCCATTCCATCTGAAGAGTTGGCCTCGGAAACTGTTTTAGTTCTGGGCTGATAGAGTGTCCAGGGGGCATGCTTTTTGGGGTTCCTCCAGACTCAGACCATTAAGTCTGGCCATCTAACCAGAATTTGAGTTCTGCAACCCACCTTTCTCCTGCTCCATCCAGGACTCTCTGTTGTGTTCCCTGACAGGGCGGTCATTGGCCGTAGCCAGGCACCATCTAGTTCTTCTGGTTTCAGGCTGATGACGTCTCTGATTTATGTGGCCCTGTCTGTCTCTTGCGCTAATACTTTCCTGTCTTTAGTGTTCCTCATTCTCCTTTACTCCAGGTGCTGGGACCAACTGTGGGACCAACTGATGCATCTTAGATGGCCGCTAGCAACCTTTCAAGACCACACATCACATGCCCCTCACCAAAGTAGGATGCAGAACATTTTCTTAATAAGCTTTGTCAGTTGACCTAGATGTTCCCTGAAAGCATGGTCCCCAGAACCCTACCCGTTACTCTGTCCTTCAAAGTGATCAACTGTATTCAGGCGACTTCTTAGCTTTGCTTTAGTCCATTTGTGCTCACTTCCCCTGTAGTGTGTGCTGTCCTTCATCTAATTTTTTTTTTTGATTAAAAACATTTTTTTATTGCTGTAATTAAATGAAGCTTACATTTCAAGTTAGTCTCCCATACTTTTTTTTTTAACATACATTGTTATGAGACCCCAACCGCTCACCCCATTCTGTGACAGCACATTTGTCCCCTCTGCCCGATTCCCCATGAACATTCAACCAGCTCCTAACTCTCTCTGCCTTCCCATCTCACCTCTGGACAGAAGCCGCCCCTTTGGTCTCTTGTATCTACTTGTCTAAGAGGCACATTCTTCACAAGTGTCACTTTATGTCCCACAGTCCAGTCCAATCCCTGTCTGAAGAGTTGGCCTTGGAAACTGTTTTAGTTACGGGGTGATGGAGAGACCAAGGGCCGTGCTTTCCAGGGCACCTCCAGTCTTAGTCAGACCATTAAGTCTGGTCTTCTTACTAGAATCTGAGTTCTGCATCCCATCCTTCTACTGCTCCATCAGGGACCCTCTGTTGTGTTCCCTGTCAGGATGTTCATTGGTGGTAGCCAGGCACCATTAGTTCTTCTGGTCTCAGGCTGATGAAGTCTCTGGATTATGTGGCCCTTTCTGTCTCTTGGGTCAATACTTTCTTGTGTCTTTGGTGTTCTTCGTTCTCCTTTACTCCAAGTGGTTGGGACCAACTGATACATCTTAGATGGATGCTTACAAGCTTTTAAGATCCCAGATGCCACTCACCAAAGTAGGATGCAAAACATTTTCTTAATAAGGTTTTTATGCCAATTGACATAGATGTCCCCTGAAAGCACGGTCCCCAGACCCCGCATCCCTGCTACTCTCTCAAAGTATTTGACTGTATTCAGGAAACTTCTTAGCTTTGGTTTAGTCCAGTTGTGCTGGCTTCCCCTGTAGTGTGTGCTGTCCTTCCCTTCACCTAATTCTTATCTACTATCTAGTTAGTAAATAATGCTGATCCTCACTCCCCACCCTAATAACCATCAAAGAATGTTTTCTTCTGTGTTTAAACCTTTTCTTGAGTTCTTATAATAGTGGTCTTATACAATACTTGTCCTGTGACTGACTAAATTCAATCAGCATAATGACGTCCAGCTTCCTCCATGTTATGTTTCACAGCTTTGTCGTTGTTCTTTATCGTTGTGTAGTATTCCATTGTGTGGATATACCATAATTTGTTAATTCATTCATCTGTTGATGGGCACCTAGGTTGTTTCCATCTTTTTGCTATTGTGAACAGTGCTGCAATGAACATGGGTGTGCATGTATCTATTCGTGTGATGGCTCTTGTTTCTCTAGGATATATTCCAAGGACCCAGATAGCTGGATTCTATGGTACTTCATTTTCTAGCTTATTAGGGAAGCACCAAACCGATTTCCAAAGTGGTTGTACCATTTTACATTCCCACCAACAGTTATAAGTGTTCCAGTCTCTCCACAACCTCTCTAGCATTATTATTTTGTGATTTTTGGATTAATGCTAGCCTTGTTGGGAGTGAGATGGTATCTCATTGCAGTTTTGATCTGCATTTCTCTAATGGCTAATGATCGTGAGCATTTCTTCATGTGTCTGTTACCCACCCGAATATCTTCTTCGGCGAAGTGCCTGTTCACATCCTTTGCAGATTTTTCAGTTAGGTTATGTCTTTTTTTTGTTGAGGTTTTGCAGTATCTTGTAGATTTCAGAGATTAGACGCTGATCGGACTTGTCCAAGCAAAAAATTTTTTCCCAGTCTGTAGGTTGTCTTTTGACTTTTTTGGTGAAGTCTTTTGATGAGCATAAGTGATTTTTAGGAGCTCCCATTTATCTAGTCTCTCTTCTGGTGCTTGTGCATTGTTACTTATGGTTCATATTGTGTTTATGCCATGTATTAGGGCTCCTAGCATTGTTCCTATTTTTTCCTCTATGATCTTTATTGTTTTCAATTTTATATTTAAGTCTTTGATCCATTTTGAGTTAGTTTTTGTGCATAGTGTGAGGTATGGGTCTTGTTCCAGCTTTTTGCCAGTACCATATGTTAAAGGCTGTCTTTTCCCCAAATAACGGATTTGGGCCTTTGTCAAATATCAGCTGCTCATAGGTGGATGAATTTATGTCTGGATTCTCAATTCTGTTCCACTGGTCTATGTATCAGTTGTTGTACCAGTACCTGGCTGTTCTGACTACTGTGGTGATATAATAGATTCTAAAATCAGGTAGTGTGAGGCCTCCCACTTTGTTCTTCTTCTTGATTGATGCTTTACTTATTCGGGTCCTCTTCCGTTTCCATTTGAAGTTGGTGATTTGTTTCTCCATCTCATTAAAAAATGTCAGTGGGATTTGGATCGGGATTGCATTGTATCTGTAGATCACTTTGGGTAGAACAGACATTTTCACAGTGTTGAGTCTACCTATCCATGAGCAAGTTATGTTTTTCACTTATGCAGGTCTCTTTTGATTTCTTGCAGTAGTGTCTTGTAGTTTTCAGTGTATAGGTCTTTTACATCTCTGGTTAGATTTATTCCTAAGTATTTTATCTTCTTGGGGGCTATTGTAAATGGTATTGATTTGGTGATTTCCTCTTCGAGGTTCTCTTTGTTGGTGTAAAGGAATCCAACTGATTTTTGCATGATTATCTTGTATCCTAAAACTTTGCTGAAATCTTCTATTAGTTCCAGTAGTTTTCCTGTGGATTCTTCGGCATTTTCTGTGTATAAGATCACATCATCTGCAAATAGAGATACTCTGACTTCTTCCCTACCAATTTGGATGCCCTTCTTTTATCTAGCCTAAATGCTCTCACTAGAACCTCTAGCAAAATGTTGAATAAGAGTGGTGATAAAGGGCATCGTTGTCTGGTTCCCATTCTCAAGGGGAATGCTTTCAAAGTCCCTCCATCTAGGATGATGTTGGCTGTTGGCTTTGTATAAATGCCCTTAATTATATTGAAGAATTTTCCTTTCTATTCCTATTTTGTTGAGTTTTTATCATTAATGGGTGTTGGACTTTGTCAAATGCCTTTTCTGCATCAACTGATTAGATCATGTGATTCTTGTCTTTTGTTTTATTTTTATGATGGATTACATTGGTTGTTTTTCTAATGTTGAACCATCCCTGCATACCTGGTATAAATCCCACTTGATCACTGTGAATTATTTTTTTGAAATGTTGCTGAATTCTATTGGCTAGGATTTTGTTGAGGATTTTTGCGTCAATGTTCATGAGGGCTACTGGTGTGTAATTTTCCTTTTTTTTTTTTCTTTTTCTGGTCTCTTTACCTGGTTTTGCTATCATGATTATGCTGGCTTCATAAAATGAGTTTGGGAGTATTCCATCCTTTTCTATGCTCTGAAATACCTTTAGTAGTAGGGGTGTTAACTCTTCTCAGAAAGTTTGGTAGAATTCTCCAGTGAAGCCATCCGGCCCAGGACTTTTTTTTTTGTTGGGAATTTTTTAATTACCTTTTCAATCTCTTTTTTTTGTTATGGGTTTTAGTTGTTCTACCTCTGTTTGTGTTAGTGTAGGTAGGTAGTGCGTTTCTAGGAATTTGTCCACTTACTCTAGGTTTTCAAATTTTCTAGAGTACAATTTTTCATAGTATTCTCTTATGATTCTTTCAATTTCAGTTGGGTCTGTTGTGATATCACCCACCTATATAGATTATTTCCTTCCTCTCTTTTGTCAGTTTGGCCATTGGTTTATCAATTTTGTTCATCTTTTCAAAGAACCAGCTTTTGGTCTTGTTAACTCTTTCAATTGTTTTTCTATTCTCTATTTCATTTAATTCTGCTCTTATTCTTATTATTTCCTTTCTTCTGGCTTCTAAGGGCTTCTTTTGCTGCTCTCTACCTGTTCCAATTGTAGGGTTAATGTCTTGATTATGGCCTTTTCTTCTTTTTGGATGTATGCATTTATTGCTATAAACTGATCTCTGAGCACTGCTTTTGCTGTGTCCCAAAGGTTCTGGTAGGATGTGTTTTCATTCTCATTTGATTCTATGAATTTCTTTATTCCATCCTTAATTTCTTCTATAACTCAGCAGTTTTTGAGCAAGGTATTGTTCAGTTTCCATGTGTCTGATTTTTTTTTTCCCTTGCTTTTTGTGTTGTTGATTTCTACTTTTATGGTTTTATGGTCAGAAAAAATGCTTTGTAATATTTCGATGCTTTGGATTTTGTTAAGGCTTGCTTTATGGCCTAATATGTGGTCTGTTCTGGAGACTGTTCCATGTGCGTTGGAAAAGAAAGTATACTTGGCTGCTGTTGGTTGCAGTCTTCCGTACATGTCTATGAGATCAAGTTGGTTGATTGTAGCATTTAGCTCTTCTGTGTCTTTGTTGAGTTTCTTTCTGGATGTACTGTCCATCACCAAAAGTGGTGTGTTGAAGTCTCCTACTACTATCATGGAGCTGTCTCTCTCTCTTTTCACTGCTGTTAGAGATTGTTTTATGTATTTTGTAGCCTTGTCTTTGCGTACGTAAATATTATAGTTACGTCCTCCTGGTGTACTGACCCTTTAATCATCATATAGTGTCCTTCCTTACCCTTTGTGGTGGATTTTACTTTAAAGTCTATTTTGTCAGAGATTAATGTTGCCACTCCTGCTCTTTTTTGAGTTTTGTTTGCTTGACGTATTTTTTTCCATCCTTTGAGTTGTAGTTTGTTTGCATCTTTACGACTAAGGTGTGTCTCTTGTAGTCAGCATATAGATGGATCTTCTTTTTTATCCAATCTGCCACTGTCTCTTTATTGGTGCATTTAATCCATGTACATTCAGCATAATTATTGATAGGTATGAGTTTAGTGCTGTCAGTTGGATGTCTTTTTTTGTGTGTTGTTCACACAATTTCTTTGTTCCACTTAATTTTCTGTCTTGAGTCGTTTTTCTTGATGTATTTTCATCTTTTTCATTGTTGTTGATTTTGTGTTTGCTGAGTCTTTGTATTTTTCTAGTTTTTAATTTTGACTTGTAGGATTGTTAGTTTCCTTTGTGGTTACCTTAATATTTACCCCTATTTTTCTAAGTTTTACCAGTGTTTTATCTCTTTATATCACCTTGACTTCCTCTCCATAAGAAAAAAATCTATGTCTACTTTTTTTAAGTCCCTCTTTTTTGTTTTAGTGTTGTCATCTTTTACATATTGACATCTGTTTCCCTATTTTCAGTGTTTTAGCTTTGGTTTACCTTTTTGACTTCCCTATCTGGGTTGACATCTGGTTGCTCTGTCCTATGTTCTAGTCTTGAGTTGTTATCTGATGTTACTGATTTTTTAACCTGAGGACTCTCTTTAGTATTTCTTGTAATTTTGGTTTTGTTTCTGAAAATTCCTTAAACTTCTGTTTATGTGGAAATCCCTAATTTCGCCATCATATTCGAGAGACAGTGTTCCTGGATATATAATTCTTGGCTGACAATTTTTTTTTTAAGGCTTTATATATGTCATCCCATTGCCTTCTTGCCCGCATGATTTCTTCTGAGTAGTCCGAGCTTATTCTTATTGACTCTCCTTTGTAGATGACTTTTAGTTTATCCCTAGCTGCTCTTAAAATTCTCTCTTTGGCTTTGACAAGTTTGATTATGTCTTGGTGACTTTCTTTTGGGATCTACCTTATTGGAGAAGATAATCTGTTAAGCACTTTACACGCACTACCTCACGACTATTATTCCCAAAACAGAACAATGTTACCATCAGACTTTTTATATGTATTAATTAAATATCTTTAATGTTTAAACCTTTACTGGTCATGATTTCTGTTTCTTGTAGTCAAAGTATACATTGTTGTTAGGTGCCACCAAGTTGATTCCCACTCATAGTGACCCTATGTACAACAGAATAAACCCACTGCCCAGTCCTGTGCCATCCTTACAATCACTGCTATGTTTGAGCACATTTTTGCATCACATACAGGTAAAAAATGCTATATAACCCCTAAAAATAGCTAATATCTTATTAAGATTGTATCAAGTCTAATTAGAATAAATCCAATATTTAATATCAGTTCACAGATACAGTCCCCACCTCCATGAGTTTTCAAATAAGATACTCACCAGCAGTCTGTGCAGGATTTATTCCTATTCCATCTAGAAAATAAGTTGTAAAATCACCTAAGTTATTTAAAAAGCTGAAATGGCTTAATATTAACAAGAAGAGATTTACCAAAATAGTGCCACAATATGGAATGCAACTATACAATTTAAATCCAAGAAGAGGTAAGTTATCTTTCAGGTAAGTTATCTGTCTGTTGAAACCTGTTACTAATACGCATTTACACACACTGCTGGATTAGATAAGAACATTTGTGAATGCAACAATCCTTGTAACCTCTATAGAAGGTAGTTATCAATGCTACTATGCCACGTACAGTAAAAAAACGTTTGTCATTAAAAAGCTAAAAGCACATTAGGGATGTCATTAACCACTCCCATATGGAGCTGAGGCATAAAATTTTAAGGCTAGGGGAGCCTACAAAGTCATTTATTTCTGTTCCACTGACACTTGAAAGTTTACATTTTCTTAAGCATTATTCATTTATGAACCGAAACTTTCCAGAAAGTAGGCCAGGTTTATTCAACACAGAGAAACACTTCAGTATGACAGCATGAACAGTGTTTTAGAGTGAGGCATTCTGTCATAGCTAAACTAAATCATGCCACTGCACAGTAAACCCATCACCTCTTGGTCTGTCTGAACTGTGCATGTACCACTCGCCAGCCCTAGGAGCATTACTGTGTATTCTTGAAAAATAATCAAGTACTCTTTGCAATCTTTACTTCTAATCATGTTATTTCAATATTTCTCATAGGGTTAGTTCACTGTACTTAATTATCATCAGTATTCTACGACATCTAGATTTTAAGTTATAAATGTAACTGACTAAAATCCTCATTATTATAACCCCATGAGAACCAGTTTTCTATCAGGAAAGAAATAGCAAGGTACAGCAAAAGCATACTATTAATTTTCTATAATCTAAAGCATTTAGCGATACAACTTTATTTACAAAGAAACCCAAAAACTTGTTAAAAATAAAAAAGATAAAGCTATTTTCAGCACAGTAATAATCTGTTATGAAGTGATAAGGACACAGGCATTATAAAGTGCTACGCTATAGCAAAAGCTCAAACTGAGAAGAGCTAATTATGGGTAACAGCACTGACTTTAATTTTTATAACTTTATATATCATTACTGTTGGTATAAATTTGGGGCTTTTTGTATTTAAGCCAACTTTAATTAATTTGGTTCCTTTTGAGCAATTTCTATAGCTCTGAGGTAATCAAAAAAATTTAAGTGAATTCTTACCATTTGTAATAATTGCACTTGTAGCTGCAGGAACTTTAAACTAAAAAGGAGAAAAAGTAAAAGGGAAAAAAAAAGTGTATATATATATTAATTATAACTATAAAATACGGTTAGTAAGGATGAGATGCATATAATCAATTCTACAGTTCTAAAATGTGATATATCTCCTAGGATAATGTAATTTGCCTTATTTTTAAAGAATACTGTCCTCCAAAGACTGATTTCCATCGTATCTTTGACACCACCGATTGTAAGACGGATCTTTTGTCACACAATACCAAATGAAACAACACTGCCAATTAACCTATGACCCAATCAGTATTTACTTTTTCAGAATGAGACATGTCAATACCATCATACTGTATTCCTGCATAAGCATAGCAACAATATAAGCAGAATACACTGATTAGAATATTCCTACAATCTCCTCACAGAAATGGCAAGTTCTAAACAGGAGCTCTTTTGTGTTTAACAGGAGGCGGCAACATAAAATTTTTAGAAAATAACCAAGGCTCACATTCCTTCCTCTGATGCTCCTTAAATGACTGCTGACTTAAATCTAGAAGAAATGCTGTAGTCCGGCTATACCACCAGGACGTAACAACTAAGTTCATTTAGGTGAAGCCAACAACCATTAGATAATTGTGACTGTCACATGGCCAATAGTAAGATTCCACTGATAGGTGACACATCCTTATTTCAAAAATGTTGTAAAAAGATGGGCTTTTGAATCAATGAAATATAGTATTAAACTTACTGGTAGCCAGAAGACTGAATTCTTCTCTTAATGTTCTAGAAGCCAGCAACTGCCAAAGTGTGTTCATACTTCATTTATCCAACAAATATTTATCAAGTACCTCTGTTCTTTGGATTAGTTTTACAGATACTACAGTTGAGTTCTGTGGTCAAATATGTTTATGAAATACTAGGTTAAATTAGTAGTCTTCTCAAAAGCCTTTAATATGCTGCTAATAGGTCCCTGCATTCGATTCCTAACCTCAAGTTTGGTGGTTCAAACCCACCCAGTGGCACTGTGACAGAAACACCTAATAATCTGCTTCTGTAAAGATTACAGCCAAGAAAACCCTAGGGAGTTGGTTCTACTGTAACACGTGTGGTTGCCATGAGTCAGAAGCAACTTGACAGCAACAGGTCTGGTTTTTGGTTTTATAGTATATTTAATTCCAAGAAGGATATAGTATATAAGGTGTTTCCCACATTTTCTGGCCACTGATGCCATTTTTCAGACTCCCACACCCCCCCACCCCAATTTTATAGTTCTAGTAGTCTGGGGAGAACACTTTGAAGTGTTATAAATGCTATCTAATAGTCACACGTACATAGTTGTGGGAAGAAAACAAACAACTGAGAGATTACTTTACATTACTAATTGAAGAATCAAGTTTTACAATAAGAACTTACTATGCATAAGAACTATTTCTTGCTACAGGATTATTTACCCAATTAAAAAATAATTTTACTTTCAATATAGTACAATCTTAATTGTAAATGTCCTTTCAAAGATTTAAAATGTGTAAATAATAAACCTACTTTAAGATAACCTCAAAATGTACTTTAATAAATAAATTTAAAAAAATTTTGTTTGTAGATATTATAATGCTCAATAAAACTTTGATCAAATACCCAAATTAATTATAAGACACCTTAGATTTTTAAAACGTGAATCCTACAGTTTGCAGCTATCCTTCTGATTACTACTCTTAACTCATGCCCATTTTAAGATGAACTGTGCATTTTCTAAATCATACCCATGTAATGGCAACACATTTTATGAACGTTAAAAAACAAAAGCAACTGCTAACACATTTTTCCCCTTTTTCAGTATGTGGAAGCAATGGTTAAACTGAAATTTGGGGAAGAATCAGTAGTAATGTAAAATACATTGTTTTACACTATATACAAATTTCTTATGTAAATAACAGATTTTCTCCTGGGTGCAAAGTGCAGTTTTTTTTTTTTTTTCCAGCAGATCCCAAAAATCTGTAGTTTGTGATGTTAAGAGGCTCTTCTCAAGGCTTTGACAATTGATTACTTAGTTAAATAAATCCCCAGTTGTCCGTTTGGGAGTCTATTTTTCTATTAAGAGAATTTTACTAGGACTTTAAATCCACAAACTCTTGGTGCTTCAAGTCTACTTTTGTTCTTGCTGAAAGATTCTACAATGTCATCTTGTGAAAAGCCCTCTCAACAGTTGCTTGGATGTCACATCCTTTCTAACTCTGTGACACTCATGAGTCATATTAATCACAAGCTACATGAATGCTTTAATTGATAAGTCTTTGTGTGAAGTTTTTTAGTTTCTTTTCTATAGCATATTTATTACTATTTTCTTATACTTTAACTAGAAGCCTAAGATCGCAACAGTGCCTTTGCCTTATAAAGGACAGACAATAAAATAACTATAAAATACATATCATAGCTTATCAGATTTACTTCTTAAATCTGGAAATCCTGGGATTTATGTCCCAGATCAAGACTATTTCTTGCAAGTGATCTAGCAGCAAAAAGACAATGCTGTATTCAAATTTGTTGCTCATCTCTTTTTACTTTTTTGAACGAAGAACAGATCAAAGTGACTACAAAACACGAACTATCACTTTTCAGTGAAACTCTAAATGAGTGATGAATGTCGTCTGTGGTACCTGACAACAGCTTACAAGGAGCTGTTAAGTACTGACGGGATGGCTGACTTCCCATTAATCGCCTCAGTAAAGGGTGGGATTATGGGTTGAGCTGTTTTTCTATTTAGTTATTAAAATTATTTTTCTAACCATAAACTTTTCTGAAGTTTTAGAACCAAAAATTTGGATTGGGGTACTCTGTATTTGTATAGCGCTTTTAATTTTGAAAGTTTCTTTTATAAATGCATTCACTTTAATCAGACAGGAAGTCCAGGCATCAACTACTCCCATTTTACAGACTTAAAAAAATCAAGGAAGAGAGAAGCTGAGGGACCTGCCCTAAGTCACACAGCTAATTAAGGATACAATTAAATCAGAACCTCAGGCTCCCAGGAAACATTCTGGTGCCTTTTCCACCATATCAAGCTACTTTTCCAAGTGTCATGTTAAAATACTTGCTTTATGAATGTTTCTGATGATAATTTTGGATGCAAAAACTTTTATTTCTTAAAAACAGAAAACCCAAACACATTTTAAGAAACTAGACACTTAAAAACATCAGGTTTTACTGAGCATTTTACCATGTGCTCATTATAAAAAAATTGGAAAATATAATAAACATTAAAAAAATCTTAAAAAACCTTGTAATTCTAGAAACAAAGCTAGTAAAAATACAAGATTCAGAGCACAGTGTGATATAATGTTCTTTTCCAAAAAATTAGCATATCAACGGTGTCTTTTCAATTTCAATATAAATTCTTCTCTTAATTTTCATTCTTCTTCTATGTGTAAATAAGCCTTAATTTTTTGACAGCCTAAACCAAAATGAAAACCACCATTGCAGTCAAGCTGATTCCAATTCACGGTGACCCCACATGTTACACAACAGGACTTCTCACAGGATTTTCCTGGCCGTAAGCAGACTGCCAGCTCGTTCGTGGCACCGCTGGGTGGGTTCGAACGGCCAACCTTCAGGTTAGTAGCGGAGAGCAAACTGTTTGCTTCACCCAGGGGCCTTTGACAGTATAAATCCAGTGACTGATTAATCCACGTCGAAATGGGAGTCAAAGTGCATTACAATACAAAGATTTCTGATACGTGTTACCAAACTACATTCCATAAAGGTTGTTCCAATTTCCATACTTACTTCTTCTGCTGCAAACTTTAAGACTGCTGTGAAAGGTGTATTTTCAGGAACACTGAGTCTGCAAGAATTAAAAACAATCCCAAAAAGCAAAGTTTTTTTTGTTCTTTTTTAAACCCTTTGTTCCTTAGTTCAGCTAATGTAGCAGACCTGGGCAAAGCTGTCTTGAGTTTGAAGGTTGGATTTTTTATTTAACATTACACTTATTCACACTCATTCACTCTAAAAAGAAAAAAACCTATTAGCCTTATAGCTGAGATGGTGCCCCCCACTTGAAAAATAACAACCCATACAGCTGTAGATTTATACACTTTTAAAGCTTTGGAACAAATAGGTCTTCCATACGGGCTATTGTTTGCAGGATGGATTTGAAAAAGTGCGTCTCCCCTTAGTCAGTACACTTTGCCTCGTCCAGGTTCAGTCTAAGCTTTCCACCAGATGAAGTAATGTTTCCATTTGCATGGTAAGTAGAGGCTACCTGGGGAGCATCATAGCATCCAAAAGCTTTTCACAAACTCACCTGTGATCTCATCTGATCATGTCTAAAACAGGAAAGCAAGTCAACAAAAAATGACAAAGTTCACTATGGCAAAATGCTAAAAATGTGGCGACTGTTCTACCTTTTATGTTATCATTTGAAAAAGGGCTTAGAATGATCAGAAATACTGTTTTGGATGAGGCTGCGTGATTTTGCTAATTGACAAATAAGTACATTAAGGACAGCTGATAAACTTAGATGTTTTTCTTTATTAATGATTTAGCCCCAGGGTCAATCTGTATGATTTTTCCAATTTAAAAAACTAAAAAAAGAAAAAAAATTGGTATTATACTCTAGGAAAACACTAAAAACACAGGACACAGTAAGAGGTTAAAAAAAAAAGTAAAATAAAAAATAAGGTTTCTAATGTAAAATAAATTACAATGATTAAGAGAAAGAAAACCAGGTTCTCTTTCAAAACAGGAAAGAGTGACTGGAAAATTAACATCTCTCTTCAAAACTTCTCTGTTTATTACCATTCATCTTATTCTTTAAGGTCTTAATACCAACTACCATAATGTAACATTCTCATGTACATGACCATTTTTTCAATTAGTCTGTAGATCTCTAAATATAAGAATCATTATATCCGCTACAGCACATCTCTACTTCCAGTAAGAGAAGTGCGAAAAGATTTCTTGTCTGCCCCCATTCCAAACATAGAAAAAAAAGGGTGAAAAAGTTTATCATTTTCTTTCTTTTCTCTCTCTTTTTTTTGGAAAGGTCAAGAGAGAATAAAAACACATTCCTAATATATAGTCGTTTCTTTAAAAATTATCTAATAATGTGAGAATTTATAAAACAAGGAATAAATAGTACCTTGCAAGTATTTCCAGAATATATCTATAGTTTAAAATCTGAGATTCTTTTTCCTGAAATTCTGCTTCCAAAAAGAGTACTTCTAAAACCTCAGGGTTTCGATTTACTTTACATTTGGAGAATTGGAACTGTCCTTGCAATATATAACTCAATGTCATATTGATATCTGTTAAAATAAATTTCTACCTACATTAAGTTGGTAAGAGTGTTCACAGAAAAGACAGTAAAATACATATGAAAACTTGTATTTTATATGTGTTCTAACTGGCAGAAAATGAGAGTGACTGAGAGTGACTGCAATTCTGTAGCCCTTCTCTACATTCGAAGCTGTTGTGTTTGTCAGTCAATATCATTTTGTAAAACTGGCACTGGTGTTATACTGATATTTTGAAAAGAAAACAGAACTCTCCACACATTAAAGTGAATATTTAAATTACTGGCATCATTTGTTCTTTCCTTTAATAACTATTCCATATAAACAGAACTACAACGAAACTTGAAAAGTGTTACTATAAAGATTTAGAAAAAAGTACTCTAGAAAACTAGAGAAGGGAGAAATCAAATTCTAGACAATTACAAACATCTTCACAGAGGTGAAATGTGGATTATTAAAGGATTTTGTTTATTAAGATGTGGTCATGATGTTGCATTTCATGCACAGAAAAGACCGTGTATGAAGGCAGGGTGCACTCAAAAGGCTTGTCAGTTTGGGAATAGTGTGGCTGAAGCTTCAGCTAAGTGATGGTGGTGGGGGAGAATGAAGAAGAGGTGGTGGGAAATAAAACTAGAGTGCAAGACGACTTAGATGGAGAGAGAGTCAAAGGTGTTTTAATTCACCCTGTATACGAAAGAGAATGTTTAATTTCAGCATTTCTGTAACTTAGTTGCAATACAAACAGTAAACGTCATTAGCAACAACTAAACAAAACAAATAATAAAAATTATGACACTCGCAAAAATAAATTTAGAACTACCTGAAACAACCTACTTTCTGGAACTCAACTATCAGTAATGCTTAACTCAAGGGAAGTTTCTCTATCAAAGCATATGTCTGCCTGCTTGGCAAGTAAAAAGTGACTTTAAAAAATTAAAGCATGATGTTTTGCAAATCGAGCTGCTCTAATACCCAAGTTACCATTTACTTTGAATAGGAAATATAGCATAACTATACACATGCACGTCATGTATATACAGACACACAGCCACACACATACTAAACAATATGTATGCTTACTAAATTCATTCAGTCACCACATATTAAGTGAGCTGGTACAACGTTCAGGCACTCTTATACTGATACTGTCCTACTCCATTCTCCCCCACCCTTTCCTTCTAGAGTGTGTTTACACACTGATGAGAATAATCCAGTACAGAAGGAGAAAGCAGCGATGGTGAGAGAGGAGTTCTGGACGCCATCTACTTGAATCTTGAGACTAAAACGGATGGGTTCCAGAGCCCAAGTGGGACGGTTGGCTTTTTACAGGACTAAAGTCATGCTTCCCATTCTACCAGGATGGGAGAAGAAATACAGGTTTATAGACGTAGATTTAAAAAAAAAAAAAGTATGTCTCACATACTTTGGACATGTTATCAGGAGGGATCAGTCCCTGGAGAAGGACATCATGCTTGGTAAAGTAGAGGGTCAGCGAAAAAGAGGAGGACCCTCAATGAGATGGATTGATACAGTGGCTGCAACAATGGACTCAAGGATAACAACGATTATGAAGATGGTACAGGACTGGGCAGTGTTTTGCTCTGTTGTACACAGGGTCACTATGAGTCAGAACTAACGAGATGCCACCTAACAACATATGTAGTAGTAAATTTATAAATGTGGTGATGGAAAGATCACAGAATTTCTCCCTGATAGCTTGGGAACAGGGGAAAACGAGTCTTAGGAAGTCTGAACAAATATTAAAAAAAAAAAAAAAAAATATCCTGAACAAACTCCAGGAATATAGTAGGTTGCTGGATGCTGCTGAGTGCAGTCATGAATCTTACACCTAACCCATCCGACTGATGATGTACTTTGCTCTGGCAATGTCCAGTTATGTACAGAAAACACATGTGGTTGGGTTCAGAGTTGGTGTTTCACCAAGCACTTCCTAAAACCTCTTTCCCTAAGACCCATTTCCCCCTATTCCCAAGCCATCAGAGAGAAATTCTCTGATCTTTCCATCACCACATTTATAAATTCACTACTACATCTATAAACCCGCACTTCTTCTCCCATCCTGGAAGAAAGGGAAGCATGACTTTAGTCCTGTAAAAAGCCAACCGTCCCACTTGGGCTCTGGAACCCATCCGTTTTAGTCTCAAGATTCAAGTAGATGGCGTCCAGAACTCCTCTCTCACCATCGCTGCTTTCTCCCTCTGTACTGGATTATTCTCAACAGTGTGTAAACACACTCTAGAAGAGGGAGGAGAGACGAGCTGGGGGTGCCAGAGTTGAGGGTGTTTGCAGGAGAGTGATTTAAAGATGGACCCCGAACTCTAAGCTAAGGAGTAGAGATGGGTAAAGTGTGTGTGTAGCAGGTGGTGGTGGGGGGGAGTGGTAGTTATAAACTGAAAACTTGGTGAGATCAATGGCTTATCAGCAGTAAAATGCTGCAGAGGAGATATTAAAGTCAGCTGGGAGGAGAGAATGGGATTACTTATAATAAGAGTTCTTGAAAACAACTCTTTGGAGATGGCACAATTACTGCAGATGAAAGGTTCTGGTCGGTGACCATGCATACCTGAGATAAGGTGGAAAAAGGATCATTTGAAGATGGAAATATCAAGGGGAAAGTAAGGTTGGGAGGGAGCATGGGCCATGGATGGGCTACTGAACTCACTGACATTGGTAACAGCTGTTATCAGTTCCGTATGCCTAAAATCCTGTTGTATTCCGGTTCTTCACTGTATTTCATTCGTCTTCCAGCTGCAATAACCTCAGAAGTATTGACTTAAAGTCACAGAAAGGTCCAAATGAGTATGTGGTTGGACTACTGAAATCCATCATCTCAACTGCCAAGAATAAGGAAAGGCCTTGCACGGTAAAGCTGTCATGTTTCCGTATTTTCCGTTCCTACTAAAAACTCTTTAAATCCCAACAAAGAAACTCGTGATTTGAAGCACACTGCCTTGTGATCCCCAAATGCTGAATGCACGCACACATCAAGAATCAGGAGTCTGGCAGTAACAGCCATCCCAGATTTCAGAGCCTGGACCGGGAAGTCTCCCTACCTTCCCTTAACAGCCACTCAAAGTAGGGAAAGGCCGTTCTAACCCCTGGCACAGGAGGAGTTCCAGAACCCCACCAGCCCGCCAGAGCCCTGTCCACAAGTCCCCCCACTCCCCTACACCCAGAAGGAACTCGAGGGGACACGGCCACCAGCAGAGCCGTTCCCGTCCCCACACCGCACCCTCATGCAGGAGCCAGCCGACACGTCAGGGAGCAAGCCGGGCACCCTCCTCCCAGCCTCCCGTGGGAGCGGCTCGGCGAGCCTCAGGGCGCCACGGGTGGTGCAGTTCCGAGGCTCGGCCACCCCGCCGGTCCGGCCCGTCCAGCCCCCAGGGGCCCACCGCGGCGCGGCCACTCACACTTTGTACGGCAGCCGCGGGTCCGACGTCAGCGTGATCTTAAAGGAAACCTTCGACCTGAGGAGGACGGCGGGAGAGAGTTAGGGTCAGGCAGCAGGGCCGCGGAGAGGGGCAGCTGCGGAGCAAATACGTACATGGTGAGCGGTCAGGCCGGGTCCCTCGCGCCGACTACGCCGAGCGCCTCCACCGGAGCCGCCCCGCACCCAGGCGACGTCTCCCTCACGGACTGGGGACCTCCAAACTTGCTGCTGTTCAAGATGGTGCCTGAAAGTTGCCTCCAGATGGTCACGTTAGCTGGAGCCTTCAGCTTACAAACAGCTAATATTTTTGCATTTAGATACTAAAGTATGGACTGTGTGAAGAGAATATTTCCCCAAGTGCCGTTATTTGCTGCAGTATTTTTAGTCAGGCAGTGCAAACGTGGTATAGACAGGCGGCCTCTAGGCCCCAGCTGGCAGGTTAGGGCGGAAGTAAACGAACTGAGAAACTGGCGGAAGAGCGATTTGGGAGGAAGGCGGGGCGGAGGGCGGGGTGGGGGAGGGGAAGGGGGCGGGGTCATGGCCTGAAGCGCCCCCCAAGTTGCTAAGGCAACGTACACTAAGTGCCGCCCATAGATTCCTAGAAACTAGAATCTTAATCTGCTTTAGTATGCGTATTCTGCCTTTCCAGCAAACCAACCCTGTTATTCTCATATTTTTTCCTTCACACTTTACTCTCCATTACTGACTTATAATTTGTAACAGACAACAGAGTTAGCACAGTAACATAGAACAGAGAAAACACTACATCTTTTAGACGCGTGCTGGGGTTGGTGAGAAACACAAGTTCCCTGTACCTTGAGGAACTTGGCATCTAGCTGGGCAGACCGATCCATAAACAGGAGATTTCAATAGTTTGTGACGTGATTTAATAGGATTAAGCACAGGGCACCAGGTTGCCGATCATCAACCACATTTATTCCGTTTAACAACAAATTCTGAACCCTTTCTATGTGCTAGGCTGTAAGCAAAACGCTGGGGATCCCAAGATAAGAAAAACAGGTAGGTGCCAACCTCCTAGGATCTAACAACCAGAGGTTCTTGTACTGAGGAGTACCAATCTATTCCAAATCTAAGCATCTGTGTTTGGAAAAGAAACATCTCCCTCACAATGATTGTAGTGCCCTGTTGCAGACCGCTGCAATTAATAGGAAAAAACAGGTGGGTGCTAACGTAACAGGTGGGATCTAGGTAATCTTTAGGGTGTGTGTTTGGTTCTTAAGGGGAGATAGATAGGAGAGGACCAGGGAAGGAACTGCAGTGGTTATGCTGAAGACCAATTTCAAATTTGCAGTAATTTTGTAGCAGACTGCTCTTCTATTGCCAAGATCTCCCCAAGGATAAAACACTGCTTTTGGTTACAAGAAAGTGTTGTTTTTTGTTTATTTGTTTGTTTGAAACCCTGGTGGCGTAGTGGTTAAGAGCTTTGGCTGCTTAACCAAAAGGTTGGCAGTTCAAATGCAGCAGGTGCACCTTGGAAACCATGTGGGGCAGTTCTGCTCTGTCCTGTCGGGTCACTGTGAGTCGGAATTGACTCCACCGCAACAGGTTTGGGTTTTTTCTTTTTCTTTTTTTTTTTAATTTTATTGTACATTAGGTGAAAGCTTACAGAGCAAATTAGTTTCCCATTCCAGAGTTCATACATAATGTGTTCCATGACACTGGTTTCCTTCTCCACAAGGAAATGTTTTTAGTTACCGTGGAGTCCGGACTGCAACCCCATGTACAACAGAAGGAAAGGTTGCATGATCCTGTGCCATCTTCACACTCAGTAGGGTACTTGAGTCTATTGTTGAGACCACTGTGTATTCTGAGCGTCTTCCAACCTAGGGGGCTCATCTTCTACACTATATCAGGCAATATTGTTGTTGTGATCCATGAAATTTTTATTGGCTAGTCTGTCTTAGTCTGGAAACTCTGCTGAAACCTGCCCACTATGGCTGACCCTGCTGATACCTGAATTACTGGTGACATAGTCTCCAGCATCACAGAAACAGATAAGACACCACCGTATGACAAACTGACAGACGGATGGTGGGGTAGGGTAGTAGAGCTCCAGTGTTCTCATGTCATTTGTTGTCTTGTTCACTTTTAAAATGTCTTTCTGTATATATAGAAAGATGAACCCAAATATTGATTAATAGACTGGGGATATCAACAGTATCGCTTTAAGAGCAGAAAGGATGGAAGTAGTGGAGGTGACTCAGATTTTTGAGAATGGCAATGCAGGGAAAACTACTTGTGCCTAACTGATGTCAGCTAGCCAAATAGCAAAGGGAAGCTTAAGGTATATACTTACTCCCTATATTTCCAAGAATACACATTAGGTATTTTTAAACAAAGTTTGTATCATGCTATCTGTAGTTTGGTTTCTGCTCATGCGTAAAAGCATGTGGAAAAATCCTAAAGGGAAAAATTGTTTTGATCAAAGAATTCTTATTGAATGTATAAAAAGTAGTAAAAACAGGATTCAACCCCAGGCAGTATGACTTCAGAACTCACATGCTTTTTGCCTCTTCAGAAAATATATTGATATAACATATGATATCAAAATGACAAAGGAAAACACATAATACCCTCAAAAGATGTTGAAAAGTATACGTTCCTACGTGTTTAGGATTCAGTCCCCCAACTCTCCTCCTGCATGTTTGTCTCCTCATAGTCATGATGTAATTTCTAGAGCCTCTGAGTTATAGTTTTATTGGGACAAGAAGAGAAATGATGAATGAATTTATTTATATTGAGCATTTTAATTGTTGTTGTTTTAACTTTGCTAAGGCATTTTGAAATTGGGAAATGTATAGCAAAAGAAGGACCTTCTCATTAATTGAAAAATTAAAGAGCCGAAGTACAGTTAATGGCTGTAAACAGAAGCAAACTCAGGATTATGGAAAGTAATTGGAAAATCCAATATTTAAGACAACAAACAACATAAATGGCCTAATGTGTTTCGGAAGGACTCCAATTAGTATCATGTACAGGCACAAATAATTGTATAAGTACACAGTGTAACCACATTAGAACTCATTAAATCTTAATGAAAAATACCAACATTCTGTTTGCAAGCACATATAAATTTCTCTACTAAAAAAGAATTGATAAGAAATTAAATTTATATAAGGACAAAAAGATTTGCTGACATAGTCATAAAAATTCATCTTACTGGTTATTGCTGTAGCCAGCTTTAAATAAAACAGAAAACACGCTGGATTTGGATGCTAATAACAGTGTCTTCCTAATGTTTTACCATCAGTTGACTGTGTTTATAATAATTATGACTAAAACCATCTGACAGTCAAGTTATATAATTGTGGAAGGCTTAAACTGGGGGAAATCTTAGGATTACCTCTTCCAAATTTTCTGTATTATAGAAGAGAAACTGTAGCCTGATCAGTTAATAAATAGATATTTTTACAGTAGTTTAGCTTAGTCATTTTTTTTTCTATTACTTTTTCTCCCCCACAATCCTCTAAGGAAGAGGAGACATAAGGTTCTGAAGAGAAAATTGGGCCAATGATAATAATGGCTAAAATTTACAAAAGTGTATTTTGTGCCAGGTATTAAGTACTGTATACAAGTGTAATAGACTTGAAGCATTAATCTTGGCTATAAGTTACAGTCAATGAAAAGGAGCCTAATGCAAAGAGGAGAGGTGATCTAATAGACAGAAATCCTTTGCCATCAAGTCAGTTCTGACTCATAGCAGCCCTATAGGCAGAAGCACTTGGGAATAATTAAAAGCTGTGTTGATCCTCAAAGTAAAGACTAGAGTGTTAGTGAATGTTTGAGTTCCTTGAGCCAAAGAGTACAATGAAATTAAGGTAGTATTGGAACCAATGGTTAACACAGAGAAGCACCTTGGAAGAAAGGCCTGATGATCTGCTTCGAAAAATCAGTCATTGAAAGCCCTGTGGAGCACAGTTCTACTCTGACACACACAGGGTCGCCTTGAGTTGGAATCGACTCTGCGGCAACGGGTTGGAAGACTAGGCAATGGCCTTACAGGAAATTACAGCTTTAAATGTACTGCACCCAATTATACACTACTTTTCCAGTGTTTACTGAAATTGGAGGAGAAAAAACAACAGGCTTTTCTCGGAAGGTTATCAGCTCACTATAAAGCTTATTGCAAGATTTATAATTTATTAACTATAGAATTTGTAAAATACCTCTATTACAAAACCAAAACCAAAAAACCAAACCCACTGGTGTTGAGTGGATTCCAAATCATAGCAACCCTGTGGGACAGAGTAGAACTACGCCATGGGGTTTCCAAGGTTGTGATCTTTATGGAAGCAAACTGCCACGTATTTGTCCCACGGAGCAGTTAGCTGGTTCTAACTGCTGACCTTTCATTTAGCAGTGGAGCTTAGTACCATTTAGATAGAGAAAAGATTCTACCCTTTTTTTTTTTAACCAGGAACTTTCCAAGACTTCTTCGGCCTTTTGAAAAATCATGTCACCAACAGCAGCATACTCATGGTATTTGAGTTTCCAGTCAACATAGCTGCATCATGATGTCTTTGTGGTTGTCGTATTGATGGTGACCCTACATACTTATAAAGTGGTGCATTAGCCATTCCACTAGGATCTCATGTGTAAACATGCTATGAAACTTACATATTGAAGTACATAACACTTTATAATAATTTACTTTTATCCGATAGGACATTGTCTTGGTTTCCTAGAACTGCGGTAACAAAAAATACAAGTGGGAGGCTTTAAAGAACAGGAATTTATTGTGTTTGGGGAGCCTGGAAGCCCAAATCAAGACATCAGCTCTACAAGAATGTCTTTCCTGCGGTAGTTCTGGGCATTCCTTGGCTTGTAGATGGTTTCTCACTGGTCTCTTCCCCCTGTGTGTGTCTGTTTTGTCTTTTTATAAGACACGTCTAAGGGATTAGGTTTAGGACCCATCCTACTCCGGTATGACCTCATTAACATAACAAAAAAAAACTTATTTCCAAACAGGGTCACATTTACAGGTACACTGTAGGATTTTAAACATATGTTTCTGAGGAACACACATCCATAATAGACATAGTATACATTTTTAAAATTATGTGCGTAGGTGGCCTGTATTATCTAGAAATCTATATTCAAGATAAAACAAAACAAAAACCAAACTGGTTGCCATCAAGTTGATTCCAACTTATAGTGACCCCCATGTCAGAATAAAAAAGGGAGCATTAAAATATTTGTAATAAAAAGGGGGCATTGAGAACCACTGAATCATGTATTCCAACACATCTATAATGGTTACTCACTTCTCATACTAAAAACCAAACTCATTGCCGTTGAGTTGATTCCCACTATATGATATATGACATGTGGTATGTGATCTATTATATGTGATATGTTATATATATGATGCAATATATAAGACTGTATAATATATAATATAAACATATATAACATAAGCCTACATAACATGACTGTATAACATATATAATAAATCTAGAGGTTTTTCCCTTCTCTCTTTCTTTCTCTCACTGTTTCAAGCCAACTTCTGCCTAGTGCCACAAAGTTAACCTGCATTTTCACTGTTAAATCAAAGTTTTTCTTTTTTTTTTCAGACTCAATTGTCTTTATTTATTTTATTGTGATTTAGGTAAAACTTTACAGAGCAAATTAGTTTCTCATTAAACAGTTAATACACAAATTGTTTTGTGACATTCATTGCCATCCCCTCAATATGTCAACACTCTACCCTTCTCCACCTCAGTTTCCCTGTTTCCATTCGTCCAATTTTCCTGAACCTTCCTGCTTTCTTGTCTTTGCTTTTGGGCTGGGGTGCCCATTAGTCTCCTATATATGGTTGAGCTATGAAGCATTTCCCTCAAGTGTGTTATTATTGGCCTTGTAGACCTGTTTAATCTTTGGCTGAAGGGTGAACCTGAGGAGTGACTTCAGTACTGAGTTAAAAGGGTATCCAGGGGCCACACTCCCGGGGTTTCTCCAGTCTTTGTGAGACCAGCAAGCCTAGTCTTTTTTTTTTTTTTTAATTGTACTTTAGATGAAGGTTCACATAACAAACAGTTTCTCATTAAACAGTCAGTACACACATTGTTTTATGACACTGGTTAACAAACCCATGACATGTCAACATTCTCCCTTCATGACTTTGGAGGAACTTTTTTTGTTGAAGATATATATAGCCAAAGCTACACTATTTCAAAAGTTTCTACATGTACAATTCAGTGACATTGAATACACTCCTCCAGTTGTGCTGCTATTCTTACTATCCTTTTCCAAATTATTCTATCACCATTATCTCAGTCTGGTGGAGGCCTTGGTAGATGTGGTCCATTAGCGTATTGGACTAATCTTTTCCTTGTTTCTTGTTCTCTTCATTCTCCCTTGCTCTCAAAGAGGTGAGACCAGTGGAGTATCTTAGATGGCTGCTCACAGGCTTTTAAGACCCCAGACGCTACTCAACAAAGTAGAACGTAGAACATTGTCTTTGTAAACTGTGTTATGCCAATTGAGCTAGATGTTCCCCAAGACCATGGTACCCACAGCCCTCCGCGCAGCAGTTCACTCCTTCAGGGAGTTTGGAAGTGTCTATGGAGCTTCCATGACCTTTCCTTGTACGAGTTGTGCTGGCTTCCCCAGTATTGTGTACTGTCTTACCCTTCACCAAAGTTACCACTTATCTGTTGTCTGTTTAGTTCTTCCCCTCATCCCTCGTAACCAACAAACATTGTTACTTTTTGTGTGTAAACTTTTTCATGAGTTTTTACAGTAGAGGTGTCATACAATATTTGTCCTTTTGTGATTGACTTATTTCACTCAGAATAATGTCCTCCAGTTTCATCCATGTTATGAGATGCCTCACAGATTCATCATTGTTATTTATCTTTGCATAATACTCCATTATGGGTATGTACCATAGTTTGTTTATCCATTTATCTATTGATGGGCATCTAGGTTGTTTCCATCTTTTTGCTATTGTGAACAGTGCTGCAATAAAAATGGGTGTGCAGGGGCAAGATGGTGCTCTAGACAGAAGCACCACGCCGTCCCTCCACAGCAAAGATCCGAAAAACTAAGCCTAACAGAGAATCAACAATCCTGAAACCCTAGAACACCAAATGAAGATATAAAGAACTCAGCCAAACACCAAACGGAGTGAGAATACTAAAAGAGAATGGAGAGCGATGAGAGACTCATGCAGAGATTCCTTACCAGCTAACGCAGCGCGGATCCACCATCTTGGATTCCTATCGGAGACCAGCGAACGGGAGAGCAGCCTTGCAGAGCATCCGGTGGGAGACAGAACGACCGGTAAACGGCGGTGCACGCTTTCCCACCCCCCACCCCTCTCCGCCTCGGCTGGGGCTCCCCTGCTTTCCGTGGCCAGGGTCCCTGGGCTGCGGGGCGCCGGTGCTTGGATTCCGCGTGCCCGGGCTGGCGGCTTTCTGAGAGCCGTTTGCTGGCCGCTCGCGAAACTTTTTCTGCGGCCTCCCCCTCCTTTTGCCTGGGTGCCTGGTTCCGAGTGCCATCTTTGCTCTCTCCTGCGGGGCTGTGGGGCTGCGTTCGGGCGTGTGGCTGCTTCCGGGTCTGGGCTGCCGCGCTGGTGGGATCCCGGGGCATTTGTTCGTTTGCCCCTCTGCTTTCCGTGGCCAAGGTCCCTGGGCTGGGGGTCGCCGGGGCTTGGATTCCGCGTGCCCGGGCTGGCGGCTTTCTGGGAGCCGTTTCCTGGCAGCTGGCGAACCTTTTTCTGCCGCCTCCCCCTCCTTTTGCCTGGGTGCCTGGTTCCGGGTGCCGTCTTTGCTCTCTCCTGCGGGGCTGTGGGGCTGTGTTCTGGCATGTGGCTGCTTCCAGGTCTGTGCTGCTGCGCTGGTGAGATCCCGGGGACTTTGTTCGTTCACCCCTCTGCTTCCCGTGGCCACGGTCTCTTAACCCCGAGACTGCCAGCTGCTTGGAATTTGCGCCCCTGAGTGGGGGCTCTCTGGGTCCCATTTGTTGGCTGTTGGTGTGGCATTTTCTGCTTCTTCTGGTTTCTCGCTTGCCTCTCGCTGCCTCCCCCTCCTTTTTCTCGGGTGCCTGGTTCCGAGCGCCATCTTTGCTCTCTCTGGCGGGGCTGTGGGGCTGCGTTCGGGCGTGTGGCGGATTCCAGGTCTGGGCTGCCGCACTGGTGAGACCCCGGGGCCTTTGTTCGTTCACCCCTCTGCTTCCCGTGGCCACGGTCTCTTAACCCCGAGACTGCCAGCTGCTTGGAATTCGCGCCCCTGAGTGGGGGCTCTCTGGGTCCCATTTGTTGGCTGTTGGTGTGGCATTTTCTGCTTCTTCTGGTTTCTCGCTTGCCTCTCGCTGCCTCCCCCTCCTTTTTCTCGGGTGCCTGGTTCCGAGCGCCGTCTTTGGTCTCTCTTGCAGGGCTGTGGGACTGTGTTCGGGCATGTGGATGCTTCCAGGTCTGGGCTGCCGCGCTGGCGAGATCCCGGGGCCCTTGTTCGTTCGCCCCTCTGCTTCCCGTGGCCATGGTCTCTTAACCCCGAGACTGCCGGCTGCTTGGAATTCGCGCCCCTGAGTGGGGGCTCTCTGGGCCCTATTTGTTGGCACTGACTGCTGGTGTTGCTTTTTTTTTTCTTTTAATTTTATTTTTCTTATTTTTTGATTAGTTTTGTCATCTTTTCCCTCTTTTGCCCTTTTGTCTTTCTTCATTGCTTAATTTCTTGTCTCTCTATCTCTTCCTTCTCTTTCTGATCCCTGAATACCAGGCGATGTATGCCTCTGTACCTTCTGGCCAGGCTGTGCTGTGAAAACTGAGACCGACTCCCCCAGACCTCATAGCTGCATCGGTGGGATCCCTGGGAACTTTGCAGTTCTTTAACCTTTCTGATTTTTATTTGTTCATTCTTTCCTTTTCTTTCTCTTCCCCCTTCTGGTTTCCTCCATCCCATAGTCTCTCATCTGTACATTCCAACGACAAGCTCCCCTAGCATTCTTTTATGTTTGTATGCTTTTTGATCCTCCTCCTATCTCCTCTCTCCCATATCCATCTTAGCTTCACACATAACCATCTTCCCACTGCACCCTACCTACCTGCACCGTGCACTAGACATCACACCACCAAGCTGTGCAGGCACGCCCTATTGGAACCTGCCCAGCACTGACTACCGACCGTCCTGGTGGCTGCGGTGAGTGCCACAAGCAACCCGTCCCAGTGGCTCCTCCTCAGCTAGATCTGCCCAGCTGTACCACAAGGAGGAAACAATAAAAAAAAAATCTACAATCAATAAACGAGAGAAATATCTACTGAATGCCCCGAAAACAGCAAACAATATCAAAACATTTACAAAAACAAGACAAGATGGCTCCAATAGGCGTCCAAATTAAAACACCAGATAACTCTCCTGTGGAAGAAAATGCACTAGAAGTACCTGATAGGGAACTCAAATCACTAATACTTGGAATTTTCCAAGAAATGAGGCAAAAAGCTGACAAACATGAGAAAAAAATAGACAAATTTATGGAAAATACAGACAAAAAATTAGAAGAATTCAGGAAGATGATGCAGGAAAAAAATGCCAAAATAAGCTCACAACTCAAAATTATACAAAAAAAAACAATTAGAAATCCAAAAGATAAACAACAAGATTTCAGAAATGGACGGTGTCATAGAAGGGCTGAGAAGTAGATTTGAAACGATGGAAGACAGGATCAGTGGAACTGAAGACAAACACTTGGATACAACTTTGTTTCAGGAAAACTCAGAAAAAAGAACAAAGAAAAATGAAGACACCCTGAGAGTTATGTGGGACACAATTAAAAGCAAAAACTTACGAGTGATTGGCATACCAGAACAGGGGGAGAAAACAGAAAACACAGAGAGGATCATTGACGAACTGCAGACAGAAAACTTTCCCAATATCATGAAAAATGAAAAGCTGGCCATCCAAGAAGCTCAACGAACCCCATATAGAAGAGACCCCCAAAAGAAAATCACCAAGACATATCATATTCACACTCACTAAAACTAAAGACAAACAAAGGATCCTGAAAGCAGCTCGTGAAAAAAAAGAAGTCACATACAGAGGAGAAGCAATAAGACTAAGCTCAGATTATTCTGCAGAAACCATGCAGGCAAGAAGGCAATGGGATGACATATATAAAATATTGAAAGAAAAAAATTGTCAGCCAAGAATAATATATCCTGCAAAAGTCTCATTCAAATTTGATGGTGAAATTAGGTCATTTCCAGATAAACATAAACTAAAGGAATATGCAAAAGTCAAACCAAACTTACAAGAATTATTAAAGGGAGTTCTTCGATCTGAGGACAAACAGCTTCAGCCCTCAGGCAGGATCTAGGACCTAGGACGCAGATACACGTGAACCAGATACCATTCTAGGAACTGAACTACAGAGGACTTTCCAAAAACAAAAGAAATACAACAGGGAATCAGAGAAATCAATCAAAGGATGACAACAACATCCAAATAATGAAAGAGGGAACAAACGGCATAGGTATAGAACCTTCTAAAGGAGAGGAAGGCAAGGAGATACCAAGTAACGGTAGACTGCTTCAAAATAATAAAGATAAGGGTAAAATTCATGGTAACCACAAAAAAAAGTTAACAAACCAACTCATAAAAATAAAGACGAAAAACATAAAGTCTCAACAAAAACAAAACCTACAAAAACAAAAGAAATGAACACAAATCCACAAACAAAAGTAACTTAGCACAAGAGTAAGAAGAACAAAGAAAACTTCAGCATCACAAAAAAAAGCACTACAAAATGACAGCAACAAACTTCCATCTATCAATAATTACACTGAATGTAAATGGACTCAATGCACCCATAAAGACACGGAGAGTGGCAGAATGGATAAGAAAACAGGATCCATCAATATGCTGTCTACAAGAGACACACCTTAGAAACAAAGATGTGAATTTATTAAAAATAAAAGGTTGGAAAAAAATATATCAAGCTAACAACTATCAAAAAAGAGCAGAAGTGGCAATTGTAATCTCAGATAAAATAGACTTTAAAACAAAATCTACCATAAAAGACAAAGAAGGACACTATATAATGATTAAGGGGATGATCCATCATGAAGACATAACCATAATAACTATCTATGCACCCAATGACAGGGCTCCAAAATACATAAGAAAAACTCTAACAGCACTGAAAAGAGAAATTGACAGTTCCACAATAATAGTAGGAGACTTCAACACACCACTCTCAGTAAAGGACAGAACAACTAAAAAGAAACTCAGAAAAGATACAGAAGACCTAAAGGACACAATCAGTCAACTGGACCTCATAGACATATAGAGAACAATCCATCCAACTGCTGCAAAGTACACATTCTTTTCCAATGCACATGGAACGTTCTCCAGAATAGACCACATCTTAGGCCACAGAGCAATCCTCAACAAGATCCAAAATGCCGAGATAATTCACAGTGTCTTCTCTGACCACAATGCCATCAAGGTAGAAATTAACACTAGAAAGAGCAAGGAAAAAAAATCAAACACATGGAAACTGAATAATAATCTGCTTACACATCAATGGGTAATAGAAGAAATCAGAGATGGAATTAAAAAATTCCTAGAATCAAATGAAAATGAAAACACATCATACCAAAACCTTTGGGACACAGCAAAGGCAGTCCTCAGAGGACAATTTATAGCAATAGATGCACATATCAAAAAAGAAGAAAGGGACAAAATCAAAACATTAACTACAGAACTCAAACAAATAGAAAGAAACAACAAAAAAAGCCTACAACCACCGGAAGAAAGGAAATAGTAAAGATCAGAGCAGAAATCAATGAAATAGAGAACAGAAAAACAATAGAAAGAATCAACAAAACCAAAAGTTGGTTCTTTGAAAGAATCAACAAAATCGACAAACCACTGGCCAGACTGACAAAAGAAAAACAGCAGAGGTCACAAATAACCCAAATAAGAAATGAAATGGGGGGACATTACAACAGACCCAACCGAAATAAAAAGGATTATAACAGAATATTTTGAAAAACTATACTCCAACAAATTTGAAAACCTAGAGGAAACGGATAAATTTCTAGAAACACACGGCCTACCCAAACTAAAACAAAGTGATGTTGAAAATCTGAACAGACCCATAACAAGAGAAGAGATTGAAAAGGTAATAAAAAAAACTCCCAACCAAAAAAAGCCCTGGCCCAGATGGCTTCACTGGAGAATTCTACGAAACATTTACAGAAGAGCTTTTACCAGTTCTACTCAAGCTATTTCAGAGCATAGAAGAGGAAGCAACACTTCCAAATTCATTCTATGAAGCCAGCATAACGCTGATACCAAAACCAGGCAAAGATGTCACAAAAAAAGAAAATTACAGACCAATATCTCTCATGAATATAGATGCAAAAATTCTGAACAAAATTCTAGCCAATAGAATTCAGTATCATATCAAAAAAATAATACACCACGACCAAGTAGGATTCATAGCAGGTATGCAACGATGGTTCAACTTTAGAAAATCCATCAACGTAATCCACCACATAAATAAAAGGAAAGAAAAGAATCACATGATCATCTCAATTGACGCAGAAAAAGCATTTGACAAAGTCCAACACCCATTCTTGATAAAAACTTTCAATCACATAGGTATACAAGGGAAATTTCTCAACATAATTAAAGGCATCTATGCAAAACCAACAGCCAACATCATTCTTAATGGAGAGAGGCTGAAAACATTCCCCTAGAAAACAGGAACAAAACAAGGATGCCCTTTATCACTACTCCTATTTAACATTGTGCTGGAAGTTCTAGCTAGAGCAATAAGGTAAGGAAAAGAAATAAAGGGCATCCAAATTAGTAATGAAGAAGTTAAACTGTCCCTGTTTGCAGATGATTTGATACTATGCATAGAAAACCCTAAAGACTCCATGAGAAATCTACTGGAACTAATAGAAAGATTCAGCAGAGTAGCAGGATACAAGATAAACGTTCAAAAATCAGTTGGATTCCTATACACTGGTAAGCGGAATGATGAAAAGGAAATCAGGAAATCAATACCATTTTCAGTATCCCCTAAAAAGATAAAATACTTAGGAATAAACCTGACCAGGAATGTAAAAGACCTATACAAAGAAAACTACAAAACACTGCTGCATGAAACCCAAAGGGATCTACATAAATGGAAAAACATACCATGCTCATGGATAGGCAGACTCAACATTGTGAAAATGGCAATTCTACCTAAAGCAATCTACAAATACAATGCAATCCCGATACAAATACCAACAACATTCCTCAAAGAGATGGAAAAACTAATTATTAACTTTATATGGAAAGGGAAGAAACCCCAAATAAGTAAAGCACTACTGAAGAAGAAGAATAAAGTTGGAGGACTCACACTACCTGACTTGAGAACCTACTATACAGCTACAGTACTCAAAACAGCCTGGTACTGGTACAACAACAGATACATTGACCAATGGAACAGAATTGAGAACCCAGATGTAAATCCATCCACCTACGTTCACCTGATCTTTGACAAGGGCCGAAAATACATCAAATGGGGAAAAGACAGTCTTTTTAACAAATGGTGCTGGCAAAACTGGATATCCATTTGTAGAAAAATGAAACAGGACCCATACCTCACACCATATACAAAAGCTACTTCAAAATGGATCAAAGGCCTGAATATAAAGCCTCGAACTATAAAATTCATAGAAGAAAAAATAGGACCAACACTTCAGGCCTTAATACATGGCATTAACAGGATACAAACCATAACCATCAACGCACCAACCCCAATAGATAAGCTAGATAACTGGGATCTTCTAAAAATCAAACATCTATGCTCTTCAAAAGACTTCACCAAAAGAGTCAAAAGAGAACCTACAGACTGGGAAAAAATTTTTGGACAGTACAAGTCAGACAAAGGTCTAATCTCCATAATCTACAAGAAAATCCAACACCTCTACAACAAAAAGACAAACAATCCTATCAAAAAATGGGCAAAGGAAATGAACAGACACTTCACCAAGGAAGACATTCAAATGGCCAACAGACACATGAGGAAATGCTCGCGATCACTAGCCATTAGAGAAATGCAAATTAAAACCACAGTGAGATACCATCTCACCCCGGCATTACTGGCACAAATCAAAAATACTGGAAATAACAAATGTTGGAGGGGCTGCGGGGAGATGGGAACTCTTATACACTGCTGGTGGGAATGCAAAATGATACAACCATTTTGGAAAATGATATGGCGTTTCCTCAGAAAGCTAGAAATAGACATACCATTCGATCCAGCAATCCCACTCCTAGGAATATATCCTAGAGAAATAAGAGTCATCACTCGAATAGACATATGCACACCTATGTTCATGGCAGCATTGTTCACAATAGCAAAACGATGGAAACAACCTCGATGTCCATCAACAGATTAATGGATACACAAACTATGGTACATACACACAATGGAGTACTATGCAACAAGAAAGAACAACAATGAATCTGTGAACCATCTCATAACATGGATGAAACTGGAGGACATTATGCTGAGTGAAATAAGTGAATCACAAAAGGACAAATATTGTATGAGCCCTCTATTGGAAAAACCCATGAAAAAATTCACATGCAAAATGTAACAATCCTTGTTGGTTACCAGGGGGGGGTATACTAAATAGGCAATAGATAAGTGGTAACTTGGGTGAGAGGTGAGATAGTACATAGTACAGGGGAAACTAACACAACCTGCACAAGGAAAGGTCATGGAGGCCCTATAGACACATCCAAACCCCCCGAGGGACTGAGTTGTTGGACGGAGGGCTCTGGGGACCATGATCTCTGGGAACATCTAGCTCAATTGGCATGACACTACTTATAAAGATAATGCTCTACATTCTACCTTGGTGAGTAGTGTCTGGGGTCTTAAAAGCCTATGAGCAGCCATCTAAGATACTCCACTGGTCTCACCCCTTCAGGAGCAAGGAAGAATGAAGAGAACAGGATTCAACGAAAAGATTAGTCCAAAGGACTAATCGTCCACAGCTACCAAGGCCTCCACCGGACTGAGTCCAGTACAGCTAGATGGTGCCCGGCTACCACCACTGACTGCCCTGACCAGGATCACAACAGAGGGTTCTGGACAAAGCTGGAGAAGGATGTAGAGCATAATTTTAACTCCCCCCCCCCAAAAAAAAAAGACCAGATTTACTGGCCTAAAGAATACTAGAGAAACCTCAAGAGTGTGGCCCTCAGACACCCTTTCAGCTCAGAGGTGAAGTTACCTTCGAGGTTCGATGTTAAGCTTGGGAGTGGACAGCCCAGTAAAACTAAATGGGACCAACGAGGTACAGAAGTCCGGTGACAAGGGCCAGAAGGCAGAGGGGGAGTAGGAAACTGATGATAAGGAACACAAATTGAATAAGGACACTGTCGATGTATTGTGAGATTGTTGACCACTGCTATAGGGCAACATTTGTAGTAAGTATTAAATGGGAGGCTGTTTTGTCCTGTAAGCTTTCATCTTGGGTGAGAATGGCAGCACAATTGGAAGAGCATAGTCAATATCACTTAAATGTGTAAGTAAAAAGTTTTGAAATGGTGTTAAAATAAAATAAAATTAAAAAAAAAAAAAAAAAACCAAATGAGACTAAAGAGTTACAGTAGTCCAGTGACAAGGGCCAGAAGACAGAAGGGGACAAGGAAGTCCCTTGGTGATAGGGAACACAAGGTGGAGTAAGGATATTCTTGATGTGCTGTGAGACTGTTAACCATTGTCATAGGGCAACATGTCTAGTAACTGTTAAATGAAAAACTATTTTGTTCTGTAAGCCTTCATCTTAAGTGAGAATAACAGCACAGTTGGAAGAGCGTAGTCAATGTCACTCAATTGTGAATGTAGAAATTTTTGAAACGGTGTATCTTTGGCTATCTGTATTTTCATCAAAAAAAAAAAAAATGTTGAGAATTTAGAGGCTTAATATGCTGTGGGGTTGTTAACCAATGTCATAGAACAACATGTGTACTACTATTTCATGAGAAACTATTTGCTCTGTAAGCTTTCACCTGAAGTACAATAAAATTTAAAAAAAAATAATGGGTGTGCATATGTCTATATTGTTTCTCTAGGATATATTCTTAGGAGTGGGATTGCATTTTGTAGGCTTTTATTTGTTTATTTATTTTTTGTGATGCTGACGTTTTCTTTGTTCCTCTTACTCTCCTGTGCTGAGTTCCTTTTGTTAGTCGATTTTTTTTTTCCATTTCTTTTGTTTTTGTAGGTCTTGTTTTTACTGAGACTTTATATTTTTCTTCTTTATTTTGATGAGTAGGTTTGTAAACTTTCTTTGTGATTACCTTGGAATTTACCCTTTCTTCCTAGATTTGAACCAGTCTATTATTACTTGGTATCACCTTGCCTTCCTCTCCATTAGAAGGCTCTATACCTACACCATTTATTCCCTCTTTTATTGTTCTGATGCTGTTGTCATTAACAGATTAACCTCTCTGGTTCCCTGTTGTAATTCTTTTGGTTTTGCATAGTCCTTAAGAGTTTATTTCCTAGGTTGGTATCTGGCTAGTACAATCCTGTGTCCTATATTCAGCTTGTTGTTTGATGCTGTTTGTTCTCAGATTGAAGGACTCCCTTTAATAGTTCTTCTAAGTTTTTTTTGGTTTTTACATAGTCCCTTAATTTCTATTTATCTGGAAATGACATAATTTCACCATCATTTTTGAACGAGAGTTTTGTAGGATATATTATTCTTGGCTGGCATTTTTTTTTTCTTTCAAGTTTTTATATATGTCATCCCATTGCCTTATTGCTTGCATGGTCTCTGCTGAATAATCCAAGCTTAGTCTTATTGTTTCTCCTCTGTATGTGACTTTTTGTTTTTCTCAAGCTGCTCTCTGGATTCTTTGTCTTTTATTTTGGTGAGTGTGATTATGATATGCCTTGGTGATTTTCTTTTGGAGTCTCTCATATATGGAATTCGTTGAGCTTCTTGGATGGTCAGCTTTTCATCTTTCATGATATTGGGGAAGTTTTCTGTCAGCAATTCTTCAATGATCCTCTCTGTTTTCTGTTTTCTCCCCCTGTTCTGGAACTCCAATCACTTGCAGATTTTTTCTTTTGATTGTATCCCACATAATTCTCAGGGTTTCATTTTTCTTCATTCTTTTTTCTGATTTTTCCTCAAACAGAGTTGTATCCAAGTGTTTGTCTTCAATTTTGCTGATCCTATTTTCCATCATTTCAAACCTGCTCCTCAACCCTTCTGTAACACTGTCCATTTCTGAAATCTTGTTGTTTATGTTTTGGATTTCTAATTGTTGTTTTTGTATGATTTCTAGTTGTGGATTTATTTTAGCATTTTGTTCCTGTATTATTTTCTTGAATTATTCCATTTTTTGTCTATATTTTCCATGAATTTGTCCATTTTTTTCCTCATTTTTATCCGCTTTTTGCTTCAACTCTTGGATAATTCTGAATATTAGAGATTTGAATCCCATACCAGTTAGGTCTAGTGCTTTTTCTTCTACTGGAAAGTCATCTGGTGTTTGATTTTAGACACCTACTGGATCTATCCTGTCCTGTTTTTGTAAATGTTTTGATACTGTCTGCTGTTTAGAGGAGTCAGTGGTTATTTTCCTCATTTGTTGATTGTAGATTTGTTTGTTTCATCCTGCTTTTTTGTTTCATTTGGCTATGTCTGAGCAGGTGGGCTGTGTGTTCTTTGTCAATTGGTCATCTGTGGGCATGATACTTTTCACCTCCTTCTCCAATGGGCAAGATCAGTCACTCAGGTATGGTACATCAGGGGAGTTTGTGACACGTACCAGGGCTGACAGTGCAGACCGGGAATCAGTGCAAGGCACGTTCCAGTAGGCCGTGCCTGTGCTGCTTGGGAGTGTGATGTTCAGCACATGGTGCAGGTAGGCAGGAAGGAGGGGATAGATTGTGATGTGTGGAGCTAAGATGGTATGGGAAAGATGATAGAGAGGAGAGAGGAACAGGGGCCAAAAACATATACACAAACAAAAAAAGAGTGTTAAGTGAGCTTGCTATTGGAGTGGAGAGATTAGAGACTGAGAAAAAAGGAAAAACAAAAATGAAAAAAAAAAAAGAAAAGGTTAAAAGAAAAAAATGAGTAAATCGAGAAACTGGAAATGTAGAAAGATGAAAAAGGAACAAGAGAGGAACAAAACAAAACAAAGAAACAAACAAACAAAAAAAAAAAACAAAAAAGAAACGGAAAAAAAAAAAAACCAAGAGGAAAGAAATGCCCCCAGGGATGTCCCTGTGCATCTGTACAGAGTAAGGGAGTAGCTTCCAAGCCAAGTTGTACTGTCTGGCTGGAAGGGGCTCCCAGCTGAGAAAAGAAAAAGAAAACAAACTAACAAATCAAAACAGAACAAATCAGAGCAAAGAAATAAACAAACAAAAAGAGTCCCAGGGGTCCCACCAGCGTGGAGACACGGGCCAGGAAGCAGTTTCACAGTCACGCGGTATTTCGTAGCCTTTCAGGAAGGAGCAAAGATGGTGCAGGGAGCCAGATATTTGACAGAAAGGAGGGAGAGGTGGTGAGAGGTAAGGAAGAAATCTAAAGAAGTGGAAAAAAACAACACCAGCAGCCAACAAAAGGCATTTGGGGAGCTGGACAGTGCAGGTCAGTGGAATCCAAGCAACACCGGGGTGAAGCCTGTGCTTTCCAGCCAAGAGACTGTGGGTGCAGGAAGCAGAGGAGGCTAAGGGAGGGTGAAGAAGGGTGGGGCGTGGGAAAGCCTATATCACTGATTACTGGTTGTTCTGTCTCCTGCTGGAAGCTTTGTGAAACTGCTTTCTCATACCCCATTTGCTGATCTCTGATAGGAGTCCAAGATGGCGGATCTGTGCTGCTGTAGCTGATAGGGGACTTCTGCATGTATCTTTCCTCGCTGTCTGTTCTCGGTCAGTTTCTCATTCCATTCGGTGCTTGGATGAGTTCTTTCTCTCCTCATTTGTTGCTTAGGGTTTCAGGATTGACATGTGACTCTGTTTGAGTTAGTTTTTCTGATCTTTGCTGCGGAGGGACGGTGTGGTGCTTCTGACCATAGCGCCATGTTGTCCGGAAGCTCAAAGTTTTTCTTAATTATACTGGGATTTCAAAACTCGTTTATGATTCCTTCCACATCATTGTTCTTGGGGTTGAAAATAGAACTCAGGCATTGGAGGCTATGATATCTGGGCTTTCTTCATCATCCGAGTGCTCACTGATATTGATATCCACTGACATTTGGGACATCTGCAATCCCATTGTACTCTGATGATTTCAGTCCTTGCTGTACTATAGGAAGGTGCTTTTAGGTCTTCTGGCCCTCTAAGGGATACAGGAAAAGTACCTTCTTGTGTTACTCTGTGGCTATATGAAACACAGCAGGGGGCAGTCACCTTTGACTTACTATAATGTGCTTCTCTTCTCAAAGTGGAGGAAAACTTCTTGCTTTCCTGGGTTACATTGGAAGCAAGATCTAGGTATATTTTCTCTGATTCCTATAATTCTATAGGGGTTGTTTTCTTAGGGCTCAAGGAATAGGGCCATTTCTTAAGGATACCTTCCAATGTCCCAATGTCTAATTGTATCATTTTCTTCTCCTCTTACCATCTCAGAGTATGTTAGCATCTTGGACAACATGGGGGTGTCGCTGGTTCCGAAATTATGCCTTCAAACATATATTTTATATCTTTTGAAACACATAAGCCAAGAATGACTTAATTTTGCTCTTCATTGCCTGATATCTCTTTTATTTCTCTGGTGCTGGAGCTCAGGAAATTACAAAAGTTAAATTTTGTATATCGTATCATTTTTGAACTACTGGTAAGTACTTTTTGCTTAAATTTCAAGTAATATAAGATCTATTCCTACCTTAAGTGAAGTTTTCCTGTGAACCTAAATAGAAATTGAGGTCAGCAACATGTAAAAACAAATTGGCGTAGCGCACTTATGAAAATAGTTTGCGGAGGGGGGGTTTGCGCGCTTGGCAAAAGAAGGTATAATGTTCACATTATTGCAAAAAAAATAAATAAAAATACAGTACACGGCGACACATGCTTTGGGTGACTTATATGATCTAGTAATTTTATTAGTGATGAAATTAGGTGTTCTAGAAAACCTCACAGAAGCAAGGATATCTTCACAGGTGAGATGAGTTCAGTGATATTTACATCCTGTCTATCAGGTATAATCTAAAACTATTTTCTCTTCTACACAATCGATTTTCTCCTTCAGTTCTTGTGATCTTCCTGACTAGTACAGGAAAAAGCACATTACTGAATGTGGAGCTGCAGAGGAACTTTGGCAAAAGAGCATCCTCATTATCAGAACAGTCCTGTAATTAATCATTGGAGATTAGCCATGCATGCTTTGAGGGCTTGTGCCACTTTGGGCTACAGTTTTATACAAATCTGTGTAAAGTTCTCATACCAGAGCCTTAATTTACTGATTTACTTTCACATTAACCTATGGGACATTCATTCATTTTGTAGCAGAAATTAACTTCCCAAAAAGCAAGTGATAAACAAAATGCTTAGTAGTCAGTGAAACTTCTCTTCCTTAAAAAAGTTATATTTTTAATAATGTCTAATAATGATTGAAGACATTTAAGAAATAGAAGTATAATGACATAAGAAAATAAAACTGGTAGTTAAAAAATTAAAAAAAGGAAGACAAATATGTAGATATTAATGTTATGTAGAGAAGAAACTGGTTTATTTAAATAAAATATATAAAATTTTGCAGTAAAAATAAAACAATAAAAGAACAATGACATAATTGATATAAATACAGAGTTTAAAAGCGGAAAATATTCTTTAAATTGAAGCATGTTGCCTTCAAATGACAAAATGCTTAGTCACTAACAAGGAAAAAAAAATTTCTGCATTTACCAGGAAATATTTTACTGAAATTTTTTGCAAATTGAATGAACCTATTAGCCATTTGAAGGTAAAAAATCATTTGTTTTAGAGGAAAAATGAAATTGCTTATTACTTAGCATCATTATTTTAATGTTCTATAATATTCTACTTTGTGCATTCTTAGATTTATGTTTAACTAACATTGTAACTTTTCATTTTACTTTTCCTCAACAGGATTATAATTTAATTTTACCTATTTTTGTTGTTAGGTGCCCTCGAGTTGGTTCCGACTCCTAGCAACCCTACGTACAACAGAAGGAAACATTGCCCAGTCCAGTGCCATCATCACAATCGTTGTGTTTGAGCCCATTGTTAGAGCCACTGTCAGTCCATCTCATTGAGGGTCTTCCTCTTTTTCACTGACCCTCTTCTTTACCAAACATGATATCCCTCTCCAGGGACTGGTCTCTCCTGATAACATGTCCAAACTAGGTAAGACGAAGTCTGTTCATCCTTGCTTCTAAGGAGCATTCTGGCTGTACTTCTTCCAAAACAGATTTGTTTTTTCTTCTGGTAGTCCATGGTATATTCAATATTCTTTGCCAACACCATAATTCAATTCAGTTCTTCTTCAGTCTTCCTTATCTATTGTCCAGCTTTTGAATGCATATGAGGCGATTGAAAACACCATGGCTTGGTTCAGGGTCTTCTTAATCCTCAAAGTGACATCTTTGCTTTTTAAGACTTTAAGGAGGTCTTTTGCAGAAGATTTGTCCAATGCATTATGTTGTTTAATTTGTTGACTGCTGCTTCCGTGGGCATTGATTGTGGATTCAAGTAAAATGAAATCCTTGACAGCTTCAATCTTTCTGTTTATCATGATGTTGCTTATTGATCCAGTCGTGAGGATTTTTGTGGAGCAAGGAATATCATTGCTAATGTCAAATGAGTCTTGGCTGAAAGCAGAAAATACCAGAAAGATGTTAACGTGTGTTTTATTGACTATACAAAGGCATTTGACTGTGTGTGGATCATAACAAATTATGGATAACATTATGAAGAATGGAAATTCCAGAACACTTAATTGTACTCATGGGAAACCTGTACTTAGACCAAGAGGCAGTCATTTGAACAGAACAAGGGGATACTGTGTGGTTTAAAATCAGGAAAGCTGTCCATCAGGGTTGTAGCCTTTCACCATACATATTGAATCCGTATGCTGAGCAAATAATCGAAGAAGCTGGACTATATGAAGAAGAACATGGCATTAGAATTGGAGTAGGACTAATTAACAACCTGTGATATGCAGATGACACAACCTTGCTTGCTGAAAGTGAAGAGGACTTGAAGCACTTACTGATGAAGATCAAAGACTACAACCTCATTTTACCCACAATGTTTAATTTTTCATGTATTGAACTAAGAATGAATATGGTTATTAGAACTGTGTTTTCAGTTGTTATAAAATAGTATTGGTTATTATGATGTGGGTTGGTGTTTGACACACTTTGAAAGTATTAAACCAGTGTGACATCTTAATTATACAAAAATTACATCATAAATTGTCATTTTATAAATTCAGATATATTGCTTGATTAGTTTTACAATCTTGATATTATTTTCAGTTGATATTGTTGGTCTCAGATATATTAAAAAAATCTTTTATTTTTAACCCTCCATCATGCCTAACCAAAGCAAGGAATGACATTGACAGTATTCCCAGACATTGATATACCATTTTGCTCTTTTTGAATTGTTTTAACACCCACTGCCTCATTTTATCTTTACAATAATACTTGTAAAGCATTCAGGATGAGTACTATTATCTCTACCTACCAAAAAGAGGTTATATACAGGCTTGAGGCCATGCGCAGGTTTGTGAGAGGACAGTGTGAAAACAGTCATTCATGTTTCTTTACACAATTTATCTAATTCAGTTCCATACAAAGTTTATTTTTTGAAAATACAAATAGTTGAATTAATAATCTCATTCAATAGCCTTTTGAAGAGCTCTTAGTCAATTTTGTATTCCCAGAACCTAGAACAATATATGGCATATAGCAGGTACTTGATCAATATTTGTTGTATGGATTAATGTTGCCTTAAAAAATGTTACAGATTGGCAATGATTTCCAATTGCAGTAATATTTTTGTATTCCATTAACTTCAGTCATAAATGTGGGTAATGTAGCAGACTATACACTTCATTCTTTTTTTTTTTTTTTTTTTTTTTATTGTACTTCAGGTGAAAGCATACAGAGCAAATAGTTTCTCATGAAATAGTAGTACACATGTTGTTTTTTGACACTGGTTAACAACCCCACAACGTATTAAGCCTCTAAATTCTCAACCTTTTTTTTTGATGAAAATTACAAATGGCCAAAGATACACCGTTTCAAAAATTTCTACATTCACAGTTCAGTGACATTGACTACGCTCTTCCAACTGTGCTGTTATTCTCACTTAAGATGAAGGCTTACAGAACAAAATAGTTTTTCATTTAACAGTTACTACACATGTTGCCCTATGACAATGGTTAACAATCTCACAGCACATCAAGAATATCCTTACTCCACCTTGTGTTCCCTATCACCAGGGGGCTTCCTTGTCCCCTTCTGTCTTCTGGACCTTGTCACTGGACTATTGTACCTCTTTAGTCTCATTTGTTTATTTATTTATTTATTTTTATTTTATTTAAACACCATTTCAAAACTTTTTACTTACACATTTAAGTGATATTGACTATGCTCTTCCAGTTGTGCTGCCATTCTCGCCCAAGATGAAGGCTTACAGGACAAAACAGCCTCCCATTTAATAGTTACTACAAATGTTGCCCTATAGCAGTGGTCAACAATCTCACAATACATCGACAGTGTCCTTATTCAATTTGTGTTCCTTATCATCAGTTTCCTACTCTCCCTCTGCCTTCTGGCCCTTGTCACCGGACTCCTGTACATCGTTAGTCCCATTTAGTTTTACTGGGGTGTCCATTCCCAGATTTAACATCGAACCTTGAAGGTAACTTCACCTCTGAGCTGAAAGGGTGTCTGGGGGCCACACTCTCGAGGTTTCTCTAGTATTCTTTAGGCCAGTATATCTGGTCTTCTTCTTTTTTTTTTTTTTTTTTTTGGGAGTTAAAATTATGCTCTACATCCTACTCCAGCTCTGCCCAGAAACCTCTGTTGTGATCCTGGTCAGAGGAGTCACTGGTGGTAGCCGGGCACCATCCAGCTGTACTGGGCTCAGTCCCGTGGAAGCCTTGGTAGCTGTGGACCATTAGTCCTTCGGACTAATCCTTTCCTTGTATCCTCTTCTCTTCGTTCTCCCTTGTTCCCGAAGGGATGAGATCAGTGGAGTATCTTAGATGGCCGCTCATAGGCTTTTAAGACCCCAGACACTACTCACCAAGGTAGAATGTAGAACATTATCTTTATAAGTAGTGTCATGTCAATTGAGCTAGATGTTCCCCGAGATCATGGTCCCCAGAGCCCTCCGTCCAACAACTCAGTCCCTCGGGGGGTTTGGATGTGTCTATAGGGCCTCCATGACCTTTCCTTGTGCAGGTTGTGTTAGTTTCCCCTGTACTGTGTACTATCTCATCTCTCACCAAAGTTACCACTTACCTATTACCTATTTAGTATTTCCCGCCCCCTCCCATCCCCGGTAACCAACAAGGATTGTTACATTTTGCATGTGAATTTTTTCATGGGTTTTTACAATAGAGGTCTCATACAATATTTGTCCTTTTGTGATTGACTTATTTCACTCAGCATGATGTCCTCCAGTTTCATCCATGTTATGAGATGGTTCACCGATTCATTGTTCTTTCTTGTTGCATAGTACTCCATTGTGTGTATGTACCATAGTTTGTGTATCCATTCGTCTGTTGATGGACATCGAGGTTGTTTCCATCGTTTTGCTATTGTGAATAATGCTGCCATGAACATAGGTGTGCATATGTCTATTCGAGTGATGACTCTTATTTCTCTAGGATATATTCCTAGGAGTGGGATTGCTGGATCGAATGGTACGTCTATTTCTAGCTTTCTGAGGAAACGCCATATCATTTTCCAAAATGGCTGTATCATTTTGCATTCCCACCAGCAGTGTATAAGAGTTCCCGTCTCCCCGCAGCCCCTCCAACATTTGTTATTTCCAGTGTTTTTGATTCGTGCCAGTAATGCCGGGGTGAGATGGTATCTCATTGTGGTTTTAATTTGCATTTCTCTAATGGCTAGTGATCGCGAGCATTTCCTCATGTGTCTGTTGGCCATTTGAATGTCTTCCTTGGTGAAGTGTCTGTTCATTTTCTTTGCCCATTTTTTGATAGGATTGTTTGTCTTTTTGTTGTAGAGGTGTTGGATTTTCTTGTAGATTATGGAGATTAGACCTTTGTCTGACTTGTACTGTCCAAAAATTTTTTCCCAGTCTGTAGGTTCTCTTTTAACTCTTTTGGTGAAATCTTTTGAAGAGCATAGATGTTTGATTTTTAGAAGATCCCAATTATCTAGTTTATCTGTTGGGTTTTTTGTGTTGATGTTTATGGTTTGTATCCTGTTAATGCCACGTATTATGGTCTGAAGTGTTGGTCCTATTTTTTCTTCTATGAATTTTATAGTTTGAGGCTTTATATTCAGGTCTTTGATCCATTTTGAAGTAGTTTTTGTATATGGTGTGAGGTATGGGTCCTGTTTCATTTTTCTACAAATGGATATCCAGTTTTGCCAGCACCATTTCTTAAAAAGACTGTCTTTTCCCCATTTGATGTATTTTGGGCCCTTGTCAAAAATCAGGTGACCGTAGGTGGATGGATTTACATCTGAGTTCTCAATTCTGTTCCATTGGTCAATGTCTCTGTTGTTGTACCAGTACCAGGCTGTTTTGAGTACTGTAGCTGTATAGTAGGTTCTCAAGTCAGGTAGTGTGAGTCCTCCAACTTTATTCTTCTTCTTCAGTAGTGCTTTACTTATTTGGGGTTTCTTCCCTTTCCATATAAAGTTAATAATTAGTTTTTCCATCTCTTTGAAGAATGTTGTTGGTATTTGTATCGGAATTGCATTGTATTTGTAGATTGCTTTAGGTAGAATTGCCATTTTCACAATGTTGAGTCTGCCTATCCATGAGCATGGTATGTTTTTCCATTTATGTAGATCCCTTTGGGTTTCATGCAGCAGTGTTTTGTAGTTTTCTTTGTATAGGTCTTTTATATTCCTGGTCAGATTTATTCCTAAGTATTTTATCTTTTTAGGGGCTATTGAAAATGGTATTGATTTCCTGATCTCCTTTTCATCGTTCTCTTTACTGGTGTATAGGAATCCAACTGATCTTTGAATGTTTATCTTATATCCTGCTACTCTGCTGAATCTTTCTATTACTTCCAGTAAATTTCTCGTGGAGTCTTTAGGGTTTTCTATGTATAGTATCATATCATCTGCAAACAGGGAGAGTTTAACTTCTTCATTACCAATTTGGATGCCCTTTATTTCTTTCTCTTGCCTTACTGCTCTAGCTAGAACTTCCAGCACAATGTTAAATAGGAGTGGTGATAAAGGGCATCCTTGTCTTGTTCCTGTTTTCAGGGGGAATGTTTTCAGCCTTTCTCCATTAAGAATGATGTTGGCTGTTGGTTTTGCATAGATGCCCTTTATTATGTTGAGAAATTTCCCTTCTACACCTATTTTATTGAGAGCTTTTATCAGGAATGGGTGTTGGACTTTGTCAAATGCCTTTTCTGCATCAATTGAGATAATCATGTGATTTTTTTCTTTCCTTTTATTTATGTGGTGGATTACGTTGATGGATTTTCTAATGTTAAACCATCCTTGCATACCTGGTATGAATCCTACTTGGTCGTGGTGTATTATTTTTTTGATATGATACTGAATTCTATTGGCTAGAATTTTGTTCAGAATTTTTGCATCTATATTCATGAGAGATATTGGTCTGTAATTTTCTTTTTTTGTGATGTCTTTGCCTGGTTTTGGTATCAGCGTTATGCTGGCTTCATAGAATGAATTTGGAAGTGTTGCTTCCTCTTCTATGCTCTGAAATAACTTGAGTAGAACTGGTACGAGCTATTCTGTAAATGTTTTGTAGAATTCTCCAGTGAAGCCATCTGGGCAAGGGCTTTTTTTGGTTGGGAGTATTTTTATTACCTTTTCAATCTCTTCTCTTGTTGTGGGTCTGTTCAGATTTTCAATATCACTTTGTTGTAGTTTGGGTAGGCCGTATGTTTCTAGAAATTTATCCATTTCCTCTAGGTTTTCAAATTTGTTGGAATATAGTTTTTCATAATATTCTGTTATAATCCTTTTTATTTCAGTTGGGTCTGTTGTAATGTCCCCCATTTCATTTCTTATTTGGGTTATTTGTGCCCTCTGCTGTTTTTCTTTTGTCAGTCTGGCCAGTGGTTTGTCGATTTTGTTGATTCTTTCAAAGAACCAACTTTTGGTTTTGATTCTTTCTATTGTTTTTCTGTTCTCTATTTCATTGATTTCTGCTCTGATCTTTACTATTTCCTTTCTTCCGGTGGTTGTAGGCTTTTTTTGTTGTTCTCTTTCTATTTGTTTGAGTTCTGTAGTTAATGTTTTGATTTTGTCCCTTTCTTCTTTTTTGATATGTGCATCTATTGCTATAAATTGTCCTCTGAGGACTGCCTTTGTTGTGTCCCAAAGGTTTTGGTATGATGTGTTTTCATTTTCATTTGATTCTAGGAATTTTTTAATTCCATCTCTGATTTCTTCTATTACCCATTGATGTGTAAGCAGATTATTATTCAGTTTCCATGTGTTTGATTTTTTTTTCCTTGCTCTTTCTAGTGTTAATTTCTACCTTGATGGCATTGTGGTCAGAGAAGATACTGTGAATTATCTCAGCATTTTGGATCTTGTTGAGGATTTCTCTGTGGCCTAAGATGTGGTCTATTCTGGAGAACGTTCCATGTGCATTGGAAAAGAATGTGTACTTTGCAGCAGTTGGATGGATTGTTCTATTTATGTCTATGAGGTCCAGTTGTCTGATTGTGTCCTTTAGGTCTTCTGTATCTTTGCTGAGTTTCTTTTTAGTTGTTCTGTCCTTTACTGAGAGTGGTGTGTTGAAGTCTCCTACTATTATTGTGGAACTGTCAATTTCTCTTTTCAGTGCTTTTAGAGGTTTTTTTTATGTATTTTGGAGCCCTGTCATTGGGTGCATAGATATTTATTATGGTTATGTCTTCATGATGGATCATCCCCTTAATCATTATATAGTGTCCTTCTTTGTCTTTTATGGTAGATTTTGTTTTAAAGTCTATTTTATCTGAGATTACAATTGCCACTCCTGCTCTTTTTTGATAGTTGTTAGCTTGATATATTTTTTTCCAACCTTTGATTTTTAATAAATTCACATCTTTGTTTCTAAGATGTGTCTCTTGTAGACAGCATATAGATGGATCCTGTTTTCTTATCCATTCTGCCACTCTCCGTTGCTTTATGGGTGCATTGAGTCCATTTACGTTCAGTGTAATTATTGATAGATGTGAGTTTGTTGCTGTCATTTTGTAGTGCTTTTTTTTGTGATGCTGAAGTTTTCTTTGTTCTTCTTACTCTCTTGTGCTGAGTTCCTTTTGTTTGTGGATTTTGTGTTCATTTCTTTTGTTTTTGTAGGTTTTGTTTTTGTTGAGACTTTATGTTTTTCGTCTTTATTTTTATGAATTGGTTTGTTAACTTTTTTTGTGGTTACCATGAATTTTACCCTTATCTTTATAATTTTGAAGCAGTCTACCGTTACTTGGTATCGCCTTGCCTTCTTCTCCTTTAGAAGGTTCTATACCTATGCCGTTTGTTCCCTCTTTCATTGTTTTGATGTTGTTGTCATCCTTTGATTGATTTCTCTGATTCCCTGTTGTATATCTTTTGTTTTCGGAAAGTCGTCTGTAGTTCAGTTCCTAGAATGGTATCTGGTTCATGTGAACCTGCGTCCTAGGTCCTAGGTCCTGCCTGAGGGCTTAAGCTGTTTGTCCTCAGATCGAAGAACTCCCTTTAATAATTCTTGTAAGTTTGGTTTGACTTTTGCATATTCCTTTAGTTTCTGTTTATCTGGAAATGACCTAATTTCACCATCAAATCTGAATGAGAGTTTTGCAGGATATATTATTCTTGGCTGACAATTTTTTTCTTTCAAGATTTTATATATGTCATCCCATTGCCTTCTTGCCTGCATGGTTTCTGCTGAATAATCTGAGCTTAGTCTTATTGTTTCTCCTCTGTATGTGACTTCTTGTTTTTCACGAGCTGCTCTCAGGATTCTTTGTTTGTCTTTAGTTTTAGCGAGTGTGAATATGATATGTCTTGGTGATTTTCTTTTGGGGTCTCTTCTATATGGGGTTCGTTGAGCTTCTTGGATGACCAGCTTTTCATCTTTCATGATATTGGGAAAGTTTTCTGTCAGCAGTTCCTCAATGATCCTCTCTGTGTTTTCTGTTTTCTCCCCCTGTTCTGGTATGCCAATCACTCGTAAGTTTTTGCTTTTAATTGTGTCCCACATAACTCTCAGGGTCTCTTCATTTTTCTTTGTTCTTTTTTCGGAGTTTTCCTGAAACAGAGTTGTACCCAAGTGTTTGTCTTCAGTTCCACTGATCCTGTCTTCCATGGTTTCAAATCTACTTCTCAGCCCTTCTATGACACCGTCCATTTCTGAAATCTTGTTGTTTATCTTTTGGATTTCTAATTGTTGTTTTTGTATAATTTCGAGTTGAGAATTTATTTTAGCATTTTGTTCTTGCATCATCTTCCTGAATTCTTCCAATTTTTTGTCTGTATTTTCCATAAATTTGTCTATTTTTTCCTCATGTTTGTCAGCTTTTTGCCTCAATTCTTGGAAAATTCCGAGTATTAGTGATTTGAGTTCCGTATCAGGTACTTCTAGTGCATTTTCTTCCACAGGAGAGTTATCTGGTGTTTTAATTTGGGCGCCTATTGGAGCCATCTTGTCTTGTTTTTGTAAATGTTTTGATATTGTTTGCTGTTTTCGGGGCATTCAGTAGATATTTCTCTTGTTTATTGATTGTAGATTTTTTTTTTTCGTTCTTGTGGTACAGCTGGGCAGATCTAGTTGAGGAGGAGCCACTGGGATGGGTTGCTTGTGGCACTCACCGCAGCCACCAGGACGGTCGGTAGTCAGTGCTGGGCAGGTTCCAATAGGGCGTGCCTGCACCGCTTGGTGGTGTGATGTCTAGTGCACGGTGCAGGTAGGTAGGGTGCAGCGGGAAGATGGTTATGTGTGAAGCTAAGCTGGATATGGGAGAGAGGAGAGAGGAGGAGGAGCAAAAAGCGTACAAACATAAAAGAATGCTAGGGGAGCTTGTCGTTGGAATGTACAGATGAGAGACTATGGGATGGAGGAAACCAGAAGGGGGAAGAGAAAGAAAAGGAAAGAATGAACAAATAAAAATCAGAAAAGTTAAAGAACTGCAAAGTTCCCAGGGATCCCACCGATGCAGCTATGAGGTCTGGGGGAGTCGGTCTCAATTTTCACAGCTCAGCCTGGCCAGAAGGTACAGAGGCATACATCGCCTGGTATTCAGGGATCAGAAAGAGAAGGAAGAGATAGAGAGACAAGAAATTAAGCAATGAAGAAAGACAAAAGAGAAAAAGAGGTAAAAGATGACAAAACTAATCAAAAAAAGAAGAAAAATAAAATTGAGAAGAAAAAAAAAAAAAGGGCAACACCAGCAGTCAGTGCCTACAAATGGGACCCAGAGAGCCCCCACTCAGGGGCGCGAATTCCAAGAAGCCAGTAGTCTCGGGGTTAAGTGACCGTGGCCACGGGAAGCAGAGGGGTCAACGAACAAAGGCCCCAGGATCCCACTCGCGCGGGAGCCCAGACCTGGAAACAGCCACACGCCCGAACGCAGCCCTACAGCCCCGCAGGAGAGAGCAGAGACGGCACTCGGAACCAGGCACCCAGGCAAAAGGAGGGGGAGGCGGCAGAAAAAGGTTCGCTAGGTGCCAGCAAACGGCTCCCAGAAAGCCTCCAGCCCGGGCGCGCGGAATCCAAGCACCGGCGCCCCCCTGCTCAGGGACTCCAGCCACGGAAAGCAGAGGGGCGAATGAACAAAGGCCCCGGGATCCCACCCACGCGGGAGCCCAGACCTAGAAACAGCCACACGCCCGCACGCAGCCCTACAGCCCCGCAGGAGAGAGCAGAGACAGCACTCGGAATCAGGCACCCAGGCAAAAGGAGGGGGAGGCGGTAGAGAAAGGTTCGCTAGCTGCCAGCAAATGGCTCCCAGAAAGCCGCCAGCCCAGGCGCGCGGAATCCAAGCACCAGCACCCCCCCAGCCCAGGGACCCTGGCCACGGAAAGCAGGGGATCCCCAGCTGAGGCGGAGAGGGGTGGGTGGTGGGAGAGCGCGCACCGCAGTTTACCGGTCGTTCTGTCTCCGACCAGATGTTCTGCAAGGCTGCTCTCCCATTTGCTGGTCTCCGATAGGAATCCAAGATGGTGGATCCATGCTGCATTAGCTGGTAAGGAATCTCTGCCTGAGTCTCTCCTCGCTCTCCGTTCTCTTTTAGTATTCTCACTCCGTTTAGTGTTTGGCTGAGTTCTTTTTCTCTTCATTTGGTGTTCTAGGGTTTCAGGATTGTTGATTCTCTGTTAGGCTTAGTTTTTCAGATCTTTGCTGTGGAGGGACGGTGTGGTGTTTCTGCCTAGAGTGCCATCTTGCCCCTCAGAATCTATACACTTCATTCTTGTTCTAAAGCTTATCTATTCAAAGGACAAGAATACACCATTGACTAGTGAAAGCAGAAAAGGCTAATTAAATGTTCTGGTCGTATGATTAAATAAAGAAGCCATTCGGATAAAAATAGGTGCATACAACTTGTACAAGGAAAGGTCCTGGAACCCCCACAGACACATCCAAACTCCCTGAGGGACTGAATTTCTGGGCAGAGGGCTGTGGGGAACATGGTCTCGGGGAACATCTAGTTCAATTCGCATAACACAGTTTATAAAGACAATGCTCTACATTCTACCTTGGTGAGTAGTGTCTGTCTGGCGTCTTAAAAGCCTGTGAGCGGCCATCTAAGATACTCCACTGGTCTCATCCGTTCAGGAGAAGGGGAGAATGAAGAGAACAGGATACAAGGAAAAGACTAGTCCGAAGGACTAATGGTCCACAGCTATCAAAGCCTCCACTGGACTGAGTTCAGTACAGCTAGATGGTGCCTGGCTACCACCACTGACTGCTCTGACCAGGATCACAACAGAGGGTTCTGGACAGGGCTGGAGAAGGATGTAGAACATAATTCTAACTCACAAAAAAAAGACCAGATTTACTGGCCTAAAGGAGACTGGAGAAACCCTGAGAGTATGGCCCCCAGACACCCTTTTAGCTCAGTGTTGAAGTTACCTCCGAGGTTCACTGTTCAGCCTGGAAGTGGACAGCCCCGTAAAACCAAATGAGACTAACGAGGTACAGGTGTCCAGTGACAAAGGCCAGAAGGCAGAAGGGGCCAAGGAAGCTGGTGATAAGGAACCCAAGGTTGAGTAAGAATATTGTCGATGTGTTGTGAGATTGTTAACCATTGTCATAGGGCAACATGTGTAGTAACTGTTAAATGAGAAACTATTTTGTTCTGTAAGCCTTTATCTTAAGTGAGAATAGCAGCAAAATTGGAAGAGCGTAGTCAATATCACTGAACTGTGTATGTAGCAATTTTTGAAATGGTGTATCTTTGGCTATGTGTATTTTCACCAAAAAAAAGGTTGAGAAGTTAGAGGGTTGACATGTTGTGGGGTTGTTAACCAATGTCATAAAACAATATGTGTACTACTGTTTCATGAGAAACTATCTGTTCTGTGAGCCTTCACCTGAAAGTACAATAAAAACAAATAAATAGGTGCACATCCTTATATGTTCTTTCACCATAACTTCATGTGCTGTGTTCATTCGGAAGCAACTAGTCCACTTTATAAACCTCATTGTTTCCTTTTCTAGGATTATGTACTTCGTAGAGATTAAGGACTGCTCTTTGACATTGACCTTCCATGGAGCTTCATGTTGAGGGAGGTATGGTGGTGTGTAAAGCAGAAGTGACAGCTTGGTGAGGAAGGACCCTGGGGAGTGTTTTGGCTTGATCTGGCAGTGCAGCTAAGTGAACATTACACTTGCTGCAGATACGCACAATTCAGCACCTGTTGTCCTAATCACACTTTGATGATTCCTGTTGATCCCGGCAGTCATTTGAGTTTATGGCCCTTGGTGTAAATGAGATGATTTGGGGAAAGCATTTACTGTTGCAATCCTATTCGCCAAAAGGACCACATGAATCCTTGCACAGTTTATTAAGCTTTAAAATTCTAATTCAGGAATTAAAGATCTTGAAGACCCAGAGAGCTATAGGAAAGTCTCACTGGTGGCTTGAGAGTTATGACCTGAAGAGGAATTGTTAGAAAAGTTTAGCTTGAAAGAAATATTGTTGCAAACCTCTAAATGAGATAATTTCAAAACTATTAATTGCTACAGAATATAAGTGTTTCAAGTAATCGTTTTTCGAAAATCTTTTAAAAGGCATCAACTGCCAGCTGTGACTGTATTGTCGTCTGCTATCCTCAGGGATTTATCCAGTGTGTGCAATTCAGTTTTGCTGATTTTATCCAAAATCTAAAGTAACTGAATTTCAACTTTTTTGTATTTTTCGTTCATGGTCATATTTTTTTCTTTCTTTTTAAGAGATATGGAAATAAATTTTATCCTACAAAGATTTAGTTGCTCTTTTTTGCTTAGTGGTTTAAATGTAGGCTTATGATAATCAATAAATAGGTCACAAACTTTGAACTGGTAAGAATTTCTTCCAGAAGCTCTCCAACTATTTAAAAAGAGATGGCATTGTTCCCCCTGCTTTCTTTAGCAGTAAGCTGAAAGAGGAGTTTGAAATATTGATCCATTTATAGCCTATTTATTTTGTGGTTAGTAAATAAACTTTACCTATAAAGTTATATTTTTTGTCATCAAAAACAGCCATTATCTCCAAATTATGTAATTTATATTATTATATATAATAGATATCCACATAATATATGTAATTATATATGTAACATATAATTATAAATACATAATTTCTTGACTTTTTTTTATTGTGCTTTAAGTGAAAGTTTACAATTCAAGTTAGTCTCTCATACAAAAATTTATACACACATTATTAAGTAACCCTAGTTGCTCTCCCTACACTGTGACAGCACATTCCTCTTTTCCACCCCGGATTTCCAGAGTCTTGACTTTTTTTTGTTGTCCTGAATCATTATACTTCCCTAATAGATCTTTGCATAATTTATTTTTTTCCTGCTCATTACCAGATCTTTTTCCCTGGAAGAAAGTAGTCATGTTACGTTTAATTTGTTTTGTTTTGTTTTTTGTTTTTTTGGTCTGTACCATTAATGTTAAGAAAATGATTTTATATCCATTTATTAAATCATAAATTAAAATATTGTTCATAATATGTAAAAAATTCCCTTTAGAAACATAATAAAGAGAGTTTTAATTATCACTAAAGTAATACTAGAGAATAAGGTACTAGCTTAGATGCTAATGATTATAATAATCCAAGTTGACTACTGTTTTACATCTTTCTGGAATACTTCTTAATTTCCAGGTTATTTATGTCTGAAGAGCTAATAAACACTCATTTCTATTTGTCAGATGAGTAAGCTTGCACTGTCATTAGTAAAGGAATAATCTAATTGATCATCCAGTAAAATTTTCAAAATGGATTTCTAAGTTAAGACAGTATAAAGCTAGCAGTCTCTAATGTAGCCTATCAAAATTTCTAAAGCCTTCCTGATAAAAGCATTAAAACAAAACAAAAAACCACAAATGATGACTACATAGCAGTTCCACACTGGACACCAGGTTAACAGTCAACACCCCGCCAGTCTTGCAGGCATTTTCCCTAAGCACAGAGCTAATGGGGCTGCAATAAAAAACACAACCCACTGCCTATGTATGCCGCATATCTCAGCCAGAACCTTCAAAAGAAGGAAAGAAAAGAAACAAAAAGACAAAGTCGGTAGGATGGTGGGATTAGCCTCTCGTGCTCCTTAGTTTGTAGACTCAGAATCTGCACCAACTGGAGGAACGGGAATCTGCCATCCACACTGCAAAGCTTTCTAATGTGGTCTTTACCTCCCAGTACCACAGGAACTCTGCATTTTATCTTCCAATCCCAGCCCTGGAGAAAGGACGCATTTCTCTTCACCTCCCTCGCTGTGATACCAAGGGCCTTGGCCTCTTTCTCTTACTCTCCCGGCTGTTATCCTAACCATCCAATGGGTTTAGACTTTCACATTAGATAAGGAGAATAGCTTTCAGGCAGATTGTGTTTTCAGCCCTGTAGTACAAACCACACCTAAGGCAAGAGAGCATGGGGGCTTACCTAACTTAGCATGGGGGAGAGAAAACTACAGGAAAACGGAAAAATAGAAACACCACTAATCTATCCTGCCCAAACATAGGTGCCCTGGTGGTGCAGTGGTTAAGCATTCGGCTGCTAACCAAAAGGGTGGCAATTCGAATCCACCAGCTGCTCCTTGGAAACCCTATAGGGCAGTTCTACTCTGTCCTATAGGGAATTGACTCGATGGCAATGGGTTTGCTTTTTTTTAATAAGTTAGAACCCCTCCCAGTCCATAAAGTATCCGAAGTAATTTGGATGGCTTCTGAGAGAAAATTATTATTGAGAGATAAGATCAAGGTCTTGGACTGAGCCTATGCTGAAGTCTTCCTTCCCAATACACATGTATAGAACGGTGTATCTATATCTATACACACATATGTTTTCTATTATGATTCCATTTTATTATATAATGGTAGGGGTGTGTGTGTGTGAGTGTGTGGGTGGGGAGGTGTGTGTGTTTAGAAGCACAGGCACATAAACATCATCCTGCACAATAAGCAGGGTTGTCACCAGATTACCATTGAACACTCTGAGGATTCTCTGAAAGGAAGAACAAACCAGATTAATGACAGACTCCACAGCTTCAAACGTGTCTGTCAATGTCCTACTGCTAAAGGAGAAGCTGTAGGGATATTCCAAAGCTGAAATGTATAATAAGCAGAAGTAGGTTGAAACTCAGGGGTAAGTGATAAAGTAACTGTTCAGGGGTCTAGAAAAGGAGAATGAAGTAATGGCACCTCCCTTCTCCTCAGGAGAATTGAGCATCAATTCATAGGATAGACCATCGCTGTTGTGTGGTCTTGAGTCAGTTCTCTGGCAAAGTGGCTGGTGGGTTCAAACTGCTGACCTTTCAGTTAGCAGCCGAGTGCTTAACCATTGTACCACCAGGGCTGCTTATAGGAATGGGGACTGGAATAATGGAGAGGCTTCATACTCAGAACTGCTCCTGGTGCTCCCCATCTATCACATCCCACTCCACCCCGAAAATGGGAAAAAAGGCTGCAGTAAACAATGAACACAGAAACATGCCAGTAAACAATCCTGATACACGCAATCAATAGTAGCCAAAGATTTGAAAGTGAGGCATCCAGCTCACAAACAGAAGAAATTAAACTTGAAATAATACAAATTCCAAATCCAAAGCATAGACTTTTTCAAAATAATATTTACAAATTCCCAAGAGATAATATTATTGATAACTGTCATGGATTGAATTATGTGCCCCCAAAAATGCATCAATTTGGCTGGGCCATAATTCCTGGTATTGTGTGATTTTCCTATATGTTGTAAATCCTGCCTCTATGACGTTAATGAGGGAGGATGGGTGGCAGTTGTGTTAGTAAGGCAGGACTCAATCTACAAGATTGGATTGTGTCTTGAGGCAATCTCTTGAGATATAAAAAAGAGAAGCGAGCAGAAAGACAGGGGGACCTCATACCACCAAGAAAGCAGTGCCAGGAGCAGAGCATGTCCCTTGGACCCAGGGTCCCTACGCGGAGAAGCTCCTAGTCCACGGGAACACTGATGAGAAGGCCAACAGAGACAGAAAGCCTTTCCCCGGAGCTGATGCCCTGAATTTGGACTTTTAGCCTACTTTACTGTGAAGAAATAAATTTCTCTTCGTTAAAGCCATCCACTTGTGGTATTTCTGTTGTAGCAGCACTAGATAACTAAGACAATTAACTAAATTTCACTGTGTGGTTTTATAGGTCTTTTATTGGAACACTGGTGATGTAGTGGTTAAGAGCTTGGCTGCTAACCAGCCACTCCTTGGAAACCATATAGGGTTGCTATAAGTTGGAATTGACTCAGTGGCAACAAGTTTTTTTTTTTTTGGTTTTATGTGTATTAACTGAGAACTCAGATGAGGAAATTGAAAAACAGGATAGTTAAAGAATTTGTCCAAAGTCTAGGTTCTAGAGCTAGGACTGTAATCCAGGTTGCTCGACTCGAGTCCACACTGCTAGCCATGGAAAATTATGAACTATATATCTAAAAATGGATATTTAAAAAGTCTTTAACAGATGTGTTTATTAGCAGAATAGATAGCTCTGAAGAGCAAAACAGTGGACTGAAAACTGAAATTAAAAAGTTCTGCCAGAATGCAACCCAAAGGGGCAAATGAATGAAATTTCTACTACTGGCAATATCACCAGATAAAATAATCTGAAAACCCCTCAGGCACATTTAAAATTAAAGGAAATGCAATACTCTAAAAAGCATACATGCACTTCTGAAGGGAAATAGTGTAACAAATCCCCAGGGAATAGAAACGAAAACAAGGAGCAGCTAGAACAGCAGGGTGTGTATTACAGTCCTATATCAGTCTTTATTTAGAGCTTTAGAGGTATAAACCAGTACCAGGTGCAGCCGAGTTGATTCTCACTCATGGCGATCCCATGTATTTCAGAGCAGAACTGCTCTTCATGGGTTTTTCAGTGACTGGTTTTTCATAAATCACCAGGCCATGATTCTGAGGCAGTTCTGAATGTATTCTAACTGCCAATCTTTTGATGAAAATTTTAAATCTAAGAAGTTTAACCACTCCACATAAAAATAAACATAAAAAAAAACTCAAAAAAGCACACAAAAATAAAATTTCTGAGAAACAGAAATAAAGGGAACACTTTTATTTATTTATTTATTTATTTTATTGTATTTCAGGTGAAGGCTTACAGAACAAATAGTTTCTCATGAAATAGTAGTACACATGTTGTTTTATGACATTGGTTAACAACCCAACAAATTATCAACCCTCTAACTTCTCAACCTTTTTTTTTGGTGAAAATACGCATAGCCAAAATACGCCATTTCAAAAATTTCTACATGCACAGTTCAGTGAAATTGACTTTGCTCTTCCAATTCTGCTGTTATTCTCACTTAAGATGAAGGCTTACAGAACAAAATAGTTTCTCATTTGACAGTTACTACAGATGTTGCCCTACGACAATGGTTAACAATCTCACAACACATCAACAATATCCTTACTCAACCTTCGGTTCCCTATCACCAGCTTCCTTGTCCCCTTCTGCTTCTGGCCCTTGTCACCAGACTCCTGTACCTCGTTAGTCTCATTTGGTTTTATGGGGCTGTCCACTCCCAGACTGAACAGTGAACCTCGGAGGTAACTTCACCACTGAGCTAAAAGGGTGTCTGGGGGCCATACTCTCAGGGTTTCTCCAGTCTCCTTTAGGCCAGTAAATCTGGTCTTTTTTTTGTGAGTTAGAATTATGTTCTACATCCTTCTCCAGCTCTGTCCAGAACTCTCAGTTGTGATCCTGGTTAGAGCAGTCAGTGGTGCTAGCCGGGCACCATCTAGCTGTACTGGACTCTGTCCGGTGGAGGCCTTGGTAGCAGTGGACAATTAGTCCTTCGGACTAATCTTTTCCTTGTATCCTGTTCTCTTCATTCTCCCTTGCTCCCGAAGGGATGAAACCAGTGGAGTATTTTAGATGGCCGCTCACAGGCTTTTAAGATCCCAGACACTACTCACCAAAGTAGAATGTAGAGCATTGTCTTTATAAGCTGTGTCATGACAATTGTGCTAGATGTTCCATGAGACCATGTTCCCCACAGCCCTCCGCCCAGCACTTAAGTCCCTCAGGAAGTTTGGATGTGCCTATGGGGCTTCCATGACCTTTCCTTGTACAAGTTGTGCTAGTTTCCCCTGTATTGTGTTACTGTCTCACCCTTCAGCGAATATACCACTTATCTATTGCCTATTTAGTAGTTCCCCCCCACCCCTCCCATCCCTGGTAACCAACAAAGATTGTTACATTTTTTGTGTGAACTTTTTCATGGGTTTTTACAATAGAGATCTCTGATTGACTTATTTCACTCAGCATTATGTCCTCTAGTTTCATCCATGTTATGAGATGGTTCACAGATTCATCATTGTTCTTTCTCGTTGCATAGTACTCCATTGTGTGTATGTACCATAGTTTGTGTATCCATTCATCTGTTGATGGGCATCTAGTCTAGGTTGTTTCCATCATTTTGCTATTGTGAACAATGCTGCCATGAACATAGGTGTGCATATGTCTATTGGAGTGACGACTCTTATTTCTCTAGGATATATTCCTAGGAGTGGGATTGCTGGATCGAATGGTATGTCTATTTCTAGCTTTCTGAGGAAGCGCCGTATCATTTTCCAAAATGGTTGTATCAATTTTCATTCCAACCAGCAGTACATAAGAGTTCCAATCTCCCCGCAGCGCCTCCAACATTTGTTATTTCCATTGTTTTTGATTCGTGCCAGTAATGCCAAGGTGAGATGGTATCTCATTGTGGTTTTAATTTGCATTTCTCTAATGGCTAGTAATCGCGAGTGTTTCCTCATGTGTCTGTTGGCCATTTGAATGTCTTCTTTGGTGAAGTGTCTGTTCATTTCCTTTGCCCATTTTTTGATAGGATTCTTTGTCTTTTTGTTGTAGAGGTGTTGGATTTTCTTGTAGATTATGGACATTAGACCTTTGTCTGACTCGTACTGTCCAAAAATGTTTTCCCAGTCTGTAGGTTCTCTTTTTACTCTGTTGGTGAAATCTTTTGAAGAGCATAGGTTTTTGATTTTTAGAAGATCCCAGTTATCTAGCTTATCTGTTGGGTTTTGTGCGTTGATGGTTATGGTTTGTATCCTGTTAATGCCATGTATTAAGGCCTGAGGTGTTGGTCCTACTTTTTCTTCTATGAACTTTATAGTTTGAGGCTTTATATTCAGGTCTTTGATCCATTTTGAAGTAGTTTTTGTATACGGTGTGAGGTATGGGTCCTGTTTCATTGTTTTGCAGATGGATATCCAGTTTTGCCAGCATCATTTGTTAAAAAGACTGTCTTTTCCCCATTTGATGGACTTTGGGCCCTTGTCGAAGATCAGGTGAACGTAGGTGGATGGATTTATATCTGGGTTCTCAATTCTGTTCCATTGGTCAATGTGTCTGTTGTTGTACCAGTACCGGGCTGTTTTGACTACTGTAGCTGTATAGTAGGTTCTGAAGTCAGGTAGTGTGAGTCCTCCAACTTTATTCTTCTTCTTCAGTAGTGCTTTACTTATTCGGGGCTTCTTCCCTTTCCATATATAGTTAATGTTTATTTTTCCATCTCTTTGAAGAATGTTGTTGGTATTTGGATCAGGATTGTGTTGTATTTGTAAATTGCTTAGGGTAGAATTGTCATTTTCACAATGTTGAGTCTGCCTATCCATGAGCATGGTATGTTTTTCCATTTATGTAGATCCCTTTGGGTTTCATGCAGTAGTGTTTTGCAGTTTTCTTTGTATAGGTCTTTTACATCCCTGGTCAGATTTATTCCTAAGTATTTTATCTTTTTAGGGGCTATTGAAAATGTTATTGTTTTCCTGATTTCCTTTTCATCATTCTCCTTACTGGTGTATAGGAATCCAACTGATTTTGAATGTTTATCTTGTATCCTGCTACTCTGCTGAATCTTTCTGTTAGTTCCAGTAGATTTCTCGTGGAGTCTTTAGGGTTTTCTACATACAGTATCATATCATCTGCAAACAGGGACAGTTTCTCTTCTTCATTACCAGTTTGGATGCCCTTTATTTCTGTTTCTTGCTTTATTGCTCTAGCTAGAACTTCCAGCACAATGTTAAATAGGAGTGGTGAGAAAGGGCATCCTTGTCTTGTTCCTGTTTTGAAGGGGAATGTTTTCAGCCTCTCTCCATTAAGAATGATGTTGGCCGTTGGTTTTGCCTAGATGCCCTTTATTATGTTGAGAAATTTCCCTTCTATACCTATGTTGTTGAGAGTTTTTATCAGGAATGGGTGCTGGACTTTGTCAGATGCCTTTTCTGCATCAATTGAGATGATCATGTAATTCTTTTCTTTCCTTTTATTTATGTGGTGGATTACATTGATTGATTTTCTAATGTTGAACCATCATTGCATACCTGGTATGAGTCCTACTTGGTCGTGGTGTATTATTTTTTTGATATGATGCTGAATTCTATTGGCTAGAATTTTGTTCAGAATTTTTGCATCTATATTCATGAGAGATATTGGTCTGTAATTTTCTTTTTTTGTGACTTCTTTGCCTGGTTTTGGTATCAGCGTTATGCTGGCTTCATAGAATGAATTTGGAAGTGTTGCTTCTTCTTCTATGCTCTGAAATAGCTTGAGTAGAACTGGTACAAGCTCTTCTGTAAATGTTTCGTAGAATTCTCCAGTGAAGCCATCTGGGCCAGGGCTTTTTTTGGTTGGGAGTTTTTTTTATTACCTTTTCAATCTCTTCTCTTGTTATGGGTCTGTTCAGATTTTCAACATCATTTTGTTTTAGTTTGGGTAGGCCTTGTGTTTCTAGAAATTTATCCATTTCCTCTAGGTTTTCAAATTTGTTGGAGTATAGTTTTTCAAAATATTCTGTTATAATCCTTTTTATTTCAGTTGGGTCTGTTTGTAATGCCCCCCATTTCCTTTCTTATTTGGATTATTTGTGTCCTTTCCTGTTTTTCTTTTGTCAGTCTGGCCAGTGGTTTGTCGATTTCGTTGATTTTTTCAAAGAACCAACTTTTGGTTTTGTTGATTCTTTCTATTGTTTTTCTGTTCTCTATTTCATTGATTTCTGCTCTGATCTTTACTATTTCCTTTCTTCCAGTGCTTGTGGGCTTTTTTTGCTGTTCTCTTTCTATTTGTTTGAGTTCTGTAGTTAATGTTTTGATTTTGTCCCTTTCTTCTTTTTTGACATGTGCATCTATTGCTATAAATTGTCCTCCGTGGACTGCCTTTGCTGTGTCCCAAAGGTTTTGGTATGATGTGTTTTCATTCTCATTTGATTCTAGGATTTTTTTGATTCCATCTCTGATTTCTTCTATTACCCACTGATGTGTAAGCAGGGTATTATTCAGTTTCCATGTAGTGGATTTTTTTTCTTGCTCTTTTTGTTGTTAATTTCTACCTTGATGGCATTGTGGTCAGAGAAGATACTTTGAATTATCTCAACATTTTGGATCTTGTTGAGGATTTCTCTATGGCCTAAGATGTGGTCTATTCTGGAGAACGTTCCATGTGCATTGGTAAAGAATGTGTACTTTGCAGCAGTTTGATGGATTGTTCTATATATGTCTATGAGGTCAAGTTGGCTGATTGTGCCCTTTAGGTCTTCTGTATCTTTGTTGAGTTTCTTTTTAGTTGTTCTGTCCTTTACTGAGAGTGGTGTGTTGAAGTCTCCTACTATTATTGTGGAACTGTCAATTTCTCTTTTCAGTGTTGTTGAAGTTTGTTTTATGTATTTTGGAGCCCTGTCATTGGGTGCGTAGATGTTTTATGGCTATATCTTCATGATGGATCATTCCCTTAATCATTATATAGTGTCCTTCTTTGTCTTTTATGGTAGATTTTGTTTTAAAGTCTATTTTATCTGAGATTACAATTGCCACTTTTGCTCTTTTTTGATAGTTGTTAGCTTGATATATTTTTTTCCAACCTTTGACTGTTAATAAATTCACATCTTTGTTTCTAAGGTGTGTCTCTTGTAGACAGCATATTGATGGATCCTGTTTTCTTATCCATTCTGTCACTCTCCATTTCTTTATGGGTGCATTGAGTCCATTTAAATTCAGTGTAATTATTGATAGATGTGAGTTTGTTGCTGTCATTTTGTAGTGCTTTTTTTCATGGTGCTGAAGTTTTCTTTGTTCTTCTTACTCTCTTGTGCTGAGTTACTTTTGTTTGTGGATTTTTTTTTCATTTCTTTTGTTTTTGTAGGTTTTGTTTTTGCTGAGACTTTATGTTTTTCATCTTTATTTTATGAGTGTGTTTGTTAACTTTCTTTGTGTTTACCATGAATTTTACCCTTATCTTTATTATTTTGAAGCAGTCTACCATTACTTGGTATCTCTTTGCCTTCCTCTCCATTAGAATGTTCTATACCTTTGCCATTTATTCCCTCTTTTATTGTTTTGATGTTGTTGTCATTTACTGATTAACTTCTCTGATTCCCTGTTGTATTTCTTTTGGTTTTGGATAGTCCTAGAGAGTTCATTTCCTAGATTGGTATCTGGCTCGTACGATCCTGCTTCCTAGGTTCTGCCTGTGAGGTGAAGTTGTTTGTCCTAAGATCGAAGAACTCCCTTTAATAATTCTTGTAAGTTTGGTTTGCCTTTTAAATATTCCCTTAATTTCTGTTTATCTGGAAATGTCCTAATTTCACCATCATATTTGAACTAGAGTTTTGCAGGATATATTATTCTTGGCTGACAATTTTTTTCTTTCCAGATTTTATATATGTCATCCCATTGCCTTCTTGCCTGCATGGTTTCTTCCGAACAATCTTAGCTTAGTCTTATTGTTTCTCCTCTGTATGTGACTTCTTGTTTTTCACGAGCTGCTCTCAGGATTCTTTGTTTGTCTTTGGTTTTGGCGAGTGTGAATATGATATGCGTTGGTGATTTTCTTTTGGGGTGTTTTCTATATGGGGTTCGTTGAGCTTCTTGGATGGCCAGCTTTTCATGTTTCTTGATATTGGGGAAGTTTTCTGTCTGCAGTTCCTCAATGATCCTCTTTGTGTTTTCTGTTTTCTCCCCCATTCTTGAATTCCAATCAGTTGTAAATTTTTGCTTTTGATTGTGTCCCACATACTCTCAGGTCTCTTTATTTTTCTTTGTTCTTTTTTCTGAGTTTTCCTCAGAGTTGTATCCAAGTGTTTGTCTGCAGTTCCACTGATCATGTCTTCCACTGTTTCAAACCTGCTTCTCAGCCCTTCTATGACAAGATTTCTATTCTGAAATCTTGTTGTTTATCTTTTGGATTTCTAATTGTTGTTTTTGTATAATTTCTAGTTGTGAATTTATTTTGGCATTTTGTTCTCACACTATTTTCCTGAATTCTTCCAATTTTTTGTCTGTATTTTCCATGAATTTGTCTATTTTTTCCTCGAGTTTGTCAGGTTTTTGCTTCAGTTCTTTGAGAATTCTGAGTATTAGATATTTGCATTCCCTATCAGGTAGTTCTAGTGCATTTTCTTCCACAGGAGAGTCATCTGGTGTTTTATTTTGGACTCCTAGTGGAACCATCCTGTCCTGTTGTTTTAAATGTTTTGATATTGTCTGCTGTTTTTGGGACATTCAATTGTTATTTTTCTCATTTTTTGATTGTAGAATTGTTTGCTTTGTCCGTTTTTTAAAAAAAATTTTTTGAGTATTTCTGAACAGGTGGACTGTGTGTTCTTTGTTGTTTGCTCGTATGTGGGCAGAATACTTTTCGCCTCCGTCTCCAACTAGCTGGGTAAGTCATTCAGGTATGGTATGGCAGGGCAGGTCTTGTTGAAGAGGAGTTACTGGGACAGGTTGTCTGTAGCACTTGCTACAGCCTCCAGAGTGTTTCGGTAATCATTTCAGGGCAGTTCCAGTAGGCCGTGCCTGTGCTGCTTGATGGTGTGATGTCAAGCACATGGTGCAGGTAGGCAGGATGCAGTGGGGAGATTGTTATGTGTGGAGCTAAGATGGATATGGGAGAGAGGAGAGAGGAACAGGAGCCAAAGACAAACAAACAAAAAAGAATGCTAGGGGAGCTTGCCATTGGAGTGGAGAGATGAGACACTATGAAATGGAGAAAAACACAAAGGGGAAGAGGAAGAAAAGAAAAGAATGAATAAATAAAAATCTGAAGGGTTAAAGAACTGCAATGTTCCCAGGGATCCTACCAGTGCAGCTATGAGGTCTGGGGAAGTGGCTCTGAGGTGTTGCAGTACAATCTGGCTAGAAGGCATAGAGGTATTCAATGGCAGGTATTCAGGGAACAGAAAGAGAAGGAAGATATAAAGAGATGAGAAACTGAGCAATGAAGAAAGAGAAAAAGAGGGAAAATAAAATAAAAGAAATTAAAAAAAAACAAGAAAGGCCCCCCAAAAAACAGAAAAAAGAAAAAAAAACAAAGAAAAAAGAAATGTCCTGAGGGATCACTCTGCATGTCTGTGGAAGCTGAAGGGGAGTCTCCTTGCCACGCAGCTCTGCCTGGCAAGAAAGGGCTCCCAACTCAAGAAAAGGAAAAGAAAACAAAGAAACAATTCAAAACAAACAAACGAACAAAAGCCCTGGGATCACACCAGCATGGTAGCCCAGACCGGGAAGCAGCTCCACTCTCGAATGGAGCCCTGCAGCCTTGCAGGAGGAAGCAAAGATGGTGCACGGAGCCAGGTACTCGAGCAAAAGGAGGGGGAGGTTTTGAGAGGCAAGGAAGAAGTCAAAAGAAGCAGTAAAAAGCAACACCAGCAGCCAACAAATGGCACTCAGAGAGCCAACCTTTCGGGTGTGTGGAATCCAAGCAGCCAGTGTTTCTTGGTCAAGAGATTGTGGCCACGGGAAGCAGAGGAGGCCGAGTCGGGGTGAAGAAGGGTGGGGGATGGGAAAGCGTATATCGAAAATTACCGTTTGTTTTGTCTCCCGCTGGATGCTCTGTGAGGCTGCTTTCTCGTACCCCTATTTGCTGGTCTCTGATAGGAGTCCAAAATGGCAGATCTGCACTGTGTTAGCGGTAGGGGACCTCTGCATGGATCTCTCCTCACTCTCTGTTCTCTGTCAGTTTTCTCACTCCATTTGGTACTCGGCTGAGTTCTTTATCTCTTGATTTGATGTTTTAGGGTTTCAGAGTTGTTGTATTCTCTGTTTGGCTTGGTTTTTCAGTTCTTTGCTGTGGAGGGACTATGTGGTGCTTCTGCCTAGAGCACCATTTTGCCAGAACTCTCAGGGAACATTTTTTAATTTGTCAGTGAAAAAAAAGGCTTACTATCAACAGAAGAATAAGAACAAGAAAAACAGAAGACTTCTTGTCAGAAAGTGTGCAAGTCAGAAAATAATAGATAATAAAGACCTTTTTCAGACAAACTAAAGCTGAGAGAGTTCATTGTCAACAGTCCTGCATTACAAGAAATATTAGAAGAAGTTTTTATAGCAAAACTAAAACGATACCAGATACCAGAATGAAATTTGGATCTATACAAAATAATGCAAAGCAATGGAAACTATAGCTACATGATAAATACAAAAGACATAATTTGTCTAATCTTTTTAACATTTTAAAAGCTAATTGTTTAAACAAAAATAATAAAAATGTGCGGTGTCTAGAACATATGCAGAAACAAATTGTATGACATCAATAGCACAAAGGACAGCAGGTGGGGAATAGATGTAAAATGTTATAGGATCTTACAATGTAAATGAGTTGTTTTTGTTAGGTGTGATCGAGTTGGTTCTGACTCACAGTGACCCTATGCACAACAGAGAGAAACACTGCCTGATCCTGGACCATCCTCAGAATCTTTGCTACGCTTGAGCCTATTGTTGCAACCACTGTGTGTCAGTCCATCTCATTGAGGATCTTCCTTTCTTTCTCTGACCCTCTACCAAGTATGCTGCCTTTCTCCAGGGACTGGTCCCTCCTGATAACATGTCCAAAGTACATAAGACTAAGTCTTACCATCCTTGCTTCTAAGAAGCATTCTGGCTGTACTTCTTCCAAGACAGATGAGTTTGTTCTTCTGGCAGTCCACTGTACATTCAATGTTCTTCACCAACACTATAATTCAAAGGCATCAATTCTTCCATTTTCCTTATTCATTGTCCAGCTTTTGCATGCATATGAGGCAATTGAAAATACCATGGCTTGGGTTAGGCACACCTTAGTCCTTGAAGTGACATCTTAGCTTTTTAACGCTTTTAAGAGGTCTTTTGCAGCAAATTTGCCCTTCTCCAGTCATATTTTGAGTGCCTTCCAACCTGAAGGACTCATCTTCCAGCACTGTATCAGACAATGTTCTGTTACTATTCATAAGGCTTTCCTGGGCCATTTCCTTCAGAAGTAGACAGTTAGGTCCTTCTTCCTAGTCTTAGTCTGGAAGCTCTGCTGAAACCTACCCACCATGGGTGACCCTGCTAGTATTTGAAATACTGATGGCATAGCTTCCAGCATGACAGCAATATGCAAGCCACCACAGTATGACAAACTGACAGTCAAGCAGAGGATAAGTGAGTAGTATAATATTTGAAAGTAGACTGTGGTAAATAAAATATGTTTTGCAAACCAAAGAAAGCAGTAAAAGAGAAAAAAGAAACAAAGAACAGAGTTGACAAATAGAAAACAAAGATTATGTTTAAACTCAACCATGTTGATAGTTACATTAAATGTAAACGTTCTAAACACACCAGTAACAATGCAGAGATTAAGATATGTGTAGACTGACAAGAGGGAAAAATTTGAGATAATTATACAAAAACTTGCTTATAAGTATATATGTTTCTTCGTGAAAAGAATTGCTGAATTCATGTTTAAGAATATATAGCTATAATATAATGCCATTTAACTCATGAATATGGTTTATGTTTTTATTTGAGAGGATTTTATACAAATGTTAGAAAGTGAGAAATCTGAAAATTTGGAAGAGTAGAATTGTTGTTTTGTTTTGTTTTGCTTTTGTGACTTTCAGTACCATAATCTGTTAAGGATTATGTGATGATCATTTTTATAATTTTAGATTTTGCCTGTAGCTAAGAACAAGGAAAAAAAGTAATTCATTTGTTCCATTTTTGAGATACTTTCCAGAGAAGCTAAATTCCTGAGGGAAGGCTCTTGACTGAGAATAACTTCTAAAATTGGAATTTATTGGAGTTGTGAGTATCTCTTGACTAGCTGTTAGCAAGTAATGGATGATAGATTCAAAAATTTTCCAAAGGACATGTTTTTGTGTATCTGCAGCAAAGTAAACAGATTTAAGCATTTGGCTAAATAGTATAGTTTAGGCTGAATATATTACGACACTGAATGAATGGTAATTGATTTTATGTTCTAGGAGCTGTGGAAGTGTGGTCTAGCAGACTGAGAAAAGAATGTAAGCCAAAACTATTAAAAGTTTCTGATTACAAAGGTATTAATTTACCTTCTCCCACTTTCTTATCTGCATGTCTTTAACTCATTTTTTTCTCAGCATCACAAAATTTAACCTCTTATTTATCTGTCCTGAACATGGATGTAATTGCAATTCCAGATCATCTTTTCCAAAAATGTTGAAAAAGTTTCTCTCCATTTTGGGATCCTAAAATAACTGCCATTTTGTGGGGTTGGGGAAGGACTACAATTCATGACTTGTTCATAGCATTTAACAAGTTGTTTCCTGATATAATTAATTCCTGATATAATAAAAGGAAACATTTACCTTTTAAATATTTTGGATTCCCTGCCATTTGGCAACCACTGCTTGTAACTGTCCGCCACCTGTCTGCCAGTTTGTCATACTGTGGCGGATTAGGTGTTGCTGTGATGCTGGAAGATACGCCACCAGTATTTCAAATACCAGCAGGGTCACCCATGGTGCACAGGTTTCAGCAGAGCTTCCAGACTAAGACAGACTATAATGAAAGGCTTGGTGATCTACTTGGAGAATTAGCCAATGAAAATCTTATGGATCACAACAGAGTGTTGTCCGATATAGTGCTGGAAGATGAGTCCCCTAGGTTGGAAGGCACTACACAATAATATCCATAACAAAGAACTCAAACATACTATCCATCACGAAGATGGTGCAGGACCAGGCCACATTTCCTTCTGCTACACATAAAGCTGCCTGCCATAAGTCGGAACTAACTTGATGGCAACTAAGGAGATAACACTGGTAACTACACATCAAACAAGTGTGGTCTCTGCCATTATGACTGTTACTCTCCGATAACCTCTTTAGGGAAGTTTGGCATGCAGCACACCATCGTCATAATAAAATCAAGTTCGTGTTGTTGTTCTCTCCTCCCCCGCCATTAGAGGCGGACATTTTAGGTAATTGTGTTAGAGAATACTTCTAATCTTAGGAAACAATGGTTGTTTCAACTTAATTAATAGTTTCTTTCCATTCTTTGTATGTAAAGTTGCTATAAAAATAAATACATATAGGCATATAATAAAAATTTAAGTTGTATGCATTTGTGTAAAACAAGTAGATAAAGGTCACCCTTCATCCCTACCTCTAGTCTCATTCTGCTGAGAGAGGCACTTCAAAAAAAAAAAAAAAATTAGTGGGAATAACTATTTGCAGAGGGGCTATATGTCTTCTTCCATTCTAGGTCCCAGAATAGGAACACTGATTTCCCTGTTAGATATTTCCATTCTTTCATTTCTTAACTCCCTTTTTCTCCCACTCCTCCCCCGCATTCCCTGGGAACCACTATTCTTCTTTTGTCGTGATGAATTTACCTATCTAGAGAATTTCTGTCAATGGGATCATGTAGTATTTGACCTTTTGTGTCTGACTTATTTCACGTAGTGTAATGTCTTCAAGGTTATCTGTGTGGTGGCATGTATCAGGACCTCATTTCTCTTTGTTCATCTGTTGATGAGAACTTGGGTTGTTTCCATCTTTTGTTTGTGAATAATGCTGCAGTGAGTATTGGTGTATGTGTGTCTGTTTAAGATGCTGCTTCAGTTCTTTTGGGTATGTACCTGGGAGTGAGATTGCTGGGTCATCTGCTGTTTCTGTGTTTAACTCTTTTTAGGAATTGTCAAATTGCTTTCCACAGTGCCTTCACTATTTTACATTCCCACCAGCAATGTACAAATGTTTTCCATCGTCTCCACATCGTTGCCAATACATGTTTTTATTTTTCTGATAATAGCCAGCCTAGTGTGTGTGAGGTGGTGTCTCATTGCCATTTTGATTTGCGTCTCCCTAATGACTAATGTGGAAGAAAGGCCTGGCAATCTACTTCCAAAAAGCAGCCACTGAAAACCCCGTGGAGCACAGTTCTACTTTAACACACGTGGGGTAGCTAGGAGTCAGAATCCACTCAACAGCATCTGCTTTTTTTTTTTTTTAAATGACTAATGACATTGAATGGAGCCCTGGTGGCATAGCGGTTAAGAGCTCGGCTGCTAACCAAAAGGTCAGCAGTTCAAATCCACCAGCCACTCCTTGGAAACCCTATGGGGCAGTTCTACTCTCTCCTATAGGGTCGCTATGAGTCAGAACCAAGTCTACAGCAGCTAACAACAACTACTAAGACATTAAACATCTTTTCAGGTGTCTGTTGGCCATTTGTATATCTTTGGAGAAACGTCTATTCAAGTCCTTTGCCCGTTTCTTAACTGGGTTCTTTGCCTTTTTGTTGTTGTGTTGTAGGAGTTCTTTTTATATTCTGAACATGAAATCCTCATCAGATACACGGTTACCAAATATTTTCTCCAATTCTGTAGGTTGTCTTTTCACATTCTTAATAAAGTCCTTTGATGAACAAGAATTTTTAATTTTGATGAAGTTCAGTTACTCTATTTTTTCTCTTGTAGCTCATTCTTTTGTTGGCATATTTATTTATTGTACTTTAGGTGAAGGTTTACAGAACAAATTGTTTCACATTTAACAGTACACATTGTTTTATGACAACAGTTAACAACCCCACAACATGTCAACACTGTAATTTCTCAAACCTGGGTTCCCTATTACTAGCTTTCCTGATCCCTCCTGACTTGTAGTCCTTATACCTGGACTGCTGTGCCCCATTAGTCTCATTTTGTTTTATGGGGCTGTCTAATCTTTGGCTGAATGGTGAACCTCATGAGTGACTTCATGACTGAGATAAAAGCATGTCCGGGGGCCATACTCTCAGGGTTTCTCCAGTCTCTGTCAGGCCAGTAAGTCTGGTCTTTTTTTTTTTTGAGTGAGAATTTTGTTGTACATTTTTCTCCAGCTCTCTCTGGGATGCTCTGTTGTGATTCCTATCAGAGCAGTCAGTGGCGGTAGCTGGGCAACATTTAGTTGTATTGGACTCAGTCTAGTGGAGGCCGTGGTGGTTGTCGTCCATTAGTCCTTTTGACTAATCTTTTCCTTGTATCTTGCTTTCTTCATTCTCACTTACTCCTGAAGAGGTGAGACCAGTGGAGTATCTTAGATGGCCGTTCACAGGCTTTTAAGACCCCAGACACTACTCACCAAGGTAGAATGTAGAACATTTTCTTTACCAACTGTGTTATGCCAATTAAGCTAGATGTGCCCTGAGACCATGGTCCCCACATCCCTCAGCCCAGCAATTTGGTCCTTCAGGGAGTTTGAATGTGTCTATACAGCTTCCATGACCTTTCCTTGAACAAGTTGTGCTGGCTTCCCCAGTATTCTATACTGTCTTATACGTCACCAAAGTTACCACTTATCTATTGTCTATTTAGTATTCCCCCCCCAAAACCCTCCCATCCCTTGTAACCAACAAAGATTGTCTCTTTTTGTGTGTAAACTTTTTCATGACTTTTTACAGTAGAGATCTCATACAATATTTGTCCTTTTGTGATTGACTTATTTCACTCAGCATAATGTCCTCCAGTTTCATCCATGTTATGAGATGCTTCACAGATTCATTGTTGTTCTTTCTCGTTGCATAGTACTCCATTGTGTGTATGTACCATAGTTTGTTTATCCATTCATCTGTTGATGGGCATCTAGGTTGTTTCCATCATTTTGCTATTGTGAACAATGCTCCTGTGAACATGGATGTGCATATGTTTATTCGAGTGATGGCTCTTATTTCTCTAGGATATATTCCTAGGAGTGGGATTCCTGGATCGTATGGTATTTCTATTTCTAGCTTCTAAGGAAGCACCGTATCATTTTCCAAAATGGTTATATCATTTTGCGTTCCCACCAGCAGTGCATAAGAGTTTTGATCTTCTCGCGGCCTCTCCAACATCTGTTATTTCCAGTGTTTTTGATTCGTGCCAGTAATGCTGGGGTGAGATGGTATCTCATTGTGGTTTTAATTTGCATTTCTCTAATGCCTAGTGATCATGAGCATTTCCTCATGTGTCTGCTGGCCACTTGAATGTCTTCTTTGGTGAAGTGTCTGTTCATTACTTTTGCCCATTTTTTAATTGGATTATTGGTCTTTTTGTTGTAGAGGTGTTGTATTTTCTTGTAGATTATAGAGATTAGACCTTTGCCTAACTTGTAATGTCCAAATTTTTTTCCCAGTCTGTAAATTCTCTTTTTACTCTTCTGGTGAAGTCTTTTAATGAGCATAAGTGTTTAATTTTTAGAAGATCCCAGTTACCTAGCTTATCTTCTGGAGTTTGTGTGTTATTGGTTATGGTTTGTATGCTGTTAATGCCGTGTATTAGGGCCCCTAGCGATGATCCTATTTTTTCTTCTATCAAATTTATAGTGTTTGGCCTTATATTTAGGTCTTTGATCCATGTTGAATTAGTTTTTGTATATGGTGTGAGGTATGGGTTCAGTTTCATTTTTTTGCAAATAGACATCCAGTTTTGCCAGCACTATTTGCTAAAAAGACTGTCTGTTCCCCATTTGATGGACTTTGGGTCCTTGTCAAGGATTAAGTGACCAAGGGTGGGTGGATTTACATCTGGGTTCTCAATTCTGTTCCATTGGTCAATGTATCTGTTGTTGTACCAGCACTAGGCTGTTTTAACTACCACAGCTGTATAGTAGATTCTGAGGTCAGGTAGTGGGAGTCCTCCTAATTTATTCTTCTTCTTCAATAGTGCTTTACTTATCCAGGACTTCTTCCCTTTCCATATAAAGTTAATGATTACTTTTTCCATCTCTTTAAAGAATGTTGTTGGTATTTGGATCAGGATTGCACTGTATGATGAACCACGGGAGTGACTTCATTACTGAGCTAAAAGGGTGTCCAGGTGCCATCCTCTCGGGGTTTCTGTAGTCTCTGTCAGGCCAGTAAGTCTGATCTTTTTTTGTGAGTTAGAATTTTGTTCTACATTTTTCTACAGCTCTGTCCGGGATCCTCTGTTGTGATCCCAGTCAGGGCAGTCAGTGGTGTTAGCCAGGCACCATCTAGCTGTACTGGACTCAGTCTGGTGGAGGCCATGGTAGTTGTAGTCCATTAGTCCTTTGGACTAATCTTTTCCTTGTATCTTTGGTTTTCTTCATTCTCCCTTGCTCCAGACAGAGTGAGACCAGTAGAGTATTTAAGATGGCTGCTCACAGGCTTTTAAGACCCCAGACACTACTCATCAATGTAGAATGTAGAACATTTTCTTTATAAACCGTGTTATGCAATTGAATTAGATGTTCCCTGAGACCATGTTCCCCACAGCCCTCCGCCCAGCACTTCAGTCCCTCAGGGAGTTTGGATGTGTCTTTGGAGCTTCCACAACCTTTCTGATTCTAGGAATTTTTTGATTCCATCTCTGATTTCTTCTATTACCCAGTGGTTTGTAAGCAAGCTGTTATTCAATTTCCATGTAATTGATATTTTTCCTTGCTCTTCCTGTTGTTATTTTCTAACTTGATGGCATTGTGGTCAGAGAAGATACTTCGTATTATCTCAGTGTTTTGGATCTTGCTGAGGATTGCTCTGTGGCCTAAGATGTGGTTTATTCTGGAGAATGTTCCATGTGCATTGGAAAAGAATCTGTACTTTGCAGCTGTTGGGTGGAGTGTTCTATAGATGTCTATGAGGTCAATTTGGCTGATTGTGTTCTTTAGGTCTGCTGTATCTTTGTTGAGTTTCTTTCTACATGTTCTGTCCTTTTCCAAGAATAGTGTGTTGAAGTTTTGGAACAGTCAATTTCTCTTTTCAATGCTGTTACAGTTTATGTATTTTGGAGCCCTGTCATTGAATGTGTAGATGTTTATTATGGTTATGTCTTCATGATGGATCGCCCCCTTAATCATTACATAGTGTCCTTCATTGTCCTTTATGGTGGATTTTGTTTAAGTCTGTTTTATCTGAGATTAGTATTGCCACTCCTGCTCTTTTTTGGTAGCTGTTTGCTTGATATATTTTGTTCCATCCTTTGATTTTTAATAAATTACATCTTTGTTTCTAAGGTGTGTCTCTTGTAGACAGCATATGATGGATCTTTTTTTTTTTAATTCTTTTTGTCACTCTGTCTCTTTATGGGTGTATTTAGGCCATTTACATTCAGTGTAATTATTGATAGGTGTGAGTTTCTTGCTGTCATTTTGTAGTGCTTTTTTTTTTTTGTGATGTTAACATTTTCTTTGTTTCTCTTCCTCTCCTTTGCTGAATTCCTTTTGTTTGTGGATTTTTTTTCATTTCTTTTGCTTTTGTAGGTTTTGTTTTTACTCAAACTTTATGTTTTTCTTCTTCTTCTTCTTTTTTTTTTTTGATGAGTAGGTTTGTTAGCTTTCTTTGTGGTTATCTTGAAATTACCCTTATCTTCTTAGCTTTGAACCAGTCTATTATTACTTGGTATCCCCTTGCCTTCCTCTCCATTAGAAGGTTCTATACCTACACCGTTTATTCCCTCTTTTATTGTTCTGATGTTGGTGTCATTTACAGATTAACCTCTCTGGTTCCCTGTTGTAATTCTTTTCATTTTGGGTGGTCCTTGAGCATTCATTTCCTAGGTTGGTAACTGGCTGGTACGATCCTGCATCCTAGATTCAGCCTGTGGTTTGATGTTGTTTCTTCTCAGATCGAAGGACTTCCTTTAATAATTCTGGTAAATTTGCGTTGGTTTTTACATAGTCCCTTAATTTCTGTTATTCTGGAATTGTCCTAATTTCACCATCATATTTGAATGAAAGTTTTGTAGGATATATTATTCTTGGCTAGCAATTTTTTTCTTTCAAGGTTTTATATATGTCATCCCATTGCCTTCTTGCCTGCTTGGTTTCTGCCGAACAGTCTGAGCTTAGTCTTGTTTCTCCTCTGTATGTGACTTTTTGTTTTTCTCGAGCTGCTCTCAGGATTGTTTGTTTGTCTTTGGTTTTAGCAAGTGTGATTATGATATTCCTTGGTGATTTTATTTTGGGGTCTATCCTATACGGGGTTCATTGGGGTTCTTGGATTGCCAGCTTTTCATCTTTCATGATATTGGGGAAATTTTCTGTCGGCAATTCTTCAATGATCCTCTGTTTTCTCCTCCTGTTCTGGAACTTTGATCACTGGAAAATTTTTCCTTTTGATTGTATCCCACATAATTCTCAGGGTTTCTTCATTTTTACTTGTTCTTTTTTCCTGATTTTTCCTCAAACAAAATTGTATCCAAGTGTTTGTCTTCAATTTCACTGATCCTGTCTTCTGTATTTTGAAACCTGCTCCTCAGCCCTTCACTGTCCATTTCTGAAATCTTTTTGTTTATCTTTTGGATTTTTAAGTGTTGTTTTTGTATGATTTCTAGTTGTGAATTTATTTTAGTATTTTGTTCTTGTATCATTTTCCTGAATTCTTCCATTTTTTATTTGTATTTCCATGAATTTGTCTATTTTTTCCTCATTTATGTCTGCTTTTTGCTTCAACTCTTGGATAGATTGAATACTAGAGATTTAAATTTCCTATCAGGTTATTCTACTGCCTTTTCTTCTACTGGAAAGTAATCTGTTATTTTATTTTGGACACCTACTGGAACTATCCTGTCCTGTTTTTGAATATGTTTTGATATTGTCTGCTGTCTTTAGGACATTCATTGTTATTTTCCTCGTCTATTGATTGTAGATTTGTTTGTTTCATCCTGCTTTTTTTGTTTTATTTGGTTGTGTCTGAGCAAGTTGGCTGTGCATTCTTTGTTGTTTGCTTGTCTGTAGGCATGATACTTTTCTCCTCCTTCTCCAATGGGCAGGATCAGTCACTCAGGTATGGTACAGCAGAGCAGGTTAAGCTGAAGGGGTGTTGCTAGGGTGGGTTGCTTGTGGCATGTACTAGGGCTGACAGGGCAGGCTTGGAAATAGTGCAAGGCAGGTTCTGGTAGGCTGTGCCTGTGCTGTTTCAGGGTGTGATGCTCAGCACATGGTGCAGGTAGTCATGAAGGAGGTGAGAGATTGTGATGTGTGGAGCTAAGATGGGTATGAGAAATATGAGAGTGAGGAGAGAGGTACAGAATCCAAAAATGTACAAACTTACCAAAAGAGAGTGCTAAGGGAGCTTGCCACTGGAGTGGAGACATGAGAGACTGAGAAATGGAGAAAAACAAAAACTAAAAGAAAAGAAGACGAGTAAAAGAAAGAAAGAAAAATTAGGACAAAAAAGAGAAAAGCTCCCAGGGATCCCACTGGTGAGGCTTTGAAGCCTGTGGAAGTTGCTCCCAGGGTGTGACGTACAGCCTGGCCAGAAGGGGTAGAGGTGTCACACTGTGCCAGGTATTCAGGAGACAGGAAGAGAAGGTAAGTATAGAGAGATGAGAAACTGAGAAATGAAGAAAGCCAAAAAGGGAAAAAGAGAGAAGAAAACAAAACAAATAAAAAAAAAAAAACAAACCCAAAACAAGAAAAAAGAAAGGCCCCCAGGGATCTCACTGCGTGTCTGTGCAGAGTAAGGGTTTAGCTCCTAATCCTCACAGTACTGCCAGTCTAGAAGAGGCCCCCAAGCTTAGAAAAGAAAAATAAAACAAACAAACAAACCAATCAAAACAGAACAAATCAGAAGAAGAAGAACAACAACAACAACAACAAAAAAAAAAAACCCCCAGGGATCCCATCAGCTTGGCTGCATGGGCTTGGAAGCAGTTTCACAGTTGAGCGGTGTTTTGAAGCCTTTCAGGAAGAAGCAAGGATGGCACATACAGCCAGATATTTGAGAGAAAGGAGGGGGAGGTGGTGAGAGGTAAGGAAGAAATCAAAAGAAGTGGAAAACAACACAAGCAGCCAACAAATGGCACCCAGAGAGGCAACCAGAGTGGGCAGGTGGAATCCAAGCAGCATTGGGGTGAAGCTGGTGCTTTCCGGCCAGGAGTCTGTGGCCACAGGAAGCAGAGGAGGCCAAGTAGGTGTCAAGAACAGTGTGGGGTGTGAAAGTGTATATCACTGGTTATTGGTTGTTCTGTTTCCTGCTGGAAGCTCCGTGAAGCTGCTTTCTCGTACCCCCGTTCACCAATCTCTGACAGGAGTCCAAGATGGCAGATCCATGCTACATTAGCTGATAGGGGACCTCTGCTTGTATCTTTCCTTACTCTCTGTTCTCTGTAAGTTTCTTATTCCATTCAGTGCTTGGCTGAGTTCTTTATCTCTTCATTTGATGCTTAGGGTTTCAGGAGTGATGATCATCTCTGTTTGACTTGTTTTATGAATCTTTGCTGTGGAGGGACAGCATGGTGCTTCTGTCTATAGCGCCATGTTGCCCAGAAGTTCCTGTTGTCATATTTAAAAATCAATTGCCCAGAGCAAGGCCCTGGAGCTGTACCTTTGTTTTCTTTTAAGAGTTTTATAGTTTTAGCTCTTATATATTGGTCACTGATAGATTTTAATTTAATTGTAGTGTATAGTGTAGGTATGCATCCAGCTTTATTGTTTTGCATGTGGAGATGTAGTTGTCCTAACACCGTTTTTTTAGGTTAATAAATAAAATTTTAATGAGAAATAATGATATTTTACAAAACAAAAATATTAGAAGAGTGGCATTATTTTAAATTTTTGTGAACCTCTTTAATGCCTGACTTAATGGAAGACAGCTGGATTCTCATTTCTGCTTTGGTGTTCAGTCTGCTGTGATATCACACTCCATGCAGCCTCTGGAAAACTCCACTACACATTTAAGAGTAAATAAATGTGAAAAATACAAATAACATCTTAGCATTATCATGAAAACAGTTTTAACCCTGTGGACCTATGAGAGTGTTCCAGAGCATACTGTGGGAATTGCTGCAGTATGTCACACTACCAGAAATGCAAGGCTCATGATCCTGTATTTAGCTTTTTAAGCTCCATAAGTTATTCTGCTGGGCATACCTGGATAAAAACCACTGCTGGATCCCGAGTAGCTTCAAAATTAGGCTTTCAAAATGGAAGAGGAGGAAGTCAGAGAAAGAAAACCCACATCCCGACTTTGCTTTCCTCACTATTTCTCCTGGAATTGACATTTCTTATCTGCTTTCTCTTCAATTCCACCCTCTATTTCTGCCGGACCCTCAAAACTTCTGTGCTAACCCCTTTACAAAATTTCTGCTTAGGATCCCAGATATACTGTATTTAAAAAAAGGCAGAGCAAAATTACTACTGTTTAAGAGAAGTAACAGTGTCAGACAGAGCCTGCTAGTAAGAATGAGTTTGCCTGTGTTCTAGTTTCAAAATTCTACTTTGTCCACATAAAATCTCACTTCATACTACAGAGTAAGTGATGAATGTATTTCTGACTTTTTTCAGTGGAAGTCAATTTCTTTTTTCTTAAATTGTACTTTAGATTAAGGTTTACAGAACAAACTAGCTTCTAATTAAACAGTTAGTGCACGTATTTTTTTATGACATTCTTTAACAACCCCACGACGTGTCAACACTCTCCCTTCTTGACCTTGGGTTTCCTATTACCAGCTTTCCTGTCCTCTCCTGCCTTCTAGTCTTTGCCCCTGGGCTAGTGTGCCCCTTTAGTCCTGTTTTGTTTTATGGGCCTGATTCTTTGGATGAAGGGTTAACCTTAGGAGTGACATTACTGAGCTAAAAGTGTGTCCCAGGGCCATACTCTCAGGGTTTCTCCAGCCTCTGTCTAGTGCTTTTTTTTGACAAGATTATTCTTTCCCCAATTGAATAGATTTGTCACCCTTATCAAAAATCAATTGGCCATAGATTTATGGGTTTATTTCTGAACTCTCAATTCTATGCCATTGGTCTATATGTATGTCTATCCTTATACCAGTACCACACTGTTTTTTTATTACTGTAGCTTTGTAGTACGTTTTGAGATCAGAAAGTGCGAGCCTTCATACTTTTTTTCCCCAAGATTGTTTGGGCTAAGCAGGGCCCCTTTCAATGCCTATGAATTTGAAGATTGACTTTTCAATTTCTGCAAAAATGCTGTTGGAATTTTCACAGAAATTGTATTATATCTGTAGATTGCTTTGGCTAGAATTGAGATGAACAACATTAGGTCTTCCAATCCAAGAACATGGAATGAAGCATTTCCATTTATTTAGATGTCTTTTAATTTTTTAAAGCAGTGTTTTAGGGTTTTCAGTATAAAGATCTCACATCTCTGGTTAAATTTATTCCTAGGTAATTTATTCTTTCAGATGCTATTGTAAAAGGCAAGGATTTCTTAATTTCCTTTTCAGATTGTTTGCTGCTGGTGTATAGAAGCAGAAATCCTTTCTGTTTGTTAATCTTATACCCTGCTACTTTGCTGAACTCACTTGTTAGCCCTAGTAACTATCTGGTGGATTCTTTAAAATTTTCTAGAAATAATATCATGTCATTTGTGAATAAAAATAGTTTGCTTCTTTTCAAATGTGGACATCTTTTATTTCTTTTTCTTTCCTATTTGCTCTGGCTAGGATTTCCAGTACAATGTTGAACTGCAGTCGTGAAAATAGACATTCTTGTCTTGTCCCTGATCTTATAGGGGAAAGCTCTCGGTCTTTCATCATTGAGTATGAGGTTTGCTGTGGGTTTTTCATAAATGTCCTTTATCATATTGAGAAATTTCCCTCTATTCCTAGTTTTCTTAGTAGTTTTATCATGAAAAAAATTGAATTTGTCAATTGCCTTTTCTGCATCAATTGAGATGATTATGTGGTTTTGTTTTGTTTTTCCATTCTGTTGTTGTGGTGTGTTACATTGACTGATTTTCTTATGTTGAACCACCTTTGTGTTCTGAGGATAAATCCTACTTGGTCATGGTGTATAATACTTTTAATGTGCTGTTGGATTTAATTTTCTAGGTGAGGATTTTTGCATTTTTGTAAAGGGATATTGGTCTATAGTTTTCTTTTCTTGTGCTGTCTTTATCTGGCTTTGGTATCAAGGTAATGCTGCCCTAATAGAATGAATTAGGAAGTACTTCTTCATTCTCTAGTTTTTTTGGAAGAGTTTGAGAAGAATTGGTGCTAATTCTTTAAATGTTTAGTAGAAACCACCAGGGAAGCCATGTGGTCATGGACTTTATTTGTTGGGAAACTTTTTATTACTGTTTCAATTTCTTCCCTTGTCACAGGTCTGTTGAGATTTTCTATTTATTCTTGAGTCAATATAGGTAACTTGTATCTTTCTAGGAATTTATCTGTTTCATCTAGCTTATCTAATTTGCATGCAATTGCTCATAGTATTCTTTTATGATCTTTATAATTTTTGTAAGGTTAGTAGTAATGTTGCCTCTTTTGATTCTGACTTTAGTACTAGTCTTCTCCTTTTTTTTATTTGTCAGTCTGGAGTCAACTTTCGGTTTTATTGATTTTCTATTCTCTATTTTGTTTATGTTTGCTCTAGTCTTTATCATTTCATCTTCTGTTTGCTTTGGCCTTCGTTTTCTAGTTTCTCAAGGTGTAATGTCAGGCTATTGTTTTGAGATTTTTCTTTCTTTTTAATGCAAGCATTTACAGTGAGCACTGTCTTTGCTTCATCCCATAAGCTTTTGTATGTTGTACTTTCTTTTACATTCATCTAAATATTTTCTTATTTTTCTTATGATTTCTTCTTTGACCCATTGGTTGCTTAATGTTGTATTTTTTAATTTCCACATTTTTGTTAAATTTCCAATCTTTTTTCTATTATTTATTTCTGATTTCATTCCATGTGGTCAGAGAAGATATTTTATATGATTTAAATATTTTTGAATATATTGAGGCTTGCTTTGTGATCTAACATATTGTGTATCCTGGAGAGTGATCTGTGTACACCAGAGGTAATGAGTGTTTTACTGTTGTTGGTCAAGTGTTCTATATATGTCTGGAAATGTCTTTTGTTTATCTGGGATTATCTTAATTTTACCCTCATTTTTGAAAGACAGTTTTTCAGGTATAACTTTTTTTTTTTTGCAGGGATGATGGTTTTTTTTTTTCCTTTGAACACTGTGAATAGATTATCTCAGTGTCTTCTTACCTCCTCTATGGTTTCTGAGGAGAAATCAACACTTAATCTTATTGTGGTTTCCTTCCATGGATGGTTCACTTTTCCTTCTCTCAAAATTCTCTCTTAGCTTTGATTTTTGACAATTTAATTATAGTGTATCTAAGTGTGGATCTCCTTGGGTTTATTCTACAAGGAGTTCATTGAGCATCTTGTATGAGTAAATTCATATCTCTCATCTAATTTCTAAAGTTTTTGACCATTATTTCTTCAAAAATCTTTCTGCACCTTTTTTCTTTCTTCTCTCCTTCTAGCATTCTCCTTCTGGGATTCCCAAATATTATTTCATTTAATGCTGTCCCCCAGTTCTCTTATGCTCTATTCATTTTTCTTTATTATTTTTTTCTTTCTATTCCTCAAAATTGATCATTTCAATTTTTCCATCTTCAAGTTCACTGATTCTTTCTTTTGAACTCCTCCAGCGACTTTGTCATTTTAGCATTGCAATTTTCAGCTACAAAATTTCTCTTTGGTTACTTTTTATAATTTCTATCTCTTTGCTAAAATTTACACTTTGTTCATGCATAATTTTCTTGATTTCCTTTAGTTTATTGTCCATATTTTCTTTTAGCTCTTCGAGTGTATTTAAAACAGCTGTTTAAAAATCTCTACCTAGTAGGTACAATTTCTTTTCTTCCTCGAGGTTGGCTTCTGTTGATTTGACTTGTTCCTTTGAATGGGCCATCCTTCGTATTTATCTGCATGTCTTGTGATTTTTTGTTGTTGTTGAAAATGTGACATTTGTATAATGCAGTGATTCTAGAACTAAGGCTCTCCCCTTTCTTCAGGGTTTGATATGTTCTTTCTTTCTTTTTTCCTTCTTTCTTCATCTTCATTTCTCCTTTCTTCTCTTTTTCTATTGTTAAAGGTTGTGGTAGTTAATTAAGTTAGTGACTTTTCCAAACAATTTTTGCATAAAAAAAGAAGAAAAACCATTGGGAAAAAAGAAATCTTGTAGACTTTGTAGAAAGGTTCTTTGTTGGGGTGATTCTTAAATAGGCTTACACTAAGCTGAGAGATCTACCTGAGGAGATATATGAGGATTACCTCAGGTCTCCTGGGCATGTGTCTTTCCCTGGGCATGTGTGTGGCTCTCTAAATTATACACACTTGGAGGTTCTGGCAAATGGCGCTCTAGGCAGAAGCACCACGCTCTTCCTCCACAGCAAAGATCCAAAAAACTAAGCCTAACAGAGAATACGACAATCCTGAAACCCTAAAACATCAAATGAAGAGACAAAGAACTCAGCCAAGCACCAAATGGAGTGAGAAAACTGACAGAGAATGGAGAGCGAGGAGAGATTCATGCAGAGGTCCCCTACCAGCTAACGTGGCGTGGATCCACCATCTTGGACTCCTATCGGAGTCCAGCAAAAGGGGGTACAAGAAAGCAGCCTCACGGAGCGTCCAGCGGGAGACAAAACAACCGGTAATTTGCAGTGTGCACTTTCCCACCCCCACCACCCCTTTTCGCCCCGGACTCTTCTGCTTCCCGCGGCCACAGTCTCTTGACCAGGAAGCGCCAGCTGCTTGGATTCCACACACCCAAGCAGGCAGCTCTCTGGGTGCCATTTGTTGGCTGCTAGTGTTGCTTTTTTTTTCTGCTTCTTTTGATTTCTCACTTGCCTCTCACCACCTCACCCTGCACTTGAGTGCCTGGCTCTGTGCGCCACCTTTGCTTCTTCCTGAGGGGCTGCAGGGCGCTGGCAAATTGTGATATACGCTTTCTCACTCTCCACCCTTCTTCACACACACTCGGCCTCCTCTGTTTCCCATGGACACAGTCTCTTGTCCAGAAACACCAGCCCGCACTGGCTGGCTCTCTGAATGCCATTTGTTGGCTGCTGGTGTTGCTTTTTTTTTTTTTTCCTACTTCTTTTGATTTCTTGCTTGCCTCTTGCCGCCTCCCCTCCTTTCATCCGAGTGCCTGGCTCCATGCGCCATCTTTGCTTCTTCCTGAGGGGCTGCGGAGCTCCATTCGAGTGTGCAGCTGCTTCCTGCTTTGGGCTACCATGCTGGTGGGATCCCTGGGCTTTTGTTCGTTGGTTCTTCTGCTTCCCGTGGCCACAGTCTCTTGACCGGGAAGCGCCGGCTGCTTGGATTCCACACACCCAAGCGGGCGGCTCTGTGGGTGCCATTTGTTGGCTGCTAGTGTTGCTTCTTTTTCCTGCTTCTTTTCATTTTTCACTTGCCTCTAGCCACCTCCCCCTCCTTTCACTCAAGTGCCTGGCTCTGTGCGCCATCTATGCTTCTTCCTGAGGGGCTGTGGAGCTCCGTTCAAGTGTGGAGCTGCTTCCCGGTCTGGGCTACCGCAATGGTGGGGTCCTGGGGCTTTTGTTTGTTTGTTTGTTTTGAATTGTTTGTTTGTTTTCTTTTCCTTTTCTTGAGTTGAGAGCCCTTTCTAGCCAGCCGGAGCTGCATGGCAAGGCACTCCCCTTCAGCTTTCACAGATGTGCAGAGGGATCCCTGAGCGCGTTTCTTTTCTTGTTGGGTTTTTTTTTTTTTTCTGTTTTTTTGGGGGCCTTTCTTGTTCTTTTTTTTTTTAATTTGTTTTGTTTTCTTTTCCCTCTTTTTCCCTTTTTGTCTTTCTTCATTGCTCAGTTTCTCGTCTCTCTATATCTTCCACCTCTTTCTGATCCCTGAATACCAGGCACTGTATACCTCTATGCCTTCTAGCCAGGCTGTACTGTGACACCCGAGAGTGACTTCTCCAGACCTCATAGCTGCATCAGTGGGATCCCTGGGAACTTTGCGGTTCTTTAACCTTTCTGATTTTTTATTTTATTTTATTTTTTAAATTTATTCATTCTTTTCTTTTCTTCCTCTTCCCGTTGCTCTTTTTCTACATTTCATAGTCTCTCATCTCTCCATTGGGTGGGGGGAAATACTAAATAGGCAATAGATAAGTGGTATCTTGGCTGAAGGGTGAGACAGTACACAATACAGGGGAAAGTAACACAACCTGTAGAAGGAAAGGTCATGGAAGCCCCACAGACACATCCAAACTCCCTGAGGGACTGAAGTGCTGGGTGGAGGGCTGTGGGGACCATGGTCTCAGGGAACATCTAGCTCAATTGGCATGACACAGCTTATAAAGACAATACTCTACATTCTACCTTGGTGAGTAGTGTCTGGGATCTTAAAAGCCTGTGAGCGGCCATCTAAGATACTCCACTGGCCTCATCCCTTCAGGAGCAAGGGAGAATGAAGAGAACAGGATACAAGGAAAAAATTAGTCTGAAGGACTAATTGTCCACAGCTACCAAGGCCTCCACCGGACTGAGTCCAGGACAGCTAGATGGTGCCCGGGTACTACCACTGACTGTTCTGACCAGGATGACAACAGAGGGTTCTGGACAGAGCTGGAGAAGGATGTAGAGCATAATTCCAACTCAAAAAAAAAGACCAGATTTACTTGCCTAAAGGAGACTGGAGAAACCTTGAGAGTATGGCCCCCAGACACCCTTTCAGCTTAGTGGTCAAGTTACCTCCGAGGTTCACTGTCCAGCCTGGGAGTGGACAGCCCCATAAAATGAAATGAGACTAACGAGATACAGGAGTCCAGTGACAAGGGCCAGAAGGCAGAAGGGGACAAGGAAGCTGGTGATAGGGAACCCAAGGTTGAGTAAGGATATTGTTGATGTGTTGTGAGATTGTTAACCATTGTCATAGGGCAACATTTGTAGTAACTGTTAAATGAGAAACTATTTTGTTCTGTAAGTGTTCATCTTAAGTGAGAATAACAGCACAATTGGAAGAGCATAGTCAATGTCACTGAACTGTGCATGTATAAATTTTTGAAATGGTGTATCTTTGGCTATGTGTATTTTGACCAAAATAAAAATAAAAAAAAAAAGGTTGAGTAGTTGGAGGGTTAATATGTTGTGGGGTTGTTATCCAATGTCATATAACAACACGTGTACTATTGTTTCATGACAAACTATTTGTTCTGTAAGCCTTCACCTGAAGTACAATACAATATTAAAAATAAATAAATAATTAAATAATTAAATGAATTATACACACTTGGTTGTCTCTAAATGCCCTAATTTCTCAAGGAAATTCTCTCAGGACTTTGACTCTGGTATTTCAATCACCCTCCTTTGCCCTAGATGGCCACAGGCTTCTCAGTTTACCTTATAGTGCCTGAGTCTATGCCAGCCACCCTTCCACCCTGAATGGCCTCCAAAATGGATGAAACAGAGAGAAGCACTTTGCTTTAGATAGTCAGTTGGCTGATTTGAACAGGTGAGCACTACACTTTGTTAATAAAGTGTGCTCTGCTCACTCTAGTACCAGCAGTGAAGATCCCAAGCTGGAGACTGCTGCCACTTCTAAGGCCTGGTGAGAGGGAGGGGGAGTGGTGCTCGAGCTAGTATTAAAACGTGTTTTAGAGTGTCCCTACCATTCTGCAAGCCTTTGCCCAGTTGTCACAATCACCCAGCTGTTCACCAGAGTTCTAGAAAGGCTAGTTCTGCCATTTTCTGCTTGCTCATTTATTTTTCGCTGCTGTTTGTTTGGTTGGTTTTGTTTAAATCTTTCTGTGGGATGATATGAGTGAGGTGCTTCTTACTCTGTCATCTTGGCTCTTGTATTTTTGAAACTTTTAGAATGATTTTTTTGATATCTTTTATTTGAAATATAAACTTTACAAGTTAGAGTGCTTCTAACTATGTTCTTAATTTTAAGAAAAACTACCATTTTTTTCTTGCTTTGCGTTAATTAGAGCAAATAATAGTGAGCTATTTATCACAAGGTTTTTGGTTAAAATCAAATTCTATAAGAAATATACGTTTCAACTTTTAGCAAACAAACACAGAAACACAAATGTTTGTTTTCTGTGACAAACATCCTAAGAAATATGGTTTCCTATAAAAAAATCTTTTTAGTTACATGTTTCAAGTTCTTAGAATTTTTATTACAAACTATATTATAGTAAACTCTTTGATTTTCTTAGTAAACCAACTTAGACATATGGAGTACATATGTGTGTGTTTGTGTACACATATATGATGTGTAATATATACCTAAATATGATATAAATATACATTTCTTTTACTTTGTTAAAAGAAAACATAAAATTAATTATGTAAGCAAGTTTCATTTTTAACAGCCTTGGTAAAAAAGAAACTAAGAAATAAATAAATGAATTTGGTAGCCAATGAATCACTGTGACGCAGGTTGCTATAAAAATAAATTTAAGTATATCCTTCAGTATTTCAACTGACAAGGTTCCTTTTCTGTGTGAATTCTTCCCATTCAATGTAAAGTGGTAACAATGTAGAGAGACAACACTTACATTGTTAAAATACTTCCACTAATAGACTATTTTTAGGCACTTGAAGTGTAACTTCCTAATCACCAAATCTGAGCAAATTGTTTGGAGTAAAAAAACATAAAAAAGTGTCTTACTTAGTTCATAAAACACAGGCCTTATATTTCACTCATATTGTAAATATTATCACCAATGCAGTTATCATTCCTTTTGTATGTGTTGCTTCAAACAGCTTATTCTAAGAAGCTAGAAAAAACTCTCAATTTTTCAGATGACTGCTGTGATTTGTCACCTCTTTCTTTTGAAAAGTTGATTAAGGTGCTTTTGATAAATTCAGGTTAAAGAAGAACAGAGTAAATATAACAGAGAATATTGATTATTCTTCACTTGACAGAAAGTCATCTTTATGATGACAAGGTAAAAAATATAAGTAGCTTGAACAAAACTTATAGTAATTGATATGTAATCATTCACAAATGTCCCTAACTCCTGACAAGATATAATGGCTAGTTAAGTGCTTATCTTCCGAAAGTATTCTTTAAAATTTCTCAGTAAATGGAAACTTGTGGCTTGCAGACTCTTGCTTCAGTTTAAGATCTAGCTGGGACTGAGATATAGAATATTGGGTTTATAATTTTCTTTCCTGTACTGTAGTGAATGAAAATAGTTTTTTGAGCCAGACATCTAGTTTTCAAGTCCTGCCTCTAGCACAAGGGTCTTAAAAATATTTGAAGTCTAGAGATACCTGTCCAAGAGTAGTATTTTTAAATGTGTAAAATAAAATACATGGGATTACAAAAGCAATCAGTTACAATGAAATGTAGTTAGTTGTTGTCCAGTCTGCTCTGACTCATGGCAACCTCATGTATAAAACAGAATGAAACGTCTGGCTCTGAGCCAGCTTCATGGTATGCTTGAGCCCATTGTTGTGGCTATTGTGTCAATCAAAATATTTTAAAAAACAAATTTATGCCATATGTGCTCTTGCTTAGCACATTACATAATAAGAGAATACTTTTAAATATAGAAAAGGTAAAGTTAATTTTATTTATTCATGTGTAATTTACATACAAAATGCATAGATTTTAAGCATATGATTCAATTAATTTTGGTAAATAGATATATACTCATGAAATCAATACCCCATTAAGATATGGAATATTTTCATTACCGTAGAAACTTGCCTTGTGTTCTTTTCTAGTCAATTCATCTCACCCAGAGGCAACTACTGATATGATTTCTATCACCATAGCTATAAACAAACCAGTTGCTGTTGAGTCAATTCCAACTCATGGTGACCCCATTTGTGTCAGAGTAGAGCTGTGATCCACATAGTTTTCAGTGGCTGATTTTTCAGAAGTAGATTACCAGCTCTTCCTTCTGAGGTTCCTTTGGGTGGACTTGAACCTTCAACCTTTGGGTTAGTAGCCCATCATAGGTTTTGCTATTGTAAAATTCATGTAAATTGAATAATACAGTATATTATCTTTCATGTCTGACCTCTTTTGCTCAATATAATGATTAATTCATATCAATGCATGTTATCAGGAGTTTGTTCCTTTTTATTGCTCAGTAGTATTCTGTTGTGTAACTATCCCTAATTTGGTTATTCATTCTCTTGTTGAAGGACATTTGAGTTGCTTCCACTTATTTGACTATTATGATAAGGCTATGAAAATTTTTGTACATTTTGGTCATGTATATATGTTTTATGTATCTTGGATAAATCCTGGTAGTGGAATTGCTGGTTCATAGAATAGATGTATGTTTAACTTTAAAAGACACTGCCAAAGAGATTTCCAAAGTGGTATATACCATTTTCCAATCCTATCCGCAATTTGAGAAGTTCCAATTGTTCCCTATACTTGTCGATGCTTGGTATAGTCCATATATACACATTTTTTAATTTTAGCTATTCTGCTTGTGTGGTGGTAACTCAAGTTGGTTTTATTTGCATTTCCAGGATGACTTATGGTGAGTATTGGCCAAATACATATTTAAACAAAATGTCTGTTTAAATCTTCTTCCCATTCTCTTAATGGGTTATTTGTATTCGTAGCAGTTAATTATTAAAACTCAGCAGATATACGTATTGCAAATACTTTATCACAGTTTTGAGTTGCTTTTTTTATTTTTTAGTGTCTTTTAAAAAGCATGCTTTTTTATTTTAATGTAGTCTATTTTTTTTTCTTATGGCTAGTGCTTTTTCATCTTGTATAAGAAATCTTTGCATAATCCAAAGTCATGAAGATGTTCTTTTATATTTCTTCTTAGAAGCCTAGTAATTTTAGCTTTTGCATTTAGGCCCATAATCAAGCTCAGAACTTCTTCTTCTTCTTTTTTTTTTTTTTTTTTGGTAGGTTGTATAATCTTTTTCCATGGAGGTATCTAATTGTCCTAGCAACATTTTTAAAATTATAACAAAATGGAAAGAAAAAAAAAACAACAACTGCATTTTCCCCTCTGTATTAGCTTGGCAGCATGGCTGAAGACCAGTTAACTATATATGTGTGGGTCTGCTAGTAGACTCTGTCTTGTTCCTTTGCTCAGTATGTCTATCCTGATTGTAGTACCACACTATATTAGTGCAGCTTTATAGTAATTCCAGAAATCAGATAGTGTAAATACTTCAACTTTGTTTTTCTTTTTCAAGATTATGTGGCTGTCCTAAATCCTTTGATTTTTCATAAAGTGTTTGATTCATCTTGACATTTTAACAAAACATCCATTGGATTTTAATTGGAATTATGTTGAGTCTTTAGAGCAATGTGAGGAGGGTTGGCATCTTATCAATATTGAGTCTTCCAATCCATGAACACAGTATATTTCTTCATTTCTTTAGGTAATTTAAAATTTCTCCCAGAGATATTTTTAGTTCAGTATAGAGCCTTTACTCCATTTCTTTGTTCCATGTATTCCTAAATATTTTATGTTTTTGATGTTATTTTAAATTTTATTATTTAAATTTAACTTCCAGTTGTTTTTTTGCTATTTAGTAAAAACACAATTGCTTTTTATATAGTGACTTTGCTAAATTTACTTATGAGTTCTAGTAGGTTTTCTTTTTTTTTTTTAGATTCTTCAGGATTCATATATATACACACACTCACATATATATAAATGTTTTTGTGAATAAAGATAATTTTCTTTTTTCCTTTATGATCATTATGCCTTTTCTTTACTTTTATTGACTTATTGTACTGGTTAAGATCTACAGGAATGTTAAATAAAAATGATGATAGTGGACATTCTCACCTTGTTCTCAATCTTAGGGGGAAAGCATTCAATATTTTCCATTAGTTTTTATATTAGCTATAAGCATTTTGTAGGTAAGGAGCCCTGGTGGCACAACAGTTAAACCCTTGGCTGCTGTCTTAGTCATCTAGTGCTGCTATAACAGAAATACCACAAGTGGATGGCTTTAACAAAGAGAAATTTATTATCTCACAGTCCACTAGGCTACAAGTCCAAATTCAGGGTGTCAGCTCCAGGAGAAGGCTTTCTCTTCTCTGTTGGCTCTGGAGGAAGGTCCTTGTCATCACTCTTCTCTTGGTCTGGAAGCATCTCAGTCCAGGAACCTCAGGTCCAAAGGATGTGCTGTGCTCCCAGCACTGCTTTCATGGTGATATGAGGTCCCTATGTCTCTCTGCTTGCCTCTCTCTTTTAGATCTCAAAAGAGATTGGCTTAACACACTATCTAATCTTGTAGACCTCATCAATATAACCGCCACTAATCCATCTTATTACATCATAGTGATAACATTTACAACACGTAGGGAAGTCACAAAAGATGATAAAATGGTAGACAGTCATACAGTACTGGGAATCATGCCCTACCCAAGTTGACAGATATTTTTTGGGGACACGATTCAATCCATGACAGCTGCTATCCAGAAGGTTGGCGGTTCAACCCCCCCACCCCCACGACACCCCCTGCCCAGTGACTCTGCAGGAGAAAAAACTTGGTGATCTGCTCCCATAGAGATTACAGCCTAAAAAACCCTATGAGGTAGTTCTGCTCTGTCACATGGGATCACTATGAGTCGGAATTGACTCAGTGGTGGCAGAACAACAAAAACAAGGGCAACGACAACAACGTTATTTTGTAGATACATTTTCTCAGATTGAGGAAGATTCATTCTTTTCCTAGTTTGTTGAGTTTTTTTTTTTTTTCCTGAATAGGTGCTGATCTTTGCCAAATGCTTTTTCTGCCTCCATTGAGATGATTGTATGATTTTTCTTTTATTCTGTTAATGTGGTGAATCACATTGATTCTTTTTCTAATGTTAAATCAACCTTTCGTTCACATGAAAAAAAAACCCCACTTGGTCATGATGTAGTAGTATACCTTTTATATTTTATTGTCTTTAATTTGCTAACATTTTGTTGAGGATATTTGAGTCCTTGTCCATAAATTATATTCTTAGTAATTTCTTTTCTTATCATTTTCTTCTCAAAAAGAAAAAACAAATCATTTCTTTCTTGTAATGCTTTGTGTCAGGCTTTAGTATCAGGGTTTTATGCTGGCTCCATAAGTTGGGAAGTGACTACAAACCTGAAACAATGAAGTGGTTTTGACAAGCAATGTGTATGTTATATTAAACACCCAATCCACTTTAATTTTGCGTGTTTATGGTTACATATATTGAAAACTTCAATTTTCAAAGGTATTTTAAGTTCCTCTTTGTATTGTACAATATACTCCAATTATCTCTTTCTCTAGTCTTGAGTAAATGAAGAGACTTTTCACAGTTAGGAAACCATGTGTTTTATAAGAATAAAAATATACTTGAAATCTGCTGAAACATGGGTGATTTATCTAAAATCACTGCCACTTTGTTCACATTTTAACATATAAAAAGTAATATGTAAGTTTTCTGACATGAATAATATTGGATTGATAAGACTACTTAGTGAAGAGATTTAATAGCAGAGTACATTCAAGGACTCTGTTGCTATGGTACCAGCATCCATCCCATATCTGCTCACTTCTAGAGCCTGCCCTCTCCAAGTAGTTTGAAAGCTACCATTTTAAGTGCCCTAGTTTCTGAAAGCTACCATTTTAAGTGCCCTAGTTTCCGTGCCTGGTGATGCAGTGGTTAAGTGCTAGGCTGCTAACCAAAAGGTCAGTGGTTCAAACCCACCAGCCGCTCCATGGGAGAAAGATATGGCAGTCTGCTTCCATACAGATTACAGCCCCAAAACGCTATGCGGAAGTTCTACTCTGTCCTATAGGGTTGCTGTGAGTCAGAATCGACTCCACGGCAGAGGATTTGGTTAGTTTCTGTAGCCCTGTAGCAATTATATACCTAGATTTTTTCTGATCCAAAATGGAGGTTTGGGAACCTGGAGATAAGAAACTCAGGATGTTTGTAATGGGGACGGACATGAAGCAAATACAAAGTACATATACATAATAAATGTAGACATTACAAAGCAAGAAATTTGTTTTGTAATTGGATACAGTTGGTATAGTGAGCTTCCATGTTCCTTATTCATGTTAAATGTTTAATCTGGCTTGACTACACTCTGAATAAACTGTAAGTGGTTCATGAAAAGGACCAGAAGTCACATTTTTTTCAATAAAACTGGTTCAACAATTTTATTCTTTCATTCATAAAATAGTATTTGAACACCTGCTATATGCCAGTTTCTGTGCTGGTATTATAAAAACAAACAAAAAAAACAAAAAACAAGTCTCTTTATTTCAGGTGTCTGTCAAGGAAGCTCTTGAGCAAAATCACCGTGTAACTTCCTTATGCAGTCTGAATATGGTTTAATAAAAGAGTTTTATAAGAGATGGGAGTGGAAAGAAGGGAAAAGGATTAATGGAGATGCTTATGTCTAAAAGCTTTGATCTTTCCATCATTACACTAAAATTTAGGATTTTTTTATAGTACCAACTTAAAATATATATGCAGTTTCTAGTCATTCAGAGCATAGACTCTAAATCAACATGTTAATGTAAACCAGTTGCTATTGAGTCAGCTCCTACTTATGGTGACCCCATATGTGTGTCACAGTAGAACTGTGCTCCATAGAGATTTCAATGGTTGATTATTTTGGAAGTAGATTGCCAGGCCTTTCTTCTGAGGCACTTCTGGGTGGACTCGAACTGCTAATCTTTCTGTTAGAAGTCAAGCATGTTAACTGCACCACCCAGGGACTCCAAACACATTAAAAGTATTGATTAAACAAATGTCTGTGGCACTCTCCTGGACACTGTGATGAATACCATGATGTTAGATAAGATTCCTGGATTTAAACAATTATCTTTATCAAGAGACTTAAAACATACACAATAAATATGGAATAATAATAGACTGGAATAGCTTTTTATATAATGGACTAGTTGTCATAGTTTGATATTACGAAGTATCTCTCTCACCGTTTCCTTCTTGCTGAATTGCCTTTTTCATTTTCTGTTCACATTTACTTGTGAATTTGTTTCCATCAATCAAATTGAGAAAGTTTACTTCAACAGGTGTTGTGATTGTCACTATGAAAAGGGGTTCTAGTACTTTCCAGCAGCATTTGCTCCCTCCAAGAAAACATTTCAAGACAATATGAATATAACGGCATCAGTCTTCCTTTCTTTCTTGCCCTTTCAATCTCATTCTTTTCCAGTCCTTATACCCAGCCTGAAAATGTGCTCAAAAGCCTTTTTTTAAAACCCCAGAACATGCTTTATGCTTGATTTCTTCTTACAATATTCCCCACTTGTTGCCCAAAGTCATTAAAGGATATGCAGCCTTTACTGCTTTCATTTTCTCTCCTCTCATTCATTCTTCAGTGAATGTGTGAATTCTGCTCCAGCCACTTTGCTGAAACTCTTCTCTTGAAGGACAAACATGTCCTATTTTATTTATAACTTCTTCAGTTACAAGCAACAAAAACTGTATTCACCTAATTAAAAAAAGAAAAAAAAAAAAACTGCTGGAAAGCTGAATTGTTGATCCAAAGTTAAAATGTGTTCACTCCCAGATGAACTTTCTTCATGCTATCACAGGATGGTCCCTGACGTATCTCAATTTACAGTGTCCTTGAATCCTTTAAACTCCAGAGAATGAAGTCTCATTCTTGATAGATCCTGCAATAGTTTTAGGAAGAAACCCATTGGTTCCACTCAGATCAGGCATTCATTTCTGAATAACTCTCTGTGGGCAGGATCACATTTTTAGGGCTGAAGTGAGAGATGAGAGAATTCCTGCCGGTAGCCACATAGACTCGCCATAATTCCTATAGAATGTGAGAAATGTGCTCACCAAAGAAACAGCAGCTGGAGGGCATTGGGGGTTGTGGAAACTTGGGGCTTCTATGCCTCCTAATAGGCGAAGCCAGCTGTGTCTCTCAGCTGGACGTTGTGATGACTAACACCTTCAACTTCTGTCCAGTATTCACACCATTTACTAAATTTTCCTTCTTTGAGACTTTCTCTGTTGATCCTTGTGGCTCAAGTGGTTAAGCGTTCGGCTGCTAACCAAAAGGTCGGCAGTTTGAATCCACCAGCTGCTCCCTGAAAACCCAATGGGGCAGTTCTACTCTGTCCTCTAGGGTCGCTATGGGTCAGAATCAAATTGATGGCAATGGATTTTTTTTTTTCTTGGATCCCTGGTGGCATAGCGGTTAAGAGCTAGGCTGCTAACCAAAGGGTCAGCAGTTTGAATCCACCAGCCACTCCTTGGAAACCCTGTGGGGTAGTTCCACCCTGTTCTATAGGGTCGCTATGAGTCGGAATTGACTCCACAGCAATGGGTTTGGTTTTTATTTTTATCTGCTTCTTTGGTTCCTCCTTCTGTTTTCTAATTCTTTAACTTATACAGAAAATATTTAAAGTTCATTTTTGTTCATTCCACTTTTTATAAGAGTTTTGTAAGAGATAGCTATCTTAATGTAATTAACTCCCAAATTTTAATAATTCTTTAATTGTCAAGGGCTGGGCCTCTTTTTCTTTTTGAAAGTCCGTTAGGGTCCTCAGACCTAGAATGATCAAAACAAAATTTATAATCTTCCTCTCCTAATATCTTCTTCTCTTTCTATATTTTCTTACTTCATTGATAAAAGTTTCCTAGAGTTCAATACGAAATTTTCAAGTCATCTTAGGCATACTCTTCTTTCACTGAGGTCATTCACCTTTACCTACACAGCTGATCAGGGAGGGAGAAATTAACTTTGCTTGGTGAAGTCATATGAACTTTGATCTGGAAGGAAAAGTAGTTTTTTAAGGCATACAAAAAATCATTTTGGAACAGGGGTCTGGGTAGGTGGAGGATACCAAACAAACATAAAAACAAATCCATTGCTGTCGAGTTGATTCTGACTCATAGTTATCCTACAGGACAGAGTAGAACTGCCCCATAAGGTTTTCATGGAATGCCTGGTGAACTCAAAAAGGTAGGTAAGCAGGGGACTTGTCCTACCAGGGTCTGATGTTGCCAACAAAAGACACAGACCACACATGCTGTAACAGTGCATGGGTAAATGCTTTACTCGCATAGAGAAGAGACAGACTGAGGTCAGCAAGATCATCCTCACATGGCCGGTACAGAGAAGATGTCTAAATTCACCCATCTTGTGCTGTAGTAGAGACACTTCGTTCCTTCCCCATTGGGAACACATATAGAAGTGGGGTTGGCCAGGTGCCATATGGTGTCCACCCATGTGCAAGAGACAGAGAAAGTTACTGTGTGCCCAGAAGAGGAGGAAGGTTTCTCAGTAAGGAGAAGGAACTGGGAGGGAGAGAGAGGCTCCTTTTTAGAGATTGTTCCGGGCCCAATGCCTTTACTTAGGCAGCCTGGGATAGAGGCATAGAGGCTGACCATTCCCCCAAGAGGACTAAATTCAGATTAGTCTTGTGTAATAAACTAATGAGGTTGAACTTTATTCTGTAGGCAGTGGAAAAAGGGTGTTATAATAAAATATACAGCTTGGTTTATTTTTGTTATAGTACCTTGTAACAGTTTTCCCAATTCCTCCCTCCCATCTCTTATGACATTGCTGTCACTCATTCATTCATTTACTAATTTCCCTTACTCATATGCTGTAATCACCCAATACATTATTATTATTACTTTAGAGAACATTTATTTTTTGATCAATTGAGAATAAGACAACTGACAGATTTTACCTTCATTTCTTCATTCTCCAGTCTCTTCCTTTATTTTTGTAGATACAAGTTCTTACCTATATGATTTTCCTTTTGCCTGAAGAATTTATTTTAATAGTTTTTAAAGAGCAGAAATTCCCTTAACTTTTGTTTGTCTGAGAAAGCCTTCTTTTCTCCTTCACTTTTGAAAAATAATTTCATGATAAATGGAGAAAAGATTGAAGTTGTCAAGGATTTTGTTTTACTTGGATCCACAATTAACGCCCACGGAAGCAGCAGTCAAGAAATCATATGATGCATTGCATTGGATAAATCTGCTACAAAAGACCTCTTTAAAATGTTGAAAAGCAAAGATGTCACTTTAAGGACTAAGGTGTGCCTGACCCGAGCCATGGTGTTTTCAATTGCCTTATATGCATGCAAAAGCTGGACAATGTAAAGAAGACTGAAGAAGAATTGACACCTTTGAATTATGTTGTTGGCGAAGAATATTGAATATACCATGGACTGTCAGAAGAATGAACAAAACTGTCTTGGAAGAAGTACAGCCAGAATTCTCCTTAGAAGCAGGGATGGCAAGATTTTATCCCACATACTTTGGACATACTGTCAGGAGGGACCAGTCCCTGGAGAAGGACATCATGCTTGGTAAAGTAAAGGATCAGTAGAAAGAGGAAAACCCTCAATGAGATGGACTGACACAGTAACTGCAACAATGAGCTCAAGCATAAAAACAATTGTGAGGGTGGCTCAGGACTGGGCAGTGTTTCATTCTGTTGTGCATGAGGTCACAATGAGTCGGAACCAACTCTACAGCAGGTAACAACAACAACATAGAATTCTAGGTTGGTGGTCTTTTTCATTCAACACTTCAAATATTTCCCTCCATTTTCTTCTTACTTGCATGGTTTTTGATGAGAAGTCTGCTGAAATTCTTATCCTGTTCTTTATATGTAAAGCTTTTTGTTGTTTTCCCCACCTCTGGGTTCTTTTAATATTTTATCTTTGGCTTTGGCTTTCTGAAGTCTGGATATGATATGCATAGGTGTGTGTGTATGTGTGTGTGTGTGTGTATGTGTGTGTGTGTGTGTGTGTGTGTTGATATTTAACCCACTTGGTGTCCTCTGAGTTTCCTGGATCTGTGGTTTGGTCTGTCATTAAATTTGGAAAGTTCTTGGGCATTATTGCTTGAAATACTTCTTCTGCTTTCATTTCTGTTTCTTTTCCTCCTGGTGTTCCAATTAGGCATATGTTACACCTTTTGAGATTGTCCCACAGTTCTTGGATATTCTATACTTTCTTTCTTTTTTCCTAATTCTTTAGATTTCTCCATTTCAGTTTGGGAACTTACTATTGACCTATATTCAAGTGCACTGATCTTTCCTCAGTTGTGTTGAATCTACTGATGAGCCAGACAATAGCATTTTTCACAACTGTTACAATTTTTTTTTTTTTATTTTGAGCATTACCTTTTGATTCTTCTTAAAATTTCCATCTAGCTGCTTACATTATCCGTATATTCTTGCTCATTGTCTAATTTTTCCATCAGAGCCCTTAACATATTAATCATAGTTATTTTAAATTCTGTTTGATAACTCCAACATCTGTGTCATATCTGCAGCCTTGGTGGCACAGTGGTTAAAAGTTTGGCTGCTAACCAAAAGGTCAGCAGCTCAAATCCACCAACTGCTCATTGAAAACCCTATGGGGCAGCTCTGCTTTATCCTATAGGGTCGCTATGAGTCGGAATCAACTCGACACCAACAGGTTTTGGTTTTGGTGTCTATCTTAGTTATCTAGTGCTGCTATAACAGAAATACCACAAGTGGATGGCTTTAACAAAGAGAAATTTATTCTGTCACAGTCTAGGAGGCTACAAGTCCAAATTCAGAGTGCCACCTCCAGAGGAAGGTTTTCTCTCTCTGTCAGTTCTAGGGGAAAGTCCTTGTCGTCAGTCTTTCCTGGTTGAGGAGCTTCTTAGTGCAGAAACTCTGGGTCCAAAGGATATGTTATTCTCTGGGCTTTTGTTTCTTGGTAGTATAAGGTCCCTCTGTCTCTCTGCTCACTTCTCTCTTTTATATCTCAAAAGAGATTGACAAGACAAAACCTAATCTTGTAAATTGAGTCCTGCCTCATTAACAAAGCTGCCTCTGACCCTGCCTCATTAACATCAGAGAGGTAGGGTTTATAACACATAGGAAAATGACATCAGATGACAAAATGGTGGACAATCAAACAATACTGGGAATCATGGCTTAGCCAAGATGACATGTATTTTTGGGGGGACACAATTCAATCCAAGACAGTGTCATATCTGGGTCTAGGTATTATGATTGCTTTGCCTTTTCAGCCTGTGTTTTTTCTTATCTTTTAACATGTCTTGCAACTTCTTGTTGAAAAATAGGCAGGTTGTATTGGGTAATAGGAGTTGAGGTAAAGAGGTTTTAGTGTGAGGATTTATGTTAATCTGACTAGTAATTGAGTTGTGTTTAATGTTTGCTGTAGCTGTAAATGTCAGAAGCTTCAAATTCCTTTAGTGTTCTTGTTTTTGCCTCCCTTCTTGAATTTGCACCTCCTTAAATACTCCTCCTGAGAACATGTCTATGCCTTGTAGTTCTTTCAGCTGTAGCCCACTATTATACAGGAGCCCTGTTAGTGTAGTGGTAAGGTATGGGAATGGAAGCATTCTATAGTTTTACAATGACACCTCAGTCTTTTATGGGCCTGTGTCTCAAGGGTCCACTAAAAACCGTCAGCTTCACAAGTGTTTCTCCAGTGTTGGAGCATTTCCCCCCCTTCTCTTCTCCATTCCGTAACTTCAGCACCCCTAATCCTTAAAGCCCTCGCCCCTGTTGACTATGTTTTTTCCCCTTAGATAAGACAGCTGGGATAAGGTTCTGACCAAATCTTTTCCCTTAAATAGTAGGTCTTTGTCATGGAGAAGATTCTGGGAGTGTGTTTCACAATGATTACTTTTCCCCTCCTTCTGCCAGAGATAGGCCTTGGTCTTTTTTGGGCCTTCACTTTGAGAATCTGGTGGGATTTCTGGAGGTAAAACCCACCAAAGTGTGAGGTCTACCCTAAGACTGTGGCCCCCAGGAGTTTTTCACTGTCAAGCTAGTCCATACTTAGACTACAAAAATTCATCAAAATTATCATCTATGTATTCCTATCAACTTATGGCTTCAATGGCTTCTGATCTAGGCAAGCAGAACTCAAAGCTGTGGCTCTCTCAAAGCACCTGTCTCTCCAGATTTCAGAGTGGCAGTTTACCTGCAACATTAGTTCTTTGATGGGTCCAAGAAAGACAATTGATCTCAGTTTGCCAAGGACAGGAGTGATGACTTCCAAGTTCCTAACATGTAGGGGCTGAAACCAGAAGTCTGCAATTTAGTTTTGACCTTTCCGATAACCAAATCCAAGAGAAACACTCTCTGATTCTTTTGTACCTTGTATATGCCCATAACATGTTATTTAACAGGGACCATGTCTTATTTTATTTATCTCCAATACCTAGAGTTTAAACATTTTTTTGGTGATTTATAAATTAACAGTATCAGTTGCCATTGAGTCAATTCTGACTCTTGGCACCCCCATGTATGTCGGTGTACAACTGTGCTCCATATGATTTTCAATGGCTGACTTTTTAGAAGTAGATCACCAGATCTTTTTGCCAAGATGCCTCCGGGTGGACTCAAACCTCCAACCTTTTGATTAGAAGCCACACACATTAACCATTTACATCAGTCAGGACTCCGATTTATACATTGTTGTTGTTGGTTGCCATTGAGTCACCCTTAACTCATGGCGACCCCATGCACAAAAGGATTGGACTGCTGTAATCCATAGAATTTTCATTGGCTGATTTTCAGACACAAATCTCCAGGACTTTCTTCCTAGTCTGACTTAGTTTGGAAGCTCTGCCAAAACCTGATCAGCATTCATACAATATAGTAGCCCATTAATTACCTAATTTCTGTTGGCTCATCACTGTAAGTATACCTGTTTTGAGTAGAGAGACAAACTGCTTTCCTAGAACTGAAATTAAAGGAAAAATTTTCCATAGGGATGCTCATCAGAAAAACAGCAAGTAATATAATACATGGTGAATTGAGCTACTGTTTTGTACATATTTTTGAAATGTACTTTTAGGAGCTGTTTCTTAAAAATAAACGGTTTCCAAATTAGGCTCCAAAATAAATTATTACTCAGTGAGAACATTCCCGTGGAAGTTAATCTAATCTGGATATACTGTGTTTGGTAAATGCTAATGCCATATAGAAAGAAACCACTGGAGACCTAGAGCAGGGAGTGTGTGTCAGAATCATCTCAATAGCTTGTTCGAGAGAAAATTTCTAGACCCAATTTCCAGAGATTCTGACTCAGTAGAATTAGGGCAAACTAGAGAATTTGCCTTTTTATTTAACAAACACTTCATAAGGATATGACACAGGTGGCCTACGGTTTAAGAAATGGTGCCCTAGAGACAGGAAGTAGATTAGTATCAATGTAAAACTGAATTTTATAACAGGGGCCTGAATTTCCAATAGTTTATGATGTTTATTACATATTCACATGCTTTTGCGACAAGATGTACGATGACAAAATTGTTTTGATTCTCCTGGAATCCAGATTTCTGGGTTCATGAAACTGGGGTGACCCACCTGGGCCATCCGCCCTTAGGTGTCCTTTAGAACCTTGAAGGAACTGATTCACTGGAGTCACCTGCAGGTTGAACAATAGCTTAGTGAGCAGCTCAGCAAAGAACCTGCAGCCTTAGGCAATGGCTTTTTTGGGAAAATTATCTATGTGTAGCAAGCTTTGAGAAGCAGGGACTCCAAGGTCAGACTAGAGGCTGTGTTTTAGGATGTATGGTGTGACCTGGTGATTCTGTTTCTGTAACTGACAGACCCTGACATTCTGCCCTGTGCTTTGATGCTCTCCTCTGAGAAATTAACATAACAATGACCCCTATAACCAGCTTTCACTGTCCTCTCTTCTGAGCGCCTCTCCGAACACTTTCGGTTTTGATACTGCCAGATTCAAATCACATCTACTCACAACAGATACATTCCATTTGTCTTAGTCATCTAGTGCTGCTCTAACAATAGATACCACAAGTGGATGGTTTTAGCAGAGAGAAATTTATTCTCTCACAGTCCAGTAGGCTACAAGTTCAAATTCAGGGCATCAGCTCCAGGAAAAAGCTTTCTCTGTCTGTCAGCTCTGGAGGAAGGTCCTTGTGATGCATCAGTCTTTCCTTGGTCTGGGAGCATCTCAGCACAGGAACCTCAGGACACGCTCTGCTCCCGGCACTGCTTTCTTGGTGGCATGAGGTTTCCATGTGTCTCTGCTCACTTCTCTCTTTTATATCTCAAAAGCGATTGCATTAAGACACTATCTAATCTTGTCAACCTCATCTGTATAACCTCATCACAGTGATAGAATTTAAAACACGTAAGGAGATCACATATAACCTCATCATAGTGATAGAGTTTACAACACATAAGTAAATCACATCGGATTATACAATCATGACCTAGCCAAGTTGCTACGCACATTTCTTGGGGGACACAATTCAATCCATGACACCATTACACTAATTTTTGGTGTTTCTCTGCACACTTAGGTTTTTGACAGCGGAAAGCTGTAGTGAACACTGCAGAGCATGACTGTGTATGCAATTGGAGACCCTTTCCCCTTCTGCAGGGAGGAGGGCCACAGGAAGGTGTGGCGTAGTCCAGGCACTTTCTTCCCTTAAAGTGCCTGATGTTTGTATTTTACCTTAAGTAAGAACTCATTTAGAAGCTCTAAATTCTGCACTATGTTATTTGGGAGAATGGCTTTGTCCTGTAACAATATAAGGGGAAATATTATTCTTACGTCTACCCTAAATTGCTTTCCTTGAGGGCTAGATGACTTAAAACAAGAATGAAACTGAAGCATAGGAAGGAATTCATTATCATAAATTCAAGTCTCATAGAAAACTGGTGTTATAAAAGCTTGAGTGAAAGGAGGGATGTTTCCCTCTGTGCAGAGTTGGATTTTCCATTGGACTGTTAGGAGGCACTACTCTTTGGTGGAAAAGGAGCCTGGGCTTTAGCAATATGCAGTCATGCATTTTATCTCAGCTCTGATAATTACGGAATTAACTGCTTAGCCTCCTGTGGTTTAATGTCTTTGTGCTTCATCTTTTTCTTTGTTAAATAGGGAGATAATAATAATTATCTTAAAAGGCCACTGTGACGATTACTATTTTTGTTAAAAAAGACAGAAAGTAAGAAAAAAGAATCTAGCAAAATATTGAAAAATTGGTACTTAAGAACTATTAATTCTCTCCCCTATCATCCATTCCCCTGCCTTTTTTCCAGTATGTTGGTTATTTCTGTTTGTCATTTAAAAGCATAAATATAGTAAAGAATAAATTAAACATTGGGCTAAAGCTAAAGTTGGATCTCATGGAAAAATATATATCTATACAAAAATACATATCTATAAAAGCAATTCTCTACAACCATGCAGAAACCAGTGAGTCCTCTTTTTATTAATTGAAACAGCAGAAAAAATACACCAGTAATCAATTCGTGCAATAGAAGTGAGAATACTGGACCCCTTTTTGGAAGCACTATCTTAAGTTGCAAGGTGACATTCTTGTGAATGGCGTCATGTTGAACCGTTGATAAATATCCTGTACACTTTAATTGTTCAATTGTATCATAGAGATGAACGATAATTTCCTTTGATTGTATATTTTGTTTAATACTTGTATTATTTCTATAGTGCAATTATAGCAATCTTTAAATTTACTTTTCATTACAAATACTTGTCAAATTTTGTTTCAGAAACATTTTCCTACTCTCTTGTACATGCACACAGGCACACCACAAAAACTCACTTGTAAGGGCAAACAATATTCATTACTTTCTCATAATTACAAAAAACCATAGAATCACAGATATTGAGTAAGGCTCATAAATTGAGTTCAAATCCCATAAAAGGCCAATCAAGGATGCTTGTTAACTGTGATGGGGTTAACTGCATCGCAATTAATGCTGAAAGCCAATCCCAGGCTTTCCATCCTTAGACATACCTCACAACCTAATGAATGCATTTCGGGAAAACAAGGGAACATAGAGAATCCAGGAGAAAAACTTTTGAAGCAGGGAGCTCAGAACCTTGGACATAACTTTCTCAGATGATAAGTCAGCATTACTTGTCCCTGTAGTTTCCCAATACACAAATGAAGATTAATTATAGTAACCCCGAATGTAACTAAGTAGATATGTTAAGATATATTGGCATGTGTGTATATATTGCTATTATAAACAACAACAACAAAAACAGACCCATAGCTGGCAAGTCCATTCGAACTCATAGTGACCCTATAGGACAGAGCAGAAGGGCTCCATAGGGTTTCCAAGGAGTGGCTGGTGGATTCAGACTGCTGACATTTGGGCTAGAAGCCGAGCTCTTGACCACTGCTCCACCAGTGGAAATTTGTCATGAAGTTTATCATTTCATTATATCCAGGACCAGAGCAAAGAAGAAAAACAAACAAAAAAAAGAAAACAAAAAACAAACCCACTCAAGCTGAATATCATTATTAAGCAATTTTTCAGTAACACAAGAGTTCAGAGAATTGGGAGATACATCCCAGAGATGTGATTGGTCTTGATAGTAAAACAAGTTCTAACAACCGTGTGTAAAGTCACAGAGGAAGCTGGGGTTTTCTGTTCCAAGGACGGTCTCTCTCTGGTTGAAGTTTGACACGTAGGTGCATAGTCTTCCTGAGCTGAGTCATGGAGTGTACTTTGCCGAGAGATGCGCCCCTCACCAGCTGCCCCTCTCTCCCTCCTCTCTGCGAAGTGGGGACCAGGAGGCAGGGATTGCTGACAAAACCGTGAAGCCAACCCTGGGTCTGAGCCCTAGTCTCTGAGGGCAGCCTCCCCGACATGGGACTAGGTAGTAAGAGTGCGGTGATTGACCGCCAGGAAACCCAGTTCCAAGGTTCACACGGTCAAGTCTGGCTTCTGATCCTGCCGCCCTGCCAAGAAACTGTACTCCGGATAACTGCACTGGTGTCTCTAATGCCTCTGAATCACTCTCGGGCCCCCAAAAGGTCCATAGTAATATCACTAAAAGGTGAACACACCTCCGTTAGCACCCAACTTATCCCCAGGAAGCGGCAGAAGCACTGGGGAAACTGTAAGCTCTTTCCTCATCAGATGCAACAACGCTAGGGGAGTTGCCAGTTGTCATTATCTGGAAGCTTCCTAGGCAGTGTGTAGCCTCTGCTCAAATGTTGTGATGAATTCCAAAGGCCCCAAAGCTGGAGGCAGCCACTTAACTGCCCTCCTCATGGCAGGTTCTCTCCTGAATGGCATCTGAGTGGCAAGGTTACCTGGCTGCCACAGTCCACCCCTTGTACTGTGCAGATCTACTTCTCAATACACATTCACAAAGCAGATCTTCATGGCTCCTGTGGGCATCTCTTCCTGAAAGAAAACTTAGAAGAGGGAGGTTTGTGGGATGAGCAATAGGCCCCAGTTCTTTATTTAGTCTCAGATCACAAATGATTCTTATTATCTCCCTCCTCTATTATTCTCTCCTCTTACCGTTAGATATAACCTCTATGGGTCTTAGTGGCTTACCCAATGGTGTGATCCAAACCCTCGTTTGTGGAAGTCTTTCTACTAGTAATTGTACCCTTTTCAGGCCAGAGTTGCTTCCCTTGTTCACTCATAGTCACATTTGTCAAGGGAGTATCAAAGGACCACCTAAGCTCTACACATACTTCTCCCTTCCTACATTTTGTAACAGTAGCCTTAACTCTTACTGATCAGGATCAATTATCTGTAACAGATGGTGATGTCTCTTCTCAGCTGCTGTTTCCTGGATCCAAGTAGTACACAATGACCATCTGCAGCCATACCTTGTAGTACAATGGGATTCTTACTTCTACCTTTCAGGAGCCGGACCACTATCCTTGCAGAGTCTAAGGTTAGAAGGATGGAAGACTCAAAGATTCCCAGTGGGTCATGGGGAGAAATGGTAAGGAGGACAACTACTGCATCTACAGTAAATGCAATAGAGCTGTCCTCCTTACCGTTTGATAGTCTACCCTTGGTTCCCAGACCTATATTTTCTTCCTAATGGGGACATGATGTCATACAGGAGTCACTGATTCATGAGTATACTGCATTCTGAAAGATAGCACCTGTTATGGATTGAATTGTGTTCCCAAAAAATATGAGTTGTAAATCCTAACCCCTATACTTGTGGATGGAAATCCTGGTGGTGTAGCGGTTAAGTGCTACGGTTGCTAACCAAAAGGCTAGCAGTTCAAATCCACCAGGCGCTCCTTGGAAATCCTATGCAGCAGTTGTACTCTGTCCTACAGGGTCACTATGAGTCAGAAGTGACTCCACAGCAACGAGGTTTCTTTTTTTTTTTTTTTAATACTTGTGGATATAATCCCATTTGGGGTTAGGGTTTTCTTTGCTATGTTAATGAGATCATGTTGGTGTAGGGTGTGTTTTAAGCCAATCGCCTTTGAGATATAAAAAGAGCAGAGGAGCTACAGAGAAGAAAGCACAAATGGAGAAAGATTGGTGCCACATGGAGATCACCAAGGAAATCAGGAACACAAGTTAAACAGAGACAAGGAAGTTCCCCCACAGCTGACAGAGAGAGAAAGTCCTCCGCTGGGATCAGCACCCTGAATTTGGACTTCTAGTGTTCTAAACTGTGAGAAAATAAATTTCTGTTCATTAAAACCACCCACTTGTGGTATTTTTGTTACAGCAGCACTAAGAAACCAGGACAGCAATACAACCTTTCTGAGTATTGTTTCCAAGTTAGCACTTCATCCACACTTTCATTTGCCTAAAAGAGGGCTGGATACCTGAACACAAGAGCTATCTTTAGAATGGAAAAAGAGAGTAATAGATGCTGAATAGGTAAACAATAACATACACATTGCTATCTGTCATATTTGGAAATGCATAGGGAACTTGCTGGTATGATAGCAGCAATGGTTATTTCTGGGTGATGATATTTGGAATGATTTTTTAAAAAATTTTTCTATGTGCATTGCAATATTTCTTTAATTCCTTATAATATGCTCATGAAAACAATATTGTATCTGTGAAGATTTTCTTGAGATGAATAATCCTTTTTTTGTATACTGAGAGAGTACAAAAGCCATATGATAGGAGTACTGGTCAGATAAGATATAATTATGCCCTTATTTCTAGTTCATTTTCACCTCCAAACCCACAGAACCCAGAAGGTGGCGTGGGATTAGGGAGAGAGGATCTATACATAAAGGGAGTAGAACAAAATCTTACCATACACTTCTTCCCAATGCAGGTTTCCAACTAGAGTAAGATCTGCTGGGAAGGAAGGAGAGCTTAATTTTTTTTTAAAAAATATTTTATTGTACTTCAGGTGAAGGCTTACAGAACAAATAGTTTCTCTTGAAACGGTAGTACACATGTTGTTTTACGACATTGGATAACAACCCCACAACATAATAACCCTCTAAGTTCTCAACCTTATTTTTTTTTTTTTTTGGTGAAAATACACATAGCCAAATATACACCGTTTCAAAAATTTCTAAATACACAGTTCAGTGACATTGACTACGCTCTTCCAATTGTGCTGTTATTCTCACTTAAGATGAACGCTTACAGAACAAAATAGTTTCTCATTTAACAGTTACTACAAATGTTGCCCTATGACAATGGTTAACAATCTCACAACACATCAACAATATCCTTACTCAACCTTGGGTTCCCTATCACTAGATTCCTTGTTCCCTTCTATCTTCTGGCCCTTGTCACTGGACTCCTGTACCTCGTTAGTCTCATTTGGTTTTACGGGGCTGTCCACTCCCAGGCTGAACAGTGAACCTCGGAGGTAACTTCAGCACTGAGCTAAAAGGGTATCTGGGAGCCGTACTCACAAGGTTTCTCCAGTCTCCTTTAGACCAGTAAATCTGGTCTTTTTTTTTTTTTGTGAGTTAGAATTATGCTCTACATCCTTCTCCAGCTCTGTCCAGAACCCTCTGTTGTCATCCTGGTCAGAGCAGTCAGTGGTGGTAGCTGGACACCATCTAGCTGTACTGGACTCAGTCTGGTGGAGGCCTTGGTAGCCGTGGACAATTAGTCCTTAAGACTAATCTTTTCCTTGTATCCTGTTCCCTTCATTCTCCCTTGCTCCCAAAGGGATGAGACCAGTGGAGTATCTTAGATGGCCGCTCACAGGCTTTTAAGACCCCAGACACTACTCACCAAGGTAGAATGTAGAGCATTGTCTTTATAAGCTGTGTCATGCCAGTTGAGCTAGATGTTCCCCAAGACCATGGTCCCCACAGCCCTCCGCCCAGCAATTCAGTCCCTCAGGGAGTTTGGATGTGCCTATGGGGCTTCCATGACCTTTCCTTGTACAGGTTGTGCTAGTTTCCCCTGTATTGTGTACTGTCTCACCCTTCACCCAAGATACCACTTATCTACTGCCTATTTAGTATTTCCCCCCCACCCCTCCCATCCCTGGTAACCAACAAAGATTGTTACATTTTGTGTGTGAACTTTTTCATGGGTTTTTACAATAGAGGTCTCATACAATATTTGTCCTTTTCTGATTGACTTATTTCACTCAGCATAATGTCCTCCAGTTTCTTCCATGTTATGAGATGGTTCACAGATTCATTGCTGTTCTTTCTCGTTGTGTAGTACTCCATTGTGTGTATGTACCATAGTTTGTTTATCCATTCGTCTCTTGATGGGCACTTAGAATATTTCCATCTTTTAGCTATTGTGAACAAGGTTGCCAAGAACATGGGTGTGCATATGTCAATTCGAGTGACGACTCTTTATTTCTCTAGGATATATTCCTAGGAGTGGGATTGCTGGATCGAATGGTATGTCTATTTCTAGCTTTCTGAGGAAGCACCATATCATTTTCCAAAATGGTTGTATCATTTTGAATTCCCACCAGCAGTGCATAAGAATTCCGATCTCCTCGCAGCCCCTCCAGCATTTGTTATTTCCAGTGTTTTTGATTCGTGCCAGTAATGCCGGGGTGAGATGGTATCTCACTGTGGTTTTAATTTGCATTTCTCTAATGGCTAGTGATCGCGAGCATTTCCTCATGTATCTGTTGGCCATTTGAATGGCTTCTTTGGTGAAGTGTCTGTTCATTTCCTTTGCCCATTTTTTGATAGGATTATTTGTCTTTTTGTTGTAGAGGTGTTGGATTTTCTTGTAGATTATGGAGATTAGACCTTTGTCTGACTTGTACTGTCCAAAAATTTTTTCCCAGTCTGTAGGTTCTCTTTTTACTCCGTTGGTGAAATCTTTTGAAGAGCATAGGTTTTTGATTTTTAGAAGATCCCAGTTATCTAGCTTATCTGTTGGGTTTTGTGCGTTGATGGTTATGGTTTGTATCCTGTTAATGCCATGTATTAAGGCCTGAAGTGTTGGTCCTACTTTTTCTTCTATGAACTTTATAGTTTTAGGCTTTATATTCAGGTCTTTGATCCATTTTGAAGTAGTTTTTGTATACGGTGTGAGGTATGGGCCCTGTTTCATTGTTTTGCAGATGGATATCCAGTTTTACCAGCACCATTTTTTAAAAAGACTGTCTTTTCCCCATTTGATGGACTTTGGGCCCTTGTCGAAGATCAGGTGACCATAGGTGGATGGATTTTCATCAGGGTTCTCAATTCTGTTCCATTGGTCAATGTATCTGTCATTGTACCAGTACCAGGCTGTTTTGACTACTGTAGCTGTATAATAGGTTCTGAAGTCAGGTAGTGTGAGTCCTCCAACTTTATTCTTCTTATTCAGTAGTGCTTTACTTATTCCGGGCTTCTTCCCTTTCCATATAAAGTTAATGATTACTTTTTCCATCTCTTTGAAGAATTTTGGTGGTACTTGAATCAGGATTGTGTTGTATTTGTAAATTGCTTTGGGTAGAATTGACATTTTCACAATGTTGAGTTTGCCTATCCATGAGCATGGTATTTTTTTTCCATTTATGTAGATCCCTTTGGGTTTCATGCAGTAGTGTTTTATAGTTTTCTTTGTATAGGTCTTTTACATCCCTGGTCAGATTTATTCCTAAGTATTTTATCTTTTTAGGGGCTATTGGAAATGTTATTGTTTTCCTGATTTCCTTTTCATTGTTCTCCTTACTGGTGTATAGCAATCCAACTGATTTTTGAATGTTTATCTTGTATCCTGCTACTCTGCTGAATCTTTCTATTAGTTCCAGTAGATTTCTCATGGAGTATTTAGGGTTTTCTATGTATAGTATCATATCATCTGCAAACAGAGACAGTTTACCTTCTTCATTACCAATTTGGATGCCCTTTATTTCTTTTCCTTGCCTTTATTGCTCTAGCTAGAACTTCCAGCACAATGTTAAATAGGAGTGGTGATAAAGGGCATCCTTGTCTTGTTCCTGTTTTCAAGGGGAATGTTTTCAGCCTCTCTCCATTAAGAATGATGTTGGATGTTGGTTTTGCATAGATGCCCTTTATTATGTTGAGAAATTTCCCTTCTATACCTATTTTATTGAGAGTTTTTGTCAGGAATGGGTGTTGGACTTTGTCAAATGCCTTTTCTGTGTCAAATGAGATGATCATGTGATTCTTTTCTTTCCTTTTATTTATGTGGTGGATTACATTGATTGATTTTCTAATGTTGAACCATCCTTGCATACCTCGTATGAATCCTACTTGGTCGTGGTGTATTATTTTTTGATATGATGCTGAATTCTATTGGCTAGAATTTTGTTCAGAATTTTTGCATCCATATTCATGAGAGATATTGGTCTGTAATTTTTTTTTTTTTGTGACATCTTTGCCTGGTTTTGGTATCAGCATTATGCTGGCTTCATAGAATAAATTTGCAAGTATTGCTTCCTCTTCTATGCTCTGAAATAGCTTGAGTAGAACTGGTACAAGCTCTTCTGTAAATGTTTTGTAGAATTCTCCAGTGAAGCCATCTGGGCCAGGGCTTTTTTTCATTGGGAGTTTTTTTTATTACCTGTTCAATCTCTTCTCTTGTTATGGGTCTGTTCAGATTTTCAACATCACTTTGTTGTAGTTTGGGTAGGCTGTGTGTTTCTAGAAATTTATCCATTTCCTCTAGGTTTTCAAATTTGTTGGAGTATAGTTTTTCATAATATTCTGTTATAATCCTTTTTATTTCAGTTGGGTCTGTTGTAATGTCCCCCATTTCATTTCTTATTTGGGTTATTTGCATCCTCTCCTGTTTTTCTTTTGTCAGTCTGGCCAGTGGTTTGTCGATTTTGTTGATTCTTTCAAAGAACCAACTTTTGGTTTTGTTGATTCTTTCTATTGTTTTTCTGTTCTCTATTTCATCTATTTCTGCTCTGTCCTTTACTATTTCCTGTCTTCCGGTGTTTGTGGGCTTTTTTTTGATGTTCTCTTTCTATTTGTTTGAGTTCTGTAGTTAATGTTTTGATTTTGTCCCTTCCTTCTTTTTTGATACTTGCATCTATTGCTATAAATTGTCCTCTGAGGACTGCCTTTGCTGTGTCCCAAAGGTTTTAGTATGATGTGTTTTCATTCTCATTTGATTCTAGGAATTTTTTTCATTCCATCTCTGATTTCTTCTATTACCCAGTGATGTGTAAGCACAGTATTATTCAGTTTCCATGAAGTTGATTTTTTTTCATTGCTCTTTCTATTGTTAATTTCTACCTTGATGGCATTGTGGTCAGAGAAGATAGTTTGAATTATCTCAACATTTTGGATCTTGTTGAGGATTGCTCTGTGGCCTAAGATGTGGTCTATTCTGGAGAACGTTCCATGTGTATTGGAAAAGAATGTGTACTTTGCAGCGTTTGGATGGAGTGTTCTATATCTGTCTATGAGGTCAAGTTGGCTGATTGTGCCCTTTAGGTCTTCTGTATTTTTGCTGAGCTTCTTCTTAGTTGCTCTGTCCTTTACTGAGAGTGGTGTGTTGAAGTCTCCTACTAGTATTATGGAACTGACAATTTCTCTTTTCAGTGTTGTTAGAGTTTGTTTTATGTATTTTGGAGCCCTGACATTGGGTGTGTAGATGTTTATTATGGTTATGTCTTCATGATGGATCGTCCCCTTAATCATTGTATAGTGTCCTTCTTTGCCTTTTATGGTAGATTTTGTTTTAAAGTCTATTTTATCTGAGATTAGAATTGCCACTCATGCTCTTTTTCGGTAGTTGTTAGCTTGAGATATTTTTTTCCAACCTTTGACTTTTAATAAATTTACATCTTTGTTTCTAAGGTGTGTCTCTTGTAGACAGCATATTGATGGACACTCTTTTCTTATCCATTCTGTCACTCTCCGTCTGTTTATGGGTGCATTGAGTCCATTTACATTCAGTGTAATTAGTGATAGATGTGAGTTTGTTGCTGTCATTTTGTAGTGCTTTTTTTGGTGGTGCTGAAATTTTCTTTGTTCTTCTTACTCTCTTGTGCTGTGTTACTTTTGTTTGTGGATTTTTTTCATTTCTTTTGTTTTTGTAGGTTTTGTTTTTGCTGAGACATTATGTTTTTCATCTTTATTTTTATGAGTTGGTTTGTTAACTTTCTTTGTGGTTACTATGAACTTTATCCTTATCTTTCTAATTTTGAAGCATACCATAATTTGGTATTGCCTTGCCTTCCTCTCCATTATAAGATTCTATACCTTTGCCGTTTATTCCCTCTTTCATTGTTTTGATGTTATTGTCATCCATCGATTGACTGCTCTGATTCCCTGTTGTATTTCTTTTGGTTTTGGAGAGTCCTCGAGAGTTCATTTCTTAGATTGGTATCTGGCTCATATGATTCTGCTTCCTAGGTTCTGCCTGTGGGCTGATCGAAGAACTCCCTTTAATAATTCTTGTAAGTTTGGTTAGACTTTTACATATTCCCTTAATTTCTGTTTATCTGGAAATGACCTAATTTCACCATCAAATCTGAACGAGAGTTTTGCAGGATATATTATTCTTGGCTGACAATTCTTTTCTTTCGAGATTTTGTGTATGTCATCCCATTGGCTTCTTGCCTGCATTGTTTCTGCGGAATAATCTGAGCTTAGTCTTATTGTTTCTCCTCTGTATGTGACTTCTTGTTTTTCACGAGCTGCTCTCAGGATTCTTTGTTTGTCTTTGGTTTTGGCGAGTGTGAATATGATATGCCTTGGTGATTTTCTTTTGGGGTCTCTTCTATATGGGGTTCGTTGAGCTTCTTGGATGGCCAGCTTTTCATGTTTCATGATATTGGGAAAGTTTTCAGTCAGCAGTTCCTCAATGATCCTCTCTGTGTTTTCTGTTTTCTCCCCCTGTTCTTGAATGCCAATCACTCATAAATTTTTGCTTTTAATTGTGTCCCACATAACTCTCAGCGTCTCTTCATTTTTCTTTGTTCTTTTTTTTGAGTTTTCCTCAGAGTTGTATCCAAGTGTTTGTCTGCAGTTCCACTGATCCTGTCTTCCACTGTTTCAAATCTGCTTCTCAGCCCTTCTGTGACATCATCCATTTCAGAGATCTTGTTGTTTATCTTTTGGATTTCTAATTGTTATTTTTGTATAATTTCTAGTTGTGAATTTATTTTGGCATTTTGTTCTTGCATTATTTTCCTGAATTCTTCCAATTTTTTGTCTGTATTTTCCATGAATTTGTCTACTTTTTCCTCATGTTTGTCAGCTTTTTGCCTCAGTTCTTGGAGAATTCTGAGTATTAGAGATTTGAATTCCCTATCAGGTACTTCTAGTGCATTTTCTTCCACATGAGAGTCATCTGGTGTTTTAATTTGGACGCCTACTGGAACCATCCTGTCCTGTTTTTGTAAATGTTTGCTGTTTTGGGGGCATTCAGTAGTTATTTCTCTCATTTATTGATTGTAGATTTGTTTGTTTTGTCCCTTTTTAAAATAAAGTTTGACTATGTCTGAGCAGGTGGGCTGTGTGTTCTTTGTCGTTTGCTCGTCTGTGGGCACAATACTTTTCACCTTCTTCTCCAACTGGCAGGTTCAGTCACTCAGATATGGTACAGCAGGGCAGGTCTAGCTGAAGAGGAGCTGCTGGGACAGGTTGTTTGTGGCACTCACTACAGCCACCAGGGTGGGTTGGTAATTAGTGTTGGGCAGGTTCCAGTAGGCCGTGCCTGCACTGCTTGGTGGTGTGATGTCAAGCGCACAGTGCAGGTAGGCAGGATGCAGAGGGGAGATTGTTATGTGTGGAGCTAAGATGGATATGGAGAGAGGAGAGAGGAACAGGAGCCAAAAAACATACAAACAAACAAAAAAGAATGCTAGGGGAGCTTGCCATTGGAATGGAGAGATGAGAGAATATGAAATGCAGAAAAACAGAAAGGGGAAGAGGAAGAAAAGAAAAGAATGAACAAATAAAAATCAGAAAGTTTAAAGAACCGCCAAGTCCCCAGGGATACCACCGATGCAGCTATGAGGTCTGGGGAAATCGCTCTCAGGTGTCGCAACACAGCCTGGCGAGAAGGCGCAGAGGCATACAATGCCTGGTATTCACAGATAAGAAAGAGAAGGAAGATATAGAGAGATAAGAAACTGAGCAATGAAGAAAGACAAAAAGGGAAGAAGATGGAAAACAAAACAAAACAAATGAAAAAAAAAAAGAACAAGAAAGGCCCCCCAAAAAAACAGAAAAAAAAAAAAAAACAATGAGAAAAGAAATATCCTCAGGGATCCCTCTGCACGTCTGTGGAAGATGAAGGGGAGTTCCTCACCATGCAGCTCCATCTGGCAAGAAAGGGCTCCCAATTCAAGAAAAGGAAAAGAAAATAAACAAACAATTCTTAACGAACAAATGAACAAAAGCCCTGGGATCCCACCAGTGCAGTAGCCCAGACCGGGAAGCAGCTCCACACTGGAATGGAGCTCCGCAGCCCCTCAGGAAGAAGCAAAGATGGCACTCGGAGCTAGGCACTCTAGGGAAAGGAGGGGGAGCCGGCGAGAGGCAACCAAGGAATCCAAAGAAGCAGGGAAAAAAAAAAAAAAAGCAACAACAGCAGCCAACAAATGGCACTCAGAGAGCCAGCCAGTGCGGGCTGATGTTTCTGGACAAGAGACTGTGGGAAGCAGAGGAGGCCGAGTGTGAGTGAAGAAGGGTGTAGAGTGGGAAAGCATATATCACAAATTGCCAGTGCTCTGGAGCCCCTCAGGAAGAAGCAAAGATGGTGCACGGAACCAGGCACTTGAGTGAAAGGAGGGGGAGGTGGCGAGAATCAAGTGAGAAATCAAAAGAAGCATAAAAAAAAGCTACACTAGCAGCCAACAAATGCCACCCAGAGAGCCGCCCGCTTGGGTGTGTGGAATCCAAGCATCCGGCGCCTCCTGTTCAAGAAACCATGCCCGCGGGAAGCAGAGGAACAAACGAACAAAAGCCCTGGGATCCCATCAGTGCAGCAGCCCAGACCATAAAGCAGCTGCACCCTCGGATGGAGCCCCGCAGCCCCTCAGGAAGAAGCAAAGATGGCGCACGGAGCCAGGCACTTGAGCAAAAGGAGGTGGAGGCGGCGAGAGGCAAGTGAGAAATCAAAAGAAGCAGAAAAAAAAAGCAACACTAGCAGCCAACAAATGGCAACCAGAGAGCCGCCTGCTTGGGTGTGTGGAATCCAAGTAGCTGGCGCTTCCTGGTCAAGAGACTGTGGCCGCGGGAAGCAGAGGAGGCCGGGGCGAAAAGGGGTGGTGGGGGTGGGAAAGCGCACACTGCAAATTACCGGTTGTTTTGTCTCCCACTGGATGCTCCATGAGGCTGCTTTCTCGTACCCCCTGTTTGCTGGTCTCTGATAGGAGTCCAAGATGGAGGATCCATGCTGCGTTAGCTGGTAGGGGACCTCTGCATGAATCTCTCCTCGCTCTCCATTCACTGTCAGTTTTCTCACTCCATTTGGTGCTTGGCTGAGTTCTTTATCTCTTCATTTGATGTTTTAGGGTTTCAGGATTGTTGTAGTATTCTCTGTTTGGCTTAGTTTTTCGGATCTTTGCTGTGGAGCGAAGGCATGGTGCTTCTGCCTAGAGCGCCATTTTTCAGGAGAGCTTAATTTTGATAAAGTTTCTAGTCTTGTAATTTCAGTAGCCTGGGTATACAGTTACCAAAATGAGACTGTTATGAAGTTAAAAACAATTAGAGAAGTTTCGTTATTTAAACATTCCCAGAATAGTCATGTAATACAGCTGAGACTTCAATCACAGGGCAAAGACGAGCAGCAGGCTTCATCAGGCACTGGGAGAAAAAGAATAAAGAATCGATTTTTTTTTTTTTTTAATTGCCGTCACTCTATGAAGTCCCTCTTTCCCCATGTATTAGTTAAATTTGTGGAAGAGTAAGGATAAAAATGAGCGTAGATGGTGGTGCAGTTCACTAAGGAAAGAAAAAAAAAAAGACTGTAGAAGAAGTAGGTTTTGAGGAGAAAATAAAATATTTACTTTTGAATATGTTAAGTTTGAGATATTTAAGTAAAGATAAAATGTAGGCAATTAGTTACATGGGTCCAGAGTTCACAATAGAGGAGAGGGTCAGAGATTTAAATTTGCAAGTCAGTATGAACAATATCAAAGCCAGAGAAGTAGATAAAATCATTTGGGACAAGAGTGAAGATTGAGAGCAGAGGACTCTGAACAAAGTCATGATACCTCCTAAATTTAGAGATCTCAGAGGAGAGAAGTTGATTTAGTGGACGGAGCAGAGATATTCAAGAGAGGTAGTAGGAGAATCGTTAGAGCAGGATGTCACAAAAGTGAAAAGAAAGGCAGGAAAACATTGATAAGCATATTAAATGTTACTGAGAAGTCAAGAAGAGATTTCTTCACTGACCTGAGAACACAAAGAGCGTTGGTGAGGTTAACAAGAGACACTTGGGTGGAATGGTGGGCTCAGGATTCATACTGGAGAAGACTGAAGAGCAGTGGGAAGTGAGAAAAGAAAGAAAGCAATAGAATATGCGACAACTTGTGAGAAGTTTGTCTGTGAAGAGGAGTAGAGAGATACAGATTTTAAAAAAGAGAAATATTACTGCGTATCTTAATGATGATCGGAAGGATGGAGTGAAGAAGGAGAGTTTAGAGAAGGAGGAGAGAAAAGAGATGGCTCTTAGTAGATTTTGAAGGTGTGTGAGGAGGAGCCCCTGGATGGTGCAAATGGTTAATGCGCTCGGCTGATTAATAGAAAGGTAGGAGGTTTGGGTCCACCCGAAGGTGCCTTGGAAGAAAGCCCTGGCAATCTACTTCTGAAAAATCAGCACTAAAATCTCTATGAAACACGTTACTACCCTGACACAAGTGGGGTCACCATGAGTTGGAATCGACTCTGTGGCAACTGGTTGAGTTTGTGGAACCAATAATACACATGGAGGGATTTGCTTTTGATAGAAGGAATGCTACTAATAAATATATCATAACTAATTGAACAAAAGCAATCACTGTAAACAGGTTCCAGTATATGGCCAAAGAACTTGCTCCAAAAATAGTTTAGAATTATATTCTTCAAGGAAGGAGGTGGGTGGGGATTGAATGATTTTAAGTAAGCCAGCAGTGGTTAAATACAAGAGATTAGCCAAGATGAATGTGCTTCTGAACCAGAAATCAAGAAAGTTGAAATATATTATTACATCATAACTTCAACATTCCGTCTAAACTTTAGCTAACAAGGAGGGGCTCTTTACTATTTGTTGAGCACATACTATGTGCCAAGCATCAGCTTATGGCCAGATGTTTATTTTGGTTTATTTACACTTACAGCAACCATATGGGAGAGCTATTAATGTTTTTATTTTATAGAAGGAAAAAAATTAGCTTAAGAGACACTGAGTTACCCGAGGGGCCTAAAAAGGGGCCAAATAGGCCTTAAAATGCATGTTTGCTTGATTCCATTTTCCCTTCTCCATATATGACTATTAGCAAAGTACTTTGTACTCTTTTTTGAATAAAGTCCCATTATGTGTTCAGAGTAAATTTAAAAAAATGATAACCCAGAGATATCATGTATATCTTGGAAAATTTTATATAATGGGAGACAGGAGTAAAAAAAATCCTCTGCAAATATTCAGCATTTCTCACATAACTTGCATTGATGCATCTTTATTTTCCAGAGCCAACCCTCCTCCCTGTCACAGCCATCCGGTTTCCTTCTACATCTTGCTGTCTCAGTAAAGCTAAAGGAACAAATTGATCTGCTGAGAGAAAATCTATTTCTCATTATTCTTAATGTGTGAAGATGAGGCTACTGACAGAGATCACAGGCTTTACCCCCTGATCTATTTGGAAACCAGTGTTTACATAACAGAAAATGTTTTCACATAGAAAAAGAAATGGGCACACACGGCTTGGGATGCTGTGTCTTAATATGGAAACTGATTCCTCTCAACAAATAAACTTAGCATTTCTCTATCTATAGGGCTAGATCCCTCTTTCTGAGAATGTGGAAGACTTTGAAAATGGGGCATATTTCTCAATTTTTTCTGAGTTCTTAAAAGAATCTGCCTAACAGAATTTAGTAGTAGGAAAACAAAAGCAAGGAAGGCCAGAACTAGATGTGCAGAGATAAAGAAAAAATTCCACTTGCTCATTCATTCCTTATTAATTCATTCATTCCTTACTATGTCAGGAAGTGTTTAAGACACTGTTGCTGGATCAGAGCACAAGAAAGATAAGGTTTCTATTCTTGTAGAATAGACATTCTGTGGAGGAAGACAGAATATAAACAAACAAACAATTAAAAAAATGGAAAAAACCATGTGGAGAGCAAAAATAGGCTGCTCTGGCCGGATGGCCACATAATAATGTGGTGGTCAGCAGGAAAAGCTTCTCTCTGAAGGTGGCATTTAAATAAAGAATGGATTGAGAAGACTAATCAAGCTCTGCACAGTTGAGGTAGAAGAGCGTTCCAGGCAGAGAGGAGAGAGACAGTGCAAAACCTGGACAGGTTTGTGAGGTTGGCAAGTGAGAGAAGCCGAGAGAAGCGCCCGTAGCTTGAAGACAGTGGGTAGAGGGGAGGAGGTGACGTTGGAAAGGCTGCCAGGGACTGATCGTGTAGGGCTGTATAGGCTCAGGTAAGATGTCTGCTTTTTATGCGATGTGCACGCGGAAGCTCTTGGACAGCTTTAAGTAGGAGAGGGAAGTGGTTTGATCTAGTCTGGGAGCTAAGATGAAGAATGGATTATTGGGAAGCGAGAGTGTAAGCGAAAAGAATCTGCACATTTAGTAGCAGTCCTGAATACCTGTTTTATATCATGGAACTATATACAAATTTTTATATAAAAAATAAAAACTTTATGCTGCAAAGGAAAAACAAAGCTTGAAAAACCACAATTGTGGTCTATACAAGCATTATAAAGAGAAGTATTAGAAACATTGATCAGTATCCTGGTTTTATTCCCATAGGTACATGGAGAAATTAAAAATTGTAATTGCCCAAATTGTTCTTCATATCAGATAAGTAATATTTGCTAAATTGGTTTGCAATACTCATACTTTTATTATCCTTGCTCCGGCAGTCTCCAATCTACTGTATTTCTTTGATGCACTATAAATTTCCATTTTTTCCTTTGCCTGAGGCTGTTAATGCCTTTAGTGATATAATTTTAAGAATGTCAGCTTTCTTTCTATTCCTCTCTGTACAGCACAGACTGTATAGCTGCAGGAAATTGTGCCCAGCTGGAAAAAGGTGCAGGCTATTTCGTTTTTGTAATTCTCAGTGAGACTCTTCCATTTTACAAGAATTCCTACCGAAAAAAGTCTTTGTTTAAGACATATGAACACCTGGAGTCTTAAAGAAAAGATCTGGAAACTGGAATCAGAGAAATATGTTTTGGATATTGTTACAGTTATATAATAATCGTAAGAGTTGAATGATACTTAAGAATTTTCTTTTAAATCTATACTTGCCAATCAGCAAACGTTTAATTATTGCCTACTATAATAATAATAAGCTAACATTCATTAAATGCTTACTGTGTGCCAAGCACTGGCTGTATAAGCATTACCTCATTAAATTTTCACAACAATGGTTTACTCTAAACCAATACGTGCCAACTGTGTGCTGGATACTTTAAGATTTTAGGTTAATACAGAAACTGTTAAACTTAACCAGTTGTTGTTGTTGCTAGTTGCCATTGAGTTGATTCTGACTGATGGCAACCCTAAGTATGCAGAGAGGAACTGCCCACTACGTGGTCTTCAGAGCTGTAACCTTTTGGAAGCAGATCTCTAAGCCTTACTTCCGAGGTGTCTCTAGGAGGGTTTGAACTGCCAACCTTTCCATCAGTAATCTAGTGCTTAACCATTTGTGCCACCCAGGGACTCCTCACTTCTTGAGGCAGACATATAATTAAATTACAGCATTGCAAATTCTCTAATAGTCCTATAGCATGGATTTGGATTTGAGTTTAGTCTGCTCCATTGCTAGAGTTCAGGGATGTTTGAAAAAAACAGAACAAATATGACAGAGTTGATTTGCATGAGAATTTCTGGGTTTGGACCTAGGGAGGTGTTATGGATTGAATTGTGCCCCCCCAAAATATGTGTTGGAATCCTAACTCTTATGCCTGTAGTTGTAATCTTGTTTGGAAATAGGGTTTTTTTGTTATATAAATAAGGCCATATCAGTGTAGCCTGTGTACTAAACCTGATCAATTTTGAGTGATAAGAGGTGGCATAAACACAGAAGCAAGCATGCACAATTACCCTCCGGTCGATTCCAACTCATAGTGATACTATAGGGCAGAGTAGACCTGCCCCATAAGATTTCCAAGGCTGTAAATCTTCATGGAAGCAGACTGCCACATCTTTCTCCAATGGAGCAGCTGGTGGGTTAAACCACCAACCTTTTGGTTAGCTGCCAAGCACTTTAACTACTCTGCCACCAGGGCTCCTTCACAAATGAAGTGGGGTTGGGGGGGTATATGCCATCTGAAGATCACCAAGAACCAAGAACTACAGAAGCTGAGACAAAGATCTTCCCTCTGAGCCCTGTAGCAGTGCCCTGAATTTGGATTTCTAGCCTCCTAAACTGTGAGAAAATAAATTTCTCTTCTTTAAAACCACCCACTTGTTGTGTTTCTGTTACAGAATTACCAGGAAACTAAGACAGGAGGACAGAAACATTTGTGCACGGGTGCTTGTAGGAAAGAATGGAGCAGTGAAGTGGGACATCCTGGCATGTGTTTGCTCCAGCCCCATGAATTAGATGTGAGGCTTCTGGGGAAACATAGTGTAAGCAAGAGAAAAACCTGACTCATGTGATTACAGGGGCTGACAAACCTAAATCAGCAGGTCAGACAACAGGCTGCTGGTCCACAGGTCAATCAATGCAAGCTGGTGAATCAGGTCAGAAGGCAGGCTGCTGGCTCAAGTCCCAAGAAATGGAGATCAGAACACAACAAGCTTGATGCAGGATCCAGAGTGAGAGAGAACTTTGCCAGAACATCTGTATATATTGGATTCAGGCCACACCCTCAAGAAAACTCCCCTTGCATCAGATACTTGAGTAAGGCAGTAAATTGGGTAAGGGTGTAGCTTGTGTAAGGCTGTGGCTTGAGTCACACTCTCTAGTAAGGGCATGACTCAAGGTACACATCACACTAATCCTGCCTCCTTATCCTGCTAACACATAGAGTTTAGGATTTACAATACATAAAATGGAGGATAATTACATAATACCACAAAATGGAGAACAATTGCATCAGATCACAGAATAGAGATCAATTACACAATACTGGGAATAATGGCCTAACCAAGTTGACACATAAAATTAACCATCATAGACCACCCCTTGTCAACTTGGCACCTGTACACATCTCCTTAAACTATACATAAACTCTCAATAAAGACAATTATAAGGTCATACTTGAGCATAACATGATACAACTAGCACGCATACAACCAAAAACGCATTAGCCCTGTTTACATCTTATATTTTGTAAGTGATGAAAGAAACAAAAGTATTTGCTATGTATATATATATATATATATATACATATATATATATATATATATATATATACTATACACACACAATAATAAAACAAGGAAGAAATACTCATAACAATTACAGTTCTCATTTCTGCAACTGGTCACATGGACGTAACTGGTATTTAGAGCTACATTCTTCTACCAGCCATTCCATATTCCCTTTACCCTCAGCAAGCACCTCAGCTGGTTGTGATTCTTTGCCTGGTGGGTGACCCAAACCTTCATTCCTGAAGGGCCTGGGCCATTAGTAGTCATGTCAGAAATGTGTTACTGTAGTTTTCCATAAACTTTAATCACAGGGCATGGTAGTACGAAGAGACACTGTAAGGGATCTCTTGTATTCCAGACATACTCTTCTTTATCTCCATTATGCAATATCAACCCAATTTCCTCTTGGTAATTAGGATCAATCACACCAGCCAATACGGTAATCCTTCTTTGCCTGTTGATCCACAAGCATGAGGAGCCCAAAATGTCCAGGTAGCATTCTTAACTTCCAGTTCAATGGAATCAGTGTTGTGTCTCCAGGTGGAAACATTCCTCCCTTTGGAACTAAGATCTCCAGACATCTAGAGCATAGGATCACAGGGAAAGAAAGCAAAAGTTTTGTGTCTGGGTCACTAGGGGTAATAGTGAGTGGTGCCACTCCTATCTCCATCCCTTGATTCCTGGACCCATAAATCCTGGCTATGGGAGAAACAACACCATATACTGGACGCTGGTTCTGAATATGTAAAGCCTTCTGAAGAACATTGCCCCAACTCTGCAAAGTATTGCCACCTAACTGGTGCCATAATTGTGTTTTTAGGAGGCAATTCCACCATTCTATCAAGACAGCTACTTCAGGATGATGGAGAACGTAGTAAGACCGGTGAGTTCCAAGAGCATGGACCCATTGCCACACTTCATTTTCTGTGAAGTGAGTCCCTTGATCCAAGGCAATGCTGTGTGGGATACTATAACAGTAGATAAGACATTCTGTGAGCCCATTCTGTGGCAGAAGCATTACATGTAGGGAATGCAAATCCGTACCCAGAGTGTCTATCCCAGTAAAACAAAATGCTGTCCTTTCCATGATGGAAGGGGACCAATGTAGTCAACCTGCCACCAGCTTGATTGCCTCAAGGATTAGTGCCATATCAGGGACTCAGTGTTGGTTTCTACTGCTGGCAAATTGGGCATTTAGCAGTGGCTGTAGAGCAGTCCATGTTGCTAAGCCCATGCATAAATTCCATCCCTACCACCATGGCCACTTTGTTCATGAGCTCATTGGGCAATGACAGGAATGCCTGGGGAAAGAGGGTGACTGGTTTCCTTCCACAGATCACATCATCCTATCCACTCGATAGTTAAAATCCTCCTCTGCCGAGGTCACCCTTTGGTGAACATTCACGTGAGAGTCAAATACCTTTGCTTCTGTTGCCCATTCAGAGAGGTCTATCAATATACCTCTTGCCCACACCTTCTTGTCACCAATTTTCCAATCGTGTTTCTTCCAGTTCCTGACCACCCAGCCAAACCATTGGCTACAGCCATTGAATCAGTATACAGTTGCACATCTGGCCATTTCTACTTCCAAGCAAAGTGAACAACCAGGTGCACTGCTATAAATTCTTCCCATTGGGATGGTCCCAGAAAGAGACTGTAGTGCTGTTGCTGTCAACTTTCCAGTGGTACCTGCATATTGTGCAGAACCATCTGTAAACCAGGCTCGAGTTTTCTCTTCCTCAGACAACTGATCATAAAGTATTCCCCATGAGCCGTAGGTGCAGACTGGGAGAGGGATGGTAATGTGACAGGAGTGGAGACCATGGGTATTTGGCCCCTTTCTCATGCAACTTACTTTTGCCTTCAGGTCCTGCTCTAGCCTGATCTCATATATACTACTTCAATTTAAAGATGGAACTCTTCTGTGCACATCTGACTTTAAGACTCTGTGGGTCAGACAACACTCATTCATGATGGGAAGCTTAGGCCTTATGGTGACTTGGTGGCCCATGGTTAAGTGTTTAGTCTCTGCTAAGGCCAAGTAATAAGCCAGAAACTGTTTCTCAAAAGGAGAGTAGTTATCTGCAGAGGATGGTAGAGTTTTGCTCCAAAATCCTAAGGGTCTGTGCTGTGATTCACCAATAGGGGCCTGCCAAAGACTCCAAACAGCATCTCTATCTGCTACTGACACTTCAAGCACCGTTGGCTCAGCCAGATCATATGGTCCAGGTGGCAGAGCGGCTACAGCAGCTTCTCTTGTTCTGTATTGCACTCAAAGTGACTTTTCAAGTCACTTGATAAATAGGCCAGACTAGCACACCCAAGTAAGTGATATATTGCCTCCAAAATACAAAGAGACATACTTGGCAGTGTGTCTCCTTTTTAATTGTAGGAGGGGGCCAGATGTAACAACTTATCCTTCCCTTTAGAAGGAATATCTCAATATGTCCCACACCACTGGACTCCTAGAAAATTCACTGATGTGGAAGGTGCTATATTTTTGGGGATTAATTTCTCACTCTCTAACAGGTAAATGTCTTACCAGTAGATTTCCAATCTATTTCACTCCCAGGGACGCCATGACTAAGTAGCCAACACCATAAGTCCATATGAGTCAGACTATTCTGATTACTACTTTGACTCTGCTATCCTTTACAGTAACCATGCCCACCTCATCTTTGTCAATTAAGTGTCTTGGCCCCTACCACCAAGAGGTCCAATCAGCCCCATTGCTAAGTTAAGGGTCTTAATTCAGTTAGAACAGTTTCCACTGTCAAATCTAACTTACAGAAAATAGCAATCACAGCAATCTTCAAGGGTGCTCAGCCTCCTTTCACAAATTTGTTCCTCACCATTGTGGTAAAAGCTGTGCCCTTTGGGCACTCAATCAGTGAGTCTCTGCATACCACCTGATAAATCCACTCCAACATGCCAATTTCCCTAAGTCTTTGGATACTTACTTCTGCAGTATTCCAAGGCAGGTCTGTCACTTCAACTTGATTTAGTGTAGGCCACCACTTAATCCATGCTTCAGTGAACCAACCAAATAAACTATTAGATTCTTTACTAACCTCTTGAGTGGAGCCATATCAATAAACTTAGACTGATCCAACTTTATGTTCCCAAACTCTTAATAGCCATTCCCACACATATTCCCCAGGTTTCTGTTTACACATATTAGAAAAGTCAAGCAGTTCTTTCAAAGTGTAGCTTACCTTCTCCTGGGTCAAACTTTGTACTTCACCTTTTGATGCTTACTGGGACTTAGTTATAGGTCTAGAAGCAAAAATACTTGGAGGAAGTGGGTTCTGGTGACATTTAGCAATGTCTTGTAAGGATCTTCCTCAGGCAATGCCCCAGGAAACTCCCCAGTCGCTGCCCCAGGTGATATCTGAGACAAAGACTCTTCAGGCACAGCTGGGTCAATCTCATCCAATGGAGGTGGAAGGGAAAATGGTTTTTCTGGGAAGCGTAGTGTAGCAGACAAAGATGGAATAATGTCTTCAGATGGGAGGTGTGATGCCGTTGGTCAGAGTGATTCAGTGGAATTAAGGGTCCACTGTCCCCAAATTCCTGATTATCTGCCCATATGTTCTCATCCAGAGTTTCAGAATTCCATTCCTTTCAATCAGTGCCTTCCCTTAAACTTCAGACACCATTCAAGGTTGGGAATTCAATTGGTGTTGTAATTTAGCCACTCTTATGATAAGACTCTGCATTTGGCTTTTGGCAAAATCAGCTCTGTTACTACAAGAAATAAGGATTTCTTTCAGGGCACAGATGGCCCCTTTCAAGTCTTATGTGGCACTTGATCTGTGACTCTGAAGCCCTGAGATCATTCCTTTCTTTCATTACTTTATCTAGTGAAGGTAAGACTGAACACAGCTTCCTTATACTTCTCATTCTGTTAAACTTGTAGGAAAGTATCCAATATGCAATCACCAGAAGCCTTGTTTCTCAAAAATATGTGATCTATTGGTGGTGAAATATTGCTTATTTCTATTTCCGCCTCACACCATGGGTTAGCAGTGCCTTCTTTACTAGTGGAGGCAGAGTCATTAGCACCTTTGAGACTAGCCAGACTTGAGAAGCCTTATGATTTTCTTTTTCTAGAACCACTCTCAGTACTAAATGTCTTAGGCTTGATTCTTTAGAAAAGCAAAACCAGTGAAGCATATATGTATGTGTGTATATAAAGAGATTTATCTCAAGGAAATTTCTCATGTGGTTTATTGCAGGAACTATTAACCTAGGATAAAAGAACTACTAGAGGGTTTAAGTGTGGGGTTCATGGATATATGATCCTGGAAAACCTCAAATCTGTGGGTCAGGCATGAGGGTGGAGGCTTCTCCTGATTCATAGGGTTGCAGGAGCTGACAATCCCAAATCAGCAGGTCAGATGACAAGCTGCTGGCCCACAGGGCTGTGGAAGCTGGTGAATCAGGTCATATAGTAGGCAGCTGTCTCACAGGGCTCCAGTAGCTGGTGAATCTTAGAACTGGCATTTCAGAAGGCTGGCTTCTTGCTCAAGTCCAAACACTGGAGGTCAGATGTTGATGAGCTGGATGCAAAATCCAGAGTGTGAGAGAGCTTTGCCAGAGCATTCATATATATTCGATGAAGGCCACACCCTCAAGGAAACTCCCTTAACATCAGATACTTGAGTAAGGTGATAACTTGGGTAAGGCTGTGACTTCAGTTACACCGTCTAGCAATGGCATGACTCAAGATACACACCACACTAATCCTGCCTCATTAACATATAGAGGTTTAGGATTTACAACACATAAAATGGAGGATAGTTACACAATACCACAAAATGGAGGACCATTACATCAGATCACAAAATGTGGGACTATTACACAATACTTGGAATCATGGGCCTAGCCAAGTTGTCACATAGCATTAACCATCACACCAAGTGAGTATAGAAAGCTTCCAGATAATTATCCCTAGATTTTATGAGTTCATATGAAAATCTGCAGGCCCACTCTGTACTTCTACTAGAACAGAGGACACTTAAGGATGATATCTGATCTATGCTACAGAGGGTGGAGATGAAAGAAGGAAATTAGGTAAGACAATTTGAGCATGTGGTTAGAGTTTCCATCATGAGAAGCCTGCTTGCTATATCAATGTTTTGGATTTTATCTTACAGAAAAGGAGCACCAGAGATTTACCTCTTTGTATAATTATTCTAATAGAAGTTTTGAGAGTGGTTTATTGCAGGAACTATTAATCTAGGATAAAAGAAATCCTAGAGGGTTTAAGTATGGGATTCATGGATATATGATCCTTTTAAAATTGTAGATGAAATGTCCTGTTAAGTGAATATATTTTTATAGGGAAAATGTTTATTACTCTCATCAGAGAACAAGTTCTATGATTCCAACAAAGGTCAAGAGTCACTGGATTAGGGGAAATATGTTATGTTGGGAGTCAAGTCCCTGGGTGGTGCAAAAGATTAATGTGCTCAGCTGCTAACCACAAGTTTGGAGGTTCAAATCCACTCAGCCATACCTCAGAAGAAAGGCCTGACAGTCTACTTCTGAAAAATCATCCATTGAAACCCCTATGGAGCACTGTCCTACTCTGACACAAGTGGGGTTGCCATGAGCTGAAATCCGCTCAACAGCAACTGTTTCTTTTGTTCGTTTGTTTATTTGTTTTTGTTTTTGGCTGGGAATTAAGAAGACCAGGTAGGTGACTATCATTGCAATAGAGAAAATAACTGACCAGGGCTTAAACCAAAGAAATGAAAATACGAGGCACATTTAGGGGAGAGAGACTAGGGAAGGAAGCAGGTAAAGGATATCAGTTTTGACATGCAGAATTCGAGGTTCCTTGAGGTCCGTAGTTAGAAATGTGCAATATGCACTTAGATATATCACTAAAGTATTGGAAGGAGAGCTGGACTGGGAAAATACATTTTGAATGAGAATACACATTGCAATTGAAACCAAGGTCTGAGGAATGCAAAAATAAATGCTGTCAATGACCTGATGTTTTATCCTTGGGTGCTTTGTTAATCGAATATATTAGTTTCTTCTACTTACCCCTTAACTTTGGTCATATTCCAGACCTGCCTTCTTTGTCTCCCTTCCCTTCTCTGCCATCAAAATTCTTACTTTTGTTATAGGTCTCAATTTAAGATTTATTTCCTTTACTGATATTTTTCTTTCAAAGTAAATGGAGGCTGAAGAAAGTACACTTCATTTTCTAGAGTGACTTGGGATTTATTTCTTAACTTTTGACTTTGACAATGGCTTTAAGATTCTCACTTGCTTTCCTAGCTGACATATGAAACTGAGCATGGATTTCTCTAGGTACCCATTCTTTAGCGATTTGGGAGATAGCATAGGTTCCCCAGAGAACTAATCTGTAGAAAATTGTTTGCTACAGTTTTGAACATCTGTGAATAAGTTTTTGAGAACATATAATCCAGCTTTCTTATTTATTATTTCTGTTCATTACTGCATAGAGAATATGCCAATGAACACTGAGGATAAATTGAAACAAACAAAATGAAGGGAGAAAACATATCGTTGTTTCCTTACACCATTGAATAAGAGGTTCCAAGAGAAAATAAGTATACATAACTAACAGATACTTGCCAGTAATGACTTGGGAGATTTTTTTTTAATGAAAGAAAAATATAAATCTGATTTTATATAGTTTATCTTTTAAAATACTTCAATTTTTTCTCTATAAATTTGCTCTTTTTACCACTCCTTTATCACCTTCTTGTCAGTAAAACATGACAACATGGGGTCATATGATGTGTTCAGCTGGGGCAAAAACTTGAAATACGAAGAAGATCTAGAATGTATCTTCTCATTCCCAAGATATTAGTAAAAAACACTTATGCTTTTCTTCTTTATGTTTGTGTGCAGTGTTCAGTATGTTTTCCCATGAAAGGGTCCCCAAGATAATCCATAATGAAGATGAAGGTATTTCTATTTCCCATTTTTATTATGCTGAGTGGCAGAATTGATGAGTACATGTGGAATTGCTGAGTGTTAGAAATAGCAGAGGAGAGACAGCAACATATCACAGGTAATCAAGAAAGAATATGAATATCTTCCAGTTTTACTTGACGTTTGAATTTTTGGTTTTCCCTGGTTTTAAGAAAGACCATAAAAATACATGGGGCAGGGAACGAATAACCAGCTCTCCAAAAGGATACCCAATGGGACAGGAAGTCCTCCCATGAGGAATTTGAAGTTGATTGCTGACTGTGAGTAGTTAGAAGGAACGTGTTATCTTTAACTTCAGGGAGCATTGCAGAGTGTGTCTAATTGAACTCGTGTAGACTATTCAGTGCTACTACAATAGAGCCAGAATAGGCTTTAAACTGGGCAAGGACATAAGCTACAGCAGTCAGTGGAAGAATGAACACCAACCATCATGGAGCTTCATGATTTTGCCTGCAACCCATTTAAGTAAACTTTTATTCCTTCCTAGTTGCAATCACTGCAAAATGATGAAAAGGTTTGAGCCCCTTCCTATCACCATTTGAGGTTAGAGACCAATGGGAAGAGAGAGAGGAAGCTCATGGACAAAATTAAAATAAAGATTGATTGAAATACTGATGAATTGTATTAGGACACAGGTATCATTACTCTAACAAAGATTCCAGATAATGAAAGTTTATTTCTCTTTCACATAAGAGTCTAGTATAGACAGTTCAGGGTAGTGTAGTATCTTCTTCATATCAGGGACTCAGGTTCCTCCTATTCTGAGTTCTGTAATTAACTGGATGCTACCCTAATCTTGCTCTAAGATGGCTTTCCATCACCATGCTCCATTCCAGCCATGGGGAAAAGGAGGGACTCCTTATTTTAATTAAGCATTTTTGAATTTGTTCACATCACTTCTGGTTATTCAAAAATTTAGATTTATGACCACACTGAGCTGCAAAGGAAGCTGAGAAGTGTATTTTTTTTTTCATTTTTTCTAATTGATCTAATTCACATACCATAACATTAACCAATTTAAAGATGACCTTCATGATTTTTAGTATATTCACAAAGTTGTACAACCATCGCCACAAATTAGTTTTAGGATGTTTTTATCACCCCCAAAAGAAACTCTGTACCCATTAGCAGTTAACTCCATTCTTCTCACTTAGTAGCTCTTAGAAACCACTGATCTCCTTTTTGTCTCTATGGATTTGCCTATTATGGACATTTTATATAAATAGACTAAAAGGATACGTGCCTTTTGTAGCTGGCTTCTTTCACTTAGTATATGTTTTCAGAGTTCATTCATGTTGTTTCATGTATCACTCTTTTATTCCTTTTTATGACTGAATAATATTCCATTGAAAATACCCATTTGTTTATCCATGTATCAGACAATGGATATTTAGTTGTTTCACGTTTTGGCTATTATAAATAATGCTGTTAGGAACATTCATGTAGCCATCTATTTTTCCATTTTATATACCTCAGAGTGATAATACTTGCTTATATAATAACTCTATTTTGACTTTTTGAGGAACTGCCAAACTATATTCCAAAGTGGCTGCACCATTTTACATTCCTACTAGCAATAGATAAGGGTTTCAAAGTACTATTTTGTTTCTCTTTTTTCTTTGTCTGTATACTTTTTAGTCCTATTCTTACTGTTTACCTTGGAGATTAAAATTAACATCTTAAATTTATAACAGTCTAGCTTGAATAATTCCAGTTTAGTTTCAATATTATCCAAACTCTCTGCTATTATACATCTCCATTCCTTCCCCCTTTATAGTGTTGTTGTCATAGATTACATCATTGTACATTGTAAACCCGTTAATATGGACTTTCAATTGTTGTTTTATAGGAAAAAGATAGATTTAAAAACAAAACCAAAAGTGCAATAATAATGTTGTCTTAGTCATCTAGTACTGCTATAACAGAAGTACCACAAGTGGATGGCTTTAACAGAGATTTATCCTCTTATGGTCTAGGAGGCTAGAAGTCCGAATTCAGGGTGCCAGCTTCAGGGGAAGTCTTTCTTTCTCTGTTGGTTCTGGGGGAAGGTCCTTGTCACCAATCTTCTCCTGGTCTAGGAGCTTCTCAGGGTAGGAACCCTAGGTCCAAAGGACACTCTCACTCTCAGTTCTTGTTTCTTGGTGGTGTGAGGTCCCCAAGTCTCTCTGCTCACTTCTTTCTTTTATATCTCAAAAGAGATTGGCTTAAAACACAGCCTAATCTTGCAGATTGAGACCTGCCTCATTAACATAACTGCCTGTAATGCCACCTCATTAACATCATAGAGGTAGTATCTGCACCACATAAAAAAATCACATCAGATGACAAAATGGTGAACAATCACACAATACTGGGAATCATGGCCTGGCCAAGCTGACACATATTTTGGGGGGACACAACTCAATCCATGATTAATGGCTTTTACATTGACTTATTAAACTTTTACTAGTGTTTATTTTTTCTTATGGCTTTGAGTTACTAGTGAATATCCTTTCATTTTCACCTGAAGGATTCCTTTTAGCATTTTTTGTAAGACAGATCTACCGGTAATGAATTCCCTCAACTTTTGTATATCTGGAAATGCCTCAATTTCTTCTTCAGCCTTGAAAGATAGTTTTTCCTGCTATAGACTTCTTGGTTTATAGTTCTTTTTTTTTTTTGTTCCTCCCAGCACTTTAAGTATGTCATCCCACTGCCTTTTGGCCTTCACGATTTCTGAGGAGAAATAAACTGTTAATCTTATTGTGGATCCCTTGGATGTGATCAGTGGCTTCTCTCTTGCTGCTTTTGAAATTCTCTTCTGTCTGTGCTGGTGTGGATCTCTGCTTTTATCCTGTTTGGAATTCAATGAGCTTCTTGGATTCAATATTCATGTCTTTCATCAGATTGGGAATTTTTTGGCCATTATTTCTTCAAATATTTTTCTACACTTTCATTTCTCTATTCTTCTTCAGGAGCTCTTATAATATGTATGTTGGTTTGCTCAATGGCGTCCCACAGTTCTCTCAGGCTCTGTTCACCGTTCTTCACTTTTTTTCTTTGTGTTCCTCAGACTGGAGAATTTCAATTGTCTTATCTTCAAGTTCTCTGAGTCTTTCTTCTGCCTGCTCAAATCTGCTCTTGAACTCCTCTAGTGAGGTTTTTTTTTTTTTTGTACTTTTCAGATCCAGAATTTCTGTTCGGTTCCTTTATGTAATTTCTAACTATTTATAGCCTCATTTTTTTCAGACATTGTTTTCCTTATGCTTTTTGTCCATGATTTCCTTTAGCTCATTGAACATATTCAAGACCGTCCATTTACTGTCTTTGGCTAATAATTCTGATGTCTGAGCTTCCTCAGGGATAGTTTTTATCAAATTCTTTTTTTTTTCTTGTGAGTGGGCCATACTTTCCTGTTTATTTGTATACTTTGTATTATTATTATTATTTTGATTGTTGTTGTTGAGACTGGACATTCTGCTTATTATGTTGTGTTAACTCTGGAAATTTAATTTTCCTACTCCTGATTTTTTTCTTGAGGGATGGAGTCATCTATTGGTGACTTTTCAAAACTACTTTTGCACAGTGTGTGTTCCTTGTTGTGTGTGCTCACTGAAGTTCTGTTCTGTTATGTTTGCAGTCATCTAGTGTCCTGACAAAGATTGCCTTAAATGTCTGGCTCCCAAAAGGGAAAAGAAAAAAATTCCTGTCAAAAATTTATATCCTCTCAACAACTGCTGCCTGGGGAACTGCTTCAGCACTTGGGGTCTAAAACGATGGACTTCCTCTGTGCTGATCCCTCAGAAATCAAAAGCAGTGATCAGCAATCAAAACACACAACCTCAATTCTTAGAAGTCTATTTCTTTATTACCTGTCTTGGCATCATCAAGCTACATCAGGAACATGGTTGCTTTCCCTATGGCTACCTGCTGCAGATATGGAGGATAAAGGATGGTAGCTGCTTTGCAAAGTGCCAAAATTCACTGAAATATGCTAACTTCCCATCAGCCTCTCCTCTGGTTGCTGCAAATGTTCAACAAGATCCCAGAGATCGAAAATAGTTGGTTCAGGCTGTTCCTATCAGCACAATTGTTGATTTGGTGTAGGAAGTGATTCTTGGAACTTCCATTTCCACCATCTTCCATGACATCACTCTCTCCATCCTCCAATTTTAAAGTTTATATATAAGTTGTTTAGCAATTTTTTAAATTGTTCCATTTTATGCTTAAACTTTTTTTTTTAATTTTTTTTTTTTTTGTCCTTTAGGTGAAGGTTTACAGAACAAATAGTTTCTTAGTAAATAGTCAGTACACATATCGTTTTATGACATTGGTTAACAACCCCACGCTATATCAGTACTCTTCCTTCTTGACCTTGAGGAAATTTTTTTTGGTGAAAATATACATAGCCAAAGTTACACCATTTCAAAAGTTTCTACATGTACAATTCAGTGACATCAATTACATTCTTCCAGTTGTACTGCTATTCTCACTATCCTTCTCCAAATTATTCCATCACCATTATCTTCAACTCACTGTCCCCTAGGCATCACATCAAACCTTTTGAGTTGTTGCTGTCAATATGCTCACACATTATGCTTAAACTTTTATGTCTGTGCCAATTATGCTACTAAATTTTATCCTAATGTAATACAAGTTTATGATGGAAAGACTTCTGTTGATCACCTATCATATATTTATCTAAAATATGTATATATATATATATATACATAAATATATTGAAATTACTTTTCTAAATTTTTCTGGGACCACAAGGCTCTAAGTTAACATTTTCTTTTCTGCATTGATACAAGTAACAATTAATTGAAATGATACAAATATACTAAACACTTCAATAAATGAAAATTAATCATATATATACATATATATTCTTAATGAGATAAATGAGGATTTGTTTCTATAAGTTCACATATTGATGAATGAATATTACAAATTGATAGAATAAGACAATATTAGCAGAAATTTATTTCTATTATTATTATAAATGTAAACATCATGGAAGTTTATATAAACAGCCAAAAAAAGAAAAAAATCAAACCCATTGCCATTGAGGCGATTCCAACTCATAGAGACCCTATAGGACAAAGTAGAACTGCCCCATAGGGTTTCCAAGGGGCAGCTGGTGGATTCAGACTGTCAACCTTTTGGTTAGCAGCTGAGCTTGTAACCACTATGCCACTAAGGCACCTTATATAAATAAGTGAATGGAATTGAAGATGTTTTATAATAGCCACATCAGCCAATTCTTTGTATTCCTTCTGACTTAAAAGCAAAATATTCTATTGTGATCTATCGGCAAATTTGCTTTTTTAAATTTTATTTTATTTTACTTTTGGTGAAAATATACACATCAAAACATGCTCCCATTTAACAATTTCTACACATATTGTTCAGTAACATTGGTTATGTTTTTCACATTGTGTCAATAGTCTCATTAATTCTGCTCTTATTTCACCCCCATTAATTTAGACTCAAACCAAACAAAGCTCATTGTCTTCAAGTCAATTCCAACATATAGCAATCCTACAGGACACAATAGAACTGCACCATAGGGTTTACAAGGCTGTAAATATTTATGGAAGAAGAATGTCACGTCTTTCTCCCATGGAGCAGCTGCTGTGTTTGGACCACTGACCTTTCAGTTAGCAGCTAAGGGCTTACTCACTGCACCAACAGGGCTCTGTAGTTTAAACTCACTGCCTCCTAAATTTCTCATCTATGCTTTAGAGTTACTGCTGTCTTTTTGGTCTCATAAAGATAATTTTTTTTTTTTTAAGCACAGTATTTAAGGATGACATTCTTTACTTTTTGAGCTAAACAGTTTTTTTTTTGTTTAAGGATGATTTGGGGGATAGTTTCATTTCAAGGTTTGGAGAATATTCCAGGGCAATAGTCTCTGGGGTTCCTCCAGTCTCACTGGGTCCAGTAGGTCTGGATTCTTTGGGAATTCAAAGTTCTGTTCCACATTTTTTTCTTTTCTTTCTGGATCCATCTATTGTGTCTCCAGTTGAAACATTCAATAATGTTAGCTGGGCACCATTCAGTCCTTCTGGTCTCAAGGTAGAAGAAGCAGTGGGTCATGGAGACTATTAGTCCTATAGTCTAGTTGCTTCTCTGATTCTTGGGTTTCCTTCTTCTTCTGTTGCTCCAGGAAAATAACAACCAATTGTTTCATCTTGATCAAGCACGTGCAAGTTTTTAAGATCCCAGACATTACTCACAAAACTGAATAGTAAAATAGAACTTTTAAAAACAGTATTATGCTAATTGACTGAATTATCCCACGAGATCAAGACCCTAATCCTTTAAAGAGAAAAAAAAAAATCTAGTCCCATGAGGTGTTTGGTTTTAAGAAGTATCAGAAGCTGTGGCACTTTTCTTGTTTTTTTTGGCAGGGTTTTGTTGTTGTTGTTCCAAAACTATATTTAACATAATATTTGCCAACCCATTCTTTTTCTTACGTACACTTAAGTAACGTCACTTATGTTAGTCAGGCTTTGCAGTTTTCATTTACATTCAGTGTCACTTTTGCCACGACCATCAACAAAAATTCACTACTACCTAGAGCATGATTCCCTCTCCCCCACCCATGGTAACCATTAATAATCGTTGGTCTCAAAGTATTTACCCATTCCTGTCATTGAATAAAACAAATTTAACTTTCATGATTTATCATCTGACCATTCAATTAGGTTTCACTTAAGTAAAAATAAAGAATTGGAAACCATTTGATTGCCAAATGATTTTATTTCCCAAATATTAGATCATTCACTATCTTAATTTTGGAGACTATGAGAAAAATAAATTATCAAGACTTACTCCAAAAATACTGGTATTTTTTATACATCTTTGTCAATATAATATTTACTTTCAACTTGTCCCATGCTTTAAATATATTTTTTATTAAAATCTCAGAGATACAGATATAGCCCATTCAATTTACATAAAATATCTGCCTTATAATATAAGCAAGCAAACCAAAGTTACTTTCTGATATAAAAGTCAGATTTTATTTGCCGTTACTGTTATGAATTGAATTAGGTCTTCCAAAAATATGTGTTGTAAATCCCACCCTGTAGGGGAGCCCTGGTGGCACAGTGGTTAAGCATTCAGCTGCTAACCGAAAGGCTCGCAGTTTGAATCCATCAGCCACTCCTTGGAAAGCTTATGGGGCAGTTCTACTCTGTCCTGTAGGGTCACTATGATCAGAATCAACTGGACAGCAATGGGTTAAGTTTTTTTTTTTCAAGTATATACCTGTTATATATGGGATTATTGTATGTTATATATTATTATTATATATGGAAATGGGATTTCTTTGTTACGTTAATGAGGCAGTATTACAGTAGGTTGTGCACAAATGGAGGGGGGAGATGCAAGCGACATGATTACCAAGGAAACTAGGAATAAAAGCTGAAAAGAAACAAGGACCCCCACCCCCACCCCTTCCAGGAACAAACACAGTCTTCTCCTAGAGCCTGAATTCAGACTTCTAACCTCCTAAACTGTGAGAAAATAAAGTTCTGTTTGATAAAGTCACTCACTTGTGGTATTTTTGTTACAGCAGCACTAGATAACTGAGACAATCATAAATAACCATTCGTATACATATTTCAAAAATATAAAAACGTTAAAAACTAAATTATGATAAGGTTTTTGAAAGAGACATTTTTAAAAGCAATAAGGATTAAAATTGTTGGATCTAATATAATCTATTATGCAGTTTTATAACTCAAAAGAGATAAATCAATGTGTTGTTTCTTATTACTTAATTTTTAATAATAAAATATAATATGTATCTAAGATTATTAGTTATTGATAAGGCAAATAGCATAAAAAGGCATGGTATTCCTTCATTAAATATGAGTATGTGTGTGTTTGCATATCAAATCCTGTTCTACTTTTGGGAATGACGTAAAAAAAAGTCATGTATTAAAATTAGGAAAAACTACATACTTTTGTTAATCATCATGCAACAAATTTTCCTATGTGTTTAATGAAATATATATGTACATAATATATATTTGAATTATATATATACATCCATATACATATACAAATAAAATATATATTATCTACAATACGTGTATAGTATAAACTAGACAATATATAACAATATATATTACATATGGCTGCTGAAAAGCAATTGGTCCAGAAGCTACAATGTAACTTTACTTTTGTTATTTATTTGTAGAAAATACCAAACATTTTATACAAAGTAAGATAAGGTTTGACTGCAATTGCAATGAATACTTATGGTTTTTAAATTAAAATTTTAACTATTTTATTGAATAATACACATCAAATCTAAAAAGTAGCCATGAATGTAGAGTAGTTAAAGTGGATGGAAGAAATGATTAAATAAAAAGCTGAACAGAAGATTTCAAGGGGCGGCTCAAGAAAACAAAGTAAAATATTATAATGAAATGTGCAAAGACCTGAAAATAGAAAACCAAAAGGGAAGAATACACTCGGCATTTCTCAAGCTGAGAGAACTGAAGGAAAGATTCAAACCTTGAGTTGCAGTAGTGAAGGATTCTATGGGCAAACTACTGTATGATGCAGGAAGCATCAAAAGAAGATGGCGTGAATACACAAAGTCACTGTACCAAAATAATTGGTCAACATTCAACCATTTCAGGAGATACCATATGATCAAGAACTGATGGTATTGAATGAAGAAGTCTAAGCTTCACTGAAGCCATTGGTGAAAAACAAGGCTCCAGGAACTGATGGAATACCATCTGAGATGTTTCAACAAATGGGTGCAGTGCTGGAGCTGCTCACTCATCTATGTCGAGAAATTTAGAAGACAGATATCTGGCCAATCACCTGGAAGAGATCCATATTTGTGCCCATTCCAAAGAAAGGTGATCCAACAGAATGCATAAATTATTGAAAAATATTATTAATATTACACACAAGTAGACTATTGCCAAAGATTTTTCAAAAGCAGTTGCAGTAGTACATTGACAAGGAACTGTCAGAAATTCAAGCTGGATTCAGACGAGGATGTGGAACACAGGATATCATTGTTGATGTCAGATGGATCTTGGATGAAAGCACAGAATACCAGAAAGATGTTTACCTGTTTTTTTGACTAAGCAAAGGGATTTGACTGTGTGGGTCATAAAAAATTATGGATAACTTTGAGAAGAATGGGAATTCCAGAACACTTAATTGTGCACATGTGGAAACTGTAGACGAACAGGCGGTAGTTTGAACAGAACAAGGGGATACTGCTGGGTTTAAAATCAGGAAAGGTGTGCATCAGCGTTGTAGTGTTTCACCATACTTATTCAATCTGTATGCTGAACAAATAATCTGAGAAGCTGGACTATATGAAGAAGAACATGGCATCAAGATTCGAGGAAGACTCATTAACATCCTGTGACATGCATATGACACAACCTTGCTTGTTGAAAACAAAGAGGACTTGAAGCACTTACTGATGAAAATCAAAGACTACAGCCTTCAGTGTGATTTGCACCTCAACATAAAATAAAAATTCTCACAACCGGACCAATAAGCAACATCATGATCAACGGAGAAAAGACTGAAGTTGTCAAGGATTTCATTTTACTTGGAGCCACAATTAATGCCTACGTAAGCATCAGTCAAGAAATAAAAGGATGTATTGCATTGCACAAATCTGCTGCAAAAGACTTCTTTAAAGTGTTGAAGAGTAAAGATGTCACTTTCAGGACTAAAGTACGCCTGACCCAAGCCATGACGTTTTCAATCGCCTTATATGCATGAGAAAGCTGGACAATGAATAAGGAAGGCTGAGAAGAATTGATGCCTTTGAATTATGGTGTTGGTGAAGAATATTGAATATACCATGGACTTCTGGAAGAATGGACAAGCCTGTCTTGGAAAAAGTACAGCCAGGGTGCTCCTTGGAAGCAAGGATTGTGTGACTCGTCTTACATACTTTGGACATGTTATCAGGAGGGACCAATCCCTGGAGAAGGACATCATGCTTGGTAAAGTAGAGGGTCAGTGAAAAAGAAGAAGTCCCTCAAGGAGATGAGATGGATTGACACAGTGGCTGCAACAATGGGCTCAAACACAGCAATGATTGTGAGGATGGTGCAGGACCAGGCAGTGTTTCCTTCTGTTGTACGTAGGGTCTCTATGAGTCAGAACCGACTCGATGGCTCCTAACAACAACAGTCATAATAGCTGAAAATAATTGTTTATATTTAAACGTGGAAAAAAAATCTAATGTTAAATGATCTTTACCCACGCTTTCTTTGTTTGCACTCATGGGTCTTTCCTTTAATATTAAAGCGTGTGCCGGTCACAGAATTGAAGAAGCTATACCATCAAATCAGGACTGTCATCTGTCAGTGTTCTCATCATCCCGTTCTTCACTATCTGAATTCATAACACACCAATAATGGTCAAAATATGTTGTTTCTAGTGATATGTTTTCATTGTTAACAGAATAGGTTCGTGTGATTTATTAAGTGGTTTTTAATACTGGCTTACGTTCTCTCTCTCCTACATTAAGAAGTATATTACTTCTCAGTGACCTAAATATATATTTAGAGGATGCTCTAAAGACAAAAACTCTGAAAAATCAACTCATTGAACTCCTCTCCTCCAGCTTCTGAGTCCTTCTTCACACCTTCTCAACCATTGACTCCATGGTCACACTCTACCTTAGACCTTGTCATTACCAATAACTGCAACTGCTTCATGATCTTTATTTTTCCTGTTCTGGCACCATCTCATGCTTTTTTCAGGTACACTTTTCTCTAGTCTCTCAGCTTCTACAGCTCTTGAACCTCAAAGGGGCCTCTGATTTTACTACTTCTTTTCCTTCCCTCGTCTGACTTAAATGCCATTGTATTCATGTTCAAGCCCCTTGTCCTTCTCCCCCTCCATTATACTTATTATTATTGTCATGTTTTTCCATTGGACTGTTACATTTTTTTCTCTAAAAGCAAATGTCTATTTTGCCTTTGCATCTATGTAACTGAATGTGGTTTGAGAAAGCACATAACTACAATGATCATTTTCAATTTTAGTTCATGAATACAGATTTCTAATGGGTCCTTTAAATCCCAGCTGATCATTCCATATTGCCTAGTTCGCTGATTGTTCAACTTTTCTGGAAAACTGTTTCACACCCACTTCTCATACTTATAACTCTGATTTGAGAAAATCTACATCAGAAAATGACCCTGGGAAAGAGAGTAGAGGGTGTTTTATGTGACAGAAAGGATCTTCTTTTGAATGCTGTTTTGTTGGCATTGATGAATCTTTGAAAGTTAAACCACATAGAGATTCAAAACATATAAAAAGAAAGTATCACTCTGGTTTTTACAGCCTTTTTTAGAATGAGAAAAATCTGTTGCTATTTAGCATTTCATATTTAGGCTTCCACATTGCCACCAGATTAATTTCCCTAAAATGCACATTCAACCAGGCCAGTTCTCTTTTTAAAAGGATGCAGTGACTTTACAGCACACGCCACATAAAGTGCTAGATCCTCAGATGAAGAGAAAAGGTTTTGTGCTCTCCATGCTCAGGCCCCTTCTCACCTATGAAGCATCACTTCTTCTCATTCACCAGGGAATCTTAATTTCTTGTAGTTTGCAACATGGAGTTTGATAATTCCCACCTATTATCCGGTGTATGACGGCTCTGGTAAGTTATTTAGTAAGGAAATGTCCCTTCTGGTCAAATCTTCAGTATGATCCTTCTCCAGATAGGAACTTTTGTAGCAAGAGGAGCTTTTATAATTGCATCAGAGCAGAGACTAATGCTTTTTCTCTGATTCAGACTGGAATAGCCAGAATAAGCATTTAAATTTGTCTTTCATCTGTTACAAAGATACAATTTTTGCTTTGAAAAATTATAAAGTATGGCTATTTTTGTGGGAGATTGTTCACTTTATTCACACAGTTTTTAAATTAAACTACTTCACAATATGGTTTTGAGATATACTGTACATATAGAAGAGTAAAGAAAAATAACTATTTTGTGGGAGATTATCCATTTATTAATATTGTTTTTAATTGTGAAAGACATCGAACGTTTGGAAGAGTAAAGAAAACATGAACATTTTAAAGATCAATTAGAACATTACTGAGACAACCATCAAAGTTGATAATTAACCAACACCTCAAGTGCCTCTCCCTCTGACCAGTATTGATCTTTGTTTCTTAATTTTCTTTAAATTTTTAGTTTCAACTGTGAATATTTAAATACATAGTATTTAGTTTAGCTGGAGTGAGCACTTTAAAAAATGAAATACTATAATAAGTATTCTCTTGTGTCAGTTTCTTTTGCTCAGCTTCATGTTACCGCATTAATCAACGTTGTCCCGTGTAGCTGTGGTTCACTCATTCTCACTGCTCTGTAGTGTTCCACTGCATGGATATGCCATAACTTACTCATGGTAATGGAAGTGCGGGTTGTTTCTAGTTTTTGGCTATGATGAATAGCTCTGTTATGAGCGTTTGTATATGTCTTTTTAGTAGAATATATGGATACATTTTTGCTTGTAGTTATTTTGGAGTGAAATTTTCTGGATCATAAAGCATGCATATGTTTAGCCTTAGCAGGTAGTGCCAAACAGTTCTCTAAGCTGTGGAACTAATTCCTACTCCCACAGAACAGTGTATGAGAATTCCAGTTCACAACATCCTCAAAACGACTTGCTATTATCTGTGTGTTCCATTTTGGTCATTATGGTGGGTGTGTAGTTGTATCACTTCGTGGTTTTAACGGAATTTTACTGCTGACTGTTTATAGACCATTTAGGTATCCTCTTTGGTGACGTTCCAGTTCAAATCTTTTGCAAATTTTTCTGCTGGGTTGATGCTGTCTCCAGTTGATTTTTCTATTGTATACCTATTTTAATTTTATTTAATTCAGCTCTTCTCTATATTACTTCCTTGTTTTTAATTTTTTTGGTTTGAATTAGCTATTTTTTACTTTGATTCTTGAAATGAAAGGTTATATCATTGGTTTTCAATCTTTTTTGTTTATACCGTATACTTTTTTTTTTCCTAAATACTGTTTAGGTGCATTCCACAATTTTTGATTTTTCATATTCATCCAGTGAAAAATATTTTCTAATTTCCACTGAGATCACTTTTGATCATACATTATTTACAAGTCTGCTGTTAAGATTGCAAATATTTAGGGATTTTCTCAACCTTCCATTCTTGATTTCTAGATTAACTCCACTGTAGTTAGAGATTTCAATCATTTTGAAATTTGTTGAGGCTTTGTATATTGCTATATTTCCCAGTTTATGGTCTATTTTGGTATATTTCCCATGTGCGTGTGAAAATCTGTATCTTACAGTTACTGAGTATAGTGTTCTGTAAACTGTCTCTTAGTTCAAACTAGTTAAGAATGTAGTTATTAACACTATTAATAAGGTTATCTATATATACACATATTATGTATAGTATAATCTAGTAACTCGTGTACGACAATTTGTATACATATATATATACAATTTCTTTGACTGATTTTTTAAGTCTGTTCTCTGTGTTAATCTGAGCTGTATAATTTTGGCTTTATCTACTTCTCTTTTTTTGTCAATTTTCTTTATACATTATAAATTATTGTTATTAGTGCATATAGATTGAGTATTGTCATATTTTTCTATTGGACTTATATTTTATGATATCATCCCTTAAATTTAAGTGATACATAAGACATATTTAAGTAATATCTCCTGCCTCCTCTGACTGATATTAATAAAGCCATATCAGCTTTCTTTGGGTTGTTGTTTGCATAGCATTCTTTTTTCCATTCTGTTACATTCAACCGATCTGTGGTTTTATAGCTAAAGTGGTATCTCACAAGCAGAATATACTTAGTTCTTGTTCTGTTGATATGTTATTAGTGTTAATTTCTTATTTGGAGTGTTTAGTCTATTTACATATAATAAAATTACTGATATAACCACCCCCCCCAAAGCCAAACCCACTGCTGTTGAGTACATTCTGACTCATAGTGACCGTATAGGACAGGGTAGAACTGCCCCACAGGATTTCTAAGACTGTAAATCTTTACAGAAGCAGACTGCCACATCTTTTTCCCACGGAGTAGCTGGTGGGCTTGAACCTTCTTCCACCTCTTGGCTAGTAATCAAGTGCTTTTAACTACCATGCCACCAGGACTCCTAATTTCTGATATAATTGAGTTTAATTCTTAGTGTTTGGTTTTTATTTGTTCCTTCTCTTCTTTGTTCTTAAGTTCCTCCTTAAATATTCCTTTTGGACTATTCAAGTATTTTGTTTCTAATTCCATTTATCTCATATTAGCACTCTATTTACATATTCTGCTGTTAATCTTTATTCATTATCCTATAGATGATGACATCTATCCTATTATGTTGTTGTTATTATTGTTAGGTGCCTTCAAGTCAGTCCCAACTCACAGCGACCCTATGTACAACAGAATGAAACACTGCCTGGTCCTGTGCCATCCTCATGATCATTGCCATGCTTTAGCCCATTCTTGCAGCCACTGAGTCAATCCATCTCCTGAGGTTCTTCCTCTTTTTTCGATGACCATCTACTTTACCAAGCATGATGTCCTTCTTTACGGACTGGTCCCTCCTGATAACATGTCCAAAATATATGAGATGAAGTCTCACCATCTTTGCTTTTAAGGAATATTCTGGTTGTACTTCTTCCAAGACAGATTTGTTCGTTCTTCCGGCAGTCCATAGTAGACAATATTTTTTGCCAACACCATAATTAAAAGGCATCACTTCTTCTTCCTTACTCATTGTCCAGCTTTCACATGTATATGAGGTGACTGAAAACACCATGGCTTAGGTCAGGTGCACCTTAGTTCTTAAGTGACATCTTCGTTTTTTTAACACTTTAAAGAGGTCTTTTGCAGCAGATTTGCCCAATGCAATGTGTCCTTTGATTTTTTGACTGCTGCTTCCATGGATGTTGATTGTAGATCCAAGTAAAATGAAATCCTTGACAACTTCAATCTTTTCTCTGTTGTTCATGATGTTGCTTATTGGTCCAGTTGTGAGGATTTTTGTTTTCTTTATGGTGAAGTGCAATTTGTCCTGAAGGCTGTGGTCTTTGATCTTCATCTGTAAGTGCTAAAAGTCCTCTTTGCTTTCAACAAGCAACGTTGTGTCATATTCATATCACAGGTTATTAATGAGTCTTCCTCCAATTTTAATGTCGAGTTCTTCATATATTCCCCCGTCTTGGGTCATTGCTCAGCATACAGTTTTAATAAGTATAGTGAAAGGATACAGCCCTGATGCACAGCTTTCTTGACTTTAAACCATGCAATATCCCCTTGTTCTGTTTGAATAATTGTCTCTTGGACTATGTACAGTTTCCACATGGGCACAATTAAGGGTTATGGAATTCCCATTCTTTGTAATGTTATCCATAATTTGTTATGATCTACATACCATTGGTTTTCAGACTTTTTTCTTTATAAATTATCCATTTTTTTCTGAATACCCTTTAGATGCATGCCACAATTTTTGATTTTTCATATTTTTGTTATAATCCAGTTAAAAATATTTTCTAATTTCCAGTGAGATCACTTTTGTCTTGTGTACTATTTACCAATCTCTTTGCATAGTCAGTAAAACACAGGTAAACGTCTTTCTGGTATTCTCTGCTTTCAGCCAAAATCCATCTGACATCAGCAGTGATATCCTTTGTTCCATGTCCTCTTTTGAATCTGGTTTGACTCTCTAGCAATTCTCTGTCAATGTACTGCTGCAATGATCTTTAGCAAAATTTTACTTGTGTGTGATATTAATGACATTGTTCGATAATTTCTTCATTCGGTTGAATCACCTTTCTTTGGAATGGGTACAAATACAGATTTCTTCCAATCGGTTGGCTAGGTAGCTGTCTTCTAAATTTCTTGGCATAGACCAGTGAGCACCTCCAGCACTGCATCTGTTTGTTGAAACATCTCGATTGGTATTCTGTCACTTCCGGGAGCCTTGTTTTTCACCAATGTCTTCAGTGCAGCTTGGACCTCTTCCTTCAGTACCATCAGTTCTTGATCATATGCTACCTCCTGAAATGTTTGCAAGTAGACCAAGTGTTTTTGGTATGGTGACTGTGTATTCCTTCCCTGTTCATCTCATGCTTCCTGTGTCATTCAGTATTTTGCCCACAGACTCTTTCACTACTGCAACTCAAGGCTTGAATTTTTTCTTCAGTTCTTTCAGCTTGAGAAATGCTGTGTGTTCTTTCCTTTTAGTTTTTCATCTCCAGGTTTTTCCACATGTCATTATAATACTTTACTTTGTCTTCTCGAGCTGCCCTTTGCAATCTCTGTTCAGCCCTTTTACTTCATCATTTCTTCCTTTCAATTTAGCTACTCTATGTTCAAGACCAAGTTTCAGAGTCTCTTCTGATATCTGTTTTGGTCTTTTCTTTCTTTCCTGTCTTTTTAATGACCTCTTGCTTTATTCATGTGTGAAGTCCTTGATGTCATTCCACAACTTGTCTGGTCTTCGGTCATTAGTGTTTAATGTGTCAAATCTCTTCTTGAGATTGTCTCTAAGTTCAGGTGGGATATACTCGAGGTTGTATTTTGACTTCATGGACTTGTTCTAATTTTCTTCAGCTTCAACCTGAATTTGCTTAGGAGCAATTGATGGTCTGTTTTGCAGTCGGCCTGTGGCTTTTTTCTGACTGATGATATTGAGTTTTTCCATTGTCTCTTTCCACAGATGTAATCGCTTTAATTCCTGTGTATTCCACCTGACAAGGTCCACGTGTATAGTTGGTGTCGTTTCTATCACCAAGGCCATGTTTTCCAACTACTGACCCTTCTTCGTTTCCAACTTCGTGTTCCAAACACTAGTAATTATTAATGCATCTTGATTGCATGTTTGATCAATTTCATTCTGCAGAAGTTGGTAAAAATCTGCAATTTCCTCATCTTTGGCCTTAGTGGTTGGTGTGTAAATTTGACTAATAGTTGTATTAACTGGTCTTCCTTGTGGACATACAGATATTATCCTATCACTGACAGCATTGTACTTCAGCATAGATCTTGAAATGTTCTTTTTGATGATGAATGTGATGCCATTCCTTTTAGATTTGTCGTTCCTGTCATAGTAGCCCATATTATTGTCTAGTTAAAAATGGCCAATAGCAGTCCATTTCAGCTCACTAATGCCTAGGATATCATGTTTCTGTGTTCCATTTCAAATGTAATGCATCCTATTATAGTCTAGATAAAATATGTGATTTTCTCACTTTCTGAACAATGCAAAAGACCTGTAACAGTTTAACTCCCTTCATCCTCTCTTGTCTTCTTGGTGATAAAGCCCGTTGCTGTTGAGTTGATTCCGAGCCATAGTGACCCTATAGGACAGAGTAGAAGTACCCTATAGGGTTTCCAAACAGCAGCTGGTGGATTTGAAATGCTGACATTCAGTGATAGTTAATATTTATTGTACTTTCACACACATTTGAAAATTCGTTTAAAGTACTGTTGATTTAAGTAGTTAATATTCATATCTGGAATCATTTTCAACCAGCTTAGGAATTTCCTTCAGTATTTCTAAAGGTCTGCACCAAAATAATTCTCTTATGTTTTGTCTGCTTAAAACGTCTTTATTTCTCATTCATTTCTTTATTTTATTTTATTGTACTTCAGACGAAGGCTTACAGAACAAATAGTTTCTCATGAAACAATAGTACACATGTTGTTTTATGACATTGGTTAACAACCCCACAACATATTAAACCTCTAAATTCTCAACTTTTTTTTTTTTTTGGTGAAAATACACATAGCCAAAGATACACCATTTCAAAAATTTCTACGTACACAGTTCAGTGACATTGACTACGCTCTTCCAATTGTGCTGTTATTCTCACTTACGATGAAGACTTACAGAACAAAATAGTTTCTCATTTAACAGTTACCACAAATGTTGCCCTATGACAATGGTTAACAATCTCACAACACATCAACAATATCCTTGCTCAAACTTGGGTTCCCTGTCACCAGCTTCCTTGTCCCCTTCTGCCTTCTGGCCCTTGTCACTGGACTCCAGTACCTCGTTAGTCTCATTTGGTTTTAAGAGGCTGTCCACTCCCAGGCTAAACAGGGAACCTCGGAGGTAACTTCACCACTGAGCTAAAAGGGTGTCTGGGGGCCATACTCTCGAGGATTCTCCAGTCTCCTTTAGGTCAGTAAATCTGGTCTTTTTTTTTTTTTTGTGAGTTAGAATTATGCTCTACATCCTTCTCCAGCTCTGTCCAGAACCCTCTGTTGTGATCCTGGTCAGAGCAGTCAGTGGCAGTAGCCGGGCACCATCTAGCTGTACGGGACTCAGTCCGGTGGAGGACTTGATAGCTGTGGACAATTAGTCCTTCGGACTTATCTTTTCCTTGTATCCTGTTCTCTTCATTCTCCCTTGCTCCCGAAGGGATGAGACCAGTGGAGTATCTTAGATGGCCGCTCACAGGCTTTTAAGACCCCAGACACTACTCACCAAGGTAGAATGTAGAGCATTGTCTTTATAAGCTGTGTCATGCCAGTTGAGCTAGATGTTCCCTGAGACCATGGTCCCCAGAGCCCTCCGCCCAGCAACTCAGTCCCTCAGGGAGTTTGGATGTGTCTATGGGGCCTCCATGACATTTCCTTGTACAAGTTGTGATAATTTCCCCTGTATTGTGTACTGTCTCACCCTTCACCCAAGATACCACTTATCTATTGCCTATTTAGTATTTCCACCCCACCCCTCCCATCCCTGGAAACCAACAAAGATTGTTACATTTTGCGTGTGAACTTTTTCATGGGTTTTTACAATAGAGGTCTCATACAATATTTGTCCTTTTGTGATTGACTTATTTCACTCAGCATAATGTCCTCCAGTTTCATCCATGTTATGAGATGGTTCACAGATTCATTGTTGTTCTTTCTCGTTGCATAGTACTCCATTGTGTGTATGTACCATAGTTTGTTTATCCATTCATCTGTTGATGGGCACCTACGTTGTTTCCATCATTTTGCTATTGTGAACAATGCTGCCATGAACATAGGTGTGCATATGTCTATTCAAGTGATGACCCTTATTTCTCTAGGATATATTCCTAGGAGTGGGATTGCTGGATCGAATGGTATGTTTATTTCTAGCTTTCTAAGGAAGTGCCATATTATTTTCCAAAATGGTTGTATCATCTTGCATTCCCACCAGCAGTGCATAAGAGTTCCAATCTCCCCGCAGCCCCTCCAACATTTATTATTTCCAGTGTTTTTGATTCGTGCCAGTAATGGCAAGGTGAGATGGTATCTCAATGTGGTTTTAATTTGCATTTCTCTAATGGCTAGTGATCGCAAGCGTTTCCTCATGTGTCTGTTGGCCATTTGAATGTCTTCTTTGGTGAAATGTCTGTTCATTTCCTTTGCCCATTTTTAATAGGATTATTTGTCTTTTTGTTGTAGAGGTGTTGGATTTTCTTGTAGATTATGGAGATTAGACCTTTGTCTGACTTGTACTGTCCAAAAATGTTTTCCCAGTCTGTAGGTTCTCTTTTTACTCTTTTAGTGAAGTCTTTTGACGAGCATAGGTGTTTGATTTTTAGGAGATCCCAGTTATCTAGCTTATCTATTGGGTTTTGTGCGTTGATGGCTATGGTTTGTATCCTGTTAATGCCATGTATTAAGGCCTGAAGTGTTGGTCCTATTTTTTCTTCTATGAACTTGATAGTTTTAGGCTTTATATTCAGGTCTTTGATCCATTTTGAAGTAGTTTTTGTATACGGTGTGAGGTATGGGTCCTGTTTCATTTTTTGCAAATGGATATCCAGTTTTGCCAGCACCATTTGTTAAAAAGACTGTCTTTTCCCCATTTGATGGACTTCGGGCCCGTGTTGAAGATCAGGTGACCGTAGTTGGATAGATTTACATCTGGGTTCTCAATTCTGTTCCATTGGTCAATGTATCTGTCATTGTACCAGTACCAGGCTGTTTTGACTACTGTAGCTGTATAGTAGGTTCTCAAGTCAGGTAGTGTGAGTCCTCCAACTTTATTCTTCTTCTTCAGTAGTGCTTTACTTATTCGGGGCTTCTTCCCTTTCCGTATAAAGTTAATGATTAGTTTTTTCATCTCTTTGAAGAATGTTGTTGGTATTTGGATCAGGATTGCGTTGTATTTGTAAATTGCTTTGGGTAGAATTGACATTTTCACAATGTTGAGTCTGCCTATCCATGAGCATGGTGTGCTTTTCCATTTATGTAGATCCCTTTGGGTTTCATGCAGTACTGTTTTATAGTTTTCTTTGTATAGGTCTTTACATCCCTGGTCAGATTTATTCCTAAGTATTTTATCTTTTTAGGGGCTATTGAAAATTGTATTGATTTCCTGATTTCCTTTTGATCGTTCTCCTTACTGGTATATAGGAATCCAACTGATTTTTGAATGTTTATCTTGTATCCTGCTACTCTGCTGAATCTTTCTGTTACTTCCAGTAGATTTCTCGTGGAGTCTTTAGGGTTTTCTATGATAGTATCATATCATCTGCAAACAGGGACAGTTTAACTTCTTCATTACCAATTTGGATGCTCTTTATTTCTTTTTCTTGCCTTATTGCTCTAGCTAGAACTTCCAGCACAATGTTAAATAGGAGTGGTGATAAAGGGCATCCTTGTCTTGTTCCTGCTTTCAAGGGGAATGTTTTCAGCCTCTCTCCATTAAGAATGATGTTGGATGTTGGTTTTGCAGAGATGCCCTTTATTATGTTGAGAAATTTCCCTTCTATACCTATTTTATTGAGAGTTTTTATAAGGAATGGGTGTTAGACTTTGTCAAATGCCTTTTCTGTGTCAGTTGAGATGATCATGTGATTCTTTTCTTTCCTTTTATTTATGTGGTGGATTACATTGATTGATTTTCTAACGTTGAACCATCCTTGCATACCTTGTATGAATCCTGCTTGGTCGTGGTGTATTATTTTGTTGATATGATGCTGAATTCTATTGGCTAGAATTTTGTTCAGAATTTTTGCATCTATATTCATGAGAGATATTGGTCTGTAATTTTCTTTTTTTGTGACATCTTTGCCTGGTTTTGGTATCAGTGTTACCCTGGCTTCATAGAATGAATTTGGAAGTGTTGCTTCCTCTTCTATGCTCTGAAATAGCTTGAGTAGAACTGGTACAAGCTCCTCTGTAAATGTTTTGTAGATTTCTCCAGTGAAGCCATCTGGGCCAGACCTTTTTTTGGTTGGGAGTTTTTTTATTACCTTTTCAATCTCTTCTCTTGTTATGGGTCTGTTCAGATTTTCAACATCACTTTGTTGTAGTTTGGGTAGGCCGTGTGTTTCTAGAAATTTATCCATTTCCTCTAGGTTTTCCAATTTGTTGGAGTATAGTTTTTCGTACTATTCTGTTATAATCCTTTTTATTTCAGTTGGGTCTGTTGTAATGTCCCCCATTTCATTTCTTATTTGGGTTATTTGCATCCTCTCCTGTTTTTCTTTTGTCAGTCTGGCCAGTGGTTTGTCGATTTTGTTGATTCTTTCAAAGAACCAACTTTTGGTTTTGTTGATTCTTTCTATTGTTTTTCTGTTCTCTATTTCATCTATTTCTGCTCTGTCCTTTACTATTTCCTGTCTTCCGGTGTTTGTGGGCTTTTTTTTGATGTTCTCTTTCTATTTGTTTGAGTTCTGTAGTTAATGTTTTGATTTTGTCCCTTCTTTTTTGATATGTGCATCTATTGTTATAAATTATCCTCTGAAGACTGCCTTTGCTGTGTCCCAATGATTTTGGTATGATGTGTTTTCATTCTCATTTGATTCTAGGAATTTTTGGATTCCATCTCTGATTTCTTCTATTACCCACTGATGTGTAAGCAGGGTATTATTCAGTTTCCATGTAGTTTTTTTTTTTTCCTTGTTCTTTCTATTGTTAATTTCTACCTTGATGGCATTGTGGTTAGAGAATATACTTTGAATTATCTCAATGTTTTGGATCTTGTTGAGGATTGCTCTGTGGCCTAAGATGTGGTCTATTCTGGAGAACATTCCATGTGCATTGGAAAAGAATGTGTAGTTTGTAGCAGTTTCATGGAGTGATCTACATATGTCTATGAGGTCAAGCTGGCTGATTGTGACCTTTAGGTCTTCTGTATCTTTGTTGAGTTTCTTCTTAGTTGTTCTGTCCTTTACTGAGAGTGGTGTGTTGAAGTCCCCTACTATTATTGTGGAACTGTCAGTTTCTCTTTTCAGTGTTGTTAGGGTTTGTTTTATGTATTTCAGAGCCCTGTCATTGCTTGCGTAGATGTTTATTATGGTTATGTCTTCATGATGGATCATCCCCTTCATCATTATATAGTGTCCTTCTTTGTCTTTTATGGTAGAATTTGTTTTAAAGTCTTTTTCATCTAAGATTAGAATTGCCACTCATGCTCTTTTTTGGTAGTTGTTAGCTTGATAGATTTTTTTTCCAACCTTTGACTGTTAATAAATTCACATCTTTGTTTCTAAGGTGTGTCTCTTGTAGACAGCATATTGATGGAACCTGTTTTCTTATCCATTCTGTCACTCTCCGTCTCTTTATGGGTGCATAGAGTCCATCTACATTCGGTGTAATTATTGATAGATGTGAGTTTGTTTCTGTCATTTTGTAGTGCTTTTCTTTGCAGTGCTGAAGTTTTCTTTGTTCTTCTTACTCTCTTGTGCTGAGTTACTTTTGTTTCTGGATTTGTTTTTCATTACTTTTATTTTTGTAGGTTTTGTTTTTGCAGAGACTTTATGTTTTTCCTCTTTTTTAAATGAGTATGTCTGTTAGCTTTCTTTGTTGTTACCGTGAATTTTACGCTTATCTTGCTAAGTTTGAAGCAGTCTACCATTACTTGGTATCGCCTTGCCTTCCTCTCCATTAGAATGTTCTATACCCATGCTGTTTATTCCTTTTTGATTGTTTTGATGTTGTTGTCATTTACTGACTAACTTCTCTGATTCCCTGTTGTATTTCTTTTGGTTTTGGATAGTCCTCAAGAGTTCATTTCCTAGATTGGTATCTGGCTGGTACGATCCTGCGTCCTAGATTCTGCCTGTGAGCTGAAGCTGTTTGTCCTCCGAGTTAAGAACTCCCTTTAATAATTCTTGTAAGTTTGGTTTGAAGTTTACATATACCCTTAATTTCTGTTTATCTGGAAATGACTTAATTTTACCATCAAATTTGAACGAGAGTTTTGCAGGATATATTATTCTTTGCTGGCAGTTTTTTTCTTTCCAGATTTTATATATGTCATCCCATTGCCTTCTTGCCTGCATGGTTTCTGCGGAATAATCTGAGCTTAGTCTTATTGCTTCTCCTCTGTATGTGAGTTCTTGTTTTTCACGAGCTGCTCTCAGGATTCTTTGTTTGTCTTTGGTTTTGGTGAGTGTGAATATGATATGCCTTGGTGATTTTCTTTTGGTGTCTCTTCTATATGGGGTTGGTTGAGCTTCTAGGATGGCCAGCTTTTCATCTTTCATGATATTGGGGAAGTTTTCTGTCAGCAGTTCTTCAAGGATCCTCTGTGTGTTTTCTGTTTTCTCCCCCTGTTCTGGAGTTCCAATCACTCGAAAATTTTTGTTTTGATCATGTCCCACATAACTCTCAGTGTCTTCAGTTTTCTTTGTTCTTTTTTCTGAGTTTTCCTCAAGCTGAGTTGTATCCAAGTGTTTGTCTTCAATTCCACTGATCCTGTCTTCCACCGTTTCAAATCTGCTTCTCAGCCCTTCTATGACACCGTCCGTTTCTGAAATCTTGTTGTTTATCTTTTGGATTTCTAATTGTTGTCTTTGTATAATTTCTAGTTGTGAATTTATTTTGGCATTTTGTTCCTGCATTATTTTCCTGAATTCTTCCAATTTTTTGTCTGTATTGTCCATGAATTTGTCTATTTTTTCCTTAAGTTTGTCAGCTTTTTGCCTCAGTTCTTTGAGAATTCTGAGTATTAGAGATTTGAATTCCCTATAAGGAGTTCTAGTGCATTTTCTTCCACAGGAGAGTCATCTGATGTTTTATTTTGGATGCCTACTGGAACCATCCTGTCTTGTTTTTGTAAATGTTTGATATTGTCTGCTGTCTTTGGGGCATTCAGTAGTTATTTTTTCGTTTATTGCCTGTAGATTTGTTTGTTTCATCTCTCTTTTTTTTTTTTAATTTGACTATGTCTGAGCAGGCGAACTGTGTGTTCTTTGTAGTTAGCTCATCTGAGGGCACAATACTTTTCTCCTGCTTCTCCAATTGGCAGCGTCAGTCACTTAGACATGGTTTGGCAGGGAAAGTCTAGCTGAAGCAGAGTTTCTGAGATGGGTTGTTTATGGCACTTACTACAGCCACCAGAGAAAGTTGGTAATCAGTGCAGGGCAGGTTCCAGTAGGCCATGCCTGTACTGCTTGGTGGTGTGATGTCAAGCGCACAGTGCAGGTAGGCAGAATGCAGTGGGGAGATTGTTATGTGTGGTGCTATGATGGATATGGGAGAGAGGAGAGAAGAACAGGAGCAAAAAACATACAAACAATCAAAAAAGATTTCTAGGGTAGCTTCTAATTGGAGTGGAGAGATGAGAGACTATGAAATGGAGAAAAACAGAAAGGGAAGAGGAAGAAAAGAAAAGAATGAATAAATAAAAATCAGAAAGGTTAAAGAACCACAAAGTTCCCAGGGATCCCACCAGTGCAGGTATGAGGCCTGGGGAAGTCGCTCTCAGGTGTTGCAGTACAGCCTGGCTAGAAGGCGTAGAGGTATACAATGCCAGGTATTCAGGGAACAGAAGGAGAAGGAAGATATAGAGAGATGAGAAACTGAGCAATGAAGAAAGACAAAAAGGAAAAAAGAGGGAAAAGAAAACAAAACACGTTAAAAAAAAAAGAAAAAGAACAAGAAAGGCCCCCAAAAAACAGAAAAAAAAAACAAAACCCAATGAAAAAAGCAATGCCCTCAGGGATCGTTTTGCACATCTGTGTCAGCCGAGGGGGAGCCTCCTTGCCACCCAGCTCTGCCTGGCCAGAAAGGGCTCCCAACTCAAGAAAAGGAAAAGAAAACAAAGAAACAATTCAAAACAAACAAACGAACAAAAGCCCCGGGATCCCACCAGTGTGGCAGCCCAGACTGGGAAGCATCTCCACACTCGAACGGAGCTCCACAGCCGCTCAGGAAAAAGCAAAGATGGCACACGGAGCCAAGTATGCTAGCAAAAAGAAGGCGAGGTGTTGAGAGGCAAGGAAGGAATCAAAAGAAGCATGAAAAAAAAAGCAACACTAGCAGCCAACAAATGGCACTCAGAGAGCCAGCTCGTGCGGGCTGCTGTTTCTGGACAAGACTGTGTCCGCAGGAAGCAGAGGGGACCAAGTGTGGGTGAAGAAGGGTAGGGAGTGGGAAAGCGTATATCACAAATTACCAGAGCTCTGCAGCCCCTCAGGAAGAAGCAAAGATGGCACACGGAGCCAAGTACTCTAGCAAAAGGATGGGGAGCTGGCAAGAGGCAAGGAAGAGAAATCAAAAGAAGTAGGAAAAAAAAAAGCAACACTTGCAGCCAACAAATGACACTCAGAGAGCCACCCATTCGGGTGTGTGGAATCCAAGCAGCTGGTGTTTCCCTGTCAAGAGATTGTGGCTGTGGGAAGCAGAGGAGGCTGAGTCAGGGTGAAGAAGGGTGGGTAGTGGGAAAGCATATATTGCCAATTACGGGTTGTTTTGTCTCCTGCTGGAGCTCCATGAGGATGCTTTCTCATACCCCCTGTTTGCTGGTCTCTGATAGGAGTCCAAGATGGCGGATCCGTGCTGTGTTAGCTGGTAAGGGACCTCTGCATGAATCTCTCCTTGCTCTCTGTTCTCTGTCAGTTTTGTCACTCCAGTAGGTGCTTGGCTGAGTTCTTTATCTCTTCATTTGATGTTTTAGGGTTTCAGGATTGTTGTATTCTCTGTTTGGCTTAGTTTTTCTGATCTTTGCTGTGGAGGGACGGCATGGTGCTTCTGCCTAGAGCGCCATTTTGCCGGATTCCTCTGAAGCTAGAACTTTTAAGTGATGAACTTGGATATTTGGCTGATGAGATTTCTAAGCAAGACCTTAAAGGGACCATGTGGTTTCTCCTTGCACCTTATAGTAAAATGTGAGAGGAAAAAGATGGACTTAAAAATGACCTGTGCAAAATGAAACCAGAACTTAAAGATTTGGAAAATTCTGTTGTACAAAACTAAGGACATGTTCCCTAAAAACTCACCAAGGACTTGGTGACTTAGTCTTTTTCTAAGGAGATTAAGCCTGTGACTGATGGATCTAACCAACTTCCACAGCAAAAACCCATCATCTTAGACTGAAGGGGACAGGCACAAGACAAAAGGAAAGAAAGTTGTCTGCCTCTTGGAATTCTACAGACAGGAAACAGGTCAAAGGAGCTACACCTGTTGTCCTCCAAGAAAAGAAAAGGACAATCCTTGGAGCAGCTCAGAGATCAGCAGAACTGTTAGAAGGAGCATGGGAAGCAGAGCCTTCTTGGTTTCAAAGAGTGTGGTTACAGTCTCCTGGCTCTCAAAGGGTAGGGCCACAGCCTCCTAGGTTTCAAAGAGTTGGATCTTTGCCAACTTCTTTCTGGAGTGTGAGACTTCCATTAAGGTCTGCCAGGGGAATGGGGCTGCCACCCAAAGCTGAATGGGTGGGACTGGAATGCCCAAGGGACATAAGAACAGGATCTGCTGGTGCCGAGTGGTGGGGTCGCCACTCAGATGGACTAGGAGAATGAGGCTGTCCAGAGCCAAGGGGAAGAGTTGCTATTCCAATAGGCCTGGAGGGTGAGGATGAAGCCTAGGGCTGAGTAGTATCCGCCCAGTAGTATCCACCCAGAACCCAGAAAGCATGGCCAACACTAAGAGTCTGGATGGCAGTGCCATTGCCAAGATGGTCTCAGAGAACAGAAGATTATTTTCAAACACTGAGAGCTAATGTAGTGTATTCTTCTGGGTTTTGGACTTGCTTGGTGCCTGTTATCTCTTCTTTTCCTCCAGTTTCTCCCATTTGTAATGGAAATATCTACCTTGTACCTGTTATACCACTGCAGTTTGGAAGCAGATATCTTGTACATTTCACAGATTCACAGATGTAGAGAAATTTTGTCCCTAGATGGAATATGCCTAAAGTCTCATCCATATTTGATTTTGATGATTCAGAAGATGAGATTTTGGACTTGGAGTTGATTTAAGACTTTTGGGATGATGTGATGGGGTAAACATGTTTTGCATATGGCAAGGACATGATTTTTGGGGGGCCAAAGGGCAGAATGTTATGGATTGAATTGTGTCCCTCAAAAATAACTATTGTAAATCCTAACTTCTAGGCTGGTGGTTATAATCCTATTTGAGAATGGGTTGTCTTTGTTATACTAATGGAACAAGATTACTGTAGGATGTGTCTTAAATCAATCTCTTTTGAGATAAAAAAGATATTAAACAAGCAAGCGAGAGAAGCAGAGATGGGGGCAGAGAGGATGCCAAGCCACGTGAAAATCATCCAGGAACAGAAGCTCAAAGAGACCATTACCATTCTCCAGAGCCAGCAGAGAGAGTCTTCCCCTAGAGCTGGCACTCTGAATTCAGATTTCTGGCCTCCTAAACGGTAAGAAAATAAACTTGTTTGTTAAAGCTACCCACTTGTGGTGTTTCTGTTATAGCAGCACTAGATAACTAAGACACCTATGGAGCAGTTCTATTCTGTCACATAGTGTCACCGTAAGTCTAAATTAACTCCATGGCACCACCCAACAACTGCAGCTGTCTTATACAGATATGTGGTAGTCAGGCAACTGAAACAAATTCAGGGCATAGTCAGGAAATTAGTTCTACAACTTGCAAGAAAGTGCCCACTTAATGACTTTTCTAGTATGTGAAACATGGATTGCAAATATTTCATGCTTCAGGGTGTGTTGGTATTGCTCTCAGGGATCCTATTGAATAATCTGGGAACTACTGTATTTTATGCAAGTAATGCACACTTTCTATATTTGCTTACCAACCGCACCCTCCCCCCCCACGGTGGATTTTCATAAGTGCTGCTATGCCAATTTTTTTCACATGTTGCTGTAAAAAAAATTCAGCATAGTGCACTTACAAAAAATACCTCACTGGGCAGGGGGGGCACAGTTGGCAAACAAATGTCGAAGGCGTGTGTTATTTGCTTAAAAAATAAAGTGTAGCCAGAGAAAAAAGTGAAAAACCAAGACTAAACTTGATGGACTGAAAATCAGAAATTTAAAGAGCTACTTATTGGTTCACTGGAACTAGACTGATATCCAGAAGGTGACATTTAAATTGCTTTGTGACAATTTTAGTTAAGAGTATGTCTAGTGTTTTGTAAAGTGGATAAATACTTCATCAGAAATTAAGTAACAATGTATTTCTTTGAGTAATTTGCATTTATATAACATTTATAAGTGAGTAATAGAAACTGGAATTATAGGTGAAAAATAACAGCATGCATTGTATCAAATCTCTAAAGTGGACATTGTGTCTGAAATGTATAGGGAATTTGATACAATTCAATAAAGAGAACTGGATAAATGGCAGAATACTAATACCTCTGATGTTTAAAATTTACACTTGGAATACCATCACCACTAATTCTGTTTTACTAATTTTAAACAGAGTTGGCACACTTTTTAAATATAAATGAAAATTTATAGATTATCAAATCCATTCTTTTCAAATATTGCTGCTTATGGAATAAAATTTTACTTCTTATGTTTATTACAGACAAAAAATCTGACTTCATATCCTTGATTTCATCAGCCCTTTCACCTCCTCTACATTTCAGTCATCCTCCAGTTTGAATAGACTAAAGAATGCATTACCATTTGAAAGTGTTCCACATTTAGTATATCAGCCTCGATATGGCAAAAGTTTTAGTGGTCTGAATAGAAGATCAAACCAGCCACGACATTCCCTTAAGACAAAGCCTAATCCAGAGCAAGGCCCTAACTCTCTTCAATTCTATGAAGGCTGAGCGAGGTGAGGAAGCTGCGGGAGAAAAGTCTGAAGCTAGCAAAGATTGGTTCATGAGGTTTAGGGAAAGAAGCCATCTCCATAACATAATAGTGCAAGGTGAAGCAGCAAGTGCTGACGTAGAAGCTACAGCAAGTTATCCAGAAGATCTAGCTAAGATAATTGATGAAAGTGGCTTAACAACAAATTTTCAGTGTAGACCAAACAACCTTATATTGGAGGAATACGCCATCTAGGACTTTCATAGCTAGAGAACAGAAGTCAATGCCTGGCTTCAAAGGACAGGCTGACTCTCTTTTTAGGGGTAAATGCAGCTGGTGACTTTAAGTTGAAGACAATGCTCATTTACCATCCCAAAAATCCTAGGGTCCTTAAGAATTATGCTAAATCTACTCTGCCTGTGCTCTATAAACAGAACAACAAAGCCTGGATGACAGCACATCTGTTAACAACATGGTTTAATGAATATTTTAAGCCCACTGTTGAGACCAACTGCTCAGAAAAAAAGACTCCTTTCAAAATATTACTGCTCATTGAAAATGCACCTGGTCGCTCAAGAGGTCTGATGGAGATGTACAAAGAGCTTAATGTTGTTTTCATGTCAGCTAACATAACATCCATTCTGCAGCCCACAGATCAAGGAGTAATTTTGATTTTAAGGTCTTATTATTTAAGAAATACATTTGGTAAGCTATAGCTGGCATAGACGGTGATTACTCTGATGGATCTGGGCAAAGTAAATTGAAAACCTTCTGGAAAGGATTCACCATTCTAGATGTCATTAAGAACATTTGTGATTCATGGGAGGAGGTCAAAATATCAACATTAACAGAAGTTTGGAAGAAGTTGATTCTAACCCTCATGGATGACTTTGAGGGGTTCAAGACTTCAGTGGAGGAAGTAACTGCAGATGTGGTGGAAATAGCAAGAGAACTAGAATTAGAAGTGGAGCCTGAAGATGTGACTGAAATGCTACAATCTCATGATAAAACTTTAACAGATGAGGAGTTGCATCTTACAGATGAGCAAAAAAAGTGGTTTCTTGAGATGGAATCTACTGGTGAAAATGCTGTGAGCATTGTTGAAATGACAAAAAAGTATTTAAAATATTACATAAACTTAGTTGATAAAGCAGTGGCAGGGTTTGAGAGGACTGACTCCAAATTTGAAAGAAGTTCTACTGCAGGTAAAACACTATCAAACAGCATCACACGCTACAGAGAAATCTTTCATGAAAGGAAGAGTCAATCAATGCAGCAAACTTTACTGTTGTCTAATCTTCAGAAATTGCCACAAACACCCTAACCGTCAGCAACCACCACCCTGATCAGTCAGCAGTCATCAACATCAAGGCAAGACTCTCCATCAGCAAAAAGATTATGAAGGCTCAGGTGATGGTTAGCATTTTTTTAGCAATAAAATATTTTTGTACTTTTTTTTAGACATAGTGCTATTGCACACTTAATAGACTACAGTACAGTGTAAACATAACTTTTATAGGCACTGGGAAACCAAAAAATTCCTGTGACTTGTTTTATTGTGATATTCGCTCATTGTGGTGGTCTGGAATCGAACCCACAATATCTCCTAAGTATGCCTGTACTATTAGGTAAATAATATTTTAACTGATAAACAAAAAATATCATGCAACTCCATTTATAAAATGTATATAAAAATCCTGAATAACTATATAGATAATATAGTATTAAGCATTCAACTTAACTACTATCTTTCTTCTATGAAATGTCTATAAACCTGATTATAGCTGTGTACTACTGCTCATCCTTGGTGTGAAGAGGAATTGTTGGGACACAAGTGGAATTTGGAACTGGATCATGGAAATGTGAGGAAGTATATTATATATATCCCAATATTTATAGGGACTACCTATTGACGGTTATTTTCTGTATCATTGAGTCCCATTTAACAATTGTTACCGTAGTTGATAACAATCTTTGCATATGAATATCCCGTACCTACTAGCAGATGGGAAATTACATGGAATGAACATAAGCTTGACAATTGGAGCTGGGTTTGAATTCTGACTATGCTACTTTCTAGTTATTTAAACTTAATTTTTTAATAAAAATTAGAAGATTTACTGAAAATGCATAACAAGTAAGATACCATGTGAAAGCATTTCTATAGCACAGAGCCTGGTGTATAGACTGTGTCCATAAGCATTCTTTTACTTTTTCCTTGAAGACAGAGTGTTATACTTCTTTTACTTTTTCTCTGAAGACAGAGTGTTATACTTCCTTTGATTCCTTCCTGTTTCTCAGAGAGACAAGCACCCAAGAAACTCTGAATAAATGTTTGCTACAATTGAGGGTGACGATACGTTTAATTAAGAGTATACAATAAATCAAAGAAATTGCCATGCGTGTCTTTTAACATTAAGAGAGAAATAGTGGAAAATCTATATTTTATCAATATGCAATTATGATATATATGGGATCAGAAATACTTCAAAATTCTGATTTATTATATTTTTTCTCAAAAGATAGTTCAACACAGGGAATTTACATACCATCTAGAAATGTGATTTTAGAAAATCTGTTTTTCTTTAATTTCATCTAAAAATAGATAGGATAAATGTTTGAAATATATAGCTTTAAACAGAGATACAGAGAGATTAAAGCATTTTATTTCAAAACATGATTCGCGGCTACCTTCTAACTGGTCCCCACCTCTAGTTCATGCACGATCTAAATGTCCCACGACAGTCTTGCTAGATTAAAACTAAAGGTCTTTTCTGTTATCCTTACTCCATGTTCAAAAATCTTTAATGACTTCCCTTACCTACAGAGTTAAAATCAAACTTCTCTGCTTCGCACGCAACATCCTCCACATTCAGACTCTGATTTATCTTCCTAGTGATATTTACTCTACTATGAAATGTACACACCGTAATACGTGCTCTGTGCAGCAAAAATCTTTCCCAATTCATAATGTCTCTGTTTCTATGATGCTTGTAATGGGAGACCAGTTGGAATATTTACCCCTTTTCTTCTTCACAATCATTAAGTCTTTATAAAGATTACAAATTTCATTTCTTCCCTGAAGTCTTTCCTGAATATACCCACCTTGAGATGGAATCTGTACCTCTATTGTAATTTCATTAAATCTGTATGTCTATCTTATATTCTGCCTTATATTATGGGTGTTAGTAATTTTATCTCTCCCCCGTCTGCCTGACATTAAATTTGTCAAATGCTTGATGAGAAGAGCTCGCCTTTGTATCTTTTTCAGTACGTGGTATAGTGTAGTTTGATAATTCATTTAAGAATATAATAAATATTTTTCAGTGTTCACTATATGATAAGGAGTCCCTGGGTGGCTCAAATGGTTAAATCCTTGGCTACTTGCCAAGAGTTTGGTGATTTGAACCCATCTAAAGACTCCTTGGAGCCCTGGTGGTGCAGTGGTTAAGAGCTTAGCTGCTAACCAAAAAGCTGGCAATTCAATCCACCAGCCACTTCTTGGAAACCCTCTGGGACAGTTCTACTCTGTCTTATAGGGTCACTACAAGTTGAAATTGACTCCATGGCAACGAGTCTTTTGGTTTACAGGCTCCTTGGGAGACAGGCCTGATGATCTGCTTCTGGAAGTTCACAGCCTTGAAAACCCTAAGGAGCTGTTCTACTCTGCATACATGGGGTTGCCGTGAGTCAGAATCAACTTGACAGTATTAAAACAAAACAAAACAAACAAAAAAAACTATACGATAAACATGAAATTAGGAAACAAGATCAGTAAGAAGTTTGCAAGTTAGTGGTGCTGTGGCCAGTTCTCCTTCTGGGCCAGGGTGCATGTCCTGGAGAGGTTGTCCTGAAGGCTGCTAAGGACTTGTGAGACTCTCTTCTCTAGAGAATTGCCCTGACTGAACAGGAGTGCCTTGTCTGGGAGGGTATCTCCCAGACCTGGGCAGTCCACAGGCAATGACTGAATGACCCGGACTCCAGTGGCTCAGTGTGGGGCCAGTTCAGCCTCTAGACCTCTGTAGGTTCAGCATGAAGTTAGACTCCAAGCTCAGACAGCAATCTTGCTAAATTCTTCCTCCTTTCCTATCCTGCATCCCTCACTTCTTTTTTCTAAGACCATTTCCTCAATAAATCATGTGCATCCGTATTCTTCTCTCAGGCTTTCAGGAATTCAACCTAAAACAAGGTTGCCCTTTCCTTTTAGGGTGCCATAATCTAGTGAAGGATGTAGATGTACAAAATTATAAATTATATCACAAAGTGGTAAGAGCTCCCATGAACTGTTTAGTGTGGCAGCATAAGGTGAATGAAGCAACCTCTGTCTGCCTGTCTGGGAGTGTCACAGAAGGCCTCCCGAAAGAGTGGCTTTATTGAGATGCTTGAAGGGTTAATAAGAGTGTGCCAGATAAGGTGATGGGAAAGGGCGGAAAATGGGAAATAAGCATATGGAGTGACTTGAATCTAGAAATATGACTTCCATTCCAATATGAGTTGAATCATCTTTACTTTTTGGTCTGCTATGGGGAAACTTGGAGCCCTGGTGTCACAGTGGTTAAAAGCTAGAGCTTCTAACCAAAAGATCAGAAGTTCTAATCCACCAGCCCCTTCTTGGAAACCCTATAGGGCAGTTCTACTCTGTCCTATAGGGTTGCTATGAGCTGAATCGACTTGAAGGCAACGGGTTTTGTTTTTTGGTTTTTTTATGGGGAAACTTCCTTTCTAGCTAAAGTCTCCTTCTCTTTAAAGGCTGGTTGTCTACCAAACACAAAATAAATAAATAAATAAATAAGCATAGTCGTGGAGTCGATTCTGACTCAAAGTGACTCTATAAGACAGAGTAGACCTGCCCCATAGAGTTTCCAAAGAGTGGCTGGTAGATTTGAACTGCCAACTTTTTGGCTAGCAGCCAAGTTCTTAACCACTGCGCCACCAGAGATTATCAGTGCTCTCTCTTTAGTGTTTACATGCGGCCCATCTCTACACTCTTTGTTATGAACAATTAGGAAGAAATATTTAACAAATAGAGGTTGGTTTAGTAAATTGTCATAACTGTGAAAGTGAGAAAACACTACTGAGCACCTATTCTATGCCTCAGACCTTTGACATACCCGTGAATTAGTTTTGTAATTCGCATTTTATAGATAAGGAAACTAATGTATAGTGGGGTCAAAGAACTAGCTCACGACACCTTGTCAGTGGTACAATAAGGAGCTTATTCAAGATTTCTGACATCAGATCTGTGTCCTATTATGGTATTCTCTGTCTTCCATGTCCAGATTTCCTGTATTGGAACATTATGCAAGCTTTAAGTATGATATTGTAGAGCGTATTATTGATACGGAAATAGAATTGTAAAGGACTGTATGTATGTCTGTAATCTTCGTGTTTATTTCCATATCTTTCACACATGCACACACACTTACATGTCAAAAATGAGGGGAAAATTATAGTCCAAAATGTTAATAGTGATGGATAATGGGAATATTCATGCTTTTAAACTTTTTCTTTCTGCATATTCTCATTTTACCTGAGTTTTAAATAATGAACATTCACCCTTACGTAATGAAAGTCAGGAAAATAATCATGTTAAAAAAGATCATTGAAAATTTTCAAACGTATGAAAAAATACATTTTACTGGACCATGTCAAAGTATTAACACAGTGGAAATGTGGCTAATTTAATCTTGATCTTTATGTTCTATATTGCTACAGAAAGCATGATGTAATGAAAAAATACCTTTAAAATTAGCACAAACTACTTGGGATATAGCATTTATTCAGCATCATTAAAAAATATATACATAGTCAAAGAGTCAAAAGATACATAGCAAAATGTTGATAAAATAATGTGTTGTGGAACTATGAATAATTTTCTCTTCTCAATACCTGTATTTTCAAAATATCCTAAGAATGATTGTTATTGTAGTTAGTTGCCATTGGGTGATACTGTAAACTTGATATTGTGATATAGTAAAGTGATATTATAAACCTGTTTTTGAGATATTTGTATCTTTTAAGTCTTTTGATTTAAATTCTCCACTGACCGTCATTGCCTGTACACTTATGACATTGCTTCTTTGGCTGTTCTTTTCACGTGTCTAACAGCTGAGTCCATCCCTTTGAATACCTAAAGCGCTTACATTTACGAACCATCATAAAATTTATTTTTTTTCAAACAGTTCATAATACAAAACTTTTGAGACTTTTGGAATCGCCATTCTAAAATGCAGGTGTTCAAAGTGCGCTAGACCAATGATTTCCTTAATTTCTGCCAGAGGCCTGAGAGGTAAATGGCACATCTGATCTGAGAGATGGTTTCATGGGGTTTTCACTAAGTCCACAGCAGACACCCAGGGAGGCGGCCTGCACTTAGGCAGATGGAATTAAAAATTAAGAGACACTTCGGAGAAGTGATTACATGTTACAAAATGGAACTTCAGAGATACCTCTGTGCAGTAGTAGCTTTAAAAGAATAAAAGTATACTGCAAATTGAGAACAAAAACCAAAATGAGAATTGGAAGTTACAAATGAAAGACAAAAAGAAAGTCAGACGCACTCTATTGTAGTAAAAATCATACAAAATTTAGCCTTCACAATGTACTCATTATTTGTTACAGTCTCCCTGAAATGTATTTTCTAATATGTCTCCAATCTAAGACAAACCAGGCAGAAGTTCAAAAATCATCAAGGGAAAGTTCCTGGCATAAGAAAACAGATTGAAATACAGGGTGTTTAACACATTATGTTGATTTTAGATGAAAAGGTCAATATTTGTGATAAACTCTGAGTATGAGTAAGGTCTTAAAAGATGAAGACTTTATAATTTAATCCTCTACAAAGACGAAATAAAAGTAAATATCTTCAAAGAGCAATCTGAGTTATTTAAGACAGAAAGGAATGCTTTTAAATGTTGGCTGGTGGGTGATGGTATGGAGGCTCCGGAGACCTGAGGGGAAGTGGGCTTTTCTTAAGAGTAAGATAAATTCTGGCAATAAAAAAAAAGGAGAAGCTGAGAAAATAATGTGCTTCTTTAAACAGCTTTACTGCAATATAACTTACATACCATACGTTCACCCAATTAAAACACGCAGTTTGATTATTTTTAGTATATTCAGAGTTAAACCACCATCACCACAATCCAGTGTCAGAACATTTTCATCACCTCACAAAGAAACCCCATGCCCATTAGCAGTCACTCCTCATCACAACCTTTCAACTGTAGACAACCACAATCTACTTTCTGTACCTACAAATTTGCTTATCTGGACATTCATATACCTGGAATCATAAAACATGTGATCTTTTGTGATGAGTTTCTTTCACTTAGCGTAATGCTCTCAAGGTTTATCCATGTGGTAGCAGGTATCAATATGTCATTCCTTTTTTGCCTATAATATTTCTTCATGTGTATATACCACATTTTGGTTGATGTACGTTTGAGTTGTTTCCACTTTTTGACCATTGTGAACAATGCTGCTATGAAAATTTGTACATAAGTTTTTGTGTAGATACTTGTTTCTTTTAGTGACTTTCTTAGAGTGTAAAGTCAATTTTTTGTAGTGTGTGGCTGGCTGAAGTATCTGCTCAGGTAGTTTTTATTGTTGTTGTTTGTCAGTTCTTGTCGAGCTGACTCTGACTCATGGTGACTGCTTGCACAACAGAACGAAACCTTGCCTGGTTTTGTGCCGTCTTCACGATTGTTGGTATGCTTGAGTCCATTGTTGTGGCGTGTATTTTGAGTGCCTTCCAGCCTAAGAGGCACATCTTCCAGCATTTTATCAGACAATAGTCTGTTGTGATCCAAAGGGTTTTCACCGGCTAATTTTCAGAAGTAGATCTCCAGCCCTTTCTTCCTAATTCGTCTTAGTTTGGAAGCTCCTCTGAAACCTGTCCACCATGGGTGACCCTGCAAGTATTTAAAATACTGGTGGTACAGCGTCCAGTATCCCAGCAACATACAAACCACCGCAGTGCCACAAACTGACAGGCGGTGGTGGTCACTTAGTTTATTGGTCAGAGATTTCATTAAATGCCTTGAGGCGGTTAAATTTTACTCCCTGTGTTGAGGGGCTGTATGTTGGTGTTGGGGTACGTCTTTGACACTCAGGTAGTTTAAAACTCTGCCTTAGTCTTCCTTCCTGTTGTGCAGGGCCCTGAGGTCGGCCAGTAGAGCTAGACCGAGGCCTCTGGAGTCTTTCCAGCCATGCACATAGCCCTGCCCACGTGTCCAGTCTTCTAGATCACCAGGAATACGTCAGAGAGTTTCAAACATCCCTTGGACATTTGTTCTCACATCTTCTTTGTAAGTTTGGGCCAGGATCTTGTTTTCCCCAACTTGTGTTGGAGCCTTAGAGAGTTGTGATGCTAAATAATTGCCTTTGATTTTTTCCCAACAAATTCCCTGGAGATAGTGTTTTTCCCATGGAGTGACGTCCAAGTTAGACTAAATAACAGCATGTCCTGCAAATAAGGCTTTTCCAGGGAGCCATGAGTCAGGCCAAATAGTGACAATCCTTAAGAATGAGCTTTTTGTGGGAGCATCAAACCCATTTGTACCCCCTGCAAGGAAGTTCCTGGGTGGTGCAAAAGGTTAATGCACTCAGCTGCTAACTGGAAGATTGGTGGTTCCAGTCCACCCAGAGGCATCTCGAAAGTAAGCCCTGGTGATCTACTTCCAAAAACTCTGCCACCGAAAACCGTATGGAGCACAGTTCTCCTCTGACACACATGGTGTCACCAGGAGTTGGGATCGACTCAACAGCAACTGTTTTTCTTTCCTGGTGTCTGCTAGGCTACTGGTTTTAACAACGTAATCGTTGTGAGACTGTTGGTTTTCAAGGCTACTCTGGAGCTGTCGAGTTGTAGATAGAAGTAGGTCAAATTACAGTGTCAGAAACCTTACTGTTCTCACTTAGGCTCAGCAGTTTTTCTTCCCTAGATGCTCCTCAGATTGTTGCAAGCCTTTGGTTAATTTCTTTCTTTTTTTAAATAATATTTTGTTGTGTTTTAGGTGAAAGTTTACAGAGGAAGTTAGATTCCCATTCAACAATTTCTACACAAACTGTTCTGTGACATTGGTTATATTTTTACAATGTGCCAGTATTCTTGTTAATTTCATCCTGTTTGTTCTGTTTCCACTAATCTAGCTTCCTTGCCCCTCCATACCTTCCTATCTTTGCTTTAGGGTAAATGTTGACCTTTTAGTCTCATAGAGTTGATTATTTAAGGGAGCACCGTAATTACAGGTGATATTGTTTATTTTCTAAGCCTATTTATTATTTGGATGAAACCTGACCACTGGGAGTGGTTTCAGTTTCAATATCAAAGGGATAGTCTCCGGGTTCCTCTAATCTCTATCATATCAGTAAGTCTGGCCTTTTTTAGGAATTTGAGTTTTGTTCCACGTTTTTCTCTCTTTCTATCCGGAACCTTCTACTGTGTCCCTGGTTATAATGGTAGATAGTAGTAGTTGGGCACCGTCTAGTTCTTCTGGTCTCATGCTAGATGAGGCCATGGTTCATGTGAGCTATTAGTCCTGTGGACTAGTTTCTACTCTGAGTCTTTGGTTTCCTTTGTTTGCCTTTGTCCCAAACAAGTAGAGATCAATAGTTTTATCTTAGATGGCTGCCACTCAAGAACTTTTAAAATCCCAATCACTACTCACTAAACAAGGATGTAGAACATTATCTTCATGATCTATATGTTATGCCAATTTCCCGAGTTGTCCCATGAGACAATGGTCCTAAGCCTTTCAACCTAGTAACCCAATCCAGCAAAGTATTTGGATATATCTAAGAAGTCTCTGTAACTGTGACCCCATGTGCTTTATTATATATATGAATATATATACAGCACATACAAACATGTATATATGTATGCCTACAGATACATGTATACATGCACATGCATGTACACACATATGCTTTTCTATACACATTATACATACATATTTATATAAGCACATATATTTTTTTGTTGTTATTACTGTTGTTGCAAAATTTTACATTATAGCATTTACCAAAATTGTTCCTTATTCTTGCGTACTTTTGTTGTCTTCATTTACCTTGGTTAGATTATGCACATGTCATCCATATTGGATATTGCCTTTTCCAACACCAAAGATAACAAGTGACTACTATCTAGAAAGTTATTCCCCTTCCCTTCCCCTCCCATCCCAGGTACCCATCAAAGAACATTGCTTTCTATGTGCATACCTATTCTTGATGTTTTATAAAAGTGAAACCATACAATATTTGTTGTTTTGTAATTGACTTATTTCACTCAGCATAACATCCTCCAGATTTATCCATGTTATAAGATGTTTCACGGACTCATCATTATTCTTTATCATTGCGTAGTGTTCCGTTGTATGTACGTACCACAATTTGTTTATCCATTCATCCACTGATGGACACTTAGGTTGTTTCAATCTTTTTGCTATTGTGAATAATGCTGCAATGATCTTAGGTGTTTATATGTCTATTCATGTCACTGCTCTTATACTTCTAGGATATATACCTAGAGTGGGATTGCTGGATCATAGGGTATTTCTATATCTAGCTTTCTGAGGCAGCATCATACCATTTTCCATAGCGGTTTTACAGTTCACCATCCGACCAGCAGTGTGTAAGAGTTCCAGTCTCCTCACAACCTCGTCAGCATTTGTTGTGTTCTGTTTTTTGATCATTGCCACTTTTGCAGGGATGAGATGCTATCTCATTATAGTTTTGATTTGTATCTCTCTGATGGCTATTGATCACAAACACCTTTTTGGTGTGTTTGCTAGCCACCTGAATGTCCTCTCAGGTGAAGATTCTGTTCACGTCCTTTGTCCATTTTTCGATTGGATTGTTTGTCTTTTTGTTGTTGGGTTGTTGAACTTTTCTATATATTTTACAGTATTTAATTTTTAGGAGTGCCTTTGATTAATTTCTTAAAAATTGATTTAGATAGTTTTGCTAGTCTTTTTTGCTTTTATGTAAGGATTTATTTATGAAGGATCTCACCTGCCCTTCTGGAAGTCAGTAATGTGGTTTTGACAGCATTTCAAGGCCTGTTAATCTCAGAAAACTATTAAATACACACCCTCATGGCTTGAATAAGAAAGAATCTCATGGACATTTTTCAGTTAGAAAGTACAGTTGAAGAATTAGTTTTACTCATCCATCAGTCCAAAAATTTTCTCTCTACCAGTTTAGCATATTTTGAAGTACTGTAAAAACTGGCTTTTTCCCAGTAACTAAAGAAAAGAAATATCTTTGATAGTCCCCCATGAAGTACACTGGACATCTCAGGAATTGTATCAGCTTGAGTATGAGAAAGGCAGCATGTATAGTTGCCAAGAGCATAGAATCTGGAGCCTGACTTCTTAAATTCAAATCCTGGCTCTATCACTTGCCAGCTGTGTCACCTCAGGAAAAGTAATTAACTTCTTTGTGCCTCAATTTTTTATATGTAAAATTGTGATAATCATATACTCCTTATGGTGTTTTTAGGAGGATTAAATGAGTGTATATTTGCAACATGCCTAGGATTCTCACTTGCCATATATAGTTCTAAAACATCTTTTACCTAAAACTTAAGATGGAATAACTCTGTTATGGAATCCATAAATGTATACATGAATTTTCATATATTTTGCCAGAATCAGACTAAAAGTTTGGCCTGCTTGTGTTTTAACTCCAATGACAGTGAGGACATAACCTCACACTTTCTCAACCACCCCAGCTCATTAAGTGACTTAAACTAAATGGAAAATTATGAGGAGAATCACATTTCTCTTTACTGTAAGACAGAAGAAAGGGGCTGCAATCTCTGTTTGGTTTAGCATTGTCCTGGAGTCTGAGTCTCCCTTTCTGTGGTTGGAGCTAAAACTTTAAAAGAACTAATAAACTTCACATAAACAGGTATGTTGTTTGTCTTGCTTACTGCTATATATCAGCACCTAGAAAAGCCTGTGAAAGATGTGTTTGGTCAATTAAAATACATTTCAAATGAATGACTAAATGAATTATTTCATTAAATAAACTAGCTAAAATAATTCCACTTGGAAGTTCAATGTTTAGAGACCTAGAATTGTTTGATTTTAGACCTGATTGGCTCAACAGACCAGTAGAGAGAAGTTAATTGCACAATCAGGTTTGTAAGAAACAATGGAAGAAACCAAAAGTTATTGTATACAAGCTAAAAACCAAGTATTCAGGTATTGATTAGACAATTTTTTACTTTAAGTTTCAACAAAGTATAATTTCTATAGGCTCACTTACAGTAAAATTGAAAACTTAGAAAACTTAGTGAAGTCTTTGAATAACTTCCACTATGTTTATTTCCTTCCTTTTTAATAATAGGAATTCTGCAGATGTTCAGCCAGATGGGTCTTAAACTTTAAAAAAAAAAAAAGATATCTTAGAAAAGTATGTAATTAGTTTGTAAGCAGGGTTTTCTCTCAAATACTCTTTCACTTACAGAGCAAAAGCTAGGAGTACCTTCTTAGTTATTCTGTGTTATATGTGCTCAGTTTTGAAAGGAAGCTCTATTTACTTACTTATAGGCAACTGCCTTATTTTCTCTATTATTTTTTAGGGAACAGATCAGTTTGCCAAAAATGTAGTAGTATGGAATGGAATTCATTGCAAGCAAGTTTATATTACCTATTATTTTAAGAATAAAAGTAGGTCTTAAACAATTTTAATTAAACACGTCTGATTTTTCATATATATTCTATTTTGTAAGAATGATGAGTTATGTTTCTAGTAAGAATTTTCTGAGTTGACTGCAGTAATTAATTTCTTGATACTCAATGTGAAGTTTTAAAGAAAAATTTACACACAGAATTAGCAAAATATTCCAACCAAATTGCCAGTTTGTATCCCAAGAATGTGAAAGTTAAGGAATACTCCGACATTGTTAGCTTTTTTTTTTGCAAATTTCAGAATTATAAAATAAACTGTATTTTTACCCTAATTATTTATTTTCATTTCTGTATTTTTCTCCATTTAGAATTGAAGGTGAAAAACGAAGATCAATTTTATGGATGAACAGTGCAAAGATTTTTGCTCTGAATACTCTTTAGCTGTCCCGTGATGCACTCACAGGTTGTCTCCCTGATGGTCCCAAGATCCTCAATAGCCAGGCCATTAGTAAGAGGACACCACTCACTAACAGTGCTCTGCCTTGAATATCATGCCCTTCCAATCAGAGCCTGGACATACGAGAGGCTCCCAGAGCATTAGCACATGGGAAGTAGCTTATACTGCTTACTACAAGAAGCAGACAGCACACCAGAAAAAGGGCAGATCCATTTTTAAGCCGTTCACCCCTTATTTTGAAAATGCTGTCCGGGTGGAGATGACCGCTCTTCTACACATACCCCACTTTGTACCATAGGCGAGGGACCAGGACAGTATTATGAAGAGCTGTCCACCTGCTCAAAAGAAGTCCACGTAGAACAACCAGAAGGGAAATAATGAGAACGTTCACACATTGTGAAGAACGTAAAATTCAGTGAATGTCACTGAACAATTTGTGTAGAAATTGTTGAATGAGAACATAAAATGTTGTGTAAACCTTCACCAAAATCATGATATTGTTTTAAAAAAAAAGATAAACTTTAAAAAACTGAAAAAAAAAAAAACTTTTCTTGCAGGATGGCAATTCTTCTGCTCGTACCCCATGATACCCCATGTTGCACCGTAGGTGAGGGACTCAAAGGGCTTTCCTTAAGCCAATTCTCCCTGGTTAGGTAGGCTAGCCCCGGTGGTGCAGTGGTTAAGAACTCAACTGCTAACTAAAAGGTCAGCAGTTCTAATCCACCAGCCCCTTCTTGGAAACCCTATGGGGCAGTTCTACTCTGTCCTATAGGGTTGTTATGATTTGGAATAGCTAGGATAGTTACGTGGGATGGAAAGCTTTGCTATGCGTGCTCACACATGGTGCTGTAGGCTAGGGACTCCAAAGTTCCTCCCTCAGCTATTTTTATACCCCAAAGCCTATGTGATGCCCTACACAGAGTGCAATGTAGATTTTCTCACCGGACGACCTGAGGAGTGGAGGTGGTTAGAAAGCTTGACGCCTAGCCCAGAATTGTATCTCTTTAACTTTGCTGTTTATTTAGATAAACCATGAGGTTTTGGGGATTGGGGTATGGTAGGTTTTTCCAAAACCTAAAAATGCTAGCGGGGGAAATGGGGAAGACCTCTGTTGCTGGATTTGTCTGAGAACTGCATCCTCACAGCAACCGTCTGCCTACATTTAAAAATATAACTGATGAAAGAAGGAAAGATAAAGTTGATTCACACCAGTTCTGCATCAGCTTTCAGCATTTTAAAAAATGTGGTATAGCGTCTTTGGTTTCCATCTTAATGTGGACAACTTTCCTTTGTGATCTGTGTTTTTGAAATTTGGACCAAGAAAACTTTCCCTGACCTGAAGTCATGAAAATGGCATATGTATTTTTTTCTCCTAAAGCTATTGAAGACTTTCTTTTTAACCTAATATCTTTGTATATTTGGGATAAATTATTGATAACAATGCAAGCTAAATATCTACTGTTTTCTCATATCATTAACAAACCCCCAATACTTTCTTAATGAATAGATATTCCCTAAACATTTATACATTTGTCACACACAAAATCCCCGTTTATTTTGGAGGAAGGTCTCTTTCTAAACTCCCTCATTTGTTTGTTTTTTTCCATGTTCCCACAGCACTCTGGTCTCATTTTTTTTTTTTTATTTAGATTTATGCCTAAGTTCCTAATAAGTTCTGATACTATTATAAAAGTTACTATATGTACGTCTGTCTATCTGCCTTGCACGTGCAGACAGGCTGTGCCTCAAATTTCCAGGCAGCCATTAGACTGCTAGGAGTGAGGCACATAGACCCACTGGCATCAACCATTTTATCTGTGATTGAGACAGACACAAAACACACGGTGTTAGCAAAGTGAAAGCCATTATTATTCATAGAAAGCAAACATTAAACAATAACAACAGATTCCCAAAGAAGAAACTCTTACCCTTCCCCAAATTACCCACAACATTCTTATGTCGTTGGGCAGGCATGCCATGGTTCAGGTCAGATGCTGTGTTCATGTCACTGCTGCCTTCGGCTACCACCATGTTGCCTAAGGCCTCTGCTCTGCCACTGGGCCTTAGTGGGCCTCACTGACAGCTGGACTACACCTGCACAGGATCTCCAGAGCCTCTGTTGCTGTGCTCTTCTATGTCTCTGCTGCTAGCTCCCACCGCACTACCTGGGCCTACAAGGCTCTCTTGCCGCCACACTATCTGGGCTGCAGCTACCCGGGGGCAGAGGTATGCAATTCCTGCAAAGGGCACACTTAGGTCTCTCTTACCCTGCACAAGCAAGTGTAACAGCTCTTTTAGTTCCACTGGCAAACCTCCTGCCCAGAGGTGTCCAGCTCTGCCTTGTATAGGAAGACCTCTGCAAAGGATCCTCCAAGGAAACCCCTGCACAGGGAATGCTCTGGCCTCTGCCTTGCACAGGCAAATGTTATAGCTCTTTTAGTTCTCTCAGCAAGTCTCCTGTCCAAAGGTACTCAGGTCTTGTTCTGTGGGCCCGGCAGGCTCACCACCACTGTCTGTCATCATCTTTAGCATTTTCTCTTCTTCTGGGTCTAGGAGGTTCTCAGCATAGGGACCCCAGGGCCTTGGTACAAAGGGTGCACTCTGTTCCAGACTCTTCTTCTTGATGATAGTGAAGTCCACTTTTAACCACTATGGGGTTAGCTTTTTTAAGACTAGCAAGAACATCATACATGAAGAAAGCAAGAGGTCATTAGAAAGACAGGAAAGAAAACACCAAAATGGATGTCAGAAGAGACTCTGAAACTTGCTCTTGAATGTTGAGTAGCTAAAGTAAAGGGAAGAAATGATGAAGTAAAAAAGCTAAACAGAAGATTTCAAAGGGTGACTTGAGAAGACAAAGTAAAGTATTATAATGACATGTGCAAAGACGTGGAGTTAGAAAACCAAAAGGGAGTAACATGCTCAGCATTTCTCAAGCTGAAGGAACTGGAGAAAAAACTCAAGCTTCAAGTTGCAATATTGAAGGATTCTATGGGGAAAATATTAAACAACACAGGAAGCATCAAAAGAAGATGGAAGGAATACATAGAGTCACTATACCAAAAAGAATTGGTCAACATTCGATCGTTTCAGGAGGTAACATATGATCAGGAACCAATGGTACTGAAGGAAGGGTCCAAGCTGCACTGAAGGCATTGACGAAAAACAAGGCTCTAAGAATCGACAGACTCGACTGAGATGTTTCAACCAACAGATGTAGCACTAGAATTGCTCACTTGTCGATGTCAAGAAATTTGGAAGTTACCTGGCCACCTACTGGAAGAGATCCATATTTATGCCTAGTCCTAGGAAAGGTGATCCAATCGAATGCAGAAATTATTGAACAATATCATTAATATCACATGCAAGTAAAATTTTGCTGAAGATCATTCAAAAGCAGTTGCAGAAACACATCAACAGGGAACTTCCAGAAATTCAAACTGGATTGAGAAGATGACATGGAACAAGAGATATCATTGCTGATGTCAGATGGATCTAGGCTGAAAACAGAGAATACCATGAAGATGTTTACCTGTGTTTTATTGACTATGCAAAGGCATTCAACTGTGTAAGCAGTAACAAATTATGGACAACATTGCAAAGGATTGGAATTCCCGAACACTTAATTGCGCTCATGAGGAATCTGTACATAGATCAAGAGGCAGTCCTTCAAATAGAACAAGAGGATACTATGTGGTTTAAAGTCAGAGAAGGTATGTGTCAGGGCTGTATACTTTCACCATACGTATTGAATCTGTATGCTGAGCAAATAATCCGAGAAGCTGGATACATGAAGAAGAACAGGGCATCAGAATTGGAGGAAGACTTATTAACAACCTGCATTATGCAGATGACACAACCTTGCTTGCTGAAAGTGAAGAGGAATTGAAGTACTTACTGATGAAGATCAAAGACCACAGCCTTAGTATGGGTTACACTTCAACATAAAGAAAACAAAAATCCTCACAACTGAACCCATAAGCAACATCATGATAAAGGGGGAAAAGATTGAAGTTGTCCAAGACTCCATTTTATTTGGATCCACAATCATCACCCATGGAAGCAGCAGTCAAGAAATCAAACAACACATTGCATTAAGCAAATCTGCTGCAAAAGACCTCTTTAAAATGTTAAAAAGCAAAGATGTCACCTTGAAGACTAAGGTGCACATGACCCAAGCCATGGTATTTTCAATCACATCATATGCATGCAAAAGCTGGACAATGAATGAGGAAGACCACAGAAGAATCGATGTCTTTGAATTAAGGTGTTGGCATAGAATATTGAATATACCATGAACTTCCAAAAGAATGAACAAATCTGTCTTGGAATAAGTACAGTCAGAATGCTCCTTAAAAGCAAAGATGGTGAGATTTCATCTCACATACTTGGGACATGTTATCAGGAGGGACCAGTCCCTGGAGAAGGATATCATGCTTGGTAAATTAGAGTGTCAGCAAAAAAGAGAAAGACCCTCACTGAGATGGATTGATATAGTGGCTGCAACAATAGTCTCAAGCATAACAACAATTGTGAAGATAGCATAGGACCGGGCAATGTTTCATTCTGTTGTACATAGGGTCGCTATGAGTCAGAACTGACTTGGTAGCATCTAACAACAACAAGCCTAGCAAGTTGGCAAAACCTACCAATCCCCTTGGTAGGCCACAGCGACCTTATTTGCATAGTCTTACTAAACTGTCCAATCCCTGCGAGGGTTTTACATACATTATTTGCATAGTCCCAGCCAATCATAAAACCAATTCACTGCACCACCGTTATCTTTTTTATTATTTATTTATTTATTTATATTTTATTGTACTTCAGGTGAAGACTTACAGAACAAATAGTTTCTCATGAAACAGTAGTACACATGTTGTTTTATGACATTGGTTAACAGCCTCACAACATATTAACCCTCTAACGTCTCAACCTTTTTTTTTTTGGTGAAAATACACATAGCCAAAGATACATCATTTCAAAAATTTCTACATACACAGTTCAGTGACATTGACTACTCTCTTCCAATTGTGCTGTTATTCTCACTTAAGATGAAAGCTTACAGAACAAAATAGTTTCTCATTTAACAGTTACTACAAATGTTGCTCTATGACAATGGTTAACAAGCTCACAACACATCAACAATATCCTTACTCAACCTTGGGTTCCCTATCACCAGCTTCCTTGTCCCCTTCTGCCTTCTGGCCCTTGTCACTGGACTCCTGTACCTCGTTAGTCTCATTTGGTTTTACGGGGCTGTCCACTCCCAGGCTGAACAGGGAACCTCGGAGGTAACTTCACCACTGAGCTAAAACGGTGTCTGGGGGCCATACTCTCGAGGTTTCTCCAGTATCCTTTAGGTCAGTAACTCTGGTCTTTTTTTTTGTAAGTTAGAATTATGCTCTACATCCTTCTACAGCTTGCTCCAGAGCCCTCTGTTGTGATCTTGGTCAGAGCAGTCAGTGGTGGTAGCCGGGCACCATCTAGCTGTACTGGACTCAGTCTGGTGGAGGCCTTGGTAGCTGTGGACAATTAGTCCTTTGGACTAATCTTTTCCTTGTATCCTATTCTCTTCATTCTGCATTGCTCCCGAAGGGATGAGACCAGTGGAGTATCTTAGATGGCCGCTCACAGGCTTTTAAGACCCCAGCCACTACTCACCAAGGTAGAATGTAGAGCATTGTCTTTATAAGCTGTGTCATGCCAATTGAGCTAGATGGTCCCTGAGAACATGGACCCCACAGCCCTCCGCCCAGCACTTCAGTCCCTCAGGGAGTTTGGATGTGTCTATGGGACTTCCATGACCTTTCCTTGTACAGGTTGTGCTAGTTTCCCCTGTATTGTGTACTGTCTCACCTTTCACCCAAGATACCACTTATCTATTGCCTATTTAGTATTTCCCCACCACCCCTCCCATCCCTGGTAACCAACAAAGATTATTACATTTTGTGTGTGAACTTTTTCATGGGTTTTCACAATAGAGGTCTCATACAATATTTGTCCTTTTGTGATTGACTTATTTCACTCAGCATAATGTCCTCCAGTTTCATCCATGTTATGAGATGGTTCACAGATTCATCATTGTTCTTTCTCGTTGCATAGTACTCCATTGTGTGTACGTACCATAGTTTGTGTATCCTTTCATCTGTTGATGGGCATCTAGGCTGTTTCCATCATTTTGCTATTGTGAACAATGCTGCCATGAACATAGGTGTGCATATGTCTATTCGAGTGATGACTCTTATTTCTCTAGGATATATTCCTAGGAGTGGGATTGCTGGATTGAAGGGTATGTCTATTTCTAGCTTTCTGAGGAAGTGCCATATCATTTTCCAAAATGGTTATATCATTTTGCATTCCCACCAGCAGTGCATAAGAGTTCTGATCTCCCTGCAGCCCCTCCAACATTTGTTATTTCCAGTGTTTTTGATTCTTGCCAGTAATGCCGGGGTGAGATGGTATCTCATTGTGGTTTTAATTTGCATTTCTCTAATGGCTAGTGATCACGAGCGTTTCCTCATGTGTCTGTTGGCCATTTGAATGCCTTCTTTGGTGAAGTGTCTGTTCATTTCCTTTGCCCATTTTTTAATAGGATTATTTGTCTTTTTGTTGTAGAGGTATTGGATTTTCTTGTAGATTGTGGAGATTAGACCTTTGTCTGACTTGTACTGTCCAAAATTTTTTTCCCAGTCTGTAGGTTCTCTTTTTACTCTTTTGGTGAAGTCTTTTGAAGAGCATAGGTGTTTGATTTTTAGAAGATACCAGTTATCTAGCTTATGTATTGGGGTTTGTGCATTGAAGGTTATGGTTTGTATCCTGTTAATGCCATGTATTAATGCCTGAAGTGTTGGTCCTATTTTGGACCAATAACAGAGGGAAAAAAAATCAATGGAAACTGTATTTGAGTGTAACTAGATTTTAGATTTAGTAGAAAAAAAGACTTCAAAGTAACTATTTTAAATGTTAAAAGAAATAAAGGAAACCATTTCTAAAGAATAAAGCAATGTAAGATAATAATAAATGAACAGAGATTCACAAGTAGAAGATGAACGTTTTATAAAAGGAAGAAGTATTATATTTGAAAACTACAATAACCAAGATGAAAACTTTACTAGAGGCATTCAATGCCAGATTTGACTTTGGAGAAGAGAGAAGGGGAGAAATTATCTAATCTGAAGAACTGAAAGAAAAATGGTTGGAAAAAAAGACGAGTAAAAAGAGAACCTACAGACCGGGAAAACACTTTTGGCTATGACATATCCAACAGGGGTCTAATCTCTAAAATCTATAGAATATTTCAAAACCTCTATAACAAAAGGACAAATAATCCAGTTAAAAAATGGACAAAAGATATGAACAGACACTTTACCAAAGAAGATATTTAGGTAGCTAACAGACACATGAGGATATGCTCACGATCATTAGCCATTAGAGAAATGTAATCAAAACTACAATGAGATGCCATCTGTCTTAGTCATCTAGTACTGCTATAACAGAAATACCACAAGTGGATGGCTTTAACAAACAGACATTTATTCTCTCACAGTCTAGGAGGCTAGAAGTCTGAATTCAGGGCATCAGCTCCAGGGGAAAGTTTCTCTCTCTGTCAGCTCTGGGGAAAGGTCCTTGTCATCAATCTTCCCCTGGTCTAGGAGCTTCTCTGCACAGGGACTCTGGGCCCAAAGGACATGCTCTGCTCCTGGTACTACTTTTTTGGTGGTATGAGGTCCATATGTCTCTCTGCTCACTTCTTTTATGTCTCAAAAGAGATTGACTTAAGACACAACCTAATCTTGTAGACTGAGTCCTGCCTCATTAACATAACTGCCGCTAATCCCTCATTAACATCATAGAGGTAGGATTTACAACACATAAGAAACTCACATCAGATGACAAAATGGTGGACAATCACACAATACTGGGGATCATGGACTAGCCAAGTTGACACATATTTTTGGGGGGGGACACAATTTAATCCATAACACCATCTAACCCTGACATTACTGGCACTAATCAAAAAAAGAGAAAAGAACAAACATTGGAGAAGTTGCGGGAGACTGAAACTCTTATGCACTGCTGGTATGTATTCAAGAGAAATAGAAACATACGTCCACAAAAAAAAAAAGTACCTGAATGTTCATAGCAGCATTATTTATAATATCCAGAAAATAGAAATCAATCAAAAGTCCATCAACTAGTGAATGGATAAATAAAATGCTGTATATCCATACAATGAAATATTATTTGGCCATAAAAGTAATGAAGTACTGATACATGATACAACATGGACAAACATTGAAAATATTATGCTAAGTGAAAGAAACCAGTTACAAAAGACCACACATTGTGTGATTCCATTTATATGAAATGTTCAGAATAGGCAAATCTATAGAGGCAGAAAGTAGGTAAGAGTTTGCCTAGGCTGGGGAGGGATATGAGGGACCACGAGTGTGACTGCCAATGAGTACAAAGTTTTTTGTGGGATGATGAAAACATTCTAAGATTGATTGGAGGGATGGTTGCACAAATCTGTGAATGTACTACAAACCATTAGATTGTACACTTTAAATAGGTGAATTGTATGATATGTGAATTACATCTCAATAAAGCTTCTAAAAATTTCAAAAAAGAAACAATGAGGCCAAAAAACAGTGAAGTAGCATGTTCAAAATACTGAATGAAAAAATAACCCTGTGTGGTAGTCAGAATACTGCCCTCTCCCCAGTGATGGCATTGTCTTAACCCCTGAAAGTTCATATGTCACCTTACGATGCAAAGCTGAACTAAAGTTGCAGATGGACTTAAGGTTGCTAATCAGTTAACCTTAAAAATAAGGGGATAATTTGAATATAATCCAGTGGGCCCCTTGAATATAATCACAAATATCCTTAGAAGTAGAAGAGGGAGACAGAAAAAGATGTCAGAGTGACATCATAGGAGAAAGACTTAACTTGTCATTTCAGTCTTTGAAGTGAAAGAGGACCACTAGACAAGAGAGTCTGTGGATGGTGCAAATGGTTAATCACTCGATTACTAGCCAAAAGGTTGGCAGTTCAGACCCAGAGGTGCCTTCCAGAGGCACCTTGGAAGATAAGCCAAAGGTCATAGCCTTAAAAACCCTATGGAGCAGTTCTACTCTGCACAAATGGGGTCAACCAAGAACTCTACATCCAACAAGAATATCCTCCAACAATAAAGGCAGTTTAATAAAGGGTGCTTAGACAATTAAATATCCACATGTAAAAAAAACACATCATGCCGTACACAAAAATTAACTCCGAATGGATCATAGCTTAAATGTAAGTGCTAAAACCATAAAACTTTTAGAAGATAACATAGGAGAAAATCTTTGAAATCTTGGATTATACAAATATTTTTAGATATAACTCCAAAAAAAAGAAATATTGATAAATTGAAATTCATCAAAATCTAAAACTTTTGTACTTTAAAAGACACTATTAGGAAAATTAAAAGTGAGGCAACAGACTAGGAGAAAATGTTTGCAAAAGTCATGTCTGATAAAAGATTTGTATCCAAAACATACAAAGCCTCAATAATAAAAAGACAACCCAATCAAAAAATGGGCCACCTCAGCAGAAATCCTGTCAGCTTAGACTGAAAGGGACAGAGGCAGGATGGAATGAAGGAAAGCTGTCTGCCTCCTGGAATTCTACAGGCAGGAAACAGGCCCATGGAGCTACTTGGTTGCAAATATCTGTTGTCCTTCGAGAAAAGGAAGGTACCATCCTAGGAATAGTTCAGAGAACAGCAGAACTGTCAGATGGATCCTGGAGGGAAGGACCACCTCTTCCTTAGTTTTAAAGGGTGGAATCACTACCCCTAAGTTTCAAAGGGTAACACTACTACCTAAAGTTCAAAGCCCAGGTTCACTGTGACCTTAGTTATGGAGGGTGGAGCTGCCATTCCAGTGGACCAAGATAATGGGGCTGCTGACCAAGTTGAGGGGGTAGGACTGCTGTACTGGTGGGCAGGGATAACAGAGCCACCCAGGGCTGAGGGGCAGGGTCTGGAAGGTGAGGTTGATGCTTAGGGCTGATGGGTCTCTGTCCAGAATCTAGAGAGTGTGGCCAGTGCCTATTGTTCAGAGGACAGAACCATTGAGCAGATGTGCCTTGAAAACAGAAGATTATTTTCATGCCCTGAGAGCTAATGAGATTTTCCCTGCTGGGATTTGGACTTGCTTGGTACCCATGACCCTTCTTTTCCTCCAATTTCTCCCATTGGGAATTGGAATATATACTTTATACTCCATCACCATTGTACTTTGGTAACAGATGACTTGTACTTTAGGTTACACAGGTCCATAGGTGAAAAAGAATTTTGCCCCAAATGAAATACACTCAGAGTCTCACCCATACTTCATTTAAGTGATTCAGAAGGTGAGATTTTGGATTTAGAGTTGATGCTAGAATTGGTTAAGAGTTTTGGGGATGACGTGATAGGGTAAATGTGTGTTGTACATAGGAAGCACACGAATTCTGAGGGGCCAAAGGGTGTAAAAGTTATGGACTGAATTGTGTCCCCCCAAAATATGTGTTGGAAGTCTTAACCCCTGTACCTGTAAATATGACCCTGTTTGGAAATAGGGGTTTTCTTTTGGTATGTTAATCAGTTAACAGGTCTATATGAGAGTAGGATGGGTCCTAAACCTAATCACTTCTGACTTATAAAAAGAGCAAAACAGACACAGAGATACATGTATGGAGAAGACAGATGACAAGGAATGGCAAGGAACTCCTGGGGCTACCTACAAAGAAGGACTTAAAGTCACACCCTGAATTTGGAATCCTAGCCCTCTCAACCGTGAGAAATTAAATTTCTGTTTTTTAAACTCACCCACTTGAATTTTTTGCTATGGCAGCACTCTGTAACTAAGACACTTATCTACAAGGAAGGTTCCACATCAGGTTCCCCATCAGTTCCTGTGGGAAATGTGGTGAAGATTGGTGGAGGCAATTTAAAACTTGATGAGAGGTTGAGAGCTGAAGCTGGAAGCAAAGAGGATGATGAGTTCCAACAACTAGTAATCTACATTTTGAATGGACAGGTGAAATAAAGGTAGGAGGAAGCCATAAATGGACATATTTACCACAAACTTCCACATCCGTGTGTTTGTACCGGTTTTCATCTATTTGAGGATGACTTGAATAGCAACTTGAGTTTTCAGAGCTTGAATGGTTAATTATATTTCTGGATAGCAAAGCTTGGTGTTAGGATGAACTAGAATTTTAACAGCTACCTCTTGGTTGATGTTTCAAAGACATTTTTGTAGTAAAATTATATTACTGGGAAGAAAGTATCACCCACATTTTCTGCTTTATGTCTTCTAAAACATAAGAGGAGTTGGTTGATATGATATGATCAAAAGATTATTTGATATGTTCATTGGTTGTGGAAATTAATTGTTGGTTATGATATTTCTTAATTTTAAGGGAGCACTCTAAAACTATATGATAAACTGTAAGTCTCAGTTAGTGATTGTTTAATCTGATATACTTTAACTACATAATAATACAGCCAAAGAGCCTTAAATATAGGCCTTAAATGCAGGGGGAAAGTGCCAAAGAATTAACATCTGCCAGGAACAATCTTCAGTCAATGACTCTTCAGAGTAGATTAGGTATAAAAATTGCCTAGGTCCCTTGTCCTTTGGGTGAGATGATTCTGATGTATGGGTTTTATGCAGTTTTCTCTGAGTTTCCCCCACAGGATTAATTCCCAATCATCCACTGGGATTACTGACTTAATACTGTACTATTTATTGCTGATTTTCCTTTACTGTATTAGTTCTTCACTTCCCTGTTGGTATTCTTTCCACTTTCCAAATAAATTGTTTCATGTAAGATACTGTCTTCAAGGTCTGCTTCTGTGAGAACCCAAACTAGGAGGGAGTATATACCACAAGACATTGGCTCAGACTCTTGAGGCCCACTGTCTGTCCCCAGTCCTAACTTGGGGGAAAGCCATGTTGGGATTCCTATGTGAACATTTTATACACACCATTAGGGATTTTATGGGCAAATTTATGGGAATATCTCTGCTCTAATTTCTGCTCATCAGAAAAGTCACTAAGTCACCAAGGGGCCATGTTTACAGTCTCAAAACTTATTGTCAAGCCTGCTTAGGTTAGAATCCTGATATTAATAGCACTTTTACCGGTGATAATTTAAGTAGGTTACTTAACTGTCAATCTTCCTTTTTCTGTAAAATGGTGATAATAATAGTACCTACAACAGTAGTATTATTGTATTAATTGAAATAATATTGGTAAGCATCTAAAATAGTACCAGATACATAGTAAGTGCTCAGTAACTGTTAGCAGGTTATTTTTAGGAGTGATCTCATTATTATTATCATTAACTGAGGACATTGGTGCATTTTAGTCTATCTTGTTTTCATGTATAAAGATAGGCTGGAAGCTTAGATTTTCCGTTAAGTTCTTATGAGAAACCATTCATACAGCTTGGTGGACTTGGATCAAGATTGGAGACAGAAATTAGAAGGTCGAGGAATGTTAGAAGAAAGATGAGTGTCCCCCAAAATATGTTTGTGTCTGCTAAATTTATTAAATACAAAATAACTAAAAATGAATTTTTATGGTATGCCTGCACAGAGGGCAAAGAAGTAGTAAAGAAGGCTGTGATGACATGCTTAAAAGTTAGAAAGAAATTTGTGGTTCTTGTTAGCTGCCAACAAGTGGGCTACTGACTCTTGATGACTCCATGCACACCAGAATGAAACACTACCCAGTTCTGCACTGTCCCCATGATTGGGTGCAGATTGTACCATTGTGATTCCTGGAGTTTTCACAGACTGATTTTTTTGAAGTAAATTGCCAGGCCTTTCTTCCTAGTTCATCTTAGTCTGGAAGCTCTGCTGAAACCTGTTTAGCATCATAGCAACATGCAAGTGTCCACTGGCAGACAGGTAGTGGCTGTGGACGAGGTACATTGGCAGGGAATTGAATCCAGATCTCTGCACAGAAGACAAGAATCCTACCACTGAACCAGTGAGTAATGTCATGGAAGCCAAGAAAACAATGTGTTTCAGCAAAGGTAGAACCGCTATACACACACACATTTAAGAATCAGTGCCCATGGATAAATGCAGACTGATAGAGGGCAATGGGAAGATGTTATTCCAGAAGATGCAATGACGTGCATTCAGGTATGCTGAAGAGAAAGGACCAAATTTCCCCCAAAGAGCAAGATAAAATAAAAAACACTGAAGTAAAAATATTATAAAATTTTGATTCTCAAATAGTTTTGAAGAACATATATTTAAAAAAATAACTAGGTATTTCATACTGACTTGTGTAGTCCAAAGAAGAAAAAGAATGAGGAAAATGACTCCAAAGTCAGCTGCTAAGATGCTAAACAACTCAGGGCTGAAGAGCTGAAGAGCTTCCTCTGATTAGCACTCATTTTTCCAGGTGCTCCAGCCATACAGTCATTAGAGATAGCAGTGGCTAGCTTGACATGATTTAAAGAATTGAGAATGAGCTCATAAATTTCAGGTTCCCTATCATATCGTCCACTTCCAAGAAATGGAAATTTTATTTCTAAATGGTTTGTGCAGGAGAGTCAACATTCAGTCCTTGTCTAAAGGGTGAAAGTGAAAGCATGACATTTGATTATCTCCTACTTCTCCCATAAAAAGTACACCTAAAATAACTGAAAATGTATCCTGAGCTGATAGAAAGAGAAGGTATGAAATTGAGGAATAATCAATGTCAGCATGAGAGAGATGAGGGAAAGGAGTGAAGGGAGAGGAGACTGAGGAGCCCCTGTTTATACTACTGAGATGATTCAGGAAAAGCAAGAAGGAATAAACTGGAAATCTCTAGAGAAAAAGGGCAATATTTTCTGCATTCCCTCTCACAGCCTCCAACCTTGAAAACAATCACAGATATCAGACTGTGAGCAATGTAAAAAGAATAATTAACTAGAATAATTACCTGTCAGATATAATTTAAAAAGATACTATTTTGTGAAGTCAAATACAAATGTTACTTTTATCATTTATCATAATAAAACAGGCCTGGTCCAAATGTGCCTTTCATGAAGTATGATACCTTTATTTACTTTTCATAGAAGGGAACTTTTAGACCTTCCAAAACTTCCTCCAACTCTCTTCAGGCACTTTCCTTTCTCCAAGTGGTAATCTGTGGGTCATTCACAATGATGCTGAATCTCATGACAAAATAATGGATACTCATCAACTCACTCTCATAGGAAAGTTCTGTTAGGCCAATTGCAGGAGCCCTCAGGATGTGCTCTGGTAGAACCACAGAGCTGAACGGACTATGCTGTTTTCCTCACTATGGCCATGAAGGTAATTCTAATATTTATATCTTGAACAAGAAGTGCAAATCAGAAAAAGTTCATTATGACTGAACAGAACCATGGAACTGGAGACCAACGAACCAACTGAGAAGCAGTGATTATGCAGACAAGAGACCTACCCAGCTCTCCCAACTCCCAAGGTTTCCTGTTTCAAAATCAACATGAAGTCGATGAGGGAGAGGGAAAGAAAGAAGGCCATTGTTCTTCTATTATTCTCCTGTCAAAAAACAAAAAACAAAAGTGCAAAATGTTAAAATCAAGAATGAAAATAAAACAGCCCAGCTTTCAGGTTATAATCATTTTATATTCCCAATACCAACATGAGTCTTGTGATTTAGGACCCTCAGATCTCATTATTGTGACTGTTTTTATTTTAAGTCCTTTAAAACATAATGTCTAAAGACAGATTTCACGAAGAGTAGGGACTCAAATGCATCCCAGGGTCAAGCAGGAAGCATAAATCAGGGAATAATGTGGATGTAGGAAAATAAGGAGTAGTGGGAATGAAACTCCCCTAAACATGTCTACAAACAAACACTGCAATACTGTTCTAACCAAACCAAAAGCATCTTCAGGTCTAATCCAGTTTAAGACAAATTTGGGTTAAGTCCTAGCTCCACCACTTTCTAGCTGTGTGGGCTTAAGCTAACTATGTATTTTCCCAATGTTCCAATTTTCTCATTAGGGTTACTAATACCTACTGCCTGGTAAAGTAGAAGGTCATCAGAAAAAAGGAAGACGCTCAATGAGATGGACTGACACAGTGGCTGCAGCAATGGGCTCAAGCATAACGACCATTGTGAGGATAGCACAGGACTGGGCAGTGTTTCGTTCTGTTGTACATAGGGTTGCTATGAGTCGGAGCTGACTCGATGGCACCTAACAACAACAATACCGACTTTACAGAGTCAATGAGATTATCAAATATAATTAAAATCTAAAGAGAACATTAAGTGTTAACACTCTGCCTAACTATTGGATGTACTTATCAAACAGAAATTGTGATGGTGATGTTATTAGCGTGATGATGAATACTGCTGCTGCTGATCATGTTATTTTGTTTGTATTGTCTTGTTGTTGGCATTATCATTGTTATTTTAGAGTTAGTTTCCTGATTTACCATTCCCAAAGGCATCGTTCAACATAGAGGAACATAAAAGAATAAGATGCATAGTTCTTTACACTCTGAATATTTGTTACCTTCCTGCAGCCATTTTGAGTATAAAACATTAATATTGGGGTTATGATTGGGTTGCTTGGGGTAGGCACTTTGTATCTATAATAATTTTTTGGATAATAACTGATGCTCCATTGACTATGTATGACTCTAGGATGTATTGCAACATCTTGTCTTCTTTGAGGATTTGAAAGGAGTATCAATTATTTTAGAAAAGGTGCTAGTAATTTTCATATTCATAAACAGCCAAAACAATGGATGTGATTTTATAACATACACTCTTCCAGAATCGGAGAATTTTACTTGTGATAAAAATGTGATTAAGTGCTTAATGGACACTTGTTTGATTTAAACAATAACAAATGCATGTACATATACATGGGAGGGAAAACTGCATCTAAGCATCATTCAACAAATATTCTTTTTATCCTAATTTCCACAAACCCATTGCCATTGAGTCAATTCCAATTCATAGCGACCCTATAGGTCAGAGCAGAACTGTCCCGCAGGGTTTCCAACGAGCGGCTGGTAGATTCGAACTGCGACCTTTTGATTAGCAGCTGAGCTCTTAACCACTGTGCCACAAGGGCTCCAAAAGAAGGATCTTAATGAGACTGTGTTTATGACAATAACTTGCAGCTGAATTGTCTGGGTGATAGAAGAGAAATGGCAGTGGTCACAGAAAATGATCATGTCACAAGTACCAAACTGAAACCTCTGATGCCAGATAGGACTTCAGGGCCATGGCTGCCTTTGATAAGGGGTGTCCATCACATCAGACATTTTAGCACTGATAGTGGATGACTTGCTGCGGGTGGGAGTGTCTGCACAGAGGGTCAACATGCCTTAAGACTAAGCTTAAACTATATTCTTTTCTTCTTCATTGTTGTAGTTTAGATGAAGTTTACGTTTCAAGTTGGTCTTCCGTACAAAAATTTATACATACATTGTTATGTGACCCTAATTGCTCTCCCCATACTATGACAGCACACCCCTCCTTTCCACCCCTGATTCCCCATACCCGTTCAACCAACTCCTAACCCTCTCTGCCTTCCCATCTCACCTCCGGATGGAAACTGCCCATTTAGTCTCTTGTATCTACATGAGCTAAGAGGCACACTCCTCAAGAGAATCACTTTATGTCCCACAGTCCAGTTCAATCCCTGTCTGAAGAGTTGGCCTCAGAAATTGTTTTAGTTCTGGGCTGATAGAGAATCCGGGGGCCACGCTGTCTGGAGTTCCTCCAGTCTCGGTCAGACCACTAAGTCTGGTCTTCTTAATAGAATTTGAGTTCTTCACCCCTCCTTTCTCTTGCTCCATCAGGGACTCTCTGTTGTGTTCCGTCAGGACGGTCATTGGTGGTAGCCGGGCACCATCTAGTTCTTCTGGCATCAGGCTGATGAAGTCTCTGGTTTATGCGGCCCTTTCTGTCTCTTGGGCTACTACTTTCCTTGTGTCTTTGGTGTTCTTCATTCTCCTTTACTCCAGGTAGTTGGGACCAATTGATGCATCTTAGATGGCCCCTTGCAAGCTTTTAAGACCCCAGACACCACTCACCAAAGTAGGATGCAGAACATTTTCTTAATAAGCTTTGTTATGTCAATTGACCTAGGTGTCACCTGAAAGCATGGTTCCCAGACCCGGACCCCTGATACTCAGTCCCTCATAGTATTTGATTGTATTCAGGAAACTTCTTACCTTTGGTTTAGTCCGGTTGTGCTGACTTCCCCTGTAGTGTGCGGTGTCCTTCACTTCATCTAAGATAATACTTGTCTACTATCTAGTGAATAACCCTCACCCTCCCTCCCCACCCTCGTAACCATCAAAGAATGCTGTCTTCTATGTTTAAACCTTTTCTTGAGTTCTTATAATAGTGGTCGTATACAATATTTGTCCTTCTGTGACTGACTAAATTCACTCAGCATAATGCCCTCCAGATTCCTCCATGTTATGTTTCACGGCTTCATCATTGTTCTTTATTCTTGTGTAGTATTCCATTGTGTGGATATACCATTATTCCTTTATCCATTCATTCATTGATGGTCACCTAGGTTGTTTTCATCTTTTTCTATTGTGAACTGTGCTGCAATGAACATGGGTGTACATATATCTATTCATGTGATGGCCCTTATTTCTCTAGGATATATTCCAAGGAGCGTGATAGCTGGATCGTATGGTACTTCTATTTCTAGCTTTTTAAGGAAGTTCCAAACTGATTTCCAAAGTAGTTGTACCATTTTACATTCCCAGCAACAGGGTATAACTGTTCCAGTCTCTCCACAACCTCTCCAGCATTTATTATTTTGTGTTTTTTGGATTACTGCTAGCCTTGTTGGGGTGAGATGATATCTCATTGTAGTTTTGATCTGCATTTCTGTAATGGTTAATGATCGTGAGCATTTCTTCATGTGTCTGTTAGCCACCTGAATATCTTCTTTGGTGAAGTGCCTGTTCATATCCTTTGCCCATTTTTTAATGGGGTTATTTGTCTTTTTGTAGTTGAGGTTTTGCAGTGTCTTGCAGATTTTAGAGATTAGACACTGATCAGATTTGTCATAGCCAAAATTTTTTTTCTGGTCTGTAGGTTGTCTTTTGACTCTTTTGGTGAAGTCTTTTGATGAGCATAAGTGTTTGATTTTTAGAAGCTCCCATTTATCTAGTCTCTCTTCTAGTGCTTGTGCATTGTTACTTATGGTTCATATTATGTTTATACCATGTATTAGGGCTCCTAGCATTGTCCCTATTTTTTCTTCCATGATCTTTATCCTTTTTGATTTTATATTTAAGTCTTTGATCCGTTTTGAGTTAGCTTTTGTGCATGGTGTGAGGTATGGGTCTTGCTTCAGTTTTTTGAAGATGGACAGCCAGTTATGCTGGCACCATTTGTTAAAGAGACTGCCTTTTTCTCAGTTAAAGGACTTTGGGCCTTTGTCAAAAATCAGCTGCTCATAGGTGGATGAATTTACGTCTGGGTTCTCAATTCTGTTCCATTGTTCTATGTATGTGTTGATGAACAAGTACCAGGCTGTTTGGACTACTGTGGAGGTATAATAGGTTCTAAAATAAGGTAGTGTGTGGCCTCCCACTTTGTTCTTCTTCTTGAGTAATGCTTTACTTATTCAAGGCCTCTTCCCTTTCCATATGGAGTTGGTGATTTGTTTCTCCATCTCATTAAAAAATGCTGGTGAAATTTGGATCAGGATTGCATTGTATCTGTAGATCACTTTGGGTAGAATTGACATTTCCACAATGTTGAGTCTTCCTATCCATGAGCAAGGTATGTTTTTCCACTTATGCAGGTCTCTTGGTTTCTTGGAGTAATGTCTTGTAGTTTTCATTGTATAAATCTTGTATGCCTCTGGTTAGATTTATTTCTAAGTATTTTATCTTCTTGGGGGCTATTGTAAATAGTATTGATTTGGTGATTTCCTCTTCGAGGTTCTCTTTGTTGAGGTAAAGGAATCCAACTGATTTTTGTGTGTTTATCTTGTATCCTGAAACAATGCTGAAATCTTCTATTAGTTCCAGTAGTTTTCTTGTGGATTCTTTGGGGTTTTCTGTGTATAAAATCATATCTTCTTACTTCTTGCCTACCAATTTGGTTGCCAGTTATTTCTTTTTCTAGCCTAATTGCTCTGGCTAGGACGTCCAGCACTTGAATAAGAGTGGTGATAAAGGGCATCCTTCTCTGTTTCCCATTCTCAAGGGGAATGCTTTCAAAGTCTCTCCATTTAGAATGATGTTGGCTGTTGGCTTTATATAAATGCCTTTAATTATACTGAGTAATTTCCCTTCTATTCCTATTTTTTGAGAGTTTTTATCATGAATGGGCGTTGGACTTTATCAAATGCCTTTCTGCATCGATTGATTAGATCATGTGGTTCTTGTCTTTTGTTTTATTTATATGATGGATTACATTGGTTGTTTTTCTAATGCTGAACCATCCCTGCATACATGGTATAAATCCCACTTGATCATGGTGAATTATTTTTTTGATATGTTGCTGAATTCTATACGCTAGAATTTTGTTGAGGATTTTTGTGTCAATGTTCATGAGGGATACTGGTCTGCAATTTTCTTTTTGTGTGGTGTCTTTACCTGGTTTAGGTATCAGGGTTATGCTGGCTTTATAGAATGAGTTTCGGAATATTCCATCCTTTTCTATGCTCTGAAATACCTTTAGTAGCAGTGGTGTTAACTCTTCTTTGGAAGTTTATTAGAATTCTCCAGTGAAACCATCCAGGCCAGGGCTTTTTTTTGTTGAGAGTTTTTTAATTTCCTTTTCAATCTCTTCTTTTGTTATGGGTTTATTTAGTTGTTCTACCTCTGTTTGTGTTAGTTTAGGTAGGTAGTGAGTTTCTAGAAATTTGTCCATTTCCTCTAGGTTTTCAAATTTGTTAGAGTACAATTTTTCATAGTAAGCTGTTATGATTCTTTTACTTTCAGTTGGGTCTGCTGTGATATTACCCATCTCATTTCTTATATGGTTTATCTGCTTCCTCTCCTGTTTTTCTTTTGTCACTTTGGCCAATGGTTTATCAATTTTGTTGATCTTTTCAAAGAACCACCTTCTGGACTTGTTAACTCTCAATTGTCTTTCTATTCTCTATTTCATTTAATTCTGCTCTAATTCTTATGGTTTCCATTTTATGGCACCTGAGGGCTTCTTTTGCTGCTCTCTTTCTACTTGTTCCAGTCGTAGGATTAATGTTTTGATTATGGCCCTTTCTTCTTTTTGGATATGTTCATTTATTGCTATAAACTGACCTCCAAGCACTGATGTTGCTGTGTTCCAAAGGTTCTGGTAGGATGTGTTTTCATTCTTGTTTGATTCTATGAATTTCTTTGTTCCATCCTTAATTTCTTCTATATCCCAGTAGTTTTTGAGCAAGGTGTTGTTCAGTTTCCATGTGTTTGATTTTCTTTCCTGGATTTTTCTGTTATTGATTTCCACTTTTATTGCTTTATGGTCAGAAAAGATGCTTTGTAATATTTTGATGCTTTAGATTTTGTTAAGGCTTGTTTTATGGCCTAATATGTGGTCTATTCTGGAGAATGTTCCACATGCATTGAAAAAGAAAGTAAACTTGGCTGCTGTTGGGTAGACTATTCAGTATATGTCTATGAGATCAACTTGGTTGATTGTAGCATTTAGCCCTTCCATGTGTTTGTTGAGCTTCTTTCTAGATGTTCTGTCCTGCAACCAAAGTGCTGTGTTGAAGTCTCTTCCTACTATGTGGAGCTGTCTATCTCTCTTTTCAGTGCTGATAGAATTTGTTTTATGTATTTTGGAGCCCTGTCATTGGGTGCATGAATATTTATTACAGTCATGTCCTCCTGGTGTATTGACCCTTTAATCATTATATAGTGTCCTTCTGTATACTAGTGGTGGATTTTACTTTAAAATATATTTTGTCAGAGATTAATATTGCCACTCCCGCTATTTTTTTTTTTTTAATATTTTATTGTACTTCAGGTGAAAGCTTACAGAGCAAATAGTTTCTCATGAAATAGTAGTACACATGTTGTTCTATGACATTGGTTAACAACCCCACAACGCATTAAGCCTCTAAATTCTCAACCTTTTTTTTTTTTTGATGAAAATTACAGATGGCCAAAGATACACCATTTCAAAAATTTCTACATTCACAGTTCAGTGACATTGACTATGCTCTTCCAACTGTGCTGTTATTCTCACTTAAGATGAAGGCTTACAGAACAAAATAGTTTTTCATTTAACAGTTACTACACATGTTGCCCTATGACAATGGTTAACAATCTCACAGCACATCAAGAATATCCTTACTCCACCTTGTGTTCCCTATCACCAGGGGACTTCCTTGTCCCCTTCTGTCTTCTGGACCTTGTCACTGGACTATTGTACCTCTTTAGTCTCATTTGTTTTTTTTTTTGTTTGTTTTTTTTTATTTAAACACCATTTCAAAACTTTTTACTTACACATTTAAGTGATATTGACTATGCTCTTCCAATTGTACTGCCATTCTCGCCCAAGATGAAGGCTTACAGGACAAAACAGCCTCCCATTTAATAGTTACTACAAATGTTGCCCTATAGCAGTGGTCAACAATCTCACAATACATCGACAGTGTCCTTATTCAATTTGTGTTCCTTATCATCAGTTTCTTTCTCCCCCTCTGCCTTCTGGCCCTTGTCACCGGACTCCTGTACCTCGTTAGTCCCATTTAGTTTTACTGGGCTGTCCATTCCCAGGCTTAACATCGAACCTCGAAGGTAACTTCACCTCTGAGCTGAAAGAGTGTCTGGGGGCCACACTCTTGAGGTTTCTCTAGTATACTTTAGGCCAGTAAATCTGGTCTTTTTTTTGGGGGGGGGGAGTTAAAATTATGCTCTACATCCTTCTCCAGCTCTGCCCAGAACCCTCTGTTGTGATCCTGGTCAGAGCAGTCAGTGGTGGTAGCCAGGCACCATCTAGCTGTACTGGACTCAGTCCGGTGGAGGCCTTGGTAGTGGACAATTAGTCGTTTGGACTAATCTTTTCATTGAATCCTGTTCTCTTCATTCTCCCTTGTTCCCGAAGGGATGAGACCAGTGGAGTATCTTAGATGGCCGCTCATAGGCTTTTAAGACCCCAGACACTACTCACCAAGGTAGAATGTAGAGCATTATCTTTATAAGTAGTGTCATGCCAATTGAGCTAGATGTTCCCCGAGACCATGGTCCCCAGAGCCCTCCGTCCAACAACTCAGTCCCTCGGGGGGTTTGGATGTGTCTATAGGGCTTCCATGACCTTTCTTGTGCAGGTTAGTTTCCGCTGTACTATGTACTATCTCACCTCTCACCCAAGTTACCACTTATCTATTACCTATTTAGTATACCCCCCCCCCATCCCTGGTAACCAACAAGGATTGTTACATTTTGCATGTGAATTTTTTCATGGGTTTTTACAATAGAGGTCTCATACAATATTTGTCCTTTTGTGATTGACTTATTTCACTCAGCATAATGTCCTCCAGTTTCATCCATGTTATGAGATGGTTCACAGATTCATTGTTGTTCTTTCTCGTTGCATAGTACTCCATTGTGTGTATGTACCATAGTTTGTGTATCCATTCATCTGTTGATGGACATCGAGGTTGTTTCCATTGTTTTGCTATTGTGAACAATGCTGCCATGAACATAGGTGTGCATGTGTCTATTCGAGTGATGACTCTTATTTCTCTAGGATATATTCCTAGGAGTGGGATTGCTGGATCGAATGGTATGTCTATTTCTAGCTTTCTGAGGAAACGCCATATCATTTTCCAAAATGGTTGTATCATTTTGCATTCCCACCAGCAGTGTATAAGAGTTCCCATCTCCCCGCAGCCCCTCCAACATTTGCTATTTCCAGTATTTTTGATTCGTGCCAGTAATGCCGGGGTGAGATGGTATCTCATTGTGGTTTTAATTTGCATTTCTCTAATGGCTAGTGATCGCGAGCACTTCCTCATGTGTCTGTTGGCCATTTGAATGTCTTCCTTGATGAAGTGTCTGTTCATTTCCTTTGCCCATTTTTTGATAGGATTGGTTGTCTTTTTGTTGTAGAGGTGTTGGATTTTCTTATACATTATGGAGATTAGACCTTTGTCTGATTTGTACTGTCCAAAAATTTTTTCCCAGTCTGTAGGTTCTCTTTTGACTCTTTTGGTGAAGTCTTTTGAAGAGCATAGATGTTTGATTTTTAGAAGATCCCAGTTATCTAGTTTATCTGTTGGGTTTTTTGTGTTGATGTTTATGGTTTGTATCCTGTTAATGTCATGTATTAAGGCCTGAAGTGTTGGTCCTATTTTTTCTTCTATGAATTTTATAGTTTGAGGCTTTATATTCAGGTCTTTGATCCATTTTGAAGTAGTTTTTGTATATGGTGTGAGGTATGGGTCCTGTTTCATTTTTCTACAAATGGATATCCAGTTTTGCCAGCACCATTTGTTAAAAAGCCTGTCTTTTCCCCATTTGATGTATTTTGGGCCCTTGTCAAAGATCAGGTGACTGTAGGTGGATGGATTTACATCTGAGTTCTCAATTCTGTTCCATTGGTCAATGTCTCTGTTGTTGTACCAGTACCAGGCTGTTTTGAGTACTGTAGCTGTATAGTAGGTTCTCAAGTCAGGTAGTGTGAGTCCTCCAACTTTATTCTTCTTCTTCAGTAGTGCTTTACTTATTCGGGGTTTCTTCCCTTTTCATATATAGTTAATAATTAGTTTTTCCATCTCTTTGAAGAATGTTGTTGGTATTTGTATCGGCATTGCATTGTATCTGTAGATTGCTTTAGGTATAATTGCCATTTTCATGATGTTGAGTCTGCCTATCCATGAGCATGGTATGTTTTTCCATTTATGTAGATCCCTTTGGATTTCATGCAGCAGTGTTTTGTAGTTTTCCTTGTATAGGTCTTTTACATTCCTGGTCAGGTTTATTCCTAAGTATTTTATCTTTTTAGGGGCTATTGAAAATGGTATTGATTTCCTGATCTCCTTTCATCGTTCTCTTTACTGGTGTATAGGAATCCAACTGATTTTGAATGTTTATCTTGTATCCTGCTACTCTGCTGAATCTTTCTATTAGTTCCAGTAAATTTCTCGTGGAGTCTTTAGGGTTTTCTATGTATAGTATCATATCATCTGCAAACAGGGAGAGTTTAACTTCTTCATTACCAATTTGGATGCCCTTTATTTCTTTCTCTTGCCTTACTGCTCTACCTGGAACTTCCAGCACAATGTTAAATAGGAGTGGTGATAAAGGGCATCCTTGTCTTGTTCCTGTTTTCAAGGGGAATGTTTTCAGCCTCTCTCCATTAAGAATGATGTTGGATGTTGGTTTTGCATAGATGCCCTTTATTATGCTGAGAAATTTCCCTTCTTTACATATTTTATTGAGAGCTTTTATCAGGAATGGGTGTTGGACTTTGTCAAATGCCTTTTCTGCATCAATTGAGATAATCATGTGATTTTTTTCTTTCCTTTTATTTATGTGGTGGATTAAGTTGATTGATTTTCTAATGTTAAACCATCCTTGCATACCTGGTATGAATCCTACTTGGTCGTGGTGTATTATTTTTTTGATATGATACTGTGATCTATTGGCTAGAATTTTGTTCAGAATTTTTGCATCTATATTCATGAGAGATATTGGTCTGTAATTTTCTTTTTTTGTGATGTCTTTGCCTGGTTTTGGTATCAGCGTTATGCTGGCTTCATAGAATGAATTTGGAAGTGTTGCTTCCTCTTCTATGTTCTGAAATAGCTTGAGTAGAACTGGTACTAGCTCTTCTGTAAATGTTTTGTAGAATTCTCCAGTGAAGCCATCTGGGCCAGGGCTTTTTTTGGTTGGGAGTTTTTTTTATTACCTTTTCAATCTCTTCTCTTGTTATGGGTCTGTTCAGATTTTCAATATCACTTTGTTGTAGTTTGGGTAGGCTGTATGTTTCTAGAAATTTATCCATTTCCTCTAGGTTTTCAAATTTGTTGGAATATAGTTTTTCATAATATTCTGTTATAATCCTTTTTATTTCAGTTGGGTCTGTTGTAATGTCCCCCATTTCATTTCTTATTTGGGTTATTTGTGCCCTCTGCTGTTTTTCTTTTGTCAGTCTGGCCAGTGGTTTGTCGATTTTGTTGATTCTTTCAAAGAACCAACTTTTGGATTTGTTGATTCTTTCTATTGTTTTTCTGTTCTCTATTTCATTGATTTCTGCTCTGATCTTTACTATTTCCTTTCTTCCGGTGGTTGTAGGCTTTTTTTGTTGTTCTCTTTCTATTTGTTTGAGTTCTGTAGTTAATGTTTTGATTTTGTCCCTTCTTCTTTTTTGATATGTGCATCTATTGCTATAAATTGTCCTCTGAGGACTGCCTTTGCTGTGTCCCAAAGGTTTTGGTATGATGTGTTTTCATTTTCATTTGATTCTAGGAATTTTTTAATTCCATCTCTGATTTCTTCTATTACCCATTGATGTGTAAGCAGATTATTATTCAGTTTCCGTGTGTTTGATTTTTTTTCCTTGCTCTTTCTAGTGTTAATTTCTACCTTGATGGTGTTGTGGTCAGAGAAGATAGTGTGAATTATCTCAGCATTTTGGATCTTGTTGAGGATTGCTCTGTGGCCTAAGATGTGGTCTATTCTGGAGAACGTTCCATGTGCATTGGAAAAGAATGTGTACTTTGCAGCGGTTGGATGGATTGTTCTCTATATGTCTATGAGGTCCAGTTGGCTGATTGTGTCCTTTAGGTCTTCTGTATCTTTGCTGAGTTTTTTTTTGTTGTTCTGTCCTTTACTGAGAGTGGTGTGTTGAAGTCTCCTACTATTATTGTGGAACTGTCAATTTCTCTTTTCAGTGCTGTTAGAGTTTTTTTTTATGTATTTTGGAGCCCTGTCATTGGGTGCATAGATATTTATTATGGTTATGTCTTTATGGTGTATCATCCCCTTAATCATTATATAGTATCCTTCTTTGTCTTTTATGGTAGATTTTGTTTTAAAGTCTATTTTATCTGAGATTAGAATTGCCACTCCTGCTCTTTTTTGATAGTTGTTAGCTTGATATATTTTTTTCCAACCTTTGATTTTTAATAAAGTCACATCTTTCTTTCTAAGGTGTGTCTCTTGTAGACAGCAAATTGATGGATCCTGTTTTCTTATCCATTCTGCCACTCTCCGTCTCTTTATGGGTGTATTGAGTCCATTTACGTTCAGTGTAATTATTCATAGATGGAAGTTTGTTGCTGTCATTTTGTAGTGTTTTTTTTTTGTGATGCTGATGTTTTCTTTGTTCTTCTTACTCTCTTGTGCTGAGTTACTTTTGTTTGTGGATTTTGTGTTCATTTCTTTTGTTTTTTTAGGTTTTGTTTTTGTTGAGACTTTATGGTTTTCGTCTTTATTTTTATGAGTTGGTTTGTTAACTTTTTTTGTTGTTACCGTGAATTTTACCCTTATCTTTATAATTTTGCAGCAATCTACCGTTACTTGGTATCGCCTTGCCTTCCTCTCCTTTAGAAGGTTCTATACCTATGCCGTTTGTTCCCTCTTTCATTGTTTTGATGTTGTTGTCATCCTTTGATTGATTTCTCTGATTCCCTGTTGTATATCTTTTGTTTTTGGAAAGTCCTCTGTAGTTCAGTTCCTAGAATGGTATCTGGTTCATGTGAACCTGCGTCCTAGGTCCTAGGTCCTGCCTGAGGGCTGAAGCTGTTTGTCCTCAGATCGAAGAACTCCCTTTAAAAACTCTTGTAAGTTTGGTTTGACTTTTGCATATTCCTTTAGTTTCTGTTTATCTGGAAATGACCTAATTTCACCATCAAATCTGAATGAGAGTTTTGCAGGATATATTATTCTTGGCTGACAATTTTTTTCTTTCACGATTTTATATATGTCATCCCATTGCCTTCTTGCCTGCATGGTTTCTGCTGAATAATCTGAGCTTAGTCTTATTGTTTCTCCTCTGTATGTGACTTCTCGTTTTTCATGAGCTGCTCTCAGGATTGTTTGTCTTTAGTTTTAGTGAGTGTGACTATGATATGTCTTGGTGATTTTCTTTTGGGGTCTCTTCTATATGGGGTTCGTTGAGCTTCTTGGATGGCCAGCTTTTCATCTTTCATGATATTGGGAAAGTTTTCTGTCAGCAGTTCCTCAGTGATCCTCTCTGTGTTTTCTGTTTTCTCCCCCTGTTCTGGTATGCCAATCACTCGTAAGTTTTTGCTTTTAATTGTGTCCCACATAACTCTCAGGGTCTCTTCATTTTTCTTTGTTCTTTTTTCTGAGTTTTCCTGAAACAGAGTTGTATCCAAGTGATTGTCTTCAGTTCCACTGATCCTGTCTTCCATGGTTTCAAATCTACTTCTCAGCCCTTCTATGACACCGTCCATTTCTGAAATCTTGTTGTTTATCTTTTGGATTTCTAATTGTTGTTTTTGTATAATTTCGAATTGTGAATTTATTTTGGCATTTTATTCCTGCATCATCTTCCTGAATTCTTCTAATTTTTTATCTGTATTGTCCATAAATTTGTCTATTTTTTCCTCATGTTTGTCAGCTTTTTGCCTCAGTTCTTGGAAAATTCCGAGTATTAGTGATTTGAGTTCCATATCAGGTACTTTTAGTGCATTTTCTTCCACAGGAGAGTTATCTGGTGTTTTAATTTGGACGCCTATTGGAGCCATCTTGTCTTGTTTTTGTAAATGTTTTGATATTGTTTGCTGTTTTTGGGGTATTCAGTAGATATTTCTCTCGTTTATTGATTGTAGATTTCTTTTTTGTTTGTTTCGTTCTTGTGGTACAGCTGGGAAGATCTAGCTGAGGAGGAGCCACTGGGACGGGTTGCTTGTGGCACTCACCGCAGCCACCAGGACGGTCGGTAGTCAGTGCTGGGCAGGTTCCAATAGGGCGTGCCTGCACCGCTTGGTGGTGTGATGTCTAGTGCACGGTGCAGGTAGGTAGGGTGCAGCGGCAAGATGGTTATTTGTGAAGCTAAGCTGGATATGGGAGAGAGGAGAGAGGAGCAGGAGCAAAAAGCATACAAACAGAAAATAATGCTAGTGGAGCTTGTCGTTGGAATGTACCAATGAGAGACTATGGGATGGAGGAAACCAGAAGGGGGAAGAGAAAGAAAAGGAAAGAATGACCAGATAAAAATCAGAAAAGTTAAATAACTGCAAAGTTCCCAGGGATCCCACCGATGCAGCTATGAGGTCTGGGGGAGTCGGTCTCAATTTTCACAGCACAGCCTGGCCAGAAGGTACAGAGGCATACATCACCTCGTATTCAGGGATCAGAAAGAGAAGGAAGAGATAGAGAGACGAGAAATTAAGCAATGAAGAAAGACAAAAGGGAAAAAGAGGGAAAAGATGACAAAACTAATCAAAGAAAGAAGAAAAATAATATTTAAAAAAAAAAAAAAGGCAACACCAGTAGTCAGTGCCTACAAATGGGACCCAGAGAGCCCCCACTCAGGGGCGCGAATTCCAAGAAGCCAGCAGTCTCGGGGTTAAGAGACCATGGCCACGGGAAGCAGAGGGGCAAACGAAAAAAGGCCCCGGGATCCCACCAGCGTGGCAGCCCAGACCTGGAAACAGCCACATGCCCGAACGCCGCCCCACAGCTCCGCAGAAGAGAGCAAAGACGGCACTCGGAACCAGGCACCCAGGCAAAAGGAGGGGGAGGCGACAGAAAAAGCCCCACCAACGGCCAAGAAACGGCTCTCAGAAAGCCGCCAGCCCGGGCGCGCGGAATCCAAGCACCGGCGCCCAGCCCAGGGACCCTGGCCACGGAAAGCAGTGGGGTGAATGAACAAAGGCCCCGGGATCCCACCAGCATGGCAGCCCAGACCTGGAAACAGCAACACGCCCGAACGCAGCCCCACAGCTCCGCAGAAGAGAGCAAAGACGGCACTCGGAACCAGGCACCCAGGCAAAAGGAGGGGGAGGCGGCAGAAAAAGGTTTGCTAGCTGCCAGCAAACGGCTCCCAGAAAGCCGCCAGCCCAGGTGCGCAGAATCCAAGCACCGGCGCCCCCCAGCCCAGGGACTCCGGCCACGGAAAGCAGAGGGGCGAACGAACAAAGGCCCCGCGATTCCACCAGCGCGGGAGCCCAGACCTGGAAACAGCCACACGCCCGAACGCAGCCCTACAGCCCAGCAGGAGAGAGCAGAGACGGCACTCAGAACCAGGCACCCAGGCAAAAGGAGGGGGAAGCGGCAGAAAAAACCTCGCCAGAGGCCAGCAAACGGCCCCCAGAAAGCCGCCAGCCTGGGCGCGCGGAATCCAAGCACCGGCGCCCCCCAGCCCAGGGACCCTGGCCACAGAAAGCAGGGGAGCCCCAGCTGAGGCAGAGAGGGGTGGGGGGTGGGAGAGCGCTCACCGCAGTTTACCGGTCGTTCTGTCTCCCACCAGATGCTCTGCAAGGCTGCTCTCCCGTTCGCTGGTCTCCGATAGGAATCCAAGATGGCGGATCCACGCTGCGTTAGCTGGTAAGGAATCTCTGCCTGAGTCTCTCCTCGCTCTCCGTTCTCTTTTAGTATTCTCACTCCGTTTGGTGTTTGGCTGAGTTCTTTATCTCTTCATTTGGTGTTCTAGGGTTTCAGGATTGTTGATTCTCTGTTAGGCTTAGTTTTTCGGATCTTTGCTGTGGAGGGACGGCGTGGTGCTTCTGCCTAGAGCGCCATCTTACCCCGCCTCCCCCGCTCTTTTTTGAGTGTTGTTTTCTTGATATATTTTTTTCATCCTTTGAGTTTTAGTTTGTTTGTGTCTTTAAGTCTAAGATGTGTCTCTTGTAGGCAGCATATAGACCGGATCATATTTTTTATCCAGTTTATCACTCTCTGTCTCTTTATTGGTGCATTCATTCCATTTACATTCACTGTAATTATTGATAGGTATGAGTTTAGTGCTGTCATTTTGATGTCATTTTTTGTGTTGTTTAGTTTCTCTGTTCCAGTTAATTTTCTTTGCTGAGTCATTTTTCTTTATGTATTTTCTTTTCATTGTTTTCATTGTTGTTGATTTTGTGTGTGCTGAGTCTTTATATTTTTCTAGTTTTTTATTTTGACTTGTAGGATTGTTAGTTTCCTTTGTTGCTACCTTAATATTTACCCCGGTTTTTCTAAGTTCGTACCAGTCTTTTATTTCTTTACATAGCCTTAACTTCCTCTCCATATGCAAAATCTATGCCTACATTTTTTAAGTCCCTCTTTTTTGTTTTAGCGTTGTCATCTTTTACATATTAACATCTGTTTCCTATTTTCAGTGTTTTAGCTTTGATTTACTTTTGTGACTTCCCTATCTGGGTTAATATCTGGTTTCTCTGTCCTGTGTTCTAGTCTTTGGTAGTTATCTGATGTTACTGATTTTCTAACCAGAGGACTCCCGTTAGTATTTCTTATAATTTTGGTTTGGTTTTTGCAAATTCTCTAAACTTTTGTTTATCTGGAAATGCCCTAATTTTGCCATCGTATTTGAGAGACAGTTTTGCTGGATATATAATTCTTGGCTGGCAGTTTTTTTTTCCTTCAAGGCTTTGTATATGTCATCCCATTGCCTTCTTGCCTGCATGGTTTCTGCTGAGTAGTCCGAGCTTATTCTTATTGACTCTCCTTTGTAGATGACTTTTCGTTGACCCCTATCGGCTCTTAAAATTCTCTCTTTATCTTTGGTTTTGGCAAGTTTGATTATAATATGTCTTGGTGACTTTCTTTTGATCTACCTTATGTGGGGTTCGATGAGCATCTTGGATAGATATCTTCTCAACTTTCACGATATCAGGGAAGTTTTCTGCCAACAAATCTTCAACAATTCTCTCTGCATTTTCTGTTATCCCCCTCCGTTCTGTTAATCCAGTCACTCGTAGTTTATTCCTCTTGATAGAGTCCCACATAATTCTTAGGATTTCTTCATTTTTTTAATCCTTTTATCTGATTTTTCCTCAAATAATTTGGTGTCAAGTGCTTAATCTTCAATCTCACTAATTCTGACTTCCATTGCCTCAATTCTGCTCCTATGACTTTCTGTTGAGTTGTCTAATTCTGAAATTTTATTGTTAATCTTCTGGATTTCTGATTGCTGTCTGTCTATGGATTCTTGCAGACTGTTAAATTTTTCATTATGCTCTTCTCTAATCTTTTTAATTTCCTGTGTTTCATGTTCTGCATTTTGATTAATTTCCTTCCTAATTTCTTGAAGAGGTCTGTATATTAAACTTTTGTATTCTGCCTCCGGTAATTCCAAGAAATTTTCCTCCTCTGGAAAATTTCTAGATTCTTTATTTTGGGAGCTTGCTGAAGCCATCATGGATTGCCTCTTTATGTGATTTGATATTGACTGTTGTCTCCGAGCCATCAATAGGTTATATTTATTTATTTTATGTTTGCTTACTGTGTCCTAGCTTCTTGTTTTGTTTTGATATGCCCAAATAGGCTGCTTGTATGAGCTAGTTTGATTATTTGCACCTTTAAAGCTCTAACATCCTGTCACCAGGTGGTTAGATCTGTTCCTAGGTATATGAGCTCAGGAGTCTGCCCAATCCTCCTGTATAGATTCAGCTCAAGTGCCCAGGTAGATAACCACCAAGAGTGTGGTGTAGTCTCTCACTTACAGTCCTAGACAGGCATGGGTGATTGGTGTAGGAACAGGCATCTGGCTGTAGCAGGGAGACACAGTCTGAGCAAGGCAGGGAGCTGACAGCCACCCCTGAGTGTCCAGGAGGAAGATGTGTCCCTATTCCCTACAGCTCATAGGTGGGTGGGTTTTGTAGCTGGATAATAAGCACCCAGTGCTGTTGGCTGTAAGGACTGGGGGGCACCTCTTATTCTGTGGCCCCTATTGCAGATGGCTAGGTGGAGTGGATGGAGCCACCAGTCCTCAGTCCCCTGATGTGGGTAGGTGAAGACCCTGCTTAATGGGCAGAGCAGTGTCAAATGTCAAGAACCTGCCACTTCACAGCTGAAAGAGTTGAAGTTAGATTTCAGGTATATACCATGTTGTACTGTGGTAATGAGGGCCTACTGTTGAGATGGGCCCACACAAGCCTATGCAGGGGAAAGGCTCTCAAAGTCTGTGGATCCTTTATGCCTGTGCCTAGGCAATGGAGCTGTGCCTACCCTGGGTTCCTGGCTTAGGGGAGCTGGCAGTTTATTTTTTCCCATCTTTTAATTTGTTCATTCTCCAAGGCTGGGAGAATGGCTCTGGGCGTGTGGTGGATCCTACTTCCAGCCCAGGGGACTTGGCAATTGCTGAAGCCAGTCTGGGACCCAGTGCTGAACAGAGAGTGGGGAGGTAAATGGGAGAGAGGTTTTTCCCTAAGGGGGCTGTTTTTGATCCACACGGTAGGCTGTATGCAAGTAGTTATCTCTGCCTATCGAGGGCTGCTTCTCACTGGTTCTGGGTGGCCGAGTAGACTCTCTGGCACTGGGTCTCTCCTGCTGCAGAAAACCTGCCTCCCAAGCACCGTTGCTTGCCTGCCTGACCACTCACGCATGAGATGATCAGGCCTGAAGGGCTCAGGCTTTCACCGGGTTAGGTCTGACAACTCCTCACTGCTTCTGAACCATTTCTTTTTCCCCCTGCCACTCAGTCCAGTTCCACAACTTTGTCTTAGATGTTCAAGGCTGTTAGATTGTCATATATAATTGATTCACTTGTTTTTTTGGGTCTTTGTTGTAAGAGGGTCCACCGGAAGTGTCTGACTACTCTGCCATCTTGTCCCCACCTCTCTTAAAGTATATTCTAAGTGTCGCAGACTCTAACGTGAGTATGGTGGTGGTTTGCTAGTTGAATTTTAATTGTTAACTACACAGTTCTTTCTTGGATTCTTAATTGGGTAGAAAGTGTTGCACTTTAGAACAATTGTGCCATTATCTCCTCTGTGACCTTTCACTTACCAAATAATTCAGCTGTAAGGCACTTCCATTAACTTCATCTCATTAATGTTCTTCTTATAGAAATTGAGATAAGTTTTTCCCAAATGGGGCTGATCTCCAGAATCACCTGTGGGCCTTTTGAAAAATACAGATTCCTGGGCACCACTCCAGAGAAACTGAACCAGAATTTCCTGGAGTATTTAGATTCTGATGATTTTGCCAAAATATACTACAGATAAAAGTCCTGATGACCCTATAATTCTTTTTTTTTTTAATTGTGTTTTAGATGAAAGTTTACAGAGCAAATTAGTTTCTCATTAAATAATTAACATATTGTTTTGTGACATTGTCAACTTTCTCTCCTTCTCGACCTTGGGTTCCCTATAACAGCTTTCCTGTCCCTTCCTGCCTTCTCGTCCTTGCCCCTGGACTGGTGTGCCCATTTAGCCTCATTATGTTTTATGGGCCTGTCTCATCTTTGGCTGAATGGTGACTCTCAGGAGTGACTTCAATACTGAGTTAAAAGGGTGTCCAGGGTCCATACTCTCGGGGTTTCTCCAGTCTCTGTCAGAGCACTAAATCTGGTTTGTTTTTTTTTTTTTTTTTTGTGGTTTGAATTTTGTTTTACATTTTTCTCCAGCTCTGTAGGGGACCCTCTGTTGTGATCCCTGTCAGAGCAGTTGGTAGTGGTAGCTGGGCACCATATCTAGTTGTGCTGGAGTCAGTCTGGTGGAGGCTGTGGTAGTTGTCCATTAGTCCTTTGAACTAATCTTTCCCTTGCATATTTGGTTTTCTTCATTCTCCCTTGCTCCAGACAGGGTGAGGCCAGTGGAGTGGCTTAGGTGGCTGCTCACAAACTTTTAAGATGCCAGATGCTACTCACCAAAGTAGTATGTAGAACATACTCTTTATAAATAATGTTATGCCAGTTGAGCTAGATGTCCACCCAAGACCCTGGTTCTCAGCCCTCAGCCCAATGATTTGGTACCTCAGGGACTTTGGATATGTCTATGAAGCTTTCATGACCTTGCTTAGGTCAAGTTATGCCGACTTCCCCAGTATTGTGTACTGTCTTACCCTTCATCAAAGTTACCACTTATCTATTGTCTGGTGTTTTTCAATATTCACCCCTCCTCTCCCTCGTAACCATCAAAGATAGTTTCTTTCATAAGTTTTTATAATAGTGGTCTCATACGGTATTTGTCCTTTAGTGATTGACTTATTTTACTCAGCTTAATGCCCTCTGTTTCATCCATGTTGTTTGATGTTTAGCAGTTTCTTCATTGTTCTTTATGGTTGCACAGTATTCCATTGTGTGTATGCACCATAGTTTGTTTATCCATTCATATGTTGATGGGCACTTAGATTGTTTCCATCTTTTTGCTATTGTGAACAATGCTGCAGTGAATATGGGTGTGCATATGTCTATTCGTGTGATGGCTCTTATTTCCCTAGCATATATTCCTAGGAGTAGGATTGCTGGGTTGTATGGTATTTCTATTTCTAGATTTCTAAAGAAGCACAATATCATTTTCCAAAATGGTTGTACCATTTTGCATTCCCACCAGCAGTGGGAAAACATTTATTTTATGTTTTTGTGATTTGTGCCAGTAATGTTGAGGTGAGGTGGTATCTCATTATAGTTTTGATTTGAATTTCTCTAATGGCTAGTGACTGCAAGCATTTCCTCATGTGTCTGTTAGCTGCCTGAATGTCTTCTTTGGCGAAGCGTCTATTCATATCCTTTGCCCATTTTTTAAACTGGATTATTTGTCTTTTTGTTGCAGAGGTGTTGGATTTTCCTGTAGATTTTAGAGATCAGAGCTTTGTCAGATATTTCATAGCCAAGAATTTTTTCCCAGTCTGTAGATTCTCTTTTTACTCTTTTGGTGAAGTCTTTTGATGAGCATCAGTGTTTAATTTTTAGAAAGTCATAGTTATCTAGCTTATCTTCTGGTGTTTGTGTATTGTTAGTTATGGTTTGTATTATATTTATGCTATGTATTAGGGCCTCTAATGTTCCACCTATTTTTTCTTCTATGATCTTTATAGTTTTTGGTTTTATATTTAGGTCTTTGATCCATTTTAAATTAGTTTTTGTCAGGTATGAGTCTTGTTTCATCTTTTTTACAGATAGACATCCAGTTTTTCCAGCACCATTTGTTAAAAAGACTTTCTTTCCCCCATTTAATGTACTTTGGGCCTTTGTCAAATATCAGGTGACCATAAGTCTATGTATTTACATCTGTGTTCCCCATTCTGTTCCATTGGTAAATGCGTCTGTCGTTGTATCAGTACCTGTTTGTTTTGACTAGTGGAGCTGTATAATAGTTTCTGAGGTCAGGTAGTACAAGTTCTCCTACTTTATTCTTTTTCTTTATTAGTGCTTTATTTATATGGGGCCTCTTTCCTTTCCATATGAAGTTAATGATTAGATTTTTCATCTCGTTAAAGGAAGCTGTTGGTATTTGGATCGGGATTGCATTGTATTTGTAGAATGCTTTGTGTAGAATTGACATATTCATATGTTGAGTCTACCTATCCATGAGTATGGTATGTTTTTCCATTTATTTAGGTCTCTTTTGGGTTCTTGCAGTAGCGTTTTGTAGTTTTCTTTGTATAGGTCTTTATCATCCCTGGTTAGATTTATTCCTAAGTATTTTAATTTTTATGGGCTATTATAAATGGTGGCTCTGTGGTTAAGAGCTTGGTTGCTAACCAAAAGATCAACAGTTCAAATCCACCAGTTGCTCCTTGGAAACCCTATGGGGGAAGTTCTATTCTGTCATATAGTGTCTCTGTGAGTTGGAATCAACTTGACAGCAGAGGGTTTGGTTTTGTTTGGTTTATTATAAATGATATTGCTTTTCTGATTTCCTTTTCATAGTTCTCTGTATTGATGTATAGGAATCCAACTGATTTTTGTATGTTTATTTTGTATCTTACTACTCTGCTGAATCTTTCTATTAGTTCCAGTAGTTTTCTTGTGGAGCCTTTTCAGTTCTTTCTTACCAATTTGGATGCTTTTATTTCTTTTTCTTGCCTTATTGCTATAGCTAGGACTTCCAGCACAATGTTAAATAGGAGTGGTGATAAAGGCCATCCTTGTCTTGTTCCTTTTCTTAAGGGGAATGTTTTCAACCTCTCTCCATTAAGAATGATATTGGCTGTTTATTTTGTATAGACTTCCTTTATTATGTTAAGGAATTACCCTTCTATACCTATTTGAGTGAGAATTTTTATCAGGAATGGGTGTCGGATTTATCAAATGCCTATTCCGCATTGATTGAGATGATCATGTGATTCTTTTCCTTTCTTTTTATTATGTGGTGGATTACACTGATTGATTTTCTAGTGTTGAACCGTACTTGCAAACCTGGTATGAATCCCACTTGGTGAGGATGTATTATTATTATTATTTTATATGATGCTGGATTCTATTGGCTAGAATTTTGTTGAGAATTTTTTCATCTATATTCATGAGACATATTGGTCTTTAATTTTCTTTTTTTGTGGTGTCTGCCTGGTTTTGGTATCAGAGTTATGCTGGCTTCATAGAATGAACTTGGAAGTATACTTTCCTTTTCTATATTCTGAAATAGTTTGAGTAGTACTAGTGTGAGCTCTTCTCTGAATGTTTGGTAGAATTCTCTAGTGAAGCCATCTAGGCCAGGACTATTTTACGTTGGGAGTTTTTTAGTTACTTTTTCAATTTCTTCTCTTGTTATGGATCTGTTCAGATTTTCTTCCTCAGTCTGTGTTAGTTTGGTAGTGTGTTTCTAGAAATTGGCCATTTCCTCTTGTTTTTTCAAATTAGTTGGAGCATAATTTTTCTTAGTGTTTTGTTACGATCCTTTTTATGTAGTTGAGTCTGTTGTAATGTCCACCATTTCATTTCTTATTTGGGTTATTCTCATCCTCTCCTGTTATTCTTTTGTCAGTTTGGCCCGTAGTTTGTCGATTTTGTTGATCCTTTCAAAGAACCAACTTTTGGTTTTGTTGATTCTTTTTATTGTTTTTCTATTCTCCATTTCATTTGTTTCTGCTCTAATCTTTATTAGATCCTTTCTTCTGGTGGCTGTGGGCTCCTTTTGCTGTTCTATTCCTATTTGTTTGATTTGTATAGCTAATGTTTTGGTTTTGTCACTTTCTTCTTTTTTGATCTGTGCCTCTATTGCTATAAATTGACCTCTGAGCATTGCCTTTGCTGTGTCCCAAAGGTTTTGTAAGATGTGTTTTCATTCTTGTCTAATTCCGGGATTTTTAAATTCCATCTTTGGTTTCTTCTATTATCCAGTTGTTTTTATGCAAGGTGTTATTCAGTTTCCATGTATTTGATTTTTTTTCTTTGCTCTTCCTGTTATTAATTTCTACTTTTATGGCATTGTGATCAGAGAAGATGCTTTGTATTATCTCAATGTTTTGGATTTTGTTGAGGGTTGCTTTGTGGCCTAAGATGAGGTCTATTCTGAACAATGTTCCACGTGCATTGGAGAAGAAAGTATACTTTGCTACTAATTGGTGGAGTGTTCCGTATATATCTATAAGGTCAAGTTGGTTGTTTATGGCCTTTGATCTTTTGTATCTTTGTTCAGTTTCTTTCTAGATGTTCTGTCCTTTCCTAAGAGTGTGTGTTGAAGTCTCCTACTATTATTGTGGAAAGATCAGTTTCTCTTTTCAGTGCTGTTAGAGTTTGTTTTATATATTTTGGAGCACTGTCATTGGGTATGTAGATATTTATTATAGTTATGTCCTCATGGTGGATTGTCCCTTTAATCATTGTATAATGTCCTTTCCTATCTTTTATGGTGGATTTTGTTTTAAAGTCTATTTTGTCTGAGATTAGTTTTGCCACTCCTGCACTTTTTCAGTTGCTGTTTGCTTGATATATTTTTTCCTTCCTTTGATTTTTAATAGATTGATGTCTTTGCTTTGAAAATGCGTGTCTTGAATACAGTATAATGATGGGTCCTGTTTTTTAATCCATTCTCTCACTCTCTGTCTTTATGGGTGTATTTAAGCCATTTGTGTTCAGTGGGATTATTGATAGGTGTGAGTTTACTGCTGTCATTCTGTAGTGCTTTTTCTTTTTTTTGTGGTGCTGACGTTTTCTTCGTTCCTCTTACTCTTCAGTGCTGAATTCCTTTTATTTGTGAATTTTCTTTTCTTTCTTTTCATTTTTGAAGATTTTGTGTTTACTGAGACTTTATGTTTTTCTTCTTTACTTGGAAAGGTAGATTTGTTAACTTTCTTTGCTCTTGTTGTTGTTAGGTGCCATCAAATCAGTTCTGACTCATAGTGACCCTATGTACAACAAAATGAAACACTGCCCAGTCCTGTGCCATCCTCACAATCATTGCGATGGTTGAGCCCTTTGTTGCACCCACCATGTCAACCCATCTTGCTGAGGATCTTCCTCTTTTTCCCTGACCCTCTACTTTACCAAGCATGATGTCCTTCTCCGGGGACTGACCCCTTCTTATAACATGTCTAATGTATGTGAAATGTAGTCTTTCCATGCTTGCTTCTAAGGATAACATTTTGAAGAATGGAAGTTCCTCATGAGCACAATTAATTGTTCTGGAATTCCCATTCTTTGAAATGTTTTCCATAATTTATGATTCACGCAGTCAAATGCCTTTGCATAGTCAATAAAACACAGGTTAACATCTTACCGGTATTCTCTGCTTTCAGCCTAGATCCATCTGACATCAACAATGATGTCGCCTTGTTCCACATCCTCTTCTAAATCAGTCTTGAATTTCTGGCAGTTCTCTGTCAATATACCACTACAGCCACTTTTGAAAGATCTTCAGTAAAATTTTACTTGTGTATGATATTAATGATATTGTTTGATAATTTCCACATTTGGTTGGATCATCTTTCTTGGGAATAGGCAAAAATATGGATATCTTCCAGTCGATTAGCCAGGTAGTTGTCTACCAAATTTCTTGGCATAGATGAATAAGTACTTCCAGCACTGCATCCATTTGTTGAAACATCTCAATTGGTAATCCATCAATTCCTGGAGCCTTGTTTTTTGCCAGTGCCTTCAATGCAGCTTGGACCTCTTCCTTCAGTCCCATCGGTTCCTGAGCATATGCTTCCTCCTTAAATAGTTGAACATCGACCAGTTCTTTTTGGTATAGTGACTCTGCGTATTCCTTCCATCTTCTTTTGATGCTTCCTGCATCATTCATTATTTTCCCCATATAATCCTTCAAAATTGCAACTCGAGGTTTGAATTTTTCTTCAGTTCTTTCAGCTTGAGAAATGTCTAGTGTGGTCTTTCCTTTTGGTTTTCGAACTCCAGGTTTTTGCACATGTCATTATAATACTTTACTTTGTCTTCTTGAGCTACCCTTTGAAATCTTCTGTTCAGCTCTTTACTGCATCATTTCTTTCATTTTAGCTGCTCAACATTCAAAAGCAAGTTTCAGAGTCACTTCTGACATTCATTTTAGTCTTTTCTTTCCAGAGTTTTTAAAGCCCTCTTGTTTCCTTCATGTATGATGTTTTTGATGTCATTCCACAACCCTTCCGGTCTTTGGTCATTAGTGTTCAATGCATCAAATCTGTTCTTGAGATGGTCTCTAAATTCAGGTGGGATATACTCAAGGTCAAACTTTGGCTCTTGTGGACTTGTTCTAATTTTCTTCAGTTTTAAAGTCAACTTGCAGAAGAATAGTTGATGGTCTGTTCCACAGTTCACCCCGACCTTGTTCTGACTGTTGACTTTGAGCTTTTCCACCATCTTTTTCCACAGATGTAGAAATCAGTTTGATTCCTGTGTATTCCATCTGGCAAGGTCCACACATATAGTCATCATTTATATTGTTGAAAAATGATATTTGCAATGAAGAAGTCATTGGTCTCATAAAATTCTAACATGCGATCTCCAGCAGCATTTCTATCACCAAGGCCATATTTTCCAACTACCAACCCTTCTTCTTTGTTTCCAGTTTTCTCATTCCAATCACCAGTAATTGTCAATGCATCCTCATTGCATGTTCGATCAATTTCAGACTGCAGAGGTTGGTAAAAGTCTTCAGTTTCTTCATCTTTGGCCTTCGTGACCGGTGCATAAACTTGGTAACATGGATATTATCCTATCGCTGACAGCGTTGTACCTCAGGATAGATCTTTAAATATTCTTTTTGATGATGAATACAATGCTATTCCTCTTCAAGGTGTCATTCCCGATGTAGTAGACCATATGATTCTCCAATTCAGAATGACCAATACTGGTCCATTTCAGCTTACTAATGCCTACTTAGGATATCAATGTTTATGTGTTCTATTTCATTTTTGATGATTTCCAATTTTCCTGGATTCATACTTTGTACATTCCACTTTCCTATTATTAATGGATGTTTGCAGCTTTTTTCTTTTTTTCTTTTTGAATCGTGCCACATCAGCAAATGAAGGTCCTGAAAGCTTGACTCCATCCAGTAAGATCATCAAGATCGACTTTACTTTGAGGAGGCAGCTCTTCCCTAGTAGTATTTTGAGTGCCTTTCAGCCTGAGGGTCTCATCTTCCAGCACTATATCAGATAATGTTCCACTGCTATTTATAAGGTTGTCAATAGATAATTCTTTTCAGAAGTACACTGCCAGGTCCTTTTTCCTAGTCTGTCTTAGTCTGGAAGCCCCCATAGTATGACAAACTGACAGAAGCATGGGGGAAATTTCTTTGCGGCTACCTTTAAATTTACCCCTATCTTCCTAAGTTTAAACCAGTCTTTTTTTTTTTTTTTTTTTTTTTTTTTTGCTTGATATCACTTTTACTTCCTTTCCATTTGAAAGTTCTATACTTACACCATTTATTCCCTCTTTTATTGTTCTGACATTGTAAACTACAAGTTGATGTCTATGGTTCCCTGTTGTAAATCTTTTAGTTTTGTTTCATTCTTGAGAGTTCATTACCAGAGTAGTTTCTGGCTGATGCTGTCCTGTGTCCTAGATTCAGGTTGCTGTCTGAAGTTTTTTCTCTAACCAAAGGACACCCTTTAATAATTTTTTTTTTATATATATTTTATTGTACTTCAGGTGAAAGCTTACAGAGCAAATAGTTTCTCATGAAATAGTAGTACACATGTTGTTCTATGACATTGGTTAACAACCCCACAACGTATTAAGCCTCTAAATTCTCAACCTTTTTTTTTGATGAAAATTACAGATGGCCAAAGATACACCGTTTCAAAAATTTCTACATTCACAGTTCAGTGACATTGACTACGCTCTTCCAACTGTGCTGTTATTCTCACTTAAGATGAAGGCTTACAGAACAAAATAGATTTTCATTTAACAGTTACTACACATGTTGCCCTATGACAATGGTTAACAATCTCACAGCACATCAAGAATATCCTTACTCCACCTTGTGTTCCCTATCACCAGGGGGCTTCCTTGTCCCCTTCTGTCTTCTGGACCTTGTCAGTGGACTATTGTACCTCTTTAGTCTCACTTGTTTATTTATTTTTTTATTTTATTTTATTTTATTTAAACACCATTTCAAAACTTTTTACTTACACATTTAAGTGATATTGACTATGCTCTTCCAATTGTGCTGCCATTCTCGCCCAAGATGAAGGCTTACAGGACAAAACAGCCTCCCATTTAATAGTTACTACAAATGTTGCCCTATAGCAGTGGTCAACAATTTCACAATACATCGACAGTGTCCTTATTCAATTTGTGTTCCTTATCATCAGTTTCCTACTCTCCCTCTGCCTTCTGGCCCTTGTCACCGGACTCCTGTACCTCGTTAGTCCCATTTAGTTTTACTGGGCTGTCCATTCCCAGGCTTAACATCGAACCTCGAAGGTAACTTAACCTCTGAGCTGAAAGGGTGTCTGGGGGCCACACTCTCGAGGTTTCTCTAGTATTCTTTAGGCCAGTAAATCTGGTCTTTTTTTTTGGGGGGGGGAGTTAAAATTATGCTCTACATCCTACTCCAGCTCTGCCTAGAACCCTCTGTTGTGATCCTGGTCAGAGCAGTCAGTGGTGGTAGCCAGGCACCATCTAGCTGTACTGGACTCAGTCCAGTGGAGGCCTTGGTAGCTGTGGACAATTAGTCGTTTGGACTAATCTTTTCATTGAATCCTGTTCTCTTCATTCTCCCTTGTTCCCGAAGGGATGAGACCAGTGGAGTATCTTAGATGGCCGCTCATAGGCTTTTAAGACCCCAGACACTACTCACCAAGGTAGAATGTAGAGCATTATCTTTATAAGTAGTGTCATGCCAATTGAGCTAGATGTTCCCCGAGATCATGGTCCCCAAGCCCTCCGTCCAACAACTCAGTCCCTCGGGGGGTTTGGATGTGTCTATAGGGCCTCCATGACCTTTCCTTGTGCAGGTTGTGTTAGTTTCCCCTGTACTCTGTACTATCTCACCTCTCACCCAAGTTACCACTTACCTATTACCTATTTAGTATTTCCCCCCCACCCCCATCCCTGGTAACCAACAAGGATTGTTATATTTTGCATGTGAATTTTTTCATGGGTTTTTACAATAGAGGTCTCATACAATATTTGTCCTTTTGTGATTGACTTATTTCACTCAGCATGATGTCCTCCAGTTTCATCCATGTTATGAGATGGTTCAGCGATTCATTGTTGTTCTTTCTCGTTGCATAGTACTCCATTGTGTGTATGTACCATAGTTTGTGTATCCATTCATCTGTTGATGGACATCGAGGTTGTTTCCATCGTTTTGCTATTGTGAATAATGCTGCCATGAACATAGGTGTGCATATGTCTATTCGAGTGATGACTCTTATTTCTCTAGGATATATTCCTAGGAGTGGGATTGCTGGATCGAATGGTACGTCTATTTCTAGCTTTCTGAGGAAACGCCATATCATTTTCCAAAATGGTTGTATCATTTTGCATTCCCACCAGCAGTGTATAAGAGTTCCCATCTCCCCGCAGCCCCTCCAACATTTGTTATTTCCAGTGTTTTTGATTCGTGCCAGTAATGCCGGGGTGAGATGGTATCTCATTGTGGTTTTAATTTGCATTTCTCTAATGGCTAGTGATCGCGAGCATTTCCTCATGTGTCTATTCGCCATTTGAATGTCTTCCTTGGTGAAGTGTCTGTTCATTTCCTTTGCCCATTTTTTGATAGGATTGGTTGTCTTTTTGTTGTAGAGGTGTTGGATTTTCTTGTAGATTATGGAGATTAGACCTTTGTCTGACTTGTACTGTCCAAAAATGTTTTCCCAGTCTGTAGGTTCTCTTTTAACTCTTTTGGTGAAATCTTTTGAAGAGCATAGGTGTTTGATTTTTAGAAGATCTCAATTATCTAGTTTATCTTTTGGGTTTTTTGTGTTGATGTTTATGGTTTGTATCCTGTTAATGCCATGTATTAAGGCCTGAAGTGTTGGTCCTGTTTTTTCTTCTATGAATTTTATACTTTGAGGCTTTATATTCAGGTCTTTGATCCATTTTGAAGTAGTTTTTGTATATGGTGTGAGGTATGGGTCCTGTTTCATTTTTCTACAAATGGATATCCAGTTTTGCCAGCACCATTTGTTAAAAAGCCTGTCTTTTCCCCATTTGATGTATTTTGGGCCCTTGTCAAAAGTCAGGTGACCGTAGGTGGATGGATTTACATCTGAGTTCTCAATTCTGTTCTATTGGTCAATGTCTCTGTTGTTGTACCAGTACCAGGCTGTTTTGAGTACTGTAGCTGTATAGTAGGTTCTCAAGTCAGGTAGTGTGAGTCCTCCAACTTTATTCTTCTTCTTCAGTAGTGCTTTACTTATTCGGGGTTTCTTCCTTTTCCATATAAAGTTAATAATTAGTTTTTCCATCTCTTTGAAGAATGTTGTTGGTATTTGTATCGGCATTACTTTGTATTTGTAGATTGCTTTAGGTAGAATTGCCATTTTCACAATGTTGAGTCTGCCTATCCATGAGCATGGTATGTTTTTCCATTTATGTAGATCCCATTGGGTTTCATGCAGTAGTGTTTTGCAGTTTTCTTTGTATAGGTCTTTTACATTCCTGGTCAGATTTATTCCTAAGTATTTTATCTTTTTAGGGGCTATTGAAAATGGTATTGATTTCCTGATCTCCTTTTCATCGTTCTCTTTACTGGTGTATAGGAATCCAACTGATTTTTGAATGTTTATCTTGTATCCTGCTAATCTGCTGAATCTTTCTATTAGTTCCAGTAAATTTCTCGTGGAGTCTTTAGAGTTTTCTATGTATAGTATCATATCATCTGCAAACAGGGAGAGTTTAACTTCTTCATTACCAATTTGGATGCCCTTTATTTCTTTCTCTTGCCTTACTGCTCTACCTAGAACTTCCAGCACAATGTTAAATAGGAGTGGTGATAAAGGGCATCCTTGTCTTGTTCCTGTTTTCAGGGGGAATGTTTTCAGCCTTTCTCCATTAAGAATGATGTTGGATGTTGGTTTTGCATAGATGCCCTTTATTATGTTGAGAAATTTCCCTTCTATACCTATTTTATTGAGAGCTTTTATCAGGAATGGGTGTTGGACTTTGTCAAATGCCTTTTCTGCATCAATTGAGATGATCATGTGATTTTTTTCTTTCCTTTTATTTATGTGGTGGATTACGTTGATGGATTTTCTAATGTTGAACCATCCTTGCATACCTGGTATGAATCTTACTTGGTCATGGTGTATTATTTTTTTGATATGATGCTGAATTCTATTGGCTAGAATTTTGTTCAGAATTTTTGCATCTATATTCATGAGAGATATTGGTCTGTAATTTTCTTTTTTTGTGATGTCTTTGCCTGGTTTTGGTATCAGCGTTATGCTGGCTTCATAGAATGAATTTGGAAGTGTTGCTTCCTCTTCTATGCTCTGAAATAACTTGAGTAGAACTGGTACGAACTCTTCTGTAAATGTTTTGTAGAATTCTCCAGTGAAGCCATCTGGGCCAGGGCTTTTTTTGGTTGGGAGTTTTTTTATTACCTTTTCAATCTCTTTTCTTGTTATGGGTCTGTTCAGATTTTCAATATCACTTTGTTGTAGTTTGGGTAGGCCATATGTTTCTAGAAATTTATCCATTTCCTCTAGGTTTTCAAATTTGTTGGAATATAGTTTTTCATAATATTCTGTTATAATCCTTTTTATTTCAGTTGGGTCTGTTGTAATGTCCCCCATTTCATTTCTTATTTGGGTTATTTGTGCCCTCTGCTGTTTTTCTTTTGTCAGTCTGGCCAGTGGTTTGTCGATTTTGTTGATTCTTTCAAAGAACCAACTTTTGGTTTTGTTGATCCTTTCTATTGTTTTTCTGTTCTCTATTTCATTTATTTCTGCTCTGATCTTTACTATTTCCTTTCTTCCGGTGGTTGTAGGCTTTTTTTGTTGTTCTCTTTCTATTTGTTTGAGTTCTGTAGTTAACGTTTTGATTTTGTCCCTTTCTTCTTTTTTGATATGTGCATCTATTGCTATAAATTGTCCTCTGAGGACTGCCTTTGCTGTGTCCCAAAGGTTTTGGTATGATGTGTTTTCATTCTCATTTGATTCTAGGAATTTTTTAATTCCATCTCTGATTTCTTCTATTACCCATTGATGTGTAAGCAGATTATTATTCAGTTTCCGTGTGTTTGATTTTTTTTCCTTGCTCTTTCTAGTGTTAATTTCTACCTTGATGGCGTTGTGGTCAGAGAAGATAGTGTGAATTATCTCAGCATTTTGGATCTTGTTGAGGATTGCTCTGTGGCCTAAGATGTGGTCTATTCTGGAGAACGTTCCATGTGCATTGGAAAAGAATGCGTACTTTGCAGCGGTTGGATGGATTGTTCTCTATATGTCTATGAGGTCCAGTTGGCTGATTGTGTCCTTTAGGTCTTCTGTATCTTTGCTGAGTTTCCTTTTAGTTGTTCTATCCTTTACTGAGAGTGGTGTGTTGAAGTCTCCTACTATTATTGTGGAACTGTCAATTTCTCTTTTCAGCGCTGTTAGAGTTTTTTTTAATGTATTTTGGAGCCCTGTCATTGGGTGCATAGATATTTATTATGGTTATGTCTTCATGATGGATCATCCCCTTAATCATTATATAGTGTCCTTCTTTGTCTTTTATGGTAGATTTCGTTTTAAAGTCTATTTTATCTGAGATTAGAATTGCCACTCTTGCTCTTTTTTGATAGTTGTTAGCTTGATATATTTTTTTCCAACCTTTGATTTTTTAATAAATTCACATCTTTGTTTCTAAAGTGTGTCTCTTGTAGACAGAAAATTGATGGATCCTGTTTTCTTATCCATTCTGCCACTCTCCATCTCTTTATGGGTGCATTGAGTCCATTTACGTTCAGTGTAATTATTCATAGATGGAAGTTTGTTGCTGTCATTTTGTAGTGTTTTTTTTTGTGATGCTGAAGTTTTCTTTGTTCTTCTTACTCTCTTGTGCTGAGTTACTTTTGTTTGTGGATTTTGTGTTCATTTCTTTAGTTTTTTTAGGTTTTGTTTTTGTTGAGACTTTATGGTTTTCGTCTTTATTTTTATGAGTTGGTTTGTTAACTTTTTTTGTGGTTACCGTGAATTTTACCCTTATCTTTATAATTTTGCAGCAATCTACCGTTACTTGGTATCGCCTTGCCTTCCTCTCCTTTAGAAGGTTCTATACCTATGCCGTTTGTTCCCTCTTTCATTGTTTTGATGTTGTTGTCATCCTTTGATTGATTTCTCTGATTCCCTGTTGTATATCTTTTGTTTTTGGAAAGTCCTCTGTAGTTCAGTTCCTAGAATGGTATCTGGTTCATGTGAACCTGCGTCCTAGGTCCTAGGTCCTGCCTGAGGGCTGAAGCTGTTTGTCCTCAGATCGAAGAACTCCCTTTAAAAATTCTTGTAAGTTTGGTTTGACTTTTGCATATTCCTTTAGTTTCTGTTTATCTGGAAATGACCTAATTTCACCATCAAATCTGAATGAGAGTTTTGCAGGATATATTATTCTTGGCTGACAATTTTTTTCTTTCAAGATTTTATATATGTCATCCCATTGCCTTCTTGCCTGCATGGTTTCTGCTGAATAATCTGAGCTTAGTCTTATTGTTTCTCTTCTGTATGTGACTTCTTGTTTTTCACGAGCTGCTCTCAGGATTCTTTGTTTGTCTTTAGTTTTAGCGAGTGTGACTATGATATGTCTTGGTGATTTTCTTTTGGGGTCTCTTCTATATGGGGTTCGTTGAGCTTCTTGGATGGCCAGCTTTTCATCTTTCATGATATTGGGAAAGTTTTCTGTCAGCAGTTCCTCAGTGATCCTCTCTGTGTTTTCTGTTTTCTCCCCCTGTTCTGGTATGCCAATCACTCGTAAGTTTTTGCTTTTAATTGTGTCCCACATAACTCTCAGGGTCTCTTCATTTTTCTTTGTTCTTTTTTCTGAGTTTTCTTGAAACAGTGTTGTATCCAAGTGTTTGTCTTCAGTTCCACTGATCCTGTCTTCCATGGTTTCAAATCTACTTCTCAGCCCTTCTATGACACCGTCCATTTCTGAAATCTTGTTGTTTATCTTTTGGATTTCTAATTGTTGTTTTTGTATAATTTCAAGTTGTGAATTTATTTTGGCATTTTGTTCCTGCATCATCTTCCTGAATTCTTCCAATTTTTTGTCTGTATTTTCCATAAATTTGTCTATTTTTTCCTCATGTTTGTCAGATTTTTGCCTCAGTTCTTGGAAAATTCCGAGTATTAGTGATTTGAGTTCCGTATCAGGTACTTCTAGTGCATTTTCTTCCACAGGAGAGTTATCTGGTGTTTTAATTTGGACGCCTATTGGAGCCATCTTGTCTTATTTTTGTAAATGTTTTGATATTGTTTGCTGTTCTCGGGGCATTCAGTAGATATTTCTCTCGTTTATTGATTGTAGATTTTTTTTTGTTTGTTTCGTTCTTGTGGTACAGCTGGGAAGATCTAGCTGAGGAGGAGCCACTGGGACGGGTTGCTTGTGGCACTCACCGTAGCCACCAGGACGGTCGGTAGTCAGTGCTGGGCAGGTTCCAATAGGGCGTGCCTGCACCGCTTGGTGGTGTGATGTCTAGTGCACGGTACAGGTAGGTAGGGTGCAGCGGGAAGATGGTTATGTGTGAAGCTAAGCTGGACATGGGAGAGAGGAGAGAGGAGCAGGAGCAAAAAGCGTACAAACATAAAAGAATGCTAGGGGAGCTTGTCATTGGAATGTACAGATGAGAGACTATGGGATGGAGGAAACCAGAAGGGGGAAGAGAAAGAAAAGGAAAGAATGACCAAATAAAAATCAGAAAAGTTAAAGAACTGAAAAGTTCCCAGGGATCCCACCGATGCAGCTATGAGGTCTGGGGCAGTCGGTCTCAATTTTAACAGCTCAGCCTGGCCAGAAGGTACAGAGGCATACATCGCCTGGTATTCAGGGATCAGAAAGAGAAGGAAGAGATAGAGAGACGAGAAATTAAGCAATGAAGAAAGACAAAAGGGAAAAAGAGGTAAAAGATGACAACTAACCAAAAAAGGATGAAAAATAAAATTGAAAAAAAAAAAAAAAAGGGCAACACCAGCAGTCAGTGCCTACAAATGGGACCCAGAGAGCCCCCACTCAGGAGCGTGAATTCCAAGAAGCCGGTAGTCTTGGGGTTAAGAGACCGTGGCCACGGGAAGCAGAGGGGCCAACGAACAAAGGTCCTGGGATCCCACCCATGGGGGAGCCCAGACCTGAGAACAGCCACACGCCCGAACGCAGGCCTATAGCCCCTCAGGAGAGAGCAGAGACGGCACTCGGAACCAGGCACCCAGTCAAAAGGAGGGGGAGGCGGCAGAAAAAGGTTCACTAGCTGCCAGCAAACGGCTCCCAGAAAGCCTCCAGCCCGGGCGCGCGGAATCCAAGCACCGGCGCCCCCCAGCTCAGGGACTCCAGCCACGGAAAGCAGAGGGGCAAACGAACAAAGGCCCCGGGATCCCACCCGCGCGGGAGTCCAGACCTAGAAACAGCCACATGCCCGAACGCAGCCCCACAGCCCCGCAGGAGAGAGCAGAGACGGCACTCGGAACCAGGCACCCAGGCAAAAGGAGGGGGAGGCGGCAGAAAAAGGTTCGCTAGGTGCCAGCAAACGGCTCCCAGAAAGCCGCCAGCCCAGGCGCGCGGAATCCAAGCACCGGCACCCCCCAGTCCAGGGACCCTGGCCACGGAAAGCAGGGGATCCCCAGCTGAGGCGGAGAGGGGTGGGTGTTGGGAGAGCGCGCACCGCAGTTTACCGGTCGTTCTGTCTCCGACCAGATGCTCTGCAAGGCTGCTCTCCCGTTCGCTGGTCTCCGATATGAATCCAAGATGGTGGATCCGCGCTGCGTTAGCTGGTAAGGAATCTCTGCCTGAGTCTCTCCTCGCTCTCTGTTCTCTTTTAGTATTCTCACTCCGTTTGGTGTTTGGCTGAGTTCTTTATCTCTTCATTTGGTGTTCTAGGGTTTCAGGATTGTTGATTCTCTTTTAGGCTTAGTTTTTCGGATCTTTGCTGTGGAGAGACGGTGTGGTGTTTCTGCCTAGAGCGCCATCTTGTCCCCCTCTCCCTTTAATAATGTTTGTAAGTTTGTTTTGGTTTTTACATATTCCCTTAATTTCTGTTTATCTGGAAATGTCCTAATTTCACCATCATATTTGAGTAAGTGTTTTGCAGGATATGTTATTCTTGGTTAGCATTTTTTTCTTTTTGTTTCAAGGTTTTATATATGTCATCCCATTAGCTTCTTGCCTGCATGGTTTCTGCCAAGTAATCAGAGCTTAGTCTCATTGTTTCCCCTTTGTATTTGACTTTTCATTTTTCTCGAGCTGCTCTCAGGATTCTTTGTCTTTGGTTTTGGCTAATATGATTATGATATGTCTTGGTGACTTTCTTTTGAGGTCAATCCTATATGAAGTTTGTTGAGCTCTTGAATGGTTGGCTTTTCATCTTTCATGATATTAGGGAAGTTTTCTGTCAGCAAATCTTGGATGATCCTCTCTGTGTTTTCTGTTTTCTCCCCCGTTCTGAAACTTCGATCACACCCAAATTTTTGCTCTTGATTGTATCCCACATTGTTCTTAGGGTTTCTTCATTTTTCTTCATTTTTTTCTCTGATTTTTCCTCAAACAAAGTGATATCCAAGGATTTGTCTTCAATTTTGCTGATCCTGTCTTACATTGTTTCAAATTTGCTCCTAAAGCCTTCTATTGCATTGTCCATTGCTGAAATCTTGTTGTTTATCTTTTTTATTTCTAATTGCTGTTTTCGTATGGTTTCTAGTTTGTTTTGACATTTTGTTCTTGTATTATTTTCCTGAATTCTTCCATTGCTTTGTCCTTGTTTTCCCTGATTTTGTCTGTATTTTCCATAATTTCGTCTATCTTTTCCTTATTATTGTTTGTGTTTTCCTTCATCTCTTCCCCAATCTCTTGGAGAGCCCTGAATGTTAGACTTTTGAACTCCCTGTTAGGTAGTTCCAGTGCCTTTTCTTCTAATAGAAGGTCATGTGTTTTTTTTTATTTTTTTATTTTTCCTACTGGAGCCATCATATCTTTTTTATATATATTTTGATATTGTCTGCTGTCTCCAGAACATTCAGGAATTGTTTTCTTCATTTATTGGTTGTAGATTTGTTTGTTTCACCCTGCTTTTTTTGTTGTATTTGTTTATGTCTGAGCAGGTAGGCTGGACATGCTCTGTTGTTTGCTCGTCTATGGCATGATACTTCTTCCCTCCTTGTCCAGGTGTACAAGGCCAGTCACTCAGCTATGGTGCAGCAGGGCAGGCCCAGTGAGGGGGCATGGATGGCTCATTTGCAGCACTAACTGGAGCTGGTTAGGTGGAGCCGGGGAACAGTGCAAGGTGGAGTGTGGGGGTCTGCAGCATTGCAGCTTGGAGGCGCAGCACTTGGTGCATTGTGCAGATTGGCAGGAGGGAACGGAGAGTATGTGATGTGCAGAGCTAAGCAGATAGAGAAAGAAAAAAAAAGAGAGAAGTAGAAGCAGAAAAAGGGAAAAAGTAAATAAAATAAAAGTGCAATGGGATTTGGTAGGTGGAGGTGGGATAGATCTGGGAGGTCATGTGCTAGTGCTTTCTAGCTGAACAGTGCAGCTCAGCCTGTTGAGAAGTTGCGGAGTGCCGCACAGGGCTAGGTGGGAGGGAGAAAGGAAGGGAAAGAGAGAGAAGAAACCTGAAAAACAAAAACAACAGCAAAAATAACTATGGTTCTGAGGGAGTCAGCCTTTGGGGTGGGGAGGAATTTGGTTGTCTGCAAGCTGGTGTCTCTCTCACCAGGCAGCAAGGCACGGCCCTTTAGGAGAGGGTGGAGGCAGTGCAGGTTCTAGTTAGGAGGGGGAAGGAAAGGGAAAAGGGGAAAGATAAAAATCAAAAATATGACTCTGAGGGAGCTGGCCTGTGGCGTCAGCGCAGACCCATAGAGGCCAGGTGCTAGTGGCTTTCTAGCCAAATGGTGCAAGAGAAGCCATTGAGAAGGGAAGGCGCTGTGCACAGGGCTAGATGGGTGGAAGAAAGGAAAGGAAAGAAGGGAGAGAGGGGGAAGGAAAAAAAAACAGAAGCTGAGGGAGCCAGCCAGTGACAGCAGTACAGACCCAGGGAGGCCATGTGCCAGCGGCTCTCTAGCTGAGCAGTGCAGCTTGGCCCTTCAAGAAAGGGTAGGGGTGGCACACAAGGCAAGGTGGATGGGAGAAAGGAAAGGAAGGAAGGGATAGAGAGATAAGAAAAAAAGGAAAAAAAATTGAAAATGGTGCTGGGGGAACCAGTCATTAGCGGCACAGCAGACCTGGGTGGCAGTGAGTGATATCTCTCCAGCCGAGCATCTGTGGTCCCTTGGAAAGCTGCAGAGCCCACATAGAGGGAAGAAGAGTGGGTGGTGGGAAAGCGAGTACCCCTGGTTACCAAGTGCTCTGTCTCCTGTTGAGAGCTCCATGAAGTTGCCTTCCTATACTCCCAGTCTTAGGTTCTTGGTGGCTACAGTCCAAGATGGCAAATTCGTGCTGTGTTAGCTGGTAGGAGACCACCGCTCCGTAGCTCTTCTTGTTCTCTGTTCTCTGTCAGCTTCATATTCCATTAGGGTGCTTGATCAAGTTCTTTTTCACTTCATTTGACACTTACGGTTCCGAGATTGACATTTGTATCTATTTTACTTGTTTTTTTTGGGTCTTTGCTGCAGAGGCTTCTGTCTATAGTGCCTTGTTGACTCCATCTAAATTTTTTATAAAAAGAATATTTTATTGTGTTTTTGGTGAAAGTTTGCACAGCAAATTAGGTTCCTGTTTGTCTTAGTTATCTAGTGCTGCTATAACAGAAATACCACAAGTGGATGGTTTTAACAAAGAGAAGTTTATTTCCTTACAATAAAGTAAGCTAACAGTCCAAATTCAGGGTGTCAGCTCCAGGGGAAGGCTTTCTCTCTCTCGGCCTTGTCATCAGTGTTCCCCCCAGACTAGGAGCTTCTTGGTGCAGGGACCCCAGTCCAAAGGACACGCTCTGCTCCTGCCACTGCTTTCTTGATGGTATGAGGTCCTCCTGTCTCTCTGATCACTTCTCTCTTTTATATCTCAAGAGATTGCCTCAGGGCACAATCCAGTCTTGTAGATTGAGTCTTGCTTTACTAACACTACTGCCACCCATCATCCCTCATTAACATCATAGAGGCAGGATTTACAACGTATAGGAAAATCACACAATACCAGGAATAATAGCCCAGGGAAATTGATACACACATTTTTTGGGGGACATAATTCAATCCACGACACCGTTCAACAATTTCTACAAATTATTCAATAACATTGATTACTTTCTTTACAATGTGTGAATAGTCTCATTATTTTCATTCTGATTGTTCAGTTTGCAGTAATCTAGTTTCCCTGTCCCCTCGCTTTCTCAACTTTTTTTTTTTTTAAGTAATTGTTGACCATTTGGTCTCATAGAGATGATTTTTTTAAAGGAGTGCAGTACTCATGGATTATATTATTTATTTTATGAGCCAGTCTGTTATTTAGCTAAAAGGTGACCGAGGAGCTAGTTTAGGTTCAGGGTTTAAAGAGCATGTCAGGGTAATAGTCTCTTGGAGTCCTCTATTCTCAACCAGTGCAGTGAGTCTGGACTTTTTAAGAATTTGAGTTGTGTTGCACATTTTTCTCCCATTCTATCAGGATCCATCTATTGTGGCCCTGATCAGAATGTTTGGCAGTGGTATCCAGGCATCATCTATTTCTTCTGGTCTCGGGGTTGATGAGGCCATGTTTCAGGTAGGCTATTTATTAGTACTATAGACTAGTTTCTTCTCTGAGTCTTTGGTTTCCTTCTTTCTCTTTTGCTCTGGACAGGTAGAAATCAAAGTTGTATCTTAAATAGCTGCTCACAAGCTTTCAAGACTCAGACACTACTCACCAAACTATGATGTAGAACATAAACTTTATAAACTATATTATGCCAATTGATCGAGTTATCCCCCAAAACTATGGTCCTAAGCCTTCAAAATCCAGAAAACCAATCTCGAGAGGTATTTGGTTGTGTCTAAAAAGTATCCATAACTGTTTCCCCTTGTGCTTTATTACATATATGAATATATATGCATGCACACACATACATGTATATACATATAAACACACTTATATATGCATAAAGGAGCCCTGGTGATGTAGTGGTTAAGCACTCAGTTGCTAACTGAAAGGTTGGCAATTCAAACCCACCAGCTGCTCTGTGGGTGAAAAATGTGACAATCTGCTTCTGTTAAGATTACAGCCTTGGAAGCCCTATGGGGCAGTTCTACTCTGACACACATGGGGTTGCTATGAGTCAGAACTGAATCGATGGCAACAGGTTTGGTTTTTTTAAATATTTGCACACACAAATACACACCTATACACATATATGAGTACATACATATGTATGTAACCACAGATATTTTTCGGTTGTTGTTGCAAAATTATGTATGTAATAGCATTTACCAAAAATGTCCTTTCTTCTTGTTTACTTCTTAGTGACATCATTCACCTTGGTCAAGCTGTGAGCACTTCATCCACATTCAATGTTACGTTTCCCATCACCAAAAACAACAAGTGCTACTATCTAGAGAGTGATTCTCCCTCTCCCACCCACCTTCCCTGGTAGCCATATTGGTATCTGTATATATACCTAGTCTTATCTTTTTATAAAAGTGAGATCACTAGACTGTTGTGCCCTTTAGTCTCATTTTTAAACAAAATATTTTTTAAAAAGAAGAAAAAAAAAGAATTCAAAGGCACTAATTGATAAATGAACAAAAGTTGGAATAAACTGCAGGAAAGTTAAGGTAAGAATTGTGAGTTTATCATTTTTGTCATTGTTGATAGGTGGCATCAAGTCAGTTCCAAGTCATAGCGACCCTGTGTGCAACAGAATAAAACACTGCCCAATCCTGCACCATCCTCACAATCATTGCTATGTTTGATCCAATCATTGCAGCCACTGTGTCGATCCATCTCGTTGAGGATCTTCCTTTTTTTGCTGACCCTCTACTTTACCAAAAATTTAAAAAATTAGTTTTTAAAATTATTATTTAATTTTTGTAATTGACTTATTTCACTCAGCATAATGTCCTCCAGATTCATCTATAAGATCTTTTAAGAACTCATCACTATTCTTTACGTCTGCATAGTATTCCATTGTATGTATGTACCACATTTTGTTTACCCATTCAGTAATTGATGGACACCTAGGTTTTTCCATCTTTTTGCTGTTGTGAATAGTGCTGCAATTAACATAGGTGTGTACATGTCTGGTCATGTCATTTCTGTTAGATCTCTAGGGTATATACCCAGGAATGGGATTGCTGAATCATAAACTAGCTCTATTTCTAGTTTTTTGAGGAAGCACCATACTGTTTTCCACAGTCGTTGTACCATTTTACAGTACCAACAGCAGTGGATAATGGTTCCAATCTCCACACATCCTTGTCAGCTTTTGTTGTTTTCTGGTTTTTTGTTTGTTGTTTTTTATCAGTGCCATTTTAGCAGGGGTGAGAAGGTATCTCATTGCAGTTTTTATTTTATTTTATTTATTTTGTTGTTGTTGAGAACAGACACAACAAAATATACACCATTTCAACATTCTACATGCACAATTCAGTGACATTGATTTTATTTTTTGAGTTATACATCCATTCTTACCCTCTTTTTCTGAGTTATTCTTCTCCCATTAACATAAATTCACTGCCCCATAAGTTTCCTATCTAATCATTCAAGTTGCTGTTTCAGTTTGATCCCATATAGGTAGTTCTTAAAAGAACATAATGCTCAAGGCATTTTTTGCTATTTAAGCTAAATTATTATTTGGCTTTAAAAAACCTCAGGGGATATTTTTTGGTTTAAGATTTAAAGATTATCTCAGGGCAACAGTTTCATGGGTTCATCAAGCTCCCATGGCTCCCGAAAGTCTAGAGTCTGTGACAATTTTAAATTCTGTTTTACATTTTCCCCCTTTTGATCAGGATTCTGCTACAGAATCTTTGATCAAAATGTTCAGTAATGGCAACTGGGCACCATCTAATTCTTCTGGTCTCATGGCAAAGGAAGCAGTTCTTCATGGAGTCAAAATATATATATACAAATATATATATACAATATAAATGCTCAACTTCATAGATTCACAAGAAATAGCTGTCACTGAAACTTATTTGACTTGGGATTTTATCTGGAAAATTTTATTTTATTGGAAACTCAGTTAAAGAAATAGAATTATTGAATATGTAAATTTTGCTTTTAATCACATTAGCTATTGTATTGTGCAAATAAAGCCTGAGTCTAAATTCTACTGCCCATAAGAATTTTAATAAGCTTTTTACTAACAAGACATGGCACGCATTTCTTAACACAAAACTATAATGTGAGTAACCCAGAAGGGGAAATGGAGAAAAAATGTGTATTACATGTTTGGAAATATTCTGATAGCTTCTGGGAAGATGTCTCTGCTTAGCTGACCTTTATTTGATAAATATCTCTATTAACTGACATCCCTTTGACAGATTTGAAACCTCTGACAATTGACTCTTTAACAGGGTGTGGAACCTGGATCAATTTGCTTACTGTTTACTTCGCAACTGTGTTACTTATCACTTATGATTTCTTTCATCTCTGTATGTTAATATTGAGATGTTTGGGTTGTTTTAAAATTCTACCTGAGAGGGGGTAAATCTGTAAATTAAAAGGAATCACCAAGTATGGGGGGAAAAATGCACAGATACCTGAACATAACTAGACAAATTATTTGCTTTTCAATAAAAAAGTTCAAAAAGAAAATCTCTTGGAAATATTCAGAAGGAATACTTCTGAACACATAATCAAAATCTGACTATTTCTTTGTAAATTTAAAATAATAGAAGCTAGTAAGTTAACAGATTTCCTGAGGACAAAATACTAACTACAGAATATAATATCTAGGTAAGATCATTCATGCTGATAAAAGTTAAATATTTTAGAAATAAATAAGTAAAAACATAACAAAGAACATTAGTAGATAGTTCACAGGTAAAACAGTAATGGAGCTGAATACGAAGAAACATTGACTAGTAATAAAATAAATGCAAATTTGTCTATAATTTTTGTCTTAAAAATTATTTTTAAAATTATTATTTAATTTAGTGTATGACTTGATCAGCAAAACCTTCTCATAGGTGACAATTACAAAATCTAAACAAAATATTTTTTAAAAAGAAGAAAAAAATGGAATTCGAAGCCACTAACTGATAAATGATCAAAAGTTGGAATAAACTGCAGGAAAGTTCAGGTAAGAATTATGAGTTTATCGTTGTTGATAGGCGGCGTCAAGTCGGTTCCGAGTCATAGCGACTCTGTGCACAACAGAGTAAAACACTACGCAATCCTGCACCATCCTCACAATCATTGCTATGTTGATCCAGTCATTGCAGCCATTGTGTCAATACATCTCGTTGACGGTCTTTCTTTTTTTTGCTGACCCTCTACTTAGCATGATGTCCTTCTCCAGGGACTGGTCCCTCCTGATACAGGTCCAAAGTACATGAAATGAAGTCTTGTCATCCTAACGTCTAAAAAGAATTCTGGCTGTACTTCCTCTAAGATGGATTTGTTCATTCTTCTGGCAGTCCATGGTATATTCAATATTCTTCTCCAACACCATAATTCAAAGGCATCAATTCTTTTTCAGTCTTCTTTATTCATCGTCCAGCTTTTGCATGCAGATGAGGCGATTGAAAATACCATAGCTTGGGTCAGGTGCACCTTAGTCCTCAAAGTGACATCTTTGCTTTTTTAAGACTTGCAAAGGTCTTTTGCAGCAGATTTGCCCAATGCAATGTGTTATTCGATTTCTTGACTGCTGCTTCCATGGGGGTTGATTGTGGATCCAAGTAAAATGAAATCCTTGACAACTTCAGTCTTTTCTCTGTTTATCATGATGTTGCTCATTGATCCAGTTCTGAGGACTTTTTGTTTTCTTTATGCCCAAGCCCACTGTCCACTCACTAAGAGTTAGAATCGACTCAGTGGCAACGGAGTTATTGATGAGTCTGTAAAAAATGTCTGTATGTTCTCCAAATGTTTTTGGCTTAGCTCTTTGGCCTCCCACCCCACACGACTTCAAACGTGGGCGAATGTCTTCAGATTCACATCAACCATCCATTGAAACCCCCAAAGTCTCAAGTTTTTCTGTTCTTTTGTTTTACTATAGTTCATGAAGTTTCCAAGAGCTTTATTGATGTCCTGCTCCCAGCAGTAGCCCTCTGCCACACTGCCACAGACCAAATTCTCAGTCCCCAGGACTGTGTCTTCAGCAGAAAAGCAATCAGATTATCACATCACCTCTGAGAGACTCTATTCCTTTTGTTCTCTTAGCTTTTGCAGCCCCCTGATGCCTTTAAACACATAACTTTAAAAAATTAAGTAGCTCTTCTCTTTCTTTGTGGTAGCATTGGTCTGCCACAAATTACCTCACCCTCCTAAACGCATGTCTCTCAATTATTTTTGAAGTTTCATAGAAGAATTATAAGTAGACTGATACCATACACTATAAATACGATAAAATTGTCATAGAGAAGAAATCTGATTTTGAGATTTGAGAATGAGAAATAGATTTTCTATAAAGTTGTTATGTGGGGAAGGAAGTGACGGAAGGAAAGGGGGAGAAAACTAGTATCTACAAACTCCTAGTGTATATATGGGATTGGCACCATCCTGTAAACATTATAAGCATTGTGTCGGATAAATTAATATATGCTCTGTAATCATTCTTGAAACAAGCATCTCCTAATAAAGAAAATACATTTTTGGTGTCTCTAAGGATTATTCTTAAGAAAGTCTGCCCATGTATTGGGCTGTGATTATAGACATCAACCACAATTTTTGATATTTGCATGATTTATTCACTACTATCAAGTGTACCTTAGACTTGTCCAGAGATGACACTTCTTCTGAGAGAAAAAGTGCTCCTTTCTTTTGTAAACATTTTTCAAAGAACTCCTTTCAAATTTTAATGAAGAAGAACACCTGAAAAGGAAAAACGTGGAGTGCTTTTCTTCTGTATATATCTGAATATATATTTTTTTAAATTGTGCTTTAGGTGAAAGTTTACAGCTCAAGTTAATTTCTCATACAAAAATTTACACACATATTATTATGTGGCATTAACTGCAATCCCTATAACGTGACAGCACACTTCCCCTTTCCAGGCTGGGTTTCTTGTGTTCGCTCAACCCTTTTTGCCATCTGATCCCACCTCTGGACAGGAGCTGCCCATTTGGTCTCATGTATCTGCTTGAACTCAAAAGCATACTTTTCATGAGTACTATTTTATGTTTTATAGTCCAGTCTAGTCTTTGTCTGAAGAGTGGGCTTTAGGAATGGTTTTAGTTCTGGGTTAGCAAAGCATCCATGGGCCATGGCTTCGGGGGTCCCTCCAGTCTGAGTCAAACCATTCAGTCTGGTCTTTTGACGTGAATTTGAGTTCTGCTCTGTACTTTTCTCCAACTCTTTCAGGGACTCTCTGTTGTGTTCCCTGTCAGGGCGATCATTGATGGTAGTCAGGCTGATAGAGTCTGGTTTATGTGGCCTTTTTTTCTCTTAGGCTAACACTTTTCTTGTGTCTTCGGTGTTCTTCACTCTACCTTGCTCTAAGTGGATTGGGACAAACTGATGCATATTAGATGGATGCTTGCAAGCTTTTAAGACCCAGACTCCACTCACCAAACTGGGATGCAGAACACTTTCTTAATAAACTTTGTTAGGACAATTGGCCTAGATGTCTCCTGAAACCATGGTCACCAGACCCCAACCCCAGCTACTCTGTCCTTCGAAGTGGTTGTGTTCAGGAAACTTCTTAGCTTTTGGTTTAGTCCGGTTGTACTAACTTCTCCTGTGCTGTGTGTTGTCCTTCCCTTCACCTAAGATGATTCTTGTCTACTGTCTAGTTAGTGAATTCCCCTCTCCCTCCCTCTGCACCCTCATAACCAACACAGAATATTTTCTTCTGTGTTTAAACCTTTCATGAGTTCTTATAATAGTGGTCTTATACAGTATTTGTCCTTCTGTGACTAAATTCACTCAGCATAATGACCTCCAGACTCTTCCATGTTATGTTTCACAGCTTCATGGTTGTTCTTTATCCTTGCGTAGTATTCCACTCTGTGGATGTACCATAATTTGTTTATCCATTCATCCATTGATGGGCACCTAGGTTGTTTCCATCTTTTTGCTATTGTGAACAGTGCTGCAATGAACATGGTGTGCATACATTTATTCATGTGACAGCTCTTATTTTCCTGGGATATATTCCAAGGAGTGGGGTTGCTGGATCATGTGAATGTTTATTTCTAGCTTTTAAACAACTCACCAAATCGATTTCCAAAGTGCTTGTACCATTCTACATTCCTACCAGCAGTGCATAAATGCTCCCGTCTCTTTACAAACTCTCCAACATTTATTATTTTGTGTTTTTTGGATTAGGGCCAGCCTTGTTGCTGTAGTTTTGATCTGCATGTCTCTAAATGCCAATGATTGTGAGCATTTCCTCACGCATCTGTTAGCTGCCTGAATATCTTCTTTGGCGATGTGCCTGTTCATATCCTTTGCCCATTTTTTAATTGAGTTATATGTCTTTTTGTTGTTGAGGTGTTGCAGTATCTTATAGATTTTAGAGATTAGACCTTTATCAGATATGTCGTAGCCCAAATTTTTTTCCCAGTCTCTAGGTCGTCTTTTTAATCTTTTGGTAAAATCTTTTGATGAGCATAACTGTTTGATTTTTAGGAGCTCCCAGTTATCTAGTTTCTTTTCTGGTATTTGTGCATTGTTACTTATGGTTTGTGTTCTGTTTATGCCATGTATTAGGGCCCCAATTGTCCCTAATTTTTCTTCCATGATCATTATCATTTTAGATTTTATATTTAGGTCTTTGATCCACTTTGAGTTAGTTTTTGTACATGGCGTGCGATATGAGTCTTGTTTTATTCGTTTGCAGATGGATATCTAGTTACGCCAGCACCATTTGTTAAAGAGACTGTCTTTTCCCCATTTAAAGGACTTTGGGTCTTTGTCAAATATCAGTTGCTCATATGTGGATGAATTTATGTTGGGGTTCTCAATTCTGGTCCATTGGTTTATGTATCTGTTGTACAAGTACCAAGCTGTTTTGACTACCGTGGTGGTATAATAGGTTCTAAAATAAGGTAGTGTGAAGCCTCACACTTAATTCTTCTTCAGTAATGCTTTACTTCTCCAGGGCCTCCTCCCTTTCCAAAAGAAGTTGGTGATATATTTCTCCATCTCATTAAAAAATGTCATTGAAATTTGGATCGGGATTGCATTGTATCTGTAGATTGCTTTGGGTAGAATTGACGTTTTCACAATGTTGAGTCTTTCTATCCATGAATATGGTAGGTTTTTCCACTTATGTAGATCTCTTGGTTCCTTACAGTATTGTCTTTGGGGTTTTCTTTGTATAGGTCTTTTACTTCTCTGGTTAGACTTATTCCTAAGGATTTCATCTTCTTGGAGGCTATTGTAAATGGTATTGATTTGGTGATTTCCTTTTCGAAGTTCTCTTCATTGGTGTAGAGGAATCCAACTGATTTTTTAAATTTTTATCTTGTATCTTGATACTTTGCTGAAGTCTTCTATTAGTTCCAGTAGTTTTCTTGTGGATTCTTGGGGTTTTCTGTGTATAAGATCATATCATCTGTGAATAGGGATACTTTATTTCTTCCTTACCAATTTGAATGCCAATTATTTCTTTTTCTTGCCTTATTGCTCTGTCTAGGACTTCCAGCACAATGTTGAATAAGAGAGATGATAAAGGGCATCCTTGTCTGGTTCCCAATCTCACGAGGAATGCTTTCAGACTCTCTTTGTTTAGGATGATGTTGGCTGTTGGCCTTGTATAAATGCCCTTTATTATGTCAAGGAATTTCCCTTCTATTTTGTTGAGAATTTTTATCATGAACGGGTGTTGGACTTTGTTAAATGCCTTTTCTGCATCGATTGATAAGATCATGTGATTCTTATCTTTTGTTTTATTTATGTGATGGATTACATTATTTTTTTAATGTTGAACCATCCCTCATACCTGGTATGAATACCATTTGTTCATGATGAATTTTTTTTTTTGGATGAATTCTATTGGCTAGAATTTTGTTGAGGATTTTTGCATCTATGTTCAAGAGGGATATTCATCTGTAATTTTCTTTTTTTGTGGTGTCTTTACCTGGCTTTGATATTAGGGTTATGCTGGCCTCATAGAATGAGTTTGGTAGTATTCCATCCTTTTCTATGCTCTGAAATACCTTTAGTAGTACTGGTGTTAACTCTTTTCTGAAAGACTGATAGAATTTTCCAGTGAAGCCATCAGGGCTGGGGCTTTTTTTGTTGGGAGTTTTTTTTTCCTCTTCAATATCTTCTTTTCTTATAGGTTTATTTAGTTTTTCTACCTCGGTTTGTGTTAGTTTAGGTATGTAGTTAATTTCTAGAAATTTGTCCATTTCCTCTAGGTTTTCAAATTTGTTGGAGTACAATTTTTCATAGTATTCTCTTACAATCCTTTTAACTTCATTTGGTTCTGTTGTGATATCACTCATCTCATTTCTTATTTGGGTTATTTGCTTCCTCTCCTGTTTTTCTCTTGTCAGTTTGGCCAGTGGTTTATCGATTTTGTTGATCTTTTCAAAGAACCAGCTGTTGGTCTTGTTGACTCTTTCAATAGTTTTTCTATTCTTTATTTCATTTATTTCTGCTCTAATCTTTATTATTTCATTTCTTCTGGTACCCGAGGGCTTTTTTTGCTGATCTCTTTCTATTTGTTCGAGTTGTAGGGTTAATGTTTGGGTTTTGGCCCTTTCTTCTTTTTGGATGTGTGCATTTATTCCTGTAGATTGATCTCTGAGCACTGCTTTGCTGTGTCCCACTGGTTCTGGTAGGATGTGTTTTCATTCTCATTTGATTCTATGAATTTCTTTATTCAGTCCTTGATTTTTTTCTATAACCCAGTAGTTTTTGATCAAGGTGTTGTTCAGTTTCCATGTATTTGATTTTTTTTTTTCCTTGCTTTTTCTTTTATTGATTTCTACTTTTATGGCTTTATGGTCAGAAAATATGCTTTGTAATACTCGATGTTTTGGATTCTGTTAAGGCCTGCTTTGGGGCCTAATATGAGGTCTATTCTGGAAAATGTTCCGTGTGCTTTGGAAAAGAAAGTATACTTGGCTGCCGTTGGGAGGAGTGTTCTGTATATATCGATGAGGTCAAGTTGGTGGATTGTGGCATTCAGATCTTCCATGTCTTTACTGAGCTTCTTTCTAGATGTTCTGTCTTTCACCAAAAGTGGCGTGTGGAAGTCTCCTACTACTATTGTGGAGCTGTCTATCTCTCTTTTCAATGCTGTTAGAGTTTGTCTTATGTATTTGGAGCCCTGTCATTGGGAGTGCATATATTTATCATGGTGATATCCTCCTGGTGTGTTGACTCTTTAATCATGATGTAGTGTCCTTCCTTATCCTTTGTGGTGGATTTTGCTTTAAGGTCTATTTTGTCAGATATTAATATTGCCACTACTCTCTTTTTGAATGTTGTTTGCTTGATATATTTTTTTCCATCCTTTAAATTTTAGTTTGTTTGTGTCTTTGAGTATAAGGTGTGTCTCTTGAAGGCAGCATATAGACTGATCATGTTTTTTTATCCAATCTGCCACTCTCTGTCTCTTTATTGCTGCATTTAGTCCATTTACATTCAGTGTAATTATTGATAGGTATGCATTTAGTGCTGTCATTTTGATTTTTTTGTGTGTGTGGTGTTGACAGTTTCTTTGTTTCACTTAATTTTCTGTTTTGAGTCATTTTTCTTTATGTATTTTCTTTTCATCTTTTTCATTATTGTTGATTTTGTATTTTCTGAGTCTTATGTTTTTCTTCTTTTTTATTTTGAGGAATAGATTTTTTACTTTCCTTTGTGGTTACCTTAAAGGTTACCTCTATTTTTATAATTTTAAACCAATCTTTTATTTATTGATATCACTTTAACTTCCTCTCCATATGAAAGTTCTATGACTACATTATTTAGTCCCTCTTTTTTGTTTTAATGTTGTCATCATTTACATATTGACCTCTCTGTTTCCCTATTTTCAGTCTTTTAGCTTTGATTTATTTTTGTGGCTTCCCTATCTGGGTTGATATCTGGTTATTCTTTCCTTTGTTCTAGTCTTGAGTATGCTGTTAGTAATATTGTTGGTTCTCTAGCCAAAGGACTCTCTTTAATATTTCTTGTAATTTTGGTTTGCGTTTTACAAATTCCTTTGACTTCTGTTTATCTGGAAATGCCCTAATTTCACCTTCATATTTGAGAGACAATTTTGCTGTGTATATAATTCTTCACTGGCACTTTTTTTTTTTTCTTCAAGACTTTATATATGTCACCCTATTGCCTTCTTGCCTGCATGGTTTCTGCTGAGTAGTCAGAGTTTAGTCTCATTGACTCTCCTTTGTAAGTGACTTTTTGTTTATCCCTATGCACTCCTAAAGTTCTCTCTTTACCTTTGGTTTTGGAAAGTTTGATTATAATATATCTTGGTGACTTTCTTTAGGAATCTACCCTGTATGGGGTTCAATGAGCTTCTTGGATAGATATCTTCTAATCTTTCTCAATACCAGGGAAGTTTCCTGCCAGCAAATCTTTAACAATTCTCTCTGTGTTTTCTGTTATCCCCCCCGTTCTGGTATTCCAATCACTTGTAGGTTATTCCTCTTGATGCTGTCCCATATAATTCTTAGGGTTTCTTCATTTTTTAAAATTCTTTGATCTGACTTTTCCTCAAATAAATTGGTGTCAAGTACTTTATCTTCAATCTCTCTAATTCTGACTTCCATTTCCTCAATTCTGCTCCTGTGACTTTCTATTGAGTTGTCCAATTCTGAAATTTTATTCTTAATCTTTTGGATTTCTATTTGCTATCTTCCTATAGATTCTAGCAGCCTGTTAAATTTGTCATTCTTATCTTGTATAGCTTTCATTAATTCCTTTATTGCTTTGTCTGTGTGTTCTTTGGCTTGGTCTGAGTTTTGATGGATTTCCTTCCTGATGTCTTGAAGAACTCTGTATATTAGTCTTTTGATTTCTACCTCTGGTAATTCCAAGACCTTATCTTCCTCTGGAAGGTTTCCTGGTTCTTTGTTTTGGTAGCTTGCTGGAGCCATCTATTTCTCCTTCTTTATGTGATTTGATATTGGCTGTTGTCTCTGAGCCATCAATAATTTATTATATTTATTTTTTGTATGTTCACTTACTGTGTCCTAGCTTTTTGCTTTTTTTTTTTTTTTTTTTTTTTGATATGCCAGAACAGGCTGGGTGTGTTGGCTACTTTGATTATTGATATCTTTGAAGCTCTCATATCCCATCACCAGGTGGTTAGAGCTGCTACTAGTTGTGTGAACCCAGGTGTCCATTTACTTTTCTTGTGTAGATTCAGGTCATCAGTCACCCAGCGTGTAGTGCAGGTTCTCACCTACAGTCCTAGATAGGCAGGGTTACTTAGGGGTGATTGGAGTGGCGCAGCTATCTGGCTGCAGTAGAGGACTATGTGCTGAGCAATGTATGGGGCTGATGGCTGCCCCTGAGGGCCTGTCCCCTAAAGCATGTAGGTGGTTTCACAGCTGGACTTTGGGCACTCAGTGCTGTTGGCTGTAAGGACTGGGAGGCACCACTTATTCTTGGACCTCTGTCATGGGTGGCTAGGTAGTATGGGTGAAGACACCAGTACTCAGTCCCCAGATGTGGGTGGGTGAGGTCACTGCTTAATGGGCAGGGCAGTGTCAAATGTTACAAATCTGTCACTCCACCTTGGGTGTTGCAGTTGAAAATAGGCTTCAGGTATATACCCTGTTGTTCTATGCTAATGAGTTCCTAAGCTGTTGAATTGGTCCACACAAGTCTAGGCAGGGGTGAAGGACGTTCAAAGTCTGTAAATCCCTTATGCCTGTGCCTAGACACAGAGACAGTGTCTGCCCTGAGTTCCTGGCTTAGAGGGCTCGGCAATTTTCTAAAGCCACAAGACTGGGTTGAGTGTGGTTAGTCCTGAGTACCAAGCTTAGGGGAGTTGGCAGTTTTTGTTTGTTTTCTCCCTATAGCTGCAGGACTGGTTTGGGTGAGATAGCTTCTATTTCTGGCTTAGGGGGCATGGCAGTTGTTGAATACTGCTGAACTGATATCAGAGTGGAATAGGGAGGGGGTGGGTGAGGGGAAAAGAGGCATGTCTCTGCTACAAAAGTCCTAGAGGGGGAGGAGTTGTTTTGATCCCGCATCATAAGTTAGATGTTTGCACTTAACTTGTGCAGATACAGCACCACTTTCCCCTGGCTCCAAAGGCTTGTGCAGACTCTCTGCCATGCGGTCTCTTCTAATGTGGTGAAATGCTTCCCGAGCACTACTGCTTGCCTCAGCCCACATGCACCAGCCGATCCAGCTCACAAGGTGTCATCTATCTCAAGTCTGGCACTTCTTTCCTGCTTCTGAACTGTTTCTCCCTCCCCTTGCTGCTTAGTCCAACTCTTCAACATTGTCTTTGATGTTCGAGGCCCCTAGGTTGTCATATATAATTGAGTCACTTGTTTTTTTGGGTCTTTATTATAAGAGGGACCACAGTATGTGTCTGACTATTCTGCCATCTTAGCCCCATCTCCCTGAAGTTTTCACAAATTTTACATTTTTAGTTACGCAGGTAAAAGGGAATCTAAGAAATACATGCCATAAATTCATGGTGGTTGTTCAGCTTCTCTTCAGTTTTATGTTCCTTCTGTTTGTCTCTGGCTCTTGTTTCTTGATATAGCTTAACACACTCTTCCAAGAAGCTATTTTCCTTTTATATTTTGCATCAATTAATTATCTTAAAGATATCTTTGATGGGGAATTCTAGGAAGATATTAATATAAATAAAAGCACCAGAGACTCATTTTTCCCGATGCACCCCTTTAAATATCTCATAAATGCCCAAATGGAGGATGGGGTTAAAACCTGTAAGAATGCCTCCTGAAATGAAAGAGAAGATTCATACATATTTAGAGCAATATGGAAATTTCTATACATTTTCCCCTCGTGTGACAGCGAAAAAGCAGAGTTAAGGCACAACTAGAGATTTTTTGACTAAACTGAAGTGCCTTCCCTGTGACACAAATAATTCAGGGGCTATCCCCAAAAAGACCCCCAAGCTGAAAATTGGAAAAACAATTAACCCTGAATAATGGGTTAGCACATGCTAGGAAGTAAGGTTGGAAAAATAGGAAAATTAACATTTTTTTTCTCTTAATTTTCTACTTCTGAGAGTTTTTAAATTCCAGGAGCTGAAAAAATAAATTATTCTCTCAATCCCTGTGGTACCTACTGAAGTTCTACAGAGAAAGGCTTCATCCCCCTTCCAAGACAGACTCCTGTGAATTTCTTCACAGGTTTTTTTTTTTTTTTCCCCGTGAAATGTAGATTTAGGGTTGATTCAAATGATGCATGTTGTATTTCAGATGATGAAATAAAATTATACTGATTTTAGTAAGTGTAGTGCAGCATAAGGAATCGTCTAAATTCAGGAGGGATAAGAAGAAGGACCAGTACAGGTTACTGTGAGGTGGAGATCTGACATATATCCACTCTCCAATTTCTTCATCATTTCTCACATGAACCACTCCCCAGATAGCACTCCCGATTTCTCTACTGGGTTTGATAATTCATTGCCATGGCCACACATTACTCATAGACCATACTCAAGTTACATGGTTTATTACGGAAGTAGCAGGCTACAACTCGGGATCAGGATCAACTTGGAAGTAACAAGAACAACTCAGGATCAGGATCAGGAAGCACATAGGTAAGGTCTGGAAGGCTCCCTCACAGTGGAGAGTACATCCCTCCTTTCTTCATTGCAGAACAACTTCCAACCAGGACAGCTTTCTCAGCTGCTCTCTGCTGCTAGCAGCCTTCTCTGCCATGAAAGCAGCCTTCTCTGCCTTCAGCCTCCCCGCCATTGCCTCTCTGCTGCAAACTGGCCCAGCTCATAGCTAGTGTAGCAGCTTGCTCAGCTGTTGCTCTCCTAGCAGCAGCTTTCTGCCATCACCACTGGCACTGCCACCAGGCCACTTCTGGGCCTGTTACTACCAGCTCTTTGCCACTGGGCCTCTTCCCAGCCTCTTGCCATTTTCAGAGTTATAGCCTTTGACCTGTATTATAGCTATTTTAGGAGGTTCCCCTTGCAGGAACCCCATATCAAAACCTGTGTGCTCCAGGATCTTCTTGGTCTTGAGGCTCCCTCCTCACTTCTCTCTCTAAACCTCTGTGGGGCTGGCCACTTATATAAGCAAACTCCTTGTCAATTTCAAGGCATGGCCACAACTGAACAATCCCCTCTGTGGACAGCAAGTCACTCAATACTTCTGAATGGTTTTAAACACCACTTTTTCAACAGTAAACTGACCAATCCCTGCAAGGTGAGTAAAATAGACCAATCATAAGGCAGATTGCAGCTCCATCAATCATTTTTTGGGAGAATTACAAACCTAGGGCCAAAAAAGTCATATGTAGGAGAAATCCATTACACTGCCGCAAGGATGTAAAATTAGTCTATGTTTAGACTCTGGGATATTGGGGGAGAAATAAGGCTATATAACAATTATTGTAATAGATGATAAACAACTTTATTAATTCATTTGCAAGTCTTAGTGGAATGATTTCCTGAAAATATATAAACTGCTAGATTTTCAAATTTAACAGAAAATCTTAATATACCCATACCTTAGAGAGACATTTAGAAAGTTGATTAAGAACTAACACTTGTAAGGGTTCACAGTACTTTAGAAGGAGGGAGCTGACACATACCCTAGTATCTTTAATATTGAACTGTAACCACTGGAAAAGGTAGGTAATAGCTATTTCTTCTCATCCAGTGTCTCCCTGTACCAAAGTTCTTTCTTTTTTTTTTATTTTACATTATATCTTGGTGATATTTTTATACTATTGGTATTTTTTTAACAAATAGCTGGTTTCGTGTACTTTGACAATTATATTTAGAACAATTATATATATTTTCTGTCTGGAAAATGGGAAATCACATGCCCCATTCTCTCATATCTTTTTGAGACAACACTTATGAGTCAAAATCCATTTTGTACTAATGGTGATTTTAAAAATATATTCAGGAAATGCATAACATGCTTATTGTATAATATCTATAGTGATTAAACCTGAAGAAAACTAAAACTTGTTTCATTTTTAATTGGTATTAAAACATCAATGAGAAAGATACGTTATGTTGTGCACTGAATTGTGCTCCCTCAAAATATGTATTGAAGCCCTGTCCCCTGTACCTGTGAATGTAATCCTGTTCATACAGTGTAGGGTAGGTCCTAACCTGATAACGTCTGAATTATAGAGAGTGCAGAATAGATGCAGAGATGCATGCAGGGGGAAAGGAAGATGGAGGATGAAGACAGATACATCTATAAGGACTGCTGGCAGCTAGAAGAAGCTGAAGCGGGCAAGAGAAGACCTCTCCCTAGAGCCACACCCTGAAGTCAGACTTCTAGCTTTCTGAACCGTGAGAAAATAGATTTCTGCTATTTAAAGCCATCCACTTGTGGCATTTCTGTTACAGCAGTATTAGGTAACTTAGACATATTTCATCCAGAAGTCAAACTGGGAAAAAAAATATAACATAGTTTATTTGAACTACAGCATGAATTTAAGCTTTTTTCTCATTCTAGATCTAGATTCTTCTGGTTTTTCAAAAGCAGCAGAGTAACTGGAGCCCTGGTGGCGCAGTGGTTAAAAGCTCAGCTGCTAACCTAAAGGTCAGCAGTTTGAATCCACCAGCTGCTCCTTGGAAACCCTATGGGGCAGTTCTACTCTGTCCTATAGGGTCGCTATGAGTCGGAATCGACTCAACAGCAATGGGTATGGGTAGCACAGTAACTGGTTGCTCATTTTAACTCAAACTCTTCCTATTAGACATTTTAGCCCCTTTGAGATGTCCTATAAAATGCAGAGGCGTTTAAAAGAGTACCATCATTTTTTTTTTTTTAAAGTACCATTTAGATTTCATTTCTTTCTGAATTTACTACTTCCGCCTCTATTGAAAATCACCTGGAACTTACATTGACAATTGTTAGACGTTAGCTGGAAGTTCTCGGTGCAGGAATTAATCACAGCTGCCTCTCCTGGCTTTGGCATTTCCTACCTCTATTCTGAGAGACTTCCTGTTGTCTACTCCTTTAATTAATTAAGTTTCTATCACAGGCAACTTTTTGCATACCTAATCACTTTTATGTTAACGCCAAAGTTATATTTCATTGCAATATTTTTGAAGACATTTTAAGAAACTGTGATCCTTATCTAAGTTAAAATTCAAGAGTGTGTACTACTTCCAATGAATACAATCAAGCAGTAACAACCTGATTAAAAAATCCCTTCTATTCGGCCTCGGTTCAAAGGGTTGGTTTCTTGCCTTTGCTTGTAACCAGGCCCAAGTTTGTGCTTCTACTCTTCTCCAGAAGCTCATAAAGCATTTTTATGTGAATCAGAACAGACCACTGCTTCTTGGCAAAGGCAGCACTAGGGGCATATAGCGTGACAAGCAGGTTTCAGGTTGAGTTTCAGTCTCCACTTTAATTCTCAGCCAGACACCCCTTTGCAGGGCACACTCTGCCCAATTGCATGCAGTGAGTCCATTTGGAGCCAATAACAAGTGCACCTGATTAAAAGCATTACAGTTAATGCAGTCGTAGGTGAGAAATGAAGCAGCCGCAGACCTTCATGTGCTATTAATTGTTTCTTAACGTTTGCTTAGCTTTGCTGATGGTAGGAATCAAAGAAGAGTGAAGGAAGTAAAATCAGTCAAATTCTATATAGGCACCAGTGTCCGTGCAACCAACCTACAGAAAAAAATCCTAAGATGGACATCTGATGAGGCCACCTTGAAGAGCTTCTTCCTAGGTTCAGTCCCTATACATCTTGCTTCCTGTGAGATCCAGCACTTCCTCCCTGCACCCTCCCCAACACACACACACACACACACACACACACACACACACACACTCACACACACACACAGTGGAGAGGCACGGGGAGAACAATGGCCCAGTGGCCCTGTAACTTCAGCTAAGGAGAAAACACTGGGTTGGGAATGGATTCTAACTGAACTGAGACCACTGGGACTCCTGGTTGTTTACTTCAGGCAGCACCATATTACAAGCCACCCAGGTCACTCTCTTGCACTCAGATTCTCCCTCCTGGCCTAAGAAAACCCTCCCTCTGTGCCTTCTGAAACTTCAGTGTTCTCATCCTAACACTCCCTGGTATTTATGAAACCACACTGCGCTGGGATACTTTTCCATCACATTACGCTAGTGGAGAAGTGTTATAATCTTGCACATTATATACCTCACGTCCTGCAGGGTGGTAATATACTCAATTTATATTATGAACTAAATGCAGCTTTATTCTTTCTCACACTGCAATTTCTAGGCTGTTTCCTCAACTTGTTCTTGCCTATCTCAGGGTCAAAACACAGGGGCCACAGATTATTCCCAGGCAATAAATATATACTACTCTAGCCATGTTTAGGTAATATAATGTGCAATAGAATTTGATGGTAACAAGTTTAAACTTCTATTGGCTCTGAGTTGGTGGCTACCTCATGCTTAGAAATCTGAGTGTAAAAAGGGGACTTGGTTGGGTTCTTCCTTATTCTTGCTCCATCTTTGCCTCTACATGCTAGCTGCTGTTTGGGCCCCTCCAGAGTTCTAGTGGAGAAGCAGTCAGCAGGAAGAAGTTCTTATTTGTCTGGTACACTTATCTAACCTGTTACATCCTGAGTATATCAGATGGCCAATGTTTACCCTTTCTTCTGGGAGGGGCTCTTGTGGGTTCTCAGAGGACCCTTCCAAGCCCTAGGTATCTCTCATTAACATCTGCATCTGACTGGCCACTTACGTTTCTGTGCACTTGAAAGGTTGACTGTTTGAATCCACACAGAAACACCTCAGAAAAGATGCCTGGTGATCTACTTCTGAAAGATCACAACCATTGAAAACCCTATGGAGCATAGTTCTACTCTGATACTGATGGGCTAATCAGAAGTTGGAATTGACTTGATGGTAAATGGTACAGTACTGGTTTGGTTTTTTGCTTTTTTCTTGTTTCTTAGATGCATGTCCTCTGGATCATTTCAAGCTTCCAGGTGGACCTCTTGGATGAAGCTCTCAGAAGTCTACCCAATTTGATCCCCTTGATAAGACCCCTGTCTTGGTTGTCTAGTGCTACTATAACAGAAATACCACAAGTGGATGGCTTTAACGAACAGAAGTTCATGCTCTCACAGACTAGTAGGGTAGAAGTACAAATTCAGGGCATCAGCCTCAGGGGAAAGCTTTCTCTATCAGCTCTGGAGGAAGGTCCTTGTCATCAATCTTCCCCTAGACTAGGAGGTACTCAGGCACAGGGACCCAGGGTCCAAAGGACTCACTCTGCTCCCAGGGCTGCTTTCTTGGTGGTATGAAGCCCCCCATGTTTCTCTGCTCGCTTCTCTCTTTTATATCTCAAAAGAGATTGGCTTAAGACACAATCTAATCTTGTAGATCTCATCAACATAACTGCCACTAATCAATCTCATTAGCATCATGGTGATAGGATTTACAACACACAGGAAAATCACATCAGATGACAAAATGGTGGACAATCACACAATACTGGGAATCATGGCCTAACGAAGTTGACACATATTTTGGGGAGATACAATTCAATCCATGAGAGCCCACATCTGGCCATAGGAACTATGTATACATCCTTGCACCATACAGTCCTAGAGTAGGGTGATCAATTAGTTTCAGTTTGCTCAAAACATTCCTGGTTTTATCTCTGAATGTCTCATATCCTGAGAACTTCTGCAGTCCTGGGAAAACCAGAACTGTTGATCACCCTCTCCTAGAGGTACAGGAAAATTCTACCCTTTCTGATACCAGTAAGGGACAGCTCCAACCACAGCCTCTCATCTTTAAACTATATTAAGCAGGATTCAGACACCAGTTCCTATATTCATCAAAGTCTAGGGACTAATGCTAAGCTCCCTCCAAGCTGTTCTTCTGAAGATGCCTCATTTTGCCTAAAGGAGAAGGAAGCATCCACTGCCTCTCATCACTAGGGATACAGAGCACACAGTTAATGGGACAAAAGATCTCCAGGACAGTGGCTGATGCTGGCAGAATCTTTTGACTTTTGAGATCTTTGCCAAAATGATGAGGCAATAAAAATCACATTTAACATCACATTGCAGGGCTTACAGACGAGGATGATATTTTCGGTGGTCCCACTGTTACTTTAAAAAGATGACTATTTCTCATTCAAAGGCAACAGTAACTTTGAAATGTATATTGCCAGATTATACTGCTTGAAAATCATCTTTTTATGCTTATATTTATTCTCATCAGTTTTTGTATAACCATTAGGTAGGACTTCTGTATCCCAAAATTATTTTGAAATGTTCATATTTTATAAATATGTGCTTATTTCAGAGAAAACTTTTATTCTCACCCATCATCCTTCTGTGTTCTTTTTCCTTTCAAATGCAAATTTTTAAAAATAATAACAGTTCATTTTTAATAGTAAGATACAGACACAGAATGAGGTTATTTTAAGAAATTTACATCTTGGGAGTTCCGGCAAAATGACGCTCTAGGCAGAAGCACCACACTGTCCCTCCACAGCAAAGATCCAAAAACCAAGCCAAACAGAGAATACAACAATCCTGAAACCCTAAAACATCAAATGAAGAGATAAAGAACTCAGCCAAGCACCAAATGGAGTGAGAAAACTGACAGAGAATGGAGACCGAGGAGAGATTCATGCAGAGGTCCCCTACCAGCTAATGCAGTGCAGATCCACCATCTTGGACTCCTATCAGAGGCCAGCAAACGGGGGTACGAGAAAGCAGCCTCACAGAGCATCCAGCGGGAGACAAAACAACCGGTAATTTGCAGTGTGCACTTTCCCACCCCCCACTCCTCTTCCCCCTGGCTCGGCCTCCTCTGCTTCCCGCGGCCACAGTCTCTTGACCAGGAAGCGCCGGCTGCTTGGATTCTACACACCCAAGTGGGCGGCTCTCTGGGTGCCATTTGTTGGCTGCTAGTATTGCCTTTTCTTCTGCTTCTTTTGATTTCTCACTTGCCTCTCGCCACCTCCCCCTCCTTTCACTCAAGTGCCTGGCTCCGTGCACCACCTTTGCTTCTTCCTGAGGAGCTGCAGAGTGCTGGCAATTTGTGATATATGCTTTCCCACTCTCTATCCTTCTTCACCCACACTTGGTCTCCTCTGCTTCCCGTGGACACAGTCTCTTGTCCAGAAACACCAGCCTGCACTAGCTGGCTCTCTGAGTGACACTTGTTGGCTGCTGGTGTTGCTTTTTTTTTTTTTTTTTCCTGCTTCTTTGGATTTCTTGCTTGCCTCTCGCCGCCTCCCCTTCCTTTCCCTCGAGTGTCTGGCTCCGTGCACCATCTTTGCTTCTTTCTGAGGGGCTGTGGAGCTCCATTCAAGTGTGGAGCTGCTTCCTGGTCTGGGCTACCACGTTGGTGGGATCCCGGGGCTTTTGTTCATTTGTTCCTCTGCTTCCCGTGGCCATGGTCTCTTGACCAGGAAGCACCGGCTGCTTGGATTCCACACACCCAAGTGGGTGGCTCTCTGGGTGCCATTTGTTGGCTGCTAGTGTTGCTTTTTTTTTCTGCTTCTTTTGATTTCTCACTTGCCTCTTGCCACCTCCCCCTCCTTTCACTCGAGTTCCTGGCTCCGTGCGCCACCTTTGCTTCTTCCTGAGGGGCTGCAGAGCGCCAGCAATTTGTGATATACGCTTTCCCACTCTCTACCTTTCTTCACCCACACTCAGCCTCCTCTGCTTCTCACGGACACAGTCTCTTATCCAGAAACACCAGCCGCACTAGCTGTCTCTCTGAGTGCCATTTGTTGGCTGCTGGTGTTGCTTTTTCTTTTTCCTGCTTCTTTGGATTTCTTGCTTGCCTCTCGCCACCTCCCCCTCCTTTCGCTCAAGTGCCTGGCTCTGTGAGCCATCTCTGCTTCTTCCTGAGGGGCTGCGGAGCTCCATTCGAGTGTGGAGCTGCTTCCGGTCCGGGCTACCGCTCCGGTGGGATCCCGGGGCTTTTGTTCATTTGTTCATTTTGAACTGTTTGTTTGTTTTCTTTTCCTTTTCTTGAGTTGGGAGCCCTTTCTGGCCGGCGGAGCTATGTGGCAAGGAACTGCCCTTCAGCTTCCACAGACGTGCAGAGGAGATCCCTGAGGACACTTATTTTTTCATTTTTTTTTTTCCTGTTTTTTTTTGGGGGGGGCTTTCTTGTTCTTTTTTTTTAAATTTGTTTTGTTTTATTTTCCCACTTTTTCCCTTTTTGTCTTTCTTAATTGCTCAGTTTCTCGTCTCTCTATATCTTCCCTCTCTTTCTGATCCCTGAATACCAGGCGTTGTATACCTTTACGCCTCCTAGCCAGGATGTACTGCAACACCTGAGAGCGACTTCCCCAGACCTCATAGCTGAATTGGTGGGATCCCTGGGAACTTTGTGGTCTTTAACCTTTCTGATTTTTATTTATTCATTCTTTTCTTCCTCTTCCCCTTTCTGTTTTTCACAATTTCACAGTCTCTCATCTCTCCATTCCAACGGCAAGCTCCCCTAGCATTCTGTTTTGTTTGTTTGTATGTTTTTGGCTCCTGTTCCTCTCTCCCATATCCATCTTAGATCCACACATAACAATCTCCCTACTGAATCCTGCCTACCTACACCGTGTGCTTAAAATCACACCACCAAGCAGTACAGGCACAGCCTACTGGAACCTGCCCTGCACTGATTACCAACCCGCCCTGGTGGCTGTAGTAAGTGCCACAAACAACCCATCCCAGTAACACCTCTTCAGCTAGACCTTCCCTGCTGTACCATATCTGAGTGACTGAACCTGCCAGTTGGAGAAGGAGGTGAAAAGTATTGAGCACACAGATGAGCAAACAACAAAGAACACACAGTCCGCCTGCTCAGACATAGTCAAATTTTTTTTTAAAGGGACAAAACAAACAAATCTACAATCAATAAATGAGAAAAATAACTACCGAATGCCCTGAAAACAGCAGACAATATCAAAACATTTACAAAAACAGGACAGGATGGTTTCAGTAGGCCTCCAAAATAAAACACCAGATGACTCTCCTGTGGAAGAAAATGCACTAGAACTACCTCATAGGGAATTCAGATCTCTAATACTCAGAATTCTCCAAGAACTGAGGCAAAAAGTTGACAAACATGAGGAAAAAATAGACAAATTCATGGAAAATACAGACAGAAAATTGGAAGAATTCAAGAAGATGATGCAGGAACAAAATTCCAAAATAAATTCACAACTAAAATTATACAAAAACAACAATTAGAAATCCAAAAGATAAACAACAAGATTTCAGAAATGGATGATGTCATAGAAGGGCTGAAAAGCAGATTTGAAACCGTGGAAGACAGGATCAGTGGAACTGAAGACGAACACTTGGATACAACACTGTTTCAGGAAAACGTAGAAAAAAGAACAAATAAAAATGAAGAGACCTGAGAGTTATGTGGGACACAATTTAAAGCAAAAATTTATGCGTGATTGGCATTCCAGAACAGGGGGAGAAAACAGAAAACACAGAGAGGATCATTGAGGAACTGCTGACAGAAAACTTTCCCAATATCATGACAGATGAAAAGCTGGCCATCCAAAAAGCTCACTGAATCCCATATAGAAGACACCCCAAAAGAAAATCACCAAGGCATATCATATTCACACTCGCCAAAATCAAAGACAAACAAAGAATCCTGAGAGCAGCTTGTGAAAAACAAGAAGTCACATACAGATGAGAAACAATAAGACTAAGCTCAGATTATTCGGCAGAAAACATGCAGGCAAGAAGGCAATGGGATGACATATATAAAAATCTTGAAAGAAAATATTGTCATCCAAGAATAATATATCCTGCAAAACTCTCATTCAAATTTGATGGTGAAATTAGTTCATTTCCAGATAAACAGAAATTAAGGGAATCTGTAAGTGTCAAACCAAACTTACAAGAATTATTAAAGGGAGTTCTTCGATCTGACGACAAACAGCTTCAGCTCACAGGCAGAACCCAGGACGTAGGATTGTACAAGCCAGATGCCAATCTAGGAAATTAACTCTCGAGGACTATCCAAAACGAAAAGAAATACAACAGGGAATCAGAGCAATTAATCAGTAATTGACAACAACATCAAAACAATAAAAGAGGGAATAAATGACATAGGTGTAGAACCTTCCAATTGAGAGGAAGGCAAGGCGATACCAAGTAATGGTGGACTGGTTCAAACTTAGAAAGATAAGGGTAAAATTCATGGCAACCACAAAGAAAGCTAACAAACCAACTCATAAAAACAACGATGAAAAACATAAAGTCTCAGCAAAAACAAAACCTACAAAAATAAAAGAAATGAAAAAAAAAATCCACAAACAAAAGTAACTCAGCACAACAGAGTAAGAAGAACAAATAAAACTTCAGCACCACAAAAAAAAGCACTACAAAATGACAGCAACAAACTAAAATCTATCAATAATTACACTGAATGTAAATGGACTCAATGCACCCACAAAGAGATGGAGAGTGACAGAATGGATAATAAAACAGGATCCATCAATATGCTGTCTACAAGAGACACACCTCAGAAAAAAAGATGTGAATTTACTAAAAGTCATAGGTTGGAAAAATATATATCAAGCTAACAACTACCAAAAAAGAGCAGGAGTGGCAATTCTAATCTCAGATAAAATAGACTTTAAAACAAAATCTACCATAAAAGACAAACAAGGACACTATATAATGATTAAAGAGAGGATCCATGATTAAGACATAACCATAATAAACATCTACGCACCCAATGACAGGGCTCCAAAATACATAAAACAAACCCTAACAACACTGAAAAGAGAAATTGACAGTTCCACAATAATAGTAGGAGACTTCAACACACCACTCTCAGTAAAGGACAGAACAACTAAGAAGAAAGTCAGCAAAGATACAGAAGACCTAAAGGGCACAACCAGCCAACTTGACCTCATAGACATATTTAGGACACTCCATCCAACCGCTGCAAAGTACACATTCTTTTCCAATGCACATGGAATGTTCTCCAGAATAGACCACATCTTAGGCCACAGAGCAATCCTCAACAAGATCCAAAATGTTAAGATAATTGAAAGTATTTTCTCTGACCACAGTGCCATCAAGGTAGAAATTGACAATAGAAAGAGCAAGGAAAAAAAATCAACTTCATGAAAACTGAATAATACTGTGCTTACACATCACTGGGTAATAGAAGAAATCAGAGATGGAATCAAAAAATTCCTAGAATCAAATGAGAATGAAAACACAACATACCAAATCCTTTGGGACACAGCAAAGGCAGTCCTCAGAGGACAATTTATAGCAATAGATGCACATATCAAAAAAGAAGAAAGGGACAAAATCAAAACATTAACTACAGAACTCAAACAAATAGAAAGAGAACAGTAAAAAAAGCCCACAACCACAGGAAGAAAGGAAATAGTAAAGATCAGAGGAGAAATAAATGAAATAGAGAACAGAAAAACATTAGAAAAAATCAACAAAACCAACAGTTGGTTCTTTGAAAGAATTAACAAAATCGACAAACCACTGGCCAGACTGACAAAAGAAAACAGGAGAGGACACAAATAACCCAAATAAGAAATGAAATGGGGGACATTACAACAGACCCAACTGAAATAAAAAGGATTGTAACAGAATAGTATGAAAAACTATACTCCAACAAATTTGAAAACCTAGAGGAAATGGATAAATTTCTAGAAAAACACAGCCTACCCAAACTACAACAAAGTGATGTTGAAAATCTGAACAGACCCATAACAAGAGAGGATATTGAAAAGGTAATAAAAAAAACTCCCAATGAAAAAAAGCCCTGGCCCAGATGGCTTCCCTGGAGAATTCTACAAAACATTTACAGAAGAGCTTGTACCAGTTCTACTCAAGCTATTTCAGAGCATAGAAGAGGAAGCAACACTTCCAAATTCATTCTATGAAGCCAGTGTAACACTGATACCAAAACCAGGAAAAGATGTCATAAAAAAAGAAAATTACAGACCAATATCTCTCATGAATATAGATGCAAAAATTCTGAACAAAATTCTAGCCAATAAAATTCAGCATCATATCCAAAAAATAATACACCACGACCAAGTAGGATTCATACCAGGTAGGCAAGGATGCTTCAACATTAGAAAATCAATCAACGTAATCCACCACATAAATAAAAGGAAAGAAAAGAATCACATGATCATCTCAATTGACGCAGAAAAGGCATTTGACAAAGTCCAACACCCATTCCTGATAAAAACTCTCAATAAAATAGGTATAGAAGGGAAATTTCTCAACATACTAAAGGGCATCTATGCAAAACCAACATCCAACATCATTCTTAATGGAGAGAGGCTGAAAACATTCCCCTTGAAAACAGGGACAAGACAAGGATGCCCTTTATCACCACTCCTATTCAACATTGTGCTAGAAGTTCTAGCTAGAGCAATAAGGCAAGAAACAGAAATAAAGGGCATCCAAATTGGTAATGAAGAAGTTAAACTGTCCCTGTTTGCAGATGATATGATACTATACCTAGAAAACCCTAAAGACTCCATGAGAAATCTACTGGAACTAATAGAAAGATTCAGCAGAGTAGCAGGATACAAGACAAACATTCAAAAATCAGTTGGATTCCTATACAGCAGCAAGCAAAACGATGAAAAGGAAATCAGGAAAACAATAACATTTTCAATAGCCCCTAAAAAGAGAAAATACTTAGGAATAAATCTGACCAGAGATGTAAAAGACCTATGCAAAGAAAACTACAAAACACTACTGCATGAAACCCAAAGGGATCTACATAAATGGAAAAACATACCATGCTCATAGATAGGCAGACTCAACATTGTGAAAATGACAATTCTACCCAAAGCAATTTACAAATACAATGGAATCCCGATCCAAATACCAACAACATTCTTCAAAGAGATGGAAAAACTAATCATTAATTTATATGGAAAGGGAAGAAGCCCCGAATAAGTAAAGCACTACTGAAGAGGATGAATAAAGTTGGAGGACTCACACTACCTGACTTCAGAACCTACTATACAGCTACAGTAGTCAAAACAGCCTGGTACTGGTACAATGACAGATACATTGACCAATGGATCAGAATTGAGAACCCAGATGTAAATCCATCCACCTACGGTCACCTGATCTTCGACAAGGGCCCAAAGTCCATCAAAAGGGGAAAAGACAGTCTTTTTAACAAATGGTTCTGGCAAAACTGGATATCCATTTGCAAAAAAATGAAACAGGACCCATACCTCACACCGTATACAAAAACTACTTCAAAATATCAAAGACCTGAATATAAAGCCTAAAACTATAAAGTTCACAGAAGAAAAAATAGGACTAACACTACAGGCCTTAATACACGGCATTAACAGGATACAACCCATAACCATCAATGCACCAAACCCAACAGATAGGCTAGATAACTGGGATCTTCTAAAAATCAAAAACCTATGCTCTTCAAAAGACTTCACCAAAAGAGTCAAAAGAGAACCTACAGACTGGGGAAAATATTTTTGGACATTACAAGTCAAACAAAATACTAATCTCCATAATCTACAAGAAAATTCAACACCTCTACAACAAAAAGACAAATAATCCTATTAAAAAATGGACAAAGGAAATGAACAGACACTCCACCAAAGAAGGCATTCAAATGGCCAACAGACACATGAGGAAATGCTCACGATCGCTAGCCATTAGAGAAATGCAAATTAAAACCACAATGAGATACCATCTCACCCTGGCATTACTGGCACGAATCAAAAACACTGGAAATAACAAATGTTGGAGGGGCTGTGGGGAGATTGCAACACTTATGCACTGCTGATGGGAATGCAAAATGATACAACCATTTTGGAAAATGATATGGTGCTTCCTCAGAAAGCTACACATAGGCATACCATTCGATACAGCAATCCCACTCCTAGGGATATATCCTAGAGAGATAAGAGTCATCACTCAAATAGACATATGCACACCTATGTTCATGGCAGTATTGTTCACAATAGCAAAACAATGGAAACAACCTAGATGCCCATCAACAGAGGAATGGATAAACAAACCATGGTTCATACACACAATGGAGTACTATGCAACGAAAAAGAAAAACAATGAATCTGTGAACCATCTCATAACATGGATGAAACTGGAGGACATTATGCTGAGTGAAATAAGTCAATCACAAAAGGACAAATGTTGTATGAGACCTGTATTGTAAAAACCCATGATGGGAAGGGTGGTGGGAATACTTAATAGGCAATGGATAAGTGATATCTTGGGTGAAAGGTGAGACAGTACACTGTACAGGGGAAACTAGCAACCTGTTCAAGGAAAGGTCATGGAAGTCCCATAGACATATCCAAACTCCCTGAGGGACTGAATTACTGGGCGGAGGGCTGTGGGGACCATAGTCTCAGGGAACATCTAGCTCAATTGGCATGACACAGCTTATAAAGACAATGCTCTACATTCTACCTTGGTGAGTAGTGGCTGGGGTCTTAAAAGCCTGTGAGTGGCTCTCTAAGATACTCCACTGGTCTCATCCCTTCGGGAGCAAGGGAGAATGAAGACAACAGGATACAAGGAAAAGATTACTCCAAAGGACTAATTGTCCACAGCTACCAAGTCCTCCACCAGACTGAGTCCACTACAGCTAGATCGTGCCCGGCTAACACCACTGACTGCTCTGACCAGGATCACAACAGAGGGTTCTGGACACAGCTGGAGAAGGATGTAGAGCATAATTCTAACTCACAAAAAAAAAAAAAAAAACCAGATTTACTGGCCTACAGGAGACTGGAGAAACCTTGGGAGTATGGCCCCCAGACACCCTTTTAGCTCAGTGGTGAAGTTACCTCCGAGATTCACTGTTCAGTCTGGGAGTGGACAGCCCCATAAAACCAAATGAGACTAACGAGGTACAGGAGTCTGGTGACAAGGGCCAGAAGCAGAAGGGGACAAGGAAGCTGGTGATAGGGAACCCAAGGTTGAGTAAGGATATTGTTGATGTGTTGTGAGCTTGTTAACCATTGTCATAGGGCAACATTTGTAGTAACTGTTAAATGAGAAAATATTTTGTTCTGTAAGCCTTCATCTTAAGTGAGAATAACAGCACAATTGGAAGAGCGTAGTCAATGTCTCTGAGCTGTGTATGTAGAAATTTTTGAAATGGTGTATCTTTGGCTATGTGTATTTTCACAAAAAAAAAAAAAAGGTTGAGAATTTAGAGGTTTAATATGTTGTGGGGTTGTTAACCAATGTCATAAAACAACATGTGTACTACTGTTTCATGAGAAACTATTTGTTCTGTAAGCTTTCACCTGAAGTACAATAAAATATTAAATAAATAAATAAATTTAGATCTTGGCCAAAAGAATATTTCCAACAATATTTTTTAGCTCAGGAGAGTAGACCCATTCAGCAGTTTCCAGATACAAGCAATAGCCCATTTTATTTTAAATTCCCAGGTCACAAGCCCATAGATAACTCATCTGGATTTACCAAACACACACACACACACACACACACACACCCCTCTATAAAATCTGAACATAATAACTTTGCAAATTTAGAACAGATACATTTCTTTTTCCTTTTCTGCATTCCTCTTATCATTCCACTTCCAAAGAAAAGAGAGAGGACATCTTTAATGTAAATCCTATGTCCATACTGTCCTGTAAGAAATCAACAAGAAGAGAGGAATGGTCAACATGGTGGAGTAGTTAGACACTTCCTATATCCCTCTTACAACAAAGACCTGGGAAAACAAGTGATTTGACTGAATATCTGTGAGCCCTGAACAAGGCAAGATTAAGAATTCCCTCTGAGTGATACAGGAGAAGGACTGTTTGGAAGAGGTGAGGAGGGCCAGAGCCTTGGCGGCAAAACTTCAGCTCCGCAGCTATACCATCTGTGGTGAAGCAGGCAAACAGCTGTGTGGTGCGTATGCTCGGGAAGCAGTTTCTACATTGAGAGAGACCCGGCAGCAGAGATTCTGCTTGGACATTCTGAACCAGTGAAGAACATCTCCCAAGAGGCTAAGATAATAAGTACATGCCTACACCAATAGGTGGAGATTTAAAAAAAAAAAGGCCATTTGGGAAAAACCTCTCTCCCTTTTACCTCCTCCCTCTGAGCTCTGCACTGGGCGTCCAATGGGCTGGAAGTAGATCCCAAAAAGTGCCCTAACCCAATCTCCTGGCCTTGGATAAGGAACTAATAAGCTGCTGGCTCCCCTAGGCCAGGAACACAGGGACAGCACAGCTACTTTGCTGGGCACAGGTATCAGGGGTCTGCAGACTATGAGTGCCTTACACCCCTGTATAGACTTGTGGGGACCCATCTCAAAAGCGTTAGTCCTCACTGCCACAGTACAACAGGGCAAACATCTGAAGTTTAACTTCAACTGCTTCAGCTGTTAACTGGCAGATTTGTGACCCTCGGAACAGCCCTGCCCCTTAAGTAGGCAGTTTTATAGATCTGCAGCAGGGGCTTGAGGACTGGTTGTAGCACCTAAAGCACCTAGTCACCTGCTACAGGAGTCCTTGGAAAAAGTGGTGCCCTTGAGTCTTTACAGCCATCAGAGTGGGGTGCTCATAGTCCGGCTGCAAAACTCACCTACCTACTCACCCCAGAGAATAGGGACACACTTTCCTTTCAAACTCTCGGGGGCAGCTGTCAGCCCCCTGCCTGGCTCAGCACATGATCCCCTACCACAACCAGTATACTGCCTGCACCGATCACCCATGCCTCTCTAAGACTGGGGGTGAGAGCCTGTATCACACACTTGGTGACCAACTGCCTGAACACCCGAGCTGAACCCATATAGGAAAATTTAATGGACTCCTGTGTGCACATACTTAGTTACAGAACTAACTATCTGGTGACAGGATGTTAGAGACCCAAAGGTGTCAAATATCAAACTAGTGCACACGAGCAGCCTATGTGGGCATATCAAAACAAAACAAGAAGCTAGGTCTCACTAAGGAAACACAAAATAAAATTATAATAAATTATTGTAGGCTCGGAGACAACAGTCAATATCAAGTCACATAAAGAGGCAGTCCATGATGGCTTCAGCAAACTCCCAAAATAAAGAATCAATAAATTCTCTGAAGGAAGAGAACTTCTTGGAATTATCAGAGGCAGAATACAAAAGATTAATATACAGAACTCTTCTAGAAATAAGAAAGGATATTCGTCAGAATGCAGAAACATCCAGGGAACATACAGACACAGTAGTAGCGGAACTTAAAAAAGTTATTCAAGAACATAATCCCAAATATAATAGGCTGCAAGAATCCATAGAGAGACAGCAATCAGAAATCCAGAAGATTAACAATAAAATTTCAGAATTAGACAACTCAATAGAAAGTCATAGGAGCAGAATTGAGGCAGTAGAAGTTAGAATTAGTGACATTGAAGATAAAGCTCTAGACACCAACTTCTATGAGGAAAAATCAGATAAAAGAATTAAAAAGAATGAAGAAACTCTAAGAGTCATGTGGGACTCTATCAAGAAAAATAACCTACAAGTGATTGGAGTACCAGAACAGGGGGGGATAACAGAAAATACAGAGAAAATTGTTGAAGATTTGTTGACAGAAAACTTTCCTGATATCATGAAAGATGAGAAGATATCTATCCAAGATGCTCATCAAACCCCACGGGATGTAGATCCCAAAAAAAAGTCACCAAGACATATTATAATCAAACTTGTCAAAACCAAAGATAAAGAGAGAATTTTAAGAGGAGCTAGGGATAAAAGAAAAGTCATCTACAAAGAAGAGTCAGTTAGAATAAGCTCAGAGTACTCAGCAGAAACCATGCAGGCTAGAAAGCAATGGGATGACATATTTAAAGCCTAGAAGGAAAATAGCTGTCAGCCAAGAATTATATATCCAACAAAACTGTCTCTCAACTATGATGGCAAAATTAGGGCATTTCCAAATAAACAGAAGTTCAGGAATTTGCAAAAACCAAACCAATATTACAAGAAATACTAAAGGGAGTCCTATGGTTAGATAATCAATAACACCAGCTAACAACGCAAGTCTAGAACACAGGACAGAGCCACCAGATATTGACACAGATATGGAAATCGAAAATACGTCAAAGCTAAAACATTGAAAATAGGGAAACAGATATCAATATGTAAAAAAAGGATAATATTAAAACACAAAAAGAGGGACTTAAAAAATGGAGACCTTGATTTTCTATATGGAGGGGAAGTTAGGGCAATATAAAGTAATAAAAGACTGGTATAAACTTAGAAAAATAGGGGTAAATATTAAGGTAACCACAAAGGAATCTAACAGTCCTACAAATCAAAATAAAAAAGTAGAAGAACAAAAAGACCCAGCAAACACAAAATCTACAACAAAGAAAAAGATTAAAAAAAAAAAAAAACATAAAGAAAAACAACTCAGCACAGAAAATTTAGAAGAACAAAGAAAGTGTGAAAAACACACAAAAAGAGATATCAGGATGACAGCACTAAACTCACACCTATCCATCATTATGCTGAATATAAATGGACTTAACATGCCAATAAAGAGATGGAGAGTGGCAGATTGGATAAAAAAGCATGATCCATCTATATGCTGCCTACAAGAGATGCACATTAGACTTAAAGTTACACAAACAGGCTAAAACTCAAAGGATGGAAAAAATATATCAAGCAAACAACACCCAAAAAAGAGCTGGAAGTGGCAATATTAATCTCTGACAAAATAGACTTTAAAGTAAAATCCACCACAAAGGATAAGGAAGGGGACTATATAATGCTTAAAGGGTCAATACACCAGGAGGACATAACTATACTAAATATCTATGCACCCAACAACAGGGCTCCAAAATACATAAAACAAACTCTAACAGCTCTGAAGAGAGAGATAGACAGCTCCATAATAGTAGTAGCAGACTTCAACACACCACTTTCGGTGAAGGACAGAACATCTAGAAAGAAGCTCAACAAAGACATGGAAGAGCTAAATGCTACAATCAACCAACTTGATCTCATAGGCATATACTGAACACTGCACCCAACAGCACAATATACTTTCTTTTCCAACCCACATGGAACATTCTCCAGAATAGAGCACATATTAGGTCTTAAACAAGCCTCAACAAAACCCAAAACATCGAAATATTACAAAGCATCTTTTCTGACCATAAAACCATAAAAGTGGAAATCAACAACACAAAAAGCAAGGAAAAAAAATCAAACACATGGAAACTGAACAACACCTAGCTCAAAAACTAATGGGTTATAGAAGAAATTAAGGATGGAATAAAGAAATTCATAGAATCAAAAGAGAATGAAAACACATCCTACCAGAACCTTTGGGACACAGCAAAAGCAGAGCTCAGAGGTCAGTTTATAGCAATAAATGCACACATCCAAAAAGAAGAAAGTCACATAATCAAAGCATTAACCCTACAACTGGAACTAGTAGAAAGAGAGCAGCAAAAGAAGCCCACAGGTGCCAGAAGGAAGGAAATAAGAATTAGAGCAGAATTAAATGAAATAGAGAATAGAAAACAATTGAAAGAGTTAATAAGTCCAAAAGCTGGTTCTTTGAAAAGATCAACAAAATTGATAAACCATTGGCCAAACTGACAAAGGAAAAACTGGAGAGGAAGCAGATAACCTGTATAAGAAATGAGATGGGTGATATCACAACACACCCAACTGAAATTAAAAGAATCATAACAGATTACTATGAAAAATTGTACTCTAACAAATTTGAAAACGTAGAGGAAATGGACAAATTTCTAGCAATTCACTACCTACCTAAATTAACACAAACAGAGGTAGAACAACTAAATAAACTGATAACAAAAGAAGAGATTGAAAAGGTTATTAAAAAACTGCCAACTAAAAAAGCCCTGGCCTGGATGGCTTCACTGGAGAATTCTACCAAAATTTCAGAAAAGAGATAACACCACTTCTACTAAAGGAATTTCAGAGCATAGAAAAGGATGAAATTCTCCCAAACTCATTCTATGAAGCCAGCATAACCCTGATACCAAAACCAGGTAAAGACACCACACAAAAAGAAAATTACAGAACGATATCCCTCACGAATATTGACGCAAAAATCCTCAACAAAATTTTAGCCAATAAAATTCAGCAACGTATCAAAAAAATAATTCACCATGACCAAGTGTGATTTATACCAAGTATGCAGGGATGGTTCAACATTAGAAAAACAATCAACTTAATCCATCACATAAATAAAACAATGGACAAGAGCGACATGATCTTATCAATCGATGCAGAAAAGGCATTCGACAAAGTCCAACACACATTCATGATAAAAACTCTCAACAAAATAAGAATAGAGGGGAAATTCCTCAGTATAATTAAGGGATTTATACAAAACTGACAGCCAACATTATCCTGAATGTAGAGACTTTGAAAGCACTCCCCTTGAGAACAGGAACACGCTTTCCTTTCAAACTCTCGGGGGCAGCTTTATCACCACTATCATTCAGCATTGTGCTGGAGGTCCTAGCCAGAGCACTTAGGCTAGAAAAAGAAATAAAAGGCATCCAAATAGGTAGGGAAGAAGTCAAAGTATCTCTATTTGCAGATGATACGATCTTATACAGAAATCCCCAAGGAATCCACAAGAAAACTACCGGAACTAACAGAAGAGTTCAGCAAAGTTTTAGGATACAAGATAAACATACAAAAATCAATTGGATTCCTTTACACCAACAAAGAGAACCTTGAAGAGGAAATCACCAAATCAATACCATTTACAATAGCCCCCAAGAAGATAAAATACTTAGGAATAAATCTAACCAGAGATATAAAAGATCTTTGCAGAGAAAACTACAGGACACTACTGCAAGAAACTAAAAGAGACCTGTATAAGTGGAAAAATATACCTTGCTCATGGATAGGTAGACTCAATATAGTGAAAATGTCAATTCTACCCAAAGCAATCTACAGATACAATGCAATCCCAATCCAAATTCTAGCAGTGTTTTTTAAAGAGATGGAGAAACAAATCACCAACTTCATATGGAAAGGGAAGAGGCCACTAATAAATAAAGCATTACTCAAGAAGAACAAAGTGGGAGGCCTTACACTACCTGATTTTAGGACCTATTATACTGCCTCGGTAGTCAAGACAGCGTGGTACTGGTACAACAACAGATACACAGACCAATGGAACAGAGTTGAGAATCCAGATATAAGCTCATCGACCTATGAGCAGCTAATATTTGACAAAGGACCAAAGTCCATTAATTGGGAAAAGACAGTCTCTTTGACAAATGGTGCTGGGATAACTGGATATCGATATGCAAAAAACTGAAATAAGACCCATATCTCACACCATGTACAAAAACTAACTCAAAATGCATCAAACACTTAAATATAAAATTGAAAATGATAAAGATCATGGAAGAAAAAATAGAGACAACGCTAGGAGCCCTAATACATGGCATAAACACAATACGAACCATAAATAACAATGCACAAGCACCAGAAGAGAGACTAGATAAATGGGAGCTCCTAAAAATCAAACACTTATGCTCATCCAAAGACTTCACCTAAAGAGTAAAAAGACAACCTACAGACCGGGAAAAAATTTTTGGCTACAACAAATCCGATCAGCATTTAATCTCTAAAGTCTATAAGAGACTGCAAAACCTCAACAGCAAAAAGACAAATAACCCAATTAAAAAGTGGCAAAGGATATGAACAGGCACTTCACCAAAGAAGATATTCTGGCAGCTAACAGACACATGAAGAAATGCTCATGATCATTAGCCAGTAGATAAATGCAGATCAAAACTACAATGAGGTATCATCTCACCCCAACAAGGCTAGCAGTAATACAAAACCCACAAAATAACAAATGCTGGAGAGGTTGTGGAGAGAATGGAACACTTATACCCTGTTGGTGGGAATGTAAAATGGTATAACCACTTTGGAAATCGATTTGGCGCTTCCTTAAAAACCTAGAAATAGAAGTACAATTCAATCCAGCTATCCCGCTCCTTGGAATATATCCTAGAGAAACAAGAGCCGTCACACGAGTAGATATATGCACACCCATGTTCATTGCAGCACTGTTCACAATAGCAAAAAGATGGAAGCAACCTAGGTGCTCATCAACGGACAAATGGATAAACAAATTATGGTATATTCACACAATGGAATATTATGCAATGATAAAGAACAATGATGAAGCTGTGAAACATCGTATAACATGGTGGAAGCTGGAACTTATGCTGAGTGAATTTAGTCAGTCACAGAAGGACAAATACTGTATAAGATCACTATTATAAGAAGTCAAGAAAAGGTTTAAACACAGAAGAAAACATTCTTTGATGGTTACGAGGGTGGGGAGGGAGGGTGAGGGTTATTCACTAACTAGATAGTAGATAAGAATCATCTTAGGTGAAGGGAAGGACAGCACACACTACAGGGGAAGCCAGCACAGCTGGACTAAACCAAAGGTAAGAAGTTTCCTCAATACAATCAAATACTTTGAGAGACAGAGTAGCAGGGATAGGGGGTCTGGGAACAATGCTTTCAGGGGACATTTATGTCAATTGGCATAACAAAGCTTATTAAGAAAATGTTCTGCATCCTACTTTGGTGAGTGGCGTCTGGGGTCTTAAAAGCTTGCAAACGGCCATCTAAGATGCATCAATTGGTCCCAACCAGTTGGAGTAAAGGAGAACGAAGAACATCAAAGACACAAGGAAAGTATTAGCCCAAGAGACAGAATGGGCCACATAAACCAGAGACTTCATCAGCCTGATACCAGAAGAACTAGATGGTGCCTGGCTACCACCAATGAAAGTCCTGACAGGGAACACAACGGAGGGTCCCTGATGGAGCAGTAGAAGGATGGGATGCAGAACTCAAATTCTAGTAAGAAGACCAGACTTAATGGTCTTACTGAGACTGGAGGCGCCCCGGAAAGCATGGCCCCTGGTCTCTCTATCAGCCCAGAACTAAAACAATTTCCAAGGCCAACTCTTCAGACAGGTATTAGACTGGACTGTGGGACATAAAGTGATACTTGAAGAATGTGCCTCTTAGTCAAGTAGATACAAGAGACCAAAGGGGCGGCTTCTGTCTAGAGGTGAGATGGGAAGGCAGAGAGAGTTAGGAGCTGGTTGAATGTTCATGGGGAAACAGGGGCGGAGGGGAGGACTGTGCTGTTGCAGAATGGGGTGAGCGGTTGGGGTCTCATAACAATGTATGTAAAAAAAAATTCTGTATGGGAGACTAACTTGAAATGTAAACTTCATTTAATTACAACAATAAAAAAATAATTAAAAAAAAAAAGAAAGCAACAAGATTCAGTTGTTGTTAGGTGCCCTCAAGTCGGTTCCAACTCACAGTGACCCTATGTACAACAGAATGAAACAGTACCCAGTCTTGCGCCATCATCACAATCATTATTATGCCGGAGCCCACTGTTGCAGCCACTGTGTCAATCCATCTCTTGAGTGTCTTCCTCTCCTTTTTGTTGACCCTGTACTTTATCAAGCATTATGTACTTCTTTAGGGACTGGTCCCTCCTGACAACATGTCCAAAGTATGTGAGACACAAGTCTCATTATCCTTGCTTCTAAGGAGCATTCCGGCTGTACTTCTTCCAAGATAGATTTGTTCATTCTTCTGACAGTCCACGACATATTCAATATTCTTCTCACACACTGTAATTCAAAGGCATTAATTCTTCTTCAGTCTTCCTTATTCCTTGTCTAGTTTTCGCATGCATATGAGGGGACACAAAACACCATGGCTTGGGTTAGGTGCACCTTAGTCCTTGAAATGACATCTTTGCTTTTTATCACTTTAAAGAGGTCTTTTGCAACAGATTTGCCCAATGCAATGCATCCTTTGATTTCTTGACTGCTGCTTCCACAGGTGTTGAGGGTGGATCCAAATAAAATGAAATCCTTGATAACATCCATCTTTTTTCCTTTTATCATGATGTTGCTTATTGGTCCAGTTGTGAGGATTTTTTTTATGTTGAGGTGTAATCCTTACTGAAGGCTGTAGTCTTTGATCTTCATCAGTAAGTGCTTCAAGTCCTCTTCACTTTCAGCAAGCAAGGTTGTGTCATCTATACATCACAGGTTGTTAATGAGTCTTCCTCCAATCCTGATGCCAAGTTCTTCTTCATACAGTCCAGCTTTTCAGATTATTTGTTCAACATACAGACTGAATAAGTACGGTGAAAGGATACAACCCTGAAGCACACTTTTCCTGATTTTAAACCACTCAGTATATCCTTGTTCTGTTTGAACGACTGCCTCTTGGTCTATGTGCAGGTTCCTCATGAGCACAATGAAGTGTTCTGGAATTCCCATTCTTCCCAATGTTATCCATAATTTGTTGTGTCCCACACAGTTGAATGCCTTTACATAGTCAATAAAGCACAGGTAAACCTCTTTCCTGTATTTTCTGCTTTCAGCCTAGATCTATCTGATATCAGCAATAATATCCTTCATTCCACATCCTCTTCTGAATGGCTTGAACTTCTGGCAGTTCCCTGTCGATGTATTGCTTCAACTTGCCTTGAATGATCTTCAGCAAAATTTTACTTGTGTGTGATATTAATGATATTGTTCGATAATTTCTGCATTCTGTTGGATCACCTTTCTTTGGAATGGGCAAAAATATGGATCTCTTTCAGTTGGTTAGCCAGGTAGCTGTCTTCCAGATTTCTTGGCATAGACGAGTGAGCACTTCCAGTGCTGCATCTGTTTGTTGAAACATGTCAATTAGTATTCTGTTAATTCCTGGGGCCTTGTTTTTGTCAATGCCCTCAATGCAGCTTGGGCTTCTTCCTTCAATGTCATAAGTTCTTGATCATATGCTACCTCCTGAAATGGTTGAATGTCCACCAATTCTTTTTGGTACAGTGATTCAGTGTATTCCTTCCATCTTCTTTTGATGCTTCCTGAGTCTTTCAATATTTTCCCTGTAGAATCCTTCAATATTGCAACTCAAAGCTTGAGTTTTTTTCTTGAGTTATTTTCAGCTTGAGAAATGCTGAGCATTTTCTTCCCTTGGCAAGGTACAGTGGAGAGTCCCAAGCAGATAGGTGTTCTTCAAACACCTTTAGACAGTGAAATGATCATATTTAGCCTAAGATCAATTAAATAATTATATGCTCTCTGCTATTAGACATCTATGGCATAAAAAGAAATCTGATTCTACTTTGTTGTCAAAAAAGATAGTGTTAATTTTGGATCTGAAACCCAATGCAGGTGGTTTTTTGAGAGATAGTCTTGTAGCAACAGAACAGCTGATTCAGGAGGAAAATAAAATGCATCCACTTAAACAGCCATATAATAGTAGATAAAACACTGTCTGGTTTCATTTACTCAAATGTACCATTTTCCTTCAGTTTTATTAAGTAGAGGGCACATCAGCAGGTGCTGAAATTTGAGAATACACAACATAGAACACATGAGAAAATTAGGGGATCAACGTCTCAAATAAACCACAGATGCTGAGAAATTGTATGTAACCATCCTCTCTGGGCCCAACATGCTTAAAGAGCACAAAATTTTGACTTATGCAAATGGGCTGGAATTTCAATTTTCTCACACAATAGTTACATAATCTTTGCCAAATCAATTTCAGTAACTATGAGGCTCTCTACCTCTTAACTGTGAAGGATTTTACTAAAGAAGCTGTGTTTCTGAAGCACAGTGTAGTGACAATGATTTTGGTGGTAGAGCAAGGCATTGCATTAATAATAAAAAGAGGACTTCCAGCAACATGGTGCTCTAGGCAGAAGCACCATACTGTCTCTCCACAGCAAGGATCCAAAAAACTAAGCCAAACAGAGAAAACAGTAATCCTGAAATCCTAAACTTCAAATGAAGAGATAAAGAACTCAGCCAAGCACCAAATGGAATAAGAAACTGACAGAGAACAGAGAGCGAGGAGACGTATATGGAGAGGTCTCCTATCAGCTAATGCAGCATGAATCCTCCATCTTGGACTCCTATCACAGATCAACAAATAGGGGGTACAAGAAAGCAGCTTCACAGAGCTTCCAGCAGGAGACAGAACAACTGGTAAACAGCAATATACACTTTCCCACCCCCCACCCTTCTTCACCCCCACTCGGCCTCCTCTGCTTCCCGCCACCACAGTCTCTTGGCTGGGAAGCACCAGCTGCTTGGATTGCACCTGCTGCTTGGATTCCACCCACCCGCACTGGCCATCTCCCTGAGTGCCATTTGTTGGCTGCTGGTGTTGCTTTTTTCCACTTCTTTTGATTTCTTCCTTACCTCTCACCACCTCCCCCTCCTTTTGCTCAAATACCTGGCTCCGTGTGCCATCTTTGCTTCTTACTGAGGGACTGTGGAGCTCTGTTCAAGGGTGGAACTGCTTCCCAGTCTGTGCTGCCATGTTGGTGGGATCCTGGGGCTTTTTGTTTGTTTGTTTGTTTTGAATTGTTTGTTTTCTTTTCTTTTCTCTAGTTGGGAGCCCTTTCTGGCTGGGCAGTGCTGTGCGGCTTGGGACCTACCCCCTCAGCTTGCACAGACGTGCAGAAGGATCCCTTGGGGGCATTTCTTTTTCCAGGGTATTTTTTCTTTTGGGGTTTTTGTTCCTTGTTTTTGTTTTTTTTTTAATTTGTTTTGTTTTCTTTTCCCTCTTTTTCCCTTTTTGTCTTTCTTCATTACTCAGTTTCTCATCTCTCTATACCTTCCTTCTCTTCCTGTCCCCTGGATACCTGGTGCTGAATACCTCTAAGCCTCCTAGCCAGGCTGTACTTCAACACCTGGGGACAACTTCCCCAAGACCTTGTAGCCACACTGGTGGGATCCCTGGGAACTTTGCTGTTCTTTTTTCTTTCTAATTTTTATTTACTCTATCTTTTCTTTTCTTTTTTTTTTTCTTCCTTTTTTTTTTGGTTTTTCTACATTTCATAGTCTCTCATCTCTCCACTCCAATGGCAAGCTCCCCTAGCACTCTTATGTTTGTTTGTATGTTTTTGGCTCCTGTTCCTCTCTCCTCTCTCCCATACCCATCTTAGCTCCACACATCACAATCTCCCCCCTCCATCCTGCTACCTGTACTGTGCACTTAACATCACACCACCAAGCAGCACAGGCATGGTCTACCAGAACATGCCCTGCACTGAACACCGACCTTCCCTGGTGGCTGTAGTAAGTGCCACAAACAACCCATCCCAGCAACTCCACTTCAGCTAGACCTGCCCTGCTGGACCATATATGAGTGACTGACCCTGCCAATTGAGAAGGAGGCAAAAAGGACCTTGCTCACATACGAGCAAACAACAAAGAATGCACAGCCCGCCTGCTCAGACGTGGCCAAATTTTTTAAAAAAGGATGAAACAAACAAATCTACAATCAATAAATGAGAAAAATAACTACTGAATGCCCCGAAGACAGCAGACATTATCAAAACATTTACAAAAATAGGACAGGATGGTTCCAGTAGTCATCCAAAATAAAACACCAGATGACTTTCCAGTAGAAGAAAAGGCACTAGAACTACCTGACAGGGAATTCAAATCTCTAATACTAAGAATTATCCAAGAGTTAAAGCAAAAGGCAGACAAAAATGAGGAAAAAATAGACAAATTCATGGAAAACACAGACAAAAAATGGAAGAATTCAGGAAAACAATACAGGAACAAGATGCCAAAATAAATTCACAACTAGAAATTATACAAAAACAACAATTAGAAATCCAGAAAGATAAACAATAAGATTTCAGAAATGGACAGTGTCATAGAAAGGTTGAGGAGCAGATTTGAAATGTTGGAAGACAAGATCAGCAGAATTGAAGACAAACACTTGGATACGACTCTGCTTGAGGAAAAAACAGAAAAAAGAATAAAGAAAAATGGAGACCCTGAGATTTATGTGGTATACGATCAAAAGCAAAAATCTGCGAGTGATCGGAGTTCTAGTACGGGGGAGAAAACAGAAAACACAGAGAGGATCACTGAAGAATTGCTGGCAGGAAACATCCCCAATATCATGAAAGATGAAAAGCTGACCATCCAAGAAGCTCAACAAAGCCCATATAGAATAGACCCCAAAAGAAAATCACCAAGGCATATCATAATCACACTCGCTAAAACCAAAGACAAAGAATACTGAGAGCAGCTCAAGAGAAACAAAAAGTCACATACAGAGGAGAAACAACAAGACTAAGCTCGGATTATTCAGCAGAAACCATGCAGGCAAGAAGACAATGGGATGACGTATATAAAACCTTGAAAGAAAAAAATTGCTAGCCAAGAATAATATATCCTGCAAAACTCTCGTTCAGATATGGTGGTGAAATTAGGACATTTCCAGATAAACAGAAATTAAGGGACTATGTAAAAACCAAACCAAACTTACAAGAATTATTAAAGGAAGTCCTTCAATCTGAGAACAAACTATATCAGACCACAGGCTGAATATAGGACACAGAATTGTACTAGCCAGATACCAACCTAGGAAATGAACTCTTAAAGACTATGCAAAACCAAAAGAATTACAAAAGGGAACCATAGAGGTTAATCTGTAAATGACAACAGCATCAGAACAATAAAAGAGGGAATAAACGGTGTACATATAGAACCTTCTAATGGAGAGGAAGTCAAGCGATACCAAGTGATAACAGACTGGTTCAAATCTAGGAAGAAAAGGTAAATTCCAAGGTAACCACAAAGAAAGTTAACACACCTACTCATCAAAATAAAGAAGAAAAATATAAAGTTTCAGTAAAAATAAAACCTACAAAAACAAAAGAAAAAGAAATCCACAAACAAAAGGAACTCAGCACAGAAGAGTAGGAGGAACAAAACTGGAGGACATTATGCTGAGTGAAATAAGTCAATCACAAAAGGACAAATATTGTATGAGATCTCTACTGTATAGTTCATGTAAAAGTTTACACACAAAAGGAAACAATCTTTGTTGGTTATGAGGGATGGGAGGAGTAGGGGGGAACTAAATAGGTAAGTGGTAACTTTGGTGAAGGGTAAGACAGTACACATTACTGGGGAAGCCAGCACAACTTGTACAAGGAAAGGTCATGGAAGCTCCATAGACACTTCCATACTCCCTGAGGGACTGAATTGCTGGGCAGAGGACTGTGGGGACCATAGTCTTGGGGAACATCTAGCTCAATTGGCATAACACAGTTTATAAAGACCATGTTCTACATTCTACCTTGGTGAGTAGCATCTGGGGTCTTAAAAGCCTGTGAGCAGCCGTCTAAGATACTCCATGGTCTCATCCCTTCAGGAGCAAGGGAGAATGAAGAGAACAAGATAGAAGGAAAAGATTAGTCCAAAGGACTAATGGACCACAGCTACCATGACCTCCACCAGACTGAGTCCAGTACAGCTAGATGGTGCCCGGCTACCACCACTGACTACTCTGACCGGGATCACAATAGCGGGTCCTGGACAGTGCTGGAAAAGGATGTAGAACAGAATTCTAATTCACAAAAAAGACAAGATTTACTGGCTAGAAGACTGGAGAAACCCTAAGAGTATGACTCCCAGACACCCTTTTAGCTCAGTGGTGAAGCCCCTTCTGAAGTTCACCTTTCAGCTGGGGATTGGACAGTCTCATAAAACAAAACAGGACTAATGAGGCACAGCAGTCCAGGGACAAGGACTAGAGGGTAGGAGGGGACAGGAAGGCTGGTGATAGGGAACCCAAGGTTGAGAAGGGACAGTGTTGACATGTCATGGGGTTGTTAACCATTGTCACAGGGCAATATGTGTACTAACTGTTTAATTAGAAACTGTTTGTTATGCAAACCTTCATCTAAGGTACAAAAAAAAAAAAAAAAAAAGAAATAGCTATGTGAAATCAAATTGACAACAGCAACTCAAAAGGTTTGATGGGAAGCCTAAGGGACAGTGAGTTGAAGATAATGGTGATGGAATAATTTGGAAAAGGATAATGAGAACAGCAGCACAACTGGAAGAATGTAATCAATGTCACTGAATTGTACATGTAGAAACTTTTGAAATGGGGTAACTTTGGCTATGTGTATTTTCACCAAAAAAAAAAAAGGTCCTCCAAGGTCGAGAAGGGAGAGTGTTGACATGTTGTGGGGTTGTTAACCAGTGTCGTAAAACAATATGTGTACTGACTGCTTAATGAGAAACTATTTGTTCTGTAAACCTTCATCTAAAGTACAATAAAAAAACTAAAAAAATAGTAAAAAAATATAAAAAGTCAAACCAGCTGCCGTTGAGTTGACTCCAACTGCATGTGTATTGTAGTAGAACTGTGTTCCATAGGGTTTTCAGTGGCTGATTTTTCAGAAGCAGATCACCAGGCTTTTCTTCCAAGGGTGGATTCTTACCACCGACGTTTCAGTTAGTAGGCAAGCACTTAACTGTTTGCACCACCCAGGAACCCTTGCGTTAATAGTAGGCAGCCAGAAATTGCATATAGTTTTTGCCAGTCTTACCTCTATAGCGTCCCACAGTAGGTATCATAATTAGTGGAAAAGTGATACATGTGAACTCTTTTTCTCAAGTATAACTATGGGAAGACAACACGTGAGAGTCACTGACCTACTTCCCCAAGGTTACACACCCTCTCCAGCACCCCTCATCCCCATAACTGAGCCAACACTTACCTTATGTGAGATGTTGTAGAAAACACAAGATGGGTAAATTCTTACAACAGCCAAGGCATATATTCATAAAACTTCTGAATGCTGTTGCTAAAAGAAGCTATCAGTTACGGGGAAAACAGTTTTCACAAAAGGATTAGGTACCCAAATGACTGCACACTTTTTAATAGTAACACTGGCAGTTAGAATACAGTGGAACATACCTTCAGAAGTCTAAAGCAAAATGATTTCCAACTTATAGTACTCTCCTGTTGTTGTTGCTGTTGTTGGATGCTGTGGAGTAGATTCTGACTCATAGTTAGCCCATATCACAGAGTAGAACTGCCCCATAGAGTTTTCTAGGTTGTAACCTTACAGAAACAAATCGTCAGGTCTTTTTCCGGCAGAGTGGTTTGAACCACAGTTTGGTTTGAACTGCCAACCTTTCAGTTAGCAGCTGAGCGCTAAACTATTGTACTGCCAGCTTTCCTTAGAGTACTATACTAAACTAATATTAATCAACTACGAAGATAGAATGATGACTATTTCACATACATACGGTCTCAGAAATTTTACTTTCTATGCAACTCTTTTCAGGATTCCACTGAAAGATTCTCAGGAATCTACTGTAAATAAGAGACTAGATTAAAAACAAAGAAAGACATAAGATATACAGAACAAGGATCGATCTAATACAACAAATTATGGATTACGGTGAAGGGAGACTCCAGGGTAATAGCTATGGAAGTAATTTGGGGAGCAACCACTCCAAACTGGAACAATTCAGAAGCTGTGGGAGAGATGATTCCTAGAAGTAATTGACGTAATACCCAGTGCATCTGAATAGCTTAAAAAATAAAATTTAGACAGTTGCTGGAAAGTCAGGGTTTGGATTAACCTTAATTTTTTAAGTAAATTTAGCAAAAATAAATAAATAAAAATACAAGTTATTAGACCTAAGGAGGGATGGGAGAATTTCAAAAGAATGGAAAACTAATCATAGTACGATAGCATTTACATTATAATAGTAATGCGAAAACAAAACATTTATTTAACCAGATTTACTATGCAGCAATATAGGGAGGATGTTGCTGCTGTTGTTGTTAGGTGCCATAGAGTTGGTTCCAATTCATAGTGGCCCCAAGTACAACAGAACAAAGCACTGCCCTGTCCTGTGCCATCATCACAATCATTGCTCTATTTGAACCCATTGTTGTAGCCAATGTGTCAATCTATCTTGCTGAGGGTCTTCCTCTTTTTCACTGACCCTCTACGTTACTAAATGTGTGTGTGTTGTGTGTGTGTGAGTGTATTAGATTTACGGGGGGGGGGGGGGATGATTAAATTGGAAAGCCAAGAGATAACCCCTAAAATTGGAAAACCAAGAATTAATGATATGAGTGAGTTTAAATGGTCATGTGGAGGTAAATATCAAGAGAATCAGTTAAAAAGTTTCAAATGGTTGCTTTTGACAAGGGACAAGGAAGACATGGAACTGCTCTTTATCCTCCATTCATTGCCCCTTTATTCTCTGTCCTTATCTGTCCTCAACCTTTCTGGGAAGCTGCCCTCTATGGTTCAAATCATCCAGACTCCTTTGTCCTCTGACTTGGTTTGTTCAATGACAGATACCACAGAAGATTTGAGGATCAGCCTCTGGCTGTCCTGAGCAGTATCTGCTCCTCCAGGCTTAAGCTCTCACCTGACTTGATTTCATGGACAATTTCAATCTTTAAATGGAAGCTGTAAATTGTATAATCCATGCTAATTCTTTCATTTCAAGCAGTGTATTAAACTGATCTTTCAGGCAGCTTTTTCTTGATAGTTAAGATATATTTAGAATAAATGAATAGAGGTGTGTCTAATGTAATAGAAAGAAGTTTGGATATTTTCCCTGGAGAAGGGACCTAGGCTATTCCTGGCACTTAATTGTAGAGTTGCCTCTGTGCTATGGTGGAAAAGACAAATATGACAAAGTTTGAGGACTTCCATCAAGATTCCTGAAATCAGAGACTACTTGAAGAGATTGAGGGATTTCATGTTGTAAAACCCTGTAATCCTCCTCCATCCCAGCCTCAACTGGCTGGATTGCACACATACACCCAAACATACACACACACACAACACACACACAACACACACACACACACACTCCTGGAGAAAATGAGAGAGCCAACTTGGGCCTTCTCTCAGGGTACAGTAAAAGGGAGAGAGGTAAAACACCAATAATGTCACAATTTATGTTGTTCAAAGTTAAGAAGAAAACCTGAAGATTTTTGTACAATGTTTTGAAAAGTTTGCTGCTAAGCTATGCGAGCTGCTACAGTAGCCATAATTTGCTGTCAAGTCGTAATGCTGAAAAATCAGTGATGTGAGAAAGCAAGTAGTGATGTTTAAAAACCTCTTTTCATTGTGGACATTGAAATCTGTCCACATGTACTAGCATCTGTAGGTAATTTGAGAAAATGCAAATTGGAATCATTTTATGAGGGCCACTGGGAAACACAGCTACAAGAAAACGCCTCTGAAAATGGCAGTTTACATAAACATCACGGGATGAAGCCAGGGAAGAAGGGTAGCAACATAATTGCAGTTGACAAACACTGGGATTGTCTTGATTCCACACATTGTACTGTGCACATTTAGTTTAACCCTGAGTAGTGGTCCTCCACCTGCTTAATCATCCCTTTCTCCAATAACCAATCCAAGAACACACTGACAATACATTTGCATGTTCCATTTGGAGCAAGTTGGCTAACCCCTCTTCATTTCCTCCCATATCAGTTTAATTCAATTTAAGATCCAAATATTCTTGTATTATCTGGTACGGACAAAGATAATTATCTTGATAAATATTTTCTATGACTTGGGCAGTTTGTTAGATGCTGAATAACAGAACTAAATTCATTTTCATATTTCAAGTCTTACTCTCTCTTTATAGTTAATAATATATAGGAAAACCTATAAACTGGGGAAAAGTTCAATCTAGAAAACACACTATGTCTTAATAAAACTGCAAGATAAATTGAACCCTTGCCTTTTCTCTTTTTCTACCCACTGTAATTGCCTTTTAAGAGCTCAAACTGTCTGATTTTTTATGCTGCTCTCTAATTTTATGCAATAGATTTTATTCGAACACTTAGTGTTTCCCAGGCACAATGCTAAGTAACTTCAAAGTTGAAGAAGAAAGACTGAAGCTTCATTGTACAATGTTTTGAAGAGGTTGCTTCTAAGATATGCGAGCAGCTACAGTATCCTTAAGTTGCTCTCAAGCAGTGACGCTGAAAAATCAGTGATGTTGAAACAGCAAGTAGTGAGTTGGGGTCATGTCATCTGACTTCAAGATCAATGCTTAATCAACCACCACACACCACATCCATCCTAATGGAAGTGTGATTAGTTGCCCAAAGCATTTCATGATTCTCAAGACGGTAATCAAAATTAGTCTCCTGCTTACTGAACAAGGTTGTTGGAATACAAAAACATATCTTGTCTTCTAAATGATGCCTTGAGTTCACCCTAATGAGGGAAAAGTTGGAGAAATACAGAACAGATCATCAATTGCTTATATGCAAGTTCAAGTTGAAGCTGAAGAATATTAGTGCAAGTCCACAAGAGCCAAAATATGACCTTGAGAATATTCCACCTGAATTTAAAGACCATCTCAAGAACAGATTTGATGCATTGAACACTAATGACCAAAGACCAGATGAGTTGTGGAATGACATCAAGGACGTCATACATGATGAAAGCAAAAGGTTATTAAAAAAGACAGGAAAGAAAAGAAAAAAAAGACCAAAATGAGTGTCAGAGGAAACTATGAAACTTTTTCTTGAAATTCTAGTAGCTAAAACGAACACCAGAAATGATGAAGTAAAAGAGTTGAACAGAAGATTTCAAAGGGCAGCTAAAGAATAATGAAATGTGCAAAGACCCGGAGATGGAAAACCAAAAGGGAAGAATACAGTTGGCATTTCTCAAGCTGAAGGAATTGAAGAAAAAATTCAAGACTTGAGTTGCAATATTGAAGAATTCTACAGGTAAAATATTGAACGACACAGGAAGCATCAAAAGAAGATGAAAAGAATACACAGTGTCACCGTACCAAAAAGAATTGGTTGACATTCAACCATTTCAGGAGGTAGCATACGATCAAGAATCGATGGCACTGAAGGAAGAAGTCCAAGCTGCATTGAAGGCATTGGCGAAAAACAAGGCTCCAGGAATTAACGGAATACCAACTGACATATTTCAACAAAGGAATGCAGTGCTGGAAGTGCTCACTCTGGAAAAGGTTCATATTTGTGTTCAAAGAAAGGTGATCCAATAGAATGTAGAAATTATCAAACAATATCATTAATATCACATACAAGTAAAATTTTACTGAAGATTATTCAAAAGTGGTTGCAGCAGTGCTTCGACCGGGAACTGCCAGGAATTCAAGCCAGATTTAGGAGAGGACATAGAAACAGGGATATCATTGTTGCTGTCAGATGGATCTTGGCTGAAAGCAGAGAATACCAGAAAGATATTTACCTGTGTTTTATTGACTATGCAAGGGCATTCAACTGCGTGGATCATAACAAATTATGGATAACATTGCGAAGAATGGGAATTCCAGAATACTTAATTGTGCTCATGTAAAATCTATACCTAGATCAAGAGGTAGTCATTCAACCAGAGCAAGGGGATACTGTGGCGTTTAAAATCATCAAAGGTGTGCATCAGGGAGGTATCCTTTCACCATACTTATTTAATCTGTACGCTGAGCAAATAATCTGAGAAGCTGGGCTATATGAAGAAGAATGTGACATCAGGATTGGAGGAAGACAATTAACAATCTGTTATGTGTAGATGACACAACCTTGCTTGCTGAAACTGAAGAGGACTTGAAGCACTTACTGATGAAGAGCAAAGACCACAGCCTTCAGTATGGATTACACCTCAAAAAACATAAAGAAAACAAAAATCCTCACAACCGGACCAATAAGCAACATCATGATAAAAGGAAAAAAGATCGAAGTTATCAAGGAATTCATTTTACTTGGATCCACAATCAATGCTCATGGAAGCAGCAGTCAAGAAATCAAAGGATGTATGCATTGCAAAAGACCTCTTTAGAGTGTTAAAAAGCAAAGCTGTCACTTTGAGGACTAAAGTGGGCCTGATCCAAACCATGGTAATTTCAATCATTGCATATGCATTTGAAAGGTGGACAATGAATAAGGAAGACTGAAGAATTGATGCCTTTGAATCATAATTGCTGGCAAAGAATATTGAATATCCATGGACTGCCAGCAGAATGAAAAAATCTGTCTTGGAAGTACAGCCAGAAAGCCCCTTGGAAGCAAAGATAGGGAGACTTTGTCTCATGTTCTTTGGGCATGTCATCAGGAGGGACCAGTCCCTGGAGAAGGACATCATGCTTGGTAAAGTAGAAGGTCAGCAAAAAAGAGGAAACTCCTCAACAAGATGGATTGATACGGTGGCTGCAACAATGAGTTCAAGCATAGCAAAGATTGTGAGGATGGTGCAGGACAGGGCAGTATTTTTTCTGTTGTACTTAGAGGCGCTATGAGTCTGAACCAACTCGACGGTACCTAACAACAACAACATAGTTGAGAAACAGATATTTCCCGTAGTAGGCAATATGACGATGAATAAAGATGTTCGTGCTCTAATCTCCAAAACCTGTAATTATGTTACTTTACATGGCAAAAGGGGTTGCAGACATGATTAAGTTAAGGAAAGAGATGGGGTGATTACCCTGGGTTTTTTTCAGGTGGGCCCAGTGTAATCGCAGGGAGTCTTGTAAGAGGGAGACTTGAGCGTCAGAGACAGAAGAGGAGATAATGTAGAAGGAAGCAGAAGTTGGCAGCCACGTGCCAAGAAATGTGGGCAAGCTCTGGAAGCTGCAAAAGGCAGGCAATGAGCAGATTCTCCTCTAGAGCCTCCACAAAGGACTCAGGTCTGCTGTACTTCTCCAGGATTCTTCCTTAATACATTTGTGTTCCTCTAAACCACTTAGTCTGTGGTTAACAGCAGAAATGGGAAACTAATACAATTCCTTTTTAGTCTGTCAAGCTCAAAGCTCCTTATGCACGAATGACCAGTATATGAAGTCACAGTATAATGAAAACACAATCTTATTTTTTATTAATAAAGTGCACAATCTGTTTTCTCTCCATGTCCCTTCTGTTTCCACCCACCAAGGTGTAGGGCATTCATGGATTTCCAAGGTAGTCTTTTATCTCTTTCACAGCTATTTTATTACTCCCTGCGTTTAAGATAGATGTATTTTAGGACCCTCTTTGTATAGTCTTTCCACGTAAGGTTCAGGAACAATGTGAGCATATCAGTGAGCACAAGTTAATGTGATGTGAAATTTGAAAATAAAACTAACAGATTTCCACGTGTTTTAGTGGCCTTGGAGGGCACTTTGTAAAAGAGCGTTGTAGGTGTGCTCCATGAAGAAGTCCTCAAAGGAAGCTCTCATGTCTCTTATTGTAACATTAGGATATTTTTAAAAGTGAACAAAGCACAACGTGCATAATAGTTGGATTCTGACTAACTAGCAAATGCCTGAGCCTTCCTTGATTCTTATTTATCACTGGTCAGAATGATTCTTCCTGCCTTGGAACTTCTAGCACAGATACGAAAACCTGTTGCTGTTGAGTGAGTTCCAATTTATAGCCACCCTATATGACAGAGTAAACCCACCCCACAGGGTTTCCAAGGATACAGTTGGCTGTTTATTTGCACTTAGAAGGCCACAGAATGCAATGGAAAGCAAATCTGTCAAGGAATCATGGGTCTTGGGCTCTAACTTTGGCTCAGATAGTAAAATTCTGTGTGATTTCCAGCAAACATCAAACTCCTGGAGAGCACAAATCATATAGGTAATAAATGAGGAAAGGAGGATTAGATACTTTCAATGTTTTTCTTCATTTCTTAGGGTCCCGATTTTGTATGATTTTTAAAGTCTGCTTTATATTATAATTTATTATCATCTTCCATCTAACAGCATGCCATGTCTACCTGTAAGTGCTTTGCAGTTTTGCAAATTCGTAGTGAGATTTAAGAAAGAAAAAAAAACAACCTTTAAAACAACTAACTCAGGGCCTGGAATATAATAAGTACTCCATAAAAGACTACAGATGGGAAAATGATAGATAGATAGATGACACAGATATAACGGATTAAAAGTGCCTAAATACATAATGGACAGAGATAATATCATACACTTCTCTGACTTCATTATACATTTAATGATTTCAAGAGGAACACAGGAGGCACAGCACATAAAAATATATTTTCCTCCTGTTTGTGTTTTCTTTGCTGTAGGAATCAGCTAGAGCCAGATGTTAAGTGGAAACTGCTAAGCAGTAAGTAGAAAACAAACTGGACCAAAAAGAAAAAGGAAGAAAGAAAAGCAAATAATTTGTTTCACATTAGACTCTAGTGTTTCCCTTTAATTCAAGAAAGCTCCTCCTACAGTTTTATTTCTTCATTTAAATTTCTGGAAATGGAATCTGTGTCATCCTATTCATGAATAGATGCAGGAATAGAGTCTGTCTTTGCCTTTTCTTTTTGTTTGCGTTTATAGTACTTCATTCCTATTTATGTGTGTATCCATCATTTTGTGTATCCATCCATCCAGCCGATGGCCATCTGAGTTGTTTCCACATTTTGGCTGTTGCGAATAATGCTGAAATGAACATTGGTGGACAAGTATCTGTTTGAGTCCCTGTTTTCAATCCTTTTGCACATATAACTAGGAGTAGAATTGCTGGATCATTTGTCAATTCTCTGTTTATCTTTGTTAGGAACCACCAGGTTATTTTCCACTAAAGCTGCACAACTTTATGTTCTCACCAGCAATGTACCAGGTCCCAAGTTTTCCACATCCTTCCCAGCAATCGTTACTTTCAAGTTTTGGTTATGATCATCCTTGTAAGTGTGGGGTGGTATCTCATGGTTCTTTGGATTTGCATTTCCCTAATGGCTAATGATACTGAACATCTTTTCGTGTGCGGATTGGTCATTTGTATATCTACTTGGCAGAAATGTCCGTTCACTTCTTTGTCCATTTTAAAAAAATTTAGTTGTTTGTTTCCTCATTGTTGAGTTGTAGTTTTGTTGGTTTTTTTTTAATATTTTCTGGAAATTAAATCGTTATCAGATACATGATTTGCAATCTTTTTTGCAACTGTTAGTTGTTCCTTCATTTTCTTGATAACTTTTTATTTGCGCAAATGTTTTTAATTTTTATGGAGCACAATGTATCCATCATTTCTTCTGTTGCTTGTGTTTTGATGTTGTAGCCAAGAAGTCATTGCCAAATCAAAGATCATAAAGATTTACGTTTTATTTTAAGAGGTTGTTGCTTTGTTTTGTTCTGTTTTGGGGTTTAACTCTTATATTTAGGTCACTGATACCTTTTGAGTTATTATTGTATATGATGTCAGGTATGAGTCTAATTTAACTCTTTGGCATTTGGAATTTTATTTGTCCCTGCACCATTTGTTGAAAAGATTCTTCTTTCCCCATTGAGTGGACTTGGCACACCTGTCAAAAATCAACTGACCGTTAATGTGTGGGTTTATTTCTGGACTCTCAATTGTATTCTATTGGTCTATTCGTCTATCCTTGTACCGGTATCACACAACTTTGATTATTGTATTTTCTAGTAAGTTTTGAAACCTGTAATTGTAAGTCTTCCAACTTTGTTATTCCTTTTCAATATTTTTTTGGCTATTTGGGGCTTCTTCAAATTCCATATGAATTTAAGGATTGTCTTTTTTATTTATACTAATCAGGCTAGTAGAGATTTTATAGAGATTCCATAGAATTTGTATATCACCTTGGGTAGTATTGACATCATAAGAATCCATGAACACAGGATGTATTTCCATTATATAGATCTTCTTTAATTGTTTTCAGTAAAGTTTTGTGGTTTTCAGTGTACAAGTTTTTCACCTCTTTAAGTTTATTCTTGTGTATTTTATTCTAATTATAACCTACTGTAAATGGAATTACTTTTGTAATTTCCATTTTGGAAATTGCTGATATATGGAAACACAAGTAGTTCTTGGGTGTTGATTTTGTACCCCGTGAGTTGGCTGAATTTGTCTGTTAGCTGTAGTAGCTTTCTTTGGAGGGAGTTTGGAGTGAAAGTATCTACTGGGGAGAGTGATAACACCTGTGAACTGTGAAGGGCAGGAACCAGAACTGGTCAGGGAAAAGTCTTCAGAGCACAATACAGATCTGACATCTGTGGGAGGAAAAGGCACCTGGAGTAAGATCTTTCAGGGCAAGCATTAGGCTGCCATGTTGATCTGATAAGGCCCCAGAGACCCAAATAGCCCCAGAGTAAAGATTTCCTGTCACAGGAACCCGCAATTGGGTAGAAATGGCCACCCCCTAGTGACTTCACCACACTCTGTCATTGGCTCAGTGCTGCCCCGAAAGAGGATGGCTTCCCTTCAAGCTGTTCTGGCAGATCTCGAAGGTGCTGCAGCTGGAACACTCAACTGACTGCATGTTTCCCGGCTGAATGCCGTTTTTCTTGATGGAAGCTCTGAAAGACACACATCTAATGCTGATACGTGTGTGTGTGTGTGATCTTACAGAGAAGTGCACAACCATGATAAAGATATAGAAAATTACACAGACCCTGTCCCCTCCTGTTTGTGAACTTTCAGGGATGGAGTCAAACAGTATATGCTCTTCCATGCCTAGCTTTATTCACACAAATTTAAGATTTATAAATGAGATTGTGTGCGACAGTAGTTCATCAAGTTTAATTGCTGAAGAACATTCCGTTTTATAAAGGTACTACAATTTATTTAGAAGTGCATATCTATTCATGGAAAGAAAAGCAAGCTATTCCAGCTATCTGAATCTTAAAATCTCTTCCTTGTAGTTCATTCATTTCCCTACTAATTTTTGCACTTAATTTAGAAGAGCAAACAGTCACCTTTCACATTTTTTTGGAAGGAGAGATGTTCAGAATTATCATAGTCTAATGGCCCTCGTTCTGGTGATATATCAGGAACACAAAAATAACTTTTTAAAATATAAAGTAAATACAAAGTGAAATTTGTGAATCTCTAGTTTTTAAATGTCAGTTTGTCATACTGTGGTGGCTTGCATGTTGCTATGATGCTGGAAGCTATGCCACCAGTGTTTCAAATACCAGCAGGGTCACCCATGGTGGACAGGTTTTAAGGGAGCCTCCAGACTAAGAAAGACTAGAAAGAAAGTCCTGGTGAACTACCTCCAAAATTTAGCCAACGAAAACACTATGGATCACAACAGAATATTGTCTGATACAGTGAGGACAGATGAGCCGCTATGTTGGAAAGAGCTCAAAACACATAGTGACCTCAACAATGAACTTGAAAATACCAGGGATCATGAAGATGGCACAGGACTGGGCAACAGTTCATGCAGTTGTTTATAGGGTCATCATGACAAGGTAACTAACAACAACAACATTTTAAAAAAATTAAGTAGTCTAAATGATTAACCTGCTGTGGATCTCTGAGCACCACTCCATTAACCAAATAGTCTATCTACAGGAAAATTAAAAAGAACTCTATTTTTTCATATTTGTAACGAACATACTCTTTGGGGATTTTCTTTCCCCTCTCTTCTCACTAAATCAAGAGTAGAATTAAATAAGAATGCTAAGGTAATATTTATACATTTTTATAAAGGTATAGAATTAGAGTATATGTTTAATAAGCTTCTTTTCAAGCTAATCCTGGACTTTAACTCTGAAAAGGAAGAAATCTGATCTCATTTTCTTTCTTCAGTATCTAGAAAAGGGAGGTGAGAACAATGGATCAGGTGTGCAATCCTACCTGATGTATACCCTAATTATAGCAAAGTTTCTCCTGCAGCGTGAAACGGAAAGGCCTTAAAGGGAAAATAACAAAGAAACAGCTTTGGGAAGGCAGTAGGGAAAGGCAGTAGGGAAGGGCAGTGAAGAACCTGTCACAGTTGTCCAGGCTTAATGCAGATTTACTGTCTGGTTCACCCATGAGGAGGGAGCCAGGCCTAGTATCTGTTAGAGGTAATTAGTTTAGAGAGGAACATTAGGACGAGAGTGCTCTTATTTTCTAATTTGTCTAGTAAAATTTAGTGTATAAAATTTTCTTGATTGTTTCAGAAACAAAGCACTTTGATGTGTCGTTTACACAGCTTATCCCTCTAACCCACTGCCATCGGGTGGATTCCAACTCATAGCGGCCCCATAGAGTTTCCAAGGCTGTAAATCTCTACAGAAACCGACTGCCACATCTTCCTCCCACGTGGTGGCTGGTGGTTTTGAACCACTGACCTTTGGGTTAGCAGTCCACTGATTCAACCACTGTGCCACAGAGTTCAGTGAAGCAATTATCCTCAGGAAGAAGGATTTTAAAAGAGAAAATTGTATAAATTATTATGAATATGAGAAAATATTGCCTTAATTTCCCCCTGAAATGATAAGATTAATGTTGTATATTAAACTTTCTTTCTTCTCTCTTCCTTGTTTTGTTTCTGATCTTACTCCATAGTATTTCACTTGTGATATTGGATTTTTTTCTGAGGAATTTTTCTCTGTATCCTATTAGAGTTTTGTTTGGGGATAACCCCAAATAAAACACTTATTTACTTAAAAAATTTCAGTTCTGTTTACAGAATCAATGCTCCAATTTCTAAAAACATAAACACAGAGTAACATTGCTAATATTGCTAGCATTTTTGTCACAACAATTTTGGGTTCTAGAACCCTAGCTACCTGATAAGTGAGAATTCTATAGCAAGAGCCCAGAGCCTACAAGACACTCAAGATTACTTCACAACTCACAGGACCAGGGTCGTTGAGATTCCAGAAAGCCTAGAAATTATCTGATCCAACCAACCCTTTTTTACACTTGATAAACACTGCAGATAATCTGATAGTAGATATTTGCTTTATATTGAACTGTGCAGCCATGCACACAGACACAGTCACAATAATGTGAAAACATTGTGGTTAATATAACCAAAGCCCTCAGAAGTAACCATCATTATGATGTCATTAATCACAAATAGCTACTTATTTTTTGCTCATTTTATAAGTTCATCGCGTTCAAAGTCCTTAGGAAAAACAATCATGCTGTGGAATCTGAGAAGCTAACTTTTGTTTGTTTTTTTTAACAATAGTTATGCCTGAGTGATTTTTTTTATATTTAAACAAATATTTTATTTTAGACTAGATTTAGATTTACAGAAAAGTTGCAAATATAATAAAGGAGTTCCTTATAAATCACATTCAGCTTCCCCTATTTTAACATATTATTACTGTGGTACATTTGTCACAACTAAGCACTATTGTTATTAACTGTGCTCAATATTTTATTCAGATTTCATTAGTTTTTCCCTAACGTCATTTTTCTGTGCCAGAATCCCACGCAAGTTACCACGTTACAATTAATCACCACGTCTCCTTAGGCTCCTCCGGGCTGAGACAGTTTCTCAGACTTTCCTTGTTTTCTGTGACATTGGTAGCTTTGAGCCGTACTGGTCACGTCTTTTCTAGAATGGCTCTCAATTTGGGTTTGTCTGATGGTTTTCTTATGGTTAGACTAAGTTATGGGTGTTGGGGAGAAAGAAAACAGAGGTAAAGTGCCATTCTCAGCACATCATATCAAAGGTGCATGCTATCAGCATGACTTGTCACTGACGAGGCTGACCTTGGTCACGGCTAAGGCAGTGTTTCCCAGGTTTCCACACTGTAGTGTTGATCCCTCATCCCCTTTCCATACTGTACTTTTTTTAAGAAAACCATGAAACATAATCCAAACTTGTTCTTGTTAGCTGCTGTCCAGTTGGCCCCTAACTCATAGTGACCCTATGCACAATGGAACAAAATACTGCTGGGTCTTGCCTATCCCCATGATTGTGGATCTGACCATTGTGATCCATAAGGTTTCCATTGGCTGAGTTTTGAAAGTAAATTGCCAGGCCTTTCTTCCTAGTCTGTTTTAATTTCGATTCTGCACTGAAACCTGCTCAGCATCATAGCAACATGCAAGCTTCCGATGACAGACAGGTGGTGACTGTGTATGAGGTGCTCTTGAATTTAAGTGGACCAAACGTCTGCATCATAGTAGTTCTGCGCCTAACATATTGCCTGGCTTATAGTAGGTTCTAAGAGAGTTGTTTAAATAAATGTGTTTGTTGATGCCAGGAGATTTTTTGTATTCTTGTATTCTATTCTTTTAAATCACTATTTGTCTTCTAGATGATTGGAGATTCTACAGCCGGACCTGTGGTGCACGCGTTGATAAGCACACGTCCTTTCCATAATCTTATTCTTTGATTTAAAAATAGGCCATTTTCTAAATGATGTCTTCATAAAGCGTGCTTTATAAGTTTGAGGGTGTCTACACTTTCCTTTCCTGGACTGAATGCTTGGGTGTTGCTGTTTCCACCTTTGCGGTGTTTGTTTCTTTTAATTTTTCTGCTTATTTCCCCTCATTTGATTTAGAATTAGTTCCCCCTAGTCATTTACTCCCTTCTTTGAGAGATTAAATTGTTATCAACAAATTTAAACTGCCTTTAGTTGAAAACAATCTCTAGCAGATACCTAGGGAGTGGAAATTTCCCAATGTTACTCTATATTGCCCTAGGCATACTATAATTTCCATTACATTCCTATTACAATAATAACCAATTATTCTTTACAGTTTAGAAAGCACAATACAATTTCAATCGATCATCACAATGAATCTAGGAATAAGTATTAAATTCATTTTATATCTGAATTTCAAAGAGACGAAGGAATTTGCTCAAAATCATAATGCTAGTAAGCCATGTTCTAGAATATAAATGTAAGTTTTCCATCTTTACATTCTATGCTCTATTTGGAATTTTAGAAATTTTGACATAATATGAGACTTATGGAGAAGTTGCAAGAATAGTACAAAAAAATCTCATATGCATCTCTCCATGCATAGATACAGATTTTTTTTTCCTGAATCATTTGAGGGTAAGTTGCAGATATGCTACTTTACTGTAAGATACATACTTCAGTGTGTAGTTCCCCAAAATAAGTAAAATTCTCTTATATAACTACAGTACAAAATCAAGAAATTAATATTTATATAATATTATAATTAAGGAAGTGCTGGTGGTTCAGTGGATAAGAGCTCGGCTGCTAACCAAAAGGTTGGCAGTTCAAATCCATCAGCCATTCCTTGGAAACTCTATGGGGAAGTTCTACTCTGTTCTGTAAGGTCTCTCTGAGTTGGAATTGACTCGACAACAGCCATTTTTTTTTCTATTCTTTGATCTATAGACTTTAATTCTGATTTTGCCAGTAGTTCTTATGCACTTTTGATGATACTATTTCTTTTATTGGGTTAAATGGATATTCTCAGAAGCTCTCCTCTACTTCCCTTTTCATTGTAGCCACATCCACAGTCTCTCTGTCTGTTTCATTCATTTTCCTGTGAGTGTATATGTGTTTTGACTAAGAAATCACTTCTCTTTTTTGTTCTTCTCTCTCCACAAGTCTATCTCTTTGCAATAGTGCAAGCTCTCTCTAGTCCACATTTGTCATGGATTGAATTGTGTCCCCCAAAAGTATCTGTCAACTTGGCTGGGTCATGATTCCCAGTATTGAATGATTGTGTAATCTGATATGATTTCCTTGTGTGTTGTAAACTCTATCACTATGATGAGATTATATGAGATGAGGTTGATAAGATTAGTGTCTTAATGCAATTTCTTTTGAGATATAAAAGAGAGAAGCGAGCAGAGACACATGGGAACCTCATACCACCAAGAAAGCAGTGCTGGGAGCTGAGCGCGTCCTTTGGACCTGAGGTTCCTGCTCAGAGAAGCTGCCAGACCAAAGGAAGACTGATGACATGGACTTTCCTCCAGAGCTGACGGAGAAAGCGTTCCCCTGGAGCTGATGCCCTGAATTTGGACTTGTAGCCTACTGGACTGTGAGAGAATAAACTTCTCTTTGTAAAGCCAGCCACTTGTGGTATTTCTGTTGGAGCAGCACTAGATGACTAAGAATTCTGATACCCAGCCCAAGGCAATAAAGTCTTGATGATTTCTAAAGGGAAATGTGAGCAGTGCTGTGATGGACTCTCCCATTTGTTTATTATCCACTTTCTTCTTATAAGTATGTGTGTATTGTCAAAGTGTAGAAAAATAACCAGAGTACTGTAAGGAGAGAAATTATAGAGTTTTATTCAGGAATAGAAACAACCTGGGTGGGGTAGCACTGAGCACTGGGAGATTCTCCAAGGTCTGAAAGAGGAGAAGGATACTGTGATGGTTAAGGTTATGTGTCAGCTTGGCTGGGCCATTATTCTCAGCAGTTTCGCAGTTATGTAATGATGTAATTTGGCAGGTATGTAATGATGTATTTATCCTCCATTTTGTGCTATAATGTAATCACCTCCATAATGTGATCTGATGTGATCAGCCAATCACTTGTAAGGGGAGTTTCCGTGGAGCTGTGGCCTGCATCCAATACATATGGACTTTCTGGCAAAGCTTCCTGGCTTTGGCTCTCTCTAGATCCTGCATCAAGCTCATTGTCATCTGACTTCCAGTTCTTGGGACTTGAGCCAGTGGCCTGCAATATTACCTGGGATTTGTCAGCCTCTACATCCTGTGAACCAGCAGCCTGCCATTTTACCTGCCAATCTTAGGGTTTATCAGGCCCTGCAGCTACATGAATCTAGAGAAACCTCCAGCCTGATGCCTGACCCACGGACTAGAGACTTGCAAGTCTCTACAAAAATGTAAGCTATTTCCTTGAGACAAATGTGTCTCTCTCTCTATATATATATATATGCATATGTATATATACATATATGTAACAAATATGTATACATATATATATACATATACATATATATGTTTCACTGATTTTGCTTCTCTAGAGAACATAGCCTAAGACATTTGGTACTGAAAGTGGTTCTAGGGAAACAAAATTGTAAAGATGACTTCTAAATTGGTTCTTAGGTCTAGTGAGTCTTAAAGATGTTGATGACTCAGTTTACAGCAGTAAAGAGGACACTGCTAATCCATGGAGCGAGGTAGCAATAGAAATATGCAAAATATTACCAATAGACCAGTACTGGTGAGAGGCAAGGGTCTAGGTGATCACATGTATGATATCTTTCTACAATTTGTCAGAATGAGAGGTATAAGGAAGCTGGTTGGTTGGTCCTACTTTCACTAGACAAAGCGGTGAAAGAAAGAGATGAGCTCAGAGTTTCAAAGTCACTTCTCAAGCTCTGCATAAAAGACCTCAAAGTTGACACTTGGGCCCTGAAAGAAAGCCTTATTTCTTGTATTGACAGAGCTGGTATTACTGAAGACCAAACCCAGAGTCTTATCATAAGAGTGGCTTAATTACAACACCAGTTGAATTCCTAACCTTGACTGGAATGGTGTCTGAAGTTAAAGTGAGGGCATTGATTGGGAAGAAATGAGATCCTGAAACTTGGGATGGGAACATAGGGGCAGATAATCAAGAAGCTGGAGACACTGAATCTCTAAATTGTGTTGAATCACTCTGCCAACAGAACCAACCCTCTCACTCCCATCTGAAGAGATTACTCCATCTTTGTCTGCTAAGCCACCTGATGCAGATACTTTACAAGGCCTTGACGAACGTTCTCAGAACACATCCCCACCACCCATTTTTGCTTCTAGACCTGTAACTAGACTTAAGCCACAGCGAACCCCAAAAGGTGAAGTACAAAGTGAACTTGGAGGAGGTACATTACATTCCAAAAGAACTACTTGACTTTTCTAATAGTTAAAAACAAAATCCTGGGAAATATGTGTGGAAATGGCTATTAAGGATGTGGGATAATGGTGCAAGGAACATAAAGTTGAATTGGTCTGAGTTTATTGATATGAGCCCACTAAGCACAGATACTTCATTCATTGTTTCAGCTTAAAAGATTAGAAAAAGATCTCTTAGTTTATTTGATTGGTTCTCTGAAGCATGGATTATGTGGTGCCCTACACTAAATCAAGTTGAAGTGCTAAACCTGTCTTGGCATACTGTAGAAGAAGGTATCAAAAGGCTTAGAGAAATTGGCATTTTAGAGTGGATTTATGAGTTTAGATCCACAGATCCACATATGGCATGCCCAGAAGACACACCCTTTACCACAATGATGAGGAACAGCTATGTGAATAGGGCCCTGGCATCCTTCAAGACTGCTGTAATCACTATTTTATGTAAATCAGATTTGACATTGGTAACTTCCCTAACTGAATTAAGACACCTAACTACAGTGGGGCTGATTGGACCCCATGGTGGTAAGGGTCAAGTGGCGGCACTCAGTCAAGAAAGACAAAGTGGGTGTGGTTACCATAATGGACAGCAGAGTCAAAGCAGTAATCAGAATAGTCTGACGTGTGTGGACTTATGGGGTTTGCTACTTAGTCATGATGTCCCTAGGAGTGAAATAAATAGGAAATCTACTAAATGTTTACTTGATCTCTACAAGTGGAAGAATTCTATGTCAAGCGAAAGGCAGTCTAACTCAAATCACCAGACTAGAGAGTCACAGCCCCTCAATCAATTCCCAGACTTGAGCAACATATTCTTGTTTCAGTGTGCTACTCCAGCCTATTTATCAAATGACTCAAAAAACTGCTAGTTTTGAATGGGGCCCAGAACAAAAGAAGTCTCTGCAACAGGTTCAGGCTGCTGTGCAAGCAACTGTACCACTTAGGCCATGTGATCTGGCTAATCCAATGGTGCTTGAAGTGTCAGGGGCAGATAGAGATGCTGTTTGGAGTCTTTGGCAGGCACTTATCGGTGAATCACAGCGCAGACCCTTAGGGTTTTGGAGCAAAACTCTGCCATCCTCTTCAAATACCTGTTCCTTTTGAGAAACAGCTTTTGGCTTGTCACTGGGCTTTAGTAGAAACTGAGTGATTAAACATGGGCTACCAACTCACCATGCAGCCTGAGCTGCCCATCATGAACTGGATGTTGTCTGACCCACACAGCCATAAAGTTGGAAGTGCACAGCAACACTCCATTAAATGGAAGTGGTATATACAAGATAGGGTTTTAGCCGGGTTTGAAGGAACAAGTAAGTTGCATGAGGAAGTAGCCAAATGTCCATGGTCTCCACTCCTGTCACATTACCTCTCATCTCCCAGTCTGCATCTATGAACTTACGGGGAGTTCATTATGATAAGTTGACTGAGGAAAACAAAACTTGTGCCTGGTTTACAGATGGTTCTGTGCAGTATGCAGACACCACTTAAAAGTGCACAGCGGCAGCACTGCAGTCCCTTTCTGGGACTTCCCTGAAGGACAATGGGGAAGGGAAATCCTCCCAATGCACAGAATTTTGAGCAGTGCGCCTGCTTGTTCACTTTGCTTTGAAGGAGAAATGGCCATATGTGCAATTTTATACTGGTTCATAGACTTTGGCCAATGGTTTGGCTGGATGGCCAGGGACTTGGAAGGAACACGATTGGAAAATTGGTGACAGGAGGTATAGAGAAGAGGTATGCCGATAGATTTCTCTGAATGGCCCAAAGAAGTGAAGATATTTGTGTCTCAGGTGAATGTTCACCAAAAGGTCATCTCAACAGAGGAGAATATCAACAACCAAGTGGATAGGCTGACACATTCTATGGAAACCAGTCATCCTCTTTCCCCAGCAACTCCTGTTATTTCTCCATGGGCTTGTGAACAAAGTGGCCATGGTGACAGTGATGGAGGTTATGCATAGCTCGATGGAGGTTATGCATAGCTCAGCAACATGGACTTCCAATCACCAAGGCTGACTTGGCTACAGCAACTGCTGAGCTGCCCAATCTGCCAGCAGTGGAGACCAATACTGAGTTCCTGACATGGCACCATTCCTTGAGGTGATCAGCCAGAAAAACTGGTGGCAAGTTGATTATACTGGACCTCTTCCATCATGGAAAGGGCAGCTTTTTTTTCTTACTGGGATAGACACTTACTCTTGTTATGGATTTTCCTTCCCTGCATGCAGTGCTTCTGCCAAAACTATAATCCATGGACTCACAGAATGTCTTATCCAGCATCATGGTATTCCACACAGCATTGCCTCAGATTAAGGAACTCACTTCACAGCACATGAAGTGTGGCAATGGGCAATTGTTCATGGAATTCACTGATCTTATGATGATCCCCATTATCCTGAAGCAGCTGGCTTGATAAAATGATGAAATGGTCTTCTAAAGACAAAATTATGGCACCAGTTAGGTGACAATATTTTGTAGATTTGGAGCAATGTTCTCCAGGATGCTGCATATGCTGTAAACCAGCACCCAATATATGGTGCTCTTTCTCCCATAGCCAGGATTCATGGGTCCAGGAGTCAAGGTGTTGAAATGGGACTGGCACCATTCACTATTACCCCTAGTGACCCACTCACAAGATTTTTTCTTCCTGTCTTTTGAACCCTTTCCCCTGTGGGTCTAGAGGTCTTAGTTCCAAAGGGAGGAATGCTCCCACCAGGAGACACAACAGTGACTCCATTGAACTATAAGTTAAGAATGCCACCCAGCCACTTTGAACTCCTTATGCTTCTGGATCAACAAAGAAGGGAGTTACCATATTCGCTGGTGTGATTGATCCTGATTACCAAGGGAAAATTGGGTTAATATTGCATAATGGAGGTAAAGAACAGTATGCCTGGAATGCAGGAGGTCACTTAGGGTGTCTTTTAGTACTACCATGCTCTGTGATTAAAGTCCACGGAAAACTACAACAACCCATTTCCCACATGACTATTAATGGTTCAGACCTTTCAGGAATGAAGGTTTGGATCACCCACCAGGCAAAGAACCACAACCAGCTGAAGTACTTCCTGAGAGTAAAGGGAATGTGGAATGGATGGTGGAGGAAGGTAGCTGTAAATATCATTTACATCCATGTTACCAGTTGCAGTAATGAGGACTGTAATTGTTATGAGTATTTCTTCCTTGTTTTATTATACATGTATGTGTGTGTATACATATATTCAGGTGCCAAGTTGGCAAGAGGTGGACTGTGAAGTTTAAGGTTGTGTGTCAAATTGGATGGGCCATGGTTCTCAGTGGTTTGCTAGTTATGTAATGATGTAGTTTGGCAGTTATGTAATGATGTTGTTATCCTCCATTTTGTGATATAATGCAATCACCTATGTGATGTGATCTGATATTCAGCCAATCATTTGTAAAGAGAGTTTTCTTCAGGGGAACATCCATATACATGGATATTCTGGCAAAGCTCACTGGCTTTTGATGCTCTGGATCCTGCCTCCGGCTCATTATCATCTGACCTCTGGTTCTTGGGAATCCCAATCTTAGGATTCATCAGCCTCCACAGCCTGTGAGCCAGCAGCCTGCCATCTTACCTGCCAAACTTGGATTTGTCAGCCCGCGCAGCTATGTCAGTCAGAAGAAACCTCCATCCCTATGCCTCACCCACAGACTTGGGACTTGCCAACCTCTACAATCATGTGAGTCATTTCTATAAAATAAATCTCTCTCTCCCTCTCTCTCTTTATATATATATGTATATATATATATGTATACATATATATGTATAACCCAGAACCCACTGCCATTCAGTTGATTCTGACTCATAGTGACCCTGTAGGATAGAGTAGAACTGCCCCATAGGTTTTCCAAGGAGATGCTGGTATATTCAAACTGCCTACCTTTTGGTTAGCCCCTGTGGCTTTTAACCACTATGCAACCAGGGCTCCATACATACACACACACACATACACACACACACAAACACACAAATACATATGTAAAACCCACTGCCATCTGCTGATGAGTCATTTCTGACTCATAACATCCCTGTGGGGTTTCCAAGGCTGTAAACCTTTAGGGAAGCAGACTGTCACATCTTTCTCTTGTGGAGTTGCTGGTGGTTTCGAGCTGCTGATCTTTTGGTTAGCAGTCGCTTTAACCACTGCGCCTCCAGAGCTCCATATATAGACATATAGATACATATACACACACATATATACATGCATATATATGTGTGTGTATATATATATATATATAGAGAGAGAGAGAGAGAGAGAAACTTCATTCGTTTTGCTTCTCTAGCGAACCCAGCCTAAGACAGATATTTTTACATGAGGGCTGGGAGTTACATATGAATTACACAAGTCACAAGTAAACCTGTCACAATGTCAGTGCATCATCACAGATATTCTGGTGGCAAACTGCATACATAAACATCTTTTTGGGGAACATATTTGTCATTCTCTTTCCAGGACATTCTTATCATTTGCTTAACCATACATTATAACTTTGTTGTACATCGGTTACAAGTGTTCTTTCTGAGAACAAAACATTTTTATCATAGTGTGATTATATACTTGTTCACTCAAGTGGGGTGTGCACATATTTTGAAAGCAGAAGGAGATATGGAACAAAGGGAAGTTTGGACTCAAACCTGTGTCAGTCACTTAGTCATGCCAGGCACTTCAGAATAAGTTACTCTTTCACATTTCCCCCTTCTGATCATGAATCTCTGTAAAGATTCCTTTATCACCATTATAAGAGCGTTTTCTTCTGCATGGACTTACTTTATGTGTGCTTTTACTCTTTACTTATTATATAATAGATAGACACCTTGCTTTAACATGTCATAGCTCAGACACTCTGTTCCTGTGGTCTTCTGGTTGGTTCACATGTAGAGCAAGGCCACACTTGGAGGAACAACTTGGCATTTCCAAAAAACTAACCCAAGGTGTGAAACCAGGGTTTCCTACAAACTTGGTCTCTTCAAGTACATAATTTTCTGCATTGCCAGGGAAACAGTAGCTTGATTGTAAATGTTAGAAAAAAATTCATAATTATTGTAATAATTAAGATAATCAGTCTAGTCTGTAATAAACAACACAACCAAGAGTGAATACTACTAAGCAGCCAACTAAAAATACTAAGAAAAGGAGCATTAGGCTAGGAGGCAATGAATGAAGTCAAGTAACTTTTTGGCAAATTTTTCTAGTATCTTGTTCTACTTCTCCTTAGTATTTACCTAGACATAATAAGAAATACTAGCAAAGTAACAGACAAATACTAAAATCCATAAAATTCAGCAGCAAGCATGAGGTCTTATTCTGCAATCTCAGGGTTAGTTATCTACTTCACATGTCATCTGCTTCTGGCTACTTGGGTGTTTGGATGTAATTTTTAAGCCCTCATAATATTGGGGTGTCCAAAGAGATATTTTTTTGCTTTCTTAAGTTGAGATAGATGGATCTAAGGTTTAATTCTTTCTTTTAATAAACCTCATAGAGATCATTTTTTTTGAAATATTTTGGTCAAGCATTTTCAGTAAATTAGCAAAATAAAACTTATTTGCAAATGACAAATGTAAAAATGGTTACAGTTAACTTAAAATAATAATTTTTCTTAAAAGTGAAACACCTGATAGGAGCTCATTACAAGACTAATGTGGAGCCAAATAAAGTCAATTAAGAAAAAAAAACCTTTAGATGAAAATATCTTTAAATATAATGATCAACCTTATTTTCAAAGTGCTTCAGATATAACACATAATAATCTTGAGACGTAATACTAAATATTCAGGATATACCAAGAATATACTAAGATTATTAAATTTTTAGACACCTGAATAGTAATAAAAATTCCATGGGTAAACAATGTGAATTCCCAAGTTAAAACTATTGATGATGATGTTAGATTTAAAGGAAACAAATTTGCAACTAATTTAGCAATGAAATAATAAAGTTATGACATACAAATTTTATCTCAAAAAGAATTTGGTACTGCTCTTGATTTAACAATATGTTTCATGAAATTCACAATATGTCAAACAACAATTTAGAATTTTTCTTTTTGTAAAACAGAAACAAATCTTCTGTGGCTTTCTATGAGTTTTCAAAATTGTCAGGAGTTTATCATATTCAGGAATTTATTCTGTTAAAATCGTTGATTTCAAGGCAGATTGCACGAGAATAAAATTAACTCTTCCACAGAGTAATCAAGGAAAATTTTGTTATCTCAACACAGAAAAACCCAATTTTTTATTTATATGCTATTTGGCATTAAAAGCTTTTTAAAGAAATTCTCATTAATTAACTCATCAAACTTTTAGCCACTGTAAACAAATTTTGACTACATCAAGGAAAATCTTTTTTTAAACAAACCTTCAAATTTCCTGTCTTTGTTATATATCTCCTAAACCATAACACTTCAGTACACATACACAAACCCTCAATACACATACATATGTCCTTTCTCTGTGGCATACTAACTTTTTATTTGATTTTCTTTTAACTTTCTACAATTTTCTGTATCCATCTAAATTATTTTTCCATGCTTTTCTTTTTCTCATCTTGGCTACATTACTTCCTTCCAACCTTCTACAACCTTTGACAAATTTCTACATCCATCCAATTCTTAACAAAACACATTCCATATGCTCTATCTAGCCTAAGTTACTTAAAGATATTTTGGAAGCTGCTTTTAAGTAGACATATTCCAAAGCATAAAAACTTTTTGTCAGAACAAATTCATTTTCATTAATTCCTAGGAGTATTAGAACTATTAAATTTATATAAGCTCTTATTTATCATTAAACTAATCAGAATAAGTTCTTTGAAAAAATATTATAATTTAATTTAGTAATAATATCCACAGGTTGGAAATTATTATATTTTCATAGCCTTGTCTTTTGCATGTTTTATAGGCTCTTTTAGAGAAACAATTGAGAATCATTTGTCCTACTTTAAGGCTTTATTATACCAATTAAAATAAATAATTTATTCTTTTTTCCAGTGCATTTTTCAAATAGACTGATTCACATCAAAGTTTCTCAGAATAACCATCAAAATTCCAGACACAAGAAGCAGTTTTTCTTGGAAGAGAAAATAACTGAAATTTAGATAGCCCCATGAAAAACATTAACCATTTTCTTCAACTTAATACAAGACAGAAACTTAAACATAATGCTCTAGAGGCAAGCTTTTAGAACAAAATGAAATACGGGGAGTGGTGGGGGGGGGCACATAATCTCACTTGTCTGTGAGGCTAGCTCAAAACTAGGTTTACATAGTACCATGTAACACAAATAACCCAGTTTCTTCCAGGCTGGTAGTTTCATCCACACTAGGGTGATTTTAAAATGCATTTCAAAGAGAGGTTTATTGGCTGGTTTCTGGAAAGAAAGAGAGTTCATACAGTTTTGTTATGAGAGGCAGAGAAGGATACAAAGAGTAGCTGCTGGCAATGAAGTAGAAGAGGTAGGAGCTGAAACTTGGCTATGTAACTCTTTATTCTGTTTAGTTAATTTAGAGACAGTGTACTGCTATGAGCTAGTCAAACAAGTAAGACTTGCTTGCAAGCTAAATCTTAGGAATAAAAAAATCCTACAATAAAACTTGGAAAATGTTTATGCAAAAAAGTGAAGCTCATTTTCAAGAGGTTATTTGCCTTAGGAAGACTCCAAGAAATCATGGAAGCTGAGACCAGGGCTAGGTCCACGACCTCTCTGGGTCCCGAAAGATAACGCACCTTTTAAATCCCACTTCTGACACCAAATATGTCAAAATGTAAACAAATAACCAGAGCTCTGTAAGAGAGAAATGATAGAATTTTATTGAAGAATAGAAACAACCTAGGTTGGGATAACACTGAGAAGTGTTCCTGGGTTGGGGTCGCACTGAGAGGTGCTCCAAAGTCTGAAAGGGGAGAAGGATATTTATACACAAAGACTGGGGTTTACATATGAGTTACATATGAGTCACAAGTAGGCCTTTCACAATGTCAGTTAATCATCACAGATTTTCTGAAGGCAAACTGTATACATAAATGTCTTTTCATGGAACATGCTTGCCATTCTCTTTCTGGGACATTCTTATCATTTGCCTAACCATAAACTGTAACTTTGTCATATATCAGTTACCAATGTTCTTTCTGAGAACAAAACATTTTTATCATAGTATGGCTATATACTTGTTCACTCGAGGGGGTGGGGGGGATGCACATATTCTGAAAGCAGAAGAAAGAAGGGGATATAGGGCAAAGGGAAGTTTGGATTCAAATCTGTGTCAGTCACTTAGTCATGCCAGGCACATCAGTTTTAAGGTGCTCTTTCACAGTAGCTAGTACTTAAGTTGCATACCTGTGCTCAGTTAATGTCAGTTAATTTTGTTTTCTTGTGTGACTCTCTGATCACCTCTTCCATTCCACTTGCCATGTTAAACTTATTATTTGCATAGAGACTAGACTCATGTGTTTACCCAGAAGTATTTTTTTCCATCTGTCTTCAAATTCAGTTTAAATCCATATTTATCAAGCCATCTATCACTAGAATAATACTTTCCTCATACAAATGGCATAGCTTCTTGGCAAGAGACAAAATGTATCAGTCTGGTATATGAAGTCATAATTTGGAAATGAAAAATTTAAAAGTTTCATTTAATACCCAGTGTTTTTATTACTATATTTTTTTTTTCTTTCAGAATTCTAACTGCCAGTGGGAACAATGACTATAAACACCATCTGTGAATACTTGTATTTATTAATTGCCAAAAACCCCACAATCTCTTAAAAATCTCCTATTACTTTATTTCTTACTGAAACCAGAAGGATGGTTAGCAATTGATGGGGTTTAAAAATCTCAAAATGTTTGTATCTCAAACCTTTACTCCTAGAAAGACAGTGCACCTATGGATTGACTATTTAAGGTCTTTGTTCATTCATTCATTTATCTGCCTGGTGTTTTGAAAAAGTTCAGTACAAGGGTAAATAGGACAGGACAAGTGCCTGGCCCCACTGGGTTCATGCTCCAGTCAAAGAGTCAGACAATAAAGAAACAGGAGAATAAGTAAAGTAAGGAGATAGTGACATGGGCATCAATTGAAATAAACAAGGTGGCACATTAGGAATAAATTGTGGGTGTCACTTTAGGTAGGGTGGATTGCGGAGTCCATTCTTAGCTGTTAGCAAATATCTGGGGAAGAGCAGTCAGGTAGAGGATTTAAAAAAACAAGTATAAATACACAGAAATGGGAAAGGGTTTGTCATGTTCTAGAACAGAAGGATCTGTGTGATCAGAATCTGGAAAATGAAAGACAATGTTATAAAAAATTAAGTTAGAATAGAGGCTAAGAAATTTGAACTTTATTCTAAGAACAATCAGAAGCTATTAATAGTTTTAGGCAGAGAAGAGACTTGTTGGAGGGAGAGAGGGGAAAGGAGGCTATTATAATTTTGGACAATGAAATTGAAAATCAAAAGAAAAACTGAAGATGGGAGGGGGGTGAAGGACAATAAAGAGTTGATGGGACCGAAGGATTAGAAATCTCAATGCAGTGAAAGCATTGCTATAACAGAGGTATCTGAGCAATGCATTTTAACTCATTGAGAACATAGGAGTAATAAGACAAAAATCTCCACAGTCCCTCATAACCACAACTGCCTACCTAACTGCTTCTCATGGTCTTTTCTGTGGCTGCCAATGTGCCATCTGTACTCCTATTTGAGGCCAACCCATCTACTTGTACGCTAGGTCCCCTTCAGTCTCACTAACTCCAGTATCTAGATTAAGTAATTTTCACTTTCTTTCTTACACTATGAATTTTTTTCTTCTCTACTTAATCATTCAAATCACCATATAAAAATGCTATTATCTCTCCCACGTTAAAAAAAAAAAACAAAAAAACAAACCCTCTCCCCCTCCCCATGGTGAAAAGAGTTCCTTTACGTGGCCCTTTGCCTTGGTTCTTTGGAAAAACAGCTTGAGAGATTTTCCCCCTAAGCCCTGTTTTCTACCCCAGAGGGTTATGACTTTTGTCCAGGTTGATTGACATTTCCTGGGTAAGCTGTAAACAATTTGATATGATACATCTTTTTGTCTGGTCCTGGGCTGCAGGCTGCCCTGTGGTAGGTATGCACCTTGTAGGGATTGGTCAATAGACTATACAAATGAAGTGACTAAAGCATACTATATAAATGAAGTGTCTGGCCTACCGAAAGGGGATTGGTTAATTTGTGGCCTCCACGGGGAGAGGACATGCTTTGAAATTTATAAGGAGTTGTGTCTATAAGGAAACCCTGGTGGCACAGTGGTTAAGGGCTATGGCTGCTAACCAAAAGGCCAGCAGTTGAAATCCACCAGAGGTTCCTTGGAAACTTTATGGGGCAGTTCTACTCTGTCCTGTAGGGTCGCTATGAGTCAGAATCAACTCGACAGTGACTGGTTTGGTTTTGTGTGCGTGTGTGTGTCTATAAGCAACCAATGCCACAGAGGTTTTTCAGACATAAAGAAGCAGAAGAAATAAAGAAGACAGAAGAAGCAAATAGAGAGAGGAGGCAAGAAACCTCCTAAAAAAGCTGTAACACAGGTCAAGGGTTGTAACATTGAAGACAGTGAGAGTCCCAGAAGTGGCCCAGCTGCAGAGGCAGCAGCAACAGATGGCAGGGTCAAGAGGAATCTGTTCTCAGGGGATCAAGAGGAACCTGTCCTCAAGGAGCTGAGAGTAGGCCTGCATGGCCGAGAGGAGCTGCGAGAGCTGTTCTGCACTGAAGAAAGGGGACTTTACTTACATGCTTCCTGGTTCTGATCCTGAGTTGTAACCTGTTGATCCTGATCCCAAGTTGTACCCTGTTCCTTAGTAAACCACTTAACTGTAAGTATGGTCTGCGAGTTCTGTATGGCCATGGCAATAGATTATCAAACATAGAAGAGAAGTAGAGAGTGCCATGGAAGGGGCGACTAGTGTCAGAATTGGTAAAAAGGTTGGAGAGTGGAGGTTTGTCTGACACCCACCTCATAGGCATCAGCCTTGGGCTGATCTTGATTCAAATTATCCCCCTGAAGTTAGACAGGCTATGATGTTATTATTATTACTATCGCCATTTCACACCTCCTAAAATAAAGACTTCTCTTGGCTCCTTTTCTCCTTTTAGCCTCATTCTGCTTTCCCTAAACAAACAAACAAACGAAAAAGTTTCCAAAATACCATCCGATCTTCCCCTACCATTCTCTAATCATTCTTTTGCTCTCATCGACCCATCAAAACTGCTTTTTTTGAGCTGTTTATTGCTGTAAAAGGATCCCTGGTGTTGCAGTAGTTAAGCACTTGGCTGCTAACTGAAAGGTGGACAGTTCAAACCCACCAGCCTGTCTGGGGGAGAAAGATGTGGCAGTCTGCTTCCGTAAAGATTTACAGCCTTGGAAACCCTATGGGAAAGCTCTACTCTCTCCTATAGTGTCACTGAGTCAGAATTCACTCAAAGGCAACAGGCTTGGGTTTGTTGCTGTAATTCACTTGACCAAAGTAAAGTCTCAGTCCTCGTTGTACTTAATGTACAGAGAAACGTTCTCGAAGAGGCAATGGAAATAAAAAAGAAAATGCATCCCACATCTTGGCCCTAAAGTAAGTGGGGTACAAGAAATTAAAGAAGACTTCATTTGAGAGGGCTGAAGAGGAAGAGAAATAATCAGGGAATAGGCAGGTTTTAGTTAATTCAAAAAGGTTAGGGGATATTTAGAGAAGAGCTTGAGCACATGAAAACATTTGCTATTTCCAAATATGAGGTTGCATAGGTGTATAGGTGTGGCACTGGATCAGATAACAGATGTACATAGCAAAATGGGGATGGTAGAGAATGTATTGTGGATGGCCTGAGAAGCTTGTATTCCTACTAGTGCATTGTCCTGATGATAAAGCCTTAAGAAAAAAATAGGCTGATATTCTTGAATAATTTGCTCAATGATATGGAGTTTCTGGATAGTTGCTTTCTCCCCAGCATATGGTGGTAGTATGGGAAGTTGTTCAGAAAGGTATTGGCTATCAAAAATAGATTGCCTACCCTAAACACATTGGTCCTTATATACAATTGTCTGGGGAGATGGATTGACACAGTGGCTGCAGCAATGGATTCAAACATGCCAATGATTGTGAGGATGGTACAGGACCGGACGAAATTTTATTCTGTTATACATAAGGTCACCGTGACTTAGAGCCTACTTGATGGCATCTAACAACAATGACAAAGGAGTTTCCTTATTGTCCTGTTGTCTAAAAGGACAGGCATTTCCTTAACTGGGGTCAAGTCTACACTATGCACCAATCACCAATCATGCTGAGTGTCCTCTTCCTCTTTTCTCATATGCTTTCTCTTAACTCATGCATTGTCGTCCATTACTAACAAGCTGTGAGACTATGGGGAAGGTTTCCATCACTTTTGTGCTTCAGCTTCCTCAACTGTAAAACATTGTTAATAATAAATAAAAACCAAAAAAATCAATCCTCTTGCCTTCAGGTTGATTCCAACTCATAGTGACTCTATTGGACAGAGTAGAACTGCCCTATAGACTTTCTAAGAGGCAGCTGGTGGATTTGAACTACTGACCTTTTAATTAGCAGCTATAGCTCACCATAGCTCTTAACCACTGTACCACCAGTGAGGAGTCACTAAGATAATATATATGAAGCATATAACACAATTTTCTAGAAACTAATAAGTGCTCAAAATGTGTGCTCTTATTTTTATTATGAGGATCTTGCACTTTCTATATTTCTTTTTTTCCCCCTAACATTTCCTACATTCTAATTTTAGTGCATAATATCTATTTTGGTATTGAGTGATTTTATTAAGCCCCTTCAATTTCTTGTATTCTTTTTTAAAATTTTATTTCAACTTTTTGCTAAACTATACTTTCAAAGGTGCACCCATCATAAGTCAGAAGATCAATTAATATTTGCAAAGAGAACAGAGGCATGTAACAGCACTCAGATCAAGAATTAGAATATTAACAGCATCCCAGAAGTGCCATTTTGGCCTCTCTTAGTCACTACCTCCTCTCAAAGGTAACTACTATTCTATCTTCTAAAACCATAGATTAGTTTTGCCTGTTGAATTTCATTCATATAAATGAAATTATATAGTATATACTCCTGTGCATTTGCCCTTTTGCTCAATATTGTATTTACACGATTCTTCTCCATTGTTGCATGTAGTTTATTAATTCTCATTGCTGTAATATACATGTCAACACTATGGTCCAAAGGTCATTTCTGGCCTAGTACCTGTTTTTGAAAACACAGTTTTATTGGAACACAGCAATGCTCATTAGTTTATGTATTGTCTATGGCTGTTTTTGTGCTTCAGTGGAAGAGTTGAGTAATTATGATAAAGACTATGTGATCTACACCTTTCAGTCTTCCATCTTCTGTGGCTGAGACAGTAGCCCCATAATCTTTCCCATTCAATGAACAATCTAGTTCCAGGTCCTGCCCATTGTCGTATCCCACTCTATCCTGAGTGGTCAGAACTAGACCACCAGACTGAAGAATTTATCTTAGTTCTTGCGATCTATGCAAACGTGAAATTTATGGAGGGACTATGAAAAATTGACTTCTTTTAACAACAATAAATAGAACATGGGCTAACTAAGATTAATATCAAATAAAATAGAAATATGAGATAATACATGAGAACAGGTATAAACTAGAAATTTAAAACTAAATTGTTTGATTAATACATATAGTGTCAGTATGAGTCAGAATCTACTCAATAGCAAAGGATTTTTCTTGGTTTCAATCTCCAGTATATAAATATCAATGTCCTGGTGGTCTACAAATGACAAAATTAAGGAAGACAGCTAAACTGACAATTTGTTTATAAAACACTGTAACTGGGAGGGCTCCTGCGAACTGCTTAGAGTGATTACGGTTTAGTAGGCATTGAGCATCAAGTGTCATTGTCAATTATTCATCTTATAGCTTTGTTATTATTGTTTTGTACTGTATACTTTATTCCACCAAAGAGATTGATAAAATGGAGAGCAACAAGTAAAAGAGCAGCAATTTATTATTGAGGGGAGTACAGACATCAAAATCAATTAAAAATCCCTTTGTCTGAAATATGCCTATTTTAAGGATTCAGGGCTAAAAAGAATTTCAGATAGGTAGATAGACAGACAAGTAGATAGATAGATGGTAGATAGACAGATAATAGATAGGATACAGATATATGATTATTTTTAAATTTCTTCAAAGCAGAGAAATAAAACTAACAAAGGTAGAGTTTTATAGTGAAAATTATTTTAGAGTCAGACCTGAATTTGAGTCAATAACACTCATTGAACTTGAACAGCAGCTGAGGTTTTGGGCTCCATTGAAATTCAAACTCAAGAAAACAAGAGGATTCACCCAGGAAAAAATTTTACATAGGAAAGGATACAGGATAGGCATGGTAATAGCATACGGTGGTGTCTTGACTCCCAGGATCAGATTCTACTATCCCACTGCACATTCAAGATGCACATGGCTACAAGGCTTAATGGCTACAGACCACCTCAGCTGAGCAGAACTATCAGCTCTGGCTTGCCTTCAGCTGCATACATCGCTAGTCACCAAGCCCACAAAGTGCTTTACGATTATCTCCCGTTTTCCAGGGAATCTGCTTATTTTAATTTAAGGTTAGATCATCCATTAAAAGTGATTTAAAAAGCCATCTTGACAATGTGGTCAACAATGAGGTACATAGCATTATCTCAGAGCCGTTCTTTTTTTTTTTTTTTTTTTAATTGTAGTTTAAGTGAAAGTTTACATTTCAAGTAAGCCTCTTATACAAAAATTTATACTATATTGTTATGTGACCCTAATTGCTCTCCCTATGCTCTGGCAGCACACTCCTCCTTTCCACCCCTGATTTCCCATGTCCATTCAACTACCTCCTAACCTCTGTGCCTTCTCATCTCACCTCCAGAGAGAAGCTACCCATTTAGTCTCACGTATCTACTTGAGCTAAGAAGCACACTCTTCACGAGTATCATTTTATGTCCCACAGTCCAGTCCAATCTTTGTCTGAAGAGTTGGCCTTGGAAACTGTTTTAGTTCTGGGCTGATAGAGAATCCAGAGGCCATGATTTCCGGGGTTCCTCCAGTCTCAGTCAGACCATTAAGTCTAGTCTTTTTATTAGAATTTGAGTTCTGCATCCCACCTTTCTCCTGCTCCATCAGGGACTCTCTGTTGTGTTCCCTGTCGGGGTGGTCACCGGTGGTAGTCAGGCACCATCTAGTTCTTCTGGTCTCAGGCTGATGAAGTCTCTGGTTTATGTGGCCCTTTCTGTCTCTTGGGCTAATACTTCCCTTGTGTCTTTGGTGTTCTTCATTCTCCTTTACTCCAGGTGGTTGAGACAAATTGATGCATCTCAGATGGCTGCTTGCTAGCTTTTAAGACCACAGACACCACTCACTGAAGTAGGATGCAGAACATTTTCTTAATAAACTTTGTTACTGCAGTTGACCTAGATGTTCCCCGAAAACATGGTTCCCAGAACCTCGCCCCTGCTACTCTGTCCCTCAGAGTGTTTGATTGTATTCAGGAGACTTCTTAGTTTCGGTTTAGTACAGTTGTGCTGACTTCCCCTGTAGTGTGTGCTGTCCTTCCCTTCACCTAAGATAATTCTTGTCTACTATCAAGTTAGTAAATAACCTTCTCCTTCCCTCATCACCGTCGTAATCATCAAAGAATGTTTTCTCCTGTGTTTAAACCTTCTCTTGAGTTCTTATAATAGTGATCTTATGCAATATTTGTCCTTCTGTGACTGACTAAATTCATTCAGCATAATGTCGTCCAGATTCCTCCATGTTATAAAATGTTTCACAGCTTCATCCTTGTTCTTTATCATTGCGTAGTGTTCCATTGTGTGAATATAACATAATTTATCCATTTGTCCATTGATAGGCATCTAGGTTGTTTCCATCTTTTTGCTATCATGAACAGTGTTACAATGAATGTGTGCATATATCTATTCCTCTGATGGCTCTAATTTCTCTAGGATATATTCCAAGCAGTGTGGTTGCTGGATCCTACAGTACTTCTATTTCTAGCTTTTTAAGGAAGTGCCAAATTGATTTCCAAAGTGGACGTACCATTTTACATTCCCACCAAAAGTGTATAAGTGTTCCTGTCTCTCCACAAACTATCCAGCATTTATTATTTTGTGTTTTTTGGATTAATGCTAGCCTTATTGGGGTGAGATGGTATCTCATTGTAGTTTTGATCTGCATTTCCCTAATGGCTAACGATCGTGAGCATTTCTTCATGCGTCTGTTAGCCATCTGAATGTCTTCTTTGGTGAACTGCCTGTTCATATCCTTTGCCCAGTTTTTAACTGAGTTATTTGCTTTTTTGTTGTTGAAATTTTGAAGTATCTTGTAGATTTCAGAGATTAGATGCTGATCGGATTTGTTGTAGCCAAAATTTTTTTCCCAGTCTGTAAGTTGTGTTTTTACTCTTTTGGTGAAGTCTTTTGATGAGCACAAGAGTTTGATTTTTAGGAGCTCCCATTTATCTAATCTCTCTTCTGGTGCTTGTGGTTCATATTCTGTTTATGCCATCTATTAGGGCTCCTAGCATTGTCTCTATTTTTTCTTCCATGATCTTTATTGTTTTTGATTTTATCTTTAGGTCTTTGATCCATTTTGAGTTAGTTTTTGTGCATGGTGTAAGGTATGGGTCTTGTTTCACTTTTTTGCTGATGGATATCCAGTTATGCTAGTTAGTACCACTTGTTAAAGAGACTGTCTTTTCCCCAGTTGATGAACTTCGGGCCTTTGTCAGATATCAGCTGCTCATAGGTGGATGAATTTATGTCCGGATTCTCGATTTTGTTCCATTGGTCTATGTATCTGTTGTACAAATGCCAGGCTGTTTTGACTACCGTGATGGTATAATAGGTTCTAAAATCAGGTAGTGTGAGGCCTCCCACTTTGTTCTTCTTGAGTAATGCTTTACTTATCCAGGAGCTCCTCCTTTTCCATATGAAGTTGATGATTTGTTTCGCCATCTCATTATAAAATGCCATTGGATTTTGAATCAGAATTGCATTGTATCTGTAGATTGCTTTGGGGAGAATTTTCATTTTCACAATGTTGAGTCTTCCTATCCATGAACAAGGTACGTTTTTCCTCTTATGCAGGTCTCTTTTGGTTTCTTGCAGTTGTGTCTTGTAGTTTTCATCATATAGGTCTTTTACGTCTCTGGTTAGATTTATTCGTAAGTATTTTATCTTCTTGGGGCTATTGTAAATGGTATTGATTTGGTGATTTCCTCTTTGAAGTACTCTTTGTTGGTGTAGGGGAATCCAACTGATTTTTGTATGTTTATCTTGTCTCCTGAAACTTTGGTGAAATCTTCTATTAGTTTCAGTAGTTTTCTTGTGGATTCTTTCTGTATATAAGATCATATCATCTGCAGCTAGAGATACTTTGACTTCTTCCCTAGAAATTTGGATGCCCTTTAATTTCTTTTTCTAGCCTAATTGCTCTGGCTAGGACCTCCAGCACAATGTTGAATAAGAGTAGTGTTAAAGGGCATCCTTGTCTGGTTCCCTTTCTCAAGGGGAATGCTTTCAAAAACTCTCTCCATTTAGGATGATGTTGGCTGTTGGCTTTGTAAAAATGCCCTTAATTATGTTGAGGAATTTCCCTTCTATTCCTATTTTGTTGAGAGTTTTTATCACAAATGGGTGTTGGACTTTGTCAAATGCCTTTTCTGCGTCAGTTGATAAGACTATGTGTTTCTTGTCTTTTGTTTTATTAATGTGATGGATTACATTGATTGTTTTTCTAATGTTGAACCATCCCTGCACACCTGGCATAAATCCCACTTAATCATGATGAATTTTTTTTTTTGATATATTGCTGAATTCTATTCGCTAGAATTTTGTTGAAGATTTTTGCGTCAATGTTCATGAGGGATATTGTTCTGTAATTTTCTTTTTTTCTGGTGTCTTTATCTGGATTTGGTATCAGGGTTATACTGGCTTCATAGAATGAGTTTGGGAGTATTCCAACCTTTTCTATGCTCTGAAACACCGTTAGTAGTAGTGGTGTTAACTCTTCTCTGAAAGTTTTGTAGAATCCTCCAGTGTATCCATCCAGGCCAGGGCTTTTTTTTTATGGGAGTTTTTTAAATTACATTTTCAATCTCTTGTTATGGGTTTAATTAGTTGCTCTACCTCTGTTTGTGTTAGTTTAGGTAGGTAATGAGTTTCTAGAAATTTGTCCATTCCCTCTAGGTTTTTAAATTTGTTGGAGTACAATTTTCCATAGTATTTTGTTATGATACTTTTCATTTCAGCTGGGTTTGTTGTAATATCACCTGTCTCGTTTCTTATTCAGGTTATTTGCTTTTCTCCTGTTCTTCTTTTGTTAGCTTGGCCAATGGTTTATCGGTTTTGTTGATCTTTTCAAAGAACCAGCTTTTGGTCTTGTTAACTCTTTCAATTGTTTTTCTATTCTCTATTTCATTTAATTTTGCTCTAGTTCTTATTATTTCATTTCTTATGTTGCCCAAGGGCTTCTCTTGCTGCTCATTTTCTACTTGTTTGAGTTGTAGGGTTAATGTTTTGATTTTGGCCCTTTCTTCTTTTTGGATGTGTGCATTCATTGCTATAAACTGACCTCTGAGCACTGCTTTTGCTGTGTCCCAATAGTTTTGGTAGGATATGTTTCCCTTCTTGTTTGATTCTATCAATTTCTTTACTTCATCTTTAATTTCTTCTATAACCCAGTAGTTTTTGAGCAAGGTGCTGTTCAGTTTCCATGTGTTTGATTTTCTTTCCTTGCTTTTTCTGTTATTGATTTCTACTTTTATGGCTTTATGGTCAGAAAAGATGCTTTGTAATATTCTGATGCTTTGGATTTTGTTAAGGCTTGCTTTATGGCCTAGAATATGGTCTATTCTGGAGAATGTTTCATGTGCATTGGGAAAGAAAATACACTTGGCTGCTGCTGGGTGGAGTGTTCAGTATATGTCTATGAGATCAAGTTGTTTGACTGTAGCATTTAGATCTTCTGTGTCTTTTTGAGCTTCTTACTGGATATTCTGTCCTTCACTGAAAGTGGTGTGTTGAAATCTCCTACTTCTATTGTGGAGCTGTCTATCTTTCTTTACAATGATGTTAGAGTTGGTTTTATGTATTTTGGAGCCCTGTCATTGGGTGCATAAGTATTTATTATAGTTATGTCCTCCTGGTGTATTGACCCTTTAATCATTATATAGTGTCCTTCCTTATCCTTTGTGGTGGATTTTAGTTTAAACTCTATTTTGTCAGAGATTAATATTGCCACTTCTGCTCTTTTGTGACCGTTGTTTGCTTGATATATTTTTTCCCATTGTTTGAGTTTTAGTTTGTCTCTTTAAGTCTAAGGTGTGTCTCTTGTAGGCAGCGCATAGATGAATCATGTTTTTTTAATCCAATCTACCACTCTCCGTCTCTTTATTGTTTCATTTAGTCCATTTACATTCAGTGTAATCATTGACAGGAATGAGTGTAGTGCTGTCATTTTGATGTCTTTTTTTGTGTGTTGTTCACAGTTTCTTTGTTCCTAATTTTCTTTGCTGAGTCATTTTTCTTTATGTATTTTCTCTTTATCTTTTTCATTGCTTTTGATTTTGTATTTGCTGAGTCTTTGTATTTTTCTTGTTTTTTAGTTTGACTTGTAGGATTGTTAGTTTCCTTTGTGGTTACCTTAATATTTACCCTTAATTTTCTAAGTTTATACCAGTCTTTTATTTCTTTATATCGTCTTGACTTCCTCTGCATATGAAAAATCTATGTCTACATTTTTTAGTCCCTCTACTTTGTTTTAATGTTGTCATCTTTTACATATTGACTTCTCTGTTTCCCTATTTACAGTGTTTTAGTTTTGATTTATTTTTGTGACTTCCCTATCTGGGTTGATATCTGGTTGCTCTGTCTTGTGTTCTAGTCTTGGGTTGTTATCTGATGTTATTGCTTTTCTAACCAGAGGACTCCCTTTAGTATTTCTTGTAATTTTGGTTTGGTTTTTGCAAATTCCCTAAACTTCTGTTTGTATGGAAATGCCCTAATTTTGCCATCATATTTGAGAGACACTTTTGTTATATATATAATTCTTGGCTGGCAATTTGTTTCCTTCAAGGCTTTATATATGTCATCACATTGTCTTTTGGCCTGCATGGTTTCTGCTGACTGGTCTGAGCTTAGTCTTATTGTTTGTCCTTTGTAGGTGACTTTTTGTTTATCCCTAGCCACTCTTAAAATTCTCTCTTTCTCTTTAGTTTTGGCAAGTTTGATTATAATATGTCTTGGTGACTTTGTTTTTGGATCTATCTTATGTGGGGTTAGATAAGCATCTTGGATAGATATCTTCTCATCTTTCACAATATCAGGGAAGTTTTCAGCCAACAAATCTTCAACAATTCTCTGTGTATTTTCTGTTATCCCCCCCCCCCATTCTGGGATGCCAATTACTCATAGGTTATTCTTCTTGATAGAATCCCACATAATTCTTAGGGTTCCTTCACTTTTTTAATCCTTTTATCTGAGTTTTCCTCAAATAAGTTGGTGTCAAGTGCTTTATCTTCAGTCTCACTAATTCTGACTTACATTGCCTTAGTACTGCTCCTATGACTTTCTATTGACTTGTCTAATTCTGAAATTTTACTGTTGATCTTCTGGATTTCTGATTGCTGTCTGTCTATGGATTCTTGCAGCCTGTTAAATTTGTCATTATGCTCTTCTCTAATCTTCTTAATTTCCTCTATTGCATGTCTGTGTGTTGCTTTATTTCATTCCTGATCTCTTGAAGAGTTCTGTATAATAATCTTTTGTATTCTGCCTCTGGTAATTACAAGAAATTTTCTTCCTGTGGAAAATTTCTAGATTCTTTATTCTGGGAGCTTGCTGAAGCCATCATGGTCTGCCTCTTTATGTGATTTGATATTGACTGTTGTCTCTGAGTGATCAATAAGTTTTTATATTTATTTATTTTATGTTTGCTTACTGTGTCCTAGCTTCTTGTTTTGTTTTGCCCAGATAGGCTTCTCATGTGATCTTCCCTGATCACCAGCACCCCTGAAGCTCTAATGTCCTGCCACCAGGTAGCCAGAACTGCCAATAAGTATGTGAGCCCAGGAGTTCACCCACTCCTCCTGTATGGATTCAGCTCAGGTGTCCAGGTAGTGGGCCACAAGTGTGTGGTGCAGGCTCTCACCTACAGTTCTAGACAGGCATGAGTGATTGGTGTAATCACAGGCATCCGGCTGCAGTAGGGGAACACAGGCTGAGCAAGGAAGGGGGCAGACAGCCACCCCCGAGTGTCCAGGAGGAAAGAGTGTCCCTGTTCCCTACTGCACATAGATTTGTGTGTTTTGCAGCCTGACTAGGAGCACCCAGTGCTTTTGGCTATAAGGATTGGGAGGCATCTCCTATTCTTGGGCCCCTGTTGTGAGCTGCTAGGTGGCATGGGTGGAGCCACCAGTCCTCAGGCCCCTGATGTGGGTAGGTGAAGACCCTGCTTAATGGGCAGAGCAGTGCCAAATGTCATGAACCTGCCACTTCACAGCTGAAACAATTCAAGTTAGACTTCAGGTATATACCCTGTTGTACTGTGGTAATAAGGGCATATGCTGTTTAAATGGGCCCACACAAGTCTATGCAGGGGAAAAGAAACTCAAATTCCATGGATCCCTTGTGCCTGTGCCTAGAAAATGGAGCTGTGCCTACCCTCAATTCCTGGCTTAGAGGAGTCGGCAGATTGTTTTTTCCCTTGTTTGTTAATTTGCTCACTCTCCAAGGCCAGGAGGTTAGCTCAGGGCACATGACAGGTCATACTTTTGGCCCAGGGTGATCGGCAATTGCTGAAGCCAGTCCCAGACCCAGTGCAAAGCAGGGAGTGCAGAGGTAAATGGGAGAGAGGTTTTTCCCTAAGGGGGTGTTATTGATCCATGCGGTAGGCCACACACAAGTACTTATCTTTCGCCAATCAAGGGCTGCTTCTTACTGGTTCTGGATGGCTGAGTAAACTCTCTGCTGCTAAGTCTCTCCCAAAGTGGAAAATGCCCCCCGAGCTCCGCAGCTTGCCTGCCTCACTGCACACCAAGAGCTGATCAGGCTCAAAGGCTAGGGTCTCATTGGATCAGGTCTGGCAACTCCTCGCTGCTTCCGAACTTCTCTCCCTCCCCTTGCCACTCAGTCCAATTCTTCACTTTTGCCTTTGATTGATGTTCAGGGCTCCTAGATTGTCATATATAATCAATTCACTCGTTTTTTCAGGAATTTGTCGTAAGAGGGACCACTGGAAGCATATGACTACTCCACCATTTTGGCCCTGCCTCTGGAGCCATTATGTCTATAAAATAATGTTCAAGGAGACCCAGTGTTCAAATACTCTTCCCAGAGGCTAGAAGGAAGAACATAAACCTGCTGCTTTTCTTCCTGAATCTAAACTTGATCATTTACTAACTGTGAAACCTTGGGCCTTTACTTTATTCATATATAGTAAGGATATAATAACATTTACCTTACAAGATTATTGTGAAGAATAAATATTATAAATGTATATAAAGTACTTAGCTTTATGATTAATACATGTCATTGTTGCTAGCTGTCCATAAGTCATGGTGACCTTCTATAAAACAGGATGAAAGCTTATCCAGTCCTGCAACATCCTTGCAATTTGTGGTATGTTTGAGGCCATTGTTGCAGCTATTGTTGTCAATCTGTCTCATGGAGGGTTTCTCTTGTTTTCACTAACTGGGATGGTTAGGATTATGTGTCAGCTTGGCTCGGCCATGATTCTCAGTGTTTATATGTGATCATTCCCATGCTGGGATCTGCTGTGAGTAGCCAATCAGTTGAAAGGGAGTTTCCTTGGGTGTGTGGCCTGCATCCAAATATAAGCAGACTTTTTGGCTTTTTGCTTTCTCTGGATCCTGTGCCTGCTTCCTGTATGTCTGAACTCTGGTTCTTTGGACTTGAGCTAAAAACTTATCTGCCGATCTTGGAATTCATTGATCTGCACAGCCTGTGAGCAGGAGCTCTGCTTCCAACCTGCCAATCTTGGGCTTGCCAGCTTCTGCGGCTGTGTGACTTGGGAGAGACCTCTACCCTGATCCACGGACTTGGGACGTTCTGGCCTGTACAATCACATGAGCTGTTCCCTTGCTATAAATCTCTCTCTCTATATATATATTTATATGCTTTACTGGTTTTGCTCCTCTAGAGTATCCAGCCTAAGACATTTGGTACCGAAAGAGGTTCTAGAGAAACAAAATTGTAAGGGTGAGTTTTCTAAATTGGTTCTCAAGTCCAGTTAGTCTTAAAGATGTTGATGAATCTGCTTCTAAAAGTAAAGAGGGCACTGCTAATCCATGGCATGAGGTGGCAATACAAATATGCAAAATATCACCACCAGTAGATCAGGTATTGGTGAAAGGTGAGGCTCTGGGTGAATGAGAAGTATAAGGAAGCCGGTTGGTTGGTCCTACTTTCACTAGACAAAGCAGTGAAAGAAAGAGATGAGGTCAGGGCTTCAGAGTCAAAGCTCAAGTGCTGCATAAATGACCTCAAAATTTTCAGTTGTGCTTTTAAAGAGAGTCTTATTCCTTGTAGTAACAAAGCTGCTATTGCCAAAATCCAAACCCAGAGTCTTATTGTAACAGAGGCTGAATTATAATGCCAGCTCAATCGCCAACCTTGAGAGGTGTCTGAAGTTAAAGTAAGGGCATTGATTGGGAAGAAATGGGATCCTGAAACTTGGGATGTGGACATATAGGCAGATAATCAGGAAGCGGGAGACACTGAGCCCCTAAATTTCTTTGAATCACTCCTGCCAGCAGAACCACTCCCATCTAAAGAGATTACTTCATGTTTGTCTACTAAACCACCCTGCCCAGAAAAACCATTAGCCCCTCCACTCCCATCTAATGAGATTAGCCTTAGCCCAGCTGCTTCTAAAGAGCCCTTGTGTAAATCATTGCCTGGGGCATCGCCTGAGGCAGATGCTTTAAAAGGCAATGCTGAATGTTCTCAAAACAATTCCACACTACGGATTCTGGCTTCTACATCTATAACTAGACTTAAGTCCCAGCGAACCCCAAAATGTGAAGTACAAATTGTGATCCAGAAGGAGGTATGCTACATTCTAAAATAACTGCTTGACTTTTCTAATATGTACAAACAGAAACCTGGGTAATATGTGTGGGAATGTCTATTAAGGGTGTGGCATAATGGTGCAAGGAACATAAAGATGGATTAGTCTGAGTTTATTGACATAGGTCCACTAAGCACAGATTGTTCATTCAGAGTTTCAGCTCGAGAAGTTAGGAAAGGATCTAATAGTTATTTAGTTGGGTTGCTGAAGCATGGATTATGAGGTGGCCTACAGTAAATCAAGTTGAAGTACCAGACCTGCCTTGGTGTACTGTAGAAGAAGGTATCCAAAGGCTTAGGGAAATTGGCATGCTAGAGTGGATTTACCAAGGTAGACCCACAGACCCACACATGGAGTGCCCAGAGGACACATCTTTTACCGCAAGGGTGAGGAACAAATTTGTGAAGGGAGCTCTAGCATCCTTGAAGACTGCTATGATTGCTATTTTATGTAAATCAGATTTGAGAGTGGGAACTGCCCTAACTGAATTAATACACCTAACTACAATGGGGCTGATTGGACCCCGTGGTACTAGGGGCCAAGTGGTGGCACTCAGTAGACAAAGACAAGGTAGGTGTGGTTACAGTAATGGACAGCAGAGTCAAAGCAGTAATCGGAATAGTCTGACTCATAGAGACTTATGACTTTGGCTACTTAGTCATGGTGTCCCTAGGAGTAAAATAGCTAGGAAATCTACTAAATATTTACTTGATCTGTACAAACAGATGAATTCTAGGTCAGGTGAACAACAGTCTAACTTGAGTTACCAGAATAGAGAGTCACGGTTCCTCAATCAATTCCCAGATTTGAGCAAGTTTAAAGACCCACAACTCTTTGAATGAAGGGGAGGCCAGTTCCCCTTGAGGAGTGACTCCAATACACTGCCAAAAATTTTCACCATTAATTTCACTCCCAGCCTTTTCACTCATTAATTTTCACTCTACAGCCTTTTACAAAAGTGACTGTTCATTGGGGAAAAGGAAATAATCAGATTTTGGGGGATTACTCGATACTGGGTTTGAACCAACACTAATTCAAGGAGACCCAAAATGTCACTGTGGGCCACCAGTCAGAGTAGTGGCATATGGAAGCCAGGTTATTAATGGAGTCTTGGTTAGTGTCCATCTCATATTAGGTCCAGTGGGTCTCCAAAACTATCCTGTAGTGATTTCTCCAGTTCCAGAATGCGTAACTGAAGTAGATATACTCAGCAACTGGCAGAACACCCACATTGGATCCCTGACAAAAAGAGTAAAGGCTATTATGGTAGGAAAAGCCAAGTGGAAGCCATTAGAATTGCCCCGTCCTATGACAATAGTAAACCAAAAGCAATACCACATTCCTGAAGGGATTGCAGAGATTGCTGCCACCATCAAGGACTTGAAGGATGCAGGGGTGGTGATTCCTGCCATCCCCGTTTAACTTGCTTATTTAGCCTGTGCAAAAAACAGATGGAACTTGGAGAATGACAGTAGATTTTCAAATGCTTAACCAGGTGGTGACTCCAATAGCAGTTGCTGTTCCAGATGCAGTTTCATTGCTTGAGCAAATTAATACATCAACTGTACCTAGTATGTAGCTACTGATCTGGCTAATGTCTTTTTCTCCATACCTGTTTTGAGGACCATCAGAAACAGTTTGCCTTCAGCTGGCAAGGCCAGCAGTACACCTTCACTTGCCTTCCTCAGGGCTACATCAACTCTCCAGCCCTATGTCATAATTTAGTCTGCAGGGATCTTGATCACCTTTCCCTTCCACAAGACATCACATTGGTCCATTACATGGATGACATTATATTGATTGGTCCTAGTGAGGAAGTGTCAAGGACTCTGGACTTAAGGGTAAAACATTTGTGTGCTAGAGGGTGGGAAATTAATCCCACAAAAATTCAGGCACCTTCCACTTCAGTGAAATTTCTAGGGTCCAGTGGTGTAGGGAATGTTGAGATAATCCTTCTAAAGTGAAGGATAAGTTATTGCATCTTGCTGCTCCCACAACTAAAAAGAAGGCACAAGACTGAGTGGGCCTCTTTGGATTTTGGAGGCAACATATTCCCCATTTGGGTGTGCTACTCCGGCCTATTTATCAAGTGACTCAAAAAGCTGCTAGTTTTGAGTAGGGCCCAGTACAAGAGAAGGCTCTACAACAGGTTCAGGCTGCTGTGGAAGTTGCTCTGCCACTTGGGCCATATGATCCAGCTGATCCAATAGTGCTTGAAGTGTCAGTGGCAAATAGAGATGCTGTTTGGAGTCTTTGGCAGGCCCTTATTGGTGAATCACAGCGCAGACCCTCGGGTTTTGGAGTAAAACCCTGCCATCCTTTGCAGATAACTACTCTCCTTTTGAGAAACAGCTTTTGGTTTGTTACTGGCCCTTAGTAGAGACTGAATGCTCAACCACAGGACACCAGGTCACCATAAAGCCTAAGCTGCTCATAATGAACTGGGTATTGTCTGATCCACAGAGTCATAAATTTGGATGTGCACAACAGCACTCCATTAAATGGAAGTGGTACATACAAGGTTGGGCTGAAGCAGGACCTGAAGGCACAAGTAAGTTTCATGAGGAAGTGGCCCAAATGCCCATGGTCTCCACTTCTGTCACATTACCTTCCATCTCCCAGTCTGCACCTCTGGCTTGATGGGTAGTTCCTTATGATAAGTTGACTGAAGAAGAGAAAACTTGTGCCAGGTTTACAGATGGTTCCGCACAATATGCATGCACCACTTGAAAATGGACAGCGGCAGCACTACAGCCCTTTTCTGGGACCTCCCTGAAGGACAATGGTGATGGAAAATTATCCAGAAATGCAGAACTTTGAACAGTGCACCTGCTTGTTCACTTTGCTCAGAAGGAGAAATGGCCAGATGTGCAACTGTATACTGATTCATGGGCTGTGGCCAATGGTTTGGCTGGATGGCCAGGAACTTGGAAGGAACATGATTGGAAAATTAGAGACAGGATTTATGGGGAAGAGGTATGTAGATAGACCTCTCCAAATGGGCCAAAGAAGTGAGGAAATTTGTGTGTCATGTGAATGCTCACCAAAGAGAGACCTCAGCAGAGGATGATTTTAACAACTGAGTGCATAGGATGACGTGTTTTGTGGAAACCAGTCATGCTCTTTCCCCAGCTACTTCCATCATTGCTCAATGGGATCATGAACAAAGTGGCCATGGTAGCAGGGATGAAGGTTATGCATGGGCCCAGCAACTTGGACTTCCACTCACCAAGACTGAGTTGGCTACAGCCACTGCTGAGTGCCCAATCTGCCAGCAGCAGAGACCAACTCTGAGTCCCTGATATGGCACCATCCCCCAAGGGGATCAGCCAGCAACCTTGTGGCAAGATGATTACATTGGACCACTTCTATCATAGAAAGGGCAGTGTTTTGTCCTTACTGGAATAGACACTTACTTTGGATATGGATTTGACTTCCCTTCATGTAACGCTTCTGCTGAAACTACCATCCGTGGACTTACAGAATGCCTTATCCACCATCGTGGTATTCCACACAACATTGCCTCTGATCAAGGGACTCACTTCACAGCAAATGAGGTGCAGCAGTGGGCCCATGCTCATGGAATTCACTGGTCTTACCATGTTCTCCATCATCCTGAAGCAGCTGGCTTAATAGAATGCTGGAATGGCCTTCTAAAGACACAATTACAGCACCTGCTAGGTGGCAATAGCTTGCAAGATTGGGGCAATGATCTCCAGGAGGCTGTATATGCTCTAAACCAGTGTCCAATATATGGTGCTGCTTCTCCCATAGCCAGGATTCGTGGCTCCAAGAATAAAGGAGTGGAAATGAGAGTGGCACCACTCACTATTACCCCTAGTGACCCACTTGCAAGATTTTTGCCTCCTGTCCCTGTAATCTTATGCTCTGCAGATCTAGAGGTCTTAGTTGCAAAGGGAGGAATGCTCCCACCTGGAGACATATCATTGATTCCATTGAACTGAAAGCTAAGAATGCCACCTGGCCACTTTGGGCTCCTTATGCCTCTGGATCAACAGGCAAAGAAGGGAGTTCCATACTGGCTGGTGTGACTGATCCTGACTACCAAGAGGAAATCAGATTGATATTACATAATGGAGGTAAAGATGAGTATGTCTGGCATGCAGGAGATTCCTTAGGATGTCTCTTAATAATACCACGCCCTGTGATTAAAGTCAATGGAAAACTACAGCAACCTAATTCCGACATGACTACTAGTGACCCAGGCCCTTCAGGAATGAAAGTTTGGGTCACCTTACCAGGCAAAGAACCATGACCAGCTGAGGTACTTTCTGAGGGCAAAAGGAATACGGAATGGGTGGTGGAAGAAGGTAATTCTACATACCAGTTACGGCCACATGACCAGTTGCAGAAATGAGGACTATAATTATTATGAGTATTTCTGCTTTGTATGTGTGCATCAAATATTTTTGTTTTCTTCACTTATAAGATGTAAACAGGGCTAGTGTGTTTTCAGTTGTACACATGTTAGTTGTATCATGTTAGGAAAAGTATGACTTTAGAACTGTTTTTATTCAGAGTTTATGTATGGTTTAAGGAGATGGGTACTTGTGCCAAGTTGACAAGGGGTGGACTGTGATGGTTAAGATTGTGTGTCATCTTGACTGGGCCATGATTCTCGGTGTTTATATGTGATCATTCCCATGATGGGATCTGTTGTGAGTAGCCAGTCAGTTGAAAGGGAGTTTCCTTGGGCATATGGCCTCCATCCGAATATAAGCAGATGTTCTGGCTTTTTGTTCATTCTGCATTCTGTGGCTGCCTCCTGTTCTCTCACCTCCAGTTGTTGGGACTTGAGCTATCAGCTTATCTGCCAATCTTGGGATTCTTCGATCTGCACAGCCTGTGAACAAGAGCATTGCTCTTTGACCTACTGATCTTGGGTTCACCAGTCCCTGTGGGCACGTGAAGTGGGAGAATCCTCTATCCTGATCCATGGACTTGGGACGTTCCAGCCTGTACAATCGTGTGAGCCATTTCCTTGATATAAATCTCTCTCTATATATATTTATATGCTTTACTGGTTTTGCTTCTTTGGAGAACCCAGCCTAAGACACTAACTCTCTACTTTACCAAACATAAATCCTTTACTAGTGATTGGTCTTTCCTGATGAAGTGTCCACTGTAAGTGAGACAAAGTTTCAGCATCCTTGCTTCTAAGGAGTATTTTTGCTGTACCAGGATTGATTTGTTGATTTTTCTGGTAGTCCATGCTATATTTGATATTCTTTGCCAACACCACAATTCAAATGCATTAATTCTGCTTCGTCTTCCTTTTTCACCCTCCAGCTTTCCCATGCATACGAGGTAGTTGAAAAAACCATGGGTCAGGCACACTTAATCATCAAAGTGACGTCTTTGTTTTTTAACACTTTAAAGTAGTCTTTGCAGCACGTTTTTCCAATGCAATACATTGTTTGATTTCTTGACTACTGCTTCCATGGGCATTGACTATTGATCCAAGTGGAATGAAATCCATGACAACTTAAATTTCTTCACGATTTATCATGATGTTGTTTACCACTCCAGTGGTTTTTTTTTTCTTTTCACTTTTATTTTATCTATTAATACTAAAATAAAGCCCTAAATCCCTAGATAGCTTATGGACAACAAACATAACAATCTCAGTTGTATTTGTATTGTATTTAATATATATGACTATTGAATATGCATGTGTAATAAAATAATTTAGGGGAAAACACAGTTTAAATCTCAGCCATAAAGGCTGGTCACTCATTGCACACACACACACATACACACACATTTAGAGGATTTTAAAGCCAGAAGATGATTTACTAGAGTTTTGTTGTTGTTTCCTATGCTGCGTTCGGTTTTAATCTTTTTTTTTTTTCCAAGTATGGTTTTTTTCTTACATATACTTTAAAAAAAATTTTTTAACATACACAATTCAGCAACATTGATTATGTTAATCATACTGTACAACAATCACTAGTAACAACTGCCAAATTTTCCATCACTATTAACAGATACTTAATGCTTCCTAACAATGATTCCCTCTTCCCTCTCCCTCCCATTCCTTGTAACCACTATTAAAATTTGGTCTCTATACATTTGCCTATAAGATTTTAATCAGTGACAAATATGAAAATTTTCTTTATCGTTTCAGTACCAATTAACATTTAAGAGCATGTGCATAATAAAGACCAGTCAGTGTAACTCATTGCCCCTTGTCTCCTCCACAGAGGCCAAATCAGGCCTGCCAATTCTGTGGTAATTTTCCTTTAAGATGATTGGCTTAAATATAATTATCTACCTACTTATCTACAAAACTGTACATTTCAGCATGTCTCAAATTATTTTGGTAACAACATTTTTAAGGGTTCATTCTGCTCCTCAGACAGTTGTCCTATAAATAATGGTGCAATCTGCTGTAGTGTAATATATGTTATTGGCAGAATTCTCCATGATTATGCATTAAGTATCACTAAAAATGCATTGCATATTTCCATCATGAGAATAACATTGACCTTTGAATCTCTTGGGGTACAGTTTATACATATAAACAGAAATTAACAAAGAAATATATAGAGGTTTTAAATGTAGACAGAAATAGGCTCAGCAATATTTCAAAATTACCAGCTATAAATTAAATCAGGTTTTTAAAACTGAAGACATATGGCCTTATTTAGTTCTTGTGATGTGAAAATGTCCTGTAAGTTCATTGCAAAAGCAAGTACATTTTGTCACAGGAACTATCAGCTTTATCTTAGCAAGATTCTTTTTAATGTTTTGAGACACTTTGCCATTTCTTTAACTTAAGTCTTCATTAATGCCAGTCCCTGATCTCACCATCATTTTATTATAGCTTCCAGTACCTTTTAAGTTTTGAATAATAAATAATGGATACTGAATTCAGCTTTATTATTTTTGGCTGTTAATTTCATAAATTACAGTAAAAAGCATTGGTACCATGTGTTTTAAAAATAAAGCATAAAATGTAAATCTGACTAGTGAGTTCATTTTAGTGAGAAATTGTTCAATATATCAGCACATTATTTTAGCTGTGTTGTCTAAAACTTTTAACTAATGACTGAGATAACCACTCCAAATAGAGTGATTCAGCAGTTGTGATATCCAGGGCAGTGAGTAAGTATGTAACCATTTTTGCATTGTTATTTAACTAATAAGAATTAAATATTTCCCCCACCTCATGTAGGCAAATCCCAGTCAGTCCAGCGATTACTTCCTAACCTTTAATTCTATGTGTTCCAGACAGCTGTTCTGATCAGTTACTCTGTTTTGCCCTTAAAAAACTGTGAACCAGTGGTTTTCAAACTGTGCTCCTCAGACCTAACAATGTCTATAATAGATGTCTTAATCATAGAGGCTGCACTGGTAAGGAATTGTGTAAGAGAATGGCCGAGTGAAGGGATCCTCAGGCTGGCACTTAACTATTTTAATAGAATGATCTGTCCTAGGGGATGTTTTTTCTATATTCAAGAGGTAGATTGAGAGAGATAACATTACTTAAGGCCCCTTGCTTCAGGGGCTCCACATACCTGTGTGATCTCTGTTAAGGGATCAATGTTATCTGCCTTTGACCATGTCAGTGAAAACTATTTGGAAAGGATATTGACACAGGGTCTTGGGAAATGAGACTTAGAGCTGTGAGGAAGTGCCAAGATCCTCTGGTCCAATTTTTTAGTTTACAGAAGACAGGCCCAAATCCAAAAGAGATTAAATCACTTGTTCAAAGTCTCATAGATTTAATTAATCAATATCCATTCTGTCAATAAGTATTTCTTGATTTACTAGATGACTCCTTTCTGCAATGAAAGACATTTGACATTTAATGGGGAAGCTAATCACCAATTATTTTATGCATTATTGGTGCCCCCATAATTTTTCCTATGTTTGTGTCATGCCTTCCTGATTAGATTTAGTTTAGTATCTATTCTCTACAACTTGATATGATTGTAAAATCATATGAAACAGTATTTGCAGTCTAGTAGTTGGTCAGGTAATATATGCTGAAACATTTTCCTATTTATTGACAATGCTTATATGAAACAGTATTTTCAGTCTAGTAGTTGGTCAGGTAATATATTCTGAAACATTTTCTTATTTATTGACAATGCATCATATGTAAAAGCACCAAAGGCAGAACATAGATTTAAAACACCAACCTCCCACAATGCATATTTGACCCTTTTCTAAGAGTAGAAGTGAAAGAGATGTGCTTAAGGGTAGGTAGTGGTTGTGATATCGAAGAACCACGTAAGAGGAGACGGGAAGAGAAATCAAAGACATCACAAATAAACTTGGCTTATTTTCCACTTCTCCCACTATAGACCTGATCAACAAGACGGCCAAAGCATAGACTTAAAATACCACCAACAGCTGTTCTCATCACTTTAAAAGAAATTCTTGGAAAAACATCCATTGGAAACATAACTACTGATGACTTTGCTTTTCAGAGTAAATTATTATCATTAAAACCAACCATTTTTAGCATGTGAGTACTGAGTATGTTGTGTTTTACTCCCCTCCACTTCACAAATGGATGCGGGTGGTTGAATTTAAAATAATAAAATTGCTAATTATTGTTCTCATGCGGCCAGGGGTGTATCAATAGGGTGTTTAGGACCTAAAACAATGCTCATAGCCTCAGCATTTCTACTTGTTCTTGGCCAGCCAGTTCTACTTATCCAAATCAGGGGAAAAGTCATTCTGTGTCTCAGAGTATAAGCTCTCAAGAAAAACATGAAGGCAAGCCTTTCCTGCTTGATTTTTTTTAAATTTCTTTTGAGACGTGTATAAATATTATTATTATTATTGGCTATGACAGTTTATTATTTATTTGATTTTTATAAAATTGAAGAAAGAATACACATAACATTTGCCAATTCAACAAGTTTTACATGTATAATTGTGCATTGATTACAATCTTCATGTTGTGCAATCATTGTCTCTATCCTTTTCCAAGTTATTCTGCCACTATTGACATAAACTCTGTGCCCTCTAAGCAGTAACTCCTCCTTTACTCCTCCCTTACACCCCTGGTAACTACTAACAAGCATTGGTTTCTATATATTTGCCTATGTCATATAAATGAGTTCATACGGTATTTATCTTTTTGCATCTGATTTACTTCACTTGGCATAATGTTTTTAAGATTCAACCATGTTGGCCCTAATATATGGCATAAATAAGATACAAACCATAGCTAAAAACGCACAAGAACCAGAAGATAAACTAGATAACTGGGTGCTCCTAAAAATTAAACACTTATGCTCATCAAAAACTTCACCAAAAGAGTAAAAAGAGAACCTACAGACTGGGAAAAAAAATTTGGATATGCCATATCAGACAAGAGTTTAATCTCTAAAATCTACAAGATACTGCAACGTCTCAACAATAAAAAGACAAATAATGCGATTAAAAAATAGGCAAAGGATATGGACACCACCAAAGAAGACATTCAGGTGGCTAACAGACACATGAGGAAATGCTTGCAATCATTAGCTATTAGAGAGATGCAAATCAAAACTACATTGAGATACCATCTCTCCCGATATCACTGACACTAATCAAAAAAAAGAGAAAATAACAAGTGCTAGAGAGTTGCAGGGAGATTAGAACGCTTATGCACTGCCAGTGGGAATGTAAAATGGTTCAACCACTATAGAAAACAAGATGTCACTTCCTTAAAAAGCTAGAAATAGAAATTCCATATATCCAGCAATCCCACTCCTAGGAATATATCCTAGAGAAATAAGATGTTCACAGGAATAGACATATGCACACCCATGTTCATTGCAGCATTGTTAACAATAGCAAAAATATGGAAACAGCTTAAGTGCCCATCAACAGATGAATGGACAAACAACTGGACAATCAAAAGGACAAACAAGGAATACTATGCAACTATAAAGAACAATATATTTGCGAAATATCTCACAACATGGAAGAACTCGGAGTGAAATAAGTCAATCACAGAAGGACAAATACTGTATTAGACCACTACTATAAAAACTCAAAAGATTTACACACAGAATGAAACAACCTTTGCTGGTTACGAAGGAAGGGAGGATTAGGCAGGTGAAATCATTAACTAGATAGTAGATGAGTGTTAACTTTGGTGAAGGGAAAGACAGTGCACAGTATAGGGGAAGTCAGCGTAAGTTGACTAGCACAGAGTCATAGAATCTTCCTTACTGTGGCTGAGGGTTGGGGACCATGGTCTTGGGTGTTATCTAGGTCAATTGGCATAACAAAGTTCATAAAGAAAATGTTCTACATCCTACTTTGGTAAGTAATGTATAGGGTCTTAAAAGCTTGTGAGTAGCCATCTACTGGTCCCATCCCATCCAGAGCAAAGGAGAATGAAGAAAACCAAAGACACAGGGCAAATATTAGTCCAAAGAACTAATGGACAGCATGAACCACAGCCTCCACCAGCCTGAGCCCAGAACCAGACAGTACCTGGCTACCATCACCAACCACTCTGGCACGGATCACAGTAGCGGGTCCCAGATAGAGTGAAAGAAAAATGTAGAACAAAATTCAAATTCACAAAAAATAACCAGAGTTACTAGTATCACAGGGACTGGAAGAACCCCTGAAACTATGGCCCCCAGACACCCTTTTAACTCAGAACTGAAACCACTCCCGAAGTTCACCCTTCAGCCAAAGATTAGGCAGGTCTACAAAACAAACAATAACACACATGAAGAACGTGCTTCTAATTCACTCATGTATACAAGACCAAAAGGGCAACACCTGCCCAAAAGCAATGACGAAAAGGCAGGAAGGGACAAGAAAAATGGACGGATGGGAATGGGGAATTGAGGTGTGGAAGGGGAGAGTGTTGACACTTTATGAGGATTGCAACCAATGTTGCAAATCGATTTGTATATAAATTATTGAACGAGAAACTAATTTGCTCTATAAAGTTTCACCTAAAGCACACACACACACAAAAGATTAATCCATGTTGTGGCATGTATCAGGACTTAATTTCTCTTTATGACTGAGTAACTTTCCAATGTATGTATATACCACATTCTGCTTATCCATTCATCTGTTGATAGATATTTCAGTTGTTTCCACATTTTGGCTTCTGTGAAATGTTGCACTGAACATTGGTGTACAGGCTTCTATTTGCATTCCTACTTTCACTTCTTCTGGGACTGGGATTGCTGAGTTATATGGTAGTTCTGTGTTCAACGTTTTGAGGAACTGCCAAACTGTTTTCCACAGTGACTGTACCATTTTACATTCCCACTAGCAATTAATGAATGTCTCAATTTCTCTACATGCTCACCAGAACCTGTTGTTTTCCATTTTGGATTATAGCTGTTCTAGTGGAAATACAAATACTATTTTAATATATTACATGTTTTTGTTTCTTTTGAGTGCTTAGCTCTTTGTTATTACACAAGTTGACAGCACACTGTTTATAAAGGAGACTTTCCTGGTACTGAAAGCACCCATGTTTAAAAAGAAATGAATCAATATTTCGAAATGCCAAAGAAGTAAGGTGGCAGGGATGTAAGAAGAGATGCAAAAGAAAAGGGGTTAGAAGAAAAGATAGTAAGGAGGAAATCTGGAAATGATGAAAGGCAGGAACAGAACAAAAAAGAAGAACCATATTAAAACCAGTGAGTAAACAGAAAAAATAATTAGTATAGTAGGTGGCTTTAGAATTTTGCCCCCAATTGGCTCATACACCATTTAGAGGAACTAACCCTTGTCAAAGGGTTGTACTCGGAATAAAGTATAATTGAGAGATTTGTTTAAAAAAATAAAGAGATAACCCCAGCCCAGGATGGACAGAATTCCATGCAGTGAAATCCAGTAATCCAAAATGGCAATGCTACAATGATGTTTTATAAGGGGGTAACAAAGAACATGAAGTACATCACTTGATTGGTATTTACAAACTTACATCATTAAAAGACATAATTTGATTGGTAAATATAGGCACATATCATTGAAAGACATTACTTGATTGGTAGTGGATGATTATAAGGTGGGATTTCCTGTGGCAAAAACTTGTAAGGTGGGACTTCCTGTAATGGAAGCCCATAATGCAATTGGCTTAAAGGGATATACATGTATTTCTTAGCTTGGTTACAGTGTGGTAAAACACAAGGGTATGTGATAGGGAGGATTGCAGAGTAGTTACATCATCATTACCAGACTTTTCTTAGTTTCATGATTAAGTTTGCATGGAAGATGGCTGTTGCTAGGGTGAAAACATAACTAGCAAGAAAAGAGTCATACCCAAACCTCAAGCCAGCCATTTCAGATTTTCTCAGGTACCTTAACTTTTAAAATTATCTTGCACATTTCCTCCTTTTGATCAAAGATTTTCAGAGAAGTTCTTTGATCAGTTCACTGATCATTATTCTGAAAGAAGGCTTCCTTCTGTGTAAACTTTGAGTATGTGTTTATTCTGGATGGCTGTTTATTTAATAAGCCTTTAAGACTTCAGATGCTATGGGTGTGAAAATGTTGTTATTATTGTTAGGTTCCATCAAGTCAGCTACAACTCATAGAGACCCCATGTACTACAGAAGAAAACACTGCCCAGTCCTGCACCATATTCACTTCTAAGGAACATTCTGGCTGTACTTCTTCCAAGACAGATTTGTTCATTCTTTTGGCAGTCCATGGTATATTCAATATTCTTCGCCAAAACTCTCATACAAAGGCATCAATGTTTCTTCAGTCTTCCTTATTCATTATCCAACTTTCACATGCATATGAGGGGACTGAAAATGCCACGTCTTGTATCAAGTGCACCTCAGTCCTCAAAGTGACATTTTTGCTTCTTAACACTCCAAAGAGGTCCTTTGTAGCAGATTTTCCCAATGTAATACTTCATTTGATTTCTTAACTCTTGCTTCTAGGGGTGTTGACTGCAGATTCAAGAAAAATTAAATCAAACTATGAATAGCAGCTATGAACAGCAATGGAACATTTTAAAAAGGTAGCTGGGTAATATTTGATGTCTCCATCATGCCATAGCTTTAGCGTCTTGCTTCTGTGGTTTAATTACTTGAGGGTTAGTGTATGGCAGGCCACATTAGAGGAGTAACCTGAGGTCTGATGGCTTACACAGGGAGTGGGCTCTAGTCAATCTGAAATATAAGTACTGTCAATGTACATTATTCTACTCATGGGCATTTGTGATCATTAAGGTTGTATGTCAACTTCACTGGGCCATGGTTCTCAGTGGTTGGGCAGTTATGATGTAGTTTGGTGGTAGTATAATGTTGCAGTCACCTCCATGATGTAATCTAATATAATGTGATCACCTCCATGATGGGATCTGCTGTGAGTAGTCAATCAGTTGAAAGGGAGTTTTCTTGGGGGTGTGGCCTGCATCCAATATAGATAAACTTTGTGGCAAGGCTCATGGGCCTTTACTCATTCTCTATCCTGCAGCTGGCTCCTGTTCATCTGCCCTACAGTTTTGGGGACTTGAGCTAGAAGTTTACCTTCTGTTTTGCCTGCCAATCTTGGGATTCATCAATCTCCACAGCCTGTGAGTCAGAGGCCTCCTATCTGACCTGCCGATTTTGGGTTTGCCAGCCCCTTCAGCTATGTGAGTCAAGATAAGCCTCCAACCAACAGACTTGAGACTTCCCAGCCTCTACAACCGCGTAAGCCATTTCCTTGATATAAATCTCCCTATTTATATATTTATACGCTTTACTGTTTTTGCTTCTCTAGAGAACCCAGCTTAAGACAGCATTAAATGTGACTTGTGAGTAACAGCATTTGTCAAAAGTTTCATACAATATGCTTAACCACTGCACCACCAGGGCTATACAATTATTACGACAATGAGTATTATTAACCAGGTTAACAATATAGGCTTAATCCATGATCCAACGTCTGAGTGTAGCCAGCTGAAAATACCTAGAAAAGGAGAGTCTGAGAACTGAGGTATATGGAGCAAAGTAGCTTTCTGGTGAATTAATTTAATATTTTGTTCTACCTCTCCTGAGGTGTTTACCCATTTGCAACAAGAGGTATTAGCTATGGTGCAAATTCTTCCTTGCTCTGCTAGTAGGAAATCAAGAGCTATTATATTATTATGTATTACTTTGGAAAAGGAGTTCAAATATTTCTGTTGGGAGTCATTCCATTAGCAACATCATCAGCTAACTATTCCATTAAAAAAAAAAAACCCGTTGCTGTCGAGTCGATTCCAACTCATAGTGACCCTTTAGGACAGAGTAGAACTGCTCCATAGGGTTTCCAAGGAATGGCTGGTGGATTTGCACTTTCAACCTTTTCAGTTCTTAACTACTGTGCCACCCATTTCTGGAGTAGCATGTTCTAAGTCAGCAATTCTGTACCAAGGAAGAAATTCTCTTAAGAAGGAGTTACCTAAGCCAGATTTTTCCTTTAAAAAGTTTATGCTTAATTAGTCAGCCTTGGTTGTCTCTAGACCGCTTGGTTCTCCTTTTTTCTAATAACTTTAAATTATCAGTCCAGTGGAGGTTTTCATTGTAAGAGTGAATATCTAGGGGAACTCTTAAATAGCCTAATGTACATTAATCATCAATGATCCTTCCATCTAAACAAGGTAAAGTCCAAATAAAGAGTTTGCTATTGGTGCTTTCCCCTAAACATTCCAATCCTCCACATAAAATATATATCCAGGGAGTGCACAGAAGATTCCAGCTCTGATCTGATTATTAGGAAGATGAATAGTTTCATTTTTATCTCAAGCCAATTTTCAGTGAGGCACTTGTTGCAAATAGACAATCCCTCTAATTCTGATTGTGAAGATGAGAGCAAAATGAGGCAATCATCTTGTTTGCATTACATAGGTTTACTAACGTTGTATAATACTGGTTGTTCTCCTCAAAAGGAATAGGCCATCCATCAGAATAAGTAATCTTAAGACGTGTCCAGGTATGAGTGAGATAAAAGCAAGGTACTAAAGGGTGAGTATAGGAGCCACGTGGATGCCATAGTTTGATGAAAATGATGCTTTTTGCAATGGCATTAGTACTCACTCTGGCTTTGGGTATAAAACTATAATTAAAGACTGGCAAGGCTAGCAGGTAAGAATGGTCTTGTCTAGTTTTGGGGACTCGATGGCAAATCCAGCAACTAGTCAGATTATCAGTGCTAGCTACTGACTGGGCTAGTCTAATAAAAGCATTTTCATACCAACTACTGATGAGAATTATGAGTGTGAAAAGGAGATATCTTAAGAAAATTTTCATAATGAGAGAAGATTGTCTAAAAATATTACATATGGTCAAAAAAGCATACACATATGTGATAAGGAAGTAGCTTCCTTTAGGTATTAGCATAAAAAATAATATAGCAGTGGACTGAAGAGCATAAAAAGTGGTTACAATACCAAAGGTAAAAAGGTATATAAGGACTTCTATGTTTACATTATAAAGTGAGAAAGTGGATGATAATAAGCATCTTACAACAATAATCCTCTTTGTTTCCAGCTTTGGCATTCCAATCCTCAGTGTGATGGTTAAGATTGTCACCCTGGCTAGGCCATGATTCTCAGTGTTTTGGCAGCTGTTTAATGTTGTGATCACTTCCCTGTTGGGATTTGATATGCAATCACTCCCATGATGCAATCTGCTGTGAGTAGCCAATCAGTTGAAAGGGAGTTTCCTTGGGCATGTGGCCTGCACTGAACATTCTGGCAAGGCTCAGGGGCTTTTGCTCACGCTGGATCCTGCCACTGGCTCCTGTTCATCTGACTTCTGGTTCTTGGGACTCGAGCTAGCAGCTTACCTGTGGTCTTGCCTACCAGTCTTGGGATTGTTTGTTCTTTGTTGCAGCCTGTGAGCAAGCGCCCTGCTCTCTGACCTGCCAATCTTGGATTCGCCATCCCCTGTGGCTACATGAATCAGGAGAAGCCTCTATCTTGACCCACAGACTTGGGACTTTTGCACCTCTACAACCATGTGAACCATTTCCCTGATGTAAATCTCTCTCTTGATATACATTTATATGTTTTACTGGTTTTGCTTCTCTAGAAAACCCACCTTAAGACACCCAGTAATGACTGCATGTTTCATCAGTTTCAGATTGTAGAAGTTGGCAGAAATCTTCAATTTCCTCATCTTTGGCATTAGTGGTTGGTGCATAAATTTGAACTAATAGACATATTAACTGGTATTTCTTGTAGGTGTTTGAATATTATCCTATCATTGACAGCATTGTACTTCAGGATAGATCTTGAAATGTTCTTTTTGAAGACCAATGAGACGTCATTCCACTTTAATTTGATCATTCCCAGCATAGTAGACCATATGATTATCTGATTTGAAATGGCCAATACCAGTCCATTTCAGATCAGAAATGCCTAAGATATTGATCTTTATGGCTTCCATTTAATTTCTGATGTCTTCTAATTTTCCTAGATTCATACTTTGTACATTGCACATTCCAAATATTAATGGATGTTTACAGCTGTTTCTTCTCATTTTGAGATGTGCCACATCAGCAAAGGAAGCCCCAAAAGCCTGACTCCATCCACATGATTACGGTCAACTCTACTTTGAGGAGCCAGCTCTTCCCCTGTCACATTTTGAGCACCTTCTCACCAGAGGGACTCATTTTCTGGCACTATATCAGACAATGTTCTGCTGCTATTCATAAGGTTTTCACTGGCCAATTTTTTCAGAAGTAGACTGCTAGGTCCTTCTTCCTAATCTGTCTTAGTTTGGAAGCTGCTCTGAAATATGTCCACCAAGGATGACCCGGCTTATGTTTGAAATACTGGTGGCAAAGCTTCCAGTATCACAGCAACGTGCATGCCACCACAGTTCTACAAAATGACAAACTGACAGATGTGTGGTGGCTATTCATCATAGTTCATTCCAATTATGACTGAACATCCCCATTCAAGTCCCCAACCATAGTTTCTTTTTCTTTTTTTTTTTTTTTAATTTTAGGGAAAAAACTGAATAACTTTAGAGAAATCGTGGAAGGTTCTGTAGTTTTAGAGCCTATATAAGAAAATAAGCTTTGAGAGAAAAAAAAGTGATAGTGCCTAAGAAACCTGTGTGAATTTGCAGGATGCATGTAGCAAGAAGAAAAGCAGAGGAGAAGAAGATGCCCAAACCTAAATACAAATGTAATAGTTTCAAGAAACTGTAACAGTGCCAGGAAAGCTAATACAAAACAAAAATCTGGGCCTTGCAAAATATGGCCTAGGAACAATAAAAAGAACACTTTTGCTATGTCAAAACAGGAAGAGGAACAAAACAGGGAGAGTTCCATTTCTTAGAACAGATGGCATAATGTTAATGGAACAACTTAACTACTGTTTTGCTTTTGTTCCTATTCATAAGGGAATAGGTCTCACTGAAATTGTCAGAGCAAGTGCAGATGAGATACCTTTTTAAAATCCCAATGTAGCTAAGGATGCAGAGAGACAGTACACTGCTTTAGTACCTCCAGATCAGATGTCATGTCTCCAGGTCAGAGCAATTCCCAGAGTACAGAAAGAATGTCCAGAACCAGTGTTGGCAATCTTTGCAAACCATAGAGAATGAAATAGGTGACTGGGAACCAGGGAAATGCTTCACATTTCAAACGGAGTTAAATAGCATGCATGAAACCCAGATGACAATTCTTTAGATTGCTTCCAAGTACTGACAAAAGAATGAAGCAAATAATAGGTGCTAGTACATATTTATTAAGAACAAATTATGGTATAAAGTATAATTTCCTTTTGTATTAGTAAAATACAGGAAGGTCCTTACATTGGTATACAAGTTTTTAAAAAAATTTTGTGAAAGGCTTTTTTTATTCAGCTTAATGTTTGTGAGATTCATCCTTGTTGAATATACCAGTGTTGTTGCTGTTCTTTGCCGTTGAGTCAGCTAGAATTCATAGAGACCTTATGTACAACAGAAAGAAACAATTGTTCGTATGTTTAAGCCATTGCACATATCGATAGCTTGCCTATTTTCATTGCCGAGGAATATTCCATAGTGTGAATACATTACAGTTTACTTATCCAGTCTCCTATTGATGGACACTTGGACAGTTTCCCTTTTTTTGTTACTAAAGTTTCAATAGATATTCTTGTCACAAATTTTTTGTAAACAGTTTTCAATTTTCTTGGGTAAATACCTTGTCTACCACCTGTCTGCTGTACTGTGGTGGCTTGCGAGTTGTTATGATGTCGGAGGTTATGCCACCAGTATTTCAAATACCAGCAGGGTCACCCAGGTGGACAGGTTTCAGCGGAGTTTGCAGACTAGGAAGAAAGTTCTGGTGATCTCCTTCTGAAAATCAGCCAATGAAGACTCTATGGATAGCATCAGAACACTGTCTGATACAGTGCTGGAAGATGAGCCACCTAGGTTGGAAGGCGCTCAAAGTACACAGTGGCCACAACAGTGCACTCAAAGATAGCAACGGGCATGGAGACGGCACAGGGCCAAGCAATATTTCATTCTATTATACGTAAGGCCATTATGAACCAGAGCAATTAACAACAATAACAACAACAAACACCGTGAGTGAAATTCCTTGGTCATAGTGGAGGTATATCTTTGTTATATAGAAACCTAGTTTACATAAAGATATATATAACTCCCTTGAGTTTTCCAAGTGTTTGTACTATTTTACATTCCCACTATAATATATGAGAGTTCCAGTGGCTGTACATTCTTGCCAGTATTTGGGTTTTGCAAGTCTTTTTAATTTTAGCCATTCTAGCTAGTACATAATATAGGTATTTATTTTAAAATAGCATTTTTAAAGTCTCCAAAAACACCATTGACAGATAGTAATAGAATAATTTGGTAAATTATAGCTGGTTGAATAATATAATCCTAAAAATGACAATCAAAGTATCCCATACCTTTAATTCTCTTAGTGCAGTTACTAGCTGATGACCTTGGGTGAGTTAACCAACCTTCCTGTGTCACCGTTTCTTTCTTTTTAACGTAGTTTAATAACAAATCTACAAGTGGTCTAATGACAGACCTACCTACCTACTTATCTACCATTTAAAGATACCCATAAAACTTTGAGAAGGCTTCCTGGAACATATCATGCACTCAATATGTCTTAAATATCACTACTACAATATGACATTTGTCCTTTTGGTAACAAAGACTGTGAGTGGGCCAAGAATTGAGGGCCAGCCCTTAAGAGCAAGAAATCCAAAGTCAATCTGCAGGGAGAGAGAAAAAAAATACCTGATGAAGTTATTTTTAGTACACGGATAAGAAGGAAAAGTTTCAGAAGGTGAAGAGGTGGACAGAGCGGGGAATGCCAGCTGAGCCCACACTACAGACAGAGCTGAAGCAAAGAGAATCTATTTGAAAGCACACAGGGACCAGGCACAATCCAACATCTGATGAGAGTGGACATGTGTGCAAAGTGGACTCCAGTTCTGATGAATGTTTGAGAAGCTCAGTTAGCTTCTCAGAGACCCAGTTAGTGGACGTCTTCCAAAAGCAGAGCAGGGTTCCTTAACATCAGACAGTTGGTAGTCATTGCCCTGGAAACATTCATTTTTACACCACGTCAGAATTTCAGAAGACTTTTTTCTTGGTCTTATATTGGTCACACTTTTTTTTTATTATTGCTTGGAGGAATGTTAATCAAATTTCTAAATCAGATAAGAGAATTAAGACGTTTGAAATCAGAATTTAAATTCTAACTATTTGAACGGATTGGAACTTGCACCGCAATCTAACAGGGATAAACAAAAATTAAAAAAAAAAAAAAAAAGTAAGCAAACAAAACCCCACTGTATTTAAATGGCCTCGCTGCATTTAAAAAATAAATGAGGAGAGAAAAAATGGAAGAGTATAGCCTCATGACCCTAACTATCGAAAAATAAGATCCTAAATTGCTTTATAGAATTATATAATTCATAGTATAACATAGTTATCTTAAGTTGGAGCGCCATGGGAAGAAGAGAGTCTCACATGGGAGGTCACAAAAACAAATAGAATTTCATACTCACAGGTCCCCGAGAGGAAACTATAGCACACCGCGGTGCAGGGCCACCAGAGGATTGCACCCGGGGTCAAGGCAACAGCAAGCTGGAAAACAGGCTGCGGTGGCTAGGTTCTGGACATTGAAGTCTTATTGTTCAGTTTAAAGGTTTCTAGAGTATTAGTTAAAGGTTTCTAGAGTATTAGTTAAGAGTCCCTGGGTGGTGCAAATGGCTAAGCGTTCAATTACTAACCGAAAGGTTGGCAGTTCATACCCATCCAGAGGTGCCTTGGAAGAAAGTCCTGGCAATCTGATTCCAAAAGATCACAGCCTTGAAAACCCTATGGAACACAGTTGTACTCTGACACACATGGGGTCACCGTGAGTCAGAAGCGACTCCACAACAACTGGTACTGGCTGGTAGGGCATTATTATGGGAATCATATGGACATGGCCAGGAGGGCAAGGAGTAATTACAGCTGTTAAGAGACTGGGTTACAAATTAGAATGGGGTCTTTACTAAGGGAAACTATATGGTTTTCATTGGCATTGGCTGGAAGGTCAGAGTCCATCACTGTTGAGAGACTGTGTAACGAGACAGGAACGGCCATGTCAGAAACTGGGGGGAAGGGCAGCTAGGAGAATGAACGGATGCCAGGCAGCAAACGATGTAAGCCACAGACTGGTCTTACGACAACAGTGCTGTGCTCATATGTCGTAACTCTATTTTAAGAAAGATCTTGAAACAAACACACAAAAAGATATTCAGAAGAGGAGAACTAAAATGTGACTTACTGTTATCTGAAGAACAGTTAATAAGATAGAGTAGGAGATTGTGGCATTGAGGTGCGAAGTTGGGCTTAGAAGAGAAAGAAACAAGTAATAGTAATAACCAAATTGAAGGACCCGTCCTGTGGGAGGCATGTTTGATTTCCTTTGGGCTAAAGAGTATGACTAGAATCAAAGTATGTACATTACAGGGAAGGAGATCTTAGCTACAAGTGGCAGAGCTTGAATGTCCTCGTCCTTCTCTCCTAAGGTCTTATTTATACTTCCTTCAGGGCACTTGTCAAACTCTGTTGTGTTATGCACTTTCCTGTGTTTCGTTCTGAATGTGAGCTCCATGAGGAACAAGACTGTGCTTTGTTCTCTTGTTATTCCTTCACAGTTGCATAGTGCCTGGTACTCATGCTTGATGGATGGATGTTAACCCCAGTTGGATGGATTATTTAGTTCAAGGAGGCATCCGAAGCATGCCTGTGCATTTACAGGAAGAATGTCCCCAGGTCTTCTGGTCACGGGGATGGCTCAGGACTAGGCAGCGATTTGTTCTGTCGTGCATGGGGTCACCATGAGTCAGGGGCCAGGTTGGCAGCTAACAACGACAACAACCCCTAGTTCCTGACAGTCATCACACAGCTCTGAAGGCAAACAGTGTAGATAGACGGGTTTTTTTTTTTCCTTATTAGTCTGGAGTTTGTTCCAGAAGCTATCTAAAGGCAAGTCTCTAAGTCAATTCTATGAAGAATCAATGAATCATAAGTGATGAGGCTGTTTTATTTTGTATTCTTCATGTGCCGATACATTTTCATGGATTTATTAGGAGGAAAAATTGTTTTTAAATAAGAACATTAGTACTTCCTTCAGTAAGAACAGACTATGACTAACTTGGCACCCAAAGTAATTAATATCCTGGAAGAGATATCAAATTTTGCTTGGTTGTGAATCACTCGTTTTGTTTTTTCTAGAATGTCAGTTTCTGCTTATTTTTTTTTCTGTTTTTGAAAATGATATGTCAGTATCAAAAGAATCATACCTCAAGTTTAAAGCTCTTTCAATACTGAATGTGATTCATTATTTTAACTCTTTTTTTTTAATGATTTAAAACTATGATATTCATTCTCATTACTTAAAAACACCTTCGTGTATAACAATGGAAAGATATTAAATGAGGCTATCCATGATCACCTCTAACACTAGCAGGAGAAATATTTTTCAGTATGACACTTGGTATGTAAGATGGGAAAAGCTGGTAATTATGTGAGTCAGTGATAGAAAGAATCCCTAGCTTCTCTTTAATTATAATTGATTTCTTTTCATCATTATTATTTTTTAATGCCCATTTTCTGAAAGATTGTGTAAATGATTTTACATATATTGAAAACCGTCTATTGATTTTCATTGGCATAATTTCAGATTACAAGTATATTCTTTATATTTTATTTTATAAAAATGCAGTTTCTTGTGTTAGTTTTCCCTTAGAGCTTTGGGTCACTCTCTTAAATATCTAAATTTTAAACAAAGACGTCTTTCTGGATATAGTGATCAAGTAATTTAAAACCCTAACACTTATTTTTCATGCTCAGACTAAGAAAAATATGTGCACAAATGCAAACAATATCATTTTAAGTTCAAATAAGAAAAACACAAACGATAAAATAAAAGTGTCTCATGCCGTAAATAGAGATTATATTATTAAAATGGAATAAGACCACACTGTACAAGTATTTCAGGAGAGGAATCTGGGGTCCAGGCTGTCTAGCTAGCAACAGATGGAAAATTTATACTCACTTCCACTGGGGCATAACTTTTCTCTACTGTGCCTTTTGCAAAATATAAACATGTACTCACCGTAACTCAAAGGCTTTTTCCTCAGAATGCCTAGCATGCATTTTAAGTTCCTCTCTTTTTGGGACAATCTTGGGTATGTTATTCTTGGGGATTTATTGTGCCCAATTTCCTGTGATGTCTGATGCTAAACTCTACAGTGCATAAACGATCTTTGTAACTCAATGGTAGAATTCTCTTCTTCCATGTGGGAAACCCAGATTTGGTTCTCGCCCAATGCACCTCAGGGGCAGACACCACCCATCTGTCAGTGGAGGCTTGTGTGTTGCTATGATGCTGAACAGGTTTCAGTGGAGCTTTCAGACTAAGATGGACTAGGAAGAAAGGTCTGGGGATCCATGTCCAAAAGTCAGCCATTGAAAACATTATGGATCACAACAGTCCGCAACAGATCATAGGGATGGTGCAGAGCCCAGCAACATTTTGTTCTGTTGTGCATGGGACCCCATGAATTGGAGCCCAACTCAACAACAGTTAACAACCACAAAAAACTCAAAGACAGGGACCACACATGTCCCCAGCTTGCCTGGTTTATGCTTCATGGTCAAGCATAATGATCACAGTTCCATTTCACTCCTAAATGTGTCTCAGTTGAATGAAAAATCCATGGTCACTTTACTCATAGATCACCAATTAAATTCTAATTAGCCCAGTACCAACCATAACCTGAGAATTGGAGCCTTCCTCCTCAAGGGTAGTCCTTGGACTAACATCACTTTTATTTGCCGAGAGCTTGTTAGAATTTCAAATTCTAATCAGACTTACTGAGTCAGCATCTGCAATTTAGCAAGCTCTCCAATAAATAAACTTAAGTTTAAGAAGCACTACCCTAGAAAAACAGATTGACTTGGTGTTTGCTTGAGGACAATTAGTTCTTCGGAAAATAGTAAAAACGCTCACAAAATACCAAACAAAATAAAGAAAGTTGAGGAAAATAAGGACAAAACAATCAATCTTTTGTTCTACTCTCATTTGCAATTACATTGTTTTCTTCATTTGCAATTATATTATTAATTTACATGGCATAAAAAAATAAGACCTCTGTCTTTATACTTTTTTTTAAAAAACAAAACAAAACCCATTGCCGTCGAGTCCCTTCTGACTCATAGCAACCCTATAGGACACGGTAGAACTGTCCCATAGGGTTTCCAAGGAGCGCCGGGTGGATTCGAACCACCAACGTTTTGGTTAGCAGCCACAACTCTTAAGCACTACTGCACCAGGGTTTCCTTTATGGCTTTAGGATTTTAAAATTTTTTTTCAATTTTTAATTGTTTAATATGGCATGTATCAGAAATGTACCTAAAATCTATTCATATAGTTTATGTACATATGTGTATACATAGTTTTCACAGATAATTATGAAACTAACACCTGTATTACCTACTCTGGGCAAAGACAAGATAATTAGCATCCATGGTGTTCCCCATATTCCCTCCAACCCACTCTCTCCCCTAGATATGGTTGCTATCCTGAATTTACCATCATAAATTTCTGGCTCTTCATTACAGTTCTAACAAAGTTGTATGGATTCCTAAATTATATAATTTAATTTGACTGCTTTCAAGCTTCATATGAATGAAATAGAATTGAATATATGTATAATTTTGTGTTTTTCTTTCATTCAATATTGTGTTTGTGAGATAATACTTGGTGTTATAGGCGGTCAGATGCGTTTATTTCATTGCAATACAATTTTCTATTATATGAATGCACAACAGTTTATTAATTGATTCTACTATTTATGGATTTGTGGTTTCGCTTTTTTGTCAGTTCTTGTGTCCTAAAACAATGCTGCCAAATACATTCCTATACAGGCATCAAGGTGCAAATACGGAAAAAACTTTTTCTAAGATACATATACCCTGGAAGTAAATTGCTAGTTTATAAGATATGTATATCTTTAGCTTTACTAAATAACGCCAAGGTATTACTCACAGTGTTTATATGAATTTATACTCCAAAGATCAGTGTATTTGTGTTCTTCGGTCAATTCACATACTTGCCAAACTTGCTGATTGTCAGACTTTTACATTTTGGCCCATCTAACAAATGTGTTTTTAATTCTATTATCCCTGAATAATTAACATGGGTTAACATTTTCTTGTGGATTTTGAACATTGGAGTAATTTCCTTTGTAAAATATTCAAGTTAGTTCATTGCGCTTGTCACTTCACTCTCTTCTTGGTATGTGGTCACGATCAGAAGTCCTTCATTTTAATGTTGTTGGATTTACCAACTGTTTTCTTTAGAGCTAGTACTTTTCTATGTTGTTTAAAAAATCCTCCCTTATTTTAAAATCACAAATGCATTTCCTATACTTTAATTTTTATAACATATTTATAGTTTTGCTGTCTACATTTAAGTATTCAAAGCACCAAGAATTATTTTTTATATGGTGTGATGTGTGGATCTTCAATTATTTTATCATAATTTGTTTGTTCTATCTATGTCAGCTTCTCATATATCAGTTATCCAAATATGAGTGAATATGTTCTGGGACACCATTCCATTTCATTGCTAGATATTTGTCTATCCTGTTGCCAATGCCAAACTTTTTTAATCAATATAAAAATTTAAAAAATGTGTAGATACCTGGTTGAGCAAGGTCTTCCATTTTGCTCCTCTTTAATAGTATCTTGGTCTTTGTATTTCCATATACATTTTCAAATCAACTTTTCAAGTGCCAGAGAAATAAATCTGTTGATATTCTAATTTGGATTGCCTTGAAAATATACATCAATCATTTTCCTCCTATAGGTGCTGTTGAGTATTTTTATTTAGTGCAGTCACGTTCAGCATGCAGAGTTAGGAAAAACAGGCATTGCATATTGCATATATACATGCACATACTTGTATATATACATACACAGTACATATATAAATGGTGGTGCCATGGTGCCATGGTCTTGTAACTCTCACCCAAGTGATTGGGCGGGACTGTGTGATAGGTAATCCTGGCCCACCAAAGGGATTGGTCAGTTTTGCCATCCCGTTGGGCTTAAACTGAGCTATCCCAAGGGCAGGAGAGAGAAGGTCCCACCACCACCAAGGAAGAAGAGCCAGGAGCCAGCACATCCTTTGGACCCAGGATCCCTGTGCTGAGAAGCTCCTGGAAGCAGGAGACCGAGAGACAGAGCGAGCTGTAACCCTGAAGATGGTGAGAAGTGGTGGCAGCAATGTGAAAAGACACATGTACGCCAAAGTTCACTGCAGCACTATTCACAATAGCTAAAAGTTAGAAACAACTAAAATGCCATCAACAGATGAATGTATATACAAAATGTGTCTATACACACAATGGAATATTACTCAGCCATAAGACGCGTGAAGTCCTGATGCAAGCCACACGTGGATCAACCTAGAGGACATTATGCTGAATGAAATAAGTCAGACATAAAAGGACGGTGTATGAACTCACTTATATGAAATAAAGAAACATAAAGAAACCAAAAGTAATTAGTGATTACCAGGGGTGGGAGGGAGGGGGAAAGAGTGTTTTTGCTTAGGGTGCATTGAATGTATGTTAATGGTGGTGGGATACTTTGAAAAAAGATAGCAAATATGGTTGTACAACTTGAGTGTAATCAATGTCACTGAATTGTACACGTAGAAGTTGTTGAATTGCCATATTTAGTTGATTATATTTTCACCACAATAAAAAAATGTGGCAATTATAAACACCAGAAGAGAATAAACTTTTGAAAAAGGAAGGACCCATAGACTATATCTAACTGTAAATACTTTATGCATAATATATACACTGAGTATCATAATATTGAGTAGCATAATATTGAGAGAGAAGGGAGGCTTGTGTGGAGGAGACAAGTAGAATAAAAGTGATAAATCTTTATCTCATTGATTAGAATTAATGGATCAGTGGATATTTAAAATAGAAAATTAGGAAATAAGAGTCTAAATATACTGTTTAGAACTATGGAGCTAAATTCAGGAAGAAATAGAAGCATAGAAAGACATGTGGGAGGATTGAGAATGGAATTTGGAACAGCTGATACCCATCATAAGGTATTCAATTTGATTTTAAACTTTGTAGTTTATTTTTTAACATATACAGATTGAAAGAAAGAAGGCAGGAAAGAAAGGAGGGAGAACAGAGAGGAAAGAAGGAGCAAAGAGAGGGGGAGGGAGGGATAGAGGGGAAGGAAGAAGGGAAGAGAGGCAGAAAGCAGGAAGGAAGAATAAGAAAATAAAAGCAAAGTGAATGTATTTTGCATGTTCAAGGGGCTGCAAGTTTCCTGTGGATGGATTATGGTACACCAGTCAAGGTCGTCTCACAAAGGGGAGTTGAGTGTGAGTTTGGAATATGTCAGGAAGGGCTAGCTTGGTGTATTATGCCGTGTTTTGACCTTATCTTAAGGGGGATTGAAAATTATTGAAAAGTTTCAATTTAAGCACAATTTTATGTGCATTTTAAAAGGTCACTGTGTGGTGCCACCAGAGGAGGTCTGGTTATGTCCGTCACTTTCTAAGGGTCTTCTTACTCTGACGGCCCTTGGACCCTGGCTTTCCCCAGCTCAGCCCACCCATTTGGCGTCACTCTGGCGCAGCTTCTCTCCGTGTTTCCCGCAGACACACCGGAGCTGACCTTGCTATCCTGCCACAGACACTGAGAAAACCCTGAGTCTGTCTAATTCAGAGGCTCAGCACTTACTCTGCAAAGGTCCAGATGACAAATATTTTAGGCTTTGTGGGTCACATATAGCCTTCTTCACATACAATTTATTTATTTATTTTTTCACAATCCTTTAAACCCATTCTTAGTTGCCTGGCCATACCAAACCAACCAACCAAGAAGTCATACGCAGCACTTGGCTCCTGAGCACTACTTTGCCAACCCTTGGTCTAATTCATACTCCACTACAGACTTCTAAACAAGTCTAATGGTTACATAGTCTGTGGTGTTGATAAATACATCTTACTCTCTGTCATCCTTATGTCACATTGCCCTTTAGAGATCTTCACCATCGCCCCGTCATTCATCCAGATAAAGCACGGAAGCATTTCATTAACATATTTTCCTTTCCCCGTGATTACTATCACGCTATGCCTTTTCCCAAGGCAGCTGTGGTTCAGTGGTAGAATTCTCACCTTCCACACAGGAGGCCTGAGTTCAACTTACAGCCAATGTACCTCATGTGCAGCCACCATGTGTCTGTCAGTGGAGATCTGTGTATTGCTATGATGCTGAACAGGATTTAGTGAAGCTTCCGGACTAAGACATGCAGGAAGAAAGGCCTGGCAACCTACTTCAGAAAATCATTCAATGGATCATAGCGGTCAGATCTGCAACTGATCATGGGGATAGCTCAGGACCAGGCAATGCTTCATTCTTTTGTGCACGGGGTCCCCATGAGTCGGGTGTTGACTCCACCACAGCTAACAACAACATGCCTTGTCCCAGTGGTTCCCCAAAACAGTTCATGTACTATAAGCCATGAGCATGGAATCGCTTGGAGCCCTTATCACCTAGACATAGATAAGGGAATTTCAAGCCCCAGAAGTGGATTTTTAAGAAGCTCTCTCGGCAATTCTAATGTACCTTCTGTTTTGAAAGTACTGTGTTCAGTCCACGCATTCACGTGGGCAGCAGCTCGCTGCAGCACAACCCTCTTCCCTGCAGGCTTCCCTGCCATGGCTCCACTCCAGGAACAGCTCCTCTGGGCATGCACACAAGGCCTCCCTAACATAATTCTGCCCCCTTAGTACGCAGGAAGCTATAAATACGCTAAATCGTATCTGATCTCACCATCTGACTCTCTTTTTTATGTGCACGTTATCGTGGTTTTAACATAAAGGGAGTTTCAGGCTCATGCGCAGAAATAAGCCCGGTTGCAAGTTATTCTGTGATTACAGCTGGCTTCTACCCAAGTATGGAAGTAAACCTGCTTTAAAATAACAGTGTACAAAGAAATCTTTTAATCTCATAAACATACGATTTTCAAGGATTAACCAAGCTCACAATTAAGAAGAGGGACTCTGCAAAGCCATCGGTGAAGGGAGAAGTGTGATGCACAGGGGTCGGAGCAGGAGCTGACAGGCATGGCAGCCTTGCAGGGCCATCAGACCACCATGAGAACAGGGGTGTGAAGAGCCGCGTCCTCACATAGCTCAGAACTAAAGTCTGCAACCCCAGTGAGAGGCGACTAGCAAGCTCCACTCACTTGTTCAGGAAATCACAAGAAATTTGCTTCCCCCTAACCCTAAACCTGGAGCCCTGGTTGCACAGTGGTTAATGCAATCAGCTACTAACCAAAAGGTCAGCAGTTCGAATCCACCAGCCACTCCTTGGAAACGCTATGGGGAAGTTCTACTCTGGGCTATAGGGTCTCTATGAGGTGGAATCGACTCAACAGCAATAGGTTTGATTTGGTTGTTTTTTAACTCTAACCCTAACTGGGGAGGGCAGTGGTGGCTCCGTGGAAGAATTCCCACCATCCATGCAAGAGACCTGGGTTCCATTCCCAGCCAGTACACTTCATGCACAGACACCAGTCATCTGTCAGTGGAGGCTTACAAGTTGCTATGATGCTGAACGGGTTTCAATGGGGCTTCCAGACTAAGATGGACTAGGAAGAAAGACCTGGCAATCTACATGCAAACGTCAACCAATGAAACCCTTATGGATCACAACAGTCCAAGCCCCAGCCAACAATAAGGGTGGTGCTGTGGGGTTGGTGCAGGACCTGCAGAATTTTGTTCCATTGTGCATGGGGTCCCCATGAGTTGGAGGCCACTCTATGGCAGCTAATAACTACAACCCTTTATGAAAGACTTTTTTTTCTTATGAGAAACGTGACTCTTAATCTATTTGAGGCCAGAATTTACACTAGCTGCATAAGGCAGAAAAAACCAAGCTAAGAAATTAATATAAACATTAGCCAAGTGCTAGAGCTTCTGACAGAAGCAAAGAGAAAAAAAAAATGCTCGGAAAAAAATTTCAACAACTCGGGCTGCATAGATACTCCACAAGGGAAGAAAAGACCTATGCCAGAAATCTTACAAATAAGTGAGAAATCAATCCATCATTAAAAAGGAGCAATAGTTATTTAAAAGAAAAATGTGTTCCCCAAGAGCTTAAGATTTTAAAACTTCAATATGAAGGAGATAATAATATAATTATGTTTAAAATAATTGCAGGGATACTTACAATCCTCTAAGTAGATAATAAAGCAATGTGAAAAAATAAACAGATAAGAAACATACAGAACTTCTAGAATTATAAATAGAAGATGACAGATAGACCAATAGACAGAAACAAAGAAAGAGGGAAGAAAGGAAGAAATTGGGTAGTCATTGGAAAATTATCCAAAATGCAGCGCAAAAAGATAAGGAGATACAAAAGAACAGTGTCCAACTTCTATATAAAAGGAGTTTCAGTGAAAAAGAACAGAGAAAATGGAAAGGAAGCAATATCTGAACTTCTTTTCAGAATTGGGGAAAGACAAAATTTTACAATTTTAAAAGCACATCAAGTCCTGAGCAGGATGAAAATAAGTGAATAAAACTGTGATTAATGACATTATATTAAAGCTGTAGAACACTAAAGACAAATCAAGAAGTCCTAGATGCACCGAGAAAGAAATGAGAGATTACTTACTAAACAACAAAAATTAGACGGAGGGAATATTTCTTAACAGCAACAGTTGAGGGCAGATAACCAGAGAATAATATTTTTAATGTTGTGGGAAAAAGTAATTTATCATTTTAAGATGAGAGCGAAATGCAGATAATCTCTACAAATGGAGCCGAGATTTAAAAACAAAAACAAACGAAAACCCCTATGTTTCATTTGACTGTGGATCATAACAAATTATGGGTAACATTGCAAAGAAACGGGATTCTAGAACACTGAATTGTGCTCGTGAGGAAACTGTACGTAGATCAAGAGGCAGTTGTTTGGCATAGCAAGGGGATACTGCATGGTTTAAAGTCAGGAAAGGCATGCGTCAGGGTCGCATCCTTTGACCATACCTATTCAATCCGTGTGCTGAGCAAGTAATCTGAGAAGCCAGACCATATGAAGAACAGGGCATCAGGATTGGAGGAAGACTCATTAGCAACCTGCATTATGCAGATGATACCATCTTGCCTGCTCAAAATGAAGAAGACTTGAAGAATTTATTGATGAAGATCAAAGACCACAGCCTTCAGCATGGATTACACCTCAACATGAAGAAAACAAAAATCCTCACAACTGGACCAATAAGCAACATCAGATAAATGGAGAAAAGATTGAAGTTGTCAAGAATTTCAGTTTACTTGGATCCACAATCAATACCCATGTAAGCAGCAGTCAAGAAATCAAGACGCATTGCATTGGTCAGATCTGCTGCAAAAGACCTCTTTAAATTGTTGAAAAGCAAAGATGTCACCTTGAAGACTAAGGTGTGCCTGACCCAAGCCATGGTATTTTCAGTCTCATCATATGCATGCAAAAGCTGGACAATGAATAAGGAAGACAGAAGAAGAATTGACACCTTTGAATTGCGGTGTTGGCAAAGAATATTGAATATACCGTGGACTGCCAAAAGAACGAACAAATCTGTCTTGGAAGAAGTACAACCAGAATGCTCCTTAGAAGCAAGGATGGCAAGACTACTTCTTAACATACTTTGGACATGTTGTCAGGAGGGATCAGTCCCTGGAGAAGGACATCATGCTTGGTAAAGTACAGGGTCAGTGAAAAGGAGGAAGACCCTCAAAGAGATGGATTAACACGGTGGCTGCAACAATGGGCTCAAGCATGACAAGGATTGTGAGCATGGCGCAGGACCGGGCAGTGTTTTGTTCTGTGGTGCATAGGGTCGCTGTAAATTGGAACTGACTCAATGGCACCTAACAACAACATGTATCATTCCATGAAAGAGCTACCAACTATGTACTTAAGAACAAAGGAAGTTGAACCCCAAAAGCAATAAGATGCAAGAAACAAGAGTGAAAAATTATATATAGATGTGTGTTTATACACATTTATGTAGAGAAATAGAACATATCTATATAAATCTAAATAAGCATTGATTATAAAAACCAATAACATAAATAATACTGACTAACTTGAAGAGTGTTTAGAATTGCCCAATGCTACAAAATAGTAACTTAAAAGATTGTACGGCAATTTTGAGCCTTAGCTACTGGGATGATATTCAAAATATTTAATAGCAAGTTTGGGATTTTAAATTAATTTGGAACAGAAATACAACTTGAAACATATATACATTCCTTTCCTTTTTCTAAAATAAACTCTATATTATTTAAATCTGCTTACCAAGTAATATAATTGATAGTGCAAATCATCCATACTTCTAACAATTTCCAAATCATTTCTTGAGTTTTAGAAATTGTTGGTAGGCTATTTTGTTTGAAGAAAATTTTACTTGCTGAATATTGTTTTTATTTGTGCTATGCTTTATTTTAAGGAACAAACTCAATTTTTAAAAAAACAATTCCCCAGATTAAATTGATAGTTATTACATGATAAATAGTTTCAAGGAGAAAATGTCTCTTAACATCAGTGATATGTTCATGGTGTTGTCTTCCCTCTATTTTGAAACTGTAAACTACAAAAATATTTAAAAAGTAGTCCTTACGATATCGTCTGAGATCTTTATATAATCAACATCTCCACTTTTCACCAAGTCATGGGAACCTTGGATTGGACTCTTACTCATTTCTTCAGGCCAGAGGAAACTTGCCATAACTGGATAATTAAGGACACTGGCTTGGTTGCCGAATCTCTACCACCAAAGTGTTAAATGACCTGCTGTAGTTTCAGTTTCTTCATTTTTAAAATGATGACGATAAAAATTGTATCATTCTAACAAATTATTATGCATTTAGAATTTCGGCTAGCACTGGGTAGGTGCTATATATGCATTAGGTCTATTGCATTAATAGAAATGAGGTTACTATCCATGGGAGAGTATTTCATGGATTTTCATGAACCTGTGCAATTAAACGGAGGTGAAATTCAGCAGTAAGCACATCCTCCAACTCCATGGCCCCAAACCAGCCTCAAGGTCTCCTTCAGTACCTGTGGGCTTCCTCCTGCTTCTGGAGTGCTCCCTATGTTGATGGAGACCACAGTGCCTGGTCATGGGCTCTCCTGCTCCCTCCCAGAACCCCCCAGAACCAAACTGAGGGGAGAAGGCAGATGGGCATTTGTTCCCCCGGGGTGTCAGTTGTGTTGCTGGGGTGCCTTGTCCCTGTCTTGGACCAGGCTCGCTCTGGCTACATCGATATTTGGGGATTATGGCCAGTGCGCAGTAGCACCGGTAAGAGAGCTGGTGTCAGGGCAACCCCTGTGGTGCCCACCTGTGCTGAAAGGACCACAAATGGCGATGCCTAGGAGATGAGAATTGGGGGTGCTGACAGCCAGAGGCACTGTCCCATCAGGATGGACTGGCCTTGGAAGAGGACAGGTCTGAAAGCAAGGCCATGGTGAGCCAGAAGGACTATTGTGGCCCTTATATATATACTTACCAGATTCTTCCATATTTTGAACTAAGTGGATAAGAGGTAATAAAAGCTCTATAGTCACAAAACATGACTGTTATCAGTCAGGTTCCCCAGAGAAACAAGACCAACGTGTGTGTGTGTGTGTGTGTGTGTGTGTGTGTGTGTGTGTGTGTGTGTGTGTGTGTGTGTGTGTGTGGAGAGGGAGAGAGATTTAAAGGAATTGGCTAGCATGATTGTGGGGCTGGCAAGTCTGAACTGCGCAGGGTGGCCAGCAGGCTGGAGACAGCAAGAGTCGGTGTGTCAACCTTGAGTGTGAAACCTGTAGAGAAAGCGGTGGGAGACTGGAGACTCAGGCAGGATTTCTGCTTCAGTCTTGAAGCAAAATGCCTTTTTCTTCTGGAAACCTCGGTTTTTGCTCTTAAGACCTTCAACTGACTGGATAAGGCAAACCCACATAATCGAGAATAATCTCCTTCACTTGAACCAACTGATGCAGTATCAAAAAGATCAGAATTAAAGAAAATAACCCATGATGAACAGACAAATCTGACATTTAATTCCAATTTCACTTATGAATATAGTTTCAAATTTCTTAAACACAATACTAGTAAATTGACATCAGTAAAAATGTGTGTGCTTGAGTGTAATGTATTATGATCACATATGGTTTTCTCCAGAAATACAAAGATGCAAAGATCACCTGACTTTTTCAAATGTATTAACATAATTCACTATATTAACAGAGCAATAGAGAACAATTCATTCTTTGTAGATGATTTAATCAACTTCAAAGAATACAAGAAAATCTTAAAGTTATTATAACAATAAAATTTAGCATATATGCATTATAAGTGCATACAAAAAATTTCTATTATAAATAGTATTTTATGCACACATTTTATAGCTAACAAATATGTGCTATAAGTTATGATAACATGCTGTAAATATTTAGATGTATTCATTTCTTAAAACCAAATACTTAAAGTGTTCTTACACTTCCGTAAAAACTTAGAGTTACACAGTTCCATCATATATGACTGTAAAATATATATAGGATGTGGAAAAAATAAACCAAGAATTTATTTTTAAAATTATCTGTAGACAAGATATTATGAGTTGGGAAGAACAGAATAACCGACCTAGCAGATTGCCAAGTTAATGTCAAATGAATCAGGAAGGAAAAGGAAGAGCTTTGTAAGCAGCTGGTAAATTTTATGCTAACCAGAGAAAAAAATATACTCCAGAGATTATTCCTATCCAGCTAGGTTAATTTACTATTTTCAGAGCTATGTAGCTGTGATGGTTAAGGTCTGTGTCAGTTTGGCCGGGCCATGATTCTCAGTGGTTTGGCAGTTATGTAATGATGTAGTCATCCTCCATGATGTGATCTGATGTGATCAGCAAATTACAGGGAGTTTCCTCAGGGGTGTGGCCTGCATCCAATATATATAGATGTTTTAGCAAATCTCACTTGCTCGCTCTGGATCCTGCAACTAGCTTATCATCATCTGACCTCTGGTTCTTGGGATGTGAGCCAGTAGCCTGCTGTCTGACCTGCTGATTTTGGGTTTGTCAGCCCCTGCAGCTATGTGAATCAGAAGAAGTCCCCAGCCTGACACCTGACCCACAGACTTGGGACTTGCCACCCTCTACAACCATGTGAGACACTTCTTTGAGATAAACCTCTCTCCCCTGTGTACAAACTTCACTGATTTTGCTTCTCAAGAGAACACAGCCTAAGACAGTAGCCATAAAATGTATAATCTTAATCTCATATTTTTTCTGTTTTGTTTCTTTAAATTTTTTAAGTGACTTAAGTGTTATCTGATAGATTCAGATTTTGATGGCTTTAGGACTTCCTTCATGTTACAAGCCAACACAAAGAAATCTAGAAATTTAGCTAGATTTAAATTAAAACAAGGGGCATCTAAAAACTCTTACACATTAAAAAGTCAGAAAACAAAATAATTGATAGCAAAACTAGAGAAAATCCTTTGCATTCAATATTTGCAGTGGGAGGATGGGTTTCTATAAGCAGTTATATAAGACTGGAGGTGGGGCGCTAGTGAATGACCCTTGCTTTCAACATTATTATTTCTACAAAAAGTGGAAACGGCACTGAGGAGCGACTATGTCCTGTGCAGCTTCACCTTCAGATTCTACCTACCATGTCTCCATTCTTCCTCTGCAAAAACTCAGTCATCATGTGTCCACCAGAGATTGACCCCAAATCCCCATGTATTCTACGGTAGAGAGGTCTGATGTCACAAAAGAAGTATATTATCCTGACGGGTCTATCTGTCATCATTTTCATTTCATATATGAAAACCATTCAGACACCCCAATAGGAAAAAGTGATGTGATCAAATTTGAACAAAAGAGAAACAAAATTGTTTGTTTTCTATGATGTTTTTTGTTTGTGCGTTTGTTTTCGTTTTCGTTTTCATGTGGCTAAAATACAGGTAGCAAAACATCTGTCATTTCAACATTCTTCACGTGTACAATTTAGTGACATTATTTTTTTTCTTCCTATTGTCATCATTATCCTGTTCCAGATTTTTCCATCACTGCTAACAGAAGCTTGGTGTCCCATAAGCAGTGAGCCCTCTTTCCCCTCCTTCCTGCTCCCGCTTGGTGATCACTAATAAACTTAGGTCTGCACACACTTGCTTATTTTAGATCTTTCAGATAAGTGGAATTATACAATATTCATCCTTTTGTGTCTGAATTATTTCACTCAGCATGATGTTTTCAAGGTTCATCTGTGGTATAGCACGTATCAGAACTTCATTTCCCTTTATGGCTGAGCAATATTCCATTGAATGTATGCATCACATTTTGTTTATCTATTCATCTGTTGATGGACATTTAGGTTGTTTCCACCTTTTGGCTATTGTGAATAGTGCTGCAGTGATCATTGGTGTACATGTGTCTGTTTGAGTTGCTCCTTTCAATTCTTTTGAGTATGTACTTAGGAGTGGAATTACCGGGCCATATGATATGTGACATATTTACTCTTCGGCCAGGATAACATTGATACCTTTAGTTGACAGCAGGTCACCTACCTTATGTAATAGCTTCTTTGCTTTTCTAATACTGACTTGGAAGAATGACTTAGATACCCGGAGTTCTCACTTACTTGTGTCCCTGGGAATGTTGAAATAACATAGGCTGAGTATTCATTTCTTTGGCCCCCATGATCTTTTGTTTATAACTTTATTTTTGTTCTTTTTATTTAATATTGTTTTTCTGTTTAAAAATACATTTTTTTCTTACAATACTGTGTGCACACTGAAGTCAGGGAATATGTGGTATTCATATTCATGCTTCCTAAAATAGGTTTGTTTCTAATACATTTTAAATAGTCAACCAATACTTGCTGAATTAAAAAAAAAAAAGGAAAAATAATGTAGTAGTTAAAGAATGAATGAAATATTCTTCTGTAAATTAAACGAAATTCATTACCAGTTTTTGCAGCTTAGCTTGACTATTAGCTATTAATGGAGTAGAACATAGAGCAATGGGAGGTGAGGCGGTAAACTTTGATGGAGGAGAGAGAGGGGGTGAAACAATAGTGTCGTACTGGGAGCCAATAACAGGAATACAGAAATGGAATTGACAGTTGCTAAGAAAAAGTTAATTTTATGTCAGTTTTAACTAAGGTCTAGCCTGTTGGTTTCTGGGGGAAAAAGTACTTGAAGGGTAACTCCTACTGTGCTTTAGCCTCCAAGGAGTTAATTTCAAAGGAAAGATATTAATTAACACATACTACTTGTAATATGGGAACCCTGGCTGCATAGTGGTTAAGAGTTATGGCTGCTAACTCTATGGGGCAGTTCTACTCTGTCCTATAAAGTCACTATGAGTCAGAATCAGCTCGACGGCAACTGGTCAACCGGTTACTTCTAACACGGAGCCCTGGTGGCCCAGTGGTTAAGAGCTCCGTTGCTAACCAAAAGGTTGGCAATTCGAATCCACCCCCTGCTTCTTCTTCTTGGAAATCCTAGGGAGCAGTTGCACTCAGTCCTATAGGCTTGCTATGAGTTGGAAGCAACTCGATGGCAATTTGTTCGGTTTTTTGGTTTACGTCCAATATCAGTGAATCACTCAGTATTAATCGTATCTACAAAAAAAATCTGTTGTGTCTGAGTGGACTGTCACATTCATTTGATAGCAGCAATCGCTATTTTTATAAAAATAGCATTAAATAAGAGAATGACCAGTAAACGAAATCGAAAGGAAATGAAGCATTTTATGAACAGAAGACTGACTCAATGGTGAGCTAAATCCAATGAAGACAAAGTGGTTTTCCCAAAAGAAACCTGGTAAAATATTCTACTGTGGACTTTTCCTACATTTTCACATTTTATAGTGGGATTTAGCTTATAAGACACTAGTCCAGCACCAAATGGCCTCTGTTAACACTGAGAATTTTCTTGCTGTGACACGTGACTTTTCCAAGTATGTGACAATGAGGGCTTCTAATTGACTTCTTCACTTCTCTTTGCAATAAAATAATATCCTCCCTTTCCTTTAAAACCTGTCTCAAACTCTTGTCTTTTATGAGATCTTCTATATTCCCTCTGATTTTCTCATTCATGCGATAACTCTATTATCTCTTTAGCATTAAATTGTCCACTTCTGTATATCTGAATCATTTCATTATTTATGTTAGCTTTTCTTTTCTGGCTTTCCCATCAAATGATATGTTTACTCAAATTCAAGATATTAAAATAGAAGAGAACATTAATTATCAACATTATAACAAACTATCATTTCCCACCTCCCGGGCTGCATCCGTACCGACAGCGTCATAGATTCTGTCCTTCATTTTCTTTTCTTAATTTAAGCACTGACAGTTGTTGGGGCCCTGGTGGCACAGTGGAATTTTTAAAGTAATTAATTTAACAAATGCATACAAACAGAGAAAGACAAAATAAGAGGTATCTAGAATCTTCATGTCTATTTCCCACAAGAGTAGTTTCAGAGGAGAACTGGGGGTAAAAAAAAGTAAAAGGTGTTGGCAACCAGAATATCATTTTAGGTGTTGGTACAGGGTTGCTGAGTCGGAATCAACTCGACGGCAACGGGTATTGGTTTTCATCCTGGGAGCTTTACACGTAGGATCCCAACTAATCATTGCCACAATCCTGCTAACAAAGCATTACTCTTTACCTTTTATGTATGAAGAAGCTGTGACTACAAATTGCCAAGTGCATTAGACAGTCAGTTCGTAACTGGCAGACCCAGTGTTCTGTAGTTAGACTAAAGGCTCACATCCTATCAAAACGCCATGTACTTCTCAAAGAAAAATGTGTTCATGCGTATTGCCACTTAGAGAAATAAAAGTGGGACTTTTGGTAGAGATAGAATTAAAAATTAAGCCTTTTTTTAGAATTACAAACGTTAATTTAATTATGAATTTGAATTATAACTGTTAATTATAAATGTTACTTTCAGATTTTCTCACTATATGCCTAGTCAAAGATTTTAGAAATTTTAACTATTATTTGCTTTATCAGATATATACCAAATTCCTTCATCGATGCAATTTTTATTTTGTTTTGTTCCTGGTTTAATTTTTAATGGAAATTTATTTCATTTAAAAACAAATATTTTGAAGAGGATGTGGAGAAATTGGAACCCTTGTCCATCACTGGTGGGATAGTAAAATAACACAGCCACTATGGAAACAGTTGGGCAGTTCCTAAAACAAGCTAAACATGGAATTACCATATGGCCTAGTAATTCCATTTCTGTGCATATATGCATATACTCAAAAGAATGGAAAGCAGGGACTCAACCTGGCACATGCACACCAAATGTTCATTGCAGTATTATTCACAACAGCCAAAGGTGGAAACAATCCAAGTGCCCATGAACAGATGAATGGATAAACATAATTGGCATATATATATATGGAATATTATTCAGCCATAAATAGAAATGAAATTCTGATATGTGCTATGACATGGGTGACCCTTGAAGGCATTATACTGAGTGAAATAAGTCAGATACAAAAGGAAAAATATTGTATGCTCCCGCTTCTAAGAGATATCTAGAATAGGTAGATCCATTGAAACAAAAGAATATTAGTGGTTACTAGGGGCTGGGGAGAAGGGGAAATTGGCATTTAAAAATGCATACTATACACTTATGGTTTTTCCTAATGCATTAGGAATAATAACTAGAAATAAGTGAGAAAAAATGTTTTGCTATGTTTAAAATCATTTCTCCTTATTTAAGAAAAAGAATAAAAAGGCTTGATCTACTAAAAAAATATTGCTATAAACCTGCATTATAATTAATCACTATCTTTATAGACTGTCACAATTGTAGAATTTGGCTTAACTTCAGCTGTTTTTGTTTTTTCTTTGCAAACTACTGGGGAAAAATATAGAAAATCTAACAGAGTCAACTACACTTTCATATCTGCCACATAGGCCACCTTACAACTCTTTAAAAAGAGCTCTTCACTAAGATAGCATGACGGATAAACATCCCAGTTCTACATACAGAAGACAGATCTTAGAGCTAACACACGGCATTTGTTCTTTCCATAAATACTTATAATTATCTACATTTTAGAAAGAAAAATGCAAATTGATGCAATAACGCTTGGCTCTTAGGCAGATATTTTCAAAATGTGTTGTTACTCTATCATTTATTCAGGGCCATAAATAAACTTCAGTATTAACAAGAATAAATTAGACCAAGGTCTATGACCCAGGATCTAGACATCAAGTAAAACTGTGGCAAATCATAAACTGTAATAGTATATAAACACTTAATTGTTACACACACTGCATGTGAAATAAATGGAGAACATAACTGGTGTTTTCATTAGGTAAAACACTGGGGAAATTTGAGGCAATACTTTAGATAATTTTAATAGATTGCTAGAATTTCACAGCTGAAAAAGATTTGAGATTAGCTAACCAACATTCTGTTTCTTTGTTGCTATTGTTCGCACAGATGAAAACCTCCTTCTGGAGAGGTGTACGACTTTCCCAAGGTTACCAGACTTTTTTGGGAGGCATGAAACCTAACGGAAGTCAGATCTCTTTCTTTTTTATGTACTTTTGTTAGGTATTATAGTGCATTGAATAGTGGCCCCCAAACAGGTCCAAGTCCCAAGACCCAGTCCCTGTGAATGAGACCTTATCTGCAACAACAGTCTAAAATTAAGATATCAGCCTGGATTAGGGTGTTCCCTAAATCCGGTGACCAGTGCCCTATAAGAGACGGAAGGGGAGAAGACACAGAGACACACAGAAGCACAAAGAGAAGAAGGCCACGTGAAGATCCGTGTGAAGATAAAGGCAGAGACTGGAGCGATGTTGCCTCAAGCAAAGGAAAGCACAGAGCTACTAGAAGCTGGAAGAGGCAGGGAAGGATTCTCCCCCAGAGCCTTTGGAGGGAGCACAGTCCTGAAACCTTGATTTCTGGTGTCCACAACCATGAGAGAACAAATTTCTATTTTTGTTAATGGTCTTTTTTTTTTTCTTGTAGTTAAATGAAGTTTACGTTTCAAGTTAGTCTCCCGTACAAAATTTTATACATACATTGTTATGTGACCTTAATTGCTCGCCCTTTTCTGTGACAGCACACTCCTCCTTTCTGCCCCTGATTCCCCATGTCCTTTCAACCAGCTCCTAACCCTTTCTGCCTTCCCATCTCACCTCTGGACAGAAGCTGCCCTTTGGTCTCTGCTTGACTAAGAGGCACACTCTTCATGAGTATCACTTTATGTCCCACAGTCCAGTCCAATCCTTGTCTGAAGAGTTGGCCTTGGAAACTGTTTTAGTTCTGGGATGATAGAGAGTGCAGGGGCCATGCTTTCTGGGGTACCTCCAGTCTCAGTCAGATCATTAAGTCTGGTCTTCTTACTAGAATTTGAGCTCTGTACCTCATCTTTCTGCTGCTCTATCAGGGACTCTCTGTTGTGTTCCCTGTCAGGGCAGTCATTGGTAGTAGCCAGGCACCATCTAGTTCTTCTGGTCTCAGGCTGATGAAGGCTCTGGTTTATGTGGCCATTTCTGTCTGTTGGGCTAATACTTTCCTTGTGTCTTTGGTGTTCTTCCTTCTCCTTTACTCCAGGTGGTTGGGACCAATTGATGCATCTTAGATGACCACTTGCAAGCTTCTAAGACCCCAGACACCACTCACCGAAGTAGGATGCAGAACGTTTTCTTAATAAGCTTTGTTATGCCAATTGACCTAGATGTCCCCTGAAAGCATGGTCCCCAGACACCTCTCCCGCTACTCTGTCTCTCAAAGTATTTGATTGTATTCAGGAAACTTCTTAGCTTTGGTTAGGTCCAGTTGTGCTGATTTCCCCTGTAGTGTGTCCTGTCTTTCCCTGTCCCTAAGATGATTCTTATCTACTACCTAGTTAGTAAATAACCCTCACCCTCCCTCCCCACCCCCATAACCATCAAAGAATGTTTTCTTCTGTGTTTAAACCTTTTTTTGAGTTCTTATAATAGTGATCTTATACAGTATTTGTCCTTCTGTGACTGACTAAATTCACTCAGCATAATAAGTTCCAGATTCCACCATGTTATATGATGTTTCATGGCTTCATCATTGTTCATCATTGCATAATATTCCATTGTGTGGATATATCATAATTTGTTTATCCATTCGTCCATTGATGGGCATCTAGGTTGTTTCCATCTTTTTGCTATCGTGAAAAGTGCTGCAATGAACATGGGTGTGCATATATCTATTTGTGTGACAGCTCTTATATCTCTAGAATATATTCCAAGGAGCAGGATAGCTGAAACATATGGTACTTCTATTTCTAGCTTTTAAGGAAGCACCAAATCGATTTCCAAAGTGGTTGTACCATTTTACATTCCCACTAATAGTGTATAAGTGTTCCAGTCTCTCCACAACCTCTCCAGCATTTATTATTTTGTGTTTTTTGCATTAATGCTAGCCTTTCTGGGGTGAGACGATATCTCATTGTAGTTTTGATCTGCATTTCTCTAATCGCTAATGATCGTGAGCATTTCTTCATGTGTCTGTTAGCCACCTGAACGTCTTCTTTGGCGAAGTGCCTGTTCATATCCTTTGCCCATTTTTTAATTGGGTTATTGTCTTTTTGTTGTTGAGGTTTTGCAGTATCTTATAGATTTTAGAGAGTAGACACTGATAAGATTTGTCATAGCCAAAAATTTTTTCCCAGTCTGTAGGCTGTCTTTTTACTTTTTTTGTGAAGTCTTCTGATAAGCGTAAGTATTTGATTTTTAGGAGCTCCCAATTATCTAGTCTCTATTCTGGTTCTTGTGCATTGTTACTTATGGTTCGAATTGTCTTTATGCCATATATTAGGGCTCCTAGCGTTGTCCCTGTTTTTTCTTCCATGATCTTTATTGTTTTTGATTTTATGTTTAAGTCTTTGATCCATTTTGAGTTAGTTTTTGTGCATGGTGTGAGGTATGGGTCTTGTTTCAGTTTTTTACAGATGGATATCCAGTTATGCCAGTACCATTTGTTAAAGAGACTGTCTTTTCCCCAGTTAAAGGACTTTTGGCCTGTGTCAAATATTAGCTGCTCATAGGTGGATGATCTTATATCTGGATTTTCAACTGTGTTCCACTGGTCTATGTACCTGTTGTTGTACCAATACCAGGCTGTTTTGACTACCGTGGTGGTAAAACAGTTCCTAAAGACAGGTAGTGTAATGCCTCCCACTTTGTTCTTCTTCTTGAGTAATGCTTTATTTATTCGGGGCCGCTTACCCTTCCATTTGAAGTTGGTGATTTTTTTCTCCATCTCATTAAAAAATGCTGCTGGAATTTGATCGGGATTCCATTGTATCTGTAGATAGCTTTGGGTAGAATTGACAATTTCACTATGTTGAGTCTACCTATCCATGAGCAAGGTATATTTTTCCACTTACGCAGGTCTCTTTTAGTATCTTGCGGTAGTGTCTTGTAGTTTTCTCTGTATAGATCTTTTATGTCCCTGGTTAGATTTATTCCTAAGTATTTTAACTTCTTGGGGGCTATTGTAAATGGTATTGATTTGGTAATTTCCTCTTCAAGGTTCTCTTTGTTGGTGTAAAGGAATCCAACTCATTTTTGTATGTTTATCTTGTATCCTGAAACTTTGCTGAAATCTTCTATTAGTTCCAGTAGTTTTCTTGTGGATTCTTTGGGGCTTTCTGTGTATAACATCATATCATCTGCAAATAGAGATACTTTGACTTCTTCCCTACCAGTTTGGATGCACTTCCTTTCTTTTTCTAGCCTAATTGCTCTCACTAGGACCTCCAGTATAATGTTGAATAAGAGTGGTGATAAAGGGCATCCTTGTCTGGTTCCCGTTCTCAAGGGGAATGCTTTCAAGCTATCTCCATTTAGGATGATGTTGGCTGTTGGCTTTGTATAAATGCCCTTAATTATATTGAGGACTTTCCCTTCTATTCCTATTTTGTTGAGAGTTTTTATCACAAATGGGTGTTGGACTTCATCAAATGCTTTTTCTGTGTTGATTGATAAGATCATGTGGTTCTTTTGTTTTATTTATGTGATGGATTACATTGATTGTTTCTCTAATGTTGAACCATCCCTGCATACCCGGTATAAATCCCACTTGGTCATGGTGAATTATTTTTTTGATATGTTGCTGAATTCTATTGGCTAGAATTTTGTTGAGGATTTTTGCATCAATGTTCTTGAGGGATATTGGTCTGTAATTTTCTTTTTGTGTGGTGTCTTTACCTGCTTTTGGTATCAGGGTTATGCTGGCTTCATAGAATGAGTTGGGGAGTATTCCATCCATTTCTATGCTCTGAAAAACCTTTAGTAGAAGTGGTGTTATCTCTTCTCTGAAAGTTTGGTAGAATTCTCCAGTGAAGCCATCTGGGCCAGGGCTTTTTTTTTTGTTGGGAGTTTTTTAAATAACCTTTTCAATCTCTTCTTTTGTTATAGGTTTATTTAGTTGTTCAACCTCTGTTTGTGTTAATTTAGGTAGATAGTGAGTTTCTAGAAATTTGTCCATTTCCTCTAGGTTTTCAAATTTGTTAGAGTACAATTTTTCATAGTAATCTGTGATTATTCTTTTAATTTCAGTTGGTTCTGTTGTGATATCACCCATCTCATTTCTTATACGGGTTATCTGCTTCCTCTCCTGTTTTTCTTTTGTCAGCTTGGCCAATGGTTTACAATTTTGTTGATCTTTTCAAAGAACCAGCTTTTGGTGTTGTTAACTCTTTTAATTGTTTTCTATTCTCTATTTCATTTAATTCCACTCTAATTCTTATTATTTCCTTTTTCTGGCACCTGATGGCCTCTTTTGTTGCTCTCTTTCTACTTGTTCCAGTTGTAGGGCAAATGTTTTGATTATGAGACGTTCTTCTTTTTGGATGTGTGCATTTATTGTTACAAACTGACCTCTGAGTACTGCCTTTGCTGTGTCCCAAAGGTTCTGGTAGGATGTGTTTTCATTCTAGTTTGATTCGATGAATTTCTTCATTCCATCTTTAATTTCTTCTATAAGCCAGTAGTTTTTGAGCAAGGTGTTGTTCTGTTTCCATGTGTTTGATTTTTTTCCCTTGCTTTTGTGTTGTTGATTTCCACTTTTATGGCTTTATGGTCAGAAAAGATGCTTTGTAATATTTCAATGTTTTGGATTTTGTTAAGGCTTGCTTTATGGCCTAATATGTGCTCTATTCTGGAGAATGTTCCATGTGCATTGGAAAAGAAATTATACTTGGCTGTTGTTGGGTGCAGTGTTTGGTGTATGTCTATGAGATCAAATTGGTTGATTGTAGCATTTAGCTCTTCCGTGTCTTTGTTGAGCTTCTTTCTGGATGTTCTGTCCTTCACTGAAAGTGGTGTGGTGAAGTCTCCTACTACTATTGTGGAGCTGTCTATCTCTCTTTTCAGTGCTGTTAGAGTTTGTTGTATGTATTTTGGAGCCTGTCATTGGGTGCATAAATATTTATTATAGTTATGTCCTCCTGGTGTATTGACCCTGTAATCATTATATAGTGTCCTTCCTTATCCTTTGTGGTGGATTTTACTTTAAAGTCTATTTTGTCAGAGATTAATATTGCCACTCCTGCTCTTTTCTGAGTGTTGTTTGCTTGATATATTTTTTTCCCATTCTTAGATTTTTAGCCTGTTTGTGTCTTTAAGTCTAAGGTGTGTCTCTTGTAGGCAGCATATAAATGGATCATGCGTTTTAATCCAATCTGCCACTCTCTGTCTCTTTATTGGTGCATTAAGTCCGTTTACATTCAGCATAATTATTGATAGGTATGAGTTTAGTTTTGTCATCATGATGTCTCTTTTTGTGTGTTGTTCACAGTTTCTTTGTTTCCCTTAATTTTCTGTGATGAGTCATTTTTCTTTATGTATTTTTTTTCATCTCTTTCATTGTTGTAGATTTTGTGTTTGCTGGGTCTTTATATTTTTCTACTTTTTTATTTTGATTTGTAGGATTGTTAGATTCGTTTGTGGTTACCTTCATATTTACCCCTATTTTTCTAAGTTTATACAAGTCTTTTATTTATTTATATCTCCTTGACTTCCCTCCATATGAAAAATCAATGTCTGCATTTTTTAAGTCCTTCTTTTTTGTTTTAATGTTGTCCTTTGTTACATATTGATATCTCTGTTTCCTTATTTTCAATGTTTTAGCTTTTTTGTTTTTTTGACTTCCCTATCTGAGTCAATATCTGGTTGCTCTGTCCTGTGTTCTAGTCTTGCATTGTTATCTGATGTTATTGATTATCTAACTAGAGCACTCCTTTTAGTATTTCTTGTAATTTGGGTTTGGTTTTTGCAAACTCTGAACTTCTGTGTATTTGGAAATGGCCTAATTTCACCGTCATATTTCAGAGACAGTTTTGATGGATATGTAATTCTTGGCTGGCAGTTGTTCTTCTTCAAGGTTTTATATATGTCATCCCGTTCGTTGCCTTCTTGCCTGCATGGTTTCTGCTGAATAGTCTGAGCTTATTCTAATTGACTCTCCTTTGTAGATGAATTTTCTTTTATCCCTAGCTGCTGTTCAAATTCTGTCTTTATCTTTGGTTTTGACAAGTTTGATTATAATATGTCTTGGTGACTTTCTTTTGGAATCTACCTTATGTGGGGTTCAATGAGCATCTTAGATAGACATCTTCTCATTTTTCATGATATCAGGGAAGTTTTCTGTCAACAAATCTTCAACAATTTTCTCTGTTTTCTGTTATTCCCCTGTGTTCTGGTACTCTAGTCACTCATAGGTTGTTTCTCTTGATAGAGTCCCACATAACTCTTAGAGTTTCTTCATTCTTTTTAATTCTTTTAACTGATTTTTCCTCAAATAAGTTGGTGTCAAGTGCTTTATCTTCAGTGTCACTAATTCTAACTTCTACTGCCTCAGTTCTGCTCCTATGACTTTCTATTGAGTTGTCTAATTCTGAAATTTTATTGTTAAGTCTTCTGGATTTCTGATTGCTGTCTCTCTATGGATTCTTGCAGCCTATTAAATTTGGCATTATGTTCTTGAATAACTGTTTTAACTTCTGCTACTACTTGGTCTGTATGTTCTTTAGCAGTTACTGCATTGTGATGAATTTCCTTTCTAATTTCTAGAAAGGTTCTGTATGTTAATCTTTTGTATTCTGCCTCTGGTAATTCCGAGAAATTCTCTTCCTCCAGAGAATTTATTGATTCTTTATTTTGGGAGCTTTCTGAAGTCATCATGGACTGCTTCTTTATGTGATTTGATATTGACTGTTGTCTCTGAGCTATCAATAAGTTATTATAATTTTATTATATATTTGTTTAGTGAGTCCTAGCTTCTTGTTTTGTTTTGTTTTTATATGCCCCAATAGGCTGCTGGTGTGTGCTAGTTTGATTAGTGGTGCCTTTGAAGCTCTAACGTCCTGTCACCAGCTAGTTAGTTCTGTAACTAAGTATGTGCCCACAGGAGTCCATTAAATTTTCCTCTACGGGTTCAGCTCAGGTGTCCAGGCAGCCGGTCACCAAGTGTGTGGTGCAGGCTCTCACCTACAGTCTTAGAGAGGCATAGGTGATTGGTGTAGGCACAGGTATCTGGCTGCTGTAGAGGGTCACATGCTGAGCCTGGCAGGGGTTGACGGCTGCCCCTGTGAGTCTGAAAGGTAAGTATGTCCCTATTCCCTAGGGCAATTAGGTAGGTGAGTTTTGCAGCTGGACAATGAGCACCCCACACTGTTGGCTCTAAAGACTCAAGGGCACCACTTATTCTTGGACTCCTGTAGCAGGTGACTAGGTGGCTTAGGTGAAGCCACCAGTCCTCAAGCCCCTGGTGTAGATTGGTACAGGTGCCTGCTTAAAGGGCAGGGCTGTGTCGAGTGTCACAAATCTGCCACTTCACAGCTAACAGTTGAAGTTAGACTTCAGATGTTTACCCTGTTATACTATGGTAGTGAGGGCTAATACTGTTGAGATGGGTCCCCACAAGTCTATACAGGTGTGGAAAGCACTCATAGTCTATGGACCCCTTATGCCTGTGCCTAGCAAAGGAGCTGTGCCGACCCTGTGTTCCTGGCTTAGGGGAGCCAGTAGCTTATTTGTTCCCTCTCCAAGACCGGGATAATGGGTCAGGGCACCTTTTGGGATCCACTTCTGCCCCAGGGGACTCAGACTTTGGAAGTCCGGACCAGTGCAGAGTGGGGAGGGAGGAGGTAAAAGGGAGAGAGGTTTCTCCGAAATGGGCTTTTTTTTTTTTTTTTTTTAATCCCCGCGAAAGGCCGCATGCATGTACTTATCTTTAGCCACTTGGGAGCTGCTTTTCACTGATTCGGAGTGTCCAAGCAGAATCTCTGCTGCTGGATCTCTCTCTCTGTGGAAACTGCCTCCTGAGCTTGTGCACCGCTGTTTGCCTGCTTCACTGTGTACCTTGGAGCCAGTCGGGGTTGAAGAGCTGTGGCTCCAGCTGAGTCTGGTCTGGCACTTCTCACTTCTTCAGAACCATCTCCCTCTCCCCCCAGCCACTCAGTCTGATTCATCAACTTTGCCTTGTTCAGAGCTCCTAGATATTCATATACAATCAAATCACTTGTTTTTCCAGGTCTTTATTGTATGAGGTATGTAGGAAGCCATCAGACTACTCCACCATCTTGGCCTTGCCTCCAAATTTCTATTTTTTTAAGCCATCTAGTTGGTAGTAATATGTTGCAAAAGCCCTAAGAAATTGGTACAGACATATTACGAAAATAAATGTATGTATATATATATATATATCTTTATTGTTTTTAGTTACAATATTTTATGTAGTGTTTGATTCTTAAGTTTTTAATTAGTAGGGAAAATACGGTTATTCTGACCTTTAATGCTGAGCTTTTTTTCTACGGGACTATCCTTAAGGAAGAGAATTTGTTGGGGATAAGTGAAGCCAAATTTCACTTAAAATCCTCTCTGGAGGAAAAGTGTAGGCTCTATGTAGATTCAAGCCATCTTCCCTGAACTTGGATTGAAAAGGGAGATTATACAAGTGTTTTAATGAATTGAACTTACCTAAGGACTTACTCAGTTTAGGAATATAATAATCTTTAGTTTTTTTTGTCTGTTTGTTTTTTCCCCCCCGACAAATATTTATTGAAAACTGGTGCGCAGTATTCTTCTGGGCACCTGGGATACATCAGGAAAACCACGCATACAAAAGTCCCTGCCCTCCTGGAGGTGGCGTTTTAGTAGAGGAAGACAATACATGTTTAAAAAAAAAAGAGTAAACACAGGTATCCCCTGCTTTTTGAAAGTTCGTTTTACGTCACTTTGCTTTCATGAAAGACAACATCAGTACCTGTTTTCAGTAACCAAAAGACAGCTGCAGAGGATTTTGACTCTTACGAAAAAGGTGAAAAGCAAAAATAGGTAGTTTTCAGCCTTTGTTTTGCAGTGATGGTTAGAGGCAGCGCGCACCGGGGCAGCAAGGTGGCCTCGCCAAGCTCCTTCCGCGGGAACTACACTCAGCATCTCAGCTTTAAGCTGCCATAGCTTTGAACTGTATATGTGAGCATCATATCACTCCTGCTTTTACTGTATGTTAGTGTAATGTTAGATTTTATGTGTTATTTGGTAAGATTTGGTAGGTTATATTTTGGGTATGGGAATGCTCAAAAAAAATTCCCATATACATTAATGGTAATTGCTTCTTCGCTTTACACCATTTTGGTTTATGAAAGGTTTCACAGGAATGCTCCATTTTCGGACAGGGGGAGGAACCTGTATACGGTAGTATAACCAGTTGCCATTGAGTCAATTCTGACTCAGAGTGACCCCGTGTGTGATGTCAATAGAATTTCAATGGCTGATCTTTAGGAAGTAGATTGCCAGGCCTATCTTCCAAGGTACCTCGTGGTGGATTTGAACCACCAATGTTTTGGATAGTAGCAAAGCACTTAACCATCTGCACCACCCAGAGACTCCTATATGGTAGTACAGGAGATGATTAATAGTGTGGAATTAAATAATATAAATTAAATAAATAATACGAAGCGAAGTATGGAGGATAGAGGGGCTGAGGGCTGAGGAACAGTTTCACTTATAAGTAAGGTGGCAGGGTTAGGCCTCACTGACAAGGTGAAAAATGGAAAAAGATCTGAAGCTGAAGACAGGAGGTCCAAAAGAAATAAAGGAAGTGAGAAGCATAGCTGCATAAAGCAAATACGAGGCAGTGTTGAGAGCCTGTGCACAGTTGCTGAGGCAGAGAACACGTGAGGTAATGGGAAACTGCCAGAGAGCAAAGCTGGAGGAGGGTGACAGGGACCAGTCACAGAAGACTAGGTCAGAGGGGCAGGGACTGGCAAGACAGCGCAAGGCCTTGGAGGCCATTGTGAGGGCTGTGCTCCTCCCCCGGAGAGATGTGGACGCCACCACAGGTGTGAGCAGAGGCAGGACATGCCATGATTTCCAGGTAAAGGTGTCCTTATAAGGTGCCAGGCAAAAAACAGTGAGACTGGTTAGGAGGTGATCCAACTGCTCCTGGGGAGAGGCAATGGACATGAAACACATGGTCAGACTAATGGTACATTTTGAAGGTAGAATAAATGTCTGCTTTATTATTTAATTAATTTAGATGTACACAATCAATTTGTGAGTCACGTAGACAGTCATTAGAACCAGGCTGTGACTACAACTGAAAAATAGTCTTTACCTTCCTTTAAACAAATGATACATCTTGCTGGAGCTCACACAAACAATTTCATCCTTAAATTCAGTGGACCATGGAACATACTCCCCCACTTGTATTGTGATTTCTTCCTCTGCTGCCTTCTCTGGATCTTGCTCCATTACGTATCGTATGTTATTTTTAATATTTAATATCTCTCTTCTACTATATCACTAAGTTTGAACTTAAAGATATTTATTTCTTTGTCCTAAAACACTCTTCACTCATAAATCCATCCAATATATGCTATATTCACCCTTTGAAAATAAAATAAAACACAACAAAATAGATTGTCTCAGTATTATCTTTCCACCTAATTACTAGCCCATGTCTAACCTTTCAGACATTATTAATCTTGTTAACACTGTACAAAATATTTCTCTCATTCTGCACCTAATAATATCAGACAAAGTAGGCTTTTATCTTTGAAAAAAGTCTAGGACCAGATAGCTTTACTGGTGGATTCCCCCTAGCTTTTAAAGGATAATTAATACCAATTATTGGTAAACTTGCCCAAAATATAGAAGTGGAGGGAACACTTGTTAACACATTTGATGAGGCTATCATTACCTGAAACTAAGGTTAGATAAAGACATCACATAAAAAAGAAAATTACAGACAAATATTCATTGTAAATATAGATGAAAATATCCTCAACAAATACTAACAACCAGAATCCGAAAGCATATTAAAAAGATTATACATCATGACCAAGTAGAATTTATCTCAGGAATGCAGCAATAGTTTAATATAAGAAATTCTTCTAACACCACATTAATAAAACAAAGGGGAAAAAAGCAACAACAATACATGATCATCTCAACTGATGCAGAAAAGACATTTGAAAAAATCCAACACCCTCTCCTGATAAAAACACTCAGAAAACTAGGAATAAAAGGGAACTTCCTCAACATGATAAAGGTAATTTATAAAAAACCACAGATAACATCCTTCTCAATGGTGAAAAACTGAAAGCTTCCCCCTAAGATGAGGAACAAGACAGGGATGCCTGTTTACACTACTGTTCTTCAACATTGTACTGGAAGTTCTACACAGAGCAATTAGATAAGAAAAGAAATAAAAGCCATTGAAGTTGAAAAGGAAGAAGTAAAACTATCTCTATTCAGAAATGACATGGCTCTATTAAAGAAAATTCCAAAGAATCTGCAAGAAAGCTACTAGAACTAATAAAAATATTCAGCAAAGTTGCCAGGTACAAGAGCAACACACAAAAATGAGTTGTGCTTCTATACATCTGAAACGAACAATCTGAAAAAGAAATTAAGGGGAAAAAATCCACTTACAATACCATCTAAGGAATAAAATACCAGGGAATAAATTTAACCAAGAAAATGAAAGACTTATACTTTGAAAACTATAAAACATTCCTGAAAGAAATTAAAGAAAGGCTAAATAAATGGAAAGATACCCCTTGTTCATGGGTAGGAAGACCTAATATTATTAACTATCAATAGCACACAAAAGGATCCCCTGATTCAGCAAAATCTTTATCAAAATTCAAACAGTCTTTTGTGCAAAATTGGAAATGTCAATCCTGAAATTCATACGAAATTGCAAGTGGTCCCACATAGCCAAAACAATCTTGAAAAAGAGAAAAAAGTTGGAGGACTTACATCTTCCTTTTTCAAAACTTACTACAAAGCCACAACAATTAAAACATTGTGTTACTGGCATAAGAATAGACATATAGATAAATGGAATACAATTGAGAATCCAGAAATAAACTCACACATCTAAGGCCAATTATTATTGACGAGTGCTAAGTCCCTTCTAAGGGTAAATAAAAGAGTCTTCAACAAATAGTTTTGGGAAAACTTAGATAGCCACATATAAAGGAATGAAGTTGAACATTTATCTCACACCATACATCAACATTAACTCTAATTGTATTAAAGATCTAAATATAAGAGCTAAAACTATACAACTCCTAGAAGAAAACAGGGATAATTCTTCTTAATCTTGTATTTGGCAATGAATTCACAGATACGACATCAAAAACATGAGCAACAAAAGAAAAAATTGATAAACTTGATTTCATGAAAATTAAAAAGTTTTGTGCATCAAAGAATATTATCAAGAAAGTGAAAAGAAAACCTACAGAATGAAAGAAAATATTTGAAATTATATATTTGATAAGGGTCTAATTTGTAGAATATATCAAAAACTCCTAAAACTAAAAAAAAAAACCAAAAAGACAGCAACCCAATTAAAACACGGGCAAAGGACTTGAATAGACATTTCTCCAAAGATGATACACAAATGGTCAATAAACACATGAAGATATGCTCAGTATCATTAGCCATTATGGAAATGCAAATCAAAACAAAAGTGACACTACTTAATACCTATTAGAATGGTTACACATAAAAAAAAAGGAAAATAAGTTTTGGCAGTGATATTGAGAAATTGGTATCCTCGTATATTGCAGGCAGGAATGTAAAATGGTATAGCCACTGTGAAAAATAGTTTTGTGGTTTCTCAGATAGGCGAAACATAGAAATACCATATGACTCTCAATTCCACTCCTAGATATTTATCCACAGGAATTGAAAGCAGGGCCTCAAACAGAGACTTGTACACCAATGTTCATTGCAGCACTATCCACAATAGCCAAAACGTGGTAAGAGCCCAAGTGTTCATCAACAGATGAATGGACAAACAAAATGTGTTATATACGTACAATTGAACATTATTCAGTCAGAAAAAGGAATAAAGCTATAACACATACTACAACATGGATGAAACTTGAAAGCTTGCTAAGTGAAATAACCAGACATAAAAGGACAAGTATGGTATGGTTGTACATTTATGAAATATCTGGAAAAAACAAATTCATAGAGACAGAAAGTAGATTAGCAGTTACCAGGAACTTTGGGGCGGTTAATTGCAAGTTATCACTTAATGGTTTCTGAGTTTCTGTTTGGGATAATGGAAAGGTTTTGAAACTAGATAGTAGTCGTCTTTGTTACCTAGTGCTGAAATACCACAGTGGGTGACTTGAAAGAACAGAAATTTATTTTCTCACAGTTTAGGAGGCTAAAAGTCCAAATCAGAGTCTCGATTGTGTAGGTTCCTTCTATGATCCTCTCTCCTACCTTCTGGTGTCTACCAGCGATCCATGGTGATCTTTCATGTTTCTTGGTGTTCCTGGGTGCCTGTGTTCCCGTGTGTGCTTCTGTACTATTCTACTCTTTTTTCTTTTTAACTTTATTATTCAGAATACACAGAGAAAAACATACACCAATTCAACACTTTCCACATGTACCAGTTAGTGACACTGATTACATTCTTCAAGTTGTGAAAGCACCCTCACCTTCTTTTTCTGAGTTGTTTCTGCCCCATTAACATAAATGCACTGGCCCCAAGGTTCCTATCTAATCTTTCAAGTTGCTATTATCAATTTGATCCCATTTAGATAGTTCTTAAAAGAGTATAATGCTCAAGGCAAACATTTTTTTACTAGTTAAGAGAAGCTATTGTTAGGTTTTATGAAGACTTCAGGGGATATTTCTGGTTTAGGGTTTAAAGATGATCTCAGGGAAATCGTTTCAGGGGTTTATCCAACCTTTATGGCTCCACGGAGTCTGGAGTCCATGAGGATTTGAAATTTTGTTCTACATTGTCCCCCTTTTGATCATGATTCTTCTATAGAATTTTTTATCAAAATGTTCAGTAATGGTAGCCAGGCACCATTCAGTTCTTCTGGTCTCATGGCAAAGGAGGCAGTTGAACACAGAAGCAATTAGCCACACATTCCATATCCTCTTCGTATTCTTGATTCTCCTTCTTGCTGTGTTGCTTCAGATGAATAGAGACCAATTGTTGTGCTCCCACTAGGACGGCTAAGATAAAGAAGAAGAAGAAGAGGGGAAAAAAAAAAAACTAATGTTGACAAGAATATGGGGAAATTGAAACCCTTATTCACTGCTGATGTGAAGGCAAAATGGTACAGCCATTGTGGAAAACAGTGTGGCAGTTCCTCAGAAAACGAAATATAAAACTACCATATGACCCAGCAATTCCAGTCCTAGGTATATGCCCCAAAGACATGAAAGCAGAAACTCAGAGACTTGTACACCAATGTCCATTGCAACACTATTCGCGATAGTCAAAAGGTGGCAACATCCTAAATACTCACCAGCAGATGAATGGATAAAAAAATGTGGTGCATACATACAATGGAATACTACTCAGCCAGTAGGAGAAATGAAGTCTTTTTTGTTTGTTTTTTAATTTTTTTTTTTTTGCACTTAAATGAAGGTTTACAGAACAAATAGTTTCTCATTAAACAGTCAGTACACATATTGTTTTATGACATTGGTTAACAACCCCACAACATGTCAGCACTTTCCCTTCTCGACCTTGGGGGACTTTTTTTGGTGAAAATATGCGTAGTCAAAGTTACACCATTTCAAAAGTTGCTACATGTACAATTCAGTGACATCGATTACATTCTTCCAGTTTGCTGCTATTCTCACTATCCTTTTCCAAATTATTCCATCACCATTATCTTCAACTCACTGCCCCCTAGGCTTCCCATCAAACCTTTTGAGTTGCTGTTGTTAATTTGATCTCACATAGATAATTGTTTTCTTTGTACCTTAGATGAAGGTGTGCAAAACAGTTTCTCATTAAACAGTAAGTATACATATTGCCACATGACAGTGGTTAACAACCCCATGACATGTCAACACTGTCTCTTCTCAACTTTGCACTCCCTATCACCAGCTTTCCTGTCCCCTCCTGCCTTCTAGTCCTTGTCCCTGGACTGCTGTGCCTCATTAGTCATGTTTTGTTTTATGAGACTGTACAATCCCCAGCTGAACGGTGAACTTTGGGAGTGACTTCACCACTGAGCTAAAAGGGTGTCCGGGGGCCATACTCTCGGGGTTTCTCCAGCCTGTCAAGCCAGTAAATCTGGTCTTTTTTTTTTTTTTTTTTTTGTGAATTAGAATTTTGTTCTACATCCTTTTCCAGCTCTGTCAAGGACCCTCTATTGTGATCTGGGTCAGAGCAGTCAGTGGTGGTAGCCGGGCACCATCCAGCGGTACTGGATGCACTCTGGTGGAGGCGGTGGTAGCTGTGGTCCATTGGTCCTTTGGACTAATCTTTTCCTTGTATCTTGTTCTCTTCATTCTCCCTTGCTCCCAAAGGAGTGAGACCAGTGGAGTATCTTAGATGGCTGTTCACAGGCTTTTAAGACCCCAGACGCTACTCACCAAGGTAGAATGTAGAACATTGTCTTTACAAACCATGTTATGCCAATTGAGCTGGATGTTCCCCGAGACCATGGTCCCGAAAGCCTTCTGCCCAGGAATTCAGTCCCTCAGGGAATTTGGAAGTATCTATGGAGCTTCCATGACCTCTCCTTGTACAGGTTGTCCTGGCTTCCCCAGTACTGTGTACTGCCTTACTCTTCACCAAAGTTACCACTTATCTATTGTCTGTTTAGTTCCCCCACCCCACCCCTCGAAACCAACAAAGATGGTTTCTTTTTGTGTGTAAACTTTTACATGAGTTATACAGTAGAGGTCTCATATAATATTTGTCCGTTCGTAATTGACTTATTTCACTCAGCATAATGTCCTCCAGTTTCATCCATGTTATGAGATGCTTCACAGATTCATCATTGTTCTTTATCTTTGTATAATACTCCATTGTGTGTATGTACCATAGTTTGTTTATCCATTTGTCTGTTGATGAGCATCTAGGTTGTTTCTATCTTTTTCTATTGTTAACAGTGCTGCAATGAATATGGGTGTTCATATGTCTATTCATGTGATGGCTCTTATTTCTCTAGGATATATTCCTAGGAGTGGGATTGCATTTTGAAGTGCTTTTTTTTTTTGGTGGTGCTGACAGTTTGTTTGTTCCTCTTACTCTCCTGTACTGTTCCTTAGTTTTTTTTTGTTTGTTTGTTTTTTCATTTCTTTTGTTTTTGTAGGTTTTGTTTTTATGGAGACTTTATGTTTTTCTTCTTTATTTTGATGAGTAGGTTTGTTAACTTCCTTTGTGGTTACCTTGAAATTTGCCCTTATCTTCCTAGATTTAAACCGGTCTATTATTACTTGGTATCGCCTTGCCTTCCTCCCCATTAGAAGGTTCTATACCTACACCGTTCATTCCCTCTTTTATGGTTCTGATGCTGTTGTCATTTACAGATTAACCTTACTGGTTTCCTGTTGAATTTCTTTTGGTTTTGCATAGTCCTTAAAAGTTCATTTCCTAGGTCGGTATCTGGCTAGTACAATCCTGTGTCCTATATTCAGCCTGTGGTCTGATGTTGTTTGTTCTCAGATCGAAGGACTCCCTTTAATAAGTCTCATAAGTTTGGTTTGGTTTTTACATAGTCCCTTAATTTCTGTTTATCTGGAAATGACCTAATTTCACCATCATATCTGAATGAGACTTTTGCAAGATATATTATTCTTGGCTGACAATTTTTTTCTTTCAAGGTTTTATATATGTTATCCCATTGCCTTCTTGCCTGCATGGTTTCTGCTGAATAATCCGAGCTTAGTCTTATTGTTTCTCCTCTGTATGTGACTTTTTGTTTTTCTTGAGCTGCTCTCAGTATTCTTTGTCTTTGGTTTTAGTGAATGTGATTATGATATGCCTTGGTGATTTTCTTTTGGGGTCTATCCTATATGGGGTCTGCTGAGCTTCTTGGATGGTCAGATTTTCATCTTTCATGATATTGGGGAAGTTTTCTGTCAGCAACTCTTCAAGGATCCTCTCTGTGTTTTCTGTTTCCTCCCCCTGTACTGGAACTCCGATCACTCCCAGATTTTTGCTTTTGATTGTATCCCACATAATTGTCAGAGTTTCTTCACTTTTCTTCATTCTTTTTTCTGATTTTTCCTCAGAGTTGTAGCCAAGTGTTTGTTTTCAATTTTGCTGATCCTATCTTCCATCATTTCATACCTGTTCCTCAGCCCTTCTGTGACACTGTCCATTTCTGAAATCTTGTTGTTTATCTCTTGGATTTCTAATCGTTGTTTTTGTATGATTTCTAGTTGTGAATTTATTTTAGCATTTTGTTCCTGTATTATTTTCTTGAATTCTTCCATTTTTTTGGTCTGTACTTTCCATGAATTTGTCTGCTTTTTCCTTGAATTTGTCTATTTTTTTCCTCATTTTTGTCTGATTTTTGCTTCAACTCTTGGATAATTCTGAATATTAGAGATTTTTGTTGGAACAGCGACAGTGACGGTAACCAACTGCACAACTCTTACAGAGAAGTGGGGCCAAGGAAGGTCACTCAGGGGAGTTGACCCCAGCTTCAGTCCCACGAGTTTATTTATAGTCAATACAGCAAGCAGTGAAGCAAATAACAGAACAATGGAGTCAATACAGCAAGCAGTGAAGCAAATAACAGAACAATGGGCTTTGGGTGAGTAACAATAAGTTTCAGGCAAGGGAGAATGGGCTTTAGGTAAACAAGGCAATCAGTAATGGTACAATAGGTTTTGGAAAAACAAGTCATGCCTAATCTCCTTCTCATCACTGACAAGTCTCAACATGTCCTGTGCAGCATAGAGGCCTTTGAGGGGCTGAATTTGTCAATAGTGTAGCCATGTTTAAATGGCACATATCCCCACATTTCCGCCCTTTTGTTTAATTAATGGAATAAGAATCAAGAGGGTTTTTACTGGTCCAACAAATGCCTGTTAGGATAAAGTAAAATTTGGTTAACAGGGCCTGGCTGATGTCTAGAGAATTTTTGTGAGTCCTTGTGAGCCCAGCTTCAGCTGAGGCACACTCCATATGTTTAAGGAGGAAAAGTAGCATAGCGATGAGTAATACCTGGACTTAGTTGGGCTACTAAATGGCGGCCATGGCAGGCTCTTTAAACTCATGGTGCTGGTTTTCCACAGGATACCATCTGGTTCTTCACCAGGTTACTGAGTTAGAGTGAGGCTGTCATCAATTGCAGTGCCAGAGTGAGTGGACTCAATGTACCCTTTAGGTGTGTATGACAATAGAGGATGACCTATAAAATTACTAACCATATCCTGATTATTGGACTAAATTTAACACTATCTCACAGTATTCACTAAGATTGCATTCTTAAAGGCTTAAAGGTTCATTAACAAGTAAGCAAGTCAGAATTAGAGGCTTTTTCCAATCTAGGAGAAGCAGAAAATATAAAGGAAGTGATACATAACAAATTTTCAATACAGAGGAATCTACACATAACAGATTTTCATCGGGTAATTACTGATAAACAAGATAATAACATAAGAAGGGCCTTCTTAAGTCTTAAGAGGAGGTCTTCATTTTTCCCATCTCTTGTTTAGGTAATTGATAGCAAATGGTCTAGGCGTGGAAGGCCGACTTCTGTTGGTGATGGGAGATCTTAAGGGAGTAGAGACATCAGATGACTATAAGGAAGCACAAGACTATTAAACATCCTATAGCAAAAAGGATCCAAACACGGAGATTGAGTCCAGAGAACCAATGTGTAGGATTAAGCCGGTAGGCAAAATCATTAAGTGTAGTAAGTGTAACTTTATTAGATTCGGCTTGTAGTTTCAAGAGTTGTTCTTGTAACTGGAGGTGTAATTTTTGAATATCACTTTTCATTGGAGAAGTGAAGCTAGCTAAAAGATTATTTTTAACATCCTTCTAGGATTCATTATATGGAAGGGCTGTAACACAGAAGCAAGTGTACTCAGCATCACAGGTTAGTTGGGAATGTTCCCATAGGGCTTCCTGTTGCTCTCCAAGCCAAAGGACTGAGACTTCTAAAGCACCCAGGCGCTTGAGGATTTCTTGATCAATATGTGCCATAGTTTGCATTTCAGAGGTAACATTTTTGCATATAAGTGTTAAACTGTTGGGCGGTCTGGATAGATTGGGAGAGAGCTATGGCGGCGATAGCTGCCGTGGTGGCAATAGCAGTGGCTGTGATAATAGAGGCTATGAGAATTCCAAGAAACCTTTTAGTTTGTATTTTTTGTAATGATTCAGCTTTGGTTACCGGTATAGCAGAGCTCTGTTGTTTACTATCCTTCCTCGGGGGAGGGGGTGATGGTGTCAGTTGTCCTTCTGGAGGCGGGTTGGAGGGTTGTGGCGGTGGTTCCCAGCGGAAGGGTGGTGGCTGTCACTGGGTCATGATATGGTTTTACTAATTGGGCGGGAATCCAAAGTGGACCTGTGGGAGACAAAACGGCCGCATACCCTCACCCCCAGGTTAATAATTCTACAGGTCCTTGCCAGACAGAGGGATTTTTGAGGATCTTTATAGAGGACCTGTGGGCGAGGTCGGGTGTCAGGAGGGATAAAATGTCCTTCTGCAGTGGTACAGCCATCTTTAGCAGCCGATAAAAAGTTAAAAGTAAAGAGAGCTTTGGCAAGTCTTTCATTCTGGTCAAATAGTCTGGACCCATCATCTCCCCCCTTTTGTTTATTTAAGAGCTGTTTGAGAGTATGATGGGCACGTTCAATTATGGCTTGACCTTGATTATAAGGAATGCCAGTGGTATGAAGAATATTCCAAGTGGCACAAAATTGTTGAAATTTCGCAGAAGTATATGTAGGACCATTATCAGTTTTAAGGGCTTGGGGACATTCCATAGTCGCAACGGCTTGGGTGAAATGATGACAGGCATGAGTAGAACGTTCTCCAGAAAGGGCTGTAGCATAGAGAAACCCAGAATATATTAGCCCAATGAAAGCCTTTACCACAGCGGGGACACTTTTGGGCTGGAAGTTTAGTGTTGGCATTTTTGTTTTTTAAACTGTGACAGTCTTTCTTAAAATATCCGCACCCAAAACAGGTGGCAGTGGATGGATGGAGAGCTGCCACTAATACTTGTGCCTTATGAGTTTCTGTGCCAACATTTTGACATGCTCTAGTCATTTCAGCTAGATAAGGATTTTGTGCCTTTAAAGGAGCTAAAACAGCCCGACAGTCGGCATTAGCATTTTCATAAGCAAGCTGGAGACAAAGAACTTCAGCTGCTTGTTGGTTATCTACTTGTCGGGAAATGGCCATTTGGAGATGATTGATAAAATCAACGTAAGGCTCATTTGCCGCTTGACGAATAGAGGTGAATGAGCCGGTGGGCATCCTGGAATCAGGGATTTTACTCCAGGCTTTGGTGGCAGCATCAGAGGTTTGATTGAATGCTTGCCTGTTCATCTGACTCTGAGCCTGGGGAGTGGAATAGGTCCCAGTACCCAAGTGCATGTCAACACTAACAGGGATGTTATGATTTAAATTGTCCATAGCATAAAAGCTACAATGTTCCTTATATTCTTGATTCCAAAAAGTAAATTGGGCAGGAGTTAAGACTGTTCGCATCAAAACATTCCAATCCCAGGGGGTCATCTCACATCCTTGTGCTAGCCCTTCTACAATTCCTTTTGTAAAGGAACTCTGTAAACCATTTTCTGCTATGGTCTTACAAAGTTCTTTAAAAACTTGAGAAGGAAGGCCATCATGATGGGGTTGTCCTGATCCCCAAAGGACAGGATAGGCAGAAAGCCCTTCTTTCTCATAGCCTTCTCGAAACACCTCTCCAATGAGAGACTCATGTTGTGAGGAATCAGTCTCAGGAGGCGTGGAAGGAGGAGGATCATAAATATTTTCTTTACTAGGGAGCCGAAGGAGCTGCCTGTAAGGGCTGCAGGGCAATGCGGCAGTGATGCCAAGCAATAAGAACTGAAGCTGGGATGTTCATGTCACGAATGATGTTACTGATACGTTCCCATGCTTCTACATCAAGGTTTCCCCACAAGGGATACCAAGGACAAGCAGATTCAATTAAAAGCAAAAGTTGGGTAAGTGCTTCTTCTGAAACCTTAAACTTAGAGGCCTTTAACAATCCTAACAACTGGGTTTTGTGCTGACACTGTTCAGAGGAAAGAGAATTCCCCATAGTGAAAAGGAAAATGAAAAATGAAAGGAAGAGAACAAAAGCTCCTGGCCTGAAGCCTGAAATCCCTCAGGAGCGGTTGGGAAAGCCCTGCCACTCTGGGGCTAAAGCAGCCTGATCTGAGAGCACTCAGGAAAATTCTGCCTGTGGAAAAACCCCATCGCCCTTGGGCTGTGCCTTTAAACAGCCTGAATTGAGAGCGTTTGGGAAAGCCCCGCTGCCCTTGGGCTGTGCCTTTAAACAGCGTGAATTGAGAGCGTTTGGAGCTCCGCGGAAAGCCCCGCCGCCCTCGGGCTGTGCGAGGGCATCTACAGCTCCCTCACACGGGGCACCATCTGTCTGAACGGTGACAGTAGCCAACTACACAACTCTTACAGAGAAGTGGGGCCAAGGAGGGTCACTTAGAGGAGTCGACCCCGGCTTCAGCCCCAGGAGTTTATTTATAGTCAATACAGCAAGCAGTGAAGCAAATAACAGAACAATGGAGTCAATACAGCAAGCAGTGAAGCAAATAACAGAACAATGGGCTTTGGGTGAGTAACAATAAGTTTCAGGCAAGAGAGAATGGGCTTCAGGTAAACAAGGCAATCAATAACGGGACAATAGGTTTTGGAAAAACAAGTCGTGCCTAATCTCCTTCTCATCACTGACAAGTCTCAACATGTTGCTGACAAGTCTCAACATGTCCTGTGCAGCATAGAGGACTTTGAGGGGCTGAAGTTGTCAATAGTGTAGCCATGTTTAAATGGCACATATCCCCACAGATTTTAATTCCCTATCAGCTATGTCTAGTGTCTTTTCTTCTACTAGAAGGTCATCTGGTGTTTTATTTTGGACGCCTACTGGAACCATCCTGTCCTGTTTTTGTATGTGTTTTGATATTGTCTGCTGTCTTCAGGGCATTCATATGCACAAACCAAGAAGAGTGCTAAGGGAGCTTGCTATTGGAGTGGAGAGATGAGAGACTGAGAAATGAGGAAAAACAAAAACAAAAAAAAGAAAAAGGGTAAAAGAAAAAAATAAATCAAGAAACTGGGAATGAAGAAAGACAAAAAGGGAATAAGAGAGGGAAGAAAACACACAAACAAACAAAAAAAAACCACAAGAAAAAAAAAAATGTGCTCGGGGATGTCCCTGTGCGTCTGCACAGAGAAAGGGAGTAGCTTCCAAGCTGCCAGGTACTGCCTGGCTGGAAGGGGCTCCTAAGCTGAGAAAAGAAAAAGAAAACAAACAAACAAATCAAAGCAGAACAAGTCAGAGCATACAAACTAACCAACAAAAAAGCCCCAGGGGTCCCAGTAGCACGGCGGCACAGGCCGGGAAGCAGTTTCACAGTTGATCAGTGTTTCACAGCCTTTCAGGAAGAAGCAAATATGGCACACAGAGCCAGGTATTTGAGAGAATGGAGGGGGAGGTGGTGAGAGGTAAGGAAGAAATCTAGAGAAGTGTTAAAAAGCAACACCAGCAGCCAACAGAAGGCACTCAGAGAGCTGGCCAGTGTGAGCAGGTGGATTCCAAGCAACACCTGGGTGAAGCTGTTGCTTCCCTGCCAAGGGACTGTGGATGCAGGAAGCAGAGGAGGCTCCGTGGGGGTGAAGAAGGGTGGGGGGTGGGAAAACATATATCACTGGTTACCAGTTGTTCTATCTCCTGCTGGAAGCTCCGTGAAGCTGCTTTTTCATATTCCCTGTTTGCTGATCTCCAATAAGAGTCCAAGATGGTGGATCTGTGTTGCGGTAGCTGATAGGGGACCTCTGCATGTATCATTCCTCGCTCTCTGTTCTCAGTCAGTTTCTTATTCCATTTGGTGCTTGGCTGAGTTCTGTATCTCCTCATTTAGTGCTTAGCATTTCAGGATTGACATGTGCCTGTGTTTAACTTAGTTTTTCTGATCTTTTCTGCAGAGGGATGGCGTGGTGCTTCTGACTATAGTGCCATGTTACCTGGAAGTCAGAAGTGAAGTCGTGATACATGCTACAGTATGGATGGAGCTGGAAGACATTATACTGAGTGAATCAGTCGGTCATGAAAGGACAATTATTGTATGACCTTACTTACATAGAAAGACAAGAAAAGGCAACCGTATAGAGACCTAAGTTTCTTAGTGGTTACTGGGGTGGCAGGGAGGGGGGAAAGGGGAGTTAACAGTAGTGGAAATATCACATTTACTAAAGGTAGTGTTGCACATCTGTTTATTGTAATTGCTGTCAATAAGTCATACACCTGTAAAAAGTTGAATTTGCAAAAGTTGTGTGATAGATATATTTACAACAACTACTGGCTGACCATACTTTCACATAGAACAGTTTTATCCTTCAGAATCTGTAAAATGAGAGCTATTTTACTAAAATTTATAATTGTAGAAAAATTGATATCATCTTGAAAATCTGCAGAACTTTAAAATAGCAATGCATTCTCTTATTTTATACTAATTGAGGTATATTCATATAATAACTTTATGTAAAAAGTCTCTGGTGAATTGTTTAAGAAGTAGTATAGTGTTGTTGTGAGTTGGAATCGACTAGACTGCAGTGAGTTTGTTTGTTTGTTTTGGCGGGGTGGTGGTGGTTGGTAAACAAGTCTGTACTCCACCACCTTTAAAAGCTTTGGGAACCACTGAGTTCACTTACCAGGACTTTCTCAGATAATTTTTTCATAGACTTTATTTTTTAGAGCAGTTTTAGGTGTACATGAAAATTGTTCAGAAAGTATAGCAAGTTCCCATATCCGCCTCCCCTTGATACAGTTACCTCTACTGTTAACACCTTGCTTTAGTGTGGCACATTTGTTACGATTGATGAGCCAATGTTGACGCATGATTTTTAACTAAAATCCGTGGTTTACATTAGAATTCACTGTTTGTATTGTACGTTTATACAGGTTTTGACAATATGTAATGCCCTGTACCCACCATTCCACTGCCCTTAAAATGCACAGTGCTTCATCCCCAGCCCTAACAACCAGAGGTCTTTTCACTGTTCCACAGCAATGACTTTTTCAGAATGTCATATAGCTGGAATCGTACAGTATGTAGCTTTTTCAGATTGGCTTCTTTCACTTAGCATTATACATTTAAGATTTTTTTAATTTTTATTTTTGTAGCTTGATAAACAAAGCCCCATAAATCCACTAACTTGACAACAAAATAATGGAAGAAAACATATATATTAAATAGATTTAACTATGATCTCCAGTAGGTTTTCATTAGTGAATATAAGAGCCAGTATGTATGTTTTCATAACAGTTATTTTTAAGACTTTGTTAAATGTAATTCTAGAATCCTAAAAAAAATGAAAGTGGGCATATTTTAGTATAGCCTACTTCACATTCTTGATTGCAACAAAGACAGGAAATGAGTGCCTTTTAAAAAAGATTGTCTTATTGTGAAATAATTCATCCACACAGACAAGTGTATAAGTTTACATGCACTGTGTAATTATTAATGCATGCACCCAGCAGCCAGGTGAAGAAGTAGAATGTAACCAATGGCTTAGATGTCCCTGTGTCTCTCCGTAATTGTATCCCACTCCCACCCCAAAGGCCGCCTGATGCTAATCATTCTCTTGCTTTCCTTTATAATTTTATATCCAACATATTTATACCCTCAAACTATATTGTGTTTCAAACAGAGTAGCAACCACGAATTTAACTTTGTAAGGAGAAGACAAATTACTGCACCCAGGAGAAGATAAGCCAAGCCAAGTACTTGAGTCACAGTCTGACTGCAGCTTCCCTGAGAACTGATTGAAGCCCTCTGGGAAGGCTAATGGGCTAAGTCATGGGGGTCTTGTGAAAGATACGGCTCACCGCGGTAGAAACATTGATCAGGGCTATAGAGTGGTCAAGGTGCTAGTCATCTAGCCCTAATAACTTAAGGTAGGGTAGGCTACTCTTCATGCTTTGTTTCCAAGTTTATCATGGTATACACCAGATCTTAGGAGAAGGTCTAAATAGAACACCTTTCTGGGATTAAACGAGTGTCTTCAGCTGACCCAGACATCAACAACAGAAGGACACAAATGTTATTGGCACCCCATTAAGGCTAATGTCCCCAGGTAAAAGGTCGTGGAAGGACTGGGGTCATCTGGTGACCACAGCTCCCAGCATGGCTCTTGTGAAGCATACTGCTACAGCCTGAATTGATTGTCCTCCTCAGTGCTTTGATTTCTTCCCTTCCATTTCTCTTTTCTCTCTTTCATGAAAAGTTTTTATTCAGATGTTACACACTGAGACAAACCCAATATTTGCTTAACTTTTCTCTACAATTTTCTATCTCTTTATATTTTTGCTCTGCTTTCTGAGATATTTCTGCAACTTTATCTTCTAACCTTTCTTTCGCCTTTTTCATTTTTGCTGTTTGAGTTGCCAAATAAGTTTTCAAAAACTAAATTGTGTCTTTCTTAATGGAATTCTCTCTTAGTTTTATTGATGCAACTTTTCTTCTTCCTTTTCTGTGGATATTAATGCCTGGAAGGGTGAAGATCAGGCTGCCAGCATTCTGGGAATGAACTGCAGGTGGAGGGCCAGGAGTTACAGATCCAGTGCACTGTCACAGCCTTCACTCTACCTGGTGCCCAGCCACTGTCCCCAATAATATGTTATGGGAAAGTGGATCTAGACAGCTGCCTCTTTCTAAATTATTTTTAAGTAGTTTTATTTATCTTAGGCCCAAGTTTATCTCCAGTTCTGAAAACATCTGCTGTCATCTCTGAAGACTTTTGAGGCTTCTCTGGTCAACTTGGATTGGTTTTCCTTTTTCCTGACCTTTCTAGGGTTTACTTGTACTCCAGTGTCCAGAATTTTATTGCTATTGTCTGCTCTTCTATTTTCCATATCCTTTGGGGCTTTATCTTTTCAAAAGTTATCTTTATTATAATTTTACAGATGAGATTTAAATTAGATGCACATATTTAATATTCTAAATCGAAGAAAACCGTGTGTCTCTTACTTTTAAAAATACATAGGAATGGAGAATTTTTGGTTTTCTTTGTGGAATTGTGTTTTCATGGTAGATACAGATAAGATAGAAATTTAGGTACCTTATTAATACTGATTTTTAAAATTTCAAGAAAAGTGTAACACATCTTAAACACATACTATTTATGAGCAGATTCTTAACAGTCAAAATATAAGCAAGAACTCTGCTCCACTTTCCTGTGGTGCCTTTAAGAACCTAATAAATATTATACCAGCTATGATGATCAGGTCCTTTGTTTCTTTATAGGGCTGTCAATTTCCATTAGGACTGCTCCCAGAAGAAGGCATGTAATTCCTACAACATCATAAAAAGAACACTGGCTAATGAAAAAGAAAATAGCAGGTTTTCTTAGATTAAGAATATTGTGTTTATTCAATTGTATCTGTCTTCAATAATTACAATTCTTTAGCAGTATAGCTTTGGATATTATTACTAATCCTCTGGTTGTCAGAGAAATCCAAGAGTATATTTCTGAAATTTGGGAACAGCTAATCTGTTGAAAAAAACATTGTGAGAAATGCATGTTAATGAAATGAAAAAAAGTAAAACAAAAATCCCTCCAGACCAAGATAGAATCATCATCTTGTCAAGAACTGGGAAAGGTCTGATACTTTACTTGCAAGCTAACAAATTGACTTGCTACAATTTCATGGGTGTCAGCAGAAGTTACAAGACTTCTAGTTAGAGACAAAGGACCTTATTACTCATGTCAATAGCAACAGCCATGTAGCAGAATTTTTTTGTATAAGTTTCCTAAGTCCCAATTCCCACAAGTTATCAAAGACGGGACCAGTTAACATGTGCATACGCAGTGGGTGGTAGTAAAGGAGATGAACCCTGAGTTTACAGACCCCAAATCTTTTATAATGGACAACAAGCATGCCAACAGGTTCGTGGATGGTGCAAACAGTTTGTAGTCGACTGCTAATCTAAAGGTTGGAGGTTCAAATCTACCCAGCACTGCTAAAGAAGAAAAATTACAGCCAAGAAAACGCTATGGAGCGGTTCTACTTTGTAGCACATGAGGTCTCCATGAGTCACAATTGACTCAATGGCAAGGGGTACAGGTAAGCATGCCAAACCTCTCCTCCAGAGGGAGTTATTTTTATTATAATGGACAATAAGGGACACTATCATTTAAGACTATGAACAAACCTGCCTTTTGCTCTGGAGGGAGAAGTTATTTCTATCTTCCAGAATTATTTGCTATACAAACATTATGGGAAAGGTCATCCGGAACAGAGAACAGCTCAGGCGATGTGCAGAAACGTGAGAGTCTGATGCAGCATTTTCTCCTAGCATATCTCAGCCCATTTTCAGGGTCTCATCTCGTTCTCTCTCTTTCTTTTTTATAGGACATAGCCCTATATCATCATGTTTAGTGGTCTTTTTCTGAAATAAATTTGAAAATAAAGATTTTGTTGTATATTTTTCTAACGCATCAGACTATTTCTATATATTTCATACAGATTACTAGTATCTCCATGTGCTCATCTGTATATTGTAGTTATAATAGCTTCCTAAAATATTGTATGAAAATTGGATTCTCATAACAAGACATGAAGTATTCATTGCATAAACAGAGAAATATTTCTGCTACAATATACAGTCTTGTTTCATAAAATTTTTGTTCTTATGAAAATTTCTATGGATTATAATTTTGTCCTCTGAGGTAAATATTTTGGAAAATCAGGTTGAAAAAATTACCTACATTAAAAAAAATTTTTTAAATTATCTGCATTAAAGATTTTCAAATTTCTTCTCACTCTTAACAACCCATCAAAGTAATATTTATTGTAATTGTCATTATTGCTACCTAATTTACCTTATATCATCCACACACTAGTCTTACAGTGAAAATGTCAAAACTGACAAAAGTGTATGACAAAATTAATTTTAGCTAAATTTACTCTTGAAAGTAATTGTGCCTCCAACCTTCCGTTTCTGAGAAATTTCTTCTGCATTTAATATGCTTGTATCTCATCTATGCCTGGTGAAATCCTACATGTATTTCAAATTCAGCTTGAATGCTTTCCTAGGGGAGGAATTGTCTGTTCTACTCCACTAGAACAATCTCTTGTTTTCCTGTTTATTCCCACTGTAGAACAGGACAGATCCCTCTTAAGTCACCTCCATGTTCTGCTCTATCATTTCTTTCAACTTTTTTTTTTTCCTCTACTAGACTGTGGAATGCTGTTGAAAAAATTCTACTGTGTAACACTTGGTATCCCTCATATAGTCATCTGAAAGTAGATAGTTTTACTTCTTTCTTCCCAATCTGTATCCCTTCCCTTTCTTCGCTCCCTCCCTCCCTCTCGCTCTCTCTCTTACTTTCTTTCTTTGGTTCCGATGTTAAACTTCCAGCAAAATTGTTGAATAAGAGTGGTGAGAATGGACATTTTTGTCTTGTTCATGATCTTCAGGAGAAAGTAGTCAGTCTCCTCACTGAGTGTAATGTTAGATGTACCTTTTTATAGAGGCTGTTTGTCAAGTTGAGAACATTCCCCTATATTTCTATTTTTATGAGGTTTTTTTTTTTTATCATTGACAGGTGTTGAATTTTGTCAAATGCGTTTTCTGACTCAGTTGATTTGATCACATGATTTTTCTTTTTTAGTCTGTTAATACGGTGGATTACATTGATTGATTTTCAAATATGGAGCCAGACTTGCATTTCTGGGATAAACTCCACTTGATCATGGTATATAATTTTTTAAAATATATTACTGAACTCTATTTGCTAATATTTTATTAAGGATTTTTGTATCTACATTCATGAGTAATGGTGGTCTATACTTTTCTTTTTTTCACATGTCTTTGTCTGGTTTTGGTATCAGGGCAAAGCAGTTGCATAAAATGAATTGGCAAATGTTTTCTCTTTTCTTGTTTCTGGAAGAGATTTTTTTAAATTGGTGTTAATTTTCTTTAAATATTTGGTAGAATTTTCCAGTCATACCATATGGGCCTAGAGATTTATTTTTGGAGAATTTTTAACTAACATATTCAATATCCTTGAAAAGTATAGGGCTATTCCAGCTATCTATATCATATTGAGTCAGTTGTGTTAGTTTGAAGTTTCTGAGGAATTGTTCTCTTTCATCTATGTTGTCAAATTTATATGTATAGAGTTGTTTGTAGTATTCTCTTATTATCATTTTGATATCTGTGGGATCATTAATGATATCCCCTGTTTCATTTCTGGTACAGCTTGTGTCTTCTCTATTTCTTCTTTGACAGTCTTGCTAGACATTTGTCAATTTTAATTATCTTTTCAAAGAACTAGCCCATTGTTTCATTGATTTTTCTTGATCATTTTTATTTTGTATTTTCAATCTTATTGATTTTTACTCTTATATTTATTATTTCCTTCCTTTTTCTTTTGAGTTTATTTTGCTCTTTTTTTTATTTCTTAGTGAAGGTGGCCTCAGATTATTGATTAGATTAAGATTAAATATTATTTCCTCTTTTCTAATATATGCTTACTGTGTCATACAAATTTTGATATGTTGTATTTTCATTTTCATCCATTTAAATATATATATATTTTATTTCTATTGAGATTTCCTTTACATCCCATATATTATTTAGAAGTGTGTTATTTAGTTTCTGAGTGTTTGGAGATTTTTCTGTTATCTTTTTGTTATTGCTTTCTTACTTGATTCCATGGTGGAGGAGAGAACACGTGGTATGATCTTAATTATTTTAAGTTTGTAGAGATTTGTTTTATGACTCAGGATATGGTTTATCTTGGTTTATGTTCCACAGGAGCTGGAAAAGAAAGTATATTCTGCTGTTGCAGTGGAGTGTTCTATAAATGTCATTTAGATCCTGTTGATGGATGATATTTACTTTTTATATATCATATGAGTTTTATCTAGTTGTTATATCAATTGTTGAAAGATGTTGAAGTCTCTAAGTATAAATGGAGATTTGTCTAATTCTCCTTTCAGTTCTACAGTTTGCATTTCAAATGTTTTATAGCTCTGTTGTTTGGTGCCTATACATTTTGAATTACTACGTCTTCTTGGTGGAGTGACCATTTCTTTCATTTTATATAGTTCTGTCAGAATTTCCTTTCTCTGAAATCCACTTAATTTGACATTAATATAGTTACTCTTGCTTTTCATTGATTAATGCTGGCATCCTTTTACTTTTAATCTGTCTATGTTACAGAAAAACCTGTGAAAGCCATAAACTGTGTACTGCAAAACCCTGTCAGAAAAGAAAAACTCAAATATTTTCCACTAAAGAGAAAGCAGTAGAAAAGTGGTAACTGCACCCTGTCAAAGGCAAAAAATTTGCGAGACCTGAAAAACAAGGCAGTCCCATCAAGTTCAAGCTCTCACGGTTTTCACTGTATTATACTTGAAGCTAGTACTTTGTAATAAGTTTATTTAGACTGTTGATTGGTTCATGTTTTAAATCCAGTATGATGATCTTTGTGTTTTAGTTGCTGTATTTAGACCATTAATTAGGTAATTAGGTAATTAGACCAATAATTAGGTAATTATTGATATGGTGGAACTTAAATCTGAATTGTATTTTTTGTTTTCTGATTTTTTTTTTTCCTGTTTTGTATTTGTTTTCTTTCTTTTGCATTACTGTGGGTTACTTGAACATTTCTTCAATTCTGGTTTGATTTATCAGTGGTGTTTTTGAGTGTGTCTCTGTAAAACTATTTTTAATGGCTGTTCTAGGTATTACATTATATACACATAGTGTATCTCTGTTTACTGGTGGTGTTATTTACCAGTTACAGTGAAGTGTAGAAGCCTTACTTCCTTCTTGTCCCTTTGCTGTACCCCATTTATAATATGATTGTCTTCAATATTTCCCCCACATACATTTAGAACCTTATCAAATAGTGTCATAATTTTTGCTTCAACAGTCAGTGCATTTTGTAAAACTCAGGAGAAAAGGAAAAGCCAATTCAACCCTCTCTGTGTATAAAACTTTCTGAAGCATTCTTTCAGTGTAATCTGTTGGAAAAAAATTCTCTTCATTTCCCTTCATCTGAGAGTGTTTTTCTCCCTTTTATTCATGAAAGGTATTTTCACAAGGTATAAGATTTGGGTTGGCAGTTTTTTACTTTCAGCACTTAAAAAATATTGTTCCACTTTCTTCTTGTCTGCATGGTTTCTGATGATAAATCTGCTGCCATTTGAATTAGTTTTCCCCTATAGGTAAAGTCATTTCAGTGACTGCTTTTATGGTATTCTAGTTGTCTTTAGTTTTCCAAATTTTAATTAGGAGGTGACTTGGCATGGATTTTTTTTTTTTTAAGTTTATCCTGTTTGATGTTCAGCTGTGTGAATCTGTAGGTTTATATCTCATGCTGAATTTGGGAAAATTTCAGCAATTTTTAAAGTACTTTTTCAGTTTCACTGTCTTTTTCCTCTCTTGTGAACCTGTTGACATGATGAATATTAGATTTTGTTGTTAAAGTCACATAGGTCCCTAAGGGTCTGTTCACTTTTTCAGTCTTTTCTCTGTGTTACTCCAGTTTACCAATTGATTCTCTCCTCTACCCCTTTCATTCTACTCTTGAGCCCATAAGCTAAGCATTTTATTTCAGTAATTGTATTTTTCAGTTCTAAAATTTTCATTTGGTTCTTCTTTATATCTGCTATTTCTTTTCTGAGTCCTTTTATTTCTTTGATGAGGCTTTCTATTTTTTTCATTTCTTTTAAGATGTGTTCATAATTGCTATTATGGCATTTTTATCGCAGCTGCTTTATAATTTCTGTTAGATAATTCTAACAGCTCTGCCATCTCAGTGTTGGCATCTATTATTGTCTTTTTAATTCAGTTTGATGTATTCCTGCTTCTTGGTATGACAAATGGATTTAAATTAAAACATGTACATTTAGGTATTATGCAACAAAACTATGAATCTTATTTAAACCCTCTGTTTTAATGGCTTTCTCTGATGCCACTCTGGCAGGGGAAATGGAGGTTGCTGCCTTGTTACTACCAGGTGGAGGTAGAAGTCCACTTTCCCTACTTGGCTTTTGTTGACACCTGAAAAGGGGGGACTCTACCTTTCTGCTGCGTGGGGTATGAGTTTCCACTTTCCACATGGTCTCCACTGATACCACAGTGTGTGTGGCCTCTTTAGTGTTCATCAGTGATAAATGTCTTGGATTTGTGCCTGGTTTCCACTGACACTTGCAGGAAGGGTCAGGGGTGCCTCAATACTGGTTGGGGGTAGAAGTCCATGTGCCCCATATGATCTCAACTGATATTGGTGGGGGAGGGGAGTGGTGGCCTGTTGTTGGTCAGCAGGAATGAAAAGCCTGACTCTCTAGGTGGCAAGATCCAGAAATGATTTTCCAGACCAGCAAAGTCCTTGTCCTCACACAGTGCTCCAGAAACTGTGGCACTTCTCTAAGGAGGGAGACAGTAAGAGACATGGTCTCTTTCTAACAACATCACTGTCCTGATGAGGTCTTCTGCCTTTGTTGATTTCAATCTTATGTCTTAGTATGAGAATTGAGCAAAATTCAAAAAGTATAATGTAGCTGAACGACAGAAACATGGAAGAAATATAGGCAGGGCCCATGAAAAGGTGAAGTCTCATACATAAGAAGTGACTTTAGGGTGGCAGAAAGCCTAAAATAAACCATTGATTTTTGTTTCCTTTGTGTTAAGCACTGTTGTTGGTGTTAGTTGCATGGTGTTGGCTCTGACTCATGGAGACTTTCACATAACACAACGGTCCTGTGCGATCTTCATGATGATTGGTATGTTTGAACCCATTGTTGGTTCTATTGTGTCCACCTCACTGAGGGTTTCTCTCATTTTCTTTGGTCCTCTGCTTTGCCAAACATGATGTCTTTTTCTAGCGATTGGGCATTTTCTGATGACATGTCCTCTTTTATTCTTTCATTCAGCAAATATTTATCTAACAACTAAGATGTGTCAAGTATGTTGATAAGCCCGGCCTGCCATCCTCTTTTAACATCCAAATACTTTCAAATGTTGAACACATCCAGTTAGTGATCTCCTACTGTGAATCTGGTTTTTCAAATTGAGAGATTGCAGGGTGTCTGGTCAGAGTATATTACGAAAAGAGAGTGCAGAAAGACAGTGCTGAGAGTATGGAAAGCAAATTCATACAGATTTTCCGAGGAATGATCTTGAGTGTCCTAGACATATATTTAAAATGTAAATCAATTTACCTTATACATTTTATTTTAAGAATGAGAATTAAAAATTATAATTTATGGAAAGATTTCTGTAAGAGAATCAATGCTATGAATACATTATATTAATGCTCTATTTATTATGATGCTCAGAATATGTTAAATGTATTCATATATGTCTTGATTTTCAGTCTAAAATGTAAGATGTAGATATCACATATATATGTTAAAAAGGAGAAATAAATTTTGGAAAACTTTAGTAATTTCTTTAAAGTTATATTACTAATAAATTGATATTTGAGATGATGACTCAGCCTTCTAACTTGAATACTATTCATCTTTACAGTTGTATAATATATAAAATATATATTCTTCAAAGATGATAGTGATCCCTTCAGAAAAAGCTCATGGTGTACTTGGTCTGAAGCAGTGCATTCTTGCTACATATTACATAATTTCTTCCTCACTTGCAAGTGGTTTAGTTTAAAAAAATGAGGATAAGTTCCATTTACTATAGGGTACTATGATAACAATTAATTATATATTATATAATTACACATCTCACTGACATAATATTTTCATAGAGTAAGTCAATTAACATAATGCATATTAATAAATATATTCATTGTATATACGTATATTTGAGCTAGAGGTAGAGCTTTTCAAATGCCACTATATTTGAAGTAAATTAAAGGGAGAGATAGCAGTGAGAGTAAGGGTGGGCTTGGAGGGTCTCTGAAATGAAATAAGAAATCTAAGGGTGATCAGCAGCGAACATCACAGGCTCAGAGATAGAACCACTAGTGCCACCCAAAAGGCAACTGCCATTGAGTCAACTCTGACTTACAGCAGCCCTCTGTGTGTCAGAGTAGAACTGTGCTCTACAGGGTTTTCAATGGCTGATTTTTTGGCAGATCGCCAGACCTTTCTTCCAAGGCACCTCTGAATGGCTTTGAACTGTCAACCTTTCAGATAGTAGCAGAGCACTTAACCATTTGCATTACCCAGGGACTCCAGTGCTAGAAGTTTCCCAACTTCTTCAGTCATCGGGAAATGAAATACATATGTCTTCTCACTCCAAAAATAAACCAGTAATAGATTAAGACCATAAATTTTGTTGTTTCTTCAGTTTTTAATATCAGAGGAGTCATTTATGACACAGTAATAAATTGCCCTTTGATGAGTGTTAAACGATACTGAGTTTGTGCAGAAGCTAATTTGGGTAAATAATTTAGCCATATAAATACTAACTATATGGAGGCGGAGCCAAGATGGCGGAGTAGCGAGACACTTGCAGTGGGCCTGCTTACAACAAAGACCCGAAAAAACGAGTGATTCAATTATATACGGCAATCTGGGAGTCCTGAACATCAAAGGCAGAGTTGAAGAATGGGACTGAGTGGCAGGGGGAGGAAGAGACAGTTCGGGAACAGCGAGGAGTTGCCAGACCTGACCTAGTGAAGGCCTGAGCCCTTCAGGCCTGATCAGCTTGGGGGTGAGCGGTGAGGCAGTCAAGCAGCAGTCCTTGGGAGGCACATTTTCTGCACTGGGAGAGACCCAGAGTCAGAGAATCTACAAGGCCACCCATAGCCAGTGAGAAGTAGTCCTCATCAACAAAGGATAAGTAATTGCGTATGGCTTACTGTGTGGATCAAAAACAGCCCCCTTAGAGAAAAACAACTCTCCCATTTACCTCCCCATTCCCTGTTCAGCGTTTGGTCCTGGACTGGCTTCAGCAATTGCTGAGTACCCTGGGCTGGAAGTAAGATGTCACATGCCTGGAGCTATTCTCCCTGCCTTGGAGAGTGAACAAATTAACAAAGAGAGGAAAAAATAAACTGCTGGCTCCCCTAAGCCAGGAACCCAGGGTAGGCACAGCTCCTTTGCCTAGGCATAGGCATAAGGGATCCATGGATTTTGAGTGCCTTTCCCCCTGCTGAGACTTGTGTGGGCCCATTGCAACAGCATAGGCCCCTCATTACCATAGTACAACAGGGCTTTTACCAGAAGTCTAACTTCAACTGTTTCAACTGTGAAGAGGTAGGTTCTTGACATTTGACACTGCTCTGCTCATTAAGCAGGGTCTTCACCTACCCACATCAGGGGACTGAGGACTGATGGCTCCACCCATGCCACCTAGCCACCTGTGATGGGGCCCATGAATAAGAGGTGCCCCCCAACCTTACAGCCAACAGCATTAGGTGTTCATAGTCCAGCTGCAAAACACACCCACCTACATGCTCTAGGGAACAGGGACACTTCTTCCTCCTGGACACTCAGGGGCAGCCGTCAGCCCCCTGCCTTGCTCAGAGTGTGTCCCCCTGCTGCAGCCAGATGCCTGTGCCTACGCCAATCACCAATGCCTGTCTAGGACTGTAAGTGAGAGCCTACACCACACACTTGGAGGCTATCTATCGGGGCACCTGAGCTGAATCCATACAAGAGGAGTGGGTGGACTCATGAGCTCACATACCTAGGAACAGATCTAACCACCTGCTGACAGGACATGAGAGCTTCAAAGGTGCCAATAACCAAACTAGCTCATATGGGCAGCGTATTTGGACATATCAAAACAAAACAAGAAGCTAGGACACAGTAAGCAAACATAAAATAAATGAATATAGTAACTTATTGATGGCTCAGAGACAACAGTCAATATCAAATCACATATAGAGGCAATCAATGATGGCTTCAGCAAGCTCCGAAAACAAAGAATCTAGAAAGTTTCCACAGGAGGGAAATTTCTTGAAATTATCAGAGGCAGAATACAAAAGATTAATATACAGAACTCTTCAAGAAATTAGGAGGGAAATTAAGCAAAATGCAGAACACAAAATAGAGGAAATTAAAAAGATTAGAGAAGAGCATAATAATAAATATAACAGGCTGCAAGAATCCATACAGAGACAGCAATCAGAAGCCCAGAAGATTAACAGTAAGATTTCAGAGTTAGACAACTCAATAGAAAGTCATAGGAGCAGAACGGATGCAGTAGAAGTTAGAATTAGTGAGATTGAAGATAAAGCACTTGACACCAACTTATTTGAGGAAAAATCAGATAAAAGGGTTTAAAAAAATGGAGAAACCGTAAGAATTATGTGGGACTCTAACAAGAGGAATAACCTACAAGTGATTCAAGTACCAGAACAGGGGGGTTGGGTGGGGGTGGGCGTGGGGGATAACAGAGAATACAGAGAGAATTCTTGAAGATTTGTTGGCAGAAAACTTCCTTGATATCAGGAAAGATGACAAGGTATCTATACAAGATGCTCATCAAACCCCACATAAGGTAGATCCCAAAAAAAAGTCACCAAGACATATTATAATCAAGCTTGCCAAAACCAAAGATAAAGAGAATTTTAAGAGTGGCTAGAGATAAATGAAAAGTCATCTACAAAGGAGAATCAATAAGAATAAGCTCAGACTACTCAGTAGAAACCATGCAGGCAACAAGGCAATGGGATGACATATATAAAGCCTTGAAGGAAAAAAACTGCCAGCAAAGAATCATATAGCCAGCAAATCTCTCTCTCAAATATGGTGGCGAAATTAGGGCATTTCCAGATAAACAGAAGCTTAGGGAATTTGCAAAACCAAACCAAAATTACAAGAAATATTAAACGGAGTCCTCCGGTTAGAAAATCAGTAACATCAGATAACAACCCAAGACTAGAATATGGGACAGCAACTAGATATCAACCCAGATAGGGAAGTCACAAAAGTAAACTCTCAACAAAATAGAAATAAAAGGGAAATACCTCAGTATAATTAAGGGCATTTACACAAAGCCAACAGCCAACATCATCCTAAATGAAGATAGTTGGAATGCATTCTGCTTGAGAATGGGAACCAGACAAGGATGCCCTTTATCACAACTCTAATTCCACATTGTGCTGGAGGTCCTAGCCAGAGCAATTAGGCTAGAAAAAGAAATAAAGAGCATCCAGATTGGTAGGGAAGAAGTCAAAGTATCTCTATTTGCAGATGATATGATTTTATACACAGAAAACCACAAAGAATCCACAAGAAAACTACTGGAACTAACAAGATTTCAGCAAAGTTTCAGGATACAAGATAAATACACAAAAATCAGCTGGATTCCTCTACACCAACAAAGAGAACCTCGAAGAGGAAATCACCAAATCAATACCATTTACTAATAGTCCCCAAGAAGATAAAATACTTAGGAATAAATCTAACCAGGGACGTAAAAGATCTATACAATGAAAACTACAAGACACTACTGCAAGAAACCAAAAGAGACCTGTATAAGTGGAAAAACATACCTTGCTCATGGATAGGAAGACTCAACATTGTGAAAATGTCAATTCTACCCAAAGCGATCTACAGATACAATGCAATCCCAATCCAAATTCCACCAGTATTTTTTAATGAGATGGAGAAACAAATCACCAACTTCATATAGAAAGGGAAAAGGCCTCGAATAAGTAAAGCATTTCTAAAGAAGAAGAACAAGGTGGGAGGCCTCACACTACCTGATTTTAAAACCTATTATACTGCCCCAGTAGTCAAAACATCCTGGTACTGTTACAACAACAGGTACATAGACCAATGGAACATAATTGAAAATCCAGACATAAATTCATCCACCTATGAGCAGCTGATATTTGACAAAGGCCCAAAGTCCATTAATTGGGGAAAAGACAGTCTCTTTAACAAATGGTGCTGGCATAACTGGATATCCACCTGCAAAAAACTGAAACAAGACCCAAACCTCACACCATACACAAAAACTAACTCAAAATGGATCAAAGACTTAAATACAAAATCAAAAACGATAAAGATCATGGAAGAAAAAATAGGAACAACACTAAGCATTGACATAAACACAATACAAACCATAAGTAACAATAACAATGCACAAGCACCAGAAGAGAGACTAAATAAATGGGAGCTCTTAAAAATTAAACACTTACACTCATCAAAAGACTTCACCAAAAGAGTAAAAAGACAAACTACAGACTGGGAAAAAATTTTTGGCTACGACAAATCAGATCAGCATCTAATCTCTAAAATCTGCAAGATACTGCAAAACCTCACCAACAAAAAGACAAATAACCCAATTGAAAAATGAGCAAAGGATATGAATAGGCCCTTCACCAAAGAAGATATTCAGGCAGCTAACAGACACATGAAGAAATGCTCATGATCATTAAACATTAGAGAAATATAGATCAAAACTACAATGAGATATCATCTCATCCCAACAAGGCTAGCATTAATCCAAAAAACACAAAATAGTAAATGCTGGAGAGGTTGTGGAGAACACTTATACCCTATTGGTGGGAATGTAAAATGATACATCCACTTTGGAAATCGATTTGGCACTTCCTTAAAAAGCTAGAAATAGAAGTACCATATGATCCAGCTATCCTGCTCCTTGGAATATACGCTAGAGAAATAAGAGCTGTCACACTAATAGATATATGCACACCCATGTGTATTGCAGCACTGTTCACAATAGCAAAAAGATGGAAACAAGCTAGGTGCCCATCAACAGACAAATGGATAAACAGATTATAGTATATCCACCCAATGGAATACTACACAATAATAAAGAACAACGAAGCCATGAAACATAACGTGGAGGAAGCTGGAGGTCATTATGCTGAGTGAATTTAGTCAGTCGCAGAAGGACAAATATTGTATATGACCACTATTATAAGAACTCAAGAAAAGGTTTAACCACAGAAGAAAACATTCGTTGATGGTTACGAGTGTGGGGAGGGAGGGTCAGGTTTATTTACTAACTAGATAGTAGATAGGAATTATCTTAGGTGAAGGGAAGGACAGCACACACTACAGAGGAAGTTGGTACAACTGGACTAAACCAAAGCTAAGAAGTTTCCTGAGTACAACAAACACTTTGAGGGACAGAGCAGCAGGGGTAGGGGTCTGGAGACCATGCTTTCAGAAGACATCGAGGTCAATTGGCATAACAAAGCTAATTAAGAAAACGTTTTGCATCCTACTTCGGTGAGTGGCGTCTGTGGTCTTAAAAGCTTGCAAGTGGACATCTAAGATATATCAATTGATCCCAACCACCTGGAGTAAAGGAGAATGAAGAACACCAAAGACACAAGGAAAGTAGTAGCCCAAGAGACAGAAAGGGCCACATAAACCAGAGACTTCATCAGCCTGAGACCAGAAGAACTAGATGGTGCCCAGCTACCACCAATGACCACCTAAACAAGGAACACAACAGAGAGTCCTGAATGGAGTAGGAGAAAGGTGGGGTGCAGAACTCAAATTCTAGAAAGAAGACCAGACTTAATGGTCTGACTGAGACTGGAAGAACCCTGAAAGCATGGCCCCTGGATTCTCTATCAGCCCAGAACTAAAACAATTTCCAAGGCCAACTCTTCAGACAGGAATTGGACTGGACTGTGGGACATAAAGTGATTCTCGTGAGGAGAGTGCCTCTTAGCTCAAGTAGATACAAAAGACTAAATGGGCAGCTTCTGTCGGGAGGTGAGTTGAGAAGGTAGAGAGGGTTAGGAGATGGTTGAATGGATATGGGGAATCAGGGGTGGAAGGGAGGTGTGTGCTGTCACAGTATGGGGAGAGCAATTAGAGTCACATTGCAATGTATGTATAAATTTTTGTATGGGAAAAAATAAAAAAAAATTAACTATACAATTTCTTAACCACAGATCAATAGATAGATATTAGTCTGTGAAATCCCAGTTAATAACCTATTATTTTAGACAAATACTGTGCGCTGCGTACAAGGTACAAAGACTGTAGATCTGATCTAGGCATCTGGGAGCACATTTTTAAAACTATTTAACAACCATAAAACTCCCAAACCATTTTTATAATCAAAACCTTTAAAAAATAAAATAAAGTAACATAATGAACAAAATGATTTCACCAGAAAATGCTTATATTAGAACTTAATGGATGCCAGGAATTATTCTAAGAGCTTTACATGTTTTAATTTATTTAATACTCAGAATAACCATACGAGGCTGGTAATATTACTATTTCCATTTAACAAAGGGCAATGTTGATGCAGAGAGGTTAGTTAATCTGCCCAAGATCACTGAGCTTGCAAGTGGTGAATACACAGCACAGATCTGGCAATATGTTTTACGTTAATTAGTTTCTGCTAATTTGCATTTTAGCATTATTTCTGTTTCATCGCACTGTTTATTTTCTCTTCTTATTTCAATTACAACCTGTTCCACTAATATGTCATGGGCTCTGAGGTTAATAATTAATTAACAGTGACTAGTACTGTAAAATTTGATTTACTGGGAAGGAAATGAGAGACAGTTTTATATAACTTTTTCTATTCTTCAATATTTTATCTGTTGAATAATGCTTTAAAGTAATGAAAACTCCATAAGCAGTAGAATAACATCACAAGTCCCTCTGCTACATATACTTCAAAAAGTGAATTCATTATGGCATGTTTTACATCTCTACCTTTGCCAAATAAATGCTGTGAAAAAGAGGTTCACATAGTCTCAGCATTTTTAGATGCCAATGGGAATGAAATTTGCAAGTCATTAGCATTCTACTTCTTTTCTCTGAAGTCTCTCTAAATTGTTTCTTTGTCAGGGAAAAGTAAGAATATTTATAGTTACTCTTTCTATATATACCCTTATTTTTACAGAGACAATTCTTTCTGAAGATTTTATTCCTCAATAAATTTTTGAGAGTCTTGTCTCTCATGATAAATATGATTATGATGAGATCATTGTATTAATCAGATCTCCTTTGTTACGAATGGCAGAGATTCATTTGTCTTAGGCAAAATGGAAATTTATTAACTCACAAGGTAAAAAGAATTGTTGAATGACCAAACCATGGGAATGGTAGGGATGCCACCATGTTTCAGCATCAATTAGAAAAGAATTCAGACACCACAAAAATTGATTCTTCATCTTTCATCTACCCACTTCTGTGACAGTAATCTGTCACTCTAACTTGCTTCTTCCTTGTGTTAAAGAATGTGTTTTTCCACAACTTCCAGACCTCATGCCTCACAGCATACCACCTTAGAAGGACCTTGTTCCAATTTTTAAAAGATGCAGAAAAGAACATGATTGTTCTAGCTGAGTCTGGTGCTGAGCACCTGAATAATGAGCAGTGGCCCATGTAGTGGGACCATGTGTTAAAATGAAAGATCCCACAAGAACCACAGCGTGGAGGGCGTGAAAAATGGTCTCTGAGGAGTGGGCTGTTCTCCTCCACACACAGCAGGGTCCACAGGCTGACAAACCAGTGGACACCGACAGTGATAGTGCGGTTGTAATGAGCACAACGATAGCGGTGGGGCAGCGACACTTACTTCATCTAGCTGTGATTGTCAGGAGAGTAATGGCTAGGGAGATGGGCACACCCTTTGTCCCCAAGGTAGTTACAGTCTAGGTGAGAAGACGAAATATATTAAACATTACATAAAATACAAGCCTCTGTAGTTTTTAGTGCAAGAATATTGGTATAAATAAATATAATAAATTATTGATTTAGATGTTGAAATTTTCCAAAATTTGTCCGTGGGGAGCCCCTTCTAACCTCGCTCTTGGGTTTGTTTGTTTGTTTGTTTGTTTGTTTTTTTCATGCATTCCACTATTCTTTGAGTATTTTCTTACTTTTTATTCCCTATTATTTAGCCCAACACAATATTCCAGGCTTATTTTGTACTTTAATTGACCCAGTCCTGAAATTGGCCATTTCTCAAAGGATCCCTGGTTCCTTTCAGCAGTGGATGGTGTGTAGATTCCAATATCCAGACACCTGATGTTGTCAGTGCATCTAAGCCCTCCCAGTAGACACAACTAGGAAATGGGGGCATGTACATATGTATACACATATGCACACACATACACATACATAAATAACTACTTCTGTTTTCCTCAGTCAGTGTGTGTGTGTGCGTGTGAATAAAATCAATGAATTCATATCAAAGTTTCCAATACTTCCAATTTCAGTCCAAAACCTTAGGGTTCTTTCCAGCTGTCTCCTGTTCCATAATTATAAATTCTTTTTCAGACACTGAGAAACCTTGCTCCCACATTATCAGTATACTTACTTATTTTCTCCATTTCACCAAATTCTCAACCATTTTGGCCATTTCTGGTTATTTCATTCACAGGCCACATCTACACTTCACCTCTGCATTCTCTACGTCCTTGGCTACAGGTCACAGGACCTCCAACCTCCAGCAGAACCCCTCTGCCACCCAGCACCCAGCCTTCTCAGGCACTACATTGTGCTTCCCTCTACACCTGCGCTGGACTTGAAGGCTGACACCGTCCCACCTGGCATCCCCAGGAGGGGAGGAGAAGGTGGGAAGGGAAGGAGACGTGTGAAAAGAAGGAGGAAAGGAAGACAGGAAAACAGGGAAATATCGGAAATACTCATGGCATGTTTACATCTAAAAGAACACACTTCCATGACTTTTCTGTCAGAGAAAACAAATGTGTTTATCTCTCAGTTACAGAGAAATAAAACATGAAACTTTGAAAGCAATGAAAAAAGTTAGGAAGTGCATTAAAGGGTGAAAAATCACAAAACACAGGCAACTGTATAATAGGTGCTATGCTGGAACCCCCTGTAAAAAAAAAAAAAAAACCTGTTGCCTTCGAGTCGATTCCAACTCATAGCGACACTTTATGACAGAGTAGAACTGCCCCATAGGGTTTCCAAGGAGCAGCTGGTGGATTCGAACTGCCGACCTCTTAGTTAGCAACCATAGCTCTTAACCACTGTGCCACCAGCACTCCAAGACCCCCCATAGCCTAAAATATGATGTACAGGTATAGGGCTTAGTGATCTATGAGGCCATCACTGGACCTCAGTTTTAAGTGTCTACTTCAGTGGATCATAACTTTTTAATCAAATATTGGTAATTTTAGTAACTGTTTCAGATATATATTAAAAACCATGTCTGATTAAAATCTTACAAATGTTAAAAGGAAAAAAATTTCCTGTGACAAATACAGTGCACAGGAAAAAGATGCACGTATATCACTCCCTAAACCTGCCGAAGACATGGATTTAGTACTGGACTTTGGAAAACTTCTGCAAAGCAAAGGTGGCCAATGCTTTACTTTTAGCCTTCGTTATTTTATTGTCTTTATATTATATCAGTAAACAGTAAACAAAAGAGAAAGTAAGAAATGGCCCATCTTCTGAGCACATGTGATTTAAAGCTATCATATACTTATTCATGTGGGACCGTAAGTCCAGTTCAGTTGATATGTGTCTAAATGTCACCAGTGATTAACTGTTCAAAGTCAATGCATATATAAAGCCAAATTCGTAGGTTACTAGAAAATAAAAAAGTTAATGCCCTGACAATTTGAGCAAATAGACCTACTGCGTTAAAATGAAAATGTAGACATGAGGGAATTTTTGAGAAACCTAAGGTAAACAAGCCAACCAACAAATGCTTTGTTATCTGTACATCTTTCGTATGCTAGAATGATTTTACTTACTTCACTTCTCAAAGCCTTGGCTGAGCACAGAGCAGCCTTCTCTTCCATGTTAGAAACACAGTGCATTTTAACGAACCGTACAAATTGCTGGAAGACACACCACAGTGCTTATGAGTGATGGTACAGTGAAGTAACTGAATGAAATTCTAGGCATGGAGCCTTGGTGGCTCAGTGGTTAGAAGGTTGGCTGCTAACCAAAAGGTAAGCAGTTCAAATCCACCAGCTGCTCCTTGGAAACCTTATGGGGCAGTTCTACTCTATCCTATAGGGTTGCTATGGGTTGGAATTTTGTTTTTTTATCCCAAGATGGCATTGAGATAAAGTATATTCTATCATAATTTGGACCTTTTTCATTTAGCCTGTTATAACTTTAAATTTTAAAATGCTATAAAATACTAGCATTTTTATTTTATCATAATGTATGAACCCTGTTCTACCAGGGCTCCTTTTAATGAACTAGAGCAAAAAAAAATTAACATTGAGCCTAAGAGATTATTTGGAGAAAAAAGAAAATAAAGCACTTTCTTGCAAGAATTAATATTCACTTATACAAACCATCTGAGATCCCAGCAATAGTTCCAAATAATTCTATCCTCTTCATTATGCCTGAATAAAGTGATATAATTTTAAGGATTTAAAAAAAAGTCATTACTTTCATAATTAGAATTCGTTGAGTTTTTTTCTCTAGAGACACTCTTCACACTTAGTATGCTAGTAGGAAAAGTAACAGAGATTAATTATAACGGTAGTGATATCAACGGGCACTTACTATGTGCGGGGCACTGTTCTAAGCACTTCGCCTTACTACCTCGCTTAATTCTCATCACAACATTACCAGTTGCTAATTAATTGCCCTCGAGTCAATTCCAACTCATGGTGACCCCCTGTGTGTCAGAGTAGAACTGTGCTCCACAGGGTTTTCAATGGCTGATTTTTCAGAAGTAGATTGCCAGGCCTTTCTTCCCAGGTGCCTCTAGGTGGACTGGAACCTCCAACCTTTTGGTTGGCAGTCCAGCACGTTAACTGTTTGCACCATGCAGGAACTCCAATTACAACAATAAGTTAGGTATTATTGTTTTACAAACTACACTGTATCGTTGGTGCTCTAGGAATGAGGGACAGCTAAATAAAACGATGATGCCATCTTTCTGAAAGGGATTACTTTTTCCTTTATGACTCTTGTTTTATATTTTTAAATTGATGGGATTTATTTAAAACAAGACATACATATTGTCAAATAAAATGGTAGAAGTAGGAGGCTGATTAGATCAAGAGTAATGGCTCCTCAGAGCCTCACTGTGCTGGAGGAAAAGCAAAAGGAGAGGCAAGCTCTCTCAGGAAAGGCTGGTGTTGCAGCTGAACCCAGGATGCAAAGAACGGCAAAGCTTCATTTCTGAAGCTGAGAGGTTGGGGCAATATCAAAGATTCCCAGTAAATATTTAAAATGAAAGGATTTTGTGATCTTAAAGACATTACTGACGACTCATAAAAAATAAGCAGTGATGTCCAAACTGTTACCTACCAGCACCTCAGGCAGTTTGTGTGTTCAGTCTGTAGGTACCAAGCATCCTTTAGAAGACAAGGCTTTATTTGGACAATGTTGGTTTTACAAGATCCCTACTTATCTCACTTTTCCTTAGGGAGGAAACTTGAGCATTTTACTTTGCTCCTGAATCTCCTATGGATGCCCACTTATCCCCGATTATTTTCACCAGGCAAGTGCTCTCCTTTTCCACGTCCTTTTACCTTCGTTCTGAAAAGAGAAGTGTCCTAACAGATGAGTTATGTATTTGTATGAGCTTCTCTGAGAGCATTTATAGCTGATGGCCACTGGCCAGCTATTGACCAGGGCTGTGAACTTCAGGCACCAAAATTGACCCCCTAATTGAAATACTAGAACATCATCTCACCAGCCTACTGTTACCATTGTGTGTTTGATTGTGTGTGTGTGTGTACATGCTCACTTCTTACTTCCCAACAAAGAGAAACATTGCTACAGGAGTGCTAGGCGCCAAGCTGGACCCGAACACTGGTCCCTTTAAGTAGCCGGGGCTCAGCCAGGATTCCAACCACATGTTTCAGACCTCACTCCCACAGCTGAGTTCTCTCAAACGAAATTTCCCTTTTATGGCCACGTTTGCGCTCCTTGTGCCAGGCCAAGAGTTTCACCAGCATATCTTGGCTTCTCTTTGACTTGTCTCTCCATTCTTTTTCTCTCTGCAACTCTCTCCGCTTCTTTCTTCCATCTTTAAACAAAAGGCTGATTTTGATTTTATCCTTTTTTAGATGAACATATTGCCTCTGTGCACATTTATTAAGAAGAAAAAACAGTTCATCTTTGTCTTATGTGACAGAGACAGGCACAAAACCTAAAGATGACCCCAGCACACAGTCGTAAAGCCGTGAGTAAGCACTAACTTACTGAGCGTGTGCTGACCGACAGGCACTATGCAAGGTTCCTTTGCAAGTGCTGCTCACGTAATTCCTGTAATGTTATCTGCCTTAGTAGGTTATCCTCCTCCCTTGCCAAATGTGGAAAGACGTTACATAGTTTGCTAGGATCGCGAAGCGCTAAATAGGGGATGGGACTTGAACTCTATTCACTAAAGCTTGTGCTTCTTAAAAAATAATACAAATATCATGGGACCACTAAACATACCCCGAAAATAGAGATAATAGTATATTTGTCACTCAGCTTTGACAATGACCAATCTTGTTTTATTTACCCCCAATATATCTCCCACGACTGATGGATTACTTGGAAACAAATCCAACCCATCTTCTCGTATAATCTGTAAATGCTTCGTTTCTGAGACATAAGGACCTTCTTTCATGTCATCTACTATATTGTCAGGGTTTAAAGTTTTATTTCACCATGGATTTGTTTGTGCTTAATTGATATGTATTTTTTGGTCTCTCTGAGTCTATACATTTACAATAGGCCACAGCATTGGTTTTCTAAGATTCCCCACACTCTGGAGTTCCTTGACTGCATCCGTGGTGTCTTTAGCACTTCCCTCCATCCCCTTGTATTTCTTTAAACCTGTAGGTAGACTAGGAGCTTGTTCAGATTCAGCTTTTTTTGGCAAGACATAGATGGTGCTGTATACTTCCTATGGCACAGTAAGTTTTTTGAAAAGGTAACAGTCATAGGAACGCATCTGGGATGCCCTTCTGGGTGTTCTTGGCAAAGCCTCAGCAAGCTCCTGTGGGCAGGAGCGAGTCCTCAGACACAGAAGTGCAGAGACTGGAGGCCTGAAGGGGGAGCTGCAGGTGAACCTGCACGGGGTCCAGAAATAGAGGAGAAAATGTCAACAGCATGTGGGGTAGTAATGCATGCACAAGGCACAAAGTAGAAAAGATAATGACTCAGCAATTCCAATCCTTGTTGTATACCCAAAAGAAGTGAAGGCAGCGGTGCAGACATAATCCTGTACACCAATGTTCACTGCAGCACTTTTCACAATAGCCAAAAGGTGGAAACATCTGAAGTGTCCATCAACAGATGAATGGATCAACAAAATGGTGTATATCCATCCATGCAATGGAATATTACTCAGCCATAAAGAGATATGAAGTCTTGATGCACGCCACAACATGGACAGGCCTTGTAAACCTCATGCTGAGTGAAATGTCAGTACAAAAAGAACAAACACTGTATGATCTCAGTTTATGAAATAAGCAAAGATATAGAATCCAAAGCTTGTTAGCGGTTACCAGGATTAGGAGGAAAGGGAGAAGGGAGAATTTCTGCTTAGAAGGCATTGAGTTTGTGTTAATGGTGGTGGAAAGATTTGTAAAAGAATAGTGAGAATGGCTGCACAACGTGAAGAATGTAATCAATGTCTCTGGATTGTACATGTAGAAATTGTTGAGCTGGTATATGTTTTGTTATGAATATTTTCACCACAATAAAAAATGTTATCAAAACGTGTACAGTGAAAATTAAACGTTCCTCCCTCTCTCCTCCAGTTTGACTGCTGTGTTTTCCCTCCCCAAAGCAACCACAGTTACTGGTTTCTTGATCATCTTTCCAGAGATAGCTGATGCAGAATTAAACCTATACACGAGCATATATTATACATTGCATCTATACTATATAAAATTTTCATGCAAATTATTGTATACTATACACATTGGTCAGCACTTTGCATTTTATTTCACAATATAACTTGGATAGAGGTCTGTAACAATATATTTGGAGTTGCCTTTTTCATTTTAAGCTGTAGTTTTTCATTGTGCAGACACATCTGCTGTATTTAATTGTTCCTTAGTGCTGGATGTTTAGGTTGCTTCTACTTTTTGCTATTACAAACAATGCTGTAATTAAAACCTTTTACCAATAATATTTCAAGCATATATAAATAAAATCTCTATTTCTCTGATTTTTAATGCCCAGGTTTTAAATTTATATTGTAATTGATATTAGCACCACACTCTAACCAACTGAGCTAAACTGCCACAGGAATTCAAATTAGTATATAATATATCAGAACTATTAGAAAGCTAGTTAAGTTAGGGTAGAAATCTCTCTCTCTCTTTTTTTTTTTTTATGCTTTAAGTGAAAGTTTACAATTCAAGTTAGTTTCTCGTACAAAAATTTATACACACTTTGTTATGCGACGCTAGCTGTTCTCCCTACAACGTGTCAGCACACTCCTCCTTTCCACCCTGGATTTCCCTTGTCCATTCAACCAGCTCCTGCCCCTTTCTGCCTTCTCATCTCGCCTCTGGACAGGAGCTGCCCATTTAGTCTCATGTACCTACTTGAGCTAAGAAACAAACTCTTCACAAGTGTCATTTTATGTCCCATAGTCCGGCTTACAGAGAGTCTGGGGGCCATGTCTTCCAGGGTTCCTTCAGTCTCAGTCAAACCATTAAGTCTGGTCTTTTTACTAGAATTTGAGTTCTGCACCCCACTTTTCTCCTGCTCCATCAGGGTCTCTCTGCTGTGTTCCCTGTCAAGGCAGTCATTGGGAGTAGCCGGGCACCATCTAGTTCTTCTGGTCTCAGGCTGATGGAGTCTCCGGTTTATATGGTCCTTTCTGCCTCTTGGGCTAATGTTCAGGGTAGAAATCTCTTAACACTACATTTCATTTTGCATTTAGGGCTCCTCATATATATCTATATGTCCAAAACACTATACTTAACTACCTCAGATTAATAAGGCATGGAGTGTTGACTGAAGCTTTCTTTCTAAAATACTGAAATTTGGATAAAATTTTGGAATTATTTACAAAATGATTTGGAATTATTTGGCATTTTTTATAAAATAATTATTTTCCTAATTTCTAAACATCACGCATAACATAATCCTACCTTTTGAGAAATTCGGGTTCGTCAATATGAACTTCAATTATTATGCTTTGTGCTATAATACATGCTAGGTAAATGCCTTAAACATTTTGCCTCTGCATCACATGGTCCCCAGCACATGGTCCCTGTTCCTTCCCTGCTCCTAGCATCTTTGGGGTACGGAACAAACCACTGCACCACCCGCTCTGAAGCCGAGTGGTTTGTCTACATAAGCAGCAGGGCTAAAGAGATAGAATTCCAGCTAACAATCCTGGGCTGGCCCCCCATGTCTGACTACCCCCTTCTTCTGGTGATTAGGCAGTAAAACTTGCATTGCACTCTGTCTGGTGAGATACACAGCCCTGGAATATGAAACCTGGTAGGGGAAGATCCTCCAGGTCCTTCGTCCAAGGTGCAAAGAGAGGGGGCATTGTGGAAGTTTTCCATCCTGCCTGGACAGCTTTTGAGCCACGGAGAACTGCTTGTGATGGAACTTTCCCTATTGTACACTGTCTGTTGCCTGTGAGTAATTGAAACGGCTTTCACTATTGCCAACACTGTGTACGGGTCTCCTGTGTATGACTGGATCAGGATAAATGGGTATAACATCCATGGACTGGTTGGTACCACTGGGTGGAATTCTCATGCCAGTACTCTGGTGGGTACTTGGGATCTGGAGACAGACTTTGAGGTAACCTCTGTGTGCAACGCACTATTAAATTATCGTAGTATCTTTTAAATTATTCCCCTATTGTTAGGTTGCCTGATTTCACATTTTATTACTGAAAATATTTTTTGGTGCTCTCAAACATCCATTCAGTAAAAACTTACCTAGTTGCTTTTGTGCCAGGCACTGTTCTAGATCCTGCGGATACATCACCGAGCAAAACAGGCAAACATCTCTGTCTTCATGGAGCTTGTGTTCCACTCCAGGAAGACAGATAATAAACATGTATTGTTTTCAGAGAGACTAGGTAGAACGTGCTGTTTACCCCTTCCTCCCACTTAATGGGTAATAAGAAAACTTAGTTTTATAGAAAACTTTTGTTATAACACAATGTACTTAAGATTGACAATGCTAATCGCCTCCTACTTTCTAACTACATTTGTGATGACATTATAAGCTGAGTATCTGAGGAGGCCAGAAATCACACTTACAGGCAAGTGCAGTAAAGCTAGAGAGAGCAGTATAACTTTCCAATGTTTTAAAAACCTGGTATTCGGCAAATGTGAGTTCACTGTCTAGTTCTGATTAAGCTTTAGAGGAATAAACCACTTAGGGAAGCTTCAGAAATGTTCTACCATTATGTGGTAGTTCCTGAGGAGCCCTGCCGTTCTTCCCTGGTAGATCGCATTACAGAAGCACAGCCACTGTCAGTATCTCTACGAAAATAAAGAAAGAATAGCCAGGAAATTGTTATCTAAAATGCTATTGGTCAATTGATTCTCTCTTTGACCTTCTATCTGAGCAAAAATATGGTTGAAACATTTATATTAAAATTTCTTGGATGAGTATTAGCATCTGTTTTGTTTCTTCTCACAACTGCCCAAGTTGGAGTGAAGTGATCAATGCAGGTGCAGACGATGCTCATGTATTCTCACAGCTCTTTTCTCTTCATCCCTTCCTTTGACGAACACTTAGGAAAGTAAGAGACAGGAAACCTACTGAAGGCCAGAAATCTTATATGTTTATTACTTTGGTTAGTATGAAGGTTTCATAAAACAGATTTAAAAAAACAGAAAAAGAGGAAGCTCAAATAGACTAAACAACTTTCCCAATGCCATAAGCTAAATAAGAGGGAGCGAGAGGATGCATATCCAGATCTTCCGAACTTCAGACCGTGAGCTTTTGTCAACAAACTGCAAATAAACTAATAGAGTCTAAACATTGTGTATCGATGTCTACTCTCATACAAATGGGTGAAACAGTGTTAGAGGGTGGCCAGGTGCAAGTAGACTATCTGTCCTTGTGAGGAGCAGAAGGAGGAAGACACAGGGCTTCCTAGGTATAAAAGCAGCGTTCCCCAAGTACGGGCATAACTCTAGGACTTTTCCACTGCCGTCTGCAGGATGCAGCTCAAAGTTGCAGAAAAGTTATCTATACAGAAATATTTGCTCACCAACCTGAGCGTGCTATGTCTACTTTCTTCTGTGAATTATTCTTTGCATATTTATGATGACAAGTTGATCTTCTGCTAGCAGAATAGTAAAATAAAGTCCTTTTTCTTATCTATTTCCAAACTAACCTAGAGTTTCTCAGAAATTAATAACACCTACAAATCATATGTGTCAAGTCGTAGCTACACTTGTTACTGATAAGTGACGAAATACGTGGAGCAGTTGGTTTGTTAGGTTTTCTTTTTTTTAATTTACAATGAATATAAAATACACTAGGGCATGAAATTCATACTCAGACATAAAAATATCTGCCAACTCCTTTCGAATAAACTACATATTTTTCTCAATAACTGTTTTTTCCATAATAGATTTTGACTAAACATTCACATAATAACAATTGTGATGATGATGATGGGAGTAATAGGCACCTTTATTGGGTGACTATTACGGATGAATTTTGAGCTTAATAGATGATCTCCTTTAACACTAAGTCAAGACACTGTGACTCAAAGTACCTGTAAGCCAATTCTAAGGAAAATCTACCCTGTCAACCGCTGCCACTCAGCGGCAGCCGGAGGAGGCAATGGTATCATCTGAGCATGTCTTTCCTTCTGCCTATAGCCAGGCACCTGCTACTTGGTCCAAATATGGATTTATAACTCAGTGACACCCAATCCAAAACCTAGCAAGCACCAATAATGCTGTAGTACGGACAGACATGAGCTGAGATGGTCCTAATTCTTTGTCCCAGAAATTGAGCTAGGATATATTAAGAGAGAAAGACAGTCCATACCAGGATCACCAGTTCAACAGTCATGAGAAAACTGGAAAATCTGGGACATTATGTAATGATCCAAAGTAAGGAGAGAGTTGAAATTACCGGAAAGTAAAATGTACATGGTAGAAAGAGAGTGAAGGGGAAACACTACTGCGAACAGATACAGAAAAGATAACCTTCACAAAGAATAATCAAGTCCCCAATTCAGTGGTCTCCAGCAAGAGCAGCAAACCATGGACTCTTAAAGCTGTCTTGGGTTCAGAATTCGCCACTCACTCATCCTTCTCCCTAAACTCCGGAGATACTACAGCTTCCTTTCATGTGCCTTTCTTTCCCCTTTATTACTTAAAGTATGTATATTTTTTAAAACCAACCAAAACCTCACATTGCCCTAAGGCACAGACAGTAATACACTTATTTTACAAAAGAGAAATTTCAGAGTTCAGAGTGTTAACAAACTTTTTTAAGGTCATATAATTTAAAAGAAACAGAGATAATTTGAATTAAAGTCTATCTGACTCCGAATTCCGCATGCTAAATCACTGTACATCATTGCTTTCCCATTTCATTATCTACTGTTCCTACCATTCTAACTGAAACCTTGATTTAAACAGTTGAAAATAAGTTTTAAAATGAATTATAGTTTTCCAACAGAATGTCACTGTAATTTAAGTAATCAACTATTGCTTATAGAAAAAAAGTGCTTGCTAAAAATAGTATGCACTATTTTTAACTGAATTATGCTATTATATTAATTAAAATAATGTCTTTAATAGGATCCTCTCTTAACTAGAGTTCCACTAAGGGGAACACTAAAATGTACAGATATTTTTATAGTTTTATATTAGTGGTAGGAGTACCTGGGTAAGCACATGAGTGCTAGCTAAAAGGTTGGCGGTTCGAACAAACTCTGAGGCGTCTCTGAAGACAGACCTGGAGATCTGCTTCCAGAAGTTCACAGCTTTGAAAACCCTATGGAGCAGTTCTACTCTGCACACATGGGGCCATCTGAGTCAGAGTCAACCGCATATTAGTGGTAAGCATAACCAGCTTGCTGAATCCCGGTATGGAGGCTCATGGGATGGGTCCTTGCGTGCATAAGAGAATGGTGAGCTTCTTGGACTAGAACCAATCCCAAGGAAAGAGAGACCATCAGTAAATTCTTCCTACAAACAAAGCCTCAGCTATTAGTAATTCAAGGCAGAACATGGTGTTGGTTTGATTACAGGATTTCTCAATCATGGACTATTGACACTCTGGACCAATACTACTTTGTAGTAGGGGCTGTCCTGTGCATTTTAGGATGTTTAGCAGCACCCCCAGCCTATCCACTAGACGCCAGTAACAATATCCCCTGGGACAGGAGAGGGTGGCAAAGTTACAGGGGTGAAAACCACTCTGTCACGTTTTCACACCAATCCTCCTGGGGCATCTGTATGAGACCTGGAAAGAGAAGCAGTTACATTAAAACTCGAAGAGCCATTTCACTTTTTAAAGGGAGGGGGAGAGGCATCAGAAGATACAGTTTAGCTGAGGGGAGAGAAACTTGAGAAACACTTTCACCTCTTCAAGAAGCATAGAGTACTTTTAGTGCAGTGAAAACTCCAGATATGAGTATGCCTGTTCACTAGCTATGGTTATTGTAAGAAGACAAGCTAACTGTATACTTTGGGCTAGAAAGAAGGTGATTTGTGTACCTTAGAGAAGCGCTGTAGATACTACAGAAAAAAGCTGTACTTTGGGAAGAAGAATGCAAGAGATGCTAGGATCTGATATTGTTTGTTAAAACCAGGCAAACATGCTGGGAAAACTGCATAATACTTTGTGGAGGGAAGAGCATTGCAATAGCTGGTCAGATAGAATAAAAAACAGCAATGTGGAGGACGCTACAATTGTTTTAGCTTTTTAATTTTAACATTTTTATTGTTTCTTTAGTGATATTTTAGAGATTATAAACTACATGCTTGCTTTATTACAGTCTAGTTCAAATGAGTACTTTATAACTTACTCAAAAAAGTAAAAATGGTTTAAGACCATTTAGCAGTCCCCCCACCCATTGTATAATTGCTGCCTCATACTTTACATGTGTTGTAAATCCCGTGTAACTCTCATAGTTGTTGTAATCCCCCAATATTAATTTATACATGCCCACATATTTACTCCTTCTGATAAGTTTTATGCTTTCTGACACTTCCATCTTTCCGTCTGAGATTAGTTTACTTTAACAGTCCGTAATCATTTTAGAGAAGGTGTGCTGGTGATGAATTATTTCAGCGTATAATTGTTTCACCATCATTTTGGAGGATATTTTTGCTGAGTAGAGATTACTATGGGCCAGGGTTGATGCTACTGATGTTTAGTTTCAGTATCTTAAGGATGTCTTTTTATTGTTTTCTGGCTTCCAAAGTTCTTGATAAAAATTTAACCAATAGCCTTGTTGTTTTTCCTTTGAAGGTAGTGTGATTTCTCTTCTCTGGCTATTCATAAAAATTTCCTTTTGATTTTTAGCAATCTGGCTATTATATGCCTCGATACAGTTATCTTTGTATTTATCCAAATTGAGTTTTGCTGAGCTTCTAAAATCTGTTGATAGCTTTCATCTGATTTGAAAAATTCTAGACAATTATTTCTCCAAGTGTTGCTTCTCTTCCATTCTGTTTATCCCCTCCTTCTGGGAGTCAACTACAGTTCAACCATTCATGCATACCCCACATGTCTGTTACTTTTATTTTTTGTCTCTCTTCTTCAGTATGTATAATTTTGATTGACTTACTTTTCAGTTTGCTAATTCTTTATTCTGCTATATCTGATCTGAAATTAAATTAATCCAATGAATGAATGACTTCAGATTTCATGTTTTCTTCATATTTTTTCTATATTCCTTATATTTTCCTCTGATTTCTATAATATATTAATCAGAGCTATTACGAAGTTCTTTTCCCCTAATTCTTCTGCGTGGATCATCTCTGGCTCTCCTTCTCTTGACTGTTTTTTTTTTCCCTCTGTGCTGTCACTTACCTTTTTGCTCATTTGTTTTTTTAATGTTTCTGTTGTGAAAAATATACTAAATAGTTTATTTTATTTTATTTATTTTGTTGTTGTTGAGAATATACACAACAAAACAGACACCAATTCAACAGTTTCTACGTGTACAATTCAGTGACACTGATTCCACTCTTCAAATTGTGCAACCATTCTCACCCTCCTTTTCTGAGTTACTCCCCCTCCATTAACACAAACTCACTCTCCCCTAAGTTACCTATCTAATTTTTCAAGTTGCTGTTGTCAATTTGATGTCATATAGATAGATTTGAAAGAGCACAATGCTCAAGGCAGATATTCTTTACTAGTTAAGCTGAACTATGAATAATTGCCACCTTTGCCATGAGACTGGAAGAACTGGATGGTGCCCGACTACCGTTACTAAACATTTTGATCTAAGATTCTATAGAATAATCCTGATCAAAAGAGGGGAAAAGGAAGAACAAAATTTCAAATTCTCATGGACTCCACATTTTCTGGAGCCTTGGAGACTGGACGAACCCTGAAACTTCTGCCCTGTGATAAACTTTAAACCTTAAACAAAAAATATCCCCTGTAGTCTTCTCAAAATTATACAATAGTTTGGCTTAACTAGCAAAAAAATACACTAACGAGGTTTTTGATTATGTTACTTTCCTCTAAAGAGTGTTAAGGTTTGTTCTGGCAAGCAGTTAAATTCAGGCACATCATTTTGTCCATTCAAAAGGCACTCTATTGCAGTTTTGCCCTTAGCCTTAGTAGGGTCATGCCTCTTACTCTGATGAAATGGTTCTTATTATTACGACGTGGGCCTACTGGGGTCTCAAACTAAAGCCTGAGGTATTCATCAAGGTCTCTCTAATGAACCTTAGACAAAAACCATTTTCCATTTCCCTAGTACCATTTGGCTTCTGCAATTTCTGCTAGGATCTCCAACTTCCTAGAAGGTGTTATATGCCATGTCTCCCAGAATCTCTCCTTGGGTATGCCAAGGACCCAACGAGAAGTCTTATGACACCTTAGTGGCTCCTTCTCCATCTCCCCATCTATTTTGGAGTCTTGCCCCATATATTCCAGCCCGTGTGACATCTTTGAACTCCAGTCTTTTTCTCTTCTACCTAGTGAGATTGCCAGTCTCATGTTGGGCTGTATGTAGCAACTTTACAATTGGAAAATGCCTGGGGGAAGAATGCTGGAATGAATGTGATCTTAGAGCCCTATGCTTCCTTCTCTCAAAGGCAGTAATGCCACTTTGATTACTTGCTCAATGCCTTCAAAGTCCTTCTTGGTTGTTGCCAGCAGGGAGGAAAAAATCTAGTATCTGAGACATGTCTTTTAATATAACACTATTTAAAAATTTAGTCTGATATGGCTTGAAAAATATGATCTTCAGATGACAGAGATAAATACAAAAAATAAGAAGAACAAGTAATTAGTGGTAAAAGACATGTTCTTCAGCATATGACTAGAGTCAGTATACATTCCATCTAATCTCCAGTGCTTCTTTCCATATGCAGAAATACATAAGGAAGACTAATTGCTCAGAATTATGATTCTAAGGCACGACAAATCTTGAATCATCACAATAAAATTGAATAAATTGTTTTACTCCACTTCATTAAGTTATAAATGTATTTTAAAGGTACTCTACTGGAAAATACATTTTAAAAAATCAACTGTCTTTATATTTGTATCCTCAGAAAAATGGGTCCTGTCTTTTGTTTCCTCTGTGGTCTGAGTACCTTGACTCAGGTTTCCCAACATTCCCATTCAGTACGAAGGCACAGTCTCACAACATCCAAATGAACAGATATAAAACACAGTTCCATTTTGAGGGGACAAAACGTGGCTTGAAGAAGCTAAAATTTAATACCCGATTGTTGTTGTTAGTTGCTACCCAGTCGGCGCAGACTCCTGTACAACAGAACAAGATGTTGCCCAGTCCTCTGCCATCTCTAGACTGTTGGTGTGCTCAAGCCCTTCGCTGTGGCCACTGTGTATTCTGAATGATTTCCAACCTATGGGGCTCATCTTTCAGCATTATATCAGACAGCATTCTGCCATCCACAGGGTTTCGCTGGCTAATTTTTGGAAGTAGATCACCTAGTCTTTCTTCATGGTCTGTCTTAGTCTAGCGCTTCTCTGAAACCTGTCCACCAAGGTGGTGTTTGAAATACCAGTGGCAAAGCTTCCAGTATCACAGCAACACACAAGCCACCACAATACATCAAACTGACAGACGGGTGGTGGACTACCTAGTTAGCAGTGAATAAAGTAGTTAAAAAATACATATTTTCGAATTTCCATTCTGGCACTTCTTCTAATATGATACACTGCCTATATTTAACCAAGTCTTCTGTGTGTGTGTGCGTGTCTGTGTGTGTCTGTGTGTGTGTCTGTGCGTGTCTATGTGTCTGTGTGTCTGTGTGTGTGTGTCTTTGTGTGTGTGTGTGTGTGTGTGTCTGTGTGTATGAGAAAGAAAGAGACATTACAGAGTACATAAAAAGTTAACTAGGGAAAATTATTCAAACAATACATCTCAAGATTCCCATTAAGCTGGGTTTTATAGGAGACAATCTTAAATGTCTGGTCCACAATCTAAATCGGAGTGCTAGTATGCTACTTCAGGAAACTCCTAGAACCCTCCCTCGCAGACCTGACTAGAGAATGCAGTGGTAAGTGTTCTTAATTAATGTGTTACCTCCTCGATTTTGAATGAGTTCTTTCGTTTTTCTTTGTGGCACAGTAACATTGTATTTTATCCTAATTACATGAATAGTTTGAATAAATTTTTGACTCCACTTCCTTCCTTTCCTGGCTGCATTAATGAGCTGGAAAAGAAGCCACACTCAGGCAGCAGAAACAGATTCAAAACCTAAACTTCACCACCTTCTGGATTTAAATTGGGGTTTTTTCAGCATGTAAATTATTGGATGTGCAATACACCAGTGTGCTTAATAAGAAATAGTAATGTTATGAATGCAAATGTCTTTTAAAATTTTGACTTAAAAACAAAAAATATATTTTGGGGTAGAATTTATGCATGTCTTCTCTCCCCTTTTTAGCCCCTGAAGCTACAGATTGTGTTTAGAGCAGCAGCAGCAGGTACAGGAGACACCGGAGCAGACTGGCCTGAGAGCACATTCACAGGCGCATTTACTCCTCCTTCTGTGATGCTGAGCAGCCACCTCGCACTGCCACATCTCCTGGGGCCCACGGCTGCATTTCCTGGTGGGGGCCTTGCAAAATGAAGGGATTTCAAAAGTTCAAAAGTTGGCTTTGCAGCTGTGACATGTCAGCTGTCTTTAAAACTGAGAAAATGAGCTGCTTTCACTTCTCTGGAAGGAAACGCTGCCTGTCGTAGACTGATGCATCCCCTGTTCGTATTTTGATAAGCAATTTCCACTTAGGTTTTCTTTTTCTAGTGAAAAGGCTAAACAGTCTGTACATTTTTTCTAGCCAATGTAACTAGTAGAGGATGAGAGAATAGCGGATTAATTATAAGAAACTAAGAATGGATATTTTTGAAAAACATTTACGTTGAATAATCAAAATTTTTAGATATAGAATGGAATTCCAAATTTTGGAATTTGTCTAATTCTTTCCTTTTACATGTAATAAAGCTGAAGCTCTTCTTGGTTCAACATCACACACCTATAGGGTCACTATGAGTTGGAATCGAGTCGACAGCAACAGTTTTTTTTAATATGTTGGGTAGATTCTTAAGAATTTTTTCTAATACATCTGATAGCCATTCAACAATTATGTAGATACAAAGAGATGAGAAACTGAAAGAGGACAGACCCTGTTTCTTTTTAATGTCGTGTACACCCAATACAGTAGTCCCTGTGTGCAGTTACCATGCACTAACTAAAAGGTTGGCAGCTGAAATCCACCCAGAAGCACCTCAGAAGAAAGGCCTGGTGATCTACTTCCAAAAAATTAGCCTTTGAAAACCGTGGAGCGCAGTTCTACTCTGACACACATGGGGTCACCATAAGTCAGAATCAACTTGACAGCAACTTGTACTGGTACTGTACCCAAGACATGCCATAGTCCAGGGGCAGAGAAGATGCATATTAAATATATGTTAAATGTAAATATATTTAACAATTACATGTATGCTCTATTCCAAAGAAAACCACTAAAACATGCAACCCGATTTTGATGAGCTTACACTTCGCTGAAGAAGACAAACATTTAAATAATGAAATATAACACAAAGCCCAATAAAATTAATTCACAAGCATACCATTTACATGAAAGATGCAATAGAATTGAAGGAGGGGATTTTGGGGGGTGTATCATATTATACTTTTATGAATGAACTATTATTTAATAATTCCAGTTCCATATGATTACATAAGATTTACAATGTTCTGTTATTTCAAATTTAATGTAAATGTTAGGTTATCTGAAGCTACAACCAGTTGTTCAAAAAGCTCCCAGGAAGTATTGAAAGTGTTTTCAGTAAGGCACAGCTTTGGTTCACATGAATCTTTGACTAAGCACGAACAAATATGAATATCCAAGCAGCCTCTGGGAATCGTACAGAGGCATTTTTTTTAGCACACAAAAGGTGATCCTCCATACAGATGACTGGAAAGAAGGATGGTTATAAATTCTGGCCTAAGGCCTTGAATTCTGTAGATCTTAATGTTTGGGTCAGATTATTTCAAGAAAACTTAGAATTCAGCTTGGTTTCAAGTAATATTGAATATGGGATGTCCTATATATGATAGAATCATTTTTATGTACTCAACAACCTAGTCAATGAAGTTTTTGTTTTTTGGGAGAGTTTTGGTAATAAAAATAACCATTTACTGAAGATTTCCCCTTTCCTAGGTAATGGGCCAAGTATTTTACATGCATTATCTCAGGTATTCCTCATGGTAATTCACTGAGATAGATACTACTATATCCCATTTTATAGGGAGTCACACGCTAGTAAATGGCAATGGTCAGAGTCACACTGAGAAAATAGGAAAAAAATAAAGGAACAACTGCCTTGTTAATTTTTACTTTAAAGACATTCATATCAGTTAACTCAGAAGCAAGAAAACAACAGTGTCCCTTAGTTACCTAAACTAAATGTCTCTATTGGCTTCATGTTCCTTCTTATATAATAATCTGTCACTGCAGAATATGAAATATCCATTGTTTAAATCTCATCATATACCACATCCTCTACAGTATATTACACTTTTTGAAAAGAACTTAGCAACCATCAACTCATTGCTGATTATTTTCTACTCATTTTCCATCTGTTAGGTTGAGGTAGAACGATTTAAAGTGATTTGCTAAAGGTAAATATGAAGAAATACAAAGCCAGGATGAAAACCAAGTCTGTATCTCACACGAATGCTGTCGTTTCTAAGCCACAATGTCTCCATGTTTGGAGACAGTGGATTTACTCAGAAATATAATGACATGAGTAGAGTAAATAGCCTTGGTAATGACGATAAGTACCTTGGAGGATTGGTGACACCTACTTTTTTTTTTAATAACTGCTTTATATTTTCATTATTGGTTTGCTTTTTTATATATATTCTAGATACAAATACCTTATCAGATATATGATATGCAAATATTTTGTTCCATTTTATAGGTTTTCTAAAAAATTTTTGCTGGTGCTCTTTAAAGTAGAAGGTGGCACCTACTTTCACAAGTTGCATTTCATACATGATTTGCGCGTGTGTGAAAGATGCCAACGAAGTGAAATAGGCTGCACACCTCCTATATCACGGAGAGGTCAGGACCAAGGTTTTAGCAACCTAGGGGGCAAGACACAATAACAACATATGGGTTGTCTAAAGCTGTTATCTTAGGAGAGAGTCATCTAAGGCACATGGATGAACTCTCTCTAATCTGAAAGAAGTTAGGGCAAGATGGTCACCCTGAGACAAGCCTCTGATTGGGAGGGCTTTGTGTAACCTCATTGACAATAATCACAAGACTCAATATTCTGTCATCACAGAACATATCTGTAATGAAATTATACATATATGTATGTTGTTGTTAGGTGCCTTAGAGTCAGTTCCGACTCATAGCGACTTTATGTACAACAGAACGAACACAGTCTGGTCCTACGCCATCTTCACAATTGCTGTTATGCTTGAACCCATTGTTGAAGCCACTATGTCAATCCATCTCATTGAGGGTCTTCCTTTGTTTCTCTCACCCTCTACTTTACCAAGCATGATGTCCTTCTTCAGGGACTGACCCTCCTGACAACGTGTCCAAAGTATGTGAGACAAAGTCTTTCCACACTCGCTTCTAAGGAGCATTCTGGCTGTACTTCTTCCAAGACAGATTTGTCCATTCTTTAGTGCATGGTATATTAAACATTCTTTTCAACACCATAATTCAAAGGCATCAATTCTTCTTCGGTCTTCTTTATTCATTGCTCAGCTTTCACAAGCATATGAGGCCACTGAAAACATCATGGCTTGCATCAGGCACACTGTAGTCCTCAAAGTGACATTTTTTTAAAACACATTAAAGAAGTGTTTTGCAGCATATTTGCCCAGTGCAATGCACAGTTTGGTTTCTTGACTGCTGCTTCCATGGGTATTGATTGTGGATCCAAGTAAAATGAAATCCTTGACAACTTCAATCTTTTCTCCATTTATCATGATGTTGCTTATAGGTCCAGTTGTGAGGATTTTTGTTTTCTTTGTGTTGAGGTGTAATCCATACTGAAGGCTGTGGTCTTTGATCTTCATCAGTAAGTGCTTCATGTCCTCTTCACTTTCAGCAAACAAGATCATGTTATCTGCATAACGCTGGATGTTAACGAGTCTTCCTCCAATCTCGATGCCCCATTCTTCTTCATAGAGTCCAGCTTCTAGGATTATTTGCTCACGTACAGATATACATGTACAGGTACTTCTATGAGTATGTGAGTATATATATGTATATATGCACACATATGTGAGTTGACAGAGACTCACATAGTATGAATTAAGAATTAGCTGGCACAGGCAAGTAAAAGAGGAAACAACACACAGCAGATGCCTCTGCTAGTGATACTTTTACTAGCCTCTTCATCAAGACCAACACAACTGTATGTAGTCAGGAAAGCTGTTTTTGTAGAAATGAAAGCTCTCTAATTTGCTTGTTTTCTAGGTTTAGGTAACACTTCCCTGCCCAGACTCTGATTTATTTGCATGCAGGAAGTTCAATATCCAATTTGAATGAGTGAAAATAATCCAGGAAAGAAAGAGTTTTTAAGGTAATTATGAAATTTAATTAAGAAAGCCTCAATCACCTATCCTTTCCATGCTTCTCAATTCTCTCCATTATTTTTGAGGCACATGGGTCTGTATTCAGCTACCAATATACTTGGATTTCAGGTAATTGTCAGACATTAATATCTTGAACTAATTACTGCCCAATATTAAACAATACTCAGCTAAGAGACAGAAATATTTAAAGAAGGTGGCATGAACTATACGTGGTCCATTTTTTCCATATTCTATAAAATCTATACTTCAACCAGTTCATATCAACTAAGATGAAGGTATACAACTGCAATATATTGGCACCCCATGAAATTATTTTACTGAATCATATCTTTGTTTGATGCCACATGCCTATACTGAGGATGCTATAAGATAGACCTAATGTATGTGTGTGTGTGTGCGTGCCTGCGTGTCTGCATGCGTGCATGTGTGTGTATTTCTTGAAAAGATCTTTAAGCAGTGATACACTGGTAAATATTTGACAACTGGCTTTCAGGCAAAAAAAAAAAAAAAAGTTTTCATTTGTATCATTTGTAGCTTTTGCTCATTCTCATGGTGTATAGACTTCCACCAAGGCCAAATTCAAGATGCTCACCACTGGATCTAGTGAACTGGTATAAGCGAATGCAAGCCAGCTGCTGAACATAACTACCTGCAGCAGGCAGCGTACTTCTTCACAGGAATGTTGTCTGTGATGGTTGATTTTATGAGTCAGCTTGGCTAGGCTCTGGCTCCTAGTGGTTTAGCCAAACACTAAAGTAATTGATGCTCCTTAATGTAGCGTAATGTAATGTAATCACACTCCATAATGTAATCTAATCTAATGGAATCAATCAATCAGTTGAAAAGGGAGATCCGTAGAGTGGGTCCTGTCTCCAGACTATGGAAAGGTATTCTGGCAGAACTTGCTGTCTGCCTCCCGTCTGCATTGTTGCTGCCACCTGACCTACGGATCTTGGGATGCAAGCCTGCTACAGTCTCCAGCCTGCCCCCTTACAACTGTGTGAGCCAATTCCTTGAATCCGTCTCTCTCTCTCTAGCGATTTGTCCCTCCTGATGACATATCCAAATACGTAAGTCTCACTGATTCTGTTCTCTAGACAATCCTGAGTAAGACAGCTTCTTTTCACTAGATGGACATAGTAAAGGCACGTATCTGAAAAAATTTTAGCTCTTGCACTTGTGCTACAAACCCTGCAGGCAAATTGAAAACGAATTCAAAAAAGAGTAAGTGTATCTTCACGGCATACTGTTTGTAGTCTCATTCCTGGGTCCACGCTATTTTATCTCAGTCCTTGTTTTTAGTTCTTCTTTTATTCATATTTTTCATTTGTTCCATCTTTTTCAATCCTATTATAAGCTGTCTTAATTACTTTGGGAATAAGTTTTAATATATTTAAAATAAAAAACTTAGTAATCCTTGTATAATCAAAGCACAGAGTGAGAATTAAATATGAAGTACTGGAAAACCCCTGGGCTGAACATGTGAGGAAGGGGGCTGCATACCAACCCCACCTCTGCTCTGACGTGAGCAGCCCATTTGTCTTCCTGGCCTTCCCTGTCTCCATCTGAGAGTAAGGTACAGAATTATGTTAGGGCTAATGAATTCAAATGATCAGTGATTTTGTGACTCCAACAACCTCTGGTTCATTCCAAAACTAAATCCTATTGATATTTAACATAGTATGAAGAAAATACATAATTTCATGCCTATCTTCAAATGGTTTAATATTATACTCAATTTTAACTTTTGCAGGTTGCTATTGGCTCATTGGTGTTGACAGGCAAACTTGTGGGTGCATATGATTAGCTTTTTATAAAATGACATTTCATCTGTAGGCAGAGTAACAAACTTTGAATCTTATGCATAAAAAGATTGATAGTTGGCACAGTTATTAATTTCTGCAGGCTTCCCATTGGTGGTATATGATTTGAAAAAGACATTTGCACTTACACTCTAATAAAAGAAGGCTCTCTCCTCTCCTTTAATTTTGGAAAACAAAATAACTTAAGCAACTCTAACTTAATAGTCTTAATACCCAGGGATATGTTAGCAATTCATAGGTAAGGGTGGCTGTGGTATGTTAGAAGTATTTCTGGGCTTGTCAGAAGACTTAGGTTTAAATCCCAGCTATGCCTTGACTAACCCCGGACCTTATTAAACTTACATAATGTCTCTAAGCCTCAAGATTCATGCTGTAAAACAGGCAAGTCTATTTACTGTTCAGGAATAGTTTGGGGATAAAGTAAAATAATAGACTGAACACCTCTAGACATTTCTATTTGGCAAATGCAAACATTTACGTAAGTCTTTTCTCTGGTCTTTATATATGCTCATTAGTGCAGAATTCTTTGGTCATATTCTTTAGTTCAAACATAATGGCACGGGAATATTTTCTCTCCCAGCCCCTTAGGGTAACTATATTCCTTCCTGACCATTTCTCATCAGAACAAACCCAAGGAAGATGTGAGATATCCTGAAAATGAAAAAAAATCTGAATCATTATCCTGAAAGGCAAAATGTTGATGTTACATATACTCTAAACTAAAAAGGGCTGCTTAGTTCTGTTTATTCTACTATAAACATAAAAATTACATTTCTAAGAGTCTCACATATAGACTAACTGGGGGGAATTGGTGATTCAGTGGGAGAATTTCTACTTCATGTGGAAGACCTGGGTTTGATTTCTGGGGAATCCACCTCAGTGCAGCCACCACTCATCTGTCAGTGGAGACTTGCTTATTGCTGTAATGCTGAACAGGTGTCAGTGGCGCTTTCAGACTAAGATAGACAAGGAAGAAAGACCTGGCACTCTATTTCCAAAAAATCAGCCGATGAAAACCCTATGAATTACGAATCTCAACTCTCTATGAATTATGAACCATGAATCTCTGATCCCTTTGTGCATGGGGTCACCCTGAGTTGAGGGCCAACTTGATGGCATCTAACAACAACATTCAAAATTTGGGAATAAGTGCATTTGGATTCCATATTGTAAGCAGGCATAATAAACCTGTTCTTGGAAGTTAGATTTAAGTAAAGAACAAATGAAAATATTTTTAAAAATTCTAGTGGGTCTGTATGTTCAAAATAAAGCTTACTGTGGAAGATTAATTGTTATCATAACTTTATTTTTAAGAGTGTTGAAGAAGGAAGGTGTCAGAGAGTGAAGACGTGGGAGTATCATTTGATTGCATATATAAGAAACAAAACACACTTTATAAGTAGATACTAAAGTTATTGGATTCTTTAGAAACCGTGAAATCTAAATCCTAGGTGAAGAAGGTAGGAATGATGTAATGTACATGAGCTAAAAGGCTGTAACAATGAAGTAGAAGAAGATTAGTGTCTTACGTGTCTGTTGCAAAAATACAATACACAAATGTACCATGAGCAGATATTGTTGTTGTGATGTGCCCTTGAGTTGGCTCCAACTCACAGCAAGTGAAACATTGCCTGGTCCTGCGGCATCCTCAGGATCATTGGTCTGTTTGAGTTCCTTGCTGTGGCCATTGTGTCAGTATATCTCATTGAGGGCTTCCCTTGTTTTTGCTGACCCTCTGCTTTATCAACCATGATGTCCTTTTCTAGCGATTGGTCCCTCTTGATGACATATCCAAAGTAAGTGAGCTGAAGTCTCCCCATCCTCACTTCTAAGGAGCATCCTGGTTTTATTTATTCTATTACAGATTTATTAGTTCTTCTGACAGTCTATGGTATATTTAATATTCTTCGTTAACACCACAGTTAAAATGCATCAATTCTTCTATCTTCATTTTTCACTGTCCAGCTTTCACACAAACAGTATCATGATAAAATAGGAAAAAATTGAAGTTGTCAATGATTTAATCTACTTGGATCCACAACCAATGTCCATGAAAGCAGCAGTCAAGAAAACAAACGATGTATTTCATCAGGCAAATCTTCTGCAAATGACCTCTTTAAAGCTTTAAAAAGTAAAGATGTCAGTTTTATGGCTAAGGTGTGCCTGCCTGATCCAAGTCATGGCCTTTTCAATCATCTTATATGGACAGATATAGTGGAGAAAAAAAATTTAGAAACAGAGTGGAATGTGGATAAATATTACTAAACAGTAAAGCATCTTTCTAAAAATATAAATAAAATTCAGGATTATATAAATGGAAGCTAATTGCACTTCTAGTTTATGGTGTAATATGTACAAGCACATAACACAATACACCTTCTCTTTACTTATCAACTCTTCTATTTAGCTGATATTTCACATTTACAACAATAGTAAAAAATCTGCTACCTGACGAATTTGCACATTAATGACATATGTCTGGCAATAATGAACACCAAGGTGCAAGGCTGGCCATAATGATTATGGTTATGGGTCCACTTGGCTGGACCATGATTCTCAGTGGTTTGGCAGTTATGTAATGATATAATTTGGCAGTTATATAGTGATGTAGTCATCCTCCATTTGTGATATGATGTAGTTATCTTCCATTTTTGCATAACATCAATTTTGTGTAACGACCTGGTCTTTGGAAACTAACCATGTGGATAAGTGAGGAGAAGGTGTATCAAGACAGACTTAATAGCTCATAATTATTACTACTAAGTACTATATGCATAAAATTATATCCATAAAATGATTAATGCGAAGTATATTTTGTTTTGAATCTTTCAATGGGTCTCATGTCTATTGGTAAATAAACGTCCAGAGATTTGATATGTCATTTTCAATCTGCGTGTTGTGAAGTCCTTCCAATGTGTAAAGAGGGGGGCAAACTTGCTGCTTCTCTCCCTTGTGCTTAGGTTTACTTGAGTCTCTGGAGAGATACCAGTTTAATGACACTCCAGGTATGGGGCACCTGGGATGAGGTCTCATTAATTTCAACCAAGAGTGCGTGCAGCTCTGTACCTCCCACATATGCAGCTCCTAGGAAGGGGGAGGGAATGCAAGAATGCATCGTCAGAAATGTTAAAAGTGTGTGTTCCCAAGTGGGTCTCTGGGTCCTCTCCCCAAAACTTCCAGCACAGCATGAAGTGATCACATTCACTCCCAGGACAATTAACTACTCTGACTGATTTTTCATTTATTTTCTTCTAAGGCAGCTATACTGACACATAGTAGTTTCCCAACAAGTTTTGTTTTGAAAGACTGGGAAAGTTAGCACCTACTTTTCTTAACTCTGAGATAATGCCTGTGAGATCAGTTTAGCAAGCTGCACAAATTTGAAGAGGTATTCTTATTAAATGTTCTTATTATTTCACCCAGAATTTATATTCGACTTCATGTACAAACGTGTATCCTCCTATGAGCTTGTCTCATTGCCAACTATCACAGAAAGGATGAGAAAAGAGGAAATAGTGGGTAGGCGGCGGCCGAGTGCTTTCACACTTAGAACCGTTTCCATCTGCATTCTGAACAATCTTTCTCAAAGGAAATGTAGACACTAGAAAATAATTGGCAAAGCTATTCTTGCCAAATGGTACAGGTCAGCACTATCCAACCTCACTCAAGCCGTGGAAACTGCCTGCATTTCCCCCCAGGACTGCCTTGGAGATAGCCTGCAGGTTTTCCCAGGAAGTCTCATGAGCACTGTGGGGTGAATGTTCCCTTTCCAAAATGACTATATTTTTGGATGGCTGAAATGTATAGAAAAATATTTCCTTGATGTTTGATATTTGTATTTTTATTTATTTTTTTGTTTACTTCTTTTAAAAACAAAGACATGGACTATGAATTATTTTCTACTGGTGGTCAGAAAATTCAATATTTATTCCAAAAATGGAAGGAATATTGATTAGATAGACTCTTGTCCACACACTGTTCTTGATGCTGGGTGGATGGTGGCCAATAAGACAAACAATATATTTGCTCTCGTGGAGTTTACAGTCTATTGGGATGCAAATGAATCTACACTGAGATTAGGGGCAACTACACATGCCTTTTACACAATATGTCATATGCTCAATGCAAATACCTTTTTCCTGAAAAGTCAGCTTGGCTAAAACTCTGATGTTTCAGTAAATTGATTCATTTTAAGAGAATAATAGATGTAATATATTTATTTAACACAGAGTTTTGGAACATGGAGTTACCTTAGAAGTTATCCAGAGCAAGTCTCTCATATTATATACGATGACACCAACAACCAGACATGTTCAGTGACTTGAGTAAAGACACACGGGTAATTATACTCAGTATCTATATTCAGTTTTTTTCTGGTCCTCTGCTTAGTATATAGACTTCAAAGCAGATACACTTTCCATTTTGGCTCCTGGAATTATAATGGACCATTGTATGTCAACCTCTATTCTTGTGTGAATATTGTAGAATAAGTGCAGACCTGGTCCTACAGTCCACCAGCAGCTATTTCAGGGGGGTGATAGTTGCCATGGTGTCGAATCTGACTCACGGAGACCGTAGGTACTAAAGAATGAAACACTGCCCCATCCTGCACAATCTGCACCATCGCCAGCATATTCGAGTCTATCACTGTGGCTGCTGTGTCAATCCATCTCACGAGGGTCTCTCTCTCCTTCACTAAACACACGGTCCTCCTCCAGCAACTGGTCTCTCCTGATGACGTGCCCAAAGCGAGCAAGTCAGACAATGTTCTGTTGTGAGCCATAAGGTTTTTACTGGCTAATTTTCTAAAGTAGATCTCCAGGCCTTCTTACTAGTCTTTCTTCGTCTGGAAGTGCCACTGAAACCTGTTTGTCATGGGCGACCTTGCTGATATTTTAATAGTAGTAGTGTAGCTCCCAGCAACACAGCAACACGCAAACCACCACAGCGTGACTTACTGACGGATGGGTGGTGATAGTAAGGATACCACACCATTTTTGGATTTTTTTCGTAGCTTACAGATTTGAATTCACCAAGTCAGCACAATACAGAGGCCAAGAGTGCAGGCTCTGGAGACTAATTAACTGGGTTTTTATCTTTGCCGTGAAGTGTGTCCTTGAATAAGTTATTTAAACTCAATCTATCTCAGTTTTTCTGTCTGTAAATAGGAACAGTGTGAAGATTAAATGGATCAAAACTTTTAAACAACATAGAACAGTGACTGGCATACCGCAAACAATTCATAAGTGTTAGTTGTGATTGTTATAATTATTTTAACTAAAGTATAGTGACTATACTATTTGATCACTGTTATTGTTTACAGAAAAGTATGGTATATTTCATAGGAAGTAAGGGAGACCTTACTTACACATATTATACCATCTCACACAGGTTGATGTTCTGAAAATATGATACTAAAATATATAGTCATATAACCCACTTAGTGCTCATATTTCTTATCATTGGGTAAATAATGGTATCACTAAACAAGATAGAGAAAACACTAGGGACAGAGACAGTACAGATGATGAGATGGTCTGGCACATTTATTTTGAGCATATGAGGCACTGTAGACAGTTTTCATGCCTGCCTGACACAAGCGGTTTATGTTTGGCTGCTAACCAAAAGATTGGTGGTACATATCCACCCACTGGCGCCTCAGAGAAAAGGTCTGGTGACCTACTTCCGAAAAATCAGCCATTGAAAACCGTATGGCATACAGTTCTACTCTGACACATGTGGGCTCCATGATGAGTTGGAGTAGATGGGGCAGTAGGGTTTTTTTTTTTTTTTTTTTTTTTTTTTACGTTCCTCATGAACTCAGGAGAAAAAGGAACAGAAATTCCTGTTTTTGAATCTTAGCTCTATCCTTTACCAACTGTTTGACCCAGGACATGGGGCTTAATTTCTAAATCTGTTTTCTAATTTCTTTAAAAAATAAATGGAACTAATGATACCACAGGGGCATTGGTGGTGTGGTGGTAGAATTGTCACCTTCCACATGGGAGACCTGGCTTTGAGTCCCAGCCCATGCACCTCATGTACAGCTACCACCCATCAGTCAGTGGAGGTTTGTGTGTGGTTCAGATGCTGAACAGGTTTCAGCAGACCTTCCAGACTAAGACAGACTAGGAAGAAAGGCCTGACAATCTACCTTTGAAATTTAGCCAGTGAAAACCCTATGGATCACAACAGTTTGATCTGCAGCCGATCGTGGGGATGGCACAGGACCAGGCAGATGTTCTTTCGTTGTGCATGGGGTAGCCATGAGTCAGGGGCCAACTCGACGGCAGCTGACGACAACAGCAAGATACCAAGCTAATTTGTGAATATTAATGAGGAGTGGAATAATATACATGAACTGGCTAGCACTGCCCCTGGGTTTTAATTTTATCCTTCATCAGTCTCTCTCTCCCTCATCCATTCTTTCTCCCTTTGCCTACAATATAGTGGAAACATTATGGATGTTGGAGACAGAAAGACCTTGTTTTGAATCCTGGTTCTATCATTTATCAGTAATGTGACCTTGAAAACATCACTTACAAATCCATGAAAATTAGTTTTATCATCATCCATAAAAGAAGCATGTAACTGTGCATTGAATTTGTCAGCGTTAAACAAGGAAATGCACATAATATACCAGGAACAAGGAAGTCATTTGTAGTATGTTAGCTTTCATTATTGTTACTATTTCTTCATTTCTATTTTCTATATACACCTTTTCCTTATTTCTTTAATTATCTTGAGAAAATCTGGAATAAATACACTTCAGGATTCTATAGGAGATTTTGATTTGGGGACTTCATAAAGATTAAATACTTCTGTGCACTGAAGGACTTTATCAAAAAAGTGAGAAGACAGCCTACATATTAGGAGAGTCATATATATGATAAGGGTCTAGTATCCAAAATTTATAAAAAGATCTGCAATTTAACAACAAAAAGACAAACCAGGACCAAAACCGTTGCCGTCAAGTCAATTCCCATTCATAGCAACCCTACAGGACAGAGTAGAACTGCCCCATAGGGTTTCCAAGGATCAGATTGTGGATTCAAATTGCAAACCTTTAGGTTAGCAGTGAACTTTCAACCACTGCTCCACCAGGGCTCCAAAAAAGCAAACAACACAATCAAAAAATGGGCAAAGGACTTGAACAGATATTTCACCAAAGATGGTATTCAAATGGCCAGCAAACACATGACAAAATGCTCAGTCACTAGCCATTAGGGAAATGCAAATTAAACTTCAATGAGATACCATCTCATCTCCATCAGAATGGCAATAACCAGAAATGGAAAGCTATGCTGGCAAGGTTGTGGAGAAACTGGAACCTGCATCCACTGCTGATGGGAGGGTAAAATGGTGCAGCCAATGTGGAAAGCACATAGTGGTTCATCAGAAAAGCTGACCATAGAAATACCACATGACCCAGCGATTCCACTTCTAGCTATATACCCCAACGATCTGAAAGCTGTGACACAGACATACGCACACGAATGTTCATTGCAGCATTAGTCACAATAGTCGAAAGGTTGAAACAACCAAAATGTCCATCAGCTCATAAATGGATAAGCAAAATGTGTGCTATATATACACAGAGGAATACTGCTCAGCTACAAAGAAGAATGAAGTGCTGATGTATGCCACAACAGGGATGAACCTTGAGGACATTATGCTGAGAGAAATAAGTCAGACACAAAAGGTCAAATACTGTACGATACCACTTATATGAAATAAGCAATTATATAGAAAGCAAAAGCAATTGGTGGTTACCAGGGGCAAGGGAGGGCAAACGAGGGATTTTAGTTTAGAGTGCATTGTAGGTATGTTAATGTTGTTGGATAGTTTGGAAAAAGAGAGTGAAAATGGATGCACAACTTGAAGAATATCATCAATGTCACTGAAGTGCACATGGAGAAATTTATGAAATGTTGTATGTGCTGTTGTTTGTAAATTACAATAAAAATGCATTTTAAAAAGAAGTCTACGTAGAGTAATGATTTTATCTTAATATTGATGAATATAGATCTTTCCAAGATGCAAGGAATCAGAATTAGTCTTTGTTTTCATTCAACTACTTACTCATTCTGTGAAGTTAGGCATTTCTTTTCTTTATCCATAAAGCAAAAAAGTATCTAACCTTCCTTATCTCTTGGTATTACCAGGATAATAAAATAACCTACATAATTTAAAAAATAAATTAGGAAGACATTGCTAATAACACCTTAAGGAAATACTATTATAGAAGCCATTAATATATTAAAAGCTAACATAAATTTATTTTCTTACATAGCTGACAAAAATCTGTTGTTAAAATATATGTATATAAACTTCTGGAAGAACTTTCTACACTATTTTTTAGTCCTAAAAGTAAAATTTTCAGGAAAGATACTACTTATGGAGGTTTTAGACTGTCAGCATATTGTTAAAGGAAGAAGTGTGAATGCTCATTACAAAATGAAGTTTTTGGCAATTTATTTTCAGAGGAAACATATAAAACTTTAAAGTGTCTACCAGTTGTATAGTACTAAAATAAACCTCTCCTTGTTTTTCAAAATTTTGTCAATAACCATGCAGCTGTGAAATGTACATCCTAAATTAAATCAATATGTTGGAAGAAAAGGAGTTGATGATGGGGCTAATCACTCAGTATTTAAATGACATCAGAGTTGAGAAGAGGGAAAAAAAAGAGGGGGAAATTAAATTATATTCTAAGTTAGTGGACTTGATAGACATAGTCTATAAAATTACACCAGAAGTGAAGCTAAAAATATTTCCCTACACTTAATTATTGCTACTTCTCTTCTTACCCAGAGAGTATACTAAAATTTTAATTACATTGTTCCAAACTAATCTGCTTTGTGCATAATTCTGACAGACTCATATGAAGTATTAGTAATAGATATGATCAAGCACTATAAAATGACTGGAAAGTGCCACAGGATGGTTTCAAGCATAATTACTAAACTAGTATGTATTTTCAAGAATATGCCATTACTCAATTCCTAAATTAAGTATCTGTCAAGGCGAGTTAAAAATTGAAAACAAATTATTTACATATTTAACTCAGCAAGCTAGAGAAGGAATTTCCAAATGAATTTAGTAAGGGATTTCATATTAAAAAATAATAAACATTATAACTGAAATAAAAAACACAGGGAATACAAAGGAAATCAATAAAAGGTACAAGCGAATCCAACATTATTGATAATCACATTAAATGTTAATGGACTAAATACAACAATTAAGACTCAGAGATTTCACAGCAAATATTTTTTTAAAAAGACCCATCAATTGATTTCTAGAGAGATGCACTTTAAACAGAAATACATAATAGGTCAAAAGTAAATTGATAAAAAAATATACCATGAAAACAATATTTCTTTATGCTGTTTAGGATAATAAGACTGAATTGGCTATATTGATACCAGACTAAATAGATTCTAAGACAAAGTGGATAGCAAATAAGGAACAATTCATGATGATTAAAGGGTCTGTTCTTCAGAAAGATCTAAAAATCATAAAGTGTATGTGCCTAATAACCAAACTTTAGAATACATAAAGAAAGAAAAATGACAATTAAAAAGAAAAATAATCCATTTCCAATCATGGTTGGAGATTTTAACATCTTATTCTCAGCAACTCATAGAAAAAATGGACAAAATAATTATTAAGACAAATGATCAGAACACTTTTAACCACATTGTCTACCAATGATTGAATTGTGTCCCCCAAAAATATCTGTCAGTTTGCCTGGGTCATGATTCCCAGTGTTGTTTGATAGTGTAATCTGATGTGATTTCCTTATGTGTTGTAAACTCTATCACTATGATGAGGTTATATGTGATCTCCTTAAGTGCTGTAAATTCTATCACTGTGATGAGATTAAACTGATGAGGTTTACAAGATTAGATAGTGTCTTAATCCAATTGCTTTTGAAATATAAAAGTGAGAAGCGAGCAGAGACACATGGGAACCTCACACCACCAAGAAAGCAGTGCCAGGAGCAGAGTGCATCATTTGGACCAGAGGTTCCTGCTCTGAGATGCTCCCAGACCAAGGGAAGATTGATGCATCACAAGGAACTTCCTCCAGAGCCGACAGAGCGAGAAAAAGCCTTCTCCTAGAGCTGATGTCCTGAATTTGGACTTGTAGTCTACTGGACTGTGAGAGAATAAACTTCTTTTTGTTAAACCATCCACTTGTGGTATCTCTGTTATAGCAGCACTAGATGACTAAGACATTACCCAAAATGATACTTATGAACAATACATACAAAAATAGAGAATACACTTCTTTCAAGAGCATATGGTACATTCACCAAGATACACTACATGTCAAGCCATAAAATATGTCTTCATAAATTTAAATCATTGAAATAATACAGATTATGTTTTGAACCACTATTGAAAGAAATTAGAAATCAATAATTGTATAATATTTAAAATAACACCAGATATTTGAAAATTACACAACCTACCTGAAAATAATATATAATGTAAGGGAGATACCACAGGATAAACTAGAAAATATTTCTTTTTTTTTTTTAATATTTTATTGTACTTCAGGTGAAGGCTTACAGAACAAATAGTTTCTCATGTAACAGTAGTACACATGTTGTTTTATGACATTGGTTAACAACCCCACAACATATTAACCCTCTAAATTCTCAACCTTTTTTTTTTTTTTTATGAAAATACACATAACCAAAGATACACCGTTTCAAAAATTTCTACATACACAGTTCAGTGACACTGACTACGCTCTTCTAATTGGGCTGTTATTCTCACTTAAGATGAAGGCTTACAGAACAAAATAGTTTCTCATTTAACAGTTACTACAAATGTTGCCCTATGACAATGGTTAACAATCTCACAACACATCAACAATATCCTTACTCAATCTTTTGTTCCCTATCACCAGCTTCCTTGTCCCCTTCTGCCTTCTGGCCCTTGTCACTGGATCCCTGCACCTCGTTAGTCTCATTTGGTTTTACGGGGCTGTCCACTCCCAAGCTGAACAGTGAACCTCGGAGGTAACTTCACCACTGAGCTAAAAGGGTGTCTGGGGGCCATACACTCGAGGTTTCTCCAGTCTCCTTTAGGCCAGTAAATCTGGTCTTTTTTTTTTTTTTTTTTTTTTGTGACTGGAATTATGCTCTACATCCTTCTCCAGCTCTGTCCAGAACCCTCTGTTGTGATCCTGGTCAGAGCAGTCAGTGGTGGTAGCCAGGCACCATCTAGCTGTACTGGACTCCGTCCAGTGGAGGCCTTGGTAGCTGTGGACAATTAGTCCTTTGGACTAATCTTTTCCTTGTATCCTGTTCTCTTCATTCTCCCTTGCTCCCTGAGACCAGTGGAGTATCTTAGATGGCCACTCACAGGCTTTTGAGACCCCAGACACTACTCACCAAGGCAGAATGTAGAGCATTGTCTTTATAAGCTGTGTCATGCCAATTGAGCTAGATGTTCCCCGAGACCATGGTCCCCACAGCCCTCCACCCAGCAACTCAGTCCCTCAGGGAGTTTGGATGTGTCTATGGGGCTTCCATGACATTTCCTTGTACAAGTTGTGATAATTTCCCCTGTATTGTGTACTGTCTTACCCTTCACCCAAGATACCACTTATCTATTGCCTATTTAGTATTTCCCCCCCACCCCTCCCATCCCTGGTAACCAACAAAGATTGTTACTTTTCGTGTGTGAACTTTTTCATGGGTTTTTACAATAGAGGTCTCATACAATATTTGTCCTTTTGTGATTGACCTATTTCACTCAGCATAATGTCCTCCAGTTTCATCCATGTTATGACATGCTTCACAGATTCATTGTTGTTCCTTCTCGTTGCATAGTACTCCATTGCGTGTATGTACCATAGTTTGTTTATCCATTCATCTGTTGATGGGCATCTAGGTTGTTTCCATCGTTTTGCTATTGTGAACAATGCTGCCATGAACATAGGTGTGCATATGTCTATTCGAGTGACGACTCTTATTATTACTCTAGGATATATTCTTAAGAGTGGGATTGCTGGATTGAATGGTATCTCTATTTCTAGCTTTCTGAGGAAGCGCCATATCATTTTCCAAAATGGTTGTATCATTTTGCATTCCCACCAGCAGTGCATAAAAGTTCCGATCTCCCCGCAGCCCCTCCAACATTTGTTATTTACGTGTTTTTGATTCGTGCCAGTAATGCCAAGGTGAGATGGTATCTCATTGTGGTTTTAATTTGCATTCCTCTAATGGCTAGTGATCGTGAGCATTTCCTCATGTGTCTGTTGGCCATTTAAATGTCTTCTTTGGTGAAGTGTCTGTTCATTTCCTTTGTCCATTTTTTAATAGGATTATTTGTCTTTTTGTTGTAGAGGTGTTGGATTTTCTTGTAGATTATGGAGATTAGACCTTTGTCTGCCTTGTACTGTCCAAAATTTTTTTCCCAGTCTGTAGGTTCTCTTTTTACTCTTTTGGTGAAGTCTTTTGAAGAGCATAGGTGTTTGATTTTTACAAGATCCCAGTTATCTAGCTTATCTGTTGGGTTTTGTGCGTTGATGGTTATGGTTTGTAATCTGTTAATGCCATGCATTAAGGCCTGAAGTGTTGGTCCTATTTTTTCTTCTGTGAACTTTATAGTTTTAGACTTTATATTCAGGTCTTTGATCCATTTTGAAGTAGTTTTTGTATACGGTGTGAGGTATGGGTCCTGTTTCATTTTTTTGCAAATGGATATCCAGTTTTTCCAGCACCATTTGTTAAAAAGACTGTCTTTTCCCCATTTGATGGACTTTGGGCCCTTGTTAAAGATAAGGTGACCGTATGTGGATGGATTTACATCCAAGTTCACAATTCTGTTCCATTGGTCAATGTATCTGTTGTTGTACCAGTACCAGGCTGTTTTGACTACTGTAGCTGTATAGTAGGTTCTCAAGTCAGGTAGTGTGAGTCTTCCAACTTTTTTCTTCTTCTTCAGTAGTGCTTTACTTATTCGGGGCTTCTTCCCTTTCCATATAAAATTAATGATTAGTTTTTCCATCTCTTTGAAGAATGTTGCTGGTATTTGGATCGGGATTGCATTGTATTTGTAAACTGCTTTGGATAGAATTGTCATATTCACAATGTTGAGTCTGCCTAGCCATGAGCATGGTATGTTTTTCCATTTATGTAGATCCCTTTGGGTTTCATACAGTGGTGTTTTATAGTTTTCTTTGTATAGGTCTTTTACATCCCTGGTCAGATTTATTCCTAAGTATTTTATCTTTTTAGGGGCTATTGAAAATGGTATTGATTTCCTGATTTCCTTTTCATCATTCCCCTTACCGGTGTATAGGAATCCAACTGATTTTTGAACGTTTATCTTGTATCCTGCTACTCTGCTGAATCTTTCTATTAGTTCCTGTAGATTTCTCATGGAGTATTTAGGGTTTTCTAAGTATAGTATCATATGATCTGCAAACAGGGACAGTTGAACTTCTTCATTACCCATTTGGATGCCCTTTATTTCTTTTTCTTGCCTTATTGCTCTAGCTAGAACTTCCAGCACAATGTTAAATAGGAGTGGTGATAAAGGGCATCCTTGTCTTGTTCCTGTTTTCAAGGGGAATGTTTTCAGCCTCTCTCCATTAAGAATGATGCTGGCCTTTGGTTTTGCATAGATGCCCTTTATTATGTTGAGAATTTTCCCTTCTATAGCTATTTTATTGAGAGATTTTATCAGGAATGGGTGTTGGACTTTGTCAAATGCCTTTTCTGTGTCAGTTGAGATGATCATGTGATTCTTTTCTTTCCTTTTATTTATGTGGTGGATTACACTGATTGATTTTCTAATGTTGAACCATCCTTGCATACCTGGTATGAATCCAACTTGGTCTGGTGTATTATTTTTTGGATATGATGCTGAATTCTATTGGCTAGAATTTTGTTCAGAATTTTTGCATCCATATTAATGAGAGATATTGGCCTGTAATTTTCTTTTTTTGTGACGTCTTTGCCTAGTTTTGGTATCAGCATTATACTGGCTTCATAGAATGAATTTGGAAGTGTTGCTTCCTCTTCTATGCTCTGAAATAGCTTGAGTAGAACTCGTACAAGCTCTTTTGTAAATGTTTTGTAGAATTCTCCAGTGAAGCCATCTTGGCCAGTGTGTTTTTTGGTTGGGAGTCTTTTTACTATCTTTTCAATCTCTTATCCTGTTATGGGTCTGTTCAGATTTTCAACATCACTTTGTTGTAGTTTGGGTAGGCCGTGTGTTTCTAGAAATTTATCCATTTCCTCTAGGTTTTCAAATTTGTTGGAGTATAGTTTTTCATAATATTCTGTTATAATGCTTTTTATTTCAGTTGGGTCTGTTGTAATGTCCCCCATTTCATTTCTTATTTGGGTTGTGTCCTCTCCTGTTTTTCTTTTGTCAGTCTGGCCAGTGGTTTGTCGATTTTGTTGATTCTTTCAAAGAACCAAGTTTTGGTTTTGTTGATTCTTTGTATTGTTTTTCTGTTCTGTATTTCATTGATTTCTGCTCTGATCTTTACTATTTCCTTTCTTCTGGTGGTCGTGGGTTTTTTTTTTTTTTTTTTTTTTTGCTGTTCTCTTTCTATTTTTTTGAGTTCTGTGGTTAATGTTTTGATTTTGTCCCTTTCTTCCTTTTTGATATCTGCATCTATTGCTGTAATTGTCCTCTGAGGACTGCCTTTGCTGTGTCCCAAATGTTTTGGTATGATGTGTTTTCATTCTCATTTGATTCTAGGAATTTTTTGATTCCATCTCTGATTTCTTCTATTACCCACTGATGTGTAAGCATGGTATTATTCAGTTTCCATGTAGTGGAATTTTTTTCCTTGCTCTTTCTAGTGTTAATTTCTACCTTGATGGCATTGTGGTCAGAGAAGATACTTGGAATTATCTCAACGTTTTGCATATTGTTGAGGATTGCTCGGTGGCCTAAGATTTGGTCTATTCTGGAGAATGTTCTATGTGCATTGGAAAAGAATGCGTACTTTGCAGAGGTTGGATGGAGTGTTCTATATATGTCTATGAGGTCAAGTTGGCTGATTGTGCCCTTTAGGTCTTCTGTATCTTTGCTGAGTTTCTTCTTAGTTGTTCTGTCCTTTACTGAGAGTTGTGTGTTGAAGTCTTCTACTATTATTGTGGAACTGTCAATTTCTCTTTTCAGTGTTGTTAGAGTTTGTTTTATGTATTTTGGAGCCCTATCATTGGGTGCGTAGATGTTTATTATGGTTATGTCTTCATGATGGATCGTCCCTTTTATCATTATATAGTGTCTTTCTTTGTCTTTTATGGTAGATTTTGTTTTAAAGTCTATTTTATCTGAGATTAGAATTGCCACTCCTGCTCTTCTTTGGTAGTTGTTAGCTTGAGATATTTTTTTCCAACCTTTGACTTTTACTAAATTCACATCTTTGTTTCTAAGGTGTGTCTCTTGTAGACAGCATATTGATGGAACCTGTTTTCTTATCCATTCTGTCAATCTCCGTCTCTTTATGGGTGCATTGAGTCCATTTACATTCAGTGTAATTATTGATAGATGTGAGTTTGTTGTTGTCATTTTGTAGTGTTTTTTTTTTTGTGGTGCTGAAGTTTTCTTTGTTCTTCTTACTCTCTTGTGCTGAGTTACTTTTGTTTGTGGATTTTTTTTTTCATTTCTTTTGTTTTTGTAGGTTTTGTTTTTGCTGAGACTTTATGTTTTTCATCTTTATTTTTGTGAGTTGGTTTGTTAACCTTCTTTGTGGTTACCATGAATTTTACCCTTATCTTTCTAAATTTAAAGCAGTCTACCCTTACTTGGTATTGCCTTGCCTTCCTCTCCATTAGAAAGTTCTATACCTATGCCATTTATTCCCTCTTTCATTGTTTTGATGTTGCTTTCATCCATCGATTGACTGCTCTGATTCCCTGTTGTATTTCTTTTGGTTTTGGATAGTCCTCGAGAGTTCATTTCCTAGATTGGTATCTGGATCATACGATCCTGCATCCTAGGTCCTCCCTGAGGGCTGAAGCTGTTTGTCCTCAGATCGAAGAACTCCCTTTAGTAATTCTTGTAAGTTTGGTTTGACTTTTACATATTCCGTTAATTTCTGTTTATCTAGAAATGACTTAATTTCACCATCAAATTTGAATGAGAGTTTTGCAGGATATATTATTCTTGGCTGACAATTTTTTCTTTCAAGATTTTATATATGTCATCCCACTGCCTTCTTGCCTGCATGGTTTCTGCCGAATAATCTGAGCTTAGTCTTATTGTTTCTCCTCTGTATGTGACTTCTTGTTTTTCACGAGCTGCTCTCAGGATTCTTTGTTTGTCCTTGGTTTTGGCTAGTGTGAATATGATATGCCTTGGTGATTTTCTTTTGGGGTCTCTTCTATCTGGGGTTCGTTGAGCTTCTTGGATGGCCAGCTTTTCATCTTTCATGATATTGGGGAAGTTTTCTGTCAACAGTTCCTCAATGATCCTCTCTGTGTTTTCTGTTTTCTCCCCCTGTTCTGGAATGCCAATCACTTGTAAATTTTTGCTTTTAATTGTGTCCCACATAACTCTCAGGGTCTCTTCACTTTTCTTCCTTCTTCTTTCTGAGTTTTCCTGAAACGAAGTTGTATCCAAGTGTTTGTCTTCAGTTCCACTGATCCTGTCTTCCACTGTTTCAAATCTGCTTCTCAGCCCTTCTGTCTCATCATCCATTTCAGAGATCTTGTTGTTTATCTTTTGGATTTCTAATTGTTGTTTTTGTATAATTTCTAGTTGTGAATTTATTTTGGCATTTTGTTCCTGCATCATCTTCTTGATTTCTTCCAATTTTTTGTTTGTATTTCCATGAATTTGTCTATTTTTTTCTCATGTTTGTAAGCTTTTTGCCTCAGTTCTTGGAAAATTCCGAGTATTAGAGATTTGAATTCCCTATCAGGTACTTCTAGTGCATTTTCTTCCACAGGAGAGTCATCTTCTGTTTTAATTTGGACACCTACTGGAACCATCCTGTCCTTTTTTTGGAAATATTTTGATATTGTTTGGTGTTTTCGGGGCAGTCAGTAGATATTTCTCTCGTTTATTGATTGTAGATTTGTTTGTTTCATCCCTTTCCTTAAAAAAAAAAAAATTTGAGTATGTCTGAGCAGGCAGACTGCGTGCTCTTTGTTGTTTGCTTGTCTGTGTGCTCAATACTTTTCACCTCCTTCTCCAACTGGCAGGTTCAGTCACTCAGATATGTTACAGCAGGGCAGGTCTAGCTGAAGAAGAGCCACTGGGACAGGTTGTTTGTGGCACTCACTACAGTCACCAGGGCAGGTCAATAATCAGTGCTGGGCAGGTTCCAGTAGGCCTTGCCTGCACTGCTTGGTGGTGTGATGTCAAGTGCACAGTACAGGTAGGCAGGATGCAGCAGGGAGATGGTTATGTGTGGAGCTAAGCTGGATATGGGAGAGAGGAGAGAGGAACAGGAGTCAAAAAATATACAAACAAACAAAAAAGAATGCTGGGGAGCTTGCCATTGGAATGGAGAGATGAGAGACTATGAAATGGAGAAAAACTGAAGGGGAAGAGGAAGAAAAGAAAAGAATGAACAAATAAAAATCAGAAAGGTTAAAGAACCGCAAAGTTCCCAGGGATCCCACCGATGCAGCTATGAGGTCTGGGGAAGTTGCTCTCAGGTGTTGCAGCACAGCCTGGACAGAAGGTGCAGAGACATACAGCGCATGGTAATGAGGGATCAGAAAGAGAAGGAAGATATAGAGAGACGAGAAACTGAGCAATGAAGAAAGACAAAAGGGAAAAAGAGGGAAAAGCAAACAAAACAAATAAAAAAAAAAAGAACAATAAAGGCCCCCCAAAAAAACAGGGGGGAAAAAAACAACAAAAAAAGAAATGCCCTCAGGGATCCCTCTGCACATCTGTGGAAGCTGAAGGGGAGTCTCCCTGGCACGCAGCTCCACCTGGCCAGAAAGGGCTCCCAACTCAAGAAAAGGAAAAGAAAACAGACAAACAATTCAAAATGAAGAAAAGCCCCAGGATCCCACCAGTGCAGTAGCCCAGACTGGGAAGCAGCTCCACACTCAAATGGAGCTCCACAGCCCCTCAGGAAAAAGCAAAGATGGCGCACAGAGCCAGGCACTCAAGCAAAAGGAGGGGGAGGTGGCAAGAGGCAAGTGAGAAATCAAAAGAAGCAGAAAAAAAAGGCAACACTAGCAGCCAACAAATGGCACCGAGAGAGCCGCCCGCTTGGGTGTGTGGGATCCAAGCAGCCGGCACCTCCCGGTCAAGAGACCGTGGCCACGGGAAGCAGAGGAACAAATGAGCAAATGCCCCAGGATCACACCAGAGTGGCAGCCCAGGCTGGGAAGCAGCTGCACACTCGAATGGAGCCCCGTGGCCCTGCAGGAAGAAGCAAAGATGGAGCTTGGAGTGAGGCACTCAAGCTAAAGGAGGGGGAGGCGGCAAGAGGCAAGTGAGAAATCAAAAGAAGCAGAAAAAAAAAGCAGCACTAGCAGCCAAAAAACAGCACCCAGAGAGCCGCCTGCTTGGGTGTGTGGAATCCAAGCAGCCGGCGTTTCCCAGTCAAGAGATTGTGGCCACGGGAAGCAGAGGAGCCCGAGCCAGGGCGAAGAGGGGTGGGGGGTGGAAAAGCGCACACCGCAAATTACCGGCTGTTTTGTCTCCCACTGGACACTCTGTGAGGCTGCTTTCTCGTACCACCATTTGCTGGTCTCCGATAGCAGTCCAAGATGGTGGATCTGTGCTGCATTAGCTGGTAGGGGATCTCTGCATGAATCTCTCCTCGCTCTCCGTTCTCTTTCAGTATTCTAACTCCATTTGGTGCTCGGCTGAGTTCTTTATCTCTTCATTTGATGTTCTAGGGTTTCAGGATTGTTGCATTCTCTGTTTGGCTTAGTTTTTCAGATCTTTGTTGTGGAGGGACGGCATGGTGCTTCTGCCTAGAGCGCCATTTGCCGGAACCTAGAAAATATTTATAATTAAATGAAAATACAATTTCAAAATTTGTAGGCTATAGATAAAGCAATGTATTGTGATAAATATATAGCATTAAATACAGAAGTGCAAGGTAAACCCAAAATACATAGATAAAAGGAAAAAATAGTAATAAGTGAAGAAATTAATGAAGTAGAAAATGGACAAATAATGAAAAAAATTAACAAGCTGAAAAATGATTCTACAAAAAATAAGATTAATAAAATTCTAGCTAAACAGACCACAAATTACCAATTTCAAGAATGAAAGATGGAGCATATAGCAGATACTAAAGGCATTAAAAGGACAGTAAGATAATCTTACGACTAATTATTGAGTAATAAATTTGACCAGGTAGATGAAATTAGAAAAAAAATCCTTGAGAAATACATGTACAAAAAGTGATAGAAAATATTCTTTTATCTATTAAAGAAATGGAATGTGTTGTATAAATCTTATCAGTAAAGTAAACATCAGTCTCAGATGGGCTTCAGTGGTGACTTCTACCAAACATTTAAGGAGCAAATACCAGTATTACACATACTTTTCCATAAAACAAGAGGAAGGAGAATCTCCAAACTCATTTTATGAGAGCTAATATCAAAATATGACAGAGATAATAATAAATAAAATTACACTCCAATAACCCCATAAATCTAGATGCAAATTTATTTAACAGTGGCCAAAGATACACAGCAATATTTAAAAAGCATGGTATGCTACGAACAAGCGGTTTTTCCAGTAATGCAGGGTTGGTTTAACATTTGAAAATCAATGTATTTTACCATAAAAAGGGAAGAAAGGAGGGAAACCATATGATCAATTTGATAGATGCTAAAAAAAAAAAAGACAAAATTTAACATGTATTCATGATAAAAAAAAAAAAAAAACTCAGCAAACTAGAACTATAAGGAGACTTCCTCATTGTTAAATGTAGGAAGACTTGATAAAAGTCGTCTACATCCCATTGCCTTTTTGCCTGCATGGTTTCTGCCGAGTAATCAGAGATTAGGCTCACAAACTGGATGAATCTGGAAGGCATTATGATGAGTGAAATAAGTCAATCCCAAACAAATACTCTATGAGACCACTATTATAAAAACTCATGTAACGGTTTACACACAGAAACAATCTTTGATGGTTATTGGGGGGGGGAGTGGTGGGGAGGGAAAAACACTAACTAGGCAATAGATAAGTGGTAACTTTGGTGAAGGGTAAGACAGCACACAGTACTGGGGAAGTTAGCACAGCTTGACCAAGGCAAAGTCATGGAAGCTTCATACACACATCCAAACTCCCTGAGGGACTGAATTACTGGGCTGAGGGCTGAGGACCATGGTCTTGGGAATATCTAGCTCAAATAGCATCATGGAGTTTACAAAGAAAAGTGTTCTACATCCTACTTTGGTGAGTAGCATCTGAGGCCTTAAAAGCTTGTAAGCAGCCATCTAAGATATTCCACTGGTTCCACCCCACCTGGAACAAGGGAGAATGAAGAAAACCAAAGACACAAGGGAAAGATTAGTCCAAAGGACTAATGGATCACAACTACCATAGCCTCCACCAGACTGAGTCCACACAGCTAGATGGTGCCTGGCTACCATCACCAACTGCTCTGACAGGGATCACAACAGAGGGTCCTGGACAGAGCTGGAGAAAAATGTAGAACAAAATTCTAACTCACAAAAAAAGACCAGACTTACTGGTCTAACAGAGACTGGAGAAACCCCAAGAGTATGACCCCTGGACACCCTTTTAACTCAGTACTGAAGTCATTCCTGAGATTCACCCTTCAGCCAAAGATTAGACAGCCCCATAAAACAAAACCAAACTAAACAGGCACTCCAGCCCAGGGGCAAGGACGAGAAGGCAGGAGGGAACAGGAAAGCTGGGAATGGGGAACCCAAACTCGAGAAGGGGAGAGTGTTGACATGTTGTGCGATTGGCAACCAATGTCACAAAACAATACATGTATTAGTTTTTTAATGAGAAACTATCTTGCTCTGTAAACCTTCATCTAAAGTACAATTTTTTTAAAAATTACCTACAAAAATTCTACAGCTAAAATACTACTTGTGAGCACAATCAGTTTGCTATCAGCAGCTAACCTAAATGTTGTCAGTTCAAACCCACCCGTATGCTCCATGGAAGAAAGCCCTGGCAATCTGCTTCCTCAAATATTACAGCAAAGAAAACCTCATGTTTCTGTTGTTGTTAGGTGCCCTGGAGTCAGTTCCAACTCATATTGACCTACCTACAACAGAACAAAACACTGCCTGGTCCTGTTCCATCACAATAGTTGCAATGTTTGAGCCCATTATTGCAGCCACTGTGTCAATCCATTTCCTTGAAAGTCTTCCTCTTTTTTCACTGTCTACTTTACCAAACATGATGTGCTTCTCCAGGGACTGATCCCTCTTCATAACATGTCCAAAGTACATGACATGAAGTTTCACCATCCTGTCTTCAGGGGACATTCTGGCTGTATTTCTTCCAAGAGAGATTTGTTTGTTCTTCTGGCAATTCATGGTGTATTCAATATCTTTCACCAACACAGTAATTCAAAGGCATCAGTTCTTCTTCGGTCTTCCTTATTCATTGTCCAGCCTTCTCACGCATATGAGACCATTGAAAATACCTGACCCATGGATTGGGTCAGGCACACCTTAGTCCTCAAAATGACATCTTTGCTCTTTAACACTTTAAAGAGGTCTTTTGCAGCAGATTTGCCCAATGCAATACGTTGTTTAATTTCTTGACTGCTGCTTCCATTGGTGTTAATTGTGGATTCAGGTAAAATGAAATCTGTGACAACTTCAATATTTTCTCCGTTTATCATGACGCCGCTTATTGATCCAGTTGTGAGAGATTTTGTTTTCTTTATGCTGAGGTGTAATCCATACTGAAAGCTGTAGTCTTTGATCTTCATCAGTAAGTGCTTCAAGTCCTCTTCACTTTCAGCAAGCAAGGTTGTGTCATTTGCATATCGCAGGTTATTAAGGAGTCTTCCTCCAGTCCTGGTGCTGCATTCTTCTTTGTATAGTCCAGCTTCTAGAATTATTTGCTCAACATACAGATTGAATAAATACGGTGAAAGGATACAACCCTGAAGCACACCTTTCCTGATTTTAAAACATACAGTATCCCCTTGTTCTGTTCAAATGACTGCCTCTTGGTCTATGTATAGGTTCCTCATGAGCACAATTAACTGTTCTGGAATTCCCACTCTTTGTAAGGTTAGCCATAACTTATTATGAGCCACACAGTCGAATGCCTTTGGGTACTCAATAAAACACACGTAAACATTTTTCTGGTATCCTCTGCTTTCAGCCAATATTCTTCTGACATCAGAAATTATATCCTCTTGCATAAGTGGAAAAATATACCTTGTTAATGGATAGGTAGAATCAACATAGTGAAAATGTCAATTCTACCCAAAGCAATCTACAGATACAATGCAATCCCGATCCAAATTCTAGCAGTGTTTTTTAAAGAGATGGAGAAACAAATCACCAACTTCATATGGAAAGGGAAGAGGCCCCGGATAAATAAAGCACTAATCAAGAAGAACAACGAAGTGGGAGGCCTCACACTACCTGATTTTAGGACCTATTATACTGCCACAGTAGTCAAGACAGCCTGGTACTGGTACAATAACAGATACATGTACCAATGGAACAGAGTTGAGAATCCAGATATAAGCTCATCCACCTATGAGCAGATAATATTTGACAAAGGCCCAAAGTCCATTAAATGGGGAAAAGACAGTCTTTTCAACAAATGGTGCTGGCGTAATTGGATATCTATATGCAAAAAACTGAAACAAGACCCATGTCTCACAGCATGTACAAAAAATAACTCAAAATGCAACAAAGACTTAAATATAAAATCAAGAACAATAAAAATCATGGAAGAAAAAATAGGGACAATGCTAGGAACCCTAATACATGGCATAAACACAACATGAACCATAAGTAACAATGCACAAGCACCAGAAGAGAGACTAGATAAATGGGAGCTCCTAAAAATCAAACACTTATGCTCATCAAAAGACTTCACCAAAAGAGTCAAAAGACTACCTACACACTGAGAAAAAATTTTTGGCTGTGACAAATCCTGTCAGCATCTAATCTCTAAAATCTACAAGATACTGAAAAACCTCAACAACAAAAATACAAATAACCCAATTAAAAAATGGGCAAAGGATATGAACAGGCACTTCACCAAAGAAGATATTCACGTGGCTAACAGACACGTGAAGAAATGCTCACGATCATTAGCCATTAGAGAAATGCAGATCAAAACTACAATGAGATATCATCTCACCCCAACAAGGCTAGCATTAATCCAAAAAACTCAAACTAATAAATGCTGGAGAGGTTCTGGAGAGACTGGAACACTTATACCCTGTTGGTGGGAATGTAAAATGGCACAACCACTTTGGAAATCAATTTGGCGCTTCCTTAAAAAGCTAGAAATAGAAGTACTATACGATCCAGCTATCCCACTCCTTGGAATATATCCTAGAGAAACAAGAGCCGTCACATTAATAGATATATGCACACCCATGGTCATTGCAGCACTGTTCACAACAGCAAAAAGATGGAAGCAACCTAGGTGCTCATCAACGGACAAATGGATAAACAAATTATGGTATATTCACACAATGGAATATTATGCAATGATAAAGAACAATGATGAAGCTGTGAAACATCGTATAACATGGTGGAAGCTGGAACTTATGCTGAGTGAATTTAGTCAGTCACAGAAGGACAAATACTGTATAAGACCACTATTATAAGAACTCAAGAAAAGGTTTAAACACAGAAGAAAACATTCTTTGATGGTTATGGGGGTGGGGAGGGAGGATGAGGGTTATTCACTAACTAGATAGTAGACAAGAATCATCTTAGGTGAAGGGAAGGACAGCACACACTATTGGGGAAGTCAGCTTAACTAGACTAAACCAAAGCTAAGAAGTTTCCTGAATACAATCAAATACTTTGAGAGACAGAGTAGCAGGGATAAGGGGTCTGGGGACCATGCTTTCAGGGGACATCTAGGTCAATTGGTATAACAAAGCTTATTAAGAAAATGTTCTGCATCCTACTTTGGTGAGTGACGTCTGGGGTCTTAAAAGCTTGCAAGCAGCCATCTCAGGTGCATCATTTGGTCCCAACCACTTGGAGTAAAGGAGAATGAAGAACACCAAAGACACAAGGTAAGTATTAGCCTAAGAGACAGAATGGGCCACACAAACCAGAGACTTCATCAGCCTGAGACCAGAAGAACTAGATGGTGCCTGGCTACCACCAATGAACATCCTGACAGGGAACACAACAGAGGGTCCCTGATGGAGCAGTAGAAGGATGGGGTGCAGAACTCAAATTCCAGTAAGAAGACCAGACTTAACGGTCTGACTCAGACTGGAGGTGCCCCAGAAGGCATGGCCCCTGGACTCTCTATCAGCCCAGAACTAAAACAATTTCCGAGGCCAACTCTTCAGACAGGGATTGGACTGGACCATGGGACATAAAGTGATACTCATGAAAAGTGTGCCTCTTAGTCAAGTAGATACAAGAGACCAAAGGGGCAGCTTCTGTTCAGAGGTGAGATGGGAAGGCAGAGAGGGTTAGGAGCAGGTTGAATGGTCATGGGAAATCAGGGGTGGAAAGGAGGCATGTGCTGTCGCAGAATGGGGTGAGCAATTAGGGTCTCATAACAATGTATGTAAAAAAAAAATTTGTACAGGAAACTAACTTGAAATGTAAACTTCATTTAATTACAACAATAAAAAGAAGAAATTATATCCCTCGTTCCATGTCCTCTTCGGAATCCGGCTTGAATTTCTGACAGTTCCCTGTCGATATACTTCTGCAACCGTTTTAGAATTATCTTCAGCGAAATTTTGCTTGTGTGTGATACTAATGATATTGTTCGATAATTTCCACATTCTGTTGGATAACCTTTCTTTGAAATGGGCACAAATATGGATCTCCTCCAGTTGGTTGGCCAAGGAGCTGTTATTCAAATTTCTTGGCATAGATAAATGAGTTCTTCCAGCATTGCATCATTTTGTTGAAACGTCTCAATTGGTATTCTGTCAGTTCCTGAAGGCTTGTTTTTTGCCAATGTCTTCAGTGCAGCTTGGCCTTCTTCCTTCAGTACCATTGGTTCTTGTTCATATGCTACCTCCTGAAATGGCTGAATGTCGACCAGTTCTTTTTGGTACATTTCTCTGCTTATTCCTTTCATCTTCTTTTGATGCTTCCTGCATCATTCAACTTTTTACTCACAGAATCCTTCAATATTGCAACACAGGGCTTGAATTTTTTCTTCAGTTCTTTTGGCTTAAGAAATGCTGAGTATATTCTTCCCTTTTTGATTTTCTATCTCCAGATCTTTGCACATTTCATTGTAACACTTTACTTTCTTTTCTAGATCTGCTCTTTGGAGTCTTCTGTTCAGCTCTTTTACTTCATCGTTTCTTCCTTTTGCTTTAACAACTCTGTGTTCAATAAAAAGTTGTATTCTGAGTGCCTTTCTACCTGAGGGGCTTATCTTCCAGCCCTATATCAGGCAATGTTCCTCTGTTAGGTTTTCATTGGCCAATTCTTTCAGAAGTAGACTGCCAGGTACTTCTTCCCAGTCTGTCTTACTCTGGAAGCTCCACTGAAACCTGTCCACCATGGTGACCCTGCTGGGATTTGAAATACTGGTGGCATAGCTTCCAGCATAACAGCATCATGGAAACCACCACAGTATTACCAGTGGTGGAGAAAACCTCATGTAATTGTTCTACTCTGCAACAGATGCGGTTATCATGATTAGGGGCTGACTCAATGGCAGTTAACAAAAACAACAAAAGTAATATTAATATTGAAATATTGAACACATTCCTCCTAAAAGCAGGAAAAAGGAAAGGATGTCCACTTTCACGACTTCTATTTTCATGTACTCTTCTCCAATGCAATAAGAAAGAAAAAGAAATTTAAAAAATTAAGATAGAAAAGGAAGAAGTAAAACTGCCTATGTTTGCAGATGACACAATTATTTATACAGAAAATCCTGAAAAATATACAAAACAAGTACTAGAACTAATCAATATATCTAGCAAGGTTTCAGATTACAAGGTTAATATATACCAGCAGCAAAGAAGAAATGAGGAAAAAAATATTATCTAAAGTAGCATCCAAATCATAAAATGCCTTTGAATAAATTTAACAAAACCTATGAAAGACCTCTACATTAAAACATCAAAAACATTTATGAACTGAATAAAAAAAACCTAAATACCTTGGATTGAGAGAGTCAATATTTTGAAAATGCCAATTCCACCCAAATTGACCTATGGACTCAACACAATCCAAATTAAAATACTAGAAGACGTTTTTTAAAAACAAATGACAAGCTATCTCTAAAGTTTATGTGGAAATGAAAAGAATCTACAATATCCAAAGCCATCTTGGAAAAAAAAGTTGGAGAATTTACACTATTTGACTTTAAGAATTATTACAAAGTTATGGTAATTAAGACAGTGTGGTAACAGCACAAGTTTTGACAAAAGGAGCACAAACGTTAAGCCCCACTTATTGACTAGCTCCTTATCCGACATTTTACAATAGTAAAAAATCTACTATCTGACTGTTTTATGCATTGATGACCCTGCCAACCTGCACACCGTCGCTGTGACGCTTGTCAAGGGCCCTCAGAGAAGGAGCCGCACATTCCCTGGGGTATTTAACCCCAGTCTGCAACCAGCTGGGCTCCTGACTGTCCACCTCCTCCTGGCTCACTCTTCCCCTCCCTCCTCCAGGGCCCACCCTCAGCCCTCGTGCTTACCTTTCTTGCAGGTACCAGCCGGCAGGCACCAGAGGCCTAGCACAGGTGGTGGGCAGTGCTCGCCTCTGTGAAGCTGCCCCCTGGTCAAAGCTGCTGCAGACTGCCCATCTGGCTCCACCCTGCTCCGCATGCTGAGTGCCCCAGGGAGCCCAAGATGGGACACTGGGCTGCTGAGAACCGCTGGCCAACAGCCCGAAGCATGGATCCAGATTCCAGGGAGCAGAGCAATGGCAAGCCCATGACAGTCACAGATACAGAGGGGCCAGGGCTGCCCAGCTGGGAGGGGCTGGGAAAAGGGTGGGGAGGCCCAGCAGGAAACCATGAGTATTTGACATACCGCCAATTTTTGCATAATGATCTGGTCTTTGGAACCTCTCACCATGTCAATAAGTGAGGAGTGGGTGTACAACCATGTGACTTGTAACAAAAGCATTAAATTAATTAAATGGGGAAACAAAAGGTTTGTCAACAAATTGTGCTAGTAAATTGTATATCCATATGGAAAAAGAGAAATTTGATTCCTACCTTACATAATGAAATGAAATTAATTAGATACAGATCATTGGTTTAAAGATAAAAACTAGAAACAAAGACTTTTAGAGGAAAACATAAACAAATATATTTATGACTTGGGGTACACACTTTCTTTTTGCCCTTGCTTTTGTTTTTGTTTTTATCTTTTCACAGAAAGCAGTAACCATAAGAGAAAATAAGAAATAAATATGACTTCTTCAAAATTAAAAAAAAAATGTTCAGCAAAAACACCAGTTAGTAAATAAATGTGCAATCCACTGGTGGGAAAGAAATATTAATAACACAAATATATGACCAAGCTCTGGTAACTAGAATTTATAAAGAACTTTTACAATGCATCACTAAAAAGACAGACCACATAATAGAAAAAAAAAAATGGGGAAATGATTTAAATAGACAATAAAAGAGAGACACAAGTTGAAATTAAGCACATTAAAAAAAAAAGAAAACTCCACATTTTATTCGCTTCTTTTGAGCCGTTGGTGACCCATGGTGCTCCTACCACAACAGAACTAAGCACTGTCCTGTCCTGTGTCATCACCATGATCGGTTGCAGATCAGACTGTTGTGATCCACAGGGTTTTCACTGGGTGATTTTTGGAAGATGAGTAGGCCTTTCTTCCTAGTCCATCGTAGTCTGGAAGACTCCACATGGAAGCTGAGAATTCTTTCACTGAGTCACCAATGTCCTTAGTATTAATCATTAGGGAAATGTAAATTAAAACCAAAATTAGATATCACATAACACACTTCATATCATATGTAAACATTAATTTGAATAGACCTAATGGAAGGGAGAGTACCAGAAAAATGTTTCCCTGTGTTTCATTGACTATGCAAAGGCATTCGACTGTGTGGATCATAACAAATTATGAATAACATTGCTGAGAATAGGAATTCCAGAACATTTAATTGTGCTCATGAGGAACCCGTACACAGATCAAGAGGCAGGTGTTCTGACAGAACAAGGGGATACTGCGTGGTTTAACATCAGAAAAGCTGTTCATCAGGGTTGTATCCTTCTACTATACTTATTCAATTTGTAGACCGAGCAAATAATCTGAGAAACTAGACTGTATGAAGAAGAATGAGGCATCAAGACTCAGTAATGACCTGTGATATGCAGATGACACAACCTTGCTTACTGAAAGTGAAGAGACTTGAAGCACTTACTCATGAAGATCAAAGACCACAGCCTTCAACATGGATTACACCTCAACATAAAGTAAACAAAAATGCTAACAACTGGACCAATAAGCAACATCATGATAAGTGGAGAAAAAATTGAGGTTGTCAAGGACTTCATTTTACCTGGATCCACAATCAATGCCCATGGAAACAGCATTCAAAAAATCAAACAACGTAATGCATTGGAAAAATCTTCTGCAAAAGACCTCTTTAAAGTGTTAAAAAGCAAAGATGTCACCCTGAGGGCTAAGTTGCGCCTGACCAAAGCCATGGTGTTTTCCATGCGTCATATACATGTGAAAGCTGGACAATGAGAAAGGAAGACCAAAGAATTGATGTCTTTGAATTGTGGTGTTGGTGAAGAATATTGACTATACCATGGACTGCCAAAAGAACTAACAAACCTGTTTTGGAAGAAGTACATCCAGAATGCTCTGTAGAGGCAAAGATATTGAGACTTTGTCTCATATAATTTGAACATACTGTCAGGCAGGACCGGTCTCTGGAGAAGTACATCATGCTTGGTAAAGTAGAGGGTCAGAGAAAGAGAGGAAGACCCTCAACAGGATGGATTGACACAGTAGCTGCGACAATGGGCTCAAGCATAACAACGATTGTGAGGATGGCGCAGGACCAGGCAGTGTTTTGTTCTGTTGTACATGGGGTCGATATGAGTTGGAACTGACTCAACAGCAACTAACAACAACAACAATGGGTTAACGAAAACTATAAAACTTCTAGAAGAAAGTAGGATAAAATCTTATGACATCTATTTGGGCAAAGAAAAAGCATAAAACTACAAAATAAATATGACTTCATCAAAATCAACACTTCAGGCCCTCAGAAGATACAGTTATGAAACTGAATGGCAAGTCACACACTAGAAGTATTTCCAAAACATTTATTGGACAATTGGTTTGTATCTAGAATTTAAAAAGAACACTTACCATAATCTATTAAAATTCTCTGTGGTTCCTAACTATTATTTTCATCCGATCACTGAATTCTCTCAGTTTTTTTACATTAACTTGTTCATTATGGTCATTCCTGCTCATATCTTTTATTTTTCTGTATTTTCAATATATTGCTGATACTTTTTGTCTATCTTGAAGATATGCTTCAAGATATTTCTTGAAGAGATGATTGGTTAGGCTTAGGTAAGTGATGAGTATGCTCTGTAGTTGTAAAAATCATCTTGCTAAAAATCATAAAACCCTCTTCCCTTCATCAAAGCCTGGTGGTAGGCTCAGTCCATGTTGAGCTGCCATGCCGTCAGGGGGCTTGCCTTCGCAGGGAACAGTGACAGTGGACAGCCTGCCTGCAGTCAGACACACGGACCAAAATACAATAGGCTTTAAACCAGGCATGAACACCTTTATGCACTTCACACACAAATACACACTTTGCAAAAAGAGAAGAAACACTTATATTTGGAAAATGCACAGAAAAAGAATTAATGTCATTCAATAGTACATGTAAAAACTGTTGAAATGGTAATTTCTTGCTATATATATACTCACCACAATAAAAAAAATTAACTTAAACAATCGAAGAACAAAGTAATCCCTTTTTCCTTTTACAAATCAACTTTTATCTTTGCTTTTTAAAATTGTAAAAATAGACTCCTGGGAAAAATGGCACTCTAGGCAGAAGCACCACGCTGTCCCTCCACAGCAAAGATCTGAAAAACTAAGCCAAACAGAGAATACAACAATCCTGAAACCCTAAAACAACAAATGAAGAGATGAAGAACTCAGCCAAGCACCAAATGGAGTGAGAAAACTGACAGAGAACGGAGAACGAGGAGAGATTCATGCAGAGGTCCCCTACCAGCTAACGCAGCACAGATCCACCATCTTGGACTCCTATCGGAGACCAGCAAACACGGGGTATGAGAAAGCAGCCTCACGAAGCATCCAGCAGGAGACAAAACAACCGGTAATTTGTGGTATGTGCTTTCCCACCCCCCACCCCTCTTCTCCCCGGCTCGGCCTCCTCTGCTACCCGTGGCCACAGTCTCTTGACAGGGAAATGCCGTCTGCTTGGATTCCACACACCTGAGTGGGCGGCTCTCTGGGTGCCATTTGTTGGCTGCTGGTGTTGCTTTTTTTCACTTCTTTTGATTTCTTTCTTGCCTCTCTCCATCTCCCCCTCCTTTACCTTGAGTGCCTTGCTCCGTGCACCATCTTTGCTTCTTCCTGAGGGGCTGCAGAGTGCCGGTAATTTGTGATGTATGCTTTCTCACTCTCTACCCTTCTTCACCCGCACTAGGCCCCCTCCGCTTCCTGTGGACAAAGTCTCTTGTCCAGAAACACCAGCCCGCACTAGCTGGCTCTCTGAGTGCCATTTGATGGCAGCTAGTGTTGCTTTTTTTTTTCTGTTTTTTTTGATTTCTTACTTTCCTCTTGCCACCTCCCCCTCCTTTTGCTCTAGTGCCTTGCTCTGTGCGCCATCTTTGCTTCTTTCTGTGGGGCTGCGGAGCTCCATTCTTGTATGGAGCTGCTTCCCGGTCTGGGCTACTGCACTGGTGGCATCCCGGGGCTTTTGTTCGTTTGTTGTTTTGAATTGTTTGTTTGTTTTCTTTTCCTTTCCTTGACTTGGGAGCCCTTTCTGGCCAGGCAGAGCTGTGTGGCAAGGAGACTCCTCTCTGGATTCCACAGATGTGCAGAGGGATCCCTGACGGCATTTCTTTTTTTGCTGGTTTTTTTTTTTTCTGTTTTTTTGGGGGGACTTTCTTGTTCTTTTTCGTTTTGTTTTGTTTTGTTTGCCCTTTTTTTCCATTTTTGTCTTTCTTTGTTGCTCAGTTTCTCATCTCTATACCTTCCTTCTCTTTCTGATTCCTGAATACCTGGCATTGTATACCTCTACACCTTCTAGCCAGGCTGTACTGCAACACCTGAGAGCGACTTCCCCAGACCTCATAGCTGCACCAGAGAGATCCCTGGCAACTCTGTGGTCATTAACCTTTCTGATTTTATTTATTCATTCTTTACTTTTCTTCCTCTTCCCCTTTCTGTTTTTCTCCATTTCATAATCTCTCATCTCTCCACTCCAACGGCAAGCTCCCCTAGCATTCTCTTTTGTTTGTATGTTTTTGGCTCCTGTTCCTCTCTCCTCTCTCCCGTATCCATCTTAGCTCCACACATGACAATCTCCCCGCTGCATCCTGCCTACCTGCACCGTGCACTTGACATCATACCACCAAGAAGCACAGCACGGCCTACTGGACCTGCCCTGCACTGATTACCGACCCACTCTAGTGGCTGTAGTAAGTGCCACAAACAACCCGTCCCAGTAACTCCTCTTCAACTAGACCTGCCCTGCCATACCATATCTGAGTGACTGACTCTGCCATTTGGAGAAGGAGGTGGAAAGTATTGAGCGCATAGACGAGCAAACAACAAAGAATACAGTCTGCCTGCTCAGAAGTAGTCAATTTTTTTTTTAAAAAAGGGATAAAAGAAACAAATCTACAATCAATAAAAGAGAAAAATAACTACTGAATGCCCTGAAGACAGCAGACAATATCAACACATTTACAAAAACAGGACAGGATGGTTCCAGTAGGCGTCCATACTAAAACACCAGATGATTGTCCTTTTGAAGAAAATTCACTAGAACTACCTGATAGGGAATGCAAATCTCTAATACTCAGAATTCTCCAAGAACTGAGGGAAAATCTGACAAACATGAGAAAAAGATAGACAATTCATGGAAAATACAGACAAAAAATTGGAAGAATTCAGGAAGATAATGCAGGAACAAAATGCCAAAATAAATTCACAAGTACAAATTATACAAAGACAACAATCAGAAATCCAAAGGATAAACAACAAGATTTCAGAAATGGACACAGTCAAAGACGGGCTGAGAAGCAGATTTGAAATGGTGGAAGACAGAATCAGTGGAATTGAAGACAAACACTTGGATACAACTCTGGTTCAGGAAAACTCAGAAAAAAGAACAAACAAAAATGAAGAGACCTTGAGAGATATGTGGGACACAATTAAAAGCAAAAATTTACAAGTGATTGGAATTCCAGAACAGGGGGAGAAAACAGAAAACACAGAGAGGATCTTTCAGGAACTGTTGACAGAAAACTTCCACAATATCATGACAGATGAAAAGCTGGCCATCCAAGAAGCTCACTGAACCCCATATAGAAGACACCCCAAAAGAAAATCACCAAGTCATATCATATTCACACTCACCAAAATCAAAGACAAACAAAGAATCCTGAGAGCAGCTTGTGAAAAACAAGAAGTCACATACAGATGAGAAACAATAAGACTAAGCTCAGGTTATTCGGCAGAAACCATGCAGGCAAGAAGGCAGTGGGATGACATATATAAAATCTTGAAAAAAAAATTGTCAGCCAAGAACAATATACCCTGCAAAACTCTCGTTCAAATTTGATGGTGAAATTAGGTCATTTCCAGATAAACAGAAATTAAAGGAATATGTGAAAGTCAAACCAAACTTACAAGAATTATTAAAGGGAGTTCTTCGATCAGAGGACAAACAGCTTCAGCTCACAGGCAGAACCGAGGACACAGGATCGTATGAGCCAGATACCAGTCTAGGAAATGAACTCTCGAGGACTATCCAAAACCAAAAGAAATACAACAGGGAATCAGAACAGTTAATCAATAAATGACAACAACATCAAAACAATGAAAGAGGGAATAAACGGCATAGGTATAGAACCTTCTAATGGAGAGGAAGGCAAGGCGATACCAAGTAATGGTAGCCTGCTTCAAACTTAGAAAGATAAGGGAAAAATTCATGGTAACCACAAAGAAAGTTAACAAACATACTTATAAAAATAAAGATGAAAACATAAAGGCTCAGTAAAAACAAAACCTACAAAAACAAAAGAAATGAAAAAAAAAATCCACAAACAAAAGTAACTCAGCACAAGAGAGTAAAAAGAACAAAGAAAACTTCAGCACCACAAAAAAAGCACTACAAAATGACAGCAACAAGCTTACATCTATCAATAATTACACTGAATGTAAATGGACTCAATGCACCCATAAAGAGATGGAGAGTGACAGAATAGATAAGAAAACAGGATCCATCAATATGCTGTCTACAAGAGACACACCTTAGAAACAAAGATGTGAATTTAGTAAAAGTCAAAGGTTGGAAAAAAATATCTCAAGCTAACAACTACCAAAAAAGAGCAGGAGTGGCAATTCCAATCTCTGATAAAATAGACTTTAAAACAAAATCTACCATAAAAGACAAAGAAGGACACTACATAATCATTAAAGGGATGATCCGTCATGAAGATATAACAATAATAAACATCTACACACCCAATGATAGGGCTCCAAAATACATAAAACAAACTCTAAAAACACTGAAAAGAGAAATTGACAGTTCCACAATAATAGTAGAAGACTTCAACACACAACTCTCAGTAAAGGACAGAACAACTAAGAAGAAACTCAGCAAAGATACAGAAGACCTAAAGGGCACAATCAGCCAACTTGACCTCATAGACATATATAGAACACTCCATCCAACCGCTGCAAAGTACGCATTCTTTTCCAATGCACATAGAACATTCTCCAGAATAGACCAAATCTTAGGCCACAGAGCAATCCTCAATAATATGCAAAACGTTGAGATAATTCCAAGTATCTTCTCTGACCACAATGCCATCAAGGTAGACATTAACACTAGAAAGAGCAAGGAAAAAAATTCCACTACATGGAAACTGAATAATACCCTGCTTAAACATTACTGGGTAATAGAAGAAATCAGAGATGCAATAAAAAAATTCCTAGAATCAAATGAGAATGAAAACACATCATACCAAAACCTTTGGGACACAGCAAAGGCAGTCCTCAGAAGACAATTTACAGCAATATATTTACATATCAAAAGAGAAGAAAGGAACAAAATCTAAACATTAACTAGAGATCTCAAACAAATAGAAAGAGAACAGCAAAAAAAGCCCACAACCACTGGAAGAAAGGAAATAGTAAAGATCAGAGGAGAAATAAATGAAATAGAGAACAGAAAAACAATAGAAAGAATCAAGAAAACCAAAAGTTGGTTCTTTGAAAGAATCAACAAAATCGACAAACCACTGGCGAGACTGACAAAAGAAAAACAGGAGAGGACACAAATAACCCAACTTAGAAATGAAATGGGGGACATTACCACAGACCCAACTGAAAAAAAAAAGGATTATAACAGAACATTATGAAAAACTATACTCCAACAAATTCGAAAACCTAGAGGAAATGGATAATTTTTGTAGAAACACACGGCCTACCCAAACTACAACAAAGTGATGTTGAAAATCTGAACAGACCCATAGCAAGAGAAGAAATTGAAAAGGTAATAAAAAAAAAACTCCCAACCAAAAAAAGCCCTGGCCCAGATGGCTTCACTGGAGAATTCTACAAAACATTTACAGAAGAGATTGTACCAGTACTCCTCAAGCTATTTCAGAGCATAGAAGAGGAAGCAACACTTCCAAATTCATTCTATGAAGCCAGCATAACGCTGATACCAAAACCAGGCAAAGACATCCCAAAAAAAGAAAATTACAGACCAATATCTCTCATGAATATAGATGCAAAAATTCTGAACAAAATTCTAGCCAATAGAATTCAGCATCATATCCAAAAAATAATACACCACAACCAAGTAGGATTCATACCAGGTATGCAAGGATGGTTCAACATTAGAAAATCAATCAACGTAATCCACCACATAAATAAAAGGAAAGAAAAGAATCACATGATCATCTCAACTGACACAGAAAAGGCATTTGACAAAGTCCAACACCCATTCCTGATAAAATCTCTCAATAAAATAGGTATAGAAGGGAAATTTCTCAACATAATAAAGGGCATCTATGCAAAACCAACGGCCAACATCATTCTTAATGGAGAGAGGCTGAAAACATTCCCCTAGAAAACAGGAACAAAACAAGGATGCCCTTTATCACTACTCCTATTTAACATTGTGCTTGAAGTTCTAGCTAGAGCAATAAGGTAAGAAAAAGAAATAAAGGGCAACCAAATTAGTAATGAAGAAGTTAAACTGTCCCTGTTTGCAGATGATATGATACTATGCATAGAAAACCCTAAAGACTCCATGAGAAATCTACTGGAACTAATAGAAAGATTCAGCAGAGTAGCAGGATACAAGATAAACGTTCAAAAATCAGTTGGATTCCTATACACCGGTAAGCGGAATGATGAAAAGGAGATCAGGAAATCAATACCATTTTCAGTATCCCCTAAAAAGATAAAGTACTTAGGAATAAATCTGACCAGGGATGTAAAAGACCTATACAAAGAAAACTACAAAACACTACTGCAAGAAACCAAAAGGGATCTACATAATTGGAAAAACATACCATGCTCATTGGTAGGCAGACTCAACATTGTGAAAATGACAATTCCACCCAAAACAATTTACAAATACAATGCAATCTGATCCAAGTACCAACAACATTCTTCATAGAGATGGAGAAACTAATCATTAACTTTATATGGAAAGGGAAGAAGCCCCGAATAAGTAAAGCACTACTGAAGAAGAAGCATAAAGTTGGAGGACTCACACTACCTGACTTCAGAACCTACTATATAGCTACAGTAGTCAAAACATCCTGATACTGGTACAACGACAGATACATTGACCAATGGAACAGAATTGTGAACCCAGATGTAAATCCATCCACCGAAGGTCACCTTATCTTCGACAAGGGTTCAAAGTCCATCAAATGGGGAAAAGACAGTCTTTTTAACAAATGGTGCTGGCAAAACTGGATATCCATCTGCAAAAAAATGAAACAAACCCATACCTCACACAGTATACAAAAAGTACTTCAAAATGGATCAAAGACCTGAATATAAAGCCTAAAACTATAAAGTTCATAGAAGAAAAAGTAGGAGCAACACTTCAGGCCTTAACACACGGCATTAAGAGGATACAAACCATAACCTTCAATGAACAAACCCCAATAGATAAGCTAGATAACCAGGATCTTGTAAAAATCAAACACCTATGTTCTCCAAAAGACTTCACCAAAAGAGTAAAAAGAGAACCTACAGACTGGGAAAGAAATTTCAGACAATACAATTCAGACAAAAGTCTAATCTCCATATTCTACAAGAAAATCCAACACCTCTACAACAAAAAGACAAATAATCCTATTAAAAAATGGACAAAGGAAATGAACAGACACTTCACCAAAGAAGACATTCAAATGGCCAACAGACACATGAGGAAATGCTCACGATCACTAGCCATTAGAGGAATGCAAATTAAAACCACAATGAGATACCATCTCACCCCAGCATTACTGGCACGAATCAAAATCACTGGAAATAACAAATGTTGGAGGGGCTTCAGGGAGATCGGAACACTTATGTACTGCTGCTGGGAATGAAAAATGATGCAACCATTTTGGAAAATGATATGGCGCTTCCTCAGAAAGCTAGAAATAGACATACCATTCAATCCAGCAATCCCACTCCTAGGAATATATCCTAGAAAAATAAGAGTCGTCACTCAAATAGACATATGCACACCTATGTTCATGGCAGCATTGTTCACAATAGCAAAACGATGGAAACAACCTAGATGCCTATCAACAGATGAATGGATAAACAAACTATGGTACCTACACACAATGGAGTACTATGCAACGAGAAGGAACAACAATGAATCTGTGAAGCATGTCATAACATGGATGAAACTGGAGGACATTATGCTGAGTGAAATAGGTCAATCACAAAAGGACAAGTATTGTATGAGACCTCTATTGTAAAAACCCATGAAAAAGTTCACACAAGCAAAGTAACAATCTTTGTTGGTTACGAGGGATGGGAGGGGTGGGGGGGCAATACTAAATAGGCAATAGATAAGTGGTATCTTGGGTGAAGGGTGAGACAGTACACAATACAGGGGAAATTATCACAACTTGTACAAGGAAATGTCATGGAAGCCCCATAGACACGTCCAAACTTCCTGAGGGACTGAAGTGCTGGGCGGAGGGCTGTGAGGACCATGGTCTCGGGGAACATCTAGCTCAATCGGCATAACACAGCTTATAAAGACAATGTTCTACATTCTACCTCGGTGAGTAGTGTCTGGGGTCTTAAAATCCTGTGAGCAGTCATCTAAGATACTCCACTGGCCTCATCCCTTCGGGAGCAAGGGAGAATGAAGAGAACAGGATACAAGGAAAAGATTAGTACGAAGTACTAATTGTCCACAGCTGCCAAGGCCTCCACTGGACTGAGTCCAGTACAGCTAGATGGTGCCCGGCTAACACCACTGACTGCTCTGACCAGGATCACAACAGAGGGTTCTGGACACAGCTGGAGAAGGATGTAGAGCATAATTCTAACTCACAAAAAAAAAAGACCAAATTAATGGTCTAAAGGAGACTGGAGAAACCTCGAGAGTATGGCCCCCAGACACCCTTTTGGCTCAGCGGTGAAGTTACCTCCGAGGTTCACTGTTCAGCCTGGGAGTGGACAGCCCCGTAAAACCAAATGAGACTAACGAGGTACAGGAGTCCAGTGACAAGGGCCAGAAGGCAGAAGGGCACAAGGAAGCTGGTGATAGGGAACCCAAGGTTGAGTAAGGATATTGTTGATGTGTTATGAGATTGTTAACCATTGTCATAGGGCAACATTTGTAGTAACTGTTAAATGAGAAACTATTTTGTTCTGTAAGCCTTCATCTTAAGTGAGAATAACAGCACAATTGGAAGAGCGTAGTCAATGTCACTGAACTGTGCATGTAGAAATTTTTGAAATGGTGTATCTTTTGCTATGTGTATTTTCACCAAAAAGAAAAAAATGTTGAGAAGTTAGAGGGCTAATATGTTGTGGAGTTGTTAACCAATGTCATAAAACAACATGTGTACTACTGTTTCATGAGAAACTATTTGTTCTGTAAGCCGTCACCTGAAGTACAATTAAAAAAAAAAAGAATTGTAAAAATATTGATGACACTATATTTGCTGATTCAGTATTTTTCACATACACAACTTAGTGAGCTCAATTATTTCAATCATGTTATATAACCATTACCAATGTCCTTTGCCAAATTTTTATTCCTTGTAAACAAAAACTCAATGCTTCTAAATAATAATTCCTCTTATCCCCTCTCTACCACCCCTGGTAACCACTATTAAACTATAATCTCTAAGTATTTACCTGTTCTATGTATTTCATATAAGTGAGATGATGAAGTATTTGTCCTTTTGTGATTGACTTACTGCACTCAGCATCATTTTTTCAATGTTCATCCATATTGTAGCATGTTATCAGAACTTCATTTCTCTTCATGGTAGAGTAATATTCCATTGTATGTGTACACCACATTCTTTTTCATCCATTCGTCTGTTTTCCCCAAGTAACTTTTCTTCAGGGCCCATTCTTAGTTTTATCCTCAGGTTCTACTCAGCCTGTCCCTCTCATACTTCGGTTAGTAAGCCCTTCACCATCTAACCTGGTGATATACCATCCTCTATACTGAGTAATAATAGACACTGAGTAAGACTGACTACATCAAATGAAGTTTTTGCTCCTTCTGCACCACATTTAATTAAAGCTCTTTGCTTAAGTTGAGTATAATTTAATTTACTTTAAATAAATAAGACAACAAGAGAGATAACATACATAATAATATGCAGCAAATAAAGATTTTAACTTACTATGATTGAGAGAAAATGCCTTTCTTGGGACTAGGAGAACAGTGATGTCTCAGAAGAGCGTTAGGTGACACCTGACAAATCTCACCCCATCTCTACCCCCTTGGGCTGGAAAGTGTCTCATATTGTCTCCATCTATTGAAATTTTCATAATTCCTCAAGAACCAATAGTGTAAGCTGTAGTTGATTGTTTTTTTACTTAATCTTCACATTTTAACTATGTAAATCTTGTGTCCTCAATTAAGTCAAATTTGAGGGTTGAGACTATGCATTACGTAGAGAATACATGATAGTTCAATCCCTCAAAACAGCTATTAAATAAAAGTATTTTGAATTAATAAAGCTAAACTTAGGAGAAAAATTGAAGTATTTGGATTATGGTGTTGGCAAAGAATATTGAATACACCATGGACTGCCAAATGAACAAACAAATCTGTCTTGGAAGAAGTACAGCAAGGATAGTAAGACAAAACTTTGGGCATGTTATTAGATGGGACTAGTCCCTGGAGAAGGACATCATGCTTGGTAAAGTAGAGGGTAAGAGAAAGAGATGAATACTCTCAACGAGATGGATTGACACAGTGGCTGCGACAATGAGCTGAAGCATAACAATGATTGTGAGGATGGCACAAGACTGGGCAGTATTTCTTTCTTTGTACGTAGGGTCTCTATGAGTCAGAACAGACTTGACAGCACCTGTCATGGATTGAATTGTGTCCCCCAAAACATGTACGTGTCAATTTTGCTAGGCCATGATTCTCAGTATCATGTGATTGTATACCATTTTGTCATCTGATGTGATTTTCCTATGTATTGTAAATCCTAGCTCTATGATGTTGATGAGATGGGATTAGTAGCAGTTATGTTAATGAGGCAAGACTCAATCTGCAAGATTAGATTGTGTGTTGAGCCAGTCTGTTTCGAGATATAAAAGAGAGAAGTGAGCAGAGAGACATGGGGACCTCATACCACCAAGAAAGCAGTGCTGGGATCAGATTGCCTCCTTTGGACCTGGGGTTCCTGGACAGAGAAGCTCCTAGACCAAAAGAAGATTGATGACAAGGAGTTTCCTACAAAGCTGACAGAGAAAGAAAGCCTTCCTCTGGAGCTGGTGCCCTGAATTTGGACTTCTAGCCTACTAGACTGTAAGAAAATAAACTTCTGTTTGATAAGGCCATCCACTTGCAGTATTTCTGTTATAGCAGCACTAGATGACTAAGACAGCACCTAACAACAAAACTTAGGCAGTATCTGTATAGAGGCATCAATCTGAATATTTTAAGTGATCTCATATGTGCCTATGTTTTTATTATCATACAATGATTTCATTTCTTTACAGGTTTTCTCTTTCATTGAACTTATAGTCATGAATATCTACATTTCCTTTTTGAATTGACATAATACTTCAGGCCAAAGGTCCACTGGCATCTTCAGTGCGTCCTTCAATATTAGGTACATTCCAAAAATTATTACACCTTGATAAAATATGCATTCTTGTTTTAAAATACAATAAATGGAAACAGAAGATTTATCGCACTAGAGAAAAGCACCTAGTGATAAAAACAGAATGCCTTTTGTGTAAAAGAGTCTTAAATAAATATTTCACTCAAAGTCATGAAAGAAAGTCGCCACATGTTTTATCAGACTGTTTTAAACAAGAGTATATAGGGAACTTCTGGCATCTTTTGAAAGGGAGCCTCCATAGTCCAGTATAGAAGACTGTTGTTAAAATTACGCTCTAACACTGTTCAAAATTTGTAGACAAAGTGTGTAGACAAAGCATAATTTACTTTATATTTGCTAACCCTAGAGAAAAATAGATGAGTCATACCTAAGAAGAATTATAACAATTAACATGGATCCAAGGCCTGGAAGATATTAGACCAATGCAGTGGAAAATTGCTCTGATAAATAAAAATTTGAATCTGAAAATAACTGAAAACATTTTTTAAACAAATAATCTGACCCTGGAATGTGTGGATATAACCAATGAAAATTGCATCCATGATAAAAATATCTTAAATCATATAGTAATTTATAAGGGCATATTTAAGTTTTTTTTTTTTAAATATATGTAAAGGTAATTACATTGCAATTCTTCTTATAGCAATCTGTTTCAGAAAATAATATAGAGAGGGTTATCATTCAAATGTTGGTTTGAGTCTTTGTTCTGCCACTAATTACCTGTGTGAAACTAGATAGTTTCCTTAACCTCTCTGAGCCTCAGTTTCCATATACATAAAATGAAGACAATAATAATACTAACTTCTCAAAGTTTGTGGAGGAATTAATATAGTTACTTTTGCTAAAAATTAAAGTTTAATCAAGGGGAATGGAGTTTTGGATATAAACTTACTGTTAGCTGCTGTTAGCTGCCATAGAGTCAGCCCTGACTCATGCTGATCTTGCGGGTAACAGAACAGAACGTCTCCAGGTTCTGCCCTTCGCTATGTTCACAATCACTGGATGTTTGAGCCCATTGTTGTGGCTATTGCCTCGATCCTTCTCAATGAGAGTTTCTTGCATTTTTGCTGACTCTCTATCAAACAGGACATCCTTTTTTAGCGATTAATCTTTTCTGATGAAGTGTTCAAAGTAAGAGAGCCGAAGTTTCACCATCCTTGTGTCTAAGGAGCCTTCTGGTTGTATTTAAGACTGGTTTGTTGTTTTTTTTTTTTTTGGCAGTTCATGGTATATTCAATATTCTTTGTAAATTGGTGAAGAATATTTTTAAGAAATGGAAAAAACACTTTTAAAAGTGTAAATAAAATATAGTGGTGCTGTGTACATATTTATGGTTCATACACCATAATAAATCACCCATTGCAAATTCAGCAAACAGGCACACACACGAATCCCTCTGGGAAACAAAAAATTAAAGACACAGCACACACTATACAGAAAGTTTTTGTGATGCTATTTATAATCATAATGATTATAATTAATTGAAGCAAAACTTTAAAATTAGAATTCTGAAATCACATATGGTTTGTGATTTTTGATAAATAATTATCAAACGTTAGATAACCAAGTTAAATTAAAAAGTAATCGATATTTGCCCAAATTATATAATTCATTAACTAGTGAATATTTATATGTAAATAAAAATATATTTTATACATACTACGAAGTATAATTGACCCAAAACATATGTACTAACCACTCATCTTAAAATCTATGGTATTGCCAATAATTTTAACGAACCCTAGTTTGCTACTTCTTAATTGCATTCCCTTCTTCAGACCACTAGTGTCCCATCAGAGTTAACTGTTACTCTGATTTTTCTGATTATCTTTTCCTTGATTTTCGTTACAATTTTGCCACAGATGTATGCATGATAAAGCAATAGATTACTGCTATATGCACGTATGTGTTTTATATAAATTTTATATATAAATAGCATAATGCTAAATATACTGTTTGCATGCTTCTGACACTCACTTTGTGCTCTTAATATTATGTTTGGGACTTCATGCTTACTGATGTCTCTGACTCTTATATATCTGTCATCACTGCAATATAGTATTGCATTGAATAAATATGTCAAAGTTCATTACCTCTTCTTCACCCAAAAAAAAGAATGCCAAGCCAAACTAGTTGCAGTCAAATAAATTCTGACTGATAGCAACCACATGTGTTTCAGGCTAGAACTTCACTCCTTGGAGTTTTCATGGCTGTGACCTTTTGGACACAGATTGCCAGGCCTTTCTTCCAAGGTGCCTCTGTGTGGGTTCATAACCTTTTCCATTTTCTATTAAAATCAATGATATTTAATTCAGTGATATTCTTTCAAATGCCTCATGATAAAATTCTCTTGAGTACTTTCTACAGATTGAAAATGATTGGTCGTAAGTATGTATATCTTCCAAATTACCTAAATAATGTCACATTGTCTTCAAAAGTGTTTATACCAATATAAATTACCAATAGCAATATATGTGCATCCCTATTGCTGCATGTCCTCATTAAGACTTGGTAGTTTCCATATATATAATCTACTTTTTGTTGAGTGTAAAACTCTATCTCAATATGTTTTTACTTGCATTTCCCAGATTGCTAATGAGGTTGGATGTATTTTCATTAACTTACTGACCACTCACAACTTCTCTTCCAGGAAACGGTTGTTCGTCTCTTTCACACATTGTGTTTGTGTTTTTATTTTCTCTTGATTTTTCTGGCTATCTTTCTTTCCTCTTTCTTCTGTTGAGTTTGGGCCCATTCTCATCTTATGGCATTTTTTTCTCCCTCACTTTTTTTATTATAGTAAATGTGTATGTAACAAAACATTTGCTATTCCACCAATCTTCACATGTACAGTTCAGTGACATTAACTGTGTTCATCATATGTTGTGAGGTGTAAAGGTCTAGGTTGGTAGTTTTATTTCCGACCATTATGAATGTATTATTTCAGTATATTCTGGTTTTCTTTGTGTTACCTTTGTATGGAATCTACTGCCTTTAGTCTTTTCTCTTAGGGTTAATGCTGTCCATTCTCACTACAGTGTAGCTAGATATAGAATTATTTTTATTATAAAAATACACTGAGCCATCTAAATTCAAGCCTTCAAATCTTTTATTCTGGAATATTCTCAGACATTATATCCTGAAACTATCCTCCACCTCCCTTTTTGAACTCGGTTAAAAGAATATTAAACTATCCACAAATGCCTTGAACTCTCCTACTTATTTTCTGTCTCCTTGTATCCCTACACTGCATTATGTGCAATTCCATAAATATACCTTACAGTTCAATATTTTTAAATCTATCACTAACTCTGCTATATTAGTTATCCTTTGACTTTTTATTTCCATTATTATTTTTTTAATTTCTCAAAGCTCCTTTGTCCATTTTTAAACCTTTCTGGTTATTTTTTATAGCCTTTTTATCCACGATTGCTTTGTTTCAAGATAATCTTTTTTTAAATAATTTCATGCATAATTAATTATTTATATTTTAAATCTGATAATTCCTTCGAAATACTTGAGTTTAAATTAATTTTCCTATACTCATTCATTTTTACTTATTTTTCTCTTTTTAAAACTTCTTTATTTTGAATTCATATTTCTCTAAACATTATCTCGAGAACCTTTATTTGAAAAAATTTTCGTTCAGAGAGCATTTGCGCTTATTTCTATGGATGTCAAGGAACAATTTCATTCAATTCTTTAAGTCTTATGTGGTGTATTAGAGGAAAAACATCACAAAGTTGAGTAAAGCAAAAAGTAAGTTTTATCCGGCATATATTCAAAAGGGCAGAAGTGAGAAACAGACAAGCATGCTGCCAGAGCTAGAATGTCTGCCCGAATCCAGGGAAATATCACAGAATAGACAAAAGTGGGAAAACGGACAAGCACGCTGCCACAGCCATGTCTGCCCAGAGTCCAGAGACAATTACAGAGCCATCTGTATATATTAACATTACAAATGGGCAAAACCGTTGAAAGCTTAGCCTTTTCGGATTGGCTAGAAACTGTGGTCCTACATTCTGAATTGTCTTTCTTAACAATCAGTAACGAGAGTCAGGAGGGTCTTCATTGGTCCAACAAATTTCTATTCACTAAATGCTAATAGAAAAAGGTAAGAGTGGAAAGTCTTTTGTGTTCTGTTTGAAAGTTTCCCTAAAAGATATTTTCCAAGATTATCTTAGCTATTGTCTTTATACCTCAGGGCCCAGTTGATGTGTCCTTGTGAGTCTGTAAAGGCCCAGCTCCAGCTGGGTCACATTCTGTATGCTCAAGGAGAGGGAATTACTCCATTATTATTTCCTAAATCAGTGATTAGCAAGAATTTAAATCCCAGACCCAAGTGAGTGCAGGCCTTTGTTACAAAATCTCAAAAGAGATCATTTTTCACCCACCCCGGATCTACAACAAGGAGCCTTGGTGGCGCAGTGGTTAAGCGCTTGGCTGCTAACCAAAATGTCAGAGGTTTGAACCTACTAATCTGTCCTAGGTAACACACTGGACAAACACTCCAATCTGATATTAAAAACAAACACAATTTATTGAAGGAATGAACTGTGAAAGAGCATGCGTTCAGCCTGGCTCTAACAGTGTGCTCTGCCTTACAGGCAAAACAAAGGGATTTTTAACAAGCAGAGTGAGTACAGATAACAGTTTCATATCATAGCAATGGCAGGAAAGGAGGTGAGACTTACAAGGGTGGCAACTAACTGTGAAACTTTCTTTACATCAACTTTAGTCTAACACAAATCTCTGATACTTGATACATTCTAATTAAGGCAATCTTTCTAAAATGTAGTAGTGATATGGAAGCTTAATGATATATTTGCAGCTGGGTCAACTTAATCGGAATCTTTGAATACAAAACCAAAACAAACCAAACGCATTGCCGTAGAGTCGATTCTGACTCATAGTGTCCCTACAGGACAGGGTAAAACTGCCCCATAGGGTTTACCAAGGAGCACCTACCTAGTAGATTTGAACTGCTGTCGAACTCTTAACCACTACACCACCCGGGTTTCCTGCCATTAACCTGCTGCCACGGAGTCGATTCCAACTCACAGCGACCCTATAGGGCAGGGTAGAACTGCCCCATAGAGTCTCCAAGGGGCGCCTGGTGGATTTGAACCACCGAACTTTTGGTTACCAGTAAGCCACCAGGGTTTTCTCTGGTCATTAGTTAGGAAAGTGTAAATAAACTCTGCTTGTTTAGTTGAGAGAAAAAGAGATAATACCTAGGTGCCTGTTTATCTATAGGCTCTCATTTACTTTAACAACTCAATGAAACTTTCTCTAAGGCTAGTTGAGGGAACTCTTTAACATAACAAGCATGACTGAGCTTTGTTTTTCAAAGGCAAACTTTAACAAAAGTCAAATGTCATCAAGAGAGTAGAAGTAAAACCCTCAGTTTAATTTCAGAACAGAGTGCCTAATTTTAGTTCTGAAATCCTCCCCGTTAGACCTGCCAGCACCTCAGAATTTAAAAGTTCTCACCCAAGGCTCCCAGGGAGAAAGCTGTGGCAGCCTGCCTCGGTAAAGGTTACAGCCTTAGAAACCTATGGGGCAGTTCTACTTTGTCCTATAAGGCCATATGAGTCAGAATTGACTCGATGGAGCTATAACATCGTTTTCCTTTTGGATCCCTTTGCTCAGGCTGTATCTGGACTCGTTTACACACAGTCTTTCACTGAGCAATCAGATCTTCTTTGTCCAATCTATTAAGTTATTTGTAAGAGATTTGACCACTCCCCCGTCTGCAAAGCATTAAAAATAAAACCTTTTGTATTGGCCTAACACTCTGGTTTCTTTTTTGTCGAGGCTGTTTCTTGGAGATTTTTCTCAATTTTTTTGTGAGCTGAGTAAGACATTTAGAATTATGTTTGTTATGATTTATCCAGAACCTAGATGCTTTTAAGCAGAATATAAAGTTCATAATACTTCTGAAAGCAGAAGTTCCATTACATAATATTGGTATTATATGACATTTTTGATCCAAACCCCAAAACCAAACCCGTTGCCATGGCATCAACTCTAGCTCAGAGAGACTCAGATAAAAAGTTTTTGATAAAACACCGTAATTTGGTGATGAATTGTGATTAATACTTGACTTGCTTTCTGTTCTTGGGATTTCTCAAGAAAATCAACTGTTAATATAAGTAGTATAGTCTTCCCTTTAAAATTAGCTTTTATTTGAAACATTCAACTAAAGACTTTCTCTCTCTATCCTGGTACCATTCAAAAGCACTCTAGTGACATCTAATAGAAAACATTTAGTCATTTGTTTTATAAGGAAACATTTGGCCTCTTCATGAAATTGAAATGGATGTGAAGAGTAACACAAAAATATGCTTCAGATAAGAGAGACTGAGAGAGAAATCACTGTATTTCAAACATTCCCACTAAGCAGGACTCAAGTCAGAAATGTGAGAGGCACACATTTATTGGAGTAGGGTAGGCAGAAAGGAAACAAGAATTTCAATTTTATGTGTAATTGACTGAAACGTAGCTTCAACATGGAGGTTAGGAACCACAGCTGTGTAAAAAAGAAAAGGACCAATTTTTTGATATCTTCTGAAATATATTTCTGCTCTAATTTGGGTAGAAATATATTCAAGTTAAAGAAAAATAATCAACTACTATTTTGAGCTTCTAATCTTCATTTTTTATTTTGTTTTGCTGACTTAGAAAACTAAGAACTAGCTTAGCAGATCGAAACTTATGTGATGTCATTCGTAAACAGACACAACATGAGTGTACAACACACTTTTTAAATTTAAAATGTTACTTTCTTAATTTTCTTCTCAAATTTTCGTAGTACAAAGACATTCATTATCGTGCATTTAATTTATAGATATTTTGTGGTTGGGATAAGCATAAACTTGACAGATTATTTTCATTAATATTAACATTCCCTTTTTTTCTGTGAAGTTGCTTTTGGGGAGGGATCATTCTGAAAATCTGTTTAATAATAGGTCAGAGCTTTCTACAATGTCTAACTGATTATTAAGAAAACAATTTAATTTCTTCATTTTATAAACTAACTTTTGACTGCTAGAGTACATGATAAGCACAATTGATTTCAGTGGCAAAAGCTCAGCAAAATTTCACACTCTAGCTCCTTTCCCTGCCGCTGGTTCTGTTTCCCAATCACCGTGTGTCCTGAGAAATGGTGTGTCTCACAGAAATTCCCTGCTGTGTGCTCTTTTGCTCATTTCCAGCTGTAATACTATGCTATTAAACTGGACAGTTGGATTTGTTTCAGAGCTGTTGACATACATCTTTAAGGAAACTGGAGATACAGTGGTGAAAGTTACTGACAAGACACCAATGTTCATAGATCCAACTTATGCCCAAATTTTAAAATTACTAAGACAACTTAGTGTGTTTAATTATCTTAAAAGGAATCATTTCAAGGTGTTTTTTTTTTTTCCCCTCCTAACATCTGTGTTTTCCCAGCCCACGTCCATTTTAAGTGTCACTGTGAATCAGGAGTTAAATTTAGGGTTAGTTCATATGACGTGGACATCAATGAAACTTTCTCAGTGTAACTGAACACAGTTTTGTAAGATCGCAGAGTAAAATCATAGCCGACCCATCTGTGCGTCACGTCAGTGTAGCTCACATTTGCCATCCTCCAATTAGCCCAGAATCAGGCTGAGAGATGCGCAGTAGCATAAGTGATGTGTGTGTGTTTGTGTGTGCATGTGCACGTGCATGTATGCATCAGTATGTGTCTGTATGTTTCAACACATACACTGGTACAATTATTGTATGGATGCTTGATTAAGTGTATGGTATAAAAACCCACCGCCATCAAGTAGATCCTGACTCATAGCGACCCTATAGGACAGAGCAGAACTGCTTCTTAGGGTTTCCAAGGCTGTAAATCTTTACGGAAGCAGACTGCCCCATCTTTCTCCCACGGAGCCACTGGTGAGTTTGAATCACCGGCCTTACAGTTAGCAGCTGAGCACGTTCACCACTGTGCCACAAGGGCTCCCCTAAGTGTATGGTATGGACAGTTGCTTATGAGGGAGAGTAGAGGTGTGGTTGTGTTTAGGCTAAAAAATATCAAAAGCAATTTACTGGTAACAGAGAAACCACTGTCAATTTCAGCAAGTATTCCCCGTCATATTGGGTTGCTGTGAGCTGGAACCGATTCATCGTCACACAACATCAATGTCTTCTCAGTTTACCATGGTAAAACATAATCAATTACTGAGATCTTTCACATACAGATGCTCAATTAATGGTCAACCACAGTATTCTGATTCAACGGCCATTCATAAGCAAATGCTATTGCTTGGAAATGACCTGTATGTATAAAAATGACATTTCTAGACATAATACTTTCAAAATTGCCAAGCTTCTAAACTATTTCTCATAATAAACAATACCCTTGACTCAGAGGAAAAGTTACTTCAATCATCTATTTTCTCATTTTTCAAATAATTAGCTAGAAAATGTCCTGGGATCTGGAAATACATTAGTGAAAAACATTAACAAAATATCTGCTCACGGCCTTTGATTTGAGTTTGGTAGACAAAAAGCAAGCAAGTAAACACATCTATACTCTCACATCTATAATCAAAGTAAAGTATTATAATGAAATGTGTAAAGACCTGGAGTTAGAAAAACAAAAGGGAAGAACACACTTAGTATTTCTCAAGCCGAAAGAGCTTTTGAAAAAATACAAGCCTCGAGCTGCAATACTGAAGGATCTTATGGGGAAAAGATTGAATGATAGAGAAAGCATCAAAAGAAGATAGAAGGAATACACAGAGTCACTGCACCAAAAAGACTTGGTCGACATTCTGCTGTTTCAGGAGGTAGCATATAATCAAGAACTGATGGTACTGAAGGAAGAACTGATGGTACTGAATTAAGGAGTCCAAGCTGCAGTGAAGGCAATGGCAAAAAACAAGGTTCCAGGAATTGATGGAATACCGTGATGGTTAAGATTGTGCGTCAACTTGGCTGGGCCATGATTCTCCATGTTTTAATGTAATCCCTCCCATGATTGAATATACTGTGAGTAGCCAGTCAGATGAAAGGGAGTCTCCTTGGTGGTGTGGCCCACAACTGTATATAAGCAGATATTATGGGTTTTTGCTCTCTCTGGATCCTGTGGCTGCTTCCTGTCGTCTCATCTCCTGTTCTTGGGACTTGAGCTGTCAGCTTATCTGCCAAACCTGGGATTCATCTATCTGCACAGCCTGTGTGTGGGAGCCCTGCTCCCTGACCTTCCGATCTTGGGCTTGCCAGCTTCTGCAGCTGTGTGACTTGGGAGAGGCCTCTACCCTGATCCATGGACTTGGGACATTCTGGCCTCTACAATAGAGTGAGCTGTTTCCTTGATATAATCTGTCTATATATATATGTTTATACACTTTACTGTTTCTGCTTCTCTAGAGAACGCAGCCTAAGACAAATACTAACTGAGATGTTTCCACAAATGAATACAGTGCTTGAGGTGCTCACTTCTCTATGTCAAGAAATTTGGAAGACAGATTCCTGGCCAACTGATTTGAAGAGATCCATATTTGTGCCCATTCCAAAGAAAGGTGATCCAACAGAGTGTGGAAATTATCAAACAATATCATTAATATCACACACAAGTAAAATTTTGCTGAAAATCATTCAAAATCTTTCAAAAGCAGTACACTGACAGGGGACTGCCAGAAGTTCAAACTAGATTCAGAAGAGGACAGGAACAGGGGCTATCATTGCTGATGTCAGATGGATCTTAGCTAAAAGCAGAGACTACCAGAAGGATGTTTACCTGTGTTTCATTGACTATGCAAAGACATTCGACTATGTGGATCATAGCAAATTATGGATAACATTGTGAAGAATGGGAATTCCAGAACACTTAATCATGCTCATATGGAATCTGCACATAGACCAAGAGGCAGTTGTTCAAACAGAACAAGGGGATATTTCATGGTTTAAAGTCAGGAAATGTGTATGTCAGGGCTGTACCATACTTTCACCATATTTATTCAATCTGTAGGCTGAGCAAATAATCTGAGAAGCTGGACTATGTGAAGAAGAATGGGGCATCAGGGCTGGAGGAAGACTCATTCACAACCTGTGATACACAGATGACACAACCTTGTTTGCAGAAAGTGAAGAGGACTTGAAGCACTTACTGATGAAGATCAAAGACCACAGCCTTCAGTATGGATTATACCCCAATATAAAGAAAACAAAAATCCTCACAACTAGACCAATAAGCAACATCATGATAAACAGAAAAAAAGATTGAAGTTGTGGAGTGTTTCATTTTACTTGGATCCACAATCAATGCCCTGAGAATAGCAGTCAGGAATCAAAGGATGTGTTTCACTGGGCAACTCTGCCACAAAAGACCTCTTTAAAGTATTAAAAAGTAAAGATGTCACTTTGAGGACTAAGGTGTGCCTGGTATTTTCAATCGCCTCATAGGCATGTGAAAGCTGGACAATGAATAAGGAAGACTGAAGAACTGATGCCTTTTAATTATGGTGTTAGAGAAGAATATTGGATATACTAGGGACCGCCAGAAGAACAAGAACATCTGTCTTGGAAGAAGTACAGCCAGAATGCTCCTTAGAAATGAGGATGTCAAGACTTTGTCTCACGTGCTTTGGACATGTTTTCAGGAGGGACCAGTCCCTAGACAAGGACATCATGCTTGGTAAGGTGGAGGGTCAGCAAAAAAATGGAAGACCCTCAAGGAGACATAGTGACACAGTGGCTGCATAGCAAGGATTGTTAGAATGGCACAGGACCGGGCAGTATTTCATTCTGTTGTACACAGGGTCACTATGAGTCAGAACTGACTTGATGGTCCCTAACAACAACAAAAGAGTAAATATATCTATAAAAATTGTCATTGTTAGGTGCTCTTGAGTTAATTCCAACTCACAGGGACCACATGGGACAGAGTAGAACTGTCCCATAAGGGTTTCTAGGCTGTAATCTTAAGGAGCATAACGCCAGGTCTTTGTCCCATGGAGCCACTGGGTGAGTTCAAACAGCCAAGCTTTTGGTTAGCATCCAAGTGCTTAACCATTGTACCACCAGAGCTCCTTCCATTAAAAATAGTTACTTATTATTACACATATTGACTTGAAAAAAAGTCTATGATATGTTAAGGGAAAACATAGTATTTGGATTAATCCATTAAAAGTGATAGAATGGAAATGTGTGTATGTGTGTGTGAGAGAGAGAGAGTTTGACTAAGCATAGAGTTTGGTTGAGGTTTGAAGGCTGGGAGAGAGAATTTTAAAGTTTTACTTATTTTAAGTGGCAGAATTATGGATAGCTTTAATTTTTCTGTACTTTGTTTCAGTATTTTCTAAATTCAATGTAATTGTATTTGCAAAAGCAACTAAAAGATATTTCTGTCTCAATTTTTTTATTTAAAACAAGTGCCCCAATTTTTGGTTCAAAAAATAAGCATGTATAATGTCCCAAAATTTATGTTTCAAGAAAAATGTTAAAATGAGTGCGTCGTAACATTTTCCCACTTAGGTTCGCATTGTGACTATGTTGTAGGAAGTGCTCAGCAAAGCAGGTTTAAACAATGTAACATGTACTCATCTAATCGCACCTAATTTAAAATTCCCAGTGCCCCAAAGCTGATTTATTACATATAAATTGTATTTTTACTTTGTGCGTAACTCAGTAGATAATTATATTTAATTGCATTGTGAGAGGATAAGAGTTCCTATTATATGAAATTAAGAACTTAAAGCTGTTTCATAATAATTTTTAAAACACTATTTGACTTGAAAAGATTCCTAATTCGCCCAAACTTTTGCACTGGCTCTGTCCGCATTTTATAGCAGCACACGTTCCTCTCTGTAATCTGATGTCTTCCAAAGGCTTTATGACAGAACGACACAGGAGTCATCATGGGAATGCACTCAGTTCCCTTGCCTCATCCACGCTGCTCCCAGAAAAACCCCTACAGGACAGACATTGTGAAATCCATTTTCGTAATGTTTTTTCTTAATTTGTTCATTTTACTCTATCCATTTCCTTTAGGCCATCCATGATTTATTTCCTAATATTTTCTGGATCTATAGACAAGTTTTGTTCAGAGGTTTTAAACTTTTTTGACACTTTTCTATTAATTTCAGGATGAATTGAGTGTCTTTCCATCCGTGTGATGAAAAGGGTTCGCTTTTATGTTCCAGCGGCAGGCTATGCGGGCCTGTGAGGCCATCACCGTTGACCGTGGAAGTGCTCATCTCTGACTTTCGGCTTTAGTTGCCAACACACATGAGCTAATTAGGTGGTGAAGTTGCAGCGGGAAGGGGCAATCCTAAAATAGAATGGGTGGGTGGGTGGGGGCGTATTTTCACCTTAAAAAACCGTGATGAACACCTCTTATGTTTGTTTTGAACACCTCGAATTAAACTGTTAGTCCCGAATTAGACACAGGAAGCAACTTGATTATACGATTAATATTTTCCCTCCAACTGCAGTTATTACGATAGCTAATGCATCTTCCCCATTGAAGCTTTTCACCTGCAGGGTTGAACAGGCTTGTTTCTATAAAACAGGAGCATCCTGCTGCCTAGACAACTTGGTGCAGGCAGAGCTGTTTGCAGAGACCGCGCGTCTCCGGTTGCCAAGGAAACCCATGCCTTTGTTCTTGTCGCTGGGCGGAGCAGTTTCCTTCCTAGGAATCTGGCGGACCATCTTGTCAAAGAAAAACCAGTGAGAAAGGTAGTAAATTCTTTTCATATGTAGGAACTGATTGTAAAGTGTATAATCTGGGGTGAATTCCCTCCAGAGTGTAAGCTTCAGTGATAAAAGTAACAACGTGTGGATTCTTACCTATAGGACAGAGTAGAACTTTCCCTCAAGGCTTCCAAGGACCATCTGGTGGATTCCAACTGGCGACTTTTTTGCTAGCAGCTGAGCTCTTAACCACTGCGCCACCAGGGCTCCCATTAAATAATATTAGAAAATGCAAAATCTTTATCCTGAACAAAAAATGGACCATGTGAATATTGAGAAAATGGCTTTTCTGAATAATAAATACCAGGTATTGATAATATATGATGCCTGTTTAAATTCATTAAGTTTTGAATGTCTACTTTTTAAATAACTTTAAATAATATTTCCTTTTAATATTTTTATATTCAATAATTCTATTTAATTCTTTAAATTTAGCCCTCTTTCTTTACGTCACTCTGTTATTATTATGCTAAAAATAACATATTTCCTATCCCACTATTTTTTATGCTTCTTGGTCAATTAAAATTCTCTAAGATATAAAATCCCAAATCATATATTATGAATGCCACTTCAGCATGATCCATCGTCACTTGCTATCATTCATTAAGTCTCTCACCTGGGGACTACATATAACAATGGTAGTCAAAATTTCCTGAAAATATTCTTTAAAACACAATAAAAAACACTGTACTAAAGAAGAAAAAAAAAAAGGGAATCTGCATGTTTAGCAAGGAGGCGGTTTCTTGTAAACATTACCCCTGCTCCCTATGTCAAAATGGGAACAGCTTGTCTTTAGGAAGGCAACCTAAATGCAGGCACATTTTAACATAGGGAGTAGGGGTAATGGACACAAGTATTTTACTGTCAAAATGTGGAAGGCTCGAACACTTGCACAATGATTCATGAAGAATTACAATGCCCAGGGTTCTATTGAGCAGTGAAGGTGAGTGAACGTCGGCACCTTCATAAATCACTGGTGGGTGTGTGTATCGTAACAGCCTGTGTAGAACACAATTTGGAAAATGTCTCAAATCACATAAAATGTGATTAGCTTTCAATGGATCCAGCAATATCATTTTAAGGCAATTTTCCAAAGAACTATAAGTACAAGAATAATAAAAACACTTTGTTTTTATTTCAAAAAGAATCTGAATTCCAAGAAAGAATCAGTGATGAAGTTATAATAAATGTATTCAATGAAATATTGTGCTAATGTGCAGTCATTAAAAATAATCAAAAAAATATTTGATCACATGGAAAAACGTTTATTATAAAAGGCTAAACCCAAAACCAAACCCAGTGCTGTCGAATAGACTCCACAGGGATCAATAAAAGATAACGGAAAAAATACAAAAAGTATGACACAAGAAATATACTGGGGGTATAGATAACAGAGTGTTGACTGGATGGCTTTGAGTGTTAGTTTTTCTTTGTGCTTTTCTAGTTTCATTGAGTTACTTGAGCTGAGCATTTATTGCTTTTGTATTTAGAAACCAACACCCATCTGTCAGTGCGTCATAATGTAGGAGCTTGTGTGTTGATATTGGAAGCTCTGCCACTGGTATCTCAAATGCTAGCAGGGTCATCAGTGGTGAATAGGTTTCAGGGGAGCTTCCATACTAAGACAGACTAGGAAGAAAGGCCTGGTGATCTACTTCCAAAAAGTAGCCAATGAAAACCTTAGGAATCACAGCAGAACATTGTCTGACTCACTTGCTTTGGACACGTCATCAGGAGGGCTCAATCTCTGGAGGAGGACATCAGGATTGGTGAAGTAGAGGACCAGCAAGGGTGAGGGAGACTCTTAATAAAATGGTTGGCACAATAGCCACAATGATGGACTTGACCTTGCTGGGGATTGTGACGATGACGCAGGACCGGGCAGTGTTTCGTTCTGTTGCACATTGAGTCACCATGAGTCAGAGTTGACTTGAAGACAGTTATCTATCTATATTTAGAAAATATTTTAAAGTGTTATAAAAGATGAAGCTTATGAAAAGTTTGAATAACATAGGTGTAATGGATTGAATTATGTCCCCCCAAAAATGTGTGTATCAGTTTGGCTGGGCCATGATTCCCGCTATTGTGTAATTTTCCCATGTGTTGTAAACCCTGCCTCTATGATGTTAATGAGGGAGGATGGGCCTCTATGATGCTAATGAGGGAGGATGGGCCTCTATGATGCTAATGAGGGAGGATGGGCCTCTATGATGTTAATGAGGGAGGATGGGTGGCAGTTGTGTTAGTAAGGCAGGACTCAATTTACAAGACTGGATTGTGTCCTGAGGCAATCTCCTGAGATATAAAAGACAGAAGTGAGCAGTGAGACAGGGGGACCTCATACCATCAAGAAAGCAGTGCCGGGAGCAGAGCGAGTCCTTTGGAGCCGGGGTTCCTGCATGGAGAAGCTCCTAGTCCTGGGGAACATCAATGAGAAGGCCAATAGAGAGAGAAATCCTTTCCCTGGAGCTGATGCCCTGAATTTGGACTTTTAGCCGACATTACTGTGAAGAAATAAATTTCTCTTTGTTGAAGCCATCCACTTGTGGTATTTCTGTTATAGCAGCACTAGATGACTAAGACAATAGGGGAGGGCTTATGATACATAATGTGAAATGAAAAAAAGAGCCAAGGTACACAGTGAATAGATACAAAAGGCCACAATGGCAAGGACCTCTGTGGCCTCCATCTTGGCAGACGTGTGAAGCCTGTCCTCAGCCCCGGCCAAGGATGAACGAGGCCATCTTCAGGAAGAGGACACAACCCTTAATACCAGCTATAGAGCTGTGGGCAGAGGCAACCACAAGGAGCAGAAAAGGCTAGGGCTCTGGAAGGTCAAACATGGAGTAAAAGTAAAAGAAGGAGTCCTCCTGAAGCGTCCAGCTGAGAACACGATGTTTCTGAAGGAGAAGCCCTCAAACACTGTTATTCACAGGTTTCTGAAAAGGAAGACAACTGTTTTGAAAATTCAAAGACTAGGAAGGCAGGTTTGTGCTTAAATCATGGATTATTGTGCAGTTAATTCTGATTTATTGGATTTTTTCATTTATCTGAAAATACATCCTTAACTAAGATCTGAAAATCCAAAATATTTTCCTAATAAAAACATCATCAAAGTGGGATTTGAGAGTGGCTCCTAAATTTGAAGATCTGATTCTGGTTGATACTTGAGTCCTAACTAGCTTTATGTAGCTTGTAATACAGGAGACCCAAATGGTTCCACGTATAGCTGCATCTATCAGACACGTATCTGGGAGATGGGGTGCTGTATCTATTAAATATGCACCACCAAACATGCTGACAAAAGACATGTGCCCTTGAATGAAAGCATCCACTGAAAACTTATAACCTAGCTTACAGAACAGATGAGAACAATGTTGAACAGAAATCAGAGGGAAGATCCTTTTAAAGAAGCATTCTATACAAATGTGACATAAAATTTCAATCTTGCTTTTGAGATTTGTCTTAGTTACCTCATGCTGCTGTAACACAAATGCCAGAAATAAGAGGTTGTAAAGAACAGAAATTTATTTTCTCACAATTCTGAAGACTAAAAGTCCAAATCAGAGTGTTGGCTGCGCAGATCCCTTGTCGTAGCCCGGGTCCCTTGATGTGCAGATGATGCTCACATAGTATCTTTCTTTCCAAGTATGTATGCTCCTTCTGTGTCTATTCTGCTCTTGATAACTCAAAAGTGATTAGGCTTAGGACACACCCTGTGTAATACAACCCCATTAACATACAAAGAAAATCTTATTCCCAAATGGGATTACGTCCACAGGTATAGTGCTTAGGATTCCAACACATATTTTTTTGGGGGAGGGAACACAATTCAACCCATAATAAGGTCTAAAAAATTAAATATTAACATGTAATTATAGAAATATTGGCAACTCTAAATTTAAATATGTAGCCTCAGTGATTTTAGTGAATGTCGAAAGCAGTAACTGCTGAAAGAGATCATTTTTTTCCTCAGAGGTTTCAAAACAAGCAAAGTGGGTAAGCACAATGTATATCCCAAGATAAATCTGTGGCTATATACCGCCCAGAAATGCCTAGCATAAAAGCCACCCAGTAGGAAAACATGAATAAATAGCATTGGGAAAAAATTAGTAATAACCCAGTGATTGAGGAACTAAAGAGGAATTGCTTTCTTCAGCCTGATGGACCAAGCCATCTCAATGTATCTTATAAATGGAAGGAATGTGTTTCCCATGTACAATAGGATAACCCAGCTTCAAACAAACTGCAGCACCCAGCCGGATGATAATGTCCCCACACAGTCTTGAACGTAAACCTCTGGGGAAGCTCATGCAGTCCTTATGCAAGTTTCTGACGAAATCAGAACAGGTTGGACTCCTTGGAGAAGCACTACCACTAACGACTATCTCTCTGGGGAAGAAAACCCTGATTTATAGCATTTGTCAATATTGCAGTTGAGTCTCCCACCACAGCCAGCTTTAAGCTGCCAGTAGGACTTCACTGATGGCAAAGATAGGAAGAAATGGGTACAACTGACTTTTGCCACCTGGTGAGAGCCCAGCTCCATCTCACCACTGAGAGCCAATTATCCTTGCAGCTCTTAATCACCACCAGTTGCCATAGAGTCAGCTTGGACTCATGGAGACCCTGTGGGTGTCAGAGTACAGCTGGGCTCCAGCTCCATAGGGATTTCAGTGACTGATTTGATAAAGTAGATTGTCCGATCTTTCTCCCAAGATGCCTCTGGGTAGCCTCGAAATTCCAGCCTATTACATCTACATCTACATCTACATATATACATATATATATATATATACATACATATGTATATATATACACATATACCTATATATACATATATATATATGTAAAATGATGTAGAGAAGTTTTATGGTATAATTTAAGTAAAAAGAATGAATTAAGGAAGACTTCTTTTTTTAAACAATCACTTATGTATGGCTTATCCCATGCAAGGTACCAGGTGTTCCTCTAATGCTTTAAGAATGTTAACTCATTTAATCTTCTTATGTCAGTTGCCATCAAATTGATCCCAACTCATGGCGACCCCATATGTGTCAGAATAGAACTGTGCTCCATAGAGTTTTCAATGTCTGACTTTTGGAAGTAGAACACCAGACCTTTCTTCCAAGGCACCTCTGGGTGGATTCAAACCCATAACCTTTGGTTACCAGCCAAACGCATTAACCTTTTGCATCACCCAGGGACACTAACTCTTAATTAAGGCCCTAGTAATAAATGAATCAACAAAACTGGGTAAAATCAGCCCAAGTGGATTGCCTAGTCAGAATGCTACCATTTTAACCAGGAAAAGGAGAATAAATTGAAAGTCTTTACCAAAACAGAAAGGCATTTCCTAGACTTAGCGTTCCTGGGTTGCCAGTAAGCTAGATGAGGAGAATAACACGCAGATGACTCGATGAACCAGTAAGATAGGTAATCAATTTCAGAAGTAGATATTTTTAAAAACATATATAACCATCAGTAAGAAAAACACCAAAAACCAAAACCAAACCTGTCAACGTTGAGTTGATTCTGACTCCTAGCAACCCTATAGGACAGGGTAGAACTGTGTCATAGGGTTTCCACGGAGCAGCTGGTGAATTCAAACTGCCAACATTTTGCTTAGCAGCTGAGCTCTTAACCACCGTGCCACCAGGGCTCCAAGAAAAAGACAGGAGGTGATAAAAGCAGAACCAGGAAGAGATCATTAATCCCTACTCTTCTTTTTTGTTTGTTTTCTAATTTTATTGTGCTTTGGGTGAAAGTTTACAGCACAAATTATTTTCTCATTCAAACAATTATACACAAATTGTTGTGTGGCATTGGTTGCAATCCCCACAATGTGTTAGCACTCTCGCCCCTATCCCTTTACATCCGGGTGCTCCGCTTCCATTTGTCCACTTTTCCTATCCCTTCCTGCCTTCTTGTCTTTGCTTTTGGGCATCTGTTGCCCATTTGGTCTTTTTTATTTGGTTGAACTAAGAAGCAATGTTCCTCACATGTGTTATTGCTTTCTTATAGGCCTAATCTTTGGCTGAAATGTAAACTTCTGTAGTGGCTTCAGTTCTGAGTTAGCAGGGTGTCCAGGGGCTATATAGTCTCTGGTGTTCCTCCAGTCACTGTCAGACCAATAAGTCTGGTCTTTTTTGTGAATTTGAATTTTGTTCTACATTTTTCTCCTTCTCTGCCCAGGACCCTCTACTGTGGTTCCTGTCAGAGCAGTTGGTGGTGGTACCCAAGAACCATCTTGTTCTTCTGGACTCAGGCTGGTGGATGCTGTGGTTCATGTGGTCCATTAGTGCTTTGGACTAATATTTTCCTTGTGTCTTTGGTTTTCTTTATTCTCCTTTGCTCCAGAAAGGATGGGACCATAGATGTATCATAGATGGCCACTCACAAGCCTTTAAGACCCAAGATGCTACTCACCAAAGTAGGATGTACAGCATTTTCTTAATGAACTATGTTAAGCCAATTGAGCTAGATGTCCCCTGAGACCATGATCCCCAGTCCTCAGCCCCAGTAACTCAGCCCCTCAAGGTGCTTGGATGTGTTTAGGCAGCTTCTATGACTTTGTCGTGATCAGTTGTGCTGACTTCCCCTATACTGTGCATTGTCTTTCCCTTCACCAAAGTTAACACTTGTCTACTATCTAGTTAGTAATTTCCTCTCCCCATTCCTCCCCTCCATTGTAACCAGCAAAGATTGTTTTTTCCTGTGTGTAAAACTTTTCTTGGGTCTTTATAATAATGGTCTCATACCATATTTATCCTTTTGTGACTGACTTATTTCACTCAGCATAATGCATTCCAGATTCGTCCATGTTGTGAGATGTTTCGAGGATTAATCATTGTTCTTCATTATTGCATAGTATGCCATTGTGTGTATGTACCATAGTTTGTTTATCCATTCATCTGTTGATGGGCACTTAGTTGTTTCCATCTTTATGCTATTGTGAATAATGCTGCAATGAACAAGGGTGGGCCTATGTCTATTCATGTTATAGCTCTTATTTCTCTAGGATATTTTCCGAGGAGTGGGATTGCCAGATCATATGGTATTTTTATTTCTAGTTTTTTAAAGAAGTGTCATATCGTTTTCCATAATAGTCGTACCATTTTACATTCCCACCGGCACTGCATGAGTTTCAATCTCTCCACAATCTCTCCAACTTTTGTTATTTTCTGTTTGTTTTATTAGTGTCAGTAATGTCGAGTGAGATGGTATCTCATTGTAGTTTTGATATGCATTTCTCTAATGGATAGTGATCAGGAGCATTTCCTCATGTGTCTGTAAGCTGTCTAAATGTTTTCTTTGTTGAAATGTCTTCATATCCTTTGCCCATTTTTTAATTGGATTATTTGTCTTTTTCTTGTTGAGTTGATGAAGTATTCTACAGATTTTACAGATTAGACTTTTGTAGGATATGTCATGCTAATTTTTTCCCCCAGTCTATAGGTTCAATTTTTACTCTTAGATGAAGTCTTTTGATGGCCATAAGTGTTTAACTTTTAGGAGCTCCCAGTTATCTAGTTTAATTTCTAGTGTTTGTGCATCATTATTTTATGGTTTGTTTTGTGTTTATGCCATGTATTAGAGCCCCTGGCATTGTCTCTATTTTTCCTTCCATGATCTTTGTCATTTTAGGTTTTATATTTAGATCTTTGATCCATTTTTAGTTAGTTTTTGGGTATGGTGAGAGGTATGAGTCCTGTTTCATTTTTTTTACAAATAACATCCAGTTTTGCCAGCACTATTTGTTAAAAAGACTGTCTTTTCCCCATTTAATGGACTTTGGTTCTTTGTCAAAGATTAGCTGACCATAGGTAGATGGATTTATGTCTGGGTTCTCCATTCTGTCCCTTGGTCTATATGTCTGTACCAATACCAGGCTACTTTAACTACCATGGCTATATAGTAGGTTCTGAGATCAGGTAGTGTGAGGGATCCTACTTTGTTCTTTTTCTTCAATAATGCTTTGCTTATTCAGGGCCTCTTTGCTTTCCATAGAAAATTGGTGATTAGTTTTTCCATTTTCTTAAAGAATGCTGTTGGTATTTGGATCAGGATTGCATTATATCTGTAGATCATATTGGGTAGAAGTGACATTTTCACAATGTTGTGTCTTCCTATCCATGAGCATGGTATGTTTTTCCATTTATGTAGAGCTTTTTTGGTTTCTTGCAGTAGTGTTTTATGGTTTTCTTTGTATAGGTCTTTTAAGTCCCTGGTTACATTTATTCCTAAATATTTTATCTTTTTAAGGGCTATTATAAATGGCATTGTTTTCCTGAATTCCTTTTTGAAGTTCTCTTTGTTGGTATATAGAAATCCAACTGATTTTTGTATGTTGATCTTGTATTCTGCTACTCTGCTGAATCTTTCTGTTAATTCAATTAGTCTTCTTGTGCAGTCTTTGGGGTTCTTTATCTATAGGATCTCATCATCTTTGTATATGGATAGTTTTAATTCTTCCTTTCCAGTTTGGATGGGCTTTATCTCTTTTTCTTGCCTTATTGCTCTAGCTAGGACTTCCAGCACAATGTTAAATAGTAGTAGTGATAAAAAGCATCCTTGTCTTTCCATTCTCAGGGAGAATGCTTTCAGACTCTCTCCATTAAGAATAATGTTGGGTGTTGGTTTTGTATAGATGCTTATTATTGTGATGAAGAATTTCCTTTCTATTCCTATTTTACTGAGTGAGAGTTTTTATCAGGAATAGGTGTTGGACTTTATCAAATGCCTTTTCTGCACAGATTGAGATGATCATGTGATTCTTTACCTTTGTTCTATTTCTGTGGTGAATTATGTTGACTGATTTTCTAATGTTGAATCATCCTTGCATACCTGGTATGAATCCCACTTGGTCATGGTGTATTATTTTTTTGATATGATGCTATATTCTATTGGTTAAATTTTTTAAAAATTTTTTATTGTACTTTAGATAAAGGTTTACAGAACAAATAGTTTCTCATTAAACAGTCAGTACACATATTGTTTTACGACATTGGTTAACCACCCCACAACATGTTAACACTCTCCCTTCTCGACCTTGAGGACCTTTCTTTTGGTAAAACTATACACAGCCAAAGTTACACCATTTTGAAAGTTTCTACATGTACAATTCAGTGACATCAATTACATTCTTCCAGTTGTGCTACTATTCTCGCTATCCTTATCCAAATTATTCCATCACCATTATGTTCAACTCACTGTCCCCTAGACTTCCCATCAAACCTTTTAAGTTGCTGTTGTCAATTTGATCTCACATAGATAATTCTTTTTTTTTTTTTTTGTACCTTAGATGAAGGTTTGCAAACAAATAGTTTCTCATTAAACAGTTAGTACACATATTGCCCTATGACAATGGTTAACAACTCCATGACATGTCAACACTGTCCCTTTTCAACCTTGGGTTCTCTATCACCAGCTTTCTTGGCCCCTTCTGCCTTCTAGTCCTTTTCCCTGAACTGCTGTGCCTCATTAGTCCCATTTTGGTTTATGGGGCTGTCCAACCCCTGGCTGAACGGTGAACATCGGGAGGGGCTTCATCACTGAGCTAAAAGGGTGTCTAGTAGCCATTCCCTCAGGGTTTCTCCAGTCTCTATCAGGCCAGTAAATCTGTTGTTTTTTTTTTTTTTTTTTTTTAGTGAGTTAGAATTCTGTTCTACATCCTCCTCCAGCTCTGTCCAGGACCTTCTGTTGTGATCCTGGTCAGAGCAGTCAGTGGTGGTAGCTGGACACCATCTAGCTGTACTGGACACAGCCTTGGTAGCTGTGGTCCATTAGTCGTTTGGACTAATCTTTTCCTTGTATCTTGTTCTCTTCACTCTCTCTTGCTCCCAGAGGGGTGAGACCAGTGGAGTATCTTAGATAGCTGCTCACAGGTTTTAAGACCCCATATGCTACTCACCAAGGTAGAATGTAGAACATTGTCTTTATAAACTGTGTTATGCCAATTGAGCTAGATGTTTCCAGAGACCATGGTCCCCACAGTCCTCCTAGCAATTCAGTCCCTCAGGAAGTTTGGAAGTGTCTGTGGAGCTTCCATGACCTTTCCTTGAACAAGTTGTGCTGGCTTCCCCAGTAATGTGTACTGTCTTACCTTTCACCAAAGTTACCACTTATCTATTTAGTTCCCCTCCCCTACCCCTCCCATCCCTTCTAACCAACAAAAATTGTTTCTTTTTGTGTGTAAACTTTTACATGAGTTATACAGTAGAGGTCTCATACAATATTTGTCCTTTTGTGATTGACTTATTTCACTCAGCATAATGTCCTTCTGTTTCATCCATGTTATGAGATGCTTCACAGATTCATCATTGTTCTTTATCTTAGTATAATATTCCATTGTGTGTATGTACCATAGTTTGTTTATCCATTCTTCTGTTGATGGGCATCTAGGTTGCTTCCATCTTTTTGCTATTGTGAACAGTGCTTCAAAGAATATGGGTGTACATATGTCTATTCGTGTGATGGCTCTTATTTCTCTAGGATATATTCCTAGGAGTGGGATTGCATTTTGTAGTGCTTTTTTTTTTTTTTGTGGTGCTAACGTTTTCTTTGTTCCTCTTGCTCTCCTGTGCTGAGTTCCTTTTGTTTGTGGATTTTCTTTTTCTTTTCTTTTGGTTTTGTAGGGTTTTTTTTTTTTTTTTTTTTTACTGAGACTTTATGTTTTTCTTCTTTATTTTGATGAGTAGGCTTGTTAACTTTCTTTGCAGTTACCTTGAAATTTACCCTTATCTTCCTAGATTTGAACCAGTCTATTATTACTTGGTATCACTCAACTTCCTCTCCATTAGAAGGTTCTATACCTATACCATTCATTCCCTCTTTTATTGTTCTGATGTTGCTGTCATTTACAGAGTAACCTTTCTCGTTCCTTTTTGTAATTCTTTTGGTTTTGCATAGTCCTTTAGAGTTCATTTCCTAGGTTGGTATCTGGTTAGTACAATCCTGTGTCCTATATTCAGCCTGTGGTCTAATAGTGTTCTCAGATCAAAGGACTTCTTTTAATAAGTATTGTAAATTTACTTTGGTTTTTACGTAGTCCCTTAATTTCTGTTTATCTGGAAACTACCTAATTTCACCATCATATTTGAACAAGAGTTTTGCAGGATATATTATTCTTGGCTGGCAATTTTTTTCTTTCAAGGTTTTATATATGTAATCCCATTGCCTTCTTGCCTGCATCGTTTCTTCTGAATAATCCAAGCTTAGTCTTATTGTTTCTCCTCTGTACCTGACTTTTTGTTTCTCTCGAGCTGCTCTCAGGATTCTTTGTTTGTCTTTGGTTTTGGTGAGTGTGATTATGATATGCCTTGGTGATTTTCCTGTATGGGGTTGATTGAGCTTCTTGGATACTCAACTTTTCATCTTTCATGATATTGGGGAAGTTTTCCATCAGCAATTCTTCAATGATCCTCTCTGTGTTTTCTGTTTTCTCTCCTGTTCTGTAACTCCAATCACTTGCAGGTTTTTGATTTTGATTGTTTCCCACGTAATTCTCAGGGTTTCTTCATTTTTCTTCATTCCTTTTTCTGATTTTTCCTCAGAGTTGTATCCAAGTGTTTGTCTTCAATTTCACTGATCCTATCTTCCATTGTTTCAAACCTACTCCTCAGCCCTTCTGACATTGTCCATTTCTGAAGTCTTGTTGTTTATCTTTTGGATTTCTAATTGTTGTTTTTGTATGATTTCTAGTTGTGAATTTATTTTAGCATTTTGTTCCTGTATTATTTTCTTGAATTCTTCCATTTTTTTGGTCTGTATTTTCCATGAATTTGTCTGCCTTTTCCATGAATTTATCTATTTTTTTCCTCATTTTTGTCTGTTTTTTGCTTCAACTCCTGGTTAATTCTGAATATTAGAGATTTGAATTCCCTGTCAGTTAGGTCTAGTGCCTTTTCTTCTACTGGAAGGTCATCTGGTGTTTTATTTTGGATGGCTACTGGAACCATCCTGTACTATTTTTGTAAATGTTTTGATATTGTCTGCTGTCTTCAGGGCATTCAGTGGTTATATTCCTCATTTATTGATAGTAGATTTGTGTGTTTTGTCCTGCTTTTTTGTTTTATTTGGTTATGTCTGAGCAGGCTGACTGTGCATTCTTGGTTGTTTGCTCATCTGTGGGCACAATACTTTTCACTCCTTCTCCAATGGGCAGGGTCAGTCACTCAGGTATGATACAGCAGGGCAGGTCCACCTGAAGGGGAGTTGCTGGGATACGTTTTTTGTGGCACGTACCAGGGCTGACCGTGTGAACCAGCAGTCAGTGCAGGGCAGTTTCCAATAGGCCATGCTTGTGCTACTTGGGAGTGTAATGTTCAGCACACAGTGCAGGTAGGCAGGATGGAGGGGGTAGACTGTGATGTGTGGAGCTAAGATGGGTATGGGAAAGATGAGAGAGAGGCGAGAGGAACAGGAGTCAAAAACATACACAGAAACAAAAAAGAGTGCTAAGCGAGTTTGCTGTTGGAGTGGAGAGGTGAGAGACTGAGAAATGGAGGAAAACCAAAAATGAAAAGAAAAAGCGTAGAAGAAAAAAATGAATAAATCGAGAACCTGAAAATGAAGAAAGACAAAAAGGGAATAAGAGAGAGAAGAAAACTAAACAAAGAAATGAAAAAAAAAAAAAAAGAGAGAGAGAGAGAGAAATACTCCCAGGGATGTCCCTGTGCCTCTGCACAGAGTAAGGGACTATCTTCCAAGCCATGCAGTACTGCCTGGCTAGAAGGGACTCCCAAGCCAAAAGAAGACAAGGAAAACAAACAAACAAATCAAAACAGAACAAATCAGAGCAAACAAACAAACAAAAAGCCCCAGGGGTCCCAACAGCGTGGTGGCATGGGTCAGAAAGCAGTTTCACAGTTGAGCGGTGTTTCGCAGCCTTTCAGGAAGAAGAAAAGATGGTGCACGGAGCCAGGTATTTGAGAGAAAGGAGGGGGAAGTGGTGAAAGGTAAGGAAGAAATCTAAAGAAGCAGAAAAAAGCAACACCAGTGGCCAACAAATGGCACTCAGGGAGTTGGCCACTGTGGGTGGGTGGAATCCAAGCAGAACTGGAGGGAACCTCATGCTTCCCGGCCAATAGTCTGTGGCTGCAGGAAGCAGAGGAGGCTAAGTGGGGGTGAAGAAGGGTGGGGGGTGGGAAAGCCTATATCGTGGGTTACGGGTGGTTCTGTCTCCTGCTGAAAGCTCCGTAAAGCTGCTTTCTCATACCTCCTGTTCACTAATCTCTGATGGGAGTCCAAGATGGCAGATCCGTGCTGCAGTAGCTGATAGGGGACCTTTGCATGTATCTTTCTTCATGCTCTGTTCTCAGTCAGTTTCTTATTCCATTTGGTGCTTGACTGAGTTCTTTATCTCTTCATTTGATGCTTAGGGTTTCAGGATTGACGTGTGACTCTCTTTGACTTAATTTTTCTAATCTTTGCTGCAGAAGGATGGCGTGGTGCTTCTGACTATAGCCCCATGTTGCCCAGAAGTCCCTCTGTTGGGTAAAATTTTGTTGAGAATTTTTGCATCTATATTTGTGAGAGATATTGGTCTATAATTTTCATCTTTTGTGGTATTTTTTCCTGGCTTTGGTATCAGGGACATGATGGCTTCATAGAATGAATTTGGGAATATTCCCTCCTTTTCTGTGCTCTGAAATAATTTGAGTAGTACTGGTGTGAGATTTTCTCTAAATATTTGGAAGTATTTGCCAACGAAGCTGTCCAGGCCAGAGCTTTTGTTGTTGTTGTTGGGAACTATTTTTTTTTTTTTTTAATTACCTCGTCAATCTCTTCTCTTGTTATGAACCTGTTCAGATTTTCTATCTCATTTTGGGTTAGTTTAGGTAGGTAGTGTGTCTCCAGAAATTTGTCTATTTCCCTAGGTTCTCAAATTTATTGGAGTTCAATTTTTCACAGCATTCTGTTATATCCTTTTAATTTCAGTTGGGTCTGTTGTCCCCCATCTCATTTCTTATTTGGGTTATTTCCTTCCTCTTCTGTCTTTCTCTTGTCAGTTTGGCCAGTGGTTTGTTGATATTGTTGATCTTTTCAAAGAACCAATTTTTGGTGCTGTTGACTCTATGTTTTTCTGTTCTCTATTTCTTTCATTTCTGCTCTAACCTTTATTATTTCCTTTCTTCTAATGCCTGTTGGCTTATTTTACTGTTCTCTTTCTATATGTTCAAGTTGTAGGGCTAACGTATTGACTTGGGTCCATCCTTTTTTTTTTTTTTCAATGTGTGCATTTATTGCTATAAATTGATCTCTGAGTGCTGCCTTTGCTGTGGCCTAAATATTTTTGGTATGATGTTTTTCATTCTCATTTGATTCTAGGATGTTTTTAATTCCCTCTTTGATTTCTTCTATTACCAGTTGTTTTTAAGCAAGGTGTTATTCAGTTTACATAAATTTGATTTTTTTTTTTCCTTGTTCTTCCTGTTATTGATTCCTGCTTTTAAAGCTTGTGATCTGAGAGAATGCTTTGTATTTTTTCAGTGATTCAGATTTTATTGACGGTTGCTTTGTAGCCTAAAATGTGGTCTATTCTGGAGAACATTCCATGTTTGTTGGAATAGAGTGCATACTTTGCTGCTGTCTGATGGAGTGGTCTATGTATGATTATGTGATCAAGTTGGTTGATTTTGGCCTTTGGATCTGAGGTATCTTGTTGAGTTTCTTCGTAGATGTTCTGTCCTTTTCTGAGAGTGGTTTGTTGAAGTCTCCAACTATTATTGTGGAACTATCTATTTCTCTTTTCAGTGCTGTTAATGTTTGTTTTATATAGTTTGGAGCCCTGTTGTTGGGTGCATAGATATTTATTAAGGTTGTGTCTTCTTGGTGGATTGTCCCTCTAATCTTTATATGATGTCGTTCCTTTTCTTTATGGTTGATTTTGCCTTAGACTCTATTTTATTTGAGATAAAATTGTCACTACTATTCTGGTTTGGTTGTTGTTTGCTTGGAATATTTTTTTCCATCCTTTGGTTTGTAATATATTTATGTCTTTGTGTCTAAGGAGTGTTTCTTGTTGACAGCATATTGATGGATCATGATTTTGTGTCCATTCTGCCACTCTCTGTCTCTTTTAGGATACATTAAAACCGTTTACATTCAGCGTGATAATCAATAGGCATGAGTTTATTGCTGTTACATTGTTGTGCTTTTATTTATATTTATTTATTTATTTTGGTGCTGACATTTTCTTTGTTTCTCTTACTTTCCTGTGCTGAGTCCTTCTTGTTTGTGGCTTTTTTCTTTTGCTATTATAGATTTTGTGTTTAATGAGTCTTTAAGTTTTTTTTTTTTTTTAACTTTGATGAGTAGATTTGTTAATGTTCTTTATCATTACCTTGAAATTTACCCTTATCTTCCTAAGTTTGAACCAGTCTTTTGTTACTTGATATTGCCTTGACTTCTCCTTCATTTGAAAATTCCATACCTATGCCATTTATTCCCTTTTATTGTTTTGACATTGTTGTCATTTACAGTTTGATGTCTGTTTCCCTGTCTTAAGTCTTTTAGCTTTGTTTTATTATTGAGAGTTCTTTACCTAAGTTGGTATCTGGCTGATGCTGTCTTGTGTCCTAGACTCTGGTTGTTGTCTGTTGTTGTTGGTTCTCTAACTGAAGGACTCCCTTTAAACTTTCTTATAAGTTTGGTTTGGTTTTTACAAATTCTCTTAATTTCTGTTTATCTGGAAATGCCCTAATTTCACCATCATATTTGAGACCGAGTTTTGCAGGATGTATTATTCTCGGTTGGCAGTTTTTTTCTTTTCTTCAAGGTTTTATATATGTCATCCCACTGCCTTCTTGTCTGCATAGTTTCTGCCATATAATCAGAGCTTAGTCTTATTGTTTCCCTTTGTGACTTGTTCATTTTTCTTGAGCTTCTCTCAGGAGTCTTCCTTTGTCTTTGTCTTTGGCAAGTGTGATTATATGTCTTGGTAACTTTCTTTTGGGGGTCTAGCCTATATGGGGTTCATTGAATTTCTTGGCTACTCAGCTTTTTGTTTTTCATGATATTTGTCTGTCAGTTTGTTGTACTGGGGGGACTTGTGTTTTACTGTGGTGCTGGAAGCTATGCCACTGGTATTCAAACACCAGCAGGGTCACTTATGGTGGACAAGTTTCAGATGAGCTTCCAGACTAAGAAAGACTAGGAAGAAAGACCTAGCGGTCTACTTTTGAAAAGAACAAGCCAGCAAAAACCTTATGAAGAGCAGTAGAACATTGTCTGATATAGTGCTGGAAGATGAGCCCCTCAGGTTGGAAGGCACTCAAAATGCGACTGGGGAAGAGCTGCCTTCTCAAAGCAGAGTCAACATTAATGATGTGGGCAGAGTCAAGCTTTCAGGGCCTTCATTTCCTGATGTGGCACAACTCAAAATGAGAAGAAACAGCTGTAAAAATCCATTAACAATTGGAACACGGAATGTACGAAGCACAAATCTAAAAAAATTGGAAATTGTCAATAATGAAATGGAATGTATAAATATCAGTATCCTAGGCATTAGTGAGCTGAAATGGACTGGTATTGTCCACTTTGAATCAGACAATCATATTGTCTACCATGCTGGGAATGACAATTTGAAGAGGAATGGAGTTGCATTTATCGTCAAAAAGAACATTGCAAGATCTATCCTGAAGTACAATGCTATCAATGATAGGATAATATCCATACACCTACAAGGAAGACCAGTTAACAGGACTATTATTCAAATTTACACACCAACCACTAAGGCCAAAGATGCAGAAATTGAAGATTTTTACCAACTTCTGCAGTCCAAAATTGATTGAACATGCAATTGGGATGCACTGATAATTACTGATGAAAGGAATGCAAAAGTTGGAAACAAAGAACAAGGACTGGTAGTTGGAAAATATTGCCTTGGTGATAGAAATGATGCTGGAGATGGCATTAGAGAATTTTGAAAGATAAATCACTTCTTCATTGCAAATAACATTTTTCACCAACATTAACAACAACTATACACCTGGACCTCACCAGATGGAATATACAGGAATCAAATCAACAACAACTGTGGAAAGAGACAATGGAAGAGCTCAATATCATCAGACTGAACAAGGCCAGGGGCCGACTTTGTAAAAGACCGTCAATTGCTTATATGCAAGTTCAAGTTGACGCTGAAGAAAAATTAGAACAAGTCCACAAAAGCCAAAGCACGACCTTGAGTATATCCCACCTGAATTTAGAGACCAGCTCAAGAATAGATTTGGCACGTTGAACACTAACGTCTGAAGACCGAATGAGTTGTGGAATAACATTAAGGATATCATATGTGAAGAAACTCAGAGATCATTAAAAAGACAGGAAAGAAAGAAAAGACCAAAATACATGTCAGAAGAGACCCTTTTTTAAAATTTTTTAATTTTTTTATTGTTGTAATTAAATGAAGTTTACATTTCAAGTTAGTCTCCCATACAAAAGTTTTATACATACATTGTTATGAGACCCTAATTGCTCACCCCATTCTGCGACAGCACACTCCTCCTTTCCACCCCTGATTCCCCATGACCATTCAACTAGCTCCTAACTCTCTCTGCCTTCCCATCTCGCCTCTGGACAGAACCTGCCCCTTTGGTCTCTTGTATCTACTTGACTAAGAGGCACACTCTTCACGAGTATCACTTTATGTCCCACAGTCTAGTCCAATCCCTGTCTGAAGAGTTGGCATTGGAAATTGTTTTAATTCTGGGCTGATAGAGTCCAGAGGCCATGCCTTCCAAGGCGCCTCCAGTCTGTCAGATCATTAAGTCTGGTCTTCTTACTAGAATTTGAGTTCTGCACCCCATCCTTCTACTGCTCCATCAGGGACCTTCTGTTGTGTTCCCTGTCAGGATGTTCATTGCTAGTAGCCGGGCACCATCTAGTTCTTCAGAAGGGACTCTTAAACTTGCTCTTGAACATCGAGTAGCTGAAACAAAAGGAAGAAATGATGAAGTAAAAGAGCTGAATGGAAGATTTCAAAGGGTGGTTTGAGAAGACAAAGTAAAGTATTATAATGACACATGCAAAGATCTGGAGATAGAAAACCAAAAGGGAAGAACACACTTGGCATTTCTGAAGCTGAAGGAACTGAAGAAAAAATTCAAGCCTCAAGTTGAGACACTGAAGGATTCGATGGGGAAAATATTAAATGATGCAGGAAGCATCAAAAGAAGATGGAAGGAATACACATAGTCACTGTACCAAAAAAGAATTGGTTGACGTTCAACCATTTCAGGAGGTAGCATATGATCAGGAACCTATGGCACTGGAGGAAGAAGTCCAAGATGCACTGAAGACATTGGCAAGAAACAAGGCTCCAGGAATTAACAGAATAACAATTGAGAAGTTTCAACAAATGGATGCAGTGCTGGAAGCACTCACTCGCCTGTGCCAAGGAATCTGGAAGATAGCTACCTGGCCAATCCACTGGAAGAGATCCATATTTATACCTATTCCCAAGAAAGGTGATCCAACCAAATGCAGAAATCATCGAACAATATCACTAACACCACACGCAAGTAAAATTTTGCTGAAGATCATTCAAAAGTGGCTGCAGCAGTACATCGAAAGGGAACTGCCAGAAATTCAAGCCAGATTCAGAAGACGATGTGGAATGAGGGATATCATTGCTGATGTCAGGTGGATCAAGAGAATATCAGAAAAATGTTTACCTGTGTTTTATTGACTACCCAAAGGCATTTGACTGTGTTGATCATAACAAATTATGGTTAACATTGGGAAGAACGGCAATTCTAGAACACTTAATCATGCTCATGAGGAACATGTACATAGATCAAGAGGCTGTCTTTCTAACAGAACAAGAGGATACTGCATGGTTTAAAGTCAGGAAACATGTGTATCAGGGTTGTATTCCTTCACCATACTTATTCAATCTGTATGCTGAGCAAATAATTCGAGAAGCTGGTCTATACGAAGAGGAACGCGGCATCAGGATTGGAGTAAGACTCATTAACAACCTGCGTTATGCAGATGACACAATCTTGCTTGCTGAAAGTGAAGAGGATTTGAAGTACTTACTGACGAAGACCAAAGACCACAGCCTTTAGTATGGATTACACCTCAACATAAAGACATAAAGAAAACAAAAATCTTTACAACTGGACCAATAAGCAACATCATGATAAATGGAGAAAAGATTGAAGTTGTCAAGGATTTCATTTTACTTGGATCCACAATCAACACCCATTGAAGCAGCAGTCAAGAAATCAAACTGTGCATTGCATTGGGCAAATCTGCTGCAAAAGATCTCTTTAAAGTGTTGAAAAGCAAAGATGTCACCTTAAAGACTAAGGTGTGCTTGACCCCAGTCATGGTGTTTTCAATTGCTTCACATGCATGTGAAAGCTGGAGAGTGAATAAGGAAGACCGAAGAAGAATTGACGCCTTTAAATTGCGGTGTTGGTAAAGAATATTGAATATACCATGGACTGCCAAAAGAACAAACAAATCTGTCTTGGAAGAAGTACAACCTGAATGCTCCTTAGAAGCAAGGATGACAAGACTACATCTCACATACTTTGGACATGTTATCAGGAGAGATCAGTCCCTAGAGAAGGACATCATGCTTGGTAAAGTAGAGGGTCTGCGAAAAAGAGGAAGACCCTCAACAAGATGGATTGACACAGTGGCTGCAACAGTGGGCTCAAGCATAACAATGATTGTGAGAATGGCATGGGATCAGGCAGTTTTTTGTTCTGTTGTACATAGAGTCACTATGATTCAGAGCTGACTCAATGGCACCTAACAACAACATCAACCTATATGGAGTTTGTTGAGTTTCTTGGATAGTTAGCTTTTCACCTTTCATGATATTTGGGAATTTTTCTGCAGCAAATCTTCAACAAACTTCTCTGTGTTTTCCATTTTCTCTCCCTGTTCTGGAGCTCTGATCATGTGCAGATTTTTGCTCTCGATTGTGTCCCACATAATTCTTAGGTTTTCTTCAATTTTTTTCCATGAGTTTTCCTCAAAGTGGTGTTTATTGATTTGTCTTCAATCTTGATGATTCTGTCTTCTACTGTTTCAGATTTATCCCTAAAACCTAGTGAATTGTCCATTTCTGAAATTTTATAGTTTAGCTTTTGGATTTTTAGTTGCTGTTTTTGTATGATTTCTAATCATGCATTTTTTTTTGACATTGTGTCCTTGTATTATTTTCTTGAATTTTTTTATTGCTTTGTCTGTGTTTTCCTTGATTTTGTCTGTGTTTTCCTTGATCTCTTTCTGAATCTCTTGAAAGCCTTAAATATTAGTCTATCGAATTCCATATCAGGTAGTTCCACTGTCTTTTCTTCTGTAACAAGGTTATCAGATGCTTTAATTTAGTCACTTGCTAGAGCCATCTTGTCCTGCTTTATTTATATATGTATGTCTGTGTCTGAGACATTAAGGTATTATTTTCTTTATTTATTGATTGCATGTTTGTTTCTTTTGTCCTGTTGTTTTCATTTGTTTTGATATGTCAGGGCAGGCCAGCCTGGTGTGCTTTGCTGCTTGCTTATCTGTGGGCACGAGTGCTGTCAACATCTTGTCCATGTGGGCATGACTGCAGCAGGCAGAGTGAGCCCACTTCACTATACACTGGTTTTGCAAGGTGTCTGAGGACAGACTGGGCAGGACTGTCTGCCTTCTGATATTGCTCTGGCAGTGTGGGAGCATTCACAGCCCCTTGCCAGATGGGTGAGGGTGTTGGGTAGTGAGTGGTATGGGCTCAATTCCCATTGTTCAGCAGCTGGTAGAGTGGAGGGAGGAGAAGGGTCGTGCAGGCCTGGGGTGGTTGTGGGCCTGAACGTCAGGGATGCCCTAGCCGTGACAGAGCAGCAGGGCCCAGTAAAAGGTGGCAGGGTGGTGTAGATGGCTATTTAGGAGAGGGGAAAAAAGAGAAGTGAGAGAAATAAAAAAAATAGGGTAGCCAGTTGGTTGGGGCAGGGCATACCTTGTGGCTGGCAGGAATGGGGTAGGTGGCATATAGGGAAGAAGAGTAAGGAATGGGAAAATGTGTTTCTCTGGTTAATGGGTGGCTGGGTGGCTCTGTCCCCTGTAGGGAGCTTTGTGGAGTTGCCTTCCCATACTCCCTGTCCAGGATTGTTGCTGGCTATGTTCTAAGAAGGTGATGCTGTGCCGTGTTAGTTGGCAGGGTCCCCACTCCATATCTCTCCTTATTCTTTGTTTTCTGTCAGTTTCTTCTTCCATTCAGTGTTTGATCTAGTTCTTTATCCTTTCATTTGATGCTTGGGATTCCAGGATTGATGTTTGTATCTGTTTTACTTAGTTTTTTGGGTCTTTGCTGCAGAGGGATGGCATGGTGTGTCTGTCTAGGGTGCCATGTGTCTCCCGGACCTACTCTTAATTTATACCTTTTAATGAGAAAATGTCCCTGAATGCTACAGCAGGACAGGCCCTACTGATTGACATGCATTTCCGATTACAGCTTTATTTATGATGCGTGTCAGATATTGCTCCCAGCTTTTGCACATTCTCCTGTAAGTTCAATTGGAAAATCTGATGAGGTTTCCTATGAAGGCAAAAATCAGGCAAAAGGAAGTGAATTATCTGGTGTAGTTAATTAGAACTGTATAAACACACGAAAAACAAATCCCATGACAAAGTTCAAAATATCAGAAAGATTGACACGTACTGATATTACCTTGAAAAGACTCCAAGGAACAAGAGCTCAGAGTCCTTGTGTGGTGCAAAGAGTTAACCTGCTTGGCTGCTAACCAAAAAGTAGAAGGTTCAACACCACCCAGAGGCACCTCAGAAGAAAGGCCTGACAATCTACTGCTGAAAAATCAACCATTGTGCCCATTGACCTACGGGACACAGTTCTAGTCTGACACACATGGGGTTTCCATGAGTCAACTGGATGACAATTGAGTGTTTGTTTTTAGAAAGAAGTCAAGCTCCAAGAGTTCTCTCTAACCATGGTGCTAGGTTTAAAAATTAAAAACAAGAAATCTGTTGAAATCTCAAAAACTATAGTGATTTGGAGACAAGGAATGAACTTTTCAGAGATTGAAGGATTTGAAGAAAGTAAAGGGAGAGTGATATATTTTTATTGTTACGTGAGGAAAAGAAGAAAAGTGTAACACAGTGTTAAAGCTTAGCAGCTGAAATTCTTAAAAGCAAACCTGAATTTGAGTGCTTGTGCTAATCTGTTTCCAGAATTTGCCTATGGGTTCTCAGCTACAGCAGTATTGATGTTTTGGACCAGATAATTCTTTGTTGTGGGGGACTGATGACGTTTAGCAGCATTCCTGGCCTCTACTCACTAGATAGACACCAGTTGCAACCCCCTCCCCATCACGTCAATCAAAAAGTTCTCCAGACTTTGTCAAATGTCCCTGAGGAGAAACCTGCCCCTTATTAAGAACAACTAACTTAGATCTAATTGAAAGATTCTTGTTTACTTGTTTTTATTTTCCTAAAAATATTATTTTTGTGAAAATATAGTAGATTGATGGCCAACCAATTTGGCCATAAAGATTTCTCTTAAATTCTTATTGTGAGTTTTGCCTGGCACAAACATAATAATAACAGGCTAACATTTATATAGCACTTTTTTGTGTCAGGTGCTGTTTAAATACTTTACATAGAAAAATTATTTAATCCCCACAGTAACCCTGGGAAGTAGACACTATCATTATTCTCATTTTACCCATGAAGTAACTGAGGCAGAGAAGTGAAACTATTTGCTCAAGATCATATAGCTAATAGTTGCTAGGGCTAAGAATGGAACCCACACATTCTGGTTTCAGAGTTCTTTCTCTTACACAGTGTGCACAGATACAAATATGACTGACCATGACATTAACTGGCCAATAAAATCCATAACCTCACATTTTAAAATATTCAAATGATTCATTTACACTGAATCCAAGTCATTTTTTTCTTGATTGTTCCAATAGTCTCCTAAACGGTCTCCCTGCCTGTACCCCTTCCTACCTACCAAAGTCTCTTCTCAACAAAGCAGGAAAGCAATCCTTTTAAAATATAAGCCAGATTATGTCACTTACTTAATCACTACAAACAAAATTCAGAGGGTTAATACAATTCCAGTCCAGATTAATCTTAACCAGTTTAATCTTTTTTTTCTATATTTAATCTAAATAAACTTATGGTGGATGGAAACAATTAAAATAGGTCCCAGAAACGAAGTGATGCATCAAAGAGAATGGTGATGTTGTGCTCAAAATACAAACAGGAAGTATGATTCAGGTCAGTAGCTTGTATGTGAGAAATAAATAATGTTACTTTTCCAGTTTCTATTTTGTGTAAAAATTAAATGGATTCCCTCATCAAAATGCACTTATCAATAAACATTCAGAAAATATGTTTATCAATGGAAATTATGAGCATTGTAAATAAGGAGAAAAAATAATTTGCAAAGAGATATATCAGAATATCTCAACATTTTATTTCCTACTAGTACTTCTAATCTTTTGGGAAGAAGACATTTAAATTATCTTAATTTAAGTAGATGGGAATGACTGAATTCCACCAATGTACGTGGTAAAAACTTTCGTTTACTTGGAGTCTAAACAAATAGATAGTAAACGAAATTAGAATATATTTTTGCACATTGTTTTATGTGAAAAAACAAAATACAAATTAAGCTTGTGGATTCAAGACTTTACTTAAGTCCCTACTATAGGTGAAACATTGACAAATTGAAGTCCATACACTGAAGGCTATATTCCAAACGAATTTTACAGAAGACTAGCAAAATGGCTTGAATCCAAATTCCCAGGTAAATGTTACGGTTTATCTTTTGGCTTCTAAATAAAATTTTTATTAGAACCATAGCAAATCTTTTGAGTTGCTAATACTTAGCCCTTCAAAAGACAGCCTAGTCTATTTCTGTTAAATCAAAAAAGGGGCTTAATAGGATTGGCAAACATGCATTCTGTTATTTGGTTGACTTGATTCACCTCCTCTTTCAGAACCTAAAATGTTACCAGTCTACCAATCCTAATGCAATATTCTGCCCACGTTCATAAATTAATAATGTTTTACATATTTTGACTATTGTATATATTTCATTTTGTTCTCCTCCTTGAGAAATTCACATTTTGTATACTTGAGAGCAGATGGGAGAGTACATCATTAATAATAGATAATATTCAGTTAGGCAAACATAATTCAGAAGGTTAATACAATTGCAGTTAGGATTAATCTTAACCAATCTAACTCTCAGTCTAGCAAAATAGCCAGTGAAAACCATTGTTTGAAACATTCTGTTCAAGTGGAAACTAGCTTGTAGCAATTATGTGTCTTGAAACCAGTCTCCTGGTTTTCTTTTGATCTCGGCTCTTTTGCCAGCTCATTATTGACCTATGCCCAGGAGTTAAACAAAGAATGTTCTCAGCATTTGCTCCTAGGCAATTTTCTATTTTGACTCTACATTCCCACCCTAAGACATCTCATGTGTAAACATGGTTTCAGTCACTGGCTATATGCTAACAAAGCCCAAATTCATATATCCAGCCAAAAATTCCACACTAAAGCTCTTTACTTAGATATCTCAAAAATATCCTGCCCTCAACCTGTCTTGAAAAGATTCAGAAACATTAATGTGAGTATATTTTATGCAATCCTACAACCTTTCCCCTTTAGGTGTTTAAAGTAGATTCCACTGGATCAGTCTGTTCCTCTCCTAGGACTTCTTTTAGCCTGATTAAAACAAAGAACAAGAACCAAAGGTGGGTTAAAGATTATTTTACATCCTAATATTGAAAAGTCTAACAGGACAAAAATAATTGGTACAGGGATTTGGGATAGTGCAGATGGAAAAGTCAAGAAACCACACACCCATCTGGAGGAAAAGTTTTGTCTGGAAATCAACAGTGAGTTTGAGAGAGGTTTGGGGGTAGTGGCAGCTATTTCTGTGATGGCTGTTGTAAGTTGCAGAGATCTTGGGGTAAGAAAGATTTACATGTTTTCCTTGACATTACTAAATCATGTTTCCCCAAAATAAAAAGTATTTTCTTTACATTATATTATTTTTGGAACAGTGCTCTTTCTTTAAATCCACTCTATAGTCGATGCTATCATAATTGGATCATGAACTTTATAGGTTAGGAGCCATTTCAAGTTCATATAAAAGAAAATGCAAAATAACAATGTCTAAAACAAAATAAATTGAATTCTCTGTCTTATAAAATAAGTCTGAAACTATGCAGTCCTAAACTGGTGTAGGAACTCCAGAGGTATCTAGGTTTCGTCTTGCTTTTTATTATTTTTAAATATGTTCAAATATTTTGTCCATTTTTTAATAGGGTTGGGTTTTTTAATTATTATTGAATTTTAAGATTTATGTATTTTTGACATAAATTCTATGTTAAATATTATATTTGTGAATATTTTTCTGAGTCTGTAGCTTATATTTAAATTATATTATCTTAGCTTAAAAATTTTATAGTTTTAGGTTAAAAATTTTTAATTTTGATAAAGTCTGACTTACCAACTATTCTTTTATGAATTTTGATTTCAACTCCTTTTCTAACTCTTGTTCCAATAATATTCTCTTATATATCATTCTAGAAGACTTCTATTTTTACCTTTCACACTTAAGTTTATGACCCATTTTTAGTCTATTTTTGTGTACAGTATAACGTGTACATCAATATTTTTGTTTGTTTCTTTCATTTTGTTTTTCCATGTTGTTGTTGTTAGGTGCCGTCAAGTTGGTTCTGACTCATAGTGACCCTACGTATAACAGAACAGAACACTGCCCAGTCCTACATCATCCTCACAATCATTATTATGCTTCAGCCCATTGTTGCAGCCACTGTGTCAATCCATCTTGTTGGGGGTATTTCTCTTTTTCACAGACCCTCTACTCTCCAAAGCATGATGTCCTTCTATAGGGACTGGTCCCTCCTGATAACATGTCCAAAGTATGTAAGACAAAGTCTCACCATACTCGCTTCTAAGGAGCATTCTGGCGGTACTTCTTCCAAGACAGATTTGTTCATTCTTCTGGCAGTCCATGGTATATTCAATATTCTTTGCCAAAACCGTAATTCAGAGGCATCAATTTTTCTTCAGTCTTCCTTATTCATTGCCCAGCTTTTGCATGCATATGAGGTGATTGAAAACTTCATGGCTTGGGCCAGGTGCACCTTAGTCCTTAAAGTGACATCTTTGCTTTTTAACACTTTAAAGAGCTCTTTTGCAGCAGATTTGCTCAGTGCAATGCATCCTTTGACTTCTTGACTGTTCCTTCCCTGGGCATTGATTGTGAATCCAAGTAAAATGAAATCCTTGACAACTTCAATCTTTTCTCCATTTATCTTGATGTTACTGATTGGTCTAGTTGTGAGGATTTTTGTTTTCTTTATGTTGAGGTGTAATCCATACTGAAGGCTGTGGTCTTTGATTTTCATCAGTAAGTGCTTCAAGTCTTCTTCCCTTTCAGCAAGCAAGATTGTGTCATCTGAATATCGCAGGTTGTTAATGAATCTTCCTCCAATCCTGATGCTCTGTTGTTTTTCATATAGTCCATCTTCTTGGATTATTTGCTCAGCATGCAGATTGAATAAATATGGTCAAAGGATACAATCCTGGCACACACCTTTCCTGACTTTAAACCACACAGTGCCCCCTTGTCTGTTGGAACAACTGCCTCTTGGTCTAAGTACAGGTTCCTCATGAGCACAATTAAATGTTCTGGAATCCCCATTCTTTGCAATGTTATCCATAATTTTTTATGATTCACACAGTTAAATATCTTTGCATAGTCAATAAAACACAGGTAAACATCTTTCTGGTATTCTCTGCTTTCAGCCAGGATCTATCTGACATCACCAAAGATATCCCTTTTTCCATGTCCTCCTCTGATTCCAGCTTGAATTTCTTGCCATTCCCTGTCAATGTGTTACTGTAACCACTTTTGGAAGATCTTCAGCAAAATTTTACTTGTGTGTGATATTAACGATACTGTTCAATAATTTCTGCATTCTGTTGGATCATCTTTCCTTGGAATGGGTACAAATATGGATCTCTTCTAGTTGATTGGCCAGGTAGTTGTATTCCAATTTCTTGGCATAGATGAGTGAGCACTTCCAGCGCTGCATCCATTTGTTGAAACATCTCAGTTGGTATTCTGTCAATTCCTGGAGCCTTGTTTCTCACCAATGTCTTCAGCATAGCTTGGACCTCTTCCTTAAGTACCATCAGTTCTTCATCATATGCTACCTCCCGAAATGGTTGAATGTCGACCAATTCCTTTTGGTACAGTGACTCTGTATATTCTTTGCATCTTCTTTTGATACTTCCTGCATCATTTAGTATTTTTCCCATACAATCCTTCAGTATTGCAACTCAAGGCTTGAATTTTTTTTCAGTTCTTTCAGCTTGAGAAATGCCAAGCATGTTCTTCCCTTTGTTTTTGCATATGGATGTTTAATTGTTCCTGCAGCATTTGGTGAAAAGTTGTTGTTGTTGTTAAGTGCCGTTGCATCGATTTTGACTCATGGTGACCCTATGTACTACAGAAGTAAACAATGTCCGGTCCTGCACCATCCTCACAATCATTGTTATGCTTAAGCCCATTGTTACAGCCACTGTGTCAATCCATCAAAAGAAGATGGAAGGAATACACAGAGTCACTACACAAAAAAGAATTGGTTGACATTCAACCATTTCAGGAGGTAGCCTATTATCAGGAACTGGTGGTACTGGAGGAAGAAGTTCAAGCTGCACTGAAGACATTGATGAAAAACAAGGCTTCAGGAATTGACAAAATACCAGTTGAGATGTTTCAACAAATGGTTGCAGCACTGCAAGTGCTTACTCATCTGTGCCAAGAAATTTGGAAGACATCTTCCTGGCCAACCAATCCATATTTATGCCTATATCCAAGAAAGGTGATCCAACCAAATATGGAAATTATCAAACAATATCATTAATATCACACGCAAGTAAAATTTTGCTGAAGATCATTCAAAAGCAGCTGCAGCAGTACATTGACAAGGAACTGCCAGAAATGCAAGCTGGATTCAGAAGAAGACATGGAACCAGGGATATCATTGCTGATATCAGATGGATCCTGGATGAAAGCAAAGAATACCAGAAAGATGTTTATCTGTGTTTTATTGACTATGCAAAGGCATTCGACTGTGTGGATCATATCAGATTATGGATAACATTGCACAGAATGGGAATTACAGAACACTTAATTGTGTTCATGAGGAACCTGTACATAGATCAAGAGGCAGTTGTTTGAACAGAACAAGAAGATACCGAGTGGTTTAAAGTCAGGAAAGGTGTGCATCAGGGTTGCATCCTTTCACCAAGCCTATTTAATCTGTATGCTGGGCAAATAATTAAAAAAGCTGGACTATATGAAGAAGAACAGGGCATCAGGATTGGAGGAAGACTCATTAACAGCTTGCATTATGCAGATGACAGAGCCTTGCTTGCTGAAAGGGAAGAAGACTTGAAGCCCTTACTGACGAAGATCAAAGACCACAGCCTTCAGTATGGATGGGACCTCAACATAAATAAAACAAAAATCCTCACAACTAGACCAATAAGCAACATCATGATAAATGGAGAAAAGATTGAAGTTGTCAAGGATTTCGTTTTACTTGTATCCACAGTCAACACTCATGGAAGCAGCAGTCAAGAAATCAAGACGCATTGCACTGGGCAAATCCTCTGCAAAAGACCTCTTTAAAGTGTTGAAAAGCAAAGACGTTACCTTGAAGACTAAGGTGCACCTGACCCAAAGCTTGGTGTTTTCAATCCCCTCATATGCATATGAAAGCTGGAGAATGAATAAGGAAGCCCAAAGAAGAATTGATGCCTTTGAATTGCGTGTTGGCGAAGAATATTGACTCTACCACAGACTGCCAAAAGAACGAACAAATCTGCCTTGAAAGAAGTACAGTCAGAATGCTCCTAGAAGCTAGGATAGCAAGACATACTTGGGACATTCTTTTGGTAAAAAGATTACCCTTTAAATCACCATTGTAACTTTGTCAAAAAGCCCACTGACTGTATTGGTATGGGTTTGTTTCTGGTCTCTCTATTCAGTTGCATTAACTTAAATATCTGTCCTTTCATCGATACTGAACTGTCTTGATTACTTTAGCTTTATTTTTTTCCAGTTGTCAGCAAGTTGATTCTAACTCATGGCCACCCCACGTGTGTCAGAGTAGAACTGTGCTTCATAGGATTTTCAGTGACTGATTTTTTGGAAGTAGATCACCAGGCCTTTCTTCTGAGGTGCCTCTGGGTGGACTCGAACCTCCAACCTTTTGGTTAGCAGCCAAGCATGTTAACTGTTTGCACCACCCAGAGACTCTCGTTAGCTTTATCTCATGTCTTAAATTTGGATAGTAGAGGAACACAGATGGGACACTAGAACTCAGAACCAGCCCATCTGAGCTAGACTCCATCTTGTCCACTTCTTCTGAAACTGAGTGCCAGCAGTGTCCTGTGTGTCCAGTTTGCCTGGTAGTTCCTACTCAGGGTTCATACTCAGGGCTGATAGCAGCCTGACCAGCCTGGACCATCAACATTCATTTCTGGGCTTGATCTTGATTTTGAGCCAGGATAATCTCTTGAGTGGGCATTTTTGTTCTCTCTTGGCTTCATAAAATCCAAAATCTTGTACCACACTTATCTTGTTCACCACTGCATAGCGGGCCCTGGCCTCTAATAGGTACTTAATATCTACTTGAATACATGAGTAAGAAAGGGGTCTTAAAAATAAATTTTTTTTTAAATCTGATTACTAGAAAATGTACATTAAATATGTGTCTCACATTATATTTCTTTTGGACACTACTTCTTGGGAGAATCACATTTACTGATTATTTGTAAAATAGTCAATACCATCTTCCCAGTAACTATTTCGTATTTTACTCATATTTATTAAATGTACTTTATATTAAATTAAATTACATAATTATATTAAGTAGAACAACTAGCATAGTCAGGTTTGAGAGCAAACACAACTGAATTTTGGCAGGCTCACTTTTCAGCTTGTGTGAGCTGAAGCCCACCAGCATCTCCCGGTACTTCTCCATGTCACAGCCTCAGTCAGTATGGGGACAGAGCAGCGGGGCAGTGGGGTTTATCAGGCGAAACAGTTCACTGGAGATTGGTTAAGAGGGCTTCTATTGGGCTCTATAATCCTGATGTATAAAATAGAAATAGCAGCAGCTTGGATATTCTCCTTTTTGATACGCCGTTTTAAAAGACAATATCACAACTCTATTTTTCATTCACTTCCCTAACATCTTCAGAATCGTAGGCCTGAGAAATGAAGTTAAGGAGTATCCTGATTAAATTAAGAGGAGATTCATTTTATTATGGGAAAATGAAAGGTCTGGCCAAGTGAATAATGGTTGTGTCAATCAAAAGGGTTGCATATGGAGGTAGGAGGTTATCCGCATCCTACTAGCAGAGTTAGTCCTTAACAGGCTGTTGGAGAGACAGAGGGGGAAAGAGAGAGAGGAGGAAGAGCAGGAGGGAGGAAGGAAAAGAGGGAAGGCAAAACAGATAGTGTGAGTTCTCCAAACTTTTTTTTCTCAAAATTGTTTTGGCTATTCCAGTTCCTTTGTGTCTCCATATAAAATTTTTTAACTGCTTGTCATTATCTCTCTCTGTATATATATATACATATATATATATATATATATATGTATATATATATATGAAAACCTGTTGCTGTAGAGTTGATTCTGACACATAGCAACCCTATAGGACAGCATAGAACTGCCTCATAGGGTTTCCAAAGAGTGGCTGGTGGATTTGAACTGCTAACCTCTTGGTTAGCAGCTGTAGCTCTTAACCACTGCACCACTTGGGCTCCATGTATACACATATGCACACATACACACACACACACACACATATATATATATACATACATACATATGTATATGTATGTGGTGAAAAACATGTGAAATTGTTCACTGCAGATTAGTAATACACACCAGTAAGACCATGCTTACCTTGCTCATTGGGTAATCAGCCCATTGCCAGGATTGGGGGATTGGGAGATATTAGGCTTCTTTTTGAGTCAGAATTGACTGGAGGGCAGCGAGTTTGGTTTGGTTTTGTCTGGGCCTCTTTTAAGGGTGATAGAAATGTTCTATAATTCAATAGTGGTGATGGTTGCACAATGTTGTAAATATACACTTTAAAATAGCTAAAGTGGTGAATTTAACATTATAGGAATTTTATCTCAAAATTTTTTTTAAAGTATGGCACAGTTCTTTTGATTTGGGATCATTGTAGTATTTATATTTGCTATATATTCCTGTTACCTTTGTTCCAGGATTTTTTTTTTTTTTTGACTATCAAATGCCACATAAGTGACAGAGATAAAAAAATGCCATAAGACACATTTAGACTGAAGTAATAGAACCAACTTCACATGATCACCTTTTATATCTCGTAAAGAATGATAGAGATTCCTGTATAACCTATTTCTCTAACAACATACACTTGTACAAAAAGCCAGTACATTTAATCACCTACACCTATGGCACAATTTGCTGGAAACAGGTAGCAATGGTTTATGTGGCTTTAGCCAAAGCAAAGTTAACAGGTTAAAGAGCAGTTATGTGAATTTATGTTTTTCATTTTAAGTGAAAGACAATACACTTGCAATTATATCTAAACAATGAATATATATATGTATATACATATATATATTCACTGTATTCATATAGATATTTGGATCCTACTAAGGATCCTATAAGGTGTAAGTTCATAAATCAGAATAAGGGTTAAGTATAATATAGTTCAATTTTTCTGGATTTTTAAATCAAATATGCAGAAAAGAAATAGGTTGAGAACAACAAATTTGCTTTTGATTTTTGAGGTAATATATAGGGATTAAATTTTGGGCTGTTATGGTCGATTATGTCTTAACATATATTGAAAACTTGTAATTGCTCATATTTACTATTTTTAATATGATATTAAAATATTTAAATTTATAAAGGAAAATCTTAATGGTAAAGTAATTAAGTAATCTTTCTATGTAAAGGAAATTGATAGCTGGTTCTCCTTTTAAGAGCAATATTTGACATTTTAATCAGGATGTGAAGTCTCATTCTTAAACGTGTCCCATTTGGGATCACAACAGTTTCCTTCCCCATTACCCACGTGACACTCAAACTCATGTCCACTGTTCAGTCCTTACATTGCTTGCCCTCTCTTCAAATTTTGACAGTGTTGACTACTTCTTTCTCAAAATAGTTTCAGGCCTTGGTTCCTAATTTTCCTCCTACTTCTATGATCTAGTCAGGTGCTTTCTTCCTCTACGTGTACCTTCAAGGCCCACATCTCATCTCACACCTTCTCCCTGATCAATTTCACCTAGTCCAGTGGGGACGATACCCAGGAAACCATTACTGATAATCATGAAAAAAAGTTATGTATATATTCCCAAAGAAGAATCATGGTGTTTCAATAAAATGTAATGCCTCTTAACCATCTCTTTAATAAAATATAACATACCTAGGACATGGCAAACACCTTTGCTCAACTAAATTGTAAATGACCTCCAAAGAAGAAGAGATTTAAAAGTTAAATGCTAAAGCAGTGTCTCTAGTATAGTTTCAATAGATTAATACAAAAATTATACTGAAGACTAATTTCAGACCTGTGGCAGAACTAATTCCTTTTGCTTTCGTTAAAATCACTTGAATTAAATATTTTCCATTATTTTTATTATTATTACTTTGACAATGACTATGAGGTGGGAACATAGATAGGTTCCATCCACATCATGGATGGACTAAGTAGAGTGTTTTTCAAATAATTACTGCTGTATCTGAGATAAAAGTTTTATCGGATCATTTTATTTTCAACTCAAGATTTTCTTATTTTTTTTTCTTATAGATAACAGTAAAAAGAGAAAATAAGATCCAAAACCATAGATGGAATATTGCTGAGTAACAAAAATTCAGCTTTATTTTAAATTGTTAGAAAATAGGTTTATATGAGAAAATAAATTAGCAAAGCTGCTTATTCCTTTCATATTTTCAGGAGCTAAGAGGACACGAGGCAGCATGTTAATAAGTGAGTTTTTTAGTGATTAGGGGGATCTAAGGGCCGTAAATATTTCAGAGTGTTCTCAGCAAAAGTTTATAATATTTTTACAATGTCACCATGCAAATATTCAACAGCCTATTGCACAGTCACTCCCTTACCTCTCAAAGATGGTGGATGGTGACAGTAATTACCAACAATTATCCTTAAGTGAATATTTCCATATAATTAATTGAGAAAGCGATTTCATTTCCAATATTGCAGGAAGGAAAATAATTATTTATTCTGAAAACAACAACTTAACAGCCGGCGTGTCAGTCATTTTTTATTCGTGTAGCTTACACTCCTTAATGTAATCTCTGAAAGGAAGCATTCTTACAGGACAGCAAGTCCACAGCAAGAACATTCACATAAGGGAAATAAACACGGTAAAGTGCAATTTAGACATATATTGAAGGTACATTCTGAGTTTTGAAAGTACACTCGACATGATTTTCATAAAGGACACACTGGTTTAATATTAGAAAACAGATCAAAGTGCATATACACAGACCACAGAATAATATATCCGTCCTCATAAGCATTATTACAAGTTGGCACATAATTAAAAAGTATATCCTCTTTTCCTCAAAAAGTGCATAACGCAATGAGATAAAGAAAATAGCCTTTTTCGATGCAGTGTATTCCGTTGACTGTTGTAGTTGTTAGGAAATTCATTACGCTGCTAGTAACAAAGATCAGAAACAAGACAGAATCTTATTTTTCTCTCAATTAAATCCAGAGGCAGATAGTCCAGGGCCAGTATGGCAATACAGGAAGCAAGAAACTGGGGAAAGAAAAAGGAGAAAGAGATCTGTGCTACTTTCTTCCTCCCTTTTAATGAGCTTCAACAGACTCAACAATTTCTGTGTCCACGTCACTGGCCAGAATGCAATCCCACAACCATGCCAAGCTTTCAGGAGCCCTGGTGGCGAAAACAGTTATGCGCTTGACTGCTAACCCAAAGGTTAGAAATGACCTAGCGGTGGGAAACAACCTTGTGGCTTGTTTCCTGAGCTCCCTTCGGCAAAGATCACAGCCAAGGAAACCCTAGGGGTGAGTTCTCTGCACGCATGTGACCACCATGGGCAAGACTTGACTTGCCGGCAACTAACAGCTACAACAATCTAGTCTTTGACCTGGGAACATTCCTTCCGAAATAAAATTAGCTTTTTGTTGCTTAGGAAAAAACTGATAATGGATATTGCATAGGCAAAATTATAACAGAAATAACAAACTGCAACCAGTAATCTCTACCACGGTAAGAATGAGGTAAGCACCAAATTCTATGTTCATTCAGTTATTCATTTATTCATTATTCCATCTTTTCTAAACTACTTATTAATTGTCATATATACCAAGTACTATGCTAGAATGAAATTACATAGTTTCTGAGATAAACAAGTACATAGACAATTACAATAAAATGTGGAATCATGTTTGTGATAGAAATAAGCATAGGTTGCTGAATTCATTCATTCATTCATTCCAAAAATATCTATACATAGCAAAATAAGTGCTAGGTCTTACTAGATGCCATAAACCAAAAAAAAAAACAAAAACGAAAAAAAACAAACCCGTTGCCGTCAGGTCGATTCAAACTCATAGAGACCCTATAGGACAGAATAAAACTGCCTCATAGGGTTTACAAAGAGCAGCTGATGGATTTGAACTTTCAACCTTTTGGTTAGCAGCCATAGGTGCTGGTAAGATTCAATAAATAAGACTCTTGTTTTTGTGACAGGCTAAGTGACTAATCTTGTTTTATTTCCCTTTCTCTATTTTGTATCCTAATGCTTAGGTTCTCCCCATACCAGTTAAAACAGAATCTCTTGGGTGAGATCAATACATAGTTTTGTCTTTGTTTAATTTCCTAAGGATTCTAATCAGCAGCCAAGATTGAGAGCCCCTGGTCTAGAGCAGTGATTTTCAAACAGGAGCAATTTTGCCCCACAGGGACATTAGGAAGTGTCTGAAGACATTTGTGATGTCATAATCTGGGTAGGAGGTGAGAGCTAACATCATCTAAGTGGGTAGAGGCTAAGGATGCTGCTAATCTCCCTCAATGCACAGTACAGCTTTCCACCACTAAGGATTATTAGGCCCAAACCATGGACAGTGCTGAGAGTGAATGCCCCTGGACCAACGGGTCGATCTGACAGTGAGCTCATAATTACAGCATAGGGCACCTGTGCTCTCGGGGACGGTGAGCTCATAATTACAAAATACAGCACCTGTGCTCTCGGGGATGGTGAGCTCATAATTACAACATAGAGCACCTGTGCTCTCGGGGACGGTGAGCTCATAATTACAAAATACAGCATCTGTACTCTCGCCGGCAGTTCTGAATGCCACTGGACCTTAGGAGGGGCATCCTCCCAGTTGGGCTTCTTGGGGGAACGCAATCTAGCTGATCGGAGTTAACAGGCTACAATGTGAGCAGGGGCACAAACAGATGGAAATAATAGTGTTACAGGCCAGAAAATAGTGTATCTCTAGGCTAGTTGTTAAAAGGTCGGCAGTTCAAATCCACCAGCTGCTCCTTAGAAACCCTATGAGGCAGTTCTACTCTGTTCTGTAGGGTCGCTATGAGTCAGAATTGACTCGACAGCAATGGGTTAGGTTTTGGTTGTATAGGCTACCCACCACCCGTGTGTCACTTTGTCATACTGTGGTAGCTTGTGTGTTGCTGTGACACTGGAAGCTATGCTACTTGTATTTCAAATACCAGCAGGGTCACCGTGGTGGACAGATTTCAGGAGAGTTTCCAGACTAAGACAAGGAAGAGAGGCCTAGAAATCTACTCCCAAAAATTAGCTAATGAAAACCTTATAAAATCACAAGAGAACATTGTCCAGTTCATTTGGTTTGGATACATTATTAGCTGGATCAATTGCTGGAGGAGGACATCATGTTTGGTGAAGGGTAAAGTGAGATGGATTGGTACAATGGCCACAACAATGAACTCAAACATACCAGCTGTCATGAGGATGAAACATAAAGTCTCCATGAATGAGAGCCGACTCTACAGCAGCTATCTGTCATCTATCTACCTACCTATCTACCTATCAATCAATCTACCTTCTATCTATCGGCCTATCATCTACCTACCTACCTACCTACTTATCTATCATCTACCTATTTACCTGTCTACCTACCTATCTATAAATCTATCATCTATCTACCTATCATCTATCATCTACCTATTTACCTATCTATCTACATACCTATCATCTATCTACCTGCCTACCTACCTACCTATTTATCTATCTATCTAATCAGCCTAAAGATAGAAGAGAGCAGCAAAATGCAGCTCAGAGAGCAAGGGTACTTCACTTGGCCAGGGTAGGGATTAACTTGTGGGATGGGGGCCTTGGAGAGAAAAGCAGCTAACTTTATGTTGGTGCCATGCTTTTCTTAAACTTCTAGTCCAAAGAGTCTCGTTGATTTTGTTGATGATTAATCAAAAAGGAGCCATCAGGCCAAAGAGAACATGACTATTTTAGCTTCAATAGATTTTCCATTTAGGGTAGAGGCCGAAAGGAGTATCCTTCCCACAACTGCTATGCCCATGTCTTGTTAAGCATTGTATTTTACAGCCTGTGGTACCTCTTTATTCAAATATTTTTCTTTAGAATTTTCTGCCCCTTTGAAAATAATGCTAGCAATAATGTCATTAAAATAATAACTAACATCTTTGAGTACTTACAATATGATAATCTCTCTATTTGCATTATTTTATTTAATACACACACAGGCAAACAAGGGTTAGGAAGATTAAATAATTTTGTCACGTTCATACAGTTTATAGGTGATACAGTTCAAATATAAACCCTGCCTCTGAAATTTAAACAATTAAGAACTGTGTTACATTGTCCCTCAGGCCACCAAACATAGACGCTTGGGGTCATATAACTATAAAACAATGAAAAATGTGTTGAGGAATATAAGTAGATTCTATTTTCTTTAGAGTAGACTCAAGGAATTCATAATTAGTTATAAAGCAGAGAGATTGCTGCTCTCTTGATGCTTTTCCTCATAATTAAAATCAACTCATGTGATTCTAATAGCACTCAGGATTTATGCCCCAAGGAACCACATTCACACTCTGTTGTTCTCATCAGAGATCTATCAACTGAAAGTCTTTCCATCCTACAAACTCTGACATACACTTGTTTTCATCCCAGTCCTGAACTCGCCCTGTTTACTTGACTTATCCAAATGTAGCACTTTTATCAGACTTAATTTTATGCAATTGGTTCTTATTTAAATGTTTTATAGCTGCTGTCAATTTTTAAATAGCTAAAGCAATGCTTTTATCTAATGGGCTTACTAAGATGATTTTTAATAAGATTAAATTAACAAAAGCTTATCTTGTGAACATTCTGATAAATTTCCTTAGCTTATTTAAAATCAAATTTAACATTTTTTTGTTTATGTATTTTTTATTAAAATATTCTATTTTTATAAAAGTTTTTAACTTCAGAAATCCACATAAGATAATTAATTTGAGGCAAACATAATTTTATAACTTGGAACATGAAACTAATAAAAAAATTTATTAATTAATTCAGGAAACATTTATTATGGGATCTCTGTCATGTGCCTGGTGCTGAATTAACAGGAAATGAAACATGTTCCTTGGTATTAAAGACCTATAAACTAGTGTTTAAGGATTCAAACATGGAACAAACAAAAATCTGAAAAAGCTTCAGAATAGAGGTAAAGTTTAAGTTAGACCTAAAAATACTGTAATGATGGATACCTAACACTATGCCTTTGATAAAACCCACAAAACTTTATATCACAAATGTTGAAACTTAATATATGCAAATAAAAGCATTTTTAGGAGGTGCTAAAATAACAAATCATGGATAACCTTGTGAAGAATGAGAATTCCATAACACTTAATTGTGCTCATCCATAACCTGTACAGACAAAGAGGCAGTCCTTCGAACAGAACAGGGGATGCTGTGTGGTTTAAAATCAGGAAAGGTGTGTGTCAGGGCTGTATCCTTTCACGATACTTATTCATTCTGTGTGCTGAGAAAATAATTTGAGAAGCTGGACTAGATGAAGAAGAATGGGGCATCTGGATTGGAGGAAGACTCATTAATGTCCTGCAATATGTAGATGGCACAACCTTGCTTGTGGAAAACAGAAGCCTTGAAGCACTTACTGATGAAGATCAAAGACTGCAGCCTTCAGTATGGATTACACTTCAACGTAAAGAAAACAAAAATCCTCACAACTGGACCAATAAGAAAAATCATGGTAAAGAAAGAAAATATTGAAGTTGTCAAGTGTTCCATTTTACTTTAATCCACAACCAATGCCCATGGAAACAGCAATCAAGAAAACAAACGATGTATTGCATTGGTCAAATGTGCTGCAACAGACATCTTTGAAGTGTTCAAAAGCAAAGATGTCACTCTGAGGACAAAGTTGCGCTTGACCCAAAGTGTACTATTTTCAGTTGCCTCATATGCGTGCAAAAGCCGGACAATGAATAAGGAAGACCAAATAAGAACTGACACGTTTGAATTATGGTGTTGACAGAGAATACTGAATGTACCATGGACTGCCAGAAGAATGAACAAATCTGTCTTGGAAGAAGTACAGACAGAAAGCTCCTTAGAAGCAAAGATGGCAAGACTTTGTCTCACATACTTTGGACATGTTATCAGGAGGGACCAGTCCCTGGAGACGGACATCATGCTTGGTAAAGTAGAGGGTCAGTGAAAAAGAGGAAGACCGTCCATGAGACGGATTGACAAAGTGGCTGCAACAATGAGCTCAAACATAGCAATGATTGCGAGGATGGCACAGGATGGGACAGTGTTTCAATCTGTTGTACATTGGGTCACTATGAAAAAAAGAATCCAAATCCATTGCTGTCAAGTTGGTTCCAATTCATAGGGACCCTATAGGACAGAGTAGAACTGCCCCATAGGATTTCCAAGGAGCGGCTGGTGGATTTGAACTGCCAACATTTTGGTTAGCGGCCAAACTCTTTCACCACTGTGCCACCAGGGCTCCAGGGTTGCTATGAGTCGGAATCAACTTGACAACACCTAACAACAACAGTATAAAATGTACAAAATGACAAAACAATCTAACTACAAATAAGAAATGACCTCACTTATGAGGGAAAAGGTTGTTGATCTAACCAACTTTGGAAGTGAGCGAAGTCCGTTAAGACTAAAGGCAAAAGTAACTGTACATAGAGATAAATGTTAATTGTCATACTGCTATACGTGTAGAATAGAAATGAACAGTTAAGTAAATGGATGGCAGAAAGTGGGAGCCAGCTTTCTCTCTGTTAGAGTGGGAGGTTACAGATAAACAAGGAGAGAAGGCTATAGTGATTGTCATAGTTATCCAGTGCTACTATAACAGAAATACCACAAATGGATGGCTTTAACAAAGAGAAATTTATTCTCTCACAGTCTAGGAGCTTAGAAGTCCAAATTCAGGGCACTTCTCAGCACAGGCACCCCGGGGACAAAAAGACGCGCTATTCTCCTGGCTCGTGTTTCTTGGTATGAAGTCCCCATGTCTCTCTGTTCACTTTTCTCTCCCATATCTCAAAAGAGATTGGCTTAAGATGCAACCTGATCTTGTAGATAGAGTTCTGCCTCATTAACATAACTGTCACTAATTCTACCTCATTAACGTCATAGAGTGGGATTTACAAGACAGGAATATTTCATCAGACGACAAATCACACAATACTGGGAATCATGGCCAAGCCAAGCTGACACATATTTTGGGGGGACACAATTCAATCCACAACAGCGACTCATTTGATAACGATTAGAGTAAATACATTATTATGAAATCATGTGATGCAGTATTGGATTATAAGTCAAAATATAAAATGAATGTCCATGACTCCATACTAATGAATAATTGAATAAACAAGTAAATGAAGACAAATCTACTGTGTATAAAAATTATGCATAACTTATATAGATACTCTACCTCAAGGAGGTGGAGCATAACTCCAGACTCCTTAAGTGTGAGCTGCATATAGTAACCTTATTTCAAAGAGTGCAGTATGTAAAATGAAAAGAAAGAGTATCTTCACAATGGAAAAACCTGACAACCACCATATCGGCCAGGTGTTCAAGCTTAACATCAACAAGTGATAAGTCTCATTGATTCTAAGTCCCCTTTATATGATTTGATGAAAAGGCATTTATATGCTTTAGGTAATTTATGTCTGGCACAAATGGTTCGCACTCATTTATTAACCTAAAGGTTGGCAGTTCAGCCCAGAAGCATCACTAAAGAAAGGACTGGCAATCTGCCTCCATAAAGATTACAGAGAGAAAGCCTGACAGAGCAGTTCTACTCTAACACTTGGTTGCTATAAGTCAGAATCCACTCGACAGCAATGAGTTTGGTTTTTTTTTGGGTTTTTTTTTTTTTTCTGATTAGGTAATTTAGAATCTAGAATTTGATTTGGAATACAAAGACCAAAGCTTGAGAACAATTCCTTTGTCTCTATAACTAAAAAAAAAAAAACAAGAATAAGAAAATATTGTATTGTTTAAAGCACTACAACCTGATGCAAACACTATTTTTAGCACTCTGTTTATTTTTAAATGTATATTAAATGAGGAAATGTAATTCAAGATAACTTGAATTATTATTATAATATTTTACTTTAGCAAAATTAGTCAAACCCATTAACAAATAAATTCTTTTATTTTGGTTGAAGTAAAATGATAATGCACCTTCTCCTCACTTATCTATCTTGTCATCCGACATTTTGCATTTACAACAACAGTAAAAAATCTACTACCTGACTATTTTGCACATTAACGAGGTACATCTGACAGTAATGAACACTGAGGTGTGAAGTGAGAGTAACGCTAGCTGTGATGGTGAAGGTTATGTGTCAGCTGGGCGGGGCCATGATTCTCAGTGGTTTGGCAGTTATGTAATGATGTCAGTTGGCAGTCATGTAATGATGTAATTTGGCAGTCATGTTATGATGTCGTGAGCCTCCATTTTGTGTTCTGATGTGGCTATCCTCCATTTTCACATAACACCGATTTTGCATAATGACCTAATCTTTGGAGTCTAACCAAGTCAATAAGTGAGGAGAGGGTGTATGTATATCAAGTGTTTCATATGCATTATGTCATGTTTTGCCACAGGGAAATGACATGAAGAAGATATATTCATATATATTCATGTTATAAGCTGCAGATCTGAAGACAATTCTTTGTTTGAAATAATGATGCATTTGATTTTGAATATAAATACATCTGAAGTGGTTTTTTAAAGCTAATGCATGAGACAATTCATGTGTACTTTGCTAATGTACAACACTAAAGACTACTGCAATGTTAAATGCATTAAACTGTGATTGACTATTTCCCTGTGTACACATTTCCAATCTGAAATTTAATTGAAGCTCGATAATGTACTATATTTCTGCTCTTGTTTTTTCAATTACTCTATTATGCAGATCTAATGTGAAGGCAGATCAAAGTTGTCTTTGAATATGACTTCTTGGATTTGAAAGTAGAATTTTATTGGGTTGATGACTGGAGAGACTTTTTAAATGTAATAACATTTAGAAAAAAATCTAGGTTTCTATTATTTAGAAATGAGCTTTGTGATAACCTCATTCAGAAGAAAATATACTTCACATGCACTGTTAGAATCAAAGAGCTAGACAGGCTTGTAGAAATCACCCCTTCCAACCCCTTCATTTTATAAACAATGTTATTACATTGCAGATAAACTAAGCATCTCACTAAGGATGCTGGTCCTGTTAGTGATAGAATTACAACTGTGATCCATGTCTCCTAAAGTCCTGTAAAAGAGGCTTACAACACTTTCTTCTAGGCTGAGATGGAGGCAGTAGAGGAAGAGGGAAAAAAACTCTGAATATGTAATTTTCATTAAAATTTTTGAAGATGTATTAATTTAATAATCTAACAAATATTTATTGAAAGCTTACTGTAAGCTTGCTTGCATTCTAGCAAAAGGAGAGGAAAAATAAGATAAACTTTAATAAATAAGTAAATCTGATTTTATTAGAAAGTTAAAATGTTATATTAGAGAGTATATATATATATACAGGGAAACCCGTGAGAGCCAGAACTTGACCGGACCGCCTTGTTTTTCTGGGTCTCCCAAGTTGTTTTCCTTTGACAGGGTGCAGTCTTACCACTTTTCTATCATTCTCTATTAGTGGAAAATATTTGTGTTTTCCTGCTCTGATAGGTTTCTGCTTTACACAGGTTCCGACTTTCAGAGCTATGTAAAACCTGTCAGAACAGGAAAACTCAAATTTTTTCCACTAAAACAATTACTTCAGCCTCATAAATGTTCTCTGAAGGCCGGAAACTTCGAGACACAGACGGAATCAGAAAATCGTTGGCATTGCAACTTGAATACGAAGAAGTGCAGATGTGAAAGCCAGAAATAGTTCCAAGAATTTCAAGAGTCAGAGATGAAGGTTCAGTCTTCCACTTCCTTTTGCATTGTTACTGTGTATGTATAGGGTCGCTATGAGTCAGAACTGACTGGATGGCAACGAGTTTTTGGTGAATGCTGCTGTGCATAGCTGCTGTTCTTTGAGCACATCTGTTCTTGGCATTTTTGCCTTTTTTATTCTTTTTTTTTTTGCCTGTAAACTTTTTCCAGTGAAGAACAACATCCATAAGTTTGGAAGAAGGTAAGAGGTACTAATAAATTCCTTTATTTTCATTAAAATCTAGCAAATAGCAAAGCACATTGTTTTCCTGGTCTTGGGAGGTTTTACTCTTCCCCATCTCTTTAATTTATAGTTTTCACTTTAGCTATTTGTAATTAGATACACATTATCACAATTTTCAAAAGCCACTCCTTCATTTCCCTGCAATTATTTCCTTTAAAATGTCTTGTTTTGCCCAAAAAATAAGCATTTCCTCACTGAACACATTCAATGTGTGTACAAATGCAAAAACATTCTTCTCACGCAATTTTTCTCTTCAATATTTTAGTGAAGTTTGCTAACTTCATCATATAATGATGTTGATAGGTTTTTTTTTTCTTTTTTTATTGTACTTTAGATGAAGGTTTACAGAACAAATAGTTTCTCATTAAACAGTTAGTACACATATTGCCCTATGACAATGGTTAACAACCCCACGATATGTCAACACTGTCCTTACTCAACCCTGGGTTCCCTATCACCGACTTTCCTGTCCCCTCCTGCCTTCTAGTCCTTGTCCCTGGACTGTTGTTCCCCATTAGTCTTGTTTTGTTTTATGGGGCTGTCTAATCTTTGGCTGAACAGTGAACCTCAGGAGTGACTTCATTACTGAGCTAAAAAGGTGTCCGGGAGCCATACTCTCAGGGTTTCTCCAGTCTCTGTCAGGCCAGTGAGTCTGGTCTTTTTTGTGAGTTAGAATTTTGTTCTACATTTTTCTCCAGCTCTGTCCGGGACCCTCTGTTGTGATCCCAGTCAAAGAAGTCAGTGGTGGTAGCCGGGCACCATCTAGTTGTGCTGGACTCAGTCTGGTGGTAGTTGTGGTCCATTAGCCCTTTGGACTAATCTTTTCCTTGTATTTTGTTTTCTTCATTCTCCCTTGCTCCCAAAGGGGTGAGACCAGTGGAGTAGCTTAGATGGCTACTCACAGGTTTTTAAGACCCCAGACGCTACTCACCAAGGTAGAATGTAGAATATTTTCTTTATAAACCGTGTTATGCCAATTGAGCTGGACGTTCCCCAAGACCATGGTCCCTACAGCACCTGGCACACAATTCAGTCCCTCAGGGAGTTTGAATGTGTCTACGGAGCTCCATGACCTTTCCTTGTACAAGTTGTGCTGGCTTCCCCAGTATTGTGTACGATGTTGATAGTTTTCATTTTTTCTCTTTTTGTTTGAGATATTCATGTTCTCAGGAAGATGAAATCATAAGTTCCTTAATTTTTGTAAGAACTTATTTCCTTTTTTACTTCTGTTTTTAGAAAAGCCTATTCCTTCACTGCCATGGACAAGAGGGTGAGAAATTTATCTCTGAAAGAAAGCTTCGAAGTTGTCAAAATGACAACCAAAAAGAAAAAGACCATCAAGGAAGCTGTAATTAAGTATAGCAAAATGCAGATTTATTTAATTATGAAAGAAAACAATAAAATAATTGAAAAATATATGAGCAGTACCAACATAAATGTCAAGAAAGGAAGGGATGGATATTATGCAGAAATCAATAAATCTGTTTTTGAATTTTTTCTTCAAGCCTCTGCCAAAAATGTTCCCATTTCAGAAACTATCCTGCAAGCAAGGGCGAAGGAAATAGTGGAACTGTTAAAAGTTGATGGATTCCCGATGTCTAAAAAGTGACTTCAGAGCTAAAAAAGCAAAACAAAACAACAACAACAACAAAAACACATATAATTACTTGCAATGTAGCTTTTGGGGTGTAAAACAAGATTGACAAAGACATTGTTCAAAAACTGGTTGACAAAATTAAAAGAGATCATAAGGGAAAAAATGACCCCAAAGACATTGCAAAAGCCAATGAGACTGCTCTATTTTACAGGACAATGCCTAATAGGACCCTAAAAATGAAGGAGGAAAATGCTCATGGGGTCAGTTTTCAAAAGAGCAATTTACCATCCTCTTAATCACATTTGCAGATGTGACATTTGAGAAACCATGGGTGACTGGTAACTGGAAAGAGCCAAAACCTACGTTGCTTCAAGAATATTGAAATTAATTAGCTTTCAGTAGAATGGAAATGGAATTAAAAAGCTTGGATGACAGGAGCAATTTTAAATAAACTCAACAATAGCATGAAAAAACAAAATGGAAGCATTCGTTTGTTCGTTGACAATGCAGCTTGTCATCAGTGGCTGCCTCTGTCCAATATTAATTTTTTTCCCACCATCCATGATGTCACTCCTACAATCTCTGGATAATGGCATTATCCAAAATATTAAAGTAAACTATAGGAAGCTATTGCTTCAAAAATGTGATTGCCAGTATTAAGATTGCAAGATGCTATTGGAGATTTGAGAGAAAATCGATGTTCTTGATGCAATTTCATTCCTTTAGCAATCAATCAAAATGATCAAGAAAGAAACCATAAAAATAATGCTTTAAGAACTGAAGTTTCTTAGTTTGTAGTGGAGATAGTACACAAACAAAACAGTTACAGAACCCAAAAACATCATGCAGATTCAGGATGCAATAAATGACATTTATAGTGGTGTTTCAGAAAATAGGGTCAGTGCCCATCTTACACTGATATCAACAAAGAAATTGCCACAGAAATGGAAGACATAAACCTGCAAGAAGTTGTGGACTCACAATCTAAAGATGATGACAATGAAGATGGTGACGACCTACCATTAGAAGAGCCTGGAACTTTAAGGCAAACGCAAGTTTTCAGTTCTATGAAGGCTTTGAAGAAATTTGGAAAAGTTAAAGGAGACAACGAGTTTTTTGATAAGGCTTCAGACTGAGAAATTTGTTTCAATAATCTCATCAAAAAACAAAACAAAACAAACTGAACAGAGGACGTTAGAAGTTTTTGTTAAAAAGTTAATTTTACCCACGTCTTTGTTTGAACTGTCGAGTCAGTTTTGGCTCATAGCAACTCTATGTATAATAGGATGAAAAACTGCCTGGTCCTGTGCCATACACATACATAATTTGAATAAGCATGCAAATCACAAAAAATGGTTTAGTTTCTTTTCCAGTCTTAAAACATCCAAAAGAAACACCTTCTGGATCTTTATGAGGTAGAATTCTTAATACAGAGTGATAGAAAAGTGGTAAGACTGCACCCTATTAAAGGCAGAAAACTTGCAAGACCCAGAAAAACAAGGCAGTCCCATCGGGTTTCAGCTCTTACAGATTTCACTGTATAAGTTATCCAGTACTCAAAAATAAACAATGTAGTTCATTGGAAAAATCTGCTGCAAAAGACCTCTTTAAAAGTATTAAAAAGTGAAGACGTCACTTTGAGGACTAAGGGTCACCTGACCCAAGCCATGATATTTTCAACAGCCTCATGTGCATGCGAGAACTGAACCTTGCAAATAAGGAAGACTGAAGAAGAATTGTTATTGTTGTTGTTGTTGTTGTTAGGTGCCATTGAGTCTGGTCCAACTCATAGCGACCCAGGTGCAACAGAAGAAAATACTGCCTGGTCCTGCGTTATCCTCACAATCGTTGTTATGCTTCAGCCTATTGTTGCAGCCATTGTGTCACTGCTCCTTAAGGTCTTCCTCTTTTTCAATGACCCTTTACATTACCAAGCATGATGTCCTTCTCAAGGGACTGATCCCTCTTGATAACATGTCCAAAATATGTGAGACGTAGTCTCACCATCCTTGCTTCTAAGGAGCATTCTGGCTGTACTTCTTCCAAGATGGATTTGTTCATTCTTTTGGCAGTTCATGGTATATTCAACATTCTTCGACAACACCATAATTCAAAGGCATCAATTCTTCTTTGGTCTTCCTTATGACTAAGTTGTCCAGCTTTTGCATGCAAATGAGATAATTGAAAATACCATGGCTTGGGTCAGGCACACCTTAGTCCTTAAAGTGACATCTTTGCCTTTTAACATTATAAAGAGGTCATTTGCAGCAGATTTGCCCAGTGCGATAGGTCCTTTGATTTACTGACTGCTGCTTCCATGGGTGTTGATTGTGAATCCAAGTAAAATGATATCCTTGACAACTTCAGTCTTTTCTCCATTTATCGGGATCTTGCCTATTGATCCATTTGGGAGGATTTTTGTTTTCTTTATGTTGAAGTGTAATCCATACTAATGACTGTGGTCTTTGATCTTCATCAGTAAGTGCTTCAAGTCCTCTTCCTTTTCAGCAAACAAGGTTGTGTCATCTGCACCAATCCTGATGCCCCATTCTTCTTCATATAGTTCAGCTTCTCAGATTATTTAGTCAGCATACAGATTTAATAAGTATGATGAAAGGATACAACCCTGATGTGCATCTTTCCTGACTTTAAGGCACACAGTATCCCCGTGTTCTGAACGACTGCCTCTTAATCTATGTACAGGTTCCGCATGAGCACAATTAAGTGCTCTGGAATTCTCACTTTTTGCAATGTTTTCCATACTTTGTTATGATCCACACAGTGAATGCCTTTGCATAGTCTACAAAACACAGGTAAACATCTTTGTGGTATTCTCAGCTTTCAGCCAGGATCATCTGACAACAGCAATGATATCCCTCATTCCACATCCTCTTCTGAATCCAGCTTGAATTTCTGGAAGTTCCCTGTCCATGCACTGCTGCAGCTGTTTTTGAATGATCTTCAGCAAAATTTTACTTGAGTGTGATATTAATGATATTGTTCAATAATTTCCATGTTCAGTTGGATCATTTTTTTTTTGAATAGGCATAAATATGGATCTCTTCCAGTCGGTTGGCCAGGTAGCTGTCTTCCAAATTTCTTGGCATAGATGAGTGAGCACCTCTAGTGCTGCATCCATTTGTTGAAACATCTCAATTGGTATTCTGTCAATTCCTGGAGCTTTGTTTTTCACCAGTGCCTTCAGTGCAGCTTGGACCTCTTCCTTCAGTACCATCAGCTCTTGATCATATGCTGCCTCCTGAAATGGTTGAAAGTTGAAAGTATAGTGACTCTGTGTATTCCTTCCATCTTCTTTTGATGCTTCTTGCTTCGTTTAATATTTTCCCCATAGAATCCTTTAACATTGCAACTCGAGGCTTGAATTTTTCCTTCAGTTCTTTCAGCTTGAGAAATGCCAAGCATGTTCTTCCCTTTTGGTTTTCTAACTCTAGGACTTTGCACAAGTCATTATAGTACTTTACTTTGTCTTCTCGAGCCACCCTTTGAAATCTTCCGTTCAGCTCTTTGACGTCATCATTTCTTCCTTTTGCTTTAGCTACTCGATGTTCAAGAGCAAGTTTCAGAGTCCCTTCTGATATCCATTTTGGTCTTTTCTTTCTTTCCGATGTTTTCACTGACCTCTTGCTTTCTTTATGTATGAAGTCCTTGATGTGATTCCACAATTCATCGGGTCTTCGGTCATTAGTGTTCAACGCGTCAAATCTGTTCTTGAGATGTTCTCTAAATTCAGATGGGATATACTCAAGGTCATACTTTGGCTCTCGTGGACTTGTTCTAATTTTCTTCAGCTTCATCTTGAACTTGCAGATGAGCAATTGATGGTCTGTTTTGCAGTTGGCCCCTGGCCTTGTTCTGTCTGATGATATTGAGCTTTTCCATCGTCTCTTTCTACAGATGTACTTGATTTGATTCCTGTGTATTTCATCTGGTAAGGTCCACATGTATAGTCACCGTTGATGTTGTTGAAAAAAGGTATTTGCAATGAAGAAGCTGTTGATCTTGCAAAATTCTATCATGCAATCTCCAGCATCATTTCTGTCACCAAGGCCATATTTTCCAACTGCCAATCCTTCTTCTTTGTTTCCAACTTTCACATTCCAATCACCATTAATTATCAATGCATCCTGATTGTATGTTCAATAAATTTCAGACTGTAGAAGTTGGTAAAAATCTTCAATTTCTTTATCTTTGGCCTTAGTGGTAGGTGCATAAATTTGAATAATAGTTGTATTAACTCATCTTCCTTGTAGGCATATGAATATTATCCTATCACTGACAGCATTGTACTTCAGGATTTATCTTGAAATGTTCCGTTTGACAATGAATGGAATGCCATTCCTCTTCAAGTTTTCATTCCCATCATAGTAGACCATATGATTATCTGATTCAAAATGGCCAATACCAGTCTATTTCAGCTCACTAATGCCTAGGATATCAATGTGTATGCATTATTACATTTCATTTTTGACAATTTCCAATTTTCCTAGATTCATACTTAGTGCATTTCATGTTCTGTTTATTAGTGGATGTTTGCTGCTGTTTCTTCTCCTTTTGAATCATGCCACATCAGCAAATGAAAATCCCAAAAGCTTGACTCCATCCACGTCATTAAGGTTGACTACTTTGCGGAGGCAGCTCTTCCCCAGTCATCTTTTGAGTACCTTCCAACCTAAGGCGCTCATCTTCCAGCACTACATCAAACAATGTTCTACTGCTCTTAATAAGGTTTTCACTGGCTAATTCTTTTCAGAAGTAGACCACCAGGTCCTTCTTCCTAATCTGTCTTAGTCTAGAAGCTTAGCCGAAAGCTGTCCACCATGGGTGACCCTGCTGGTATTTAAATATCGTTAGCATTGCTTCCAGCATCAAAGCAACACACAAACTCCCACAGCACAACAAACTGACAGATGCATGGTGGAAGAAGAGAAGAAGAATTGATGCACTTGAATTACGGTGTTGGTGAAGAATACTGAATATACCATGACTGCTAGAAGAATGAACAAGTCTGTTTTCAAGAAGTACAGCCAGAATGCTCCTTAGAAAAGAGGATGACAAGACTTCACCTCACTTACTTTGGACATGTTATCAGGAAGGACCAGTCCCTGGAGAAGGACATCATGCTTGCTAAGTCAGTGGAAAAGAGGAAGGCCCTCAACGAGACGGACTGACAATGTGGCTGCAACGAAAGGCTCAAACATAGCAATGATTGTTAGGATGGCACAGTTGGTTTCAGAAATGGGATTTTTTGCAATGACTCCAGACTCATAGAAGCGTGGAACTTTGTAAGAGAAAAGAATGAAGAGGCTTGGGATGTGAAACTTTTTTTATTTTATTTTTTTTTTATTGTACTTTAGATGAAGGTTTATAGAACAAATAGTTTCTCATTAAACAGTTAGTACACATATTGTTTTATGACATTGGTTAACAACCCCACGACATGTCAACCCTCTCCCTTCTCGACCTTGGGTTCCCTATTACCAGCTTTCTTGTTCCCTCCTGCCTTCTAGTCCTTGTCCCTGGACTGTTGTGTCCCATTAGTCTCATTTTGTTTTATGGGGCTGTCTAATATTTGGCTGAATGGTGAACCTCTGGAATGACAACATTACTCAGCTAAAAGGGTGTCCAGGGGCCATGGGAAGTGAAACTTTTGATTCTTAGATGTTTACTTTGGTTGTTATTGCCTATAATGGCTGGAGGGAAGGTTATGCTGCAGCTGAGGGGAGAAAAGCCCCACCTGGAGTGGCCTTTGGCAAAAACCAGGCCAGATAAACATGATGATTGATAGGGTACCAGGGTTTATTGGTTCTACCCAGCCAGTGGCCCAAGGCAATATGCATATGAATGGGAAGAGAGTTAAGGGGTGGAGAAGAGAAGACAAGTCTAGAATGTTTTAAAAAGGGTTATGTGCTTAGGATTATGTGTTTAATTGAATGTACTATGGATATTGAACATTTCTCCTACTTAGTGTTGTAAAGGAGACCTAAATGTATGGTAGAAATGAATATTGGGGGTTACAGATTACAGAGAGTGTGTAACTCCACCTTCAGCCAGCACTTGGTTGGATATGCTGAAAGGGGAACTAGGATTTGCCCCAGGGAAACAGGCTGCTGGTTTGAATGCAGTAGCCCTGTGTATAGAGTGGTGGCTTAGGTGAAAACCTGAGCCCCGCCCAGACTTTGCATTTGAAAAGACATACAGAACCCCAGAACTGCTGAGAGAACTGGAGATATTGTATTTGAAAGCAGGATCTGCAGAAGGAAAAAAAAGTGACTGCTTTGCTTTTTGAATTTCAAGCAAGTGGCTTGCTGTTGGATGCATCCAGGCAGGAAAAGTTAGTGCCCATTGGAAGAAACCCCCTTCCAGGACTGAAAGTTAAATGCAGCCAGCAAGTAGACAGCTTGACCTGCTCGCTTGTGGTGACCACCTCGTCCATTCAATGAGTGGAAGTGGGGGAAGTCTAGCAATGAAGAGACGGGTTGAGTTTGGACATGTCCATTGGCACCCGTTGACCCAGCCCACAGGGGGCTAGGGATGAAAGAGTGAGAGGACAAGCTGGCTTGTCAGAAGTAAAGAGAGTTGTGTGTAGACTCCTAAGTTTATGGGTTGAACCCGTTGACCTAGCCCAAGAGGACTAGGGATGAGAGTGTGAAGGGGCTGTCTGAAGTGCTGGAGGTGTGTGTGAACTCTCGAGCTTGAGGTTGCTCCCCATTTTGACCTAGCTTGGATGGCTAGGGATGAGCTGACCAGAACCTGACCAAATAAAGAGGAAGATGTTTGACACTGTGAGCTGGTGTATATTGCTGCAATTTGATGGCTTGCCCTGGACTGGACTTTGCTTATGGATGTAGTTGCTCAAAGTTCCAACCAGAACAGAAAATTCTTTAAGACCAAGAACATGCTTGTCTCCTCAGTACCGGCTTGAGAGGGACAGGCAATTTAAACATTGGCTATCTAAAATGGGGAAGAAAAAGGCATGAAGTTGCTGGCTTATATTCTTTCATGGGTGTGCTTACACTTAAAATGAGGGGGACAAGAGAAGATCCTACTGAATAGATTCCTCTTTTCCTGATGGGTCTGGGAAGAGAAGGTAGGGGAAGATGCTGATAGGATTATATGATTCAGTTGTGTTGATTGTTAACAGGGTTAATTGAGATTGTAAAAACTGTAATTGTAGAAGCTGTAAGTGTGAAAGAGTGGACTAAGGGGGAGGCATTGCTGGACTGGGGTACCATGGTCAAACCTAAAGTCCGTTAAATATTTTGCTATGCTGATACCTTGAGTGAGGCTCAGAGCAAGGGAGTAATCTTCTCTCAGTTAAGTTGTATTGGACACCTAGCAGGGTAAAGCTGAGAGGATTGTTGGAGAACCTGACCAAATCATACTGAAACCTGTGGCCGACCTGAATGGCTGGTACCTGGGTAACCTCACCCTTTGGACTCTTTGCCCTATTAAAGGACTAATTGTTAATCACTGGTTTGGACTAGTAAAATGATTGGGAGAAGTTATCTTCCAAGTATGAAAGAACCATGGCTAGAAAAGCCAGGAGGTGGCCTGTGGTGCCATAGATCACTTTTGTGTGGCCTTTCTAGCTATGGTTTTGTAGCCCCCACCTAAGTGATTGGGCCGGACTGTGCAGATAGGGTAATTGTAGCCCACCAAGGGGATTGGGGCCCTGGTGGTGCAGTTGTTAAGAGCTACAGCGTGCCATGGCTGCTAACCAAAAGACTGGCAGTTGAAATCCACCAGTCACTCCTTGGAAACCCTATAGAACTCTGTCCTATAGGGTCTTTATGAGTCAAAATCTACTCAGTGGCAAGAGGTTAAGGGGATTGGTCAGTTTTGCCATCCCGCTGGGTTTGAAATGAACTACCCCAGAAGTGGAAAAGAAAAGATCCCACCACCACTAAGGAAGAACAGGCAGGAGCAAGACAGCTTAGAAGCTCCTAGACCCAGGAGACATTGAGCGAGCTATAACCCTGAAGATGGTAAGAAGCAGAGGCAGAGAATTGGCAGCAGAGCTGGCAGCAGGAGTTGGTGTGGTGAGCTTCCTGGCCCATGGAGAGAGAAAGCTGAGTGCCTTTGGGCAGAGGCTGAGGGCCAGAGAGAGGCATGCCTGCAAACATGGGGAGGAAGAGGCTGTCCTAATGGAAAAACAGTATCCTGAGTGTTCCTGAGCCTGAATTTGAATTGTAACTGTTACTTTCCTAATACACCCCATAATCGTGAATATGGCCTGTGAGCTCTGTGTGGCCATTGTAATGAATAATTGAACCCAGCAGAAAAGTAGAAAGTGCCGTGGGAGGGACAGTTGGTGTCAGAATTAGTAAAGATGGCGGAGAGTGGAGGCATATCTGAACTTCGCCTCACAGGAATCATCCTCGGGATGTTGATCTTGATTCTCCCTTCTCCTTGCAACGTTAGAGAAGGTCAGACACTACCCCCATGTCATTATTACACTTTTGTTGTACCATGGGTTGGAATCTGTCGCTGAGTCAGAATCAACTTGACGGCACCTAACAACAGCAACCAGAACAGCTGTTCAGAAACAACCCTTCTCTCCCTTCTGTAGTCCTTACGTTGGAACTTGTTCCACTGCTTTCATAAAGGCTCAGATTGCTGTATTAAAAAATATCCCATTTTCCTCAGCATAGCCTCACCATGCATGTGTCATATTATCCACTCTTCTAAACACTCCGCATCTCCTCTTCCCTCCTCCTCATCCCAATCTACAATCAGCTGCAAAAGAAAGTAACACAAACAAGATTACAGGGAGTTTGGAACTCTTATGCACTGTTGGTGGGAATGTAAAATGGTATAACCACTATGGAAAACGATATAGAACCTCCTTAAAAAGCTAGAAGTAGAAATATCATACAACCCCGCAATCCGGCTCCTAGGAATATATCCTAGAAAAATAAGAGTTGTCACATGAATTGACTCGTGCACACCCATGTTCTTTGCAACATTATTCATAATAACAAAAAGATGGAAACAACCTAAGTGTCCATCAACAGATGAATGGATAAACAAATTATGGTACACACACAATGGAATATTATGCAACAATAAAGAACAATGAAGAAATGTGCGAAACATTTCACAACATGGATGAATCTGGAAGGCATTTTGCTGTGTTAAATAAGTCAGTCACAGAAGGATAAATATTGTGTCAGACCACTACTATAAAAACCCAACAAAAGATTTACACACAGAAAAAAACAATCTTTAATGCTTATGAGGGAGTGGAGGGTGGGGAAGGGAAATCACTGACTAGGTGGTAGACAAGTGTTAACTTTGGTTAAAGTAAAGACAACACACAATATAGGGGAAGTCAGGACAACTTGACCAAGGCAAAGCTCTAGCAGCTTCCTAGACACATCCGAACACATAGAGGGACTGAGTTACTGGGGCTGAGGGCTGGGGACCTTGGTCTCCAGGCCATCCAGGTCAATTGGCACAATATAGTTCATAAAGAAAATGTTCTACATCCTACTTTGGTGAGTAGTGTCTGGGGTCGTAAAAGCTTGTGAGTGGCCATCTAAAATATATTTATTGGTCTCATCACTTTTGGAGCAAAGGAGAATGAAGAAAAACAAAGACACAAGGAAAATATCAATCCGAAGGACTAATGGACCACATGAACCACCATCTCCACCTGCCTGAGCCCAGAAGAACTAGATGATGCCCGGCTACCACCAGCAACCACTCTGACAGAGGGTTATGGACAGAGTAGGAGGAAAATGTAGAACAAAATTCAAATTCACAAAAAAATGACCAGACTTACTGGCCTGACAAAGACTGGAGGAAGCCCCAAGAGTATGGCCTGTGAACACTCTGCTAACTCAGAACTGAACCCACTCCTGGAGTCCACCTTTCAGACAAAAATTAGACAAGCCTATAAAACAAACAATAACACACTTGAGGAACATGCTTCTCAGTTCAGTCCTGTATAGAAGACCAAATGGGCAACACCTTCCTGAAAGCAAAAACGAGAAGGCAGAAAGGGACAGGAACCCTGGATGAATGGATACAGGGAACCCGCAGTGTAAAAGGAAAAGGGGAGGGTGCTGAAATATTGCTGGGATTACAACCAATGTCACAAAACAATTTGTGTATAAATTTTTGACTGAGAAACTAATTTAAGCTGTAAACTTTCACCTAAAACACAATAAAATTTTTTTTTAAACTAACAGAAAAAGAGGAAAAGATCCAAAACATTAAACATGCAGATAATGTATTCAGGTTAAAAATTTTATACAATTTAAATTCTCTACTATTGCATACTTCATGAAATAAAGTCACTAAAGGAAAGTCTAGATGGGAAGAAGGCTCTATATCATTCTCTTCCAGGCTAATTTTTGTCCTCTGTATAATAGTCACCATTTAGTAAGTGCTTAATTTGCAGTGGAGCCCTGGTGGTGAAGTGGTTAAGAGCTCAGCTGCTAACCAAAAGGTTAGCAGTTCAAATCCACCAGCAGCTCCTTGGAAACCCTATGGGGTAGTTCTACTCTGTCCTATAGGGTCTCTATGAGTAGGAATCAACTTGATGGCAATGGGTTTTAATTTGTGGTGCTAAATGCTCTTTATAGTAATCTTATTTGAACCTCATAATGTCCTTATAAATTTGTTATAATAACCGCTTTCCTAGAAAAGAAAACAGAAATTTACAAAAGTTAAATGGATCATCCAAGTCAATATAAATTCTATGTTCTTAGCAGCCATATTGTCTCACTCTCTAGTGGGTGCCTTTAACATTCAATTCAGCAACTCTGTCACTCAGTCTTGATTATTCACAGAATGATCCTCAATAATGGTTTAGTGTTTGCGACTCTCACTTGCAAAGTCTTATTCCTGTCAATAACATTTCCTATTAGATAGCGTGATTCTCCGCTGAGGAAAATACTCTGCCCAGCATGGCGAGTGGGGGTTCTTCATAATAGAAGAATATACATGTGAGGTGGCATGGTAGGAGTGACGTGAGAAGAATACAAACATAATTTCATAAAAGACCCTAAAGGATATTCTGAAATGTTCCCCATGGAGATGTTCACGCATTTCAATCCTCTGTCCCCCAGCAGATCAGAATCTTAACCACGCCAACAACACACTCCTATGTCTCCCTGTTATTAGCTTTTTCCTTCCCTATCTTGTCTGTTGCAAAAGATTAAGTTCTCAGCTGCTAACCAACAGGCTGGAGGTTCAAGTCCACTCAGAGTTGCCTCGAAAGAAAGACCTGGTGATCTACTTCCAAAAAATCAGCCACTGCAAACCATTTGGAGCACAGTTCTACTCGGCACACCTGGGTCACCAGGAGTCGGGGTCGACCTCACAGCAACTGGTACTAGTAAGCTTGTCTGTCCTCACTTTCTGAATGTCTTCACTCTCTGAACCAAGAAACACATGCCCCTTTCCTTGCCAGAATCGCTATCCAAATCCTGATGTCTGCAAACAAAATCCACAGGAACAGATTCCCAAAAGAGGTGCTGTGACCAAGCTGGCTCAGCATGAAGCGTGTCCTTCTATGCCACATAGCAAGTCTGTCCTGACAGAGTGGTGCAAAGCCCAGAAAAGGACAAAACCCAGGACTAGGATCAAAAAAACAGCATCAATTGTTAGACGCCAAAGCTACATATGAGAATATTGTTGTTGCTATCAGTTACCATCGAGTTGCATCTGAATCGCGGTGACCTTATGTGTAGTAGAATGAAATGTTAACTTATCCTGTGCTGTCTTCATGACCATTGGTGTATCTGAGTCCTTTGCTGTGGTCATAGTGTGAATCCATCTCTCTGAGGGTTTCCCTCACCCTGCTGGTCCTCCACTTTACCAAACATGATGCCCTTTTCCAGTGATAGGTCTCTCCTGATGACACATCCAAAGTAAATGAGTAAAAGTTAGGATAATATTCTGTGATCCACAGGGTTTTCATTGGCTTATTTTTGGAAGGAGATCTTCAGGCCTTTATTCTTTTTCTGTCTTAGTCTGGAAGCTCCATCGAAACCTGTCCAAGATGTGTGATCCTGCTAGTATTTGAAATAGGTTCCAGCATCATAGCAACATGGAAGCCACAACAGTAGGACAAACTGACGGGTGGTGTATATGACAACATAGGATATGCAATTAAAGAACTTACTTTGGTGAATTACCTTAACAATTATGATATAACTCTAATAATACTGTATTCTATGCGTAAAATTAAAGGCAAAAGAGGATGGAGTTTTCACTCATTTTATATTGTTAGAGGGGTGCTGGAGGGAAGTATATTGTTAGTACAGGTTGAGTCAACCAAGCAATAGCAACTTTAATGTGAAATTAACTTCTTGGTGAGAATACAGCTCAGTTCTTTTATAACTAATTAGTTGTAGATACATGCAAGTCAGCACACCATAGAGACTACCTACTTTGGAGTCAGCCACACCTGGCTCAAATCCAGGTCTTACCCTTAATAAGCACTGTGCCCTTAAATGAATTACTTAACCATTCTGAGTCTCAGTCACCACCAGTTTAACATGAGTAATATAAATGAGTACCTCATTTGCATTTGTGAGGCTAGGAAGTAATGTGTGAAAGGTGCTTAGCATAGTGTCTGGCATATTGTAAGAAGCTCAATAAAACAAAAGCTAACATTATTATCTCGGATAATGTATGTGATAGACAGCTCTGGCTTGTCCCATCTATTCATACTGGGATTCTGTGTTCACTTTTTTACAACGTCATTAATAGGTAATGGAAAGTTTGAAGGCCAGTACGCCTTTATAAGCCACGCCATTCGATCAATCTGGTTTTTAGATATGAGAAAGTATGAAAAGTAAGGCAGAGTAGTTTATAATTAGCAGTTACTAAGTTAACAACTCATTACACTCAAGGGACTCAGGGGAAATTAACTATTTCAGATTAGGAAAAGACCATGAGCTCTTTGAGGGAGAGAGAGACAATAAAATTAGAGAGAAACAATTACCTAAAGGGTTTTCTGTTTTCATTCTTGCACCACTGCTTTACGCAAACATGTCAGGTTATAGTATCACAACTAACTCTATTTCCAAACAAGTCACCCTGACAAGCTTAGTGCATTATTTTCCCATGAAATACACGGACACTTTGAAGTCTGACTGTTGAGAAAAAAATCTCCAAATTTCTTTTCAATGTTTTTATTGTGATTGCCTCTTAAATACTAAGGGGAAAAAAAAAGGATACTATGAATGAAAGATAGAAATGAAAATAAACGCATGATTTTAAGTACTATCTTAAATTGATCCATAAACTGAGAGTGAACTAAAAATCTCAAAAATTTTTATTTGAGTGTGGAAGATATTTCTCGTTTTATTTTTTTAATTTTAAATAAGTAAATATGCTTAATCATATTATGAAAACTTACTTTCAATATAAAAGGTTCCTATGCTATCTGTAAGGAGCCCTGGCGGCATGGTGGTTAAAGCACTCAGCTGTCAACCAAAAGGTCAGCAGTTTGAACCCACCAGCCCCTCCTCTGGAGAAAGATGTGATAGTCTACTTCCATAAAGATTATAGCCTTGGAAACCCTGTGGGGCAATTCTACTCTGTCCTAAAGGGTCTACATCAATCAGAATCAACTCAGTGGCAATGGGTTTGTTTGTCTTTCTTTTTTTAAACACTATTTGTGCTACTGATGGAGGTCCTCCTACATGCAGGTTCATGCACTTTTAGTAAGAACTCAGAACGTTTCTCTGTAAATAAGGAACTTCAGAACAGAATTGAAACTGACTGCTAGAATAAGAAAAGATCAGATAATCTATTTGAGTTCTGTTGTCTAAGTCTCAAAATCAGAATTCTCTAGGTCATAATCAGATTAGACTGACTCACTTCCACTGTAATGCTGCAGAATGGAGCTGAGAAGGCAGCCTATTGATCCGGAACACCCACTCTATTTTATAACTTTTATTTTATAAATTCCTAGTATTTTATGATATGCTATATGTATATGAAAACTGAATTTTGTGCATCCCATTCATTTTTTAAATCTTCATGACAACTAAAATCTCTAATCTAAAATACGATTTAAACTTTTATAATTTAAAAATAGCTATACTTCTTGGAAGTCTTTTTAAATTCACATTACTACAAGTGTAACTTTTATTCTGCATCATTGGGAAACTGCAGAATAAGTAGGGATTTAGAGGTAAGGTTAAAGATTAAATCTTCTTTTCCATAAACTCTTAATATTTAAGATCATCACACTTTGAATGCCTCAATGTAGATTATAAAGATTATGAAAGAATCCACCCAAAGATGCATTGAATTATGTAATTCTTAATTTTTTTTCCCTTTTACCAGGATACTCAATTTTTAAAAAATATTTTATTGTGTTTTAGGTGAAAGTTTACACAGCAAATTAGGTTCCCATTTAACAATTTTTGTACAAATTGATCTTTGATATTGGTTATAATTTTTGCAATGTGTCAGCATTCTCATTTTTCCATTCTGGTTTTTCTGGTTCTACTGATCTAGCTTCCCTGCCCCTCCTTGCCTTCTCATCTTTGCTTGTGGGTAAATGTCAACCCTTGGTCTCACATAGAAGATTGTTTAAGGGAGCACATTTCTCATAGGTGATATTGTTTATTTTATAAGACAACCTATTATTTGGCTGAAAGGAGACCCCCTGGAGTGGCTTCAGTTCCAAGTTAAAAGGGTATCTTAGGGCAATAACTTTGGGGGTTCCTCTAGTCTCTTATCAATCCTGTAAGTCTGGTCTTTTTTTAGGAATTTGAATTTTGTTTTACATTTTTCTCTCATTCTATCCAGGGACTTCTATTGTGTCCCTGGTCAGAACTGTTCATAGTGATAGTCTGGCACTATCTAGTTCTGGTCCCAGGCTAGATGAAGCCATGGTTCATGTGGGCTATTAGTCCTGTGGACTAGTTTCTTCTTTGAATCTTTGGTTTTCTTCATTCTCTTTTGCTTCAGATGGGAAGAGACCAGTAGTTGTATCTCAGTTGGCTGCTTGCAAGCTTTATAGATCCCAGGCCGTACTCACCAAACTATGATGTAGAACATTATCTTTATGAAATATGTTATGTCAGTTGACTGAGTTGCCCCTCAAAACTAGCCCTTTCACTCACTAAACCAATCCCATAAGGTGGTTGGATGTGTCTAGGAGGTCTCTTTTTGCTTAAGATAATTAAAAAGTGGTTGCAGCAGTACATCTGAAGGGAACAGCCAGAGACACAAGCTGGATTCAAAAGAGGATGTGGAATGAGGGATATTATTGCTTATGTCAGATGGATCTTGGCTAAAAGCAGAGAATACCAGAAAAATGTTTACCTGTGTTTTATTGAATATGCAAAGGCATTTGACTGTGGGGATAATAACAAATTACGGATAACATTGTGAAGAATGAGAATTCCAGAATACTTAATTGTGCTCATGAGGAAACTGTACATAGAACAAGAGGCAGCCATTCGAACAGAACAAGGGGATACTGCGTGGTTTAAAGTCAGGAAAGGTGTGTGTCAGGGCTGTATCCTTTCACCATACTTATTCAACCTGTATGCTGAGCAAATAATCTGAGAAGCTGGACTATATGAAGAAGAACGCAGCATCGGGTTTGGAGGAAGGCTCATTAGCCATCTGCAATATACAGATGACACAACCTTTCTTGCTGAAAGCAAAGAGGACTTCAAGCACTTACTGATGAAGATCAATAGTGAGGTGGATTACACCTCAACATAAAGAAAACAAAAATCCTCACAACTGGACCAATAAGCAACATCATGACAAACGAGGAAAATATTGAATTTGTCAAGGATTTCATTCTACTTGGATCTACAATCAATGCCCATGGAAGCAGTGATCCAGAAATCAAATGATGTATTGCACTGGGAAGATCTGCTGCAAAGGATCTCTTTAAAGTGTTAAAAAATCAAAGATACCACTTTGAGGATTAAGATGCGCCTGACCCAAGCCATGGTATTTTCAATTGTCTCATGTATATGCTAAAGCTGGACAATGACTAAGGAAGACAGAAGAAGAGTTGATGCCTTTAAACTATGGTGTTGGTGAAGAATATTGAACATACCACAAACTGCTAGAAGAATGAGCAGATGTATCTTGTAAGAAGTACAGCCAGAATGCACCTTAGATGAGAGGACGGAGAGACTTAGTCTCATATACTTTGTACATGCTATTAGGAGGGACCAGTCCCAGCAAAAGAGAAGAATACCTTCAACAAGATAGATTGGCACAATAGCTGCAACAATGGACTCAAACAAAGCAACAGTTGTGAGGATGGTGCAGGTCTGGGCAGTGTTTCCTTCTGTTGTAGATAGGGTCACTATTAGAACTGACTCGATGGCACCCAACAACTATAACAGGAGGTCTCTGTAATTGTGCCCCCTATATAATTTATTACATATATGAATATGTATGTAGCACACCCAAACATGTATATACTTATCCCAAAGAACATACCTATATATGTATGTGCATGTATCTATTCTCAAGAATAGATTTGACACATTGAACACTGCTGACAGAAGACCAGACAAGTTGTACAATGACGTCAAGGACATCATACATGAAGAAAGCAGGTGGTCATTAAAAAGACAGGAAATAAAGAAAAGACCAAAATGGATGTCAAAAGAGACTTTGAAACTTGCTCTTGAACGTCAAGTAGCTAAAGAGAAATGAAGAAATGATGAAGTAAAAGAGCTGAACAGAAGATTTCAAAGGGTGGCACGAGAAGACAAAGTAAAGTATTATGATGAAATGTGTAAAGACCTGGAGTTCCAAAAACAAAAGGGAAGAACACACTCAATATTTCAAAGCTGAAAGAACTGAAGAAAAAATTTAAGTCTCAAGTTGTAATATTGAAGTGTTCTACAGGGAAAACATTAAAAGACATAGGAAGCAACAAAAGAAGATGGAAGGAATACACAGTCACTGTATCAAAAAGAATTAGTCGACCTTCAACCATTTCAGGAGGTAGCACATGATCAAGAACCAATGGTACTGAAGGAAGAAATCCTAGCTACACTGAAGGCACTGGTGAAAAACAAGGCTCCAGGAATTGATGGAATACCAACTGAGATGTTTCAACAAATGGGTGCAGCACTGGATGTGCTCACTGGTTCATGCCAACTGAAATTTGGAAGACAGCCATCTGGCCAGTCGACTGAAAGAGATCCATATTTTTGCCCATTCCAAAGAAAGGTGATCCAACAGAATGCAGAAATCATTGAACAATATCATTAATATCACATCCAAGTAAAATTTTGCTGAAGATCATTCAAAATTGGCTGCAGCAGTACATCAATATCGAACTGCCAGAAATTCAAGCAGGATTCAGAAGAGGACATGGAACAAGGGATATCATTGCCGATGTCAGATGGATCTTGGCTGAAAGCAGAGAACACCACCGGAAAGATATTTACCTGTGTTTTACTGGCTATGCAAAGGCATTCAACTGTGTGTATCACAACAAATTATGGATAACGTTGCAAAGAACACGAATTTCAGAACACTTAATTACCTTTATGAGGAACTGTATATAGAACAAGAGGCAGTCATTTAAAGTAAAGAAAGGTGTGAGTTGGGGTGGTATCCTTTCACCGTATTTATGCAATATGTATGCTGAGCAAATAATCAGAGAAGCTGGATTATGTGAAGAAGAACGGGGCAGGAAGACTCATTAATGACATGTGATATGCAAATGACACAACCTTGCTTGCTGAAAGTGAAGAGGACTTGAAGCACTTACTAATGAAGATCAAAGACTACAGCCTTCAGTAAGGATTACACCTCAACATCAAGAAAACATTATTTCTGTGGTGACTTACACTGATTGATTTTCTAAGGTTGAACCACTTTGCATCCCTGGTATGAATCCCACCCGATCATGATGTATCATTTATTTGATATGCTGTTGAACTCCGATGGCTAGAATTTTGTTGAGAATTTTTGCATCTATGTTCATGAGGGATATTGGTCTGCAAATTCCTTTTATTGTGGTGTCTTTGCCTGGCTTTGGTATCAGGGTTATGCTGGCTTCACAGAATGAATTAGGGAGTATTCTTTCCTTTCCTATGTTCTGGAATAGTTTGAGTGGAATTGGTGTCAACTCTTCTCTTAACATTTGGTAGAATTCTCCAGAGAAGCTATTTGGGCTGGGGCTTCTTTTTGTTGTTGTTGTTGGGAGTTTTTTAAATGACATCTTCAATTTCTTCTTTTGTTATCAGTCTATTTAGAATTCTACGTCTATTTGCATTAGTTTAAGTAGGTAGTGTGTTTCTAGAAATTTGTCCGTTTCTTCTAGGTTTTCAAATTTGTTGAAGTGCAATTTTTCATGATAGTCTATTATGATCCTCTTTATTTCAGTTGGTTCTGTTGTAATGTCCCCCATTTCATATCTTATTTGGTTATTTGTGTCTTCTCATTTTTTTCCTTTGTCATTTTGGCCAGTGGTTTTTTAATTTTATTGATTCTCTCTAAAAACCAACTGCTAGTCTTGTTGATGCTTTCTATTGTTTTCTATTTCATTTATTTCTGCTCTCATCTTTATTAGTCCTTTCTTTTAGTAACTACGGTCTTCTTTTTGTTTCTTTTCTATTTATTCAAGTTGTCGGGTTAAGTTATTGATTTTGAACCTTCTTTTTCTGATGTGTGCATTTATTGCTAAAAATTTTCCTCTGAGCACTGCGTTTGCTGTGTCTGAAAGGTTTTGATATGTTGTTTTCATTCTCATTTTATTTCTAAGAAATTTTTTTACTTTCATTTTTAATTTCTTCTATTACCCAATAGTTTTTAAGTAAGTTGTTACTCAGTTTCCATGTATTTCATTTTTTTCCTTGCTCTTTCTTTTAATGATTTATAATTTTATAGTGTTATGGTCAGAGAAAATGTTTTTTATTATTTTGATGTTTTTCAATTTATTGAGGTTTGCTTTGTTGCCTAATATATGGTCTATTCTGAAGAAGTATCCATGTGCGTTGAAGAAGAATGTGTAGCATGTTGCTGTTGGATGATGTATTCTATACGTGACATTGAGGTCAAGTTGGTTGATTGTGTAATTTAGATCTTATGTATCTTTGCTGAGTTTCTTTCTACTTGTTCTGTCCATCATCAGAACTGTTGTGTTAAAGTCTACTATTATTGTGAAACTGTCTATTTCTCTTTTCAACTCTGTTAGTTTGTTTTCTGTATTTTGGAGCTCTGTCATTGTGCACATAAATATTTATTATTGTTATGTCTCGTTGGTGAATTGACACTTTAATCATTATAAAATGTCCTTCTTTTTCTCTTATAATGAATTTTGACTTAAAATTTATTTTATCAGAAATTATTATTGTAACTCCTGCTCTCTTTTGTTATTGTTTGCTTGATATATATATTTGATCCTTTGCTTTTTAACCTATTTATGTCTTCGCATCTGAGATGTGTCTCTTGTAGGCAACATATTGATGGCTCATGTTTACTTATTCATTCTGCCACTTTCTGCCTCTTGACTGGTGCATTTAATCCATTTATCTTCATGTGATTATTGATAAGTATGAATTCACTGCTGCCATTTTGTTATACTTTTTATGGTGTTAACAGTTTCTTTGTTTTTCTTAATTTTCTGTGCTAAGTTCCTTTAGTATGTGCATTTTTTTTCCCTATCATTGGTTGTTGTTGTTTTTGTGTTTACTGAGTTTTTTTGGTTTTTGTCTTTACTTTGGTGAGTACACTTGTCAATTTTCTTTGTCGTTACCCTAAAATTTGCCTTTAACTTCCTGAGTTTACAATAGTTTGTTATATCTTGAAATCACCTTGACTTCCTCTCCATATGGAAGTTCTATAACTGCATCACTTATTCCTTCTCTTTGTTTTGAAACTATTGATGTTTACAGCTTAACAACTCTGGTTTCTGGTAATAAGTTTTGCACCTTTATTTTACTTTTGTGAAATCTTTATCTGGGTTGGTATCTGGGTGATGCTGTCGTGTGTCTTTATCTTAGGCTGTCATCTGATGTTGTTGGTTCTCTGTCTAAAGGACTCTCTTTAATATTCTTGTAAGACTGGTCTGGTTTTCACTAATTCCCTTAATTTCTGCTTATCTGGGAATGTCCTAGTTTCACCATCATTTTTGAAAGACAATTTTGCTGCATATATGATTCTTGGTTGGCAATTCTCTTCTTTCAGGTTTTTATATGTGTCATCTCATTGCTTTCTTGCCTCCATGGTTTCTGATGAGAAATAAGCACTTAGTTTTATTGGTGCCTCTTTGTAAGTGATATGTACTTTTTCATAAGCTTCTATCAGAATGCTTTCTTTGTCGTTGCTTTTGGAAAGTTTAATTACGATATGCCTTGGAGAATTTCCTTTGGGTTCTATCTTGTACAGGGTTCGTTGAGCTTCTTGGATATAAACCTTCTCATCTTTCATGATATTTGGGAAGTTTTCTGCCAATGTATCTTCAAAAATTATCTCCATACTTTTTTTTCTCCTCCTCTTCTTGAATTCCTGTTATGTGTAAATTATTCGTCTTGATGTTGTCCTGCATACTCTTAGGTTTTCTTCGTTTTTCTTCATTCTTTTTTTCTGATTGTTCATCAAACAAATTAGTATCAAGGGATTTGTCCTCTATGTTGCTGATTCTTTCTTCTATTGATTCAATTCTATCTCTGTGTCCTTCCATTGAGTTATCTGATATTTTATTGTTAATTTCCTGAATTGCTATTTGTTGTTTTTGTATGTCTTTTATTTGTCTATTTAGTTTGTCATTTTGTTCTTGTATTGTTTTCCTGAATTCTTCTAGGGTTTTTTTTCTGTATTTTCCTTGATATCTTTGGGGAGTCTAAATATGTGTTTTGAATTCCTGATCAGTTAGTTCTATTATCATTTCTTGCACAGGAAGGTTTTCTGTCCCTTTATTTTGCTAACTTGTTTGAGCCATCTTATCCTGTTTCTTCATATGATTTGTTATTGTCTGCTGTCTCAGAGTCATTAAGATGTTAATTTATTTATATATTTCTTTACTGAGTGTATGTATGTTTGGTTGTTTTGTCCTGATTTTTTATTTTGTTTCAAAATATCAGGAGATTTGTTACTTCTCTTTTTCTTTAGAATCCTTTCTTCCTTTGTGTTAATTTAATTGTTGTTTTGTGGTTCTGGTCTATGTGTGACTTTGGTGGTGTCTGTTGGCAGGACATGATTTCCTCATACTGGTGGATATGGTGGATCTCATGCATGTGCAAGTCTTCTGTGGTTAGGCTTGTATGTCTTTCCTTACTGGATTGAGTGGAGGTGGGAGAGCAGGTTCTTTCCCTGATATTGGGCAACAAGTGTTGGGTGATCAGGGTCCCTCCAGAGCCCTTGTGGGACTGTGGGGTCCTTCTGGGTTGTTGCTAGCAGTTATTGCATCTTTTGGAAGTCAGGGCAGTATGTCTCCATATCTGTTGTGAGGCAGTGCTACCCAAATGGATGGGATAGGCCTTCTGTGCATGCACAAATTGGTGTCTCAGTAGGTAGTGGGGGATTCATGGGTTTCAGTGCATGTGCACTCAGCCTACAGGAACCATCAGGGTGTGGGATGTGTGACTTTATAGCAAGGCAGATGTTGGATAAGGGCAAGGGCACTAGGATCTCCTACTTGTCATTTGGTAGAGGTGAAGATGGTGCTTGTCAAGATATGTTGGGCATTGCTGATGAGGTGATGTGCCTGTGTGGCTGGTCACTGGGCAGGGTGCAGGGAGCATTCTTGCCAGTCACCAGATTATGGGTGTGGTAGGTGCATGCTGCTGTCATTAGCTGGTCAGGTTAGGGGTGCATGGGTCACTGGTCACTAGGGAGGCAGCACGAGAGCTTGCACCACTGGCCACCAGGAGAGGGGACTCAATCACTAGTTGCTGGGAAGGTGAAGAGAAAGTGTGCCTCGCCATCATTAAACGGGTGGAATGGGATGGGGGGAAGGGAATGGGGGGAGACTTTGCCACCAATCTCTGGAGGGACAGCATGGGACTGCTCACCACCAGTCACCAGGCAGGCAGAGCAATGGGGGAATTAGGGCAGGGTGGGCATGCACTGCTGGTTACTGTTCTGGCAGTGTGGGAAAGCACGCTTCTGATTGCTAGGCAGGGGAGGGCAGTGGGGCAGGCTTGCGTCTCCAGTCCATGAAGAGGGTGGAATGGGGGACTTGCACCACTGATCACAAGGAAGGTAAGACAGTTGGATGCACACCACTGGTCCCTGGGTTGGCAGGGGGGAAGGGTGGGAAAGATGCTCCTCTGCTCACTAGTGTGGGCGCTGGGGCACTCTATGTAGGCTGCAGCTAGCAATCAGGATCTGGCCCTTACCAAATTCAAGTTGGGAAAGCTGCCCAGATCCAGTTGGGTGGGGGAATCTCCATCTGCCACTCTGTGGATCCACTGTCCCATAGAAACCATCTCTCCAAATGATCAAGGGACTGCTGCTAGTGAATAGACCTGTCCCTAGTTTCTGGCTACCTCCCTACTCTGTGGTCACCAGCATCCCTGGATCTCTTGCCCACCTTCCTGCACTTTCCCTCTTTAGATCCAGTTCATGTTCTGCTCACCTTGCTTCACTCCAGCTTTGTCTAAACAGTATCTCTGTCTCCTACTGGGAATTCCATGAAGTTGCTTTCCTGTGCTCCTCACCCTAGAATGTTGCTCACTTTGTCTCAAGATGGCCACGCTGTGCTGGGCCTGCTGACAGGGTGCCTATAATTCCGTAAATCTCCTCATTCTCTGTTTGCTTACAGTTTCTCCTTCCATTTGGTATTCAATCTAATTATTCATCCTTCCATTTGCTGCTCAGGGTTCCATGTTGTCGTCTGTATCAGTTTCACTTGTTTTCTTGGGTCTTTGCTGTAGGGGGACAGCATGGTCTGTCTAACTAAGCCACCATCTTGAGCCATCTCCATAATTTATTTTTAAAGTTGAGCAATTCCCAGCTAAACTTCATAAAGACAAAGATCTACATGACTCCTCCACCAGTGTATCCCCAGTCTTTGCCTAGATCAGTGTCTAAAACAGAACAGACCTTCATTGCACAGCTGGTGAATGAAGGAATGGATTCTGCAAGTATGACTTAAACAGGATTAATCTGACTTATTTAGGGATGTGCATAAATCACAAATGGCAAGGAAATTTTAGTAAATGAGTATAAAAAACCAACAAACTCATTGCCGTCGAGTCAATTCTAACTCATAGTAACCCTATTGGACAGAGTAGAACTGCCCCATAAGGTTTCCAAAGAGTGGCTGGTGGATTCAAACTGCTGACCTCTTGGTTAACAGTCAAGTTCTTAATCACTACATCACCAGCTCAATATTATATGTCTCAGTATCCTTTTGTCTGGGAAGTCCTAGCCCCTAGTACCGGAAGGTGAATTAACTGTTCTACCAATAATGTCTAAGATATCTGGACCACAGTCACTCAGCACACCTGTTCTGAGTTACAGGAAGTCCAAGGATATTCAGAACAGGTTAGTGTTCAATTAATTCTATTTTCCTTCTGCCTATTTCTTTTCCTAGGACAAAATTGTGCATAGATGCCACCAGACTTCTTCCCTTGATTCCAATCTACCCCATTTCAGTCAATATTAGTATCCAAAAGTAAAGATCTAGATAAACTAGGCATCTAGATAAGCTCTGACAACCTTAGCCTACCTAGAGTCTCACACTCACTGTACACTCCCTATATGTCATAGATTGAATTGTGTCCACCCAAAATATATGCTGGAATTCTAAACCATATACCTGTGGATGTAATCCCATTTTGAAATAGAGTTTTCTTTGTTATGTTAATGAGATCATACCGGAGTAAGGAGAGTTCTAAATCTAACCACTTCTGAGTTATAAAAAGAGCAGATTAGATACACAGGGAGAAGGGGAAGATAGACCATAGAGACAGATGCATCTACAAGGATAGCTGGCAGCTACTAGGAGCTGAAATAGACAAGGAAAGACGACTTCCTGGAGCCACACCCTGTATTCAGACTTCTAGCCTCCTGAACTGTGAGAAAATAAATTTCTGTTCTTTAAAGCTACCTACTTGTGGTATTTGTGTTATAGTAGCATGAGGTAACTAAGATAATATATATTTGTTTAACTGATATATTGATTGATAGCATGGTCCCCCAGTCCACAAACCTCTTGCCTTCAACATCCTTAAGTATAAAATCTCAATTACAGAGTCACTTGATTTAAAAAATAAAGTTGTCTTTAAGGGTATGGGAGGGAAAGAATTATCCTTTATAAAAATTCCAAGGATCCTAATTATCAAAAGTACCGAGAACAAAAAACAAAGATACTTTGAGGTAATACTTTGTTGAAATGTAAACATTTCTAGTTAATAGATAAGTGTGCTTTCAAACTCTTCTGTCTCCCATTCTGATCCTGAACCAGACCTTAACATGACTCCAGAACTTATTGCTTTGTCTGTGGATTTGCAAAACACAACCTTTTTATCCGAACATGAAGGACAAAGCAAAGTGCAGTTTTTTGAAAAATAAAGATATTGTGTGGTGTGATGAAAAGTTCTTTCTGAATAAGAAGAACTTTCAGGCAAACCGAGCTTTTGAAAACCAGCAAGTATCTGCTACAGAACTCTTCTATTCCTGAGAAGAGAAGAATAACCATGTCTAGGAAATGACTCTCAGCTTCTACTAGAAGACTAAAATGACAGTGAACCTCTGTGGTAGGACAGGCAGGCATGGCTAAGACACCTGTAGGGACTTTCTAATACTCAGATGCTAAGGGGAACAGGAGAGGTGGTTGAGATGTAACTGCAAAATCAGTTACCTTTGCCATACTTATAAAAATAAGAATAAAATGTTATAATATACAACACTATTGTACACAGCAGTCAAATTGTGGTGTTGGCAAAGAATACTGAATGTACCATGGACTGCCAGAAGAATGAACAAATCAGTTTTAGAAGTACAGCCCGAATGCTCCTTAGAAGTCAGGATAGGAAGATGTCATCTCACTTACTTTGGACACGTCATTAGGAGGAATCAAACCCTGGGAAAGGACATCATACTTGGTAAAGTAGAGCGTCATCAAAAAAGAAGAACTCCCTCAACAGGATGGATTAACACAGTGGCTGCAACAGTGGGCTCAAACATAGCAACGATTGTGAGGATGGCGCACGACGGGGCAACATGTCATTCTGTGATACATAAGGTCTCTATGAGTCAGAGCCCACCCGAAGGCCACTAACAACAACAACAAAATAATGGACTTAATAAATTGTATTCTGTCTGGGGAAACTTATACCTAAAATGTTTATAAACCAACAAAATCATTTATATTTATTTTCCTAACTCCTGCATTGAAGCAATGTATGTTGGGAGAAGAAAGAGTGAGAATTTAACTTGGAGCTGTTTTATTTTTATTTTGTTTTGTTTGATTTGTTTACTTCTTTGTTTTAATACTGAAACACTATTAGATGTGAGAAGGGCTGGGAATTGAGACTTAGAAAAAGCACCTGTGACAAATGATTTCAATTTTAAAGTTATACCAGATCAGCTCCTATCCCCCTTTTTCTTACAGCCAGTTAATGTCTAAATTTTATTAGGTTTGACTTTTCTACTGCCTTTTACTTAGCTTTGTGTCATGTTGGCTTCCTGGAAGTCAGCTCTGAGATGAAGTTTAGTGTACAGAATGTATGTTAGTGAATGCCCTTGGTAGCAATACCTTGAAAGAAAGAAAAAGGAAGGAGAGAGGAGAAAAAGGGAGGGGAGAGGAGAAGGTAGAGGGAAGCAAGCAAGAAGACCTTGAGCTCTGAGGTAGACCTGACAGTCTCAGCTAACCCCAAGGTGAGGTCTACATCTAAAATGACCCATCAGACTTGTCCTATATTTGGCTGACGATCTCCACCTGCCCTTGCCATGGTGGCCTTTTGTAACTGGAGGAATCTGTGAGGATCTCAGCTAAAGGCTATCTGTGACAGGATTTTTAGCAGCCGGGGCAAGCCTTCCCTTGAAGGAGGATCTGGGCAGCTTATCACAGTCTACATCATACCAAGCCTGAAGTAATGGGATGTTACTAGCCTCCCACCATTCCATTATCTCATCTCTGTCAAAAAATAATCTACAAAAGTAAAAATCTAGAGAACCAAGCATCTAGATAAGCTCTGATTTGATCGACAATCTTTTTGAACATTTCTATTGCCTCAGAATAAAGGCCAAAGTCTCCAGCGTGATACTCTTTCACTATTTGGCTCCAACTTACATCTCTCCCTTTCTATGTCAGTACACCCCATCACTCCTTACGCACTCTGGTGTTCGCCAGAGCCCTTCACTGAAAACAAAATTTTTTGCATTTGTTTCATTCTCAACTCTACTACCATTTTCTATGAACCTGCCTGATTCTGCCACTAGATTTTTACGTTCCTTGGAAGAGGAGCTACGTATTTCTCTTCTGTGAACTCTCTTCCTCACATATATTTCCTAGCCCACTGCCTTGAGCACAGTAGTTTAACTGGCCATAGAGTATTAAAGGTTTGTGCATTTAGTTTGGTCAAACCATAAAAATACATAATCTTAGAGCTATTATTATCACTTTTACAAAGACCCCAGTTAACCTGAAATGGTTCTTCTTATTTCAGAATAAACTGAGATTCATTTTTGTATGAACCAGTCTGGCAAAATAAACCAATGAGGTCTGTCACAAGAAGTCATTTGCATGGGGAACTGATGATCCTTTGAGATACACATGCTATGAGAGGAAGTACGTATGGCACCCACTGATAAAGTCTTAGTTATCTGAAAGAGGAATGACTCTGAGCAGAGCATGGTGAGTGTTATTCTCCAGGAATGGATAAGAACTGTTTTCAGACATGAGTATTGTCTGGAGTAGGATGGAGCTGTTATATAGATGCCAACAGAGCTTTATGACTATCTCTGAAAGATATTGGAATGTCCCCCAAAGAGTAACAGAGATTTGAGAGCAGTTCTTCCCCACGTTGGAAAGAACAACCTACAGACTTGGCCTTTACAAAGTTCCAATAGTTCATCTCTAGTGAGAAGCAGCTGCCCCAGAGGACACCACACTAACCAGACGATTCCTAACTGGACACGCTAGTGTCCAGGAAAGATGATGGACTATGGAAATGCTTGGAAGGACCTGATTTATTTGTGAGTATGTTTGGGAGGCTCCTGGAGTCTTGAAATCCTGAAGCAGAGGAAGAACTTTGTGAACTGGTATAGACAAGAGTCTGAGATATTTGGGTTGTTGTTTAAATTTGACTTATTTGTATCCCAGCCCTGAGGGGAAAAGATTAATAAAGATACAGTGCCAGCTTTATCTTCAAAATTTATGTTGAATCTAACACTTTTTACCTTCACTGCCAGCACCTAATCCAAGTCACCAGTGGTCCAAATCCTGGACCATTACAATAGAAGACTAGCTGGCCTCTTTGCTTCTACTCCTGATCCTCTGGAGTCTATTATCCAGATAGTGGCTGAATGATCCTTTAAAAATATAAATCAGGATAAAATGTACCTTTCTATCCTCACACTTAAAATCCAAATTCTTAACATCTGTCTTCTGCTTATCTCTCCAACTTCATTTCCTACACTTCTGGGGAAAATTCTGGTCTCGGCTTCTTTAGCAGTCTTCTCCGCATTCCTTAGTTCCTTGGCAATCTCCACGTGGCGTCTATCTTTCCGCTTTTATTCTTGTTTGCTTCTGTGTCTATGCTGCTCTTTATAGTATTCTGAAGTGACTGGATTTAGGACATACTCTATACTTTTATAGCCTCATAAAATAACAAAGAAAACTGTATTCTGAAATGAGATTATATCTATAGGTATGGGGATCAGGACTCCAACACATATTTTTGGGAGACAAAGCTCAATCCATAACACGTGCCTTAGCACCAGCTTCATGACTGTACAGAAGTAATAATGGTGGTGATGATAGTTTCATCTCTGGTACAGGCAGGGTTCATCTGTGACTGCTCTGCTTCTCCGGTTTCTCAATGGGAATTGTTTATTGTTTACATCCTGTTGCTCCTCCACCAGTGTATAATGGATATGATGGAGGCATATTAACTTTAAAAAAAAAAAAAAAAAGGCTGCTCAACCATAGGCAAGATCCTGGGCTTTGAGCCAAATGCAGCAACTGAATGGGACTTTGAGTCATCGCCTTTGGGACCGGGCAATTATGCTGTATGTATGGGATAAAGTGTGTGCATGAAAATTTTCTGTACAAGGGGATGGACTGTGGTACAAACAGATATTTATATTTGTCCCTTCCTTTGTATAGAGTTGTTGCTGATTAGTGGCTGTCCAGTGAGGTAGAACATTTCACTGATGTCTTCTAAATAGATTAAGTCAGTGGCTGATTCTAGCCAAGAAAATATGAAGGGAGTAGAAATCATATAATCCGATTGCAAGCCTAAGCATACAAATCTCCATTGTGATATCCCTTCAAGCTCTTTTCACTATCAGCTGGATAAAATGGAGAAGATCTCCAAAGTAACCTTGGAAGTTAGTCGAAGGTAGTAGAGCTTCCGTCTACCTGGATCTTTAAAGAACTTCATGGAGTAGGGCCACCCTTCCAACCTATACATAGCCCAGTACTATTACATGAGCAAAAAATAAACATTTATTTGTTGGAACCATTATACATTTATAAGTCAATTTATTACTACATATACTGTTACAATAGAAAACTTTAATAATTTAATATCCCACAAATGGTAAGCACTACTACAAGATGATGCAACTCTGCCCCCGACAGGCTGGAGTCTGATTACAATTACTCCAGAGGTGTGGTATTACTCCAGAGGGTGCAGCAGTCCCTTTGAGAACTCCACAAAAGGCATCTGGCAATATTAAAGGATACCAGAGAATATCACAGACTATTACAAAAAGTCAAAGCAGAATATCTTAGGCCTGGTCTTCAGCTGATGCCATTGTTCAGCCTTGTTTTAAAGCCTGATCCAAGTGGTTTTCAAATGCCTCATGTTTTTTTTCTGATGTACTAACATTTTTGTTATCAAACCCACTAGCATATTTTTTACTTGGTGCTGTCACCAAAACTTTAAGTGAGGTAATCCCCTTTAGTTCAATGAAAGAAGAAGCAGAGACTGCTACATGTCAATTTGCATTAGATGATGTGCTTACGGACAAGCCTGGTCAAAAAAAATATTGAGTGCATGAATATTACACATGTCGTCTAACCAAAGTGTCCTTTCAGAAGCTTAGATGTTAGAGTTAGATAGAACCTTAGTAACCATTTGGTTAATTTCACAGAGAAAAATCCTGAAGTCCAGAGATAAAATGACTTTTTAAGGTCATTAAGCTAGTCACTACCACACCGTCTAGCATTATAGGCAGTGTCCTGGAAAATTCTGCCATAAATTGGTCTCCCAAATGCCCCTTCATATTATTATAAAATATAGTAGTATAAATTATCAAGAACTCAAAATACCCCTAACAACATTAGTGTGACTGAATCCCAGAACTCGATTCAGAAAATATCCTGGTCCCTGCCACCCAGGAAGCCAGGATTCTTGAACATGCTTTATCAGCCACAAGTGAGGGTTACTTCTAGTTCCTAGGACTCCTGATCTTCATGTCCCATGGGATGTGGCTCACAAAGAAGAGGCACCAGAGACCTTCCAAATTCCCCAGCCCCAAATTGCAATTTGGAATCAATAAGCAAGGAAGACATGGATAGCCATGTAATGAAAATGTCCAGCAAAGTGTTGGCATGTAGTAAACACCCAATTTATATCGTTTTAATAAATGTTGGAAGAAAAACAAAGGCCACAAGTCTTGACTAAGAAGCCTTGTAAATGGAAGATGACATCATCCCTATAAGAATACCAACTCCGAGTCATGGCAATCCCATCCATGTACAACAGAATAAAATGTTGCTTGGTTCTGCACCATCTTCATGATCATTAGTTTCTTTGAGTCCATTGTTGCAACCATTGTGTCAGTCCATCTCACTGAGGGTTTCCTTCATTTTCACTGGCCCTCCAATTTACCAAACATGATGTCCTTCTATAGTGATTGGTCTTTACTGATGACATCCAGCACTATATCAGACAATATTCTGTTGTGATCCATAGAATTCTCATTGGCTAATCTTTTGAAAGTAATTCACTAGGCCTTTCTTCCTAGTCTGTCTTAGTTTGGAAGCCTCGCTGAAAACTGTCCACCATGGGTGATCCTACTGGTATTTGAAATACTGGTGGAAGAGCTTCCAGCATCATAGCAATATGCAAGCCACCACAGTATGACACACTGACAGACCGGTTGTGGGAAACAAAAGTAGAGACCATGAAAAGGGATAATTCTTACTCAAGAAAAAACTACGCATAATTTTTGTTTCAAATTAAGAAAAATTAAAGGGCCTTATTGAAAGGTATTTGTGTTGGGACTCACATTAAACCTACTACAATTACCCACCCCACCAGCCATTCATGCCAGGGGCCCACAGTTCTGTAGGGCCTCCTACAGCACTGGTGAAGCTTCCCAGTCTCTCCAGCGACTTGCATCAGGGACACACGGTCCTGCAGTGCCTTCTACAGCACTGGAGTTGCCTCGCACTCCCTCCAATCACTTGTCCCGAGGGCCTGAGGACATGCTGCACAACCTCCCTTGTGACATACTCTACTGGACAGGGGCAAGCCCTCCAACCAGGCACCCACGGATAGGCAACATCTCTCTCCTTGCCCCCACATTGCCCTCCCTCACCCTGCAACTGGAGGCTTGTGCTTGCTCCATATACTCCTACACAGCCCTGTCCACCTAGGACCATCAGTGAGAGTTTCTACACCACCCACCTGGTGACTGTTGGACCAGGTACCCCCACCCCAACAACCTGGCTATTGGCAGAGTGCTTACCCAACTCACCAACCAGCGAGACTGCTCACTCCACCCATGACCAGGTCACTGGCCAGACAGATACAACACCTCACCATAAATGTCATCTATATTCAGCAGTACCACAAAACCAGTGAACAGAGACCCATGCTCCCACACCCACTTACAGCCCCACCCACCTGGAGATAGGAGATGAGACCTTCAAGGTGGTCAGAGTAGTGACCAGAGTAGCACAAATGCCCAGCCTAGTCAGATATATCAAAACAAAACAAAACAAAAATTCAGGGTGCAGAAAACTAGCATACAATAAATAAATATAGATAATAACTTACTGATGCTTCAGAGACAACAGACAATATCAAATCACACAAAGAAGCAGGACAAGATGGCTCCAGCAAGTGACCAAAATAAAAAACCAGAAATCCTTCTAGAAGAAGAAATGATAATGGAATTACCAGATAAGGAATTCAAAAGACTAATATACTGAGCTCTCCAAGACATCAAGGAAAACACAGACAAAACCAAGGAAAGCAAACAGAATCAAGGAAAACACAGATAAAGTAATAGAAGAATTTAGGAAAACAATACAGGAATAAAAACAAAAAACTATATAGACAGAAACTATACAAAAACAGTAACTAGAAATCAAAATGATTAACAATAAAATTTCAGAAATACACAACTTGATAGAAGGATATAGGAGCAGAACTGAAACAATGAAAGACAGAATCAACAAATTTTAAGATAAAAACCTTGACACCATTTGTTTGAGGAAAAATCAGAAAAAAGAATATAGAAAAATGAAGGAACCTACTAGTATGTGGGATATCATCAAGAGGAAAAATTTGTATGTGATTGGTGTTCCAGAACAGGGGAAAAAAATAGAAAACACAGAGAGAATTGTCAAAGATTTACTGGCAGAAAACTTCACTAATATCATGAAAGATGAGAAGATATCCATCCAAGAATCTCAGTGAACTCCATACAGGATAGACCCCAAAAGAAAGTCCACCAAGGCATACCATAACACACTAGGCAAAACCAAAGACAAAGAATCCTGAGCACAACTCGGGAAAAACAAAAAGTCACTTACAAAGGGGAACCAGTAAGACTAAGCTCTGATTACTCAGCAGAAACCATGCAGGCAAGAAGGCAATGGGATGACATATATAAAACCTTAAAAAACAAGTTTTGCCAACTGAGAATTACATATTCAGCAAAACTGCCTCTCAGATACGATAGTAAAATTAGGACATTTCCACTTCTGGGCAACATGGCGCTATAGACAGAAGCACCATGCCTTCCCTCCACAGCAAAGATCTGAAAAACTAAGCTAAACAGAGAAAACGTCAATCCTGAAACTCTAAGCATCAAATGAAGAGATAAAGAACTCACCCAAGCACCAAATGGAATCAGAAACTGACAGAGAAGAGAGAGTAAGAAGAGATACATGCAGAGGTCCCCTAACAGCTAATGGAGCACAGATCTGCCATCTTGGACTCCTATCAGAGATCAATGAACAGAGAGTACAGGAAAGCAGCTTTTTGGAGTTTCCAGCAGGAGACAGAACAACCAGTAACCAGTGATATATGCTTTCCCACCACCACCCCCCATCCTTTTTCACCTGTGGCCAAAGTACCAGCTACACCCCAGTGCGGTTTGGATTCTATCCGTCCACAATGGCTGGCTCCCTGAGTGCCATTTGTTGGTTGCTGGTGTTGCTTTTTTCCACTTCTTTTGATTTCTTCCATGCCTCTCACAACCTCCCCCTCCTTTCTCTGAAATACCTGGCTCCATGCACCATCTTTGCTTCTTCCCGAAAGGCTGTGATATGCTGCTCCAATGTGAAAATGCTTCCCAACATGTGCTGCCATGTCGGTGGGATCCTGGGGCTTTTGTTTGCTTCTTTGTTTTGATCTGTTTGTTTGTTTGTGTTCTTTTTCTGTTCTCAAATTGAGAGCCTGTTCTAGCTGGGCACTACTGCATGGCTTAGGACCTACCCTCTCAGTTTCCACAGAAGCGCAGAGGGAGCAATGAGGGCATTTCTTTTCTCTTGCTTTTTATTTTCTGGTTTTTTTTTACTTGTTCTTTTTTATTTCTTTTGTTTTCTTTTCTCTCTTTTTCCCTTTTTGTCTTTCTTCATTACTCATTTTCTCGTCTCTCTCTACTGACATTCTCTTCCTGTCTCCTGAATACCTGGTGCTGTGTGACACCTCTACCCCTTCTAGCCAGGCTGTACATCATGACCTGGGAGGAACTTCCCCAGATCTCGCAGCCACACCGTTGTGATCCCCGGGGGCTTTCCTTTACTTTTTCATTTTAATTTTTATTTATTCATTTTTTTCTTCTTCACCTTTTTGACTTTCTCCATTTCTTAGTCTCTCATCTCTCCATTCCAACGGTAAGCTCTCTTAGCACTCTTTTATATTTGTAAGTTTTTGGCTCCTGTTCCTCTCTCCTCTGTCTCCTCATTCCCAAACCTATCTTAGCTCCACAGATCACAATCTTCCCTCTCCATTTTGCCTACCAGCACTGTGTGCTTAACATCACACCACCAAGCAGCCCAGGCATGGCCTACTGGAACCGACCAGCCCTGGTGGCTGTAGTAAGTGCCACAAACGACCCATTCCAACAACTCCTCTTCAGCTAAACTTGCCCTGCTGTACCATATCTGAGCGATTGACCCTGCCAATTACAGAAGGAGGCAAAAGTATCGTACCCACAGATGAGCAAACAACAAAGAACACACAGCCCACCTGTTAAGACATAACCAAATAAAACACAAAAAAGCAGGATGAAACAAACAACTCTACAATCAATAAACCAGGAAAATAACTACCAAATGCCCCAAAGACAGCAGATAATATCAATACATTTACAAAAACAGGACAGGATGGTTCCAGTAGGCATATAAAATAAAACACCAGATGACTTTCCAGTAGAAGAAAACGCACTAGAACTACCTGATAGGGAATTCAAATCGCTAATATTCAGAGCTACCCAAGAGTTGAAGAAAAAAACACACAAACATGAGAAAAAAAATCGACAAATCATGGAAAATACAGGCAATAAATGGAAGAATTCAGGAAAATAATGCAGGAACAAAACGCTAAAATACTTTCACAACTAGAAATCATACAAAAACAACAATTAGAAATCAAAAAGACAAACAATAAGATTTCAGAAATAGACAGTGTCATAGAAGGGCTGAGGAAAAAGCTTGAAACGGTGGAAGACAGGATCAGCGAAATTGAAGACACATACTTAGATACAACACTGTCTGAGGAAAAATCAGAAAAAAGAATGAAGAAAAATGAAGATACCCTGAGAATTATGTGGGATACAATCAAAAGCAAAAATTTGTGAGTGATCAGAGTTCCAGGACAAGAGGAGAAAAAAAAAAAAAAAAACACAGAGAGGATCATTGAAAAACTGCTGACAAAAAACTTTCCCAATATCATGAAAGATGACAAGCTGGCCATACAAGAGGCTCAACAAACCCCATGTAGAATAGACCCCAAAAGAAAATCACCAAGGCATATCATAATCACACTTGCCAAAACAAAAGACAAGTAAAGAATCCTGAGAGCAGCTAAAAAAAACAAAAAGTCACATAAAGTGGAGAAACAATAACACTAAGCTGAGATTATTTGGAAGAAACGATGCAGGCAAGAAGGCAATAGGATGACATATATAAAACCTTGAAAGAAAAAATTGCCAGCCAAGAATAATATATCCTGAAAAACTCTCGTTCAAATATGATGGTGAAATTAGGTCATTTCCAGATAAACAGAAATTAAGGGAATATGTAAAACCCAAACCAAACTTACAAGAATTATTAAAGGGAGTCCTTTGATCTGAGAACAAAAGCATCAGCTCACAGGCTGAATCTAGGATGCATGATAGTACCAGCCAAACACCAATCTAGGAAATGAACTCTCAAGGACTATACAAAACCAAAAGAAATACAACAGGGAATTAGGGAAGTTAATCTGTAAATGACAACATCAGAACAATAGAAAAGGGAATAAACGTGTAGGTTTAGAACCTTCTAATGAAGAGGAAGGAAAGGCGATGCCAAGTAATAATAAACTGCTTCAAACTTACGAAGAGAAGGGTAAATTTCAAGGTGACCACAAAGAAAGTTAACAAACCTACTCATCAAAATAAAGAGGAAAAACATAAAGTCTCAGTAAAAATAAAACTTACAAAAACAAAAGAAATGAAAAACAGTCCACAAACAAAAGAAATTCAGCAGAGGAGAGTAAGAGGAACATAGAAATCATCAGCACCACCGAAAAAAAGCACTACAAAATGACAGCAAGAAACCCACACTATCAATAATTACACTGAGTGTAAATGGCCTCAATGCATTCATAAAAAGACGGAGAGTGACACGTTGGATAAAAGAAACAGGATCCATCAGTATGCTGCCTATAAGAGACACACCTTAGAAGCAAAGATGTGAATTTATCAAAAGTCAAAGGATGGAAAGCAGTCTATCAAACAATGACCAAAAAAGATCAGGAGTGGCAATACTAATCTCAGACAAAATAGACTTTAAAACAAAATCCACCATAAAATACAAACTAGGACACTATATAATGATTAAGGGAATGATCCATCATGAAGACATAACCATAATAAACATCTATGTACCCAATGAAAGGGCTCCAAAATACATAAAACAAACTCTAACACCACTGAAAAGAGAAACTGACAGTTCCATAATAATAGTAGACTTCAACACACCGCTCTCGGTAAAGGACAGAACATCTGGAAAGAAACTCAACCAAGATACAGAAGACCTAGAGGATACAAGCAGCTAACTTGACCTCATAGACATATATAGAACACTCCAACAGCTGCAAAGTACACATTCTTTTCCAATGCACATGGAACGTTCTCCAGAATAGACCACATCTTAGGCCACAGAGCAATCCTCAACAAGATCCAAAATGCTGAGATAATACAAAGTATCTTCTCTGACAACAACGCCATAAAGGTAGAAATTAACAACAGGAAGAGCAAGGAAAAAAAATCATTACATGGAAACTGAATAACACCTAGCTTACAAACGACTTTGTAATAGAAGAAATCAGAGATGGAATCAAAAAATTCATAGAATCAAACAAGGATGAAAACACATCATACCAAAACCTTTGGGACACAGCAAAGGCAGTCCTCAGAGGACAATTTATAGCAATAGATGCACACATCAAAAACAAGAAAGGGACAAAATCAAAACATTAACTATGAAACTCAAACAAATAGAAAGAGAACAGCAAAAAAAATCCCACAGCCACCAGAAGAAAGGAAATAATAAAGATCAGAACAGAAATAAATGAAATAGAGAATAGAAAAACAATTGAAAGAATCAACAAAACCAAAAGTTGGTTCTTTGAAAGAATCAACAAAATCGAGAAACCACTGGCCAGACTGACAAAAGAAAAAGAGGAGAGGACACAAATACACCAAATAAGAAATGAAATGGGGGACATTACAACAGACCCAACAGAAAAAAAAAGGATCACAACAGAGTATTATGAAAAACTATATGCCAACAAATTTGAAAAACTATAGGAAATGGATAAGTGTCCAGAAACACACTACCTACCCAAACTATCACAAAATGATGTTGAAAATCTGAACAGTTCCATAACAACAGAAGAGATTGAAAAGGTAATTAAAAAAAACTCCCAACAAAAATAAAGCCCTGGCCCAGATGGCTTCACTGGAGAATTCTACCAAACATTCAGAGAAGAGCTTACACCAGTACTACTCAAACTATTTCAGAATATAGAAAAGGAAGAAAAACTTTCAAATTCATTCTATGAAGCCAGCATAACCCTGATACCAAAACTAGGCAAAGGTGCCACAAAATAAGAAACTTACAGACCAATATCTCTCATGAATATAGATGCAAAAATTCTCAATGAAATTTTAGCCAATAGAATTCAGCATCATATCAAAAAAATAATACATGATGACCAAGTAGGATTCATACCTGGTATGCAAGGATGGTTCAGCATTAGAAAATCAATCAACGTAATCTACCACATAAATAATAGGAAAGAAAAGAGTCACATGATCATACCAATTGATGCAGAAAAGCCATTTGACAAAATCCAACACTCATTCCTGATTAAAAACTCTCAATAAAATAGTTTTCAGGACATTAGCACCTACTATTACCTCTTTTTAGGAGCCCTGGTGGCTCAGTAGTTAAGAGCTTGGCTGCCAACCAAAAGGTCAGCAGTTCATAATCCACCAGCCACTCCTTGGAAACCCTGTGCAGTGGTTCTACTCTGTCCTATACGGTTGCTATTAGTCAGAATCAACTCGACGGCAATGTTTTTTTTTTTTTAATTACCCCTTTTTGATCATTTTTTCATGCAGGTTTTCATAGACTTCACTTCTTCATATCCCTCAGATCTCTGCTCAAATATCACTTCTTCAAAATGACTTTCCTTGTCCAGTCTGTCTAAAGTAGCCAACTGGCAGTTTCTCTACCCCTTATTCTGCTTTATTTTCTGCAGAGGACATATTCATGCTTGAAATTATATAATACTTGTATTGGTTCACTTGATTATTACCTGTCTCCCACAATGCAATATGCAGTCAAGAGGGTAGCCACTTTGCTTGGTTGACTCATCACTGTAGCACTCAATAAGTATTGTCTCAATGAATGCATGAATTGATGGATGTGATTTGAAAGGAAAGGAAGGAATAGATGCAAGAAATATTAAGATGGAAAATTTCATAATACTGAGTATCATTGTATAAAGATGCAATGTAAAGGAAGGTGCCAAAAATGCAAGAGAAAGAGACTCTTGGTAAAGCAAAATCTCAGAGGATGGAGAAGAGAAGAGGAATACGAACAAAGGAAGGGAAAAAGATTTGACTGGCTTTGGGAAAGAGGAAGGATATCTCTTTGAAACGGGAGGAAAGGAGAAACAAGGAAATTAAAAATATTTCTTTTCCTATTGGAAGGAAAGATGTGGGGGGATTGCATAAAATAAGAATTTTTTAAATCAGTGTTATCAGGTAGATACATGGCATTAAATTTATCTATGTCAAAAAGATTGCCAGTTAGATGTGCAATGTACAAATAATAATAGCCTTCCTATGATGTAATTGAAGTACAGTGAAAGTTTTAATGACATTTACAAAACCTTTCAGAAACCCAGAGAACCATGTTTGAGCTTTTGATTATCTTAGTATTTTAATATTATAATTACAGCATGTTAGTGCTCTATTTAAAATATAATTATCAAACTCTAGAGGAAACTGATTTTTATGCATCCATAATTTCATACAATATAATTTTAGAGCTTTAGCTATTTTTATGCTATCATTTCAGAAACATAGCTGAAAGTCTAAGGACTTGTATTTTTGGTTTTCCAATAAGCTTTTTAAGATAATCTTTGCTTTTAAAGTGGCCTTGTCACTGAGTACACGTTTATCTAAAACAAATCAAATTGCTTCTAGTGGAGTAAAATGTTGTACACGGTTCTCATAAACATGTCTTAACAAAACAATCGTATCCTCCCCAAACCATGTTTTATCCAACTGTTTTATAGAAGCCATTTTATCCTATAAGAATTAGAGGAGATTTTTAGTTATATTGACTGATGCATACTTTATTGACTTTGTCTGCTTAAACTTCATCATAGAAAGGCCTTCTCTGACAACCCTATTTACAATAGCCCATCAACATAAGGGAAGCCGTTGAGAGCTCCTCACCCACCAGTGTGTCTGGAGCCCAGAATCACAACTGTTTGTTAGACGAGGTATATACACTTAAGACAATGTTGTTGCCATTGATTAAGACAATGGATCCCCAAACTAGCTGACACCAAAACCACCTAGAGAGATTTTTAAATATTAAGATTTCCAAGCCTAACCTCCACAGATACTAATTTGGTAGGTCTACAGTGAGATTTCATGGCAATTGCATGTGTTACTGAGCAGAACTACTCCATGGAGTTTTCTGGCTGCAATCTTTATGGAAACAAATCACCAAGCCTTTCTTCTGTAGTGTCACTGGGGGCGTTTGAACCACCAACCTTTACGTTCGTTCGTAGTCAGGTGCAAACTGTTTGTGCCACATGGGGTTGTATGAGGGTCACAATCAACTGGACAGCAATAGTTTTTTTTTTTTAATTTTTTTTTAGAGTGGGACCAGGGAATTTTTTTTTATTTAATTTCATTGGTGTTTCACATGATCAGTTGGAATGGCAACACACTCAACCAAAAGCAGTATCTAATTTATTTTTTTTATAAAGAATTTTATAGCCTGTGTCACCTCCCTCCCTCCTTCCGTCTCTCCCTTCTTCCGTTCTTCTTCCTTCCTTCATTTATTCATCTGACACACATTAGCCAGCACAATAACTAGCTGGCATTGTGGATACCAAAATCAAGTAACAAATCACTCCGGCCCTTAAAATTCACACACTTAGCAATGGAAAGGTTTTACCCTTTGAGACTGCATATGCTTTTTGGAAACAGTCAAATCTCAGCCAACAGTAAGAGTGATCAAGCTGGTTAATACATGTGTGTGTTTTCAAAAATAAACTGTGAATGAAGTGATAAAGCTAGTCTTCTCATGAGCTTTATAATAGAGCCAAGAGATAATCCAAATGAGATACTGTAAATACATTTGGAGGAAGAGCATAAATTTTGGAATAACTGTAAAAATTCCCAAATGCCTAGGGCTAGTCTCCTATCTAAGCACAGTTTCCCTATACAAACACTTTGTATTTACCAGAAACTTGGAACATATATATGGTGGTTAGGTTGGTTGGCCAACTAAGTCTAACTAATTCATTAACTTCCTGAAATACAGTATTAGTTAGACCCCAGAACCTAAAGACTATGCCTAACTCCATTTCCTGAGTCAGTCCATTCAAGGCATCAAAACTAGATCTCAGGAAACTTTCCCAGGTACCCTGGCCGAGAAAAGGATTCGTCTCTCCTCCCTGTAGCTTCCTTGCTGAGCAGCTTCTCCTCACATTTGGCTACCTCACTGGATTGGAGCAGAGCTTACAACAAAGTGGTGACTCGGGCTGGTAAATTGCAGCGGAGGGGAAGGATCCTCACTTTTCTTCCGTCTGCCACGAGTCATTGTTCTTTTGTAGGAATCCTCCTTTTACACCAAGACAAGCAAGGTGAGAAGGGTGAATGGGGCTAAAAAGGATCAGGACTGTAGTTGTTCACTTCTGGTTGAAGTGAAGAAACTGTGATGGGATCAAAGGTGGATAATCTGCACTGAGAGCAGGGGAAGTGGGACATTTACAAGTAAGTACTAGGGAAGTAAAAAACTGCCCGTATTTGGCAGAACAAAATTCATTTGGGTGTATAAGTTAAGGTATGCATATTAAAAACCAGCTTCCTTATTAAAACAACTAACTCATGGTAGCTTTGAGAGTTGCAAATAATTTTCCATTAAAAATAAAGTATATAAAGAAAAGCTATTTTTGGCTCATAAGAAAGGAGAAACTGTACCCTTAAAGGAGTTTTATCTTATTTTGTCTTTGGGATGCTGTGTAACAATGTGTTAGTTCGGAGTCAGATCTGCCCACAATCTACTGAAATGGAACAACAGAAAATTCCAGGAGCGCTGAGTTTTCAACGGATGTCAACTACAGAGCCACATAGGTATGGAGGGCAAAGTGGAATGCAGGCTCTAACCTTTATCTCTTCTCCTTGCTCCCATAAACCAAAACCAAAACCACCGCTGTCGAGTTGATTCTGACTCATAGTGACCCTGGAGGACAGAGTAGAACTGCCCCATTGGGTTTCCAAGGCTGTAACCTTTACGGAAGCAGACTGCCACATCTTTCTCCCCTGGAGCGGCTGGTGGGTTCGAACTGCCAACCTTTCAGATAGCAGCCAGCATCTAACCCCTGTGCCACCAGGGCTCCGCAGGGTGTACTCTTTATCTTAGTACTTACATTGAAATGATAATGAATAAATTGGGTCTATTGGGCTATCCACAACACAGATTTTTGAGGGCCGAGTCAGTGGTATTTGGGCAAACCTGCTCTGGAGTGTGGGAGTCCTGGCTTGTAGCATTTATCAGTATTATTGGTGTTAAATACTCCCACTGTGGCTGACTGCAGCCTACCAACGTTTTAACAATTTCCTCACAAAATTCCTGAATCTTTAACTATTAGCTCCAGCATGCCACCGTCTGCGAGTGAACGTCTGCACCCTCGGCACCTCCCGCGTGGCCAACTCAGATTGCTGTGAAGCAAACATGGGCTGAGTTATAGTGGGGGGGGGGGGGGGTGCTTTAAGACAAAGCTCAGGAGAATGCTGGCTTTTCCAATTCCTTAATTGTTTTACTGCAGGGCATACCACTTTTGATGGAAGCAATTTTATTTTCTTAAACCGACACCATTCCCTTTTACAGCCTATGAGGAAGATAAGGTAGAGGTTTACGGACTTGGCGTCCCAGGCACTACATCATAAAGTACATGGCAATTTCCAAATGTGGTAGATTTCAAAGACTACTTTGATAACTAATGCAGGTTTATCAACATCCTTAAAGGGATAGTAATTAATCATATAAATAGACAATCTCAAGGTTCCTTTTAACTAACATTTTTATAACAACACAAATAGATGAGAAAAGTATCTTTTTGTTACTGAAGAGAACAGAAGGAAGCACATTTTGAGTGATTTAAAATATAAGGAATTGTTTAACTTTATATTTGTTGCCACTTATTTTACAAATTATAACCAAGGCACCTAAAAACTAAATTGAACAATTTAGATAATAGCAGCAGAATGAAGGGTAGAACCTTTGTTTGACTATTTTCAAACACTTTTTTTCCCCACTCTATGGTGAGGATTCTACTCTGTCCTCTAGAGTTGCTATGAGGTAGACTGGGCTTGACGGTAACGGGTTTGGTTTTTTTTTTTTTTTGCTATGGTGAGAAGGAAAAAGCATAGCTCTGTGCCTTAGGAGTTGGAGAGGGACCTAATTATAGCCTTTGTCTCTTGCTTTCTAAAGGGGGTGCTGTCCTTGCTGCTCAGCTCCCACTGGTCTTTCTGGGACGCTGAACTGGTCAAGGTACAGAAGGCTGAGCTCATCTATATGAAGATTAATCCATGACAACTAGCAGCATTCCTAAGTCTGGAAGCTGGAAAGAGTTGATCGCAGGGGCCAGATGCTATCTGGGGAAACTTAGATGGTAGATCCAGCAGTTCAGGGTAATGCTTCAGGGTAAAAGTTAAAGACGATTTTATGCGGGGGTAGGTTTGCTGGATATTGGCTAATGTAATCCTTACCCCACCTACCCTCTCTGCTGCTTATTTAAGAGGGTTAATACCTTCCCTAATTATTTTTCAAGGCTTTCAAAATGAGCTTTTACATTAGATAATGTCGACATAACTCAGAATTAACTAAAAGCGGTTCATTTTAGTCTGCTTGTTAATAATTGAAAAAAAGGGAGAAGGAGAATTTAAAATGATCACATCGTGGAAGAAGTAGAGAGAACTTTCTGGAGAAGTAAGATGTGAAGGTGTTTTGATTCCAGCTGTTTCTATCGTTTAATACTTTTTAAGCATAGTTGCAGATTCTAGATTCTTCAGTCATCTCATTATAAATAAAAAACAAGACTTTTATGACACTTCAGAAGCATAGTACTTTGGTAACTGTGCTAGGGCATATATTTGGTACACAATGAAAAAGTAATATACACACAGCTTTCCTTTCTTACCTGAACAGCAGTATTATTTTCCAGTTTAGTAAAAAAATAAAGATGATCATCATTTCTTATTCTGCCAATGGTGTATTTCATTGAACCTTTTTTGGTTTGTCAGTTTTCTAGTATATTAGATTATTTATTGACTTGAAATTCTGGCAGTCATATCAAACAAGGCATTCATCCAAGTTTCCTCAGATATTAAAATTTACAGCCTTGAACATGTTAGATGCTAAGTCTTATAGACATTGGTCTCTGTGAAGCCAGTTCTTCTCTTTGATTTATATGGGCATGTACAATGATTTTTCAGGAAATTTATTAAACAATATTTTAAGTGTTTCCAAAATGCCATATTTCAGTTTACCGACATTTAAAACTGTAAATAGAGCTCCAGGGCCAAAGAGCTCATCATATATCAAAAGCGAATATAAATGAGCATATTGGCACGTGCGTTTGCTTTGCCTCCACAGCACCCATTCATCTTCAAAAGCTTCCTGAGGGCTAAATCCTCAGTCCGTACACATTGAGACCAACAGACTATTTCCTCTGAGATTTCTTTCCACCTTGCCATTACTGTCAACAGTTTGGACGTGTTATCTAACTTTCCACGTGCAAAAGTCACTAAACACAAGGTGACGGCCCAGGAAGACACTGCATTCTTCTGGCTTCCCTAGATCTGTGGGGAGAGGTGTGTAGGAGGGGGAACATGCTGTTTGTTGAGGGCATCATCATCATCATGTCAGTGAAGGGATCTGGTCATCGTTTCCTTGCCCTCACCCTCAAATAAAATTCTACACACTAGTCTTTATGCAGAGAGTTACTTCACTGAAAGCTTTTTAGTGACAGCACCGTGTGAGAAATATGCTAATGGGTTGATAACAAAAATGTTAGTATATCAGAAAGAAATCATGAGACATTTGGAAACCTAATAATGAAACTGAAAATGCAAAACTTTGAGCAGCTAAGCAAACCAAATTTTGGGGTTACTTTCAGATTTTCTTTTAGAATATGGGAATGACTATTCCCTTGGGAAATCTGGATCCTGTGTTGAGAGGAGACAAAACACAAACTTCAGGTGTGGAGATACGTGAATTTCTCATAAATGTAGTAGGTTTTTTCTGTTTCTTATTTTTTATTGTGCATTAGGTGAAAGTTTACAGAGCAAATTAGTTTTCCATTCAATAGTTTGTACATGAAGTGTTCTGTAACATTGGTTTCATTCCCCACAATGTGTCAGCACTCTCCTCATTTCTGTTCTAGATTTCCCATTTCCTTTCGTCCTGATTTTCTATCCCTTCCTGCCTACTTATCTTTGCTTTTGGGCAAACGTCACCCATGGTCTCAGGGGTTCTTCCAGTCTCTTTCAAACCAGTAAATCTGGTTTTTCTTGTGAATTTGATTTTTTGTTCTACAATTATTTTCCCCACTCTATCCGGGACGCTCTGTTGTGATCTCAGTCTGAGCAGTCGGTAGCGGTAGCCAGGCACCATCTAGTTCTTCTGGTCTTGGAGTGGTGTAGGCTATGGTTCATGTGGTCCATTAGTCCTTTGGACTAATTGCTCCCTTGACTCTGGTTTTCTTCACTCTCCTATGCTCCAGATGGAAGGAGACCAACAGATGTATTTTAGATGGCCACTCACAACCTTTTAAGACCCGAGATGCTACTGATCAAAGTAAGATGCAGAACTTTATCTTTATGAACTGTATTGTGCCAGTTGATGTAAATGACCCCCAAGTCCATGGTCCTTTTCCTTCAAGCCTAGGAACTTCATCCCATGAAGTGTTTGGTTATGTCTAAGAAGTTGCCCTGACTGTGGCCCTTGTGTGCTCTATTGTCTATATTAATATATAAGCAGCACCTACAGTTATGTATGTAGAAATTTCCACCACCAAACCTATATCTGCATGTGAGTGTGTTCCCTTACACTCTCCCACATCTCTTGGTATAGCCATCTATATATCCAATCATAAATTAGTGTTTGTTGATACTGTTGTCGCAGGATTGTCTATGCTATAGTAATTACTGTTGTTGCCCTTTGTTCTTGTGTTCCTCTTATTGTCCTCCTTTGCCTTGGTCATGTTTTGCTGACTCCCCCATATTGTGTATTGCCTTTCCCTTCACAAAGATTAACATGGTCTTCTATCTATGTGGTAATTTTCCCTCTCTCCCCCTCCCATCCCTGATAACCATTAAATAATTTTTTTTAACCTATGTGTAAACCTATTCTTGTTTCTTTACAATAATGGTCTCGTACAATATTTATCCTTTTGTGACTGACTTATTTCACTCATCATAATGTCCTCCAAATTCATCCATGTTGTGAGATGTTTTGCAGATTTGTCGTTATTCTTTATTGCTGCATAGTATTCCATTGTGTGTCTGTACTACAGTTCGTTAGTCCATTCATCTGTTCATGGGCACTTAGGTTGCTTCCCTCTTTTTGCTATCATGAATAAAGCTGCAATGATCATGGCGGTGCATATGTCTATTTGTGTCATGGCTCTTATTTCTTCAGGATATATACCTAGGAGTGGGATTGCTGGGTTGTATGGTATTTCTATTTCTAGCTTTTTGAGGAAACGCCATACTGTTTTACATAGTAGTTGTACCATTTTACATTCCCACCAGCAGTGTATAAGAGTTCCAATCTTCCACAACCTCTCCAGAATTTGTTATTTTCTGTGTTTTTGATAATGTGAATGTGAGATGGTATCTCATTGTAGTTTTAATTTTCTTCTCTGTAATGACTAATGATTGTGAGCATTTAATCATGCATTTGGTAGTCGCCTGAATGGCTTATTTGGTGAAATATCTGTTCATATCCTTTGCCCATTTTTTAATTGGATTGTTTGTCTTTTTGTTGTTGAAGTGTTGAATTTTTTTATAAATTTTAGAGATTAGACCCTCGTCAGATATGTCATAGCCAATTTTTTTTTTCCCAGTCTGTAGGTTCTCTTTTTACTCTTTTGGAGAAGTCGTTTGAGAGCATAAGTGTTTAATTTTTAGGAGGTCCATTTACCTAATTCCTTTTCCACTGTTTGTGTATTTTTAGTTATGCTGGTGTTCTATTTATGCCATATATTAGGACCCCTAGCATTGTCCCTATTTTTTCTTCCAAATCTTTATAGTTTTAAATTTTATATTTAGATATTTGATCTATAATATTTAGTTTTTGTGTATGGTGTGAGGCATGGGTCCTGTTTCATTTTTTTACAAATGGACATCCAGTTTTGCCAGCACCATTTGTTAAAGAGATTGTCTTTTCCCTTTGTCAAAGACTTTGCCTGTTTGTCAAAGATCAACTGTCCATAGGTGGATGGATTAAAGTCTGGGTTCTCAATATTTTTCCGTTGCTCTATGTGCCTGTTGTTGTACCAATACTAGGCTGTCTTTACTATTGTGGCTGTGTGGTAGATTCTAAGATCAGGTCATGTGAGGCCTACTTTGTTCTTCTTCAATAATTCTTTACTTACCCGGGGCCTCTTTCCTTTTCATATAAAGTTGGTGGTTGGTTTTTCCATCTTGTAAAAGAGTGCTATTGGAATCTGGATCGAGATTGCATAATATCTTTAGATCACTTCGGGTAGTACTGACATTTTCACAATATTGAGTCTTCCTATCCATGAGCATGGTATGTTTTTCCATTTATGTAAGTCTCATTTAGTTTCTTGCAGCAGTATTTTGTAGTTTTCTTTGTATAGATCTTTTACATCCCTGGTTATATGTATTCTTAGTAATTTTATCTTTGTAGGGGCTATTGTAACTGGTATTGTTTTTCTGATTTCCTTTTCAAAGTTCTCTTTGTTGGTGTGGAGGAATCCAGCTGTTTTTTTATATGTTGATCTTGCATACTCCTACTTTTCTGAATCCTTCTGTTACTTCCAGTAGCTTTTTTGTGGAATCTTTGGGATTTTCTATGTATAGGATTATATCATCTGTGAATAGGGATAGTTTTGCTTCTTCCTTACCAATTTCGATGAACTTTGTTTCTTTTCTTTGCCTTATTTCTGTAGCTAGGACTTCCAGCACAATGTTGAATAAGAGTGGTGATAAAGGGCATCCTTGTCTGGTTTCCTTTCTCAAGGAGAATGATTTCAGTCTCTCTCCATTGAGAATAATGTTGGCTGTTGGTTTTATATAAATACCCTTTATTATTTTGAGGAATTTCCCTTCTATTCCTATTTTGCTAAGAGTTTTTATCAGGAGTGGGTGTTGGACTTTATCAATGACTTTTACATGTAGATTGAGATGATCATGTGATTCTTTCTTTTGCTTTATTTAGTGGTGGATTATGTTGATTGATTTTCTAATGTTGAACCATCCTTGCATATCTGGTGTGAGTTCCACTTGTTCACAATGTATTAGTTTTTTGATATACTGTTGAAAATTCTATTTGCTAGGATTTTGTTGTGAATTTTTACTTCTGTATTCATGAGTGATATTGAGCTGTAATTTTCCTTTTTTGTGATGTCTTTGCCTGGCTTTGTTATTTGTTATCAGGGTTATGTTGGCTTCACAGAATGAATTCAGGAATATTCCTTCCTTTTATATACTTTCAGATAGTTTGAGTAGTATTGGTATATGAGCTCTTCTCTGAATGATTGGTAGAATTCTCCAGTGAACCATCCAGGCCAGGGCTTTTTTTTTTTTAATTCCTCTTCAATCTCTTCTTTTGTTACAGGTCTATTCAGTTTTTCTACCTCTGTTTGTGTTAGTTTAGGTAGGTAATGTGTTCCTAGAAATTTGTCCATTTCCTCTAGGTTTTCAAATTTGTTGCAGTACAGTTTTTCATAGTATTCTGTTATCATTCTGTTATGATCCTTTTTATTTCAGTTGGTTCTCTTGTAATGTCACCCATCTTTTTTCTTATTCACATTATTTGCTTCCTCTCCTGCTTTTCTTTTGTCAATTTGACTGATAGTTGATTTTGTTGATCCTTTCAAAGAACCAACTTCTGGTCTTGTTGATTCTTTCTATTGTTTTTCTGTTCTCTATTTCATTTATTTCTGCTCTAATCTTTATTACTTCCTTTCTTGTGGTGACTCTGGGCTTCTTTAGCTGCTCTCTTTCTATTTGTTTGAGTTGTAGAATTAACGCTTTGTATTTGACCCTTCTTTCCTGATGTGTTTTTTTTTTTTTTTTCTTTAAATACAAATTGACTTCTAATCACTGTTTTTGTTGTGTCCCAAAGGTTTTGGTAAGGTATGTTTTCATTCTCATTTGATTCTATGAATTTTTTTATTCCAGTCATTATTTCTTCTATTACCCAGTAGTTTTTAAGCAAGGTATTGTTTTGTCTCCATGTATTTGATCTTTTTTTTTTCCTTGCTATTCCTGTTATTGATTTGTACTTTTGTGGCATTGTGATCAGAGAGAATGCTTTGTATTATTTCATTGTTTGGATTTTGTTGAGGCTAGCTTCGTGGCCTCAAATGTGGTCTATTCTGGAGAATATTCCATGTGAGTTGGAAAAGAATGTATAGTTTGCTTCTATTTTATGGAGTGTTCTGTATGTCTATAAGGTTGAGTTGGTTGATTGTGGCATTGAGATCTTCTGTTTCTCTACTGAGTTTCTTTCTAGATGTTCTGTCCTTCTCCTAAAGTGGCATGTTGAAGTATTCTGCTATTATTGTGGAACTGTCTATTTCTCTTTTCAATGCTGTTAGAGTTTGTTTTATGTATTTTGGAGCCCTGTCATTTGGTGCATATATATTTATTATGTTTATTTCCTCCTGATGTATTGACCCTTTAATCATTAGTGTCATTCTTTATCCTTTATGATGGATTTTGCTTTAAAAGTCTATTTTATCAGAGATTAATATCACCACCCCTGCTCTTTTTTGTGGACTGTTTTCTTGATATATTTTTTTTTCCATCCTTTGAATTTTAGTTTGTTTATGTCTTTGTGTCTAAAGTGTGTCTCTTGTAGACAGATTGATGGGTCATTTTTTTTTTTTTAATCCATTCTGCCACTCTCTGTCTCTTTAATTGTGCTTGTAAGCCATTCACATTCAGTGTGATTGTTGACAAGTATGAGTTTACTGCTGTTTTTTCATTGTACTTTCTTTCTGTGCATACTGTGTTGATGGTTTCTTTTTTCTGCTCTATTTTATGTGCTGAGTTATTTTTGTTTGTGGATTTTCTTTTCATTTCTTTTGTTGTTGCTGATTTTGTATTTACTGAGTCTTTATGTTTTTCTGCTTTTTTATTTTGGTGAGTACATTTGTTGACTTTATTCTTGGTTACCTTGAAATTTAACTTTATCTCCCAAACTTTAAGCTGGTCTTTTATTCCTTGATATCACCTTGACTTTCTCACCATATGAAAGTTCTATAACTACACTATTTATTCCTTCTTTTTTGTTTTGACATTGTCATCATTTACAGATATAAGTCTCTGGTTCCCTGTTTTCAGTCTTTTAGTTTTATTTTTGAGAATTCTTTATCTGGATTGGTATATGTCTGATGCTGTCCTGTGACCTATTCTCAGGTTGTCTGATGTTGTTGGTTTTCTGTATGAAGGACTCCCTTTAATATTTCTTGTAAGTTTGGTGTGATTTTTACAAATCCCTTTAATTTCTATTTATCTGGAAATGTCCTAATTTTTTTTCCTTTTTTTTTTTATTGTGCTTTAGATGAAGGTTTACAGAACAGATAGTTTCTCATTAAACAGTTAGTATACATATTGTTTTATGACAATGGTTAACAACCCCACAACATGTCAACACTGTCCTTACTCAACCTTGGGTTCCCTATTACCAGCTTTCCTGTCCCCTCCTGCCTTCTAGTCCTTGTCCCTGGACTGCAGTGCCCCATTAGTCTTGTTTTGTTTTATGGGGCTGTCTAATCTTCGGCTGAATGGTGAACCTCAGGAGTGACTTCATTACTGAGCTAAAAGCGTGTCCAGTGGCCATACTCCCGTGGTTTCTCCAGTCTCTGTCAGGCCTGTAAGTCTGGTTCTTTTTTTGTGAGTTAGAATTTGGTTCTACATTTTTCTTCAGCTCTGTCCGGGACCCTCTGTTGTGATCCCTGTCAGAGGAGCCAGTGGTGGCAGCTGGGCACCATCCAGTTGTACAGGACTCAGTCTGGTGGAGGCCATGGTAATTGTGGTCCATTAGTCCTTTGGACTAATCTTTCCCTTGTATTTTGTTTTCTTCATTCTCCCTTGCTGCCGAAGAGGTTAGACCAGTGTTGTTGTTGTGGCTATTGTGCCAGTTCATCTCATGGAGGGTTTCTCCACACATTTACCATCCCTCTACCTTACCAAACATGATGTCCTTCTCTTGTGACTAATCCCTCCCAATGACTCATCCAAAGTAGTAAACTAATTGAAGTCTTGAACAGTATCCTGTGATTCATGAGGTTTTCATTGGATGATTTTCAAAAGTAGATCACCAGGCCTTTCTTCCTAGTCTGTCTTAGTCTGGAAGCTCCACTGTAGCCTGTCCACCATTGGTGATCCTGCTAGTATTTGAAATACTGGTGGCATAGCTCCCAGCATCATGGCATCACATGAACCATCAGAGTACGACAAATTGACCAAAAACAAAAACAAAAAAAGCTCATTGCCATTGAGTCGATTCCGACTCATATTTACTTCAACTTAAATATTATGTCATTGAAGATCTTTCTCCAATGATCTCACAGGATTTTATTTCTTTATTGGTAGGTAACACAGATTTCTTTTTTCTCTATTAATTTAAATAACTCTGTGTTATCTTATATATAGTCATCTTCTTAAGGACAAAGGCAACATTTTTTTTTGTCTTCTGTATAGTTCCAGGAGCTATACAGGAGATGTTATTCCTCCATCTTATTGGGAAAGTTGAACATGAAGTAATGAGACACATGAGTCCTGGCTGAATCTAGCAAGCATTTATTTCACTGACTCTATTCACATACTTTGGAGATGTTATCAGGAGGGATCAGTCACTGGAGTAGGACATAATGCTTGGTAAAGTCGGGGATCAGTGAAAAAGAGGAAGACCCTCAACGAGATGGATTGACACAATGGCTGCAACAGTGGGCTCAAGTGTAACAATGATTGTGAGAATGGCCCAGGACTAGGCAGAGTTTTGTTCTGTTATACATAGGATTGCTATGAGTTGGAACTGACTCGACTATACCTAACAACAACAACATTCACATAATGATGGTGTCCCTGGGTGGCACAAACAGTTAAGCTCTCAGTTACTAACCAAAGGATTGTCAGTTTGAATCCACCTGAAGGCATCTCAGAAAAAAGTCCTGGTGATCTACTTCCATAAAGATTACAGCCTAGAAAACCCTATGGAGTTCAGCTCTACTCTGTAACACATGGAGCTGCCATGAGTTGGAATCAACTCGATAGCTACAGGTGGTGGTGGATATATATTACATTACATAATGTTATATAAAATGTACCACTATAATAGTTTTGTTTATAGAAACCATAGTTTCAGTGCGAAAATGCATGCTCTATTTACAGGCAAGGAAAATTAAGTTTCAGCGTTCACCTTCCCATGAAATGCCCTCTTGCACTTATCTAACTGTAGTCATACGTTTGATTTTTCATTTGTAGACCTAATGATTACACATGGGGTCACCATGAGTTTGAATTGACTCAACAGCAACTAACAACAACAACGATTAGTGTTAGAATTTTATAAAAACTAACGAACTGTTATTGATGATTTGAAATATATTGCCGTTTGTTCTTTAACACATGAATTCTATTTTCTCATATAATTAAAAAGAAGAAATATTATCTACAAGAAATTCCACAAATTAATCATGTTCATATCATAACCTATGTTCTTGTTGCTCTCTACAAATTAGCGTCTATCACGAGAGACAGACAGCTTCACGTTATATACAACTCTATTAAACGAAGGAGAAATGATAAATTTGCAAGCAAGTTGCAAGAATAAAAGCCCTAACACGAAACTTTCAAATACTGCTCTCTCCGTCTCCCCTCATCTTGTCGTTGTTGTTGGTTGCCATCTAGTGAATCCCAACTCATGGCAACCCTGTGACTGCAGAGTAGAACCACTCCATAAGGTTTTGAAACACCAACCTTTCAGCTAGTAGTTGCACGCTTAACCTTTTGCGTCCCCTAAGGACTCATCTAGTGGAGTTAATAGGGATAGTGCAATAATATTACCATGTAGCTGCATAATAACTGGAAGGTCATCAGTTCAAATCCACCAGCTGCTCCTTGGAAACCCTAAGGGGGCAGTTCTACTCTGTCCTATTGGCTCACTATGAGTTGGAATTGACTCGATGGCAACAGGTTTAAACATGGTTATTGTCGTAGATTGAATTGTGTCCCCCAAAAATATCTGTCAACTTGGCTATGCCATGAGTCCCAGTATTGTGTGATTGTCCACCATTTTGTCATCTGATGTGATTTTCCTATGTGTTGTAAATTCTATCTCTATGATGTTGATGACATAGATTATCGGCAGTTATGTCGATGAGATCTATAAGATTAGATTGTGTCATAAGCCAATCTCTTTTGAGATACAAAAGAGAGAAGCAAGCAGAGAGACATGGGGACCTCATACTACCAAGAAAGCAGCCCTGGGAGCAGAGGGTGTCCTTTGGACCCGAAGTTCCTGTACAGAGAAGCTTCTAGACTGGGGAAGATTGATGACAAGGACTTTCCTACAAAGCCGACAAAGAAAGAAAGTCTTCCCCTGGAGTTGGCACCCTGAATCAGGACTTCTAGCCTACTAAAATGCCAGAGAATAAATTTCTCTTTGATAAAGCTATCCACTTGTGGTATTTCTGTTATGGCAGCACCAGATAACTAAGACAGTTATGTACCGATATGTGTGTAGCATTGTACTAGGCCCTGACATACCATGATGAGAAAGATTGATACAGTTTGTAGGTAGCTGTCATAGATGAATGCTAAATATACCACTTATCCCCATTCTTCCTTTCTCTACTGTGTCTCCAATGGCGTCAATTCCAACAGCTCTACGAACGCTTGACATTTAGCAGATTGTGAAGAAGTAGCAGGATTTCCACACTTACTTAAGCAAACATCTGATAAACACATATTTCCTTTGACTGTATGTGGATAATGGATATGATGTGTTTTAGTATTTTGCATGTCATAGAGATTCGCTATATTTTTTTTTACCAGAGATCCAAGATCCCAGACAATCTTTCTAGTTTGCAAAATGCTGAGAAAGTGTTTCACTAAAAGCGTTCTGAAAGGGACAAAAATAGCACTGACCTTAAACTTCACAAAATGACTATTTAGAACTTGCCGCAAAGGCGCATCCGGCTTGGACAGTGTAGAAAAGCCTAACTATCTTATCCATGGCAGAAGAAACTATTATTTTAAGAGCAATTATGAATTAAGCTGTAGCTATCTTCAAGTTAAAAACTATTCCATTTACTCCTATTTTTCTGAGAGTTATTTTCATGAATGAATGTTAAATTTTGTCAGATGCTTTTTCTCCACCGACGTATAAAGCATATAGTACATCACAAGATAATTAACAGGTTTAATAGAGTAAAAACTTTGATATTGAATGTTTTATTCAGAGATATACAATCAATTTTATAGGCAAGATAGAGTATAACTTATTTTTTGTTTGTTTGCCTCCCTACTCTTATCTTCAGCAATAAAAGAAATTAATTCATGTTTTTAACAATAGGGTTACTTCAGTGTCAGAAAGACATTGTGCTCTATTTTACTGTAGTTATCTAGCTCTGGTATAAATTTATTCTGGTATAAATCACAAAATGCAATGTTTACAGAAGCAGTGTTTTACCTGAAAGACACTATATTTTCACAATTTTTTTCCCATTTACATGTAACAATCTGATTTAAACTAGATTTAATTTAAAAAAGAGATAGAGAGAGAAAAATGGGAGGGGTACTTTTGGGCTCCATTAACTGTGAAGAACAGGAATGGAATAGGTTTAAGGAACATCAGTACGTAGGGATTTGAAATTGTTCTAACTTCTACCCAACCACTGCCCATTTCAGTCCCTGTTACATTGGGTGTTGATCATATTTTCTTCTACTATAGATAGAATTATACCCTGGGGTTGGAGTATGGCTGTAGGCAGTTCCTAGCTAGCAACAGTGTATATTCAGCTCTGCCTGGGGGTGTCCAGAGGTGGGTTGCAGGGTACTTTCCATTCCAGTGTTCATATGGAAAATGTAAAGAAAGACCCTTATTGGCCTGGATTATATCCCACAGTATCCAAGGGTTGATAATTGTGGCCAAAGGAATAGAATATCCTTGAGTCACATGGGCTATCCTAAATTAGTGGTGACGGTGGAATGCTGTGATTAGCATCTAGAACCACCTGGAATGGATTGTAGGGGTGGACAGTATGCTGGCGAAAAATGAAAAACAGATAAATTACTTATCTGCTACAGTTACAATTTTTAAATATTAGAATAAATATATTTTCTGATAAAGTTATTGAATAAATCCAGAGTCTCAGCATTTCAAGTAAATACATTGTTCGTGAAATTAAAAATTTTCTACACAATCACGGGAGAGAGACTCTCCAGTATTTTAAAATTCTATCAGTGCTACCGTTCTGTTGACATCATTAAGAGCTACCACATGTGCAGGGTTCTTTTTGGCCTCTTGCCACAGATATAAATCTGCTGTCTGGCACATAATTTGGAGTATAAAAGACAGAGAAGTAAAGATTTCACCCTTGACATGTCTGCCCCTAGTTCTAGCCTTGTTATTTTTCTGATCTGACTGAAATTGGGCCTTGCCTTAACTCTTGATATTCTCTTGAATTTTTTTTTTTTTTTCTGCCTTAGCTATTTTCCTGTATTCTACCTCTTGCAAATATTCTTCTCTGGTACGTATCCAATATCTGGAGCCACTTCTGTTCCATTGGAATTCATATCTATACATGGTAAAATTGTTATCCATTATATCTTTCCTCTGACTCAGATTCAGAAACTGTTTCCTCCTAATGAGAAAAGCTCTGCTGTCATCTAGTTCTCTCATCACAGTACTTAGAACATTGAAAACAACTCTCCTGGCCCTTTAAATGGAGTCAGCCACCCAAAGTGAACAAACGACACTACCTCTATAATGCAAGCAGAATCTTTAACAGGAAAAATGGAGAGTGAGCCGGCATGTCTAACCTCCACCTCAACTTTTGTTTTGTTTGTTTTGTCTTCAGAGGCCATGTCCAGTGCCCTTTTCATTTTGGAGTCTTGGCATTTGGGACATAGGCTACTAACCTGGAAAAACTCCAGCTAGACAAAGGAATTCCTGGTGTCTTGGCAGCAAAGATGGAGGTTTGAGTCACTTGTATTCCTGAATATTAATTGTCCACATATAAGATAAACGTCAAACTTACATGCATCTAATGCCAACATCATGGTAACAACCTGAGCTCCATCTACCTAACCATACTCTAATTATTAAGAGTGGCTCTAAAAACACTCATAAGGAAATGTAGCTTATCTGTGGATAAAATATACAAAATGTTAGAGTGCTTTAAGAGGATTTGAAGAGTAAAAGCAAAGAGGCAGAGGGCCTATTCAGGTCTGGAATATCCAACTGATCTGAAGAGTTGAGTTGCAAAATGTGACTAATATATAGCACAGAACGAATCATTTTATAATTTACTTCTAACTACCAAAAGCTCAATTGCCATTTAGTGGATCCTGACTCATGGCAGCCCCATGTGTGTCAGAGTAGCACTGTGCCCATGTGGTGGATTAATTACTTTCATGTGTGGCCTTTCTGGCCATGGTCTTGTAACTCCCACCCAGGTGATTGGGTGGGACTGTGTGATAGGGTAGTTGTGGCCCACCAAGGCAATTGGTCAGTTTTGCCTTGAAAGAGAGCCAATTCCAGAGCAGAGAGGAAGAGCCCACCACCACCACCAAAGAAGGAGAGACCCCAGCAGGAGACTGTGGTGGGCTCCCCTGCCCACAGAGATGAAAAGCTGAGTGCCTTTGGGCAGAGACTGAGGGCCAGGGAGAGGCACGCCTGCAAACACAGTTGGGAAGAGGCTGTCCTGATGGATAGAACTGTATCCTTGAGTGTTCCTTAGCCTGAATTGCACCCTGTTACTTCTCTAATAAACCCAATAATTGTGAGTATGGTCTGTGAGTTCTAAATATGGCCATTGCAATGAATTACTGAACCCAGCAGAGAAGTAGAAAGTGCTGTGAGAGGGACAGTTGGTGTCAGAGTTGGTAAAGACGGCAGAGAGAGGAGGCGTGTCTGACTTCCACCTTGTAGGAATCAGCCTTGGGCTGTTGATCTTGGTTCTCCCTCCCACTTGTGGGGTTGGAGGAGGTAAGGTACCACCCCCAAGCTGTTTTTACAGTTGACTTCACAAGTGGGATTCTTTGCAATGGCTCCAGACTCATGAAAGCATAGAACTTTGTAAGAGAAAGAACAAAAGGGTTTGGGAAGTGAAATTTTTGGTTCTTGGATGTTGCTTTGGTTGTTGTTACCTGTAATGGCTGAAAAGCTACACGTTAAGTGGACTGGGGCAAAAAGCCAGGTCAGATAAGCAGGTTGATTGGTAGGGGGCCAGGGCCCAAGGCCATATGCATATAAGTGGGAAGACAGTTAAGGTGTAGAGAAGACTAAACTGGGATGTTTTAAAAGGGTTATATTTAGGATTATGCATTTCTCTGAATGTACTATGGATGTGGAAGGTTTCAACTACCTAATGCTGTAAAGCAGAACTAAATGTATGCTAGAAATGAATATTGGGTATTATAGATTACAGAGAGCATGTAACTCCACCTTTCACCAATACTTGATTAGATATAATAAAAGGGGAACTAGGATTTGCCTGAGGGAAATACAGGTTGTTTGAATGCAATAGTCTTGTGTATAGAATAGGGGCCTTAGGTCAAAAACCTGAACCCCACCCAGATTTTGCATTTGTAAAAACATGCAGAACCACCCAGAACTGCTGAAAGAATGGAAGATTTGCATTTGAAGGAAGAATTTACAGAAAAAAAAGGTGAGTGTTTTGCTTTTTAAATTTTGAGCAAGTGATTTGCTGTCGGGTGCATCAAGGCAGGAAAAGTCACATCCCATCAGAAAGAATTCTCTTCCAGGACTGGAAGTTAAAGGGTAGATAGCTTGGTCTGCTCTCTTGTGATGACTACCTGGGTCCACTAATGAGTGGAAGTGGGGGAAGTGCAGCAAGGAAGAGATGGCTGAGTTTGGACATGTTCCACTGGCACCTGTTGACCCAGCCCATGGGGAGCTAGAGATGAGAGAGGAAGGTCTGGTTGGTCAGAAGTAAGAGGATTTGTTGGACTCCTGAAGTTTACAGGTGAAACCCCAAGTGGGCTAGGGAAGAGAGTGTGTGAAGGGGCTCTGAAGTGCCGGGAAGTATATGTGAACTCTCGAGCCTAAGGCTGCTATCATTGTTACCTAGCTTGGATGGCTAGGGAAGAGCTGACCAGAACCCAGCCGAATGAAGAGAAAGATGTTTGAGACCATGAGCGGGTATAGACTGCTACAATTTGATGGCTTGCTCTGTACTGGACTTTGATTATAGACTTAGATGCTTAAAGCTCCAACTCGAACAGAACATTCTTCAAGACCAAGGAACATGTTGTCTCCTCAGTACTGGTTTGATAGGGGTGGGCAATTTAAACGTTGGCTATCTAAAATGGGGGGAGATAAAGGCATGAATTGGCTGGCTTACATGCTTTTGTCGGTGTGCTTACACTCAAAATGAGGGGGACAAGGGAGGATCCCATTGAATAGATTCCTCTTTTCCTGATGGGTCTGGGGAAGAGAGGATGGGAGAAGATGCTGATAGGATTATATGATTCAGCTGTGAGTGTAGATTGTTAACAGGGTTAATTGTGATTGTAGAAACTGTAGAAGCTGTCAGTATAAAGGAGTGGACTAAGCGGGAGGCACTGCTAAACTCCAGTGCAGCGGCCAAACCTAAAGTCCCTTAAAGGCTTTGCTATGCTGATAGCTTGTGAGGCTCAGAGCAAGGGAATAAGCTTCTCTCAGTTGAATTTTTTCAGAGGTCAGAAAGGGTGGAGATGAGATGAGATGACTTTTGGAAAACCTGACCAGATCAGATGGAAATCCACAGCAGACCTGAATGGCTGGTACCTGAGTAAACTCACCCTTTGGACTCTTTGCCCTATTAAAGGACTAATTGTTAATGACTGTTTTGGACTGGTAAAATGATTGGGAGGCGGATGTTATCTTCCAAATATGAAAGAACCATGGCTAGAAAACCGGAGTGTGGCCTGCGGTGGATTAATTACTTTTGTGTGTGGCCTTTCTAGCCATGGACTTGTAACTCCCACCCAGGTGATTGGGTGGAACTGTGTGATAGGGTAATTGTGGCCCACCAAGGGGATTGGTCAGTTTTGCCTTAAAAGAGAGCCAATTCCAGAGCACAGAGGAAGAGCCTACCACCACCAAGGAAAGAGAGAGCCAGCAACAGGAGACAGTGTGGTGGGCTCCCCTGCCCACAGAGAGAGAGAGCTGAGGGCCAGGGAGAGGTGTCTCTGTGAGCACAGCTGGAAAGAGGCTGTCCTGATGGAAGAACTGTATCCTTGAGTGTTCTTGAGCCTGAATTGTAACCTGTTAACTTCCCTAATAAACCCCAAAATTGTGAGTATGGTCTGTGAGTTCTGTGTGGCCATTGCAATGAATTGTTGAACCCAGCAGAGAAGTAGAGAGTGCCATAGGAGGTGTCAGAGTTGGTAAAGATGGCTGAGAGAGGGGGCATGTCTGACCTCCACCTCATAGGAATCAGCCTTGGGCTGTTGATCTTGGTTTTCCTTCCCCCTTGTGGGGTTGGAGGAGGTCAGACACAATACCCAGGCCATTTTTAGAGCCCAGTAGAGTTTTAAATGGCTAATTTTTCAGAAGATGCTCACCAGGTCTTTCTTCCAAGGCACCTCCACCTTTTCAGATAGCAGCCAAGTGTGTTCACAGTTTGTACCACCCAGAAACTCAAATTCCAACTGAGCATCCACTCTTTAAGTTTTCTCTGCAAGGAGCTCTGTGTCCTGATCTTGCCAGTGGTCTTTACAGGAGGACAGGCATCAGGGCCTGAGAGGAGACATGCAGCTCAGCGTCTGCTCTATTCCCCTGTGTTCTAGACTGCTGCCTCCTGTGCCCAGGCCTGAATAAGGAAGGACTCCAGTGACACTCTGCTGTTCCCATGGTTATATCTGAGTGATTCATTCATACATGAAGTGAGGAAGCCCAGTGCAACTGTGCTTCCAGCCTGTTCTTACTTGAGGGTCCCAAATCCAACTGGTTAGAGCTGGTAGTAAATATTCTTACGTGGACATCTGGGAGGGAAGATACCACGCATGGGGCTGAGCATACAGCCATACATTGCCAATCATTTAAGCCAGCTCCTGGTTTTACAGATGAGACAACTGAAGTCTAAAATAATAAAATCATTTATTCCATGCCATATAATGTTAAGGTCCCTGGCTGATGCAAATGGTTTGTGCTCAATTACTAACCTAAAGGTTTGTGGTTGTAACACACTTAGCAGTACCCTGAAAGAAAGGCCTGGTGAACTGCTTTTGTAAAGAGTATAGCCAAGAACATCCTATGGAGCAGTTATAGTCTGTAATACATGAGGTCAGCATGAATTGGCATCAGCTCATCGGCTACAGCTATATGGTGTTAGTCACACTTTGTAACTCAACTCTTCAGAACATGTTCCACTATATCACACTGACTGCCTCATTTTCCTTCAAAAAACTATTGAAGCCAGTTCATTTCTGAAGCAAACATTTCCACTAGCTGACATTTTAAGGAACACGCAAACATGTAAATACTACAACCCTGTGAAAGCCTTCAGTAATACAGCGTTATTTACACAAGAGCCACAGCTAGTGGAGGACAACTGCGTGCATGGCACTGCACCTTGTTCATAACGCGGTTAGAGCACTTATCATATTCTATATAATCATCCATTTCCATGTCTGTTTTCTTACATTTGACTACTGGTTCATGAGGACGTGTCTTATTTATTTATAATCTCAAGTACCTAACAAAACAGCATGTGAATGTGAGGAATTCCATACATGTGTGTGCAGAAATGAATGGATGGATACTTGCATGAGGGCATGAAACATCTGAGAAACAAAATTACATATGGAGATAAATCCATACCCTGAGGAGCAGAAAAAGCTTGAATTTGAGGGGCATCAAGACACAGAGTGTCACTGAGGGTTTTGAAATGTGAAAACTTGCTCAAAGTAAAGCTTAAGGAAAACACAGCAGCTGTATAAACAATAGGTGGGGAGGACATAGTATCAGGGAGGTTACATAGCCCAAACTCTGCTAGAATACATCCAGACTAAAGGGAAGTATTACACAGATAAATATTTATATTATATATATATGTGTGTGTGTGTGTGTACTAATAAAACTAAAAGAGTTATTGGATGCACAATTTATGTTAAGATAGCATAAGCATTAAAAAATATTCCTCACTCACACCTTTAAAAATAAAGCTGTGATCTTAGAAATCTCTCTCTGACTGGTATGCTAGAAATCAGTTCTAGCGGTTCCTTCACCCTTTGGGCAGCTGAAAGAGCCTAGGGTGGCCCAAGACCTATGCCATAGAGGCCTATGACTCCACCGTTTACCCCTATATGCTGTACAAATAGTACCACACCTGTGGAAGCCATGACATGAAAAGTTTGGGAGGCACAATTGGGTACTATTAGTTTTCACTACATTGCCTTTAACTCCTGATGTAATGGATGATTCAAACTGTAAGGCAAAGGATGAGATAAATTTCAAAAGACTAACTCTACCTGTAGAGCGTTCAATTCTAATCAATGTCAGTGGTACCAGCTAACACAGACAGAATTGGGATACAACCTAATGCTCTGCAACAAACAGCAGAACCATCCTTCCTGGCTGTACATGCATCTCATCATATGTTTAGACTCCAGGAATATGTGTGTTGTTGTTTTTTTTTTCCCTTACATCTCAAAATGATGCTTTGGGTATAGAAGAATATATTTACACTTACATTTATATTTATAATGAGTAATTGAAGTTCCTTTTGTTATCTAGGCCGCTAGACTATACCTGAGTATGTGTGCTAATGAGGTAAGGGCTGGCCAAGACACAAAGACCGCAGCATGACCTGGTATCAGCTGACCTCAGGGAGCAGGGGCATTACTCAATCATGATTGCATAATGAAGCCAGTAAAGGCTCCAGACACGGAAGCTCTTTGGGCTTCCGGGTTGGTGAAAAGCAAAAGCATCAAGGCATGTCAGAGGTTAGCACACTCTTTGGGTCATGGAAGCTTCATGCTGGGAACCCTCCCAGGTCTTGCCCTATTTATCTCTTTGTTTGTGCCCCTTTTTTGCTATAATAAAGCTGTAATTGTAAGTATAGCACTTTCTGTGAGTTCTGAGAGTCCTTCCAGTAAATTATCGAACCAGAGGGAGTAATGGGAGCCAGGTCAGAAGTAAGGAGGCTGGGAGTCCCTGAGCTGATGGTACAGGGATCCCCGAATCTGTAGCCAAAAGGTTAGAAGTGAGTGGGGAGGGGGGCAGCCTGGAGGACCACGTTAAAAAGACAAATTGGTCACAAGTGACTCAAAGGAAGGCAGGTGTACACTTTATTTTGCCTCTTGTTTTTTGATGAGTGCACACCTACACATACATGGTCTCATTTAGCAGTAAAGGTAATACTTTGACCAAATTATATACTTTTACTATTTATACTAATCATAGCTACCCCTGCTTACTGAGCGCACACTATTTATCAGGTATAGACATTACATCATTGGTCTATGAGCACTTACCCCACTGGGGCCCTGGATGCCTCTAGCTTGTTTTTGATCTGTGATCTTCCTTTCCCTTTAGTACCAGATATGTAACAACTCCAATTTTCTCCTGTTCAGCTGCCTTAATATTTGCTCTATAATTTTCTAGATTTTTTTCCAGCGTTAATTACTTGGCAGCAACTGCTGAGTGCTTTGTATTCATTTATGATGTACTCTAATGTATTATTGGTATCCACACTTTACAGAAAAGGGATGTGAAGCTTAGAGATGTTTAGTAACTACCCAGATTCACATTATTAGTAAGTGGCAGAATGGGCAAATAAGTAAAAATCATTTCAAATGAACGTCTTTGTTTTAAACATATACACATTACTGTAAATCACTTCAATTTTTCTGGACCTATTGGGAATTCAATATAATAGGCATTTGGAAGTCCCAGGGAGAAAAAGCTTCGGAAATTTTGTTCAGTTTGAAGGCAAATAATTTCTACTTGGTTGAGGAGAGGGAGGAACTGTTTGGTGAGGACATAATGGGCTAATACGGACCCATAATTAGAAAGCCAAAGGAGAGACCAGTAACAATAACAACTGATAGTTATGGAGGCATACAGACAAATTATGAAGAATATTCATGATACATTTTCAGCAATTCTGCCCAGGTTGCTTTGTTCCTGAGCAAATATCAACACCAATTTTTCTTCTGGAATATTTTGGGATTGATGAGCATTCATTAATCCTTTACTATAGATAATATTCCCTGGGTTTATAGCACATGCCAATAACTAAGTGTGCACATACTGTTTCAGTGTAAACAAGGCAAGCGTGTTATAGAATACAGTGAGGATGACATTATAAGGATGGGCAGTATTATGCAGGCTTAATACACAAGCAAGGAATAGAACTGTGGAACATACGCAGCCTTGAATGACTACGCAGAAATTGTGTAACCTACGTGTTGTGTAACTTGTTCCCTCGGCCTGGGTAGGACATGCACTAAGCAACATTAAACTTGACAGGAAAACACACTTTGTGTGTCTCCCTAATAATCACTGAAATGTTAACAAAGTAGGTATAAGAACTGAACCAGAGATTGTGATGACTTTCAGGAAGATAAAAGGTTACTGTGGTGTGATTTACGGGTTATCAGCAGCACACAGAGAAGTCTCCAGTGGAAGTAGAAGCCGTTTGTCATGGTGGTGTCCCTAGACTCGGCAGGCGTGAAGAGTGACTTGGGACAAAGGCAGAAATGGGGGCAGTGGATTGAACTACTGTCTGTGACATCCTTCAAACCACTCCCCAAACCAGCAATCACAAGCATATACTTCAATTTTTGCCTTCAGTCTGAAGCAGAGAAAATCTTCTACAAAAACAGTGATTTTTTTTGAAATGGATAGAACTTTCTGAGTGGGGTTTGGCACCCCAGGATAGAATCTTTCCCCGGTGACCCTGGTGGTAGTAGGTGAGGCACTGCCTGCCTGCCTGTTCTTCCCTGTGCTCATGCTTGGAGCGTGTATATCTATGGAACCACTGTTACAGCGTTACCAAAGACGTAAGAAAAATTCAATAAAAATTCAATAGTATTCTATGAGAGATCCAAGAGCAGTTTGTACTGACATACCAACAGCCTACACTGAAAACTAAGGAAGCTCAGGACCTCATGGAATTTAAATTATTAACTATAATTAAATATCAAGGAAAGTAAGAAAAAAAGGCTAGATGAACTTTTTCAATATGTGGTTAAAAAAAAAGATAAAAACAATTTGAGAAAATTAAATGGCAAGGAAAATCAGTCTAAGACAGCCAACATCTATCTATTAGCAGTTCCAGAAGAAATAAAAAAGAAAAGGAGAGAAGTTATAGGGAGATGAATTGGAGAAAAATATTTCTCAAAGCTTATAAAAAATATGACTCGATATTGAAAGGAACCACTGAATATCAAGGAAGAACAGTAACAAAAAGCCCCTACATGAAGTTACCGACGAACTTTCAAACACTAATGCAGCAGACATTGTTGTTTACTTAGCCAATAGCTACTTACCTCATTTTTAATGAGACGAACCTAAATTTATCGCTATCCAATGGGAAGGAACATCACAGGAGAAGGCTGATACAGCCATTAGGAGATAAGCCGTATACCTTCTCTTTGATCAGTGATTGGATGAAGGTGTTTACCAGTTGGGGCAAATGAAATGAACAGGAAGTTGGCTAAGGAGGATTCCCGTGGGAAAGAATTTTCTTTCCAATCAAGGGATAGAGAAAGAGAAGAGGAGTAGGAAGAAGAGGAGTAGGAAGCAGAGGGTAGAAGAGGAGGAGGAATAGAAAGAGGAGTAGGTGAAGAAGCAAGAAGTGCCTCCTTTCCTTCATGCTCCTGAGGGCACGTTGCTAGAAGTTGCTGCAGTCCCTCAGGCGTGATGACACAGTCTAGCGGATCTCAGAGAAGCTAGTCCAGCTCCCTCAAACTAATCCCAGAAGCACCTCTGTCCATATTTCTTTTTATGTAAGAACTATAAAAACCATAATTACATTAATCCTATATTATTTAACTGCAGCCAAAACGACCTAACTAGTACAGCCAAGATTTAAGAGAAGCTGCAGAGTTTTGAAGGAGAAATGGTTATCGCCAAAGGAATTAGAATGAGATTCACATAATTTTCTTTAGAACTACAGATAGTCCATCACTTACAACGGGGTTCCGTTCTGACGACTCCATCCTAAGTCAGTTCTGACAAATAGAGTACCTCATTTTTCCTTAAAGTTTTCATTTGCCTTTTATTATCAATATCTTCATAAATCCGATCTTTATTTGTCTTTGGGGGTTGGCATGAGAATGATGAAATCAGCAAATTATGTGCTGCAACATTGTATGTAGTACATATTAACTAACGATAAGATGTGCAAAAAAAGGACCGTCGTAACTCATATACGTCATAAGTCAGGGACTACCTGTGCTAGATATTTGATGACAAAAGATTAAGATCCCAAGAATTTTAAGATAAAAAGTGTTGAAACTGGAATTCTATAACTAGTTGAACCACCAAGTTTGAAGGCATTCGAAACTTTTTCTCTCTCACGCGTCTTTCCTGAAATAATTACCTGAGGGCATATTTCAGCAGAAGAAAGAGGAATCTAAGAAATAAAGATGTCAAATCTAAGAACAATTAGGAAGGGGCATGAGAGAAAATTTTTTTAAAAAATCTGGAATGGGAGCTGAACAACAGACGTAAAAATCTGTCCAAAACTGACCAATTGGTATGATTAAGAAAGCATCTATTTCTTCTTTCAATGAGATAAAGTTAAACAATTAAAAATTCCAGAACTAATAAAATGCACAAGATAATCATGGTTCAAATATGAAGCAGTGTGGAGTGATTTTTATTCAGTGATGAGGTTTAAGGAAATGGATTTCATTTGGCCTTGGGGCTTTTAATACTCTCCTTTGAATGGGACAAAACCTGGCCCTCCAGTGGATTCTACTACTTGATATTTTAAAGCTACCCTCTTTGGGGTTTCATTTTCAGAACAAGCCTAGAGAATCCAGGGTTTCTCAGCGTAACAGCACTGACATTTCAGGCCTCACCTTTCTTGGTTGTGGGGAGCTGTCCTGTGCAGGGCAGGACGGTTAGCAGCATTCTTGACCTCTACCTCCACACGTCCTTAGCACTCCACTTATGACAATCTCAGATTGCCAAAACTCCCCCAACGATTGCCAAAATTGTCCCTGGTTGAAGCCCACTAGTGTGGACAAAGCAGGAAATTATTTTATAAAGTCTACAGAACAATATAAATATTATGAATGTTGAATACAAAAAAGCAGGGGTACAATTGGGAGAAGCTGAGTGACAGTGTGCGGGGAAGAAAGAGGTGGGTAGAAGCGCAAGGATGCTAACTTTTTATTTGTTTATTGTAAATATATATGTAACAAAACATGTGACATTTCAACAGTCTTCACATGTGCAGCTTAGTGACATTAATTATGCTGTCATGCAGTTCAACCCTCAACCTTATCCATTCCCAAATTATACCATCACCCGTAACAAGCTGAGTGATCCCTCCTCCCACCCCTGGTAACCATGAATCAACTTTGATCTCTATACACTTGCCTATTCTAGATATTTCATATACGTGGGATCATAGAATATTTGTCTTTTTGTGACTGACTTATTTCGCTCAACATGATGTTTTCAAGGTTTATCCATGTCATAGCATGTATCAGTATTTCATTTCTCTCTGTGACTAATAGTCACTGTATATATGTACCGTATTTTGTATATCCATTCATCTGTTGATGGACATTTAGGTTGCTTCCACTTTTTAGCTATTGTGAATAGTGCTGTAAAGAACATTGGCGTACAAGTATCTGTTTGTGTTCCTGCTTTCAATTCTTTTGGGTATATACCTAGGAGTAGAATTGCTGGATCATATGGGAATTCTATGTCTAACTTTTTGAGGAAAAGTTAGGTACTATCTAAAGTCTTTGAACTAATAAACAATACCAAAATTGTTTTTAAATTTATAAATAATAATTAACAGACTACAAATAAATATATAAATTTAAAAAGACATTGGGAGGAGGGAAAGTTTACCTTAATATTTTATAATAGGTAATAGACAGATATGAGAAAAGAGTTATAAATCAATAATTAGTGGTTTAAACACACTACATAGAGTTATTTTATGTAGTTAACCAGTAGTACTAAAACAAAAACAATTAAGGAAGTTTTCTCTAAAGAAAAAAAGTTTTTTACTTTTCATTTTATAACTCTCTGTATCTGTGTTTGCATGTATATGCACACAAATTAATTATAATTTAAAATATCTTTTAAACAATGAATTTTATTTACCTTTAGGATGTCTCTATATCTACTTTATTAAAACAAAAAATGGCCTTCGGGAAGTTGCTTGTTTCCATGATGGAGGGAATTCTGATAACAGTGGAAAGGGGGATTTTAGCTCAATCTCTGGTACTTCTTTGTTTCCAAAACATCATGGCCAATATTTTTTCAAATATTGGGTACTCAATAAATATTTATTGAACACTGCAATTCACTTCCTTGCCTGTTTGACCCATAGGTGATGTCAATCTCTTTTATTTACCCTCCTAGCCCAGGCTGATTTCCTGCCAGCCTTTCTTCAGGTGTCAAAGAGATAACAAAAGCTCCCGGCACTTGAGATTTCCAAGGGAACCAAGTACTCTCATTTGGCCTGCAAATTAGGAGTCAGTCATTTAGCTCAGAGTGGACAGCATCTGAGTGCTCAGTTGAATGGTATGTAGCAATAATTCTTAGGTGGTTATTCTCCAATCTTTGCAAGCAGAGGGTTTAAAGACAGAGGGTTGATTATGCAAATTGACTTGGCTGGACTATTGACGGTGAGGCAGAACCTGACAGAGCCTTGGGCATAAACATCCGCTTGGCATCCCCTCCCACTGGGCAGTGTCCATGAAGGAGACACCAAGCAGGCCTGCTCTGCTCTGAATGTAGGTATTCTGCAATTACAGAAAGGCACAAAAGTTCATCTTAAAAAGGAATCACAGATAACCTAAGGCACTGGACAAAATAAAAAAGCAATGAATCTGTTCTATTATATCCAGTCTTTAGTGAATACTGGGAACTTCTCTGAAGCTCTGAAATACTACTCTTTATAAAATGTATAGACAGCTAGATAGATAATTACTGTCAAGTTGACTCCCGCTCATGGTGGCCTGATGTACAACTGAATGAAGCACCGCCCAGTCCTGCGTGAGTCTCATGATCACCCGCATGTTCAAGTCTGTCGTTGTGGCTGTTGTGCTAATCCATCTCACCCAGGGTCTTGCACACTCTCGTTGGTCCTCTGCTTCACCAAGCATGATGTCCTCTTTCAGAGATTGATCTGTCCTGATGATGCATCCAAGACAAGGGAGTTAGATAATATTCTGTTATGATCCATAAGTTTTTCATTGTTTAATTTTTGGAAGTAGGTCATCCAGCTTTTCTTCCTAATCTGTCTTAGTTTGGAATCTCCTCTAAGCCTGTTCATCACGGGTGACCCTGCTGATATTTGAAATATTGATGGTATAGCTTCCAGCATCACAACAACATGCAAGCAACCACAGTACCAAACAGACAGATGAGTGGCAGATAAAATGTATATACAGACATAAACACATACACATAATACACAAACACATACATAGGAACACTTGAATGCATTATTAAATGCAACTCAAGTATCTACAGCTATTTGTGTATTTGTTTGAGTTAATATACATGGATATGTGTATATATACAGAGAGAGAATGCTAGCTGTGTAATTTAGAGCAAGTTACTTACATGTGATGATAAATTTTCCTTTTTTAAGTTTTTTATTATGATTTAGGTGAAAGTTTACAGAGCGAATTAGTTTCCCATTTGATAGTTTGTACATAAATTGTTCCATGACATTCGTGGCATTACCCACAATGTGTCAGTGATCTCCCCATTTCCATTTCCACCCTAATTTCCCCATCTCCTTTCGTCTGGATTTTCTACCCCTTTCTATCTTCTCATCCTTGCATTTGCTCAAATGCTGTCCTTTTTATCTCCTATGATTGATTGTTCTAAGGAACATGTTCGTCTAAGGTGTTATTGTTTATTTTATGGTACTGTCTATGGTTTGTCTGGAAATGTCTTCAGTTCCAGGTCAGAAGTGTGTCTTAGGGCCATAGTCTCGGGGGCTCCTCCAGTCTCTGTCAGACCAGTAAGTCTGGTCTTTTTTGTGAATTTGAATTTTGTGCTACGTTTTTCTCCCACTCTGTCCAGGATCCTCTGTTGTGATCACAGTCAGAGCAGTAGGTAGTGGTTGCCAGGCACCATCTAGTTTTTCTCATCTAGAGGTCATGTAGACTGTGGTTCATGTGGTCCATTAGTCCTTTGGACTAATTGTTCCCTTGAGTCTTTGGTTTTCTTCACTCTCTTTTGCTCTGGGCAGGAAGAAACCAATAGTTGTATCTTAGATGGCCGCTTGCAAGCTTTTAAGACCCCAGTCACTACTCACCAAAGTAAGATGCAGAACATTGTCTTTATGAACTATGTTGTGCCAATTGACATAGATGTCCATGAGTCTATGGACCTTCGCCTTTGAGCCTAGAAACTTCTTCCCATGAGGCGTTTGGTTATGTCTAAGAAGTTTCCATGACTGTGGCCCTTATGTGCTCTACTGTCTATATTAATATATATGCTGCACCTACAATTATGTATGTAGAAATATCCGCAACCAAACCTATATCTGCAGGTGGGTGTGCTCCCTTACACCCTCCCACACTTCTTTAGCATACCTATCTATTACTGTATCCAATTGTAAATTACTGTTTGTTAATACTATTGTTGCAGGATTGCCTATGTTATAGTAATTACCATAGCTGCCCTTTAGTCTTGCGTTTCTCTCAGTGTCTTCCTTTGCCTTGGTCATGTTGTACTGACTTCCCCATATTGTATATTGCCTTTCCCTTCACCGATATTAACTCATGTCTTCTATCTAGTTAGTAATTTTTCATCCCTCCTCATCCCATCTCTGGTAACCATCAAATATATATTTTTTTCCTGCATGTAAACCTTCTCTTTTTTTTTTGTAATAGTGGTCTCATACAATTTTTGTCCTTTTGTGATTGACTTATTTCACTCAGCATGTCCTCCAAATTGATCCATGTTGTGAGCTGTTTTACAAATTCATCATTATTCTTTATCTTTGTGTAGTATTCCATTGTGTATATATACCACAGTTTGTTTATCCATTCATCCATTGATGGGCATTTAGGTTGTTTCCATCTTTTTGCAACTGTGAAGAATGCTGCAGTGAACATGGGTGTGCATATGCCTATTTATGTCACAGCACTTATTTCTTTAGGGTATATATATCTGGGAGTGGGGTTGCTGGATCATATGTTATTTCTATTTCTAGCTTTTTAAGGAAGTGCCATACCATTTTCTATAGTGATTGTACCATTTTACATTCTCACTAGCAGTGTATAAGAGTTCCAGTCTCCCCACAACCTCACCAAAATTTTTTATTTTCTGTTTGTTTGTTTTTTGATTAGTGTCATTATTGTGAGGATTAGATGGTATGTGTGATGGTAAATTATCTTATCATTCCTTATTGTGAACTTCAGTTTACTCATCATAAAATGAGACTAATAAAATTGTTGTCCAAAAAGGATAGGTTATAGTATGTTTGTGAGGCTTACATTAGATGATCTCTGTATGACATTAAGGTTAGTTCTTGGATTTCCTGAATTTTTTAAATGATTCATTTCTATGTTCATTTACCTTGAGTACTACTTTGGGATACTTGAAATGTAACTTGATTAACAACCATACAATTACTGTACAAGTTCTCAGAACATAATTCTTTTGTGAACTGAAGGACTTTCAGTCAGGCTCTGTAACCGCCAAAGTCACGCAGCATCAACACAGTGTGAGAGAACCACCTCTGGTTCGGGAACCTTACGTCATGGCCATTAGTGGTTCCTGAAGATTTTTCGTGTACTGAGAAAGACTCCATGGACTCTCTGAAAGGCTGTCTGTGATTGCTCAGCTCTTCATGTCACCTAAGCCTGGGACGTACAGGTTAGAAGATAAATCAAGTGCCAATTAAAATGAGACGATTTTTCTGTTAATTCAAATAAACAAATATGTACTTTCCATAAATACAATACATACATATTGAATCATAATACTTGACTGACTCATGGTGAAACTTGTGGCACACATTATTGGTGCTAGTATAAATTAATATAACATATCTGGAAAGTGGTATCAAGTATTGAGGGTCTTTTAAAGGTTCATATACTCTGAGAGTGCCTTAACACTTCTAGAAATCTATCTTGGAGAAATAAATTATGCACAAGATAGTTACAGATCAATATACATATTAATCTGTTCATAGTTTTCAAAATAAACATCCATAATAGGAAAAAAGTTAAATACATTAGTCATGGTAGATAAATAGATAGATGTAGGAAAGTTTTATGGTATAATTTAAGTAAAATAAAAGAGTATAGAGATATTATCATATTTCCCAACACACACACACACACACACACACGCACGCACGCACGCACAAAAAACAAACCAAGAGGCGGGGACAAGATGCCATAGTAGTCATACACTTCTGGTGGACCCTCTCACAACAAAGACTCGAAAAAACAAGTGAATCAATTATATATGGCAATCTGGGAGCCCTGAACATCAAAGGCAGAGTTGAGGAACCAGACTGAGTGGAAGGAGGAGGGAGAGATGGTTCAGGAGCAGCGAGTAGTTGCCAGACCTGACCCAGTGACAGCCTAAGCCCTTCAGGCCTGATCAGCTCAGGGGTGAGCAGTGAGGCAAGTAAGCGGTGGTGCTCAGGAGGCATGTTTTCCACACCAGGAGAGAACCAGCACCAGAGAGTCTACATGGCCACAAAGAACCAGTGAGAAATAGCCCTGGATCGGAGAAAGATAAGTACTTGCATCTGGCCTACCATGCGGATCAAAATCACCCGTCTTAGTGATAAACCTCTCTCCCGTTTACCTCCCCACTCCCTGCTCTGCACTGGGTCCTGGACCAGCTTCAGTAATTGCCGAGTCCCCTGGGCCAGAAGTAGGATCTGTCATGCACCTGGAGCCATTCTCCCTGCCTTGGAGAGTGAATAGATTAACAAACCGGGAAAAAAATAAACTACCGGCTCCCCTAAGCCGGGAAACCAGGGTAGGAACAGCTCCTTTGCCTAGGCACAGGCATAAGGGATCCATGGACGTTGTGTGCCTTTCCACCTGCATAGACTTGTGTGGGCCCATTTCAACAGGGTAGGCCCTCATTACTGCAGTACAACGGGGTATATACTGGAAGTCTAACTTCAACTGTTTCAGCTGTGAAGTGGCAGGTTATTGACATTTCACACTTCTCTTCCCATTAAGCAGGGTCTTCACCTACCCATATCGGGCCTGAGGACTAGTGGCTCCAGCCATGCCACCTAGCCACCTGCAATAGGGACCCATGAAGAAGAGATGCCCCCCCTTCCCCCCACAGTCCTTACAGCCAACAGCATTAGGTGCTCATAGTCCAGCTGCAAAACCCATCCACCTATGCAATCTAGGGAACAGGGACGTGCCTTCCTCCTGGACAATTGGGGGCAGCTGTCAGCCCCCTGCCTTGCTCAGAGGGTGTCCCCCTGCTGCAGCCAGATGCCTGTGCCTAAACCAATCACCCAACCCTATCTAGGAGTGTAAGTAAGAGCATACACCACACACTTGGTGGCTATCTATCTGGGCACCTGAGCTGAATCCATGCAGGAGGAGTGGGCAGACTCCTGAGCTCACATACTTAGTAACAGATCTAACCACCTGGTGACATGACATTAGAGCTTCAAAAGTGCCAACAATCAAACTAGCTCATATGAGCAGCCTATTTGAGTGTATCAAAACAAAACAAGAAGCTAGGACACAGTAAGCAAACATAAAATAAATAAATATAATAACTTATTGATGGCTCGGAGACAACAGTCAATATCAAATCATGTAAAGAGGCAACCTATGATGGCTTCAGCAAGCTCCCAAAATAAATGATCGAGACATTTTCCAGAGGAGGAAAATTTCTTGGAATTACCGGAGGTAGAATACAAAAGATTAATACACAGAACTCTTCAAGAAATTAGGAAGGAAATTAATCAAAATGCAGGACACGCAATACAGGAAATTAGATTCAAGAAGAGCATGATGACAAATTTAGCAGGCTGCACGAATCCACAGACAGACAGCAATCAGAAATCCAGAAGATTAACAATAAAAATTAGACAACTCAATAGAAAGTCATAGGAGCAGAACTGAGGCAATGGAAGTCAGAATTAGTGAGACTGAAGATAAAGCATTTGACACCAACTTATTTAAGGAAAAATCAGATAAAAGGATTTAAAAAAATGAGGAAACCCTAAGAAGTATGTGGGACTCTATCAAGAGGAATAACCTATGAGTGATTGGAGTACCGGAACAGTGGGGGATAACAGAAAATACAGAGAGAATTGTTGAAGATTTGTTGGCAGGAATCTTTCCTGATACCGTGAAAGATGACAAGATATCTATCCAAGATGCTCATTGCACCCCACATAAGGTAAATCCCAAAAGAAAGTCACCAAGACATATTATAATCAAGCTTGCCAAAACCAAAGATAAAGAGAGAAGTTTAAGAGCAACTAGGGATAAACGAAAACTCATCTACAAAGGAGAGTTAATAAGAGTAAGCTCAGACTACTCAGCAGAAGCCATGCAGGCAAGAAGGCAATGAGACGACATTGAAGGAAGACAACTGCCAGCCAAGAATTATATATGCAGCAAAATTGTCTCTCAAATATGATGGTGAAATGAGGGCATTTCCAGATAAACAGAAGTTTAGGGAATTTGCAAAAACCAAACCAAAATTACAAGAAATACTAGAGGGAGTCCTCCGGTTAGAAAACCAGTAACATCGGATAACAACCCAAGACTAGAACACAGGACAGAGCAACCAGATATCAACCCAGATAGGGAAGTCACAGAAGTAAACCAAAGCTAAAACACTGAAAATAGGGAGACAGAAATGTCAATATGTAAAAGATGATAATGTTAAAACAAAAGAGAGGGACTTAAAAAATGTAGAGATAGATTTTTCATATGGAGAGGTTTTTAAGGTGATATAAAGAAATAAAAGACTGGTATAAACTTAGAAAAATAGGGGTAAATATTAAGGTAACCACAAAGAAAACTAACAATCCTGCAAGGCAAAATAAAAAACTAGAAAAATACGAAGACTCAGCAAATGCAAAATCAACAACATTGAAAAAGATGAAAAGAAAATACATAAAGATAAACAACATAGCACAGAAAATTAAGTGGAACAAAGAAACTGTGAAAAACGCACAAAAAAAGACATCAGAATGACAGCACTAAACTCATACCTATCTATAATATGCTGAATATAAATAGACTAAATGAACCAGTAAAGAGACAGAGAGTGGCAGATTGGATAAAAAAACATGATCCATCTATATGCTGCCTATAAGAGACACACCTTACACTTAAAGACACAAACAAACTAAAACTCAAAGGATGGAAAAAAATATATCAAGCAAACAACACTTACAAAAGAGCAGGAGTGGCAAAATTAATCTCTGACAAAATAGACTTTAAAGTAAAATCCACCAAAACGGATAAGGAATGGCATTATATAATGATTAAAGGGTCAATACATCAGGAGGACATAAATATAATAAATATTTACGCATCCAATGGCAGGGCTCCAAAATACGTAAAACAAACTTCTAACAACACTGAAAAGAGATAGACAGCTCCACAATAGTAGCAGGAGACTTCAACACATCACTTTCGTTGAAGGACAGAACATCCAGAAAGAAGCTCAACAAAGACAAGGAAAAACTAAATGCTACAATGAACCAACTTGATTTCATAGACATATATCAAACACTCCACCCAACAGCATCCAAGTATACTTTCTTTCCCAATGCTCAGTGGAACATTCTCCAGAAAAGACCACATATTAGGCCATAAAGCAAGCCTTAACAAAACCAAAATGTCGAAATATTACAAAGCATCTTTTCTGACCATAAAGCCATAAAAGTAGAAATCAACAACACAAAAAGCAAGAAAAAAATCAAACACATGGAAACTGAAAAACACCTTGCTCAAAAAGTAGTGGGTTATAGAAGAAATTAAGGATGAAATAAAGAAATTCATGGAATCAAACGAGAATGAAAACACATCCTACACAAACCTTTGGGACACAGCAAAAGCAGTGCTCAGAGGTCAGTTTATAGCAATAAATGCACACATGCAAGAGGAAGGAAGGGCCATAATCAAAACATTAACCCTACAACTGGAACAAGTAGAAAGAGAGTGGCAAAAGAAGCCCTCAGGTGCCAGAAGGAAGGAAATAATAAGAATTAGAGCAGAATTAAATGAAATAGAGAATAGAAAAACAACTGAAAGAGTTAACAAGTCCAAAAGCTGGTTCTTTGAAAAGATCGACAAAATTGATAAACCACTGGCCAAACTGACAAAAGAAAAACAGGAGAGGAAGCAGATAATCCATATAAGAAATGAGATGGGTGATAACACAACAGACTCAACTGAAATTAAAAGAATTAGAATAATATGAAAAATTGTACTCTAACAAGTTTGAAAACCTAGAGGAAATGGACAAATTTCTAGAAACTCACTACCTACCTAAACGAACACAAACAGAGGTAGAACAACACAATAAACCCATAACAAAAGAAGAGATTGAAAAGGTAATTAAAAAACTCCCAACAAAAAAAAAGCCCTGGCCCGGATGGCTTCACTGGAGAATTCTACCAAACTTTCAGAGAAGAGTTAACGCTACTACTGCTAAAGGTATTTCAGAGCACAAAAAAGGATGGAATACTCCCAAACTCATTCTATGAAGCCAGCATAACCCTGATAACAAAACCAGGTAAAGACACCACAAAAAAAAGAAAATTACAGACAAATATCTCTCAGGAATATTGGCAGAAAAATCCTCCACAGAATTCTAGCCAATACAGTTCAGCAACGTATCAAAAAAATAATTCACCATGATCAAGTGGGATTTATACCGAGGTACCCAGGGATGGTACACCATTAGGAAAACAATCAGTGTAATCCATCACATAAATAAAACAAAAGAGAAAAAACACATGATCTTATCAATTGATGTAGAAAATGCATTTGACAAAGTCCAAAACCCATTCATGATAAAAACTCTCAACAAAATAGGAATAGAAGGGAAATTCCTCAATATAATTAAGGGCATTTATACAAAGCCAACATTCAACATCATCCTAAATGGAAAGACTTTTAAAGCATTCCCCCTGAGAATGGGAACCAGACAAGAATGCCCTTTATCACCACTCTTATTCATCACTGTGCTGGAGGTCCTATCCAGAGCAATTAGGCTAGAAAAAGAAATAAAGGACATCCAAACTGCAAGAGAAAAAGTCAGAGTATCTCTATTTGCATATGATATGATCTTATACACAGAAAACCCCAAAGAATCCACAAGAAAACTACTGGAACTAATAGAAGATTTCAGCAAAGTTTCAGGATACAAGATAAACATACAAAAATCAATTGGATTCCTTTACACCAAAAGAGAACCTCAAAGAGGAAATCAATACCATTTACAATAGCCCCCAAGATGATAAAATACTTAGGGATAAATCTAACCAGAGACATAAAAAACCTATACAATGAAAACTACAAGACACTACTGCAGGAAACCAAAAGAGATCTGCATAAGTGGAAAAACATACATTGCTCACCGATAGGTAGACTCAACATAGTGAAAATGTCAATTCTACCCAAAGCGATCTACAGATACAATGCAATCCTGATCCAAATTCCAAGGGCATTTTTTAATGAGATGGAGAAACGAATCACGAACTTCATATGGAAAGGGAAGATGCCCTGAATAAGTAAAGCATTACTCAAGAAGAAGACAAAGTGGGAGGCCTCACACGATCTGATTTTGGAAACTATTATACCACCACGGTAGTCAAAACAACCTGGTAATGGTACAACAACAGATACGTAGACCAATGGAACAGAGTTGAGAATCCAGATATAAGCTCATCCACCTATGAGCAGCTGATATTTGATAAAGGCCCAAAGTCCATTAACTGGGGAAAAGACAGTCTCTAACAAATGGTACTAGCATAACTGGATATCCATCTGCAAGAAAACTGAAACAAGACCCATACCTCACACCATGCACAAAAACTAACTCAAAATAGATCAAAGACTTAAATATAGAATTGAAAACGACAAAGATCATGGAAGAAAAACATACGGACAATGCTGGGAGCCCTAATACATGGCATAAACACAATATGAACCATAAGTAACAATGCAGAAGCACCAGAATAGAGACTAGATAAATGGGAGCTCCTAAATCAAACACTTGTGCTCATCAAAAGACTTCACCAAAAGAGTCAAAAGACAACCTACAGACCAGAAAAAACATTTTGGCTACGACAAATCTGATCAGCGTCTAATCTCTAAAATCTACGAGATACTGTAAAACCTCAACAACAGAAAGACAACCCAATTAAAAAATGGGCCAAGGATATGAACAGGCACTTTGCCAAAGAAGACATTCAGGTGGCTGACAGACACGTGAAGAAATGCTCACGATCATTAGCCATTAGAGAAAAGCAGATCAAAACTACAATAAGATATCATCTCACCCCAAAAAGCCTAGCATTAATCCAAAAAACACAAAATAATAAATGCTGGAGAGGTTGTGGAGAGACTGGAACAGTTATACCCTGTTGGTGGTAATGTAAAATGGTACAACCACTTTGGAAATTGATTTGGCGCTTCCTTAAATAGTTAGAAATAGAAGTACCATACGATCCAGCTATCCCGCTCCTTGGAATATATCCTAGAGAAATGAGAGCCGTCACTCGAATAGATATATGCATACCCATGTTCATTGCAGCACTGTTCACAATAGCAAAAAGATGGAAACAACCTAGGTGCCCATCAAATGATGAATGGATAGACAAATTGTGGTATATACACACAAAGGAATACTATGCAACAATAAAGAACAATGATGAAGCCGTGAAACCTAACATGGAGGAATCTGCAGGTCATTATGCTGAGTGAATTTAGTCAGTCACAGAAGGACAAATATTGTATAAGACCACTATTATAAGAACTCAAGAAAAGGTTTATACACAGAAGAAAACATTCTTTGATGGTTACGAGGGTGGGGAGGGAGGGTGAGGGTTATTTATTAACTAGATAGTAGATAAGAATTATCTTAGGTGAAGGGAAGGGCAGTACTCACTACAGAGGAAGTTGGCACAACTGGATTAAACCAAAGCTACGAAGTTTCCTGAACACAATCAAACACTGTGAGGGACAGAGTAGTAGGGGTAGGGGTCTGGGGACCATGCTTTCATGGGACATCTAGGTCAACTAGCATAACAAATCTTATTAAGAAAATGTTCTGCATCCTACTTTGGCTTGCAAGTGGACATCTAAGATGCATCAGTTGGTCCCAGCCACCTGGAGTAAAGGAGAATGAAGAACACCAAAGACAGAAGGAAAGTATTAGCCCAAGAGTCAGAAAGGGCCACATAAACCAGAGACTTCATCAGCCTGAGACCAGAAGAACTAGAGGGTGCCCAGCTACCACCAATGACTGCCCTGACGGGAACACAACAGAGAGTCCCAGATAGAGCAGGACAAAGGTAGGGTGCAGAACTCAAATTCTAGTAAGAACACCAGACTTAATGGTCTGACCGAAACTAGAGGAACCTTGATAGCATGGCCCCCAGGTTCTCTATCAGCCCAGAACTAAAACAATTTCGGAGGCCAACTCTTTATACAGGGATTGGACTGTACTGTGGGACATAAAGTGATACTCCTGAGGAGTGTGCCATTTAGCTCAAGTAGATGCAAGAGACTAAATGGCCAGCTTCTGTCCAGAGGTCAGATGGGAAGGCAGAGAGGGTTAGGAGCTGGTTGAATGGACATGGGGAATCAGGGGTGGAAAGGAGGAGTGTGCTGTCACAATCTGGGGAGAGCAATTATCGTCACATAGTAATGTATGTATAAATTTTCGTATGGGAAAAAAACAAAAACAAACCTATTGCTGTCAAGTTGATTCTGACTCATGGTGACTCCATGTGTTATAGAGCGGAACCATCCCATAGGTTTTTCCAGGCTGTAATCTTTAAGGAAGCAGTTTGCCAGGCCTTTCTTCCAGGTGCCACTGGGTGGTTTTGAACTGTCAACCTTTAGGTTAGTAGTTGAACGCAAACTCTTTGCACCACCCAGGGACCTGTGTGCAGTTACATGCATGCCAATAGGGAAAATGAAACTACCTTAAATATTAGTAGCAGTAGACTAATGGTTGCTATTTTTCTTATGATTACATTTCTTTTTTAATGTTTTATATAAAAAAAGCATATACTACTTTTGTAATCAGAAAAATACGAATTTTTTGTAAAAATAAGAATCAAAGAACTAGTGTTTTTCTGTGGTATTTTATTTCTTGTTTGTTCATTTCCAACATGAAATATCCTTCTAAGTAGAAAGAAATGAGAAGTGTTTGTTTCGAGCCAAGTAACTGGAAACATGCAGTTTGCATAACCCTGGCATCATCTGAGCAGTTTAACCATCTTATTCTTTCAGTCATTTTTGTAAGATGGCACAAAGCTTTTCTAACATCACATGTGTGGATGTAGTCACAGGTAATGGCAGCCTTATGCAAGCTCAGCATCTGCAGTAAACCTTAAAACGTGAATTCTACCAATTAGCAACTTTCCCAATCAGCTTTTCACTTTTCTGTGCCACCATCCTTTGAAACCTAACCGTGAAGGTGGCTCTGGAGAAAGCTGTGTTCTGTCTGAGCTCGGTGGATAAGGAGTGTTCAAGGACTCAGTGTGCTTTGCTCTCTGTAGCCCAGTGTGCTTTCTCTGTTTTGCAGTCATCTTTTCCAATTCATTGCAAATTCTTGTAATTTTACCCAGAAATAAATGCAATTAAGTGCCCTGTTTCTCTCTCATATGTCAGAAATATTATACCCCACTGTAGGCTGAATTATTGTCAAAATTAAAAATCTACATCCTAGGCCAGAGATAGACAGGTCCCAAATAGCCTGTGCTGCCAGCCAGGACCAAGTGAATTTGCCGGAGTGCAGCAGATAAATTACTAATGATAAGCAAACATTTCTGTATGACAGGCACCATGGCCCTTTATCTATGGGCCATACCTGGCTGGTTTAATTCTAGGTCTCAATAACTGTCTTGAAATTAATCACCTAAAAAAAATGAGTGAAAATTAATATGATGATCACTTCCTGAATTTTAATCCTGATTTAGGATAGCTTATTCAAACTCCAGGTCCCTAGGTGGCACAAACAGTTTACGTTGCACTACTAACCTAAAGGGTGGTGGTTCAAAGCCACCCAGTGGTTCTTCAGAAGAAAACCCTGGCAGTCTGCTTCCTTAAGGTTATAGCCAAGAAAACTTTATGGAGCAGTTCTACTCTGTAACACATGGGGTTGTCCTGAGTCATAATTGACTCCATGACAATGGTTTTTTTTTTTGTTTGTTTGTTTTTTTAGTATTCAAACTCCGTATGTAAAAGTAGAAAACGCAGCTTCAGTGGTAAAGGACTATTGCTTAGATGTACTCTATTTTGCCCTAAGTGAAAATGGGATAATGATTCCTGCAGACCACTGACACTGTCTTGGGATTTTCTTGTCAGAGTATCGATCTATATTAGTCTAGGTGTTAATGGAATTAATATGTAGACAAACTCAAAGAAAAGAAGGTTAAGAACCTGATCCTAAATTAGAAGTACTTATTTTTCTAGTTATTTTAAAATTCTCATTAGTCTTCAGAAATGAATGTAGTGTGACATGTTAGATCTTGGGAAAGAACATACACATTTTAAAACATAAAACATACAAGTTCAGGACTGCAATCACTGAAGTGGGGACATTTCTGGCATAATGCCAACCAATGTAGAGCATATTTAGAAGTAACAATCTGGTTAGGAAGTACAATATTCTAGGCAATTAAATGTTCTCTTATAGAACTCATTTCAAAGAGCAATAAAACGAATGAATTAAGGAAGACTTTTCTTTTTTTAAGCAATCACCTATATATGGCTTATCACGTGCAAGATACCAAGTGTTCCTCTAATGCTTTAAGAATGTTAACTCATTTAGCCCCCAGACTCTCTGTTAGCCCAAAACTAAAACCATTCCCGAGGCCAACTCTTCAGACAGATTAGACTGGACTATGGGACATAAAATGATACTCTTGAAGAATGTGGCTTCTTAGTTCAAGTAGATACATGAGACTAAATGGGCAGCTTCTGTCCGGAGGCAAGATGAGAAGGCAGAGAGGGTCAGGAGCTGGTTGAATGGACACGGGAAATTCAGGGTGGAAGGGAGGAGTGTGCTGTCATAGTATAGGGAGAGCAACAAGGGTCATATAACAATGTATGTATAAATTTTTGTATGAGAGACTAACTTGAATCATAAACTTTCACTTAACACACAACTTAAAAAAAAAATAACGTTTACTCATTTAATCTTCATATACCAGTTACCACTGAGTTAATTCTGACTCATGGCGATCCCAGATGTGTCCGAGTAGAACTGTGCTCCATAGGGTTTTCAATGGCTGGTTTTTCAAAAGTAGATTGCCAGGCTTTTCTTCCAAGGCACCTCTGTGAACCTCCAACCTTTTGTTTAGTGGTGAGCATGTTAACCATTTGCACCCAGGAACTCCTTAATCCTCGTAACAATTCCATATCACAGATGAGGAAAGTAAGACGAAAGAAACTAACTGACTCTTCGGTGTCACATAGTTAGAAAATGGGAGAACTGGGATTTACAGCAGTGTTCCCATTACACAACACCACCTTCTTTGCACTACCAAGTGGTTTCCAAATAGTTTCGTGGAGCCCAGAAGTTCCCACAAGGTGTTCAAAGCCGACACCACTTAGTCTACCGTGGGATATCTTCTTTCTTCTGTTTTGTATAATGGATTTCTGTTTGAAATTACACTTAAAAAGAAAGGGCAAAAATAACAAAAAATTGAAAGTCATTATTTTAAAAAAATTTGTATTTTTTTATAAAATCCAAAGACCCTTCAAGATTTTACAGTACCTCAGAGTAAACTTTGCAGGTATTAATTTGCATCATTGATAGCTGTTTGGAAGTACTGTTAAATATAGACTTTTGACCGATATTGGAAGAGCAGTGGATATGGAGAATAGTGAGGGATTCAAGATAACTTTTTATGATATGCTCCTTTGTTCTTATGATTGTTTTTGTAATTTTTTTTTTTTTTATAGTGGGGTGGTTGGGATATTTAAGGTTAGAAGAAATGAAAGAAGTTGGAAGACAGTTGTATTTACTAGCTCCGAAGCCAAGTGTCAAGCAAGGTGTTGGGCCTGTGCAATGTCTCCCAGTTGAAGCCAAATGACTTTCTTTGAAAGTAAAACAAGAAGAGAAGGTATATATTACATCCTTTAGATCTGCTCTTTGATTCCCATTTTCCTCCCTTGATTTCCTGTAGGTTTTCGCATACTTCCCAGAGTTTACTTTCTGACTATATATAGAACTTTCTTAAGCTATAGCTTATGGAGATTCAGAGAAAATCTATTCAAGATTTGTGATGTGTACTAAAATATTTAGATAAAATCTAGCTCCAGACACTAGTCAGACTCCCCAACAGAAGGTGATTTATTTATTTTTTCATTGTAAATGCTGGCTTGGGCATATTATAGAGTTATCCAACTGATTGTACAGAGAAAGACTAAATTTTGCTCAGGAAGAAAATATTGATTATAAAACAACCCATTTTGTGATCACATATAAACGAACCTTAGGCATATTTTCACAGATGTAATATTTTTCCTGACACTAGTTTCTTAAATAAACTACTGGTTTAATATACAGCTTTTAAATTATTTCTTTATTGCTAATTAACGTAATATTTCTCTTCAAGTGCCTAATTTACTAAAGAACATAATACTAATTTTTATTTCTATGAAATCCAAAATTCACTTAAAATTTTGAAACACTGCTAGTTTGTTCAGGTATGTATTTCTGAAGGGATACTACTGCACATATGGGGTCACCGTGAGTCAGAATCGACTCAACAGCAACTAACAGTAAGAGGATATAGACATGCTAACGTGTTTCTAAAACTAAAGGGAAATTACTAAAGGGGATCATGGAAAATTCTTGGGAATATCCCACCATGTGAGATGACAAAAATATGTTGTCCTATAATTACAGGTGAAGACTATTTGATCAATAACAAACACACAAACAATCAAAGGAATTTATAATTTAAAGCTTGTTTTTATAGACAGGAATAGAAGGTCAATTATCACAGAAAAGTATGAATTCAATGTGGTATTCAGAAAATCTGTGTTAATGATAAGTAAATAACATGAGCGAAAGCAACTACATGCAGTTGCTCTTCTGAAGCATGCTTATGAAATGCTGGAAAGAAGAGTAGACATCTTATTTCAATCAAAGAACACCATTTCCATCAGGTACAGAGGAAACAGGAGACCATGAAGCAGCTGCATAAATATGTGAGCTGTAGACAAAGCATGGCTGCAAGTAGCAAAAGCGAAAGCCCAAAGTGTGCAGTCCCTCCTTCACATGAAATGCGCCAGAACGCAATTGCAGGAGTCACATTATTTACCGTCCTTCAGTGAATGCAACTTAACTTACAATTGGCAGAGAGATCAGGCCGGCCGCACATCTCTTAAACTGCAAAACCATTGAAAAAATCCTTAAATACAGTGGTTACAATAATCATTTGATCAGCACTTCTGTTGACAATATTCTTAGGCTACATAGTTAAGACAAATGTGACAATTAGAATAACATTAAAATAATAGCTATCTATTCATAGGAACAGTGTAATGATGTTTAAACTGCTGGAAAATGGTAACAACCCTACAGGCTCATGACCAAGATAGATCACATTATGTGCTGATAACCCAATACAACATTCTTGTTTTTATCCTGCTTTATGCGTTCAAATACTCAGAGCAAGAAGTCATCTCTCCGGCACCACTGGGAGTCTTAATCCTAAGTGAATTTCCCAGACAACCAATGCATACATCTGTAAGCCCTGACATTTGCTTGTTTCAAAATTATATCCACTTTTATTGGAATCTTTCTAAAATATATTCCATATTTCTATGGCTATTATTTATCTATTATTATATTATCTCATCCACCACCTGTTTGTCAGGTTGTCTTGTGCAGTGGCTCAAGTGTTGTTATGATACTGGAAGCTATGCCACTGATATGATATTTCAAATACTAGCAGGGTCAGGGTCACCTGGAGTCCTGGCGGTGCAGTGGTTAAACACTACGGTTGCTAACCAAAAAGTCAGCAGTTCGAATCCACCAGTCGCTCCTTGGAAACCCTATGGGTCAGTTCTACTCTGTCCTGTAAGGTTGCTATGAGTTGCAATCGACTCGGCAGCAATGGGTTTGGTTTTTTTTTTTTTTGGTTTAGCAGGGTCACCCATGGCTGGCAGATTTCAGCAGAGCTTCCAGACTAAGACAGACTAGTAAGACTTCCAAAAATTAGCCGTTGTAAACACTAATAGAATATTGCCTGATACAGTGCTGGAACATGAGCCCCCTAGGTTGGAAGGCACTTAAAATACACAATGGCTGCAACAATGAACTTGAACATACCAAGGATCGTGAATTTGCTCAGGACCAGGCAAACTTTTGTTCTGTTGTATGTGGGGTCACCGTGAACCGGAACTGACTCAATGGCAACTAACAACAGCAACAACAACATATTGTGTCACAGTACAGTGAAAATTTTGGAAGCTATTTATACAGGGTAAAATACAGGTAGTCCCTGACTTACGATGGGGTTACACCGTTCCATCTTTAGTTGGTTGCGATGTAAGTTAAGTACCTCTTTTTTTTTTTTTATTTTAGTTTTCATTATTATTGCCTTTTGAGGGGGTATCAACATATATTCTATATTTATATACATTTTTATCATGTTTTTGGTCAAAGTTTACACAGGAAATTAGATTCTCATTTAACAACTTCTATACATATTGTTCAGTGACATTGGTTACATTCTTCTCAATATATCAGCAGTCTTACTATTTCCATTTTGGTTGTTCTGTTTCCAATAATCTAGCTTCCCTGACCCCCTTGCCTTCTCATCTTCGGTCTAGGGTAAGTGTGTACCATTTGGTTTCATCAAGACAATTATTTTGAGAAGAACCGTTCTCATGGGTGATATTATTTATTTTATTGGTCAATCTGTCATTTGACTGAAAGGTGATCTCTGGGAGTGATTTGATGTTCCAGATTTAAAGAATATTTCAGAGTGGTACTCTTAGGGATTCATCTAATCTCTGCTGGTCCAGTAAGTCTGGCCTTTTTTTTTTTTTTTTAGGAATTTGTGTTTTGTTCTACAATTTTCTCCCATTCAATCTGGGACCATCTATTGAGTCCCTGGTTGAAATGGTCAGTAGTGGTAGCCAGGCACCATCTAGTTCTTCTGGTCTCAAGGTAGGTGATGCCGTTGTTCATGTAGACTATTGGTTCTGTAGACTAGTTTCTTCTTTGAGTCTTGGGTTTCCTTCTTTCTGTTTTGCTCCAGATGAGTACAGACCAATAGTTGTATTTTAGATGACTGCTCACAAGATTTTAAGACTCCAGACATGACTCACCAAACGATGATGTAGAATATTGTCTTTACAGACTATATTATGCGAATTGACTAAGTTGCCCCATGAGACTATGGTCCTAAGCCCTCAAACCCAGTAGACCAATCCCATAAAGTGTTTGGTTGTGTCTAGGAAGTACCCATAATTGTGTCCCCATGTGCTTTATTTTATACTTGAAAATATATGCAGTACACATAAACATGATATGCATATGTCTACAGTTACTCATATATGTCTTCCTGTACATATTTATGGATACTTACATATCTCTGTAACCAAACACGTATTTTTAGTTATTACTGTTGTTGCAAAACTGTATCTCCCCAAATGAATTTCTTTTATAAATTTCTGCATAAATTGTTCATTGACATTAGTTATAGTTATCACAATTTGTGAATGTTCTCTTTAATTGTGTCTGCATCCTTCTATTTGTGCTCAAACATTCATCTTCACTGTGGTTGTGCTGTGCTCACTATTTCCACACACGGAACCGCATTTCCCATCGCCAAAAGTAACAAGTCGCTAAGTTCTAAAGCTTACTTACCCCTCCACGCCTCTTCTCCCTGGTAACCACCAATGAACATTGGTCTCTCCATATTTATCAGTTCTTGTCCTCTTATAAAAGGGTGTTCATACAATATATGTCCTTACATGCTTGTTTTTTTCACTTAGCATTATGCCCTCCAGGTCTATCCATGTTATAATATGTTTTGTGGCTTCATCATTGTTCTTTATGGTTACATAGTATCCAACAATTTACTTATCCATTGTTTTGCTATTGTGAATAAAGCTGCAGTGAACACAGGGTGCATGTATCTGGTCATGTCAGTAGTTTTGTGTCTCTAGGGTGTATTCTTAGGAGTGGGATTGCTGGATTGTAAACTAGCTCGATTTCTAGTTTTTTTGAGGATGTGCCAAACCGTTTTCTATAGTGGTTATATCATTTTTCAGTCCCATCAACAATGAATAAGGGTTCCAATCTCCCACATCCTCGCCAACATTTGTTTTCTATTTTTTTAATCAGTGCCATTTTAGTAGGAGTGAGATGATATCTCATTGTAGTTTTGATTTGCATCTCTGTAATGGCTAATGATCATGAGCGTCTTTTCAAGTCTTGGCTGCATTTATGTCTTCTTTGGTGAAGGTTCTGTTCATGTCCTTTGCCCATTGTCATGGACTGAATTGTGTCCCCCCCGAAATGTGTGTCAACTTAGCTAGTCCACGATTCCCAGTATTGTGTGATTATCCACTATTTTGTCATCTGATGTGACTTTCCTATGTGTTGTAAATCCTACCTCTATGATGTTAATGAAATGGGACTAACAGCAGTTATGTTAATTAGGCAGGACTCAATTTACAAGATTAGGTTGTGTTTTAAGTCAGTCTCTTTTGAGATATAAAAGACAGAAGTGAGCAGAGAGACTCGGGGATCTCATATCACCAAGAAACGAGCTAGGACAATAGTGCATACTCTGGACCATACTCTGTGCTGAGAAGCTCCTCAACTGGGGCAGATTGATGAAAAGGACCTTCCTCCAGAGCTGACAAAGAGAGATAGTCTTCCCCTGGAGATGACACCCTGAATTTGGACTTCTAGTCTCCTAGACTATGAGAGAATAAATTTCTGTTTGTTAAAGCCATTCACTTGTGGTATTTCTGTTATAGCAGCACTAGATGACTAAGGCACCCATTTGATAATTGGATTGTTTGTCTTTTTGTTGTTGAGTTGTTGAAGTGTTCTGTAAATTTTGGAGATGAGACCCTTATCTGACGTCTTTTCCAAGGACTTTTTCCAAGTCTGTAGGTTCTCTTTTCACTCTTTTGATAACATCTTTTGAAGAGCAGAAGTCTATAATTTTTATGAGATTCCATTTATCTATTTTGTCTATTTGTGCATTTTTTGTAATGCTTGTTATCCTATTTTTGCAGGTTATTAGTTCCCATAGTTTTCTCCCAGGAATTTTATGGTTTTAGGTTTGACATTTAGGTCTTTGATTCATTTTGAGTTAGTTTTTATATTTGGTGTGAGGTACAGGTTCTTTTTCAATTTCCTGCAGGTGGATATCTGGTTTTTCCAGCACCATTTACTAAAGAGACTGTCGCTGCCCCACTGTATGGACTTGGCCCTTGTCAAAAATCACTTGTTCATAGATGTTTGGGTTTAGTTCTGAGTTCTCAATTCTGTTCCACTGGTCTATGTGTCTATCATTGAACCAGTACAAGGCTGTTTTGATTACAGTGACTGTACAGTATTTTTTTTTATATCAAGGAGTATAAGGCCTCCTGCTTTGTTCTTTTTCTTTGATATTGCTTTAGCTGTTCAAGATTTCTTTCCTTTCCATATGAAGTTGGTCATTAGTTTTTCCCATTTCGGTGATGAATGTTGTTGGGATTTGTATCGGGATTGCTTTGAAACTGTAGATTGCTTTAGGTAGTATTGACATTTTCACTATATTAAGCCTTCCTATCCATGAACACGGATGTCTTTCCATTTTTGTAGGTCTGTTTTAGTCTCTTGTAGCAATGTTTTATAATTCTCATTGTGTAAGTCTTTTATGTCGCTGGTTACGTTAGTTCCTAGGTATTTTACTGATTTGAGGGCTACTGTAAATGCTACTGTTTTCTTGATTTCTTTTTCTGAGTAATCTTTGTTAGTGTAGAGAAACCCAACTGATTTGTGTGCGTGTTGATCTTGTACCCTGCAACATTGTTAAATTCTTCTATTACTTACAGCAGTTTTCTTGAGGATTCTTTAGTGTTTTCTATATATAAGATGATGTTATCTGCAAAGAGTGATAATTTTTCTTCTTTTCCAATCTGGATGCCTTTTATTTCTCTTCCTTGTCTTATTGCTGTGACTAGGACTTCCCGTACAAAGTTGAATAAGAGTGGTGATAATGGGCATCTTTGTCTTGTTCCAGTTCTCAGGGGGAAGGTTCTCAGCCTTTCTCTGTTGAGTATGATGTTGGCTGTTGGTTTTTCATATATGTGCTTAATTACATAGAGGGATTTCCCCTCTAGTCTTATTTTGCTGAGAGTTTTTAATCAGGAAATGGTGTTGAAGTTTATCAAATGTCTTTTCTACATCGATTGATATGATCATATGGTTATTTTCCTTTGTTTTATTTATGTGGTGGATTATATTGATTGATTTTCTGATGTTGAACTACCTTGTAAATCTGGTATGAAACCCACTTGATCATGGTGTATGATTTTTTTGGTATGTTGCTGTAGTCTGTTGGCTAGAATTTTCTTGAAAATGTTTGTATCTATGTTCATAAGGGATATTGATTCTGTTTGGTTTTTTTTTTTTCTCTCCTTTGATGAAGGTTTATAGAACAAATACTTTCTCATTAAACAGTCAGTACACCTATTGTTTTATGACATTGGTTAACAACCCCACGACATGTCAACACTCTCCCTTCTCAACGTTGGAGGACTTTTTTTTTTTTTTTTGGTGAAAATATACATAGCCAAAGACACACCATTTCAAAAATTTCTACTTGTACAATTCAGTGACATGGATTACATTCTTCCAGTTGTGCTGCTATTCTCACTATCCTTTTCCAAAATATTCCATCACCATTATCTTCAACTCACTGCCCCCTAGGCTTCCCATCAAAACTTTTGAGGTGCTGTTGTCAATTTGATCTCACATAGATAATTCATTTTTTTTTTGTACTTTAGATGAAGGTTTACAGAACAAATACTTTTGCATTAAACAGTACACATATTGCCCTATGACAATGGTTAACAACCCCATGACATGTCAACACTGTCCCTTCTCAATCTTGGGTTCCATATCACCAACTTTCCTGTCCCCTTCTGCCTTCTAGTCCTTGTCCCTGGACTGCTGTGCCTCATTAGTCCCATTTTGTTTTATGGGACTGTCCAATCCCTGGCTGAATGGTGAATCTTGGGGCTGATTTCATCACTGAGCTAAAAGGGTCTTCGGGGGGCATACTCTCAGAGTTTCTCCAGTCTCGGTCAGGCCAGTAAATCTGGTCTGTTTTGTGAGTTAGAATTTTGTTCTACATCATTCTCCAGCTCTGTCCAGAACCCTCTGTTGTGATCCCAGTCAGAGCAGTCAGTGGTGGTAGCCAGGCACCATCTAGCTGTACTGGACTCAGTCTGGTGGAGGCTGTGGTAGTTGTGATCCATGAGTCCTTTGGACTAATCTTTTCCTTGTTTCCTAGGAGTGGGATTGCTGGATTGTATGGTATTTCTATTTCTAGCTTTCTAAGGAAGCGCCATATCATTTTCCAAAATGATTGTATCATTTTACATTCCCAACAGCAGTGCATAAGAGTTCCGATCTCCCCGCAGCCCCTCCAGCATTTGTTACTTCCAGTGGTTTTGATTCGTGCCAGTAATGCCGGGGAGAGATGGTATCTCATTGTTGTTTTAATTTGCATTTCTCTAATGGCTAGTGATCGTGAGCATTTCCTCATGTGTCTGTTGGCTGCTTGAATGTCTTTTTTGGTGAAGTGTCTGCTCATTTCCTTTGCCAATTTATAAATAGGATTATTTGTCTTTTTGTTGTAGAGGTGTTGGATTTTCTTGTAGATTATGGAGGTTAGACCTTTGTCTGACTTGTACTGTCCAAAAATTTTTTCCCGCTCCGTAGGTTTTCTTTTTAGTCTTTTGGTGAAGTCTTTTGAAGAGCATAGCTGTTTGATTTTTAGAAGATCCCAGTTATCTAGCTTATCTTCTGGTGTTTGTGTGTTGATGGTTATGGTTTGTATCCTGTTAATGCTGTGTATTAGGGCCTCTAGCGTTGGTCCTATTTTTTCTTCTATGAACTTTTAGTTTTTGGCTTTATATTTCTGTCTTTGATACATTTTAAATTAGCTTTTGTATATGGCGTGAGGTATGCGTACTGTTTCATTTTTTTGCAGATGGATATCCAGTTTTGCCAGCACCATTTGTTAAAAAGACTGTCTTTTCCCCATTTGATGGACTTTGGGCCCTTGTTGAAGATCAGGTGACTGTAGGTAGATGGATTTACATCTGGGTTCTCAATTCTGTTCCATTGGTCAATGTATCTGTCATTGTACCAGTACCAGGCTGTTTTGACTACCGTAGGTGTATAGTAGATTCTAAGGTCAGGTAGCATGAGTCCTCCAACTTTATTCTTCTTCTTCAGTTGTGATTTATTCAGGGCCTCTTCCCTTTCCATATAAAGTTAATGATTAGTTTTTCTATGTCTTTGAAGAATGTTGTTGGTATTTGGATTGGGATTGCACTGTATTTGTAAATTGCTTTGGGTAAAATTGTCATTTTCACAATGTTGAGACCACCTATCCATGAGCATAGTATGTTTTCCCATTTATTTACATCCCTTTGGGTTTCTTGCAGTACATCCTTGTTTAGATTTATTCCTAAGTATTTTATTTTTTTAGGGGCTATTATAAATGGTACTGTTTTCTTGATTTCCTTTTCATCATTCTCTTTATTGGTGTATAGGAATCCAACTGATTTTTGTATGTTTACCTTGTATCCTGCTACTCTGCTGAATCTTTCTATTAGTTCAAGTAGATTTCTCGTGGAGTCTTTAGGGTTTTCTATATATATTATCATATCATCAGCAAACAGGGACAGTTGAACTTCTTCATTACCAATTTGGATGCCCTTCATTTCTTTTTCTGGCCTTATTGCTCTAGCTAGAACTTCCAATACAATGTTAAATAGGAGTGGTGATAAAGGGCATCCTTGTCTTGTTCCTGTTCTCATGGGGAATGTTTTCACCCTCTCTCCATTAAGAATGATGTTGGCCATTAGTTTTGCATAGAAGCCCTTTATTATGTTGAGAAATTTCCCTTCTATACCTATTTTATTGAAAGTTTTTATCAGGAATGGGTGTTGGACTTCGTCGAATGCCTTTTCTGCGTAAATTGAGATGGTCTTTTGATTCTTTTGTTTCCTTTTATTTATGTGGTAGATTATGTTGATTGATTTTCTAAAGTTGAACCATCCTTGCATACCTGGTATGAATTCCACTTGTTCATGGTGTATTATTTCTTTGATATGATGCTGAATTCTATTGGCTAGAATTTTGTTGAGAATTTTTGCATCTATATTCATGAGAGATATTGGTCTGTAATTTTCTTTTTTTGTGGTGTCTTTGCCTGGTTTTGGTATCAGCGTTATGCTGGCTTCATAGAATGAATCGGAAGTGTTGCTTCCTTTTCTATGCTCTGAAATAGCTTGAGTAGTACTGCGACAAGCTCTTCTGTGAATGTTTTGTAGAATTCCCCAGGGAAGCCAACTGGGCCAGGGCTTTTTTTTGTTGGGAGTTTTTTAATTACCTTTTCAATCTCTTCTCCTGTTATGGGTCTGTTCAGATTTTCAACATCACTTTGTTGTAGTTTTGGTAGGTAGTATATTTCTAGAAATTTATCCATTTCCTCTAGGTTTTCAAATTTGTATAGTTTTTCATAATACTCTGTTACGATCTTTTTTATTTCAGTTGCGTCTGTTGTAATGTCACCCATTTCATTTCTTATTTGGGTTATTTGCGTCCTCTCTTGTTTTTCTTTTGTCTGTCTGGCCATTGGTTTGTTGATTTTGTTGATTCTTTCAAAGAACCAACTTTTGGTTTTGTTGATTCTTTCTATTGTTTTTCTGTTCTCTATTTCATTTATTTCTGCTCTGATCTTTATTATTTACTTTCTTCTGGTGGCCGTAGCCTTTTTTTAGTGTTCTCTTTCTATTTTTTTGAGTTGTGTGTTAATGTTTTGATTTTGTCCCTTTCTTCTTTTTGATGTGTGCATCTATTACTATAAATTGTCCTCTGAGGACTGCCTTTGCTGTGTCCCAAAGGTTTTGGTATGATGTGTTTTCATTCTCATGTGATTCTAGGAATTTTATGATTCCATCTCTGATTTCTTCTATTATCCAGTGATGTGTAAACAGAGTGTTATTCAGTTTCCATTTAGTTTATTATTTTTTTCCTTGCTCTTTCTGTTGTTAATTTCTACCTTGTTGGCACTGTGGTCAGAGAAGATAGTTTGAATTATCTCAACGTTTTGGATCTTGTTGAGGATTGCTCTGTGGCCTATGATGTGGTCTATTCTGGAGAACATTCAATGTGCATTGGAAAAGAATGTATACTTTGCAGCTGTTGGATGGAGTGTTCTATATATGTCTATGAGGTCAAGTTGGCTGATTGTGCCCTTTAGTTCTTCTGTGTCTTTGCTGAGTTTCTTTTTAGTTGTTTTGTCCTACTATTCTTGTGGAATTGTCAACTTCTCTTTTCAGTGTTGTTAGAATTTATGTATTTTGGAGCCCTGTCATTGGGTGCGTAGACGTTTATTATGGGTATGTCTTCATGATGGTTCATCCCCTTTATCATGATATAGTGTCTTTCTTTGTCTTTTATGATGTATTTTGTTTTAAAGTCTATTTAATCTGAGATTAGTATTGCCACTCCTGCTCTTTTTTGGTAGTTGTTAGCTCGATATATTTTTTTCAACCTTTGACTTTTAATAAATGTACATCTTCGTTTCTAAGGTGTGCCTCTTGTAGACTGCATATTGATGGTTCCTGTTTTTTTATCCATTCTGTCACTCTCCGACTCTTTATGGGTCCATTAAGTCCATTTACGTTCAGTGTAATTATTGATAGATGTGAGTTTGTTGCTGTCATTTTGTAGTGCTTTTTTTGGGGTGGCGACGTTTTCTTTGTTATTCTTACTCTTCTGTGCTGAATTACTTTTGTCTGTGGATTTTTTTTTTACTTCTTTTGTTTTTGTAGGTTTTGTTTTTGCTGAGACTTTATGTTTTTCCTCTTTATTTTTATCAGTATGTTTGTTAACTTTCTTTGTGTTTACCGTGAAATTTACCTTTATCTTTCTAATTTTGAAGCAGTCTATTATTACTTGGTATCGCCTTGCCTTCCTCTCCATTAGAAGGTTCTATACCTACACCATTTATTCTCTCTTTTATTGTTCCGATATTGTTGTCATTTACAGATTAACTGCTCTGATTCCCTGTTGTATTTCTTTTGGTTTTGGATAGTCCTTGAGAGTTCATTTCCTAGATTCATATCTGGCTTGTATGATCTTGCGTCCTAGATTCAGCTTGTGAGCTGAAGTTGTTTGTTCTCAGATCGAAGAACCCCCTTTAATAATTCTTGTAATTTTGGTTTGGTTTTTACATATTCCCTTAATTTCTGTTTTTCTGGAAATGTCCTAATTTCACCATCATATTTGAAAGAGAGTTTTTCAGGATAGATTATTCTTGGCTGGCAAGTTTTTTCTTTCAAGATTTTATATATGTCATCCCATTGCCTTCTTGCCTGCATAGTTTCTGCCAAATAATCTGAGCTTAGTCGTATTGTATCTCCTCTGTATGTGACTTCTTGTTTTTCATGAGCTGCTGTCAGGATTCTTTGTCTTTGGTTTTGGCGAGGTGATTATGAGATGTCTTGGTGATTTTCTTTTGGAGTCTATCCTATATCGGGTTCATGGAGCTTATTAGATGGCCATCTTTTCATCTATCATGATATTGGGGAAATTTTCTGTCAGCAGTTCTTCAATGGTCCTTTCTGTGTTTTCTGTTTTCTCCTCCTGTTCTAGAACTCCTATCACTTGCAGATTTTTGCTTTTGATTGTATCCCAGATAAGTCTCAGGGTCTCTTCATTTTTCTTTGTTCTTCTTTCTGAGTTTTCCTTGAACAGAGTTGTATCCAAGTGTTTGTCTTCAATTCCACTGATCCTGTCTTCCACCATTTCAAATCTGCTCCTTAGCCCTTGTATAACACTGTCCATTTCTGACATCTTGAAGTTTATCTTTTAGATTTCTAATTGTTGGTTTTGTATAATTTCTAGTTGTGAATTTAGTTTGGCATTTTGTTCCTGCAATATTTTCCTTAATTTTTCCATTTTTTGTCCGTATTTTTCATGAATTTGTCTGCCTTTTCCATGAATTTGTCTATTTTTTCCTCTTTTTTGTGTGCTTTGTGTTTCAACTCTTGGAGAATTCTGAGTAGGAGAGATCTGAATTTCCTATCAGGTAGTTCTAGAGCCTTTTCTTCCACTGGAAAGTCATCTGGTGTTTTATTTTGGACACCTACTGGAAAATACTGTCCTGTTTTTGTAAATGTCTTGATATTGTCTGCTGTCTTTGGGGCATTCGGTAGTTATTTTTCTCATTTATTGATTGTAGATTTCTTTGTTTTGTCCTTTTTTTTAATTTGGCTATGTCTGAGCAGGCAGGCTGTGTGTTCTTTGTTGTTTGCACATCTGTGGGTGCGATACTTTTTGCCTCCTTCTCCAACTGGCAGGGTCAGTCGTTCAGATAGGGTACAGCAGGGCAGGTCTAGCTGAAGAGGAGTTGCAGGGATGGGTTGTTTGTGGCACTTACTACAGCCACCAGGGCAGGTCGGTTATCAGTGCAGGGTAGGTTTCAGTCGGCCATACCTGTGCTGCTTGGTGGTGTGATGTTAAGTTCAGGGTGCAGGTAGGTAGGATGTAGGGGCGAGATTGTTATGTGTGGAGCTAAGATGGATATGGGAGAGGAGAGAGGAACAGGAGCCAAAAACATGCAAACAAACAAAAAAAGAGTGCTAGGGGGGCTTGCAATTGGAGTGGAGAGATGAGAGACTAGGAAATGGAGTAAAATAAAATGGGGAAAAAGAAGAAAAGAATGAATAAATATAAATTAGAAAGAAAAAAGAACAGCAAAGTTCCCAGGGATCCCAGCGGTGCAGCTACGAGGTCTGGGGGAGTTGTTCTCAGGTGTTGCTGTACAGCCTGGCTAGAAGGTGTAGAGGTATTCAGCACCAGGTATTCAACGAACAAGAAGAGAAGGAAGGTATAGAGAGATGAGAAAGAGAGTAATGAAGAAAGACAAAAAGGGAAAAAGAGGGAAAACAAAACAAAACAAATTAAAAAAAAAATAGAACAAGAAAACCCCCTGTCATGGATTGAATTGTGTCTCCCAAAAAATGTGTGTAGCAACTTGGCTAGGTAATGATTCCCAGTATTGTATGATTGTGTTATCTGATGTGATTTCCTTATGTATGGTAAACTCTACCACTATGATGAGATTATATTTGATCTCCTCATGTGTTATAAATTCTATCACTGTGATGAGGTTATACTGATGAGGTTGACAAGATTGTGTCTTAATGCAATCTCTTTTGAGATATAAAAGAGAGAAGCGAGCAGAGACACCTGGGAACCTCAGACCACCAAGAAAGCAGTGCTGGGAGCAGAGCACATCTTTGGACCTGAGGTTGCTGTGCAGAGAAGATCCCAGACCAAAGGAAGACTGATGACATGGACTTTCCTCCAGAGCCGATGGAGAAAGCGTTCCCCTGGAGCTGATGCCCTGAATTTGGAATTGTAGCCCATTGGACTGTGAGAGAATCAGTTTCTCTTTGTAAAGCCATCCACTTGTGGTATTTCTGTTGGAGCAGCACTAGATGACTAATACACCCCCCAAAACAACCAGAAAAAAAAAAAAAACACAAAAAAAAAGAAATGCTCTCAGGGATCCCTGTGCATGGTTGTGTAAGCTGAGGAGGTAGGTCCTAATCCGTGTAGCACTGCCTGGTCAGAATGGGCTCCTAACTCGAGAAACTGAAAAGAAAACAGACAAAAAATCCAAAACAAACAAAGAAACAAAAGCCCCGGGATCCCACAAGCATGGCAGCCCAAACAGGGAAGCAGTTCCATACTCAAACGGAGCTCCGCAGCCCCTCAGGAAGAAGCAAAGATGGCACTTGGAGCCTGGTATTTGAGCAAAAGTAGGGGGAGGTGGTGAGAGGTAAGGAAGAAATCAAAATAAGTGGAAAAAAGCAACACCAGCAGCCAACAAATGGCATTCCGGGAGCCAGCTAGTGCAGGTGGGTAGAATCCAAGCAGCTGGTGCTTCCCAGACGAGAGACTGTGGCTGCGGGAAGCAGAGGAGGCTGAGTGGGGGTGAAGAAGGGTGGTGGGTGGGAAAGCATATGTCGAAAATTACCTGTTGTTTTGTCTCCTGCTGGAAGCTCTGTGAAGCTGCTTTCTCGTACCCCTTATTTGCTCTCTGATAGGAGCCCAAGAGGGCGGATTGGCACTGCTTTAGCTGATAGGGGACCTCTGCATGAATCTCTCCTTGCTCTTCATTCTCTATCAGTTTTCTCACTCCATTTGGTCCTTGGCAGAGTTCTTTATCTCTTCATTTGTTATTTTAGGGTTTCAGGATTTCTGTTTTCTCTGTTTGGCTTAGTTTTTCAGGTCTTTGTGGTAGAGGGACAGCGTGGTGCTTCTCCCTAGAGTGCCATTTTGCAGGAAGTCCTCTAATTGTGGTTTTTGTATGATTTCTAGTTGTGAATTTATTGTAACATTTTGTTCCTGTATTATTTTCCGGAATTCTTCCATTTTTTTTGTCTGTATTTTCCATGAATTTGTCTATTTTTTCCTCATTTGTGTCTGCTTTTTGCTTCAAATCTTGGATAATTCTTAATATTTGAGATCTGAATTCCCTATCAGTTAGTTCTAGTGCCTTTTCTTCTGTTGGAAAGCCATCTTGTGCTTTATTTTGGACTCCTCCTGGAACCATCCTATACTGTTTTTGTATATGTTTTGTATATATCTTCAGGGCATTCAGTAGTTATTTTCCTCAATTATTTATTGTAGATTTTTTTCGTCCTGATTTTCTGTTTTATTTGTTTATGTCTGAACAGACGGGTTGTGCGTTCTTTGTTGTTTGTTCATCTGTGGGCATGATACTTTTCACTTCCTTCTCCAATGGGCAGGGTCAGTCACTCAGGTTTGGTACAGCAGGGCAGATCCAGCTGACGGGGAGTTGCTGGGAAGGGTTGTTTGTGGCATGTACCAGGGCTGACAGTGCAGACCAGGAATCAGTGTAGGGCAGTTTCCAGTAGGCCATGCCTGTGCTGCTTGGGAACGTGATGTTCAGCGCACAGTGCAGGTAGGCAGGAAGGAGGGGGGAGATTGTGATGTGTGGACCTAAGATGGGTATGCAAAAGGTTAGAGAGAGGAGAGAGGAACAGAAGCCAAAAACATACACACAAACAAAAAGAGTACTAAGGGAGCTTGCTGTTGGAGTGGAAAGAGGATAGACTGAGAAATGGAGAAAAACAAAAAGGAAAAAAAAGAAAAAGTTAAAAAAGAAAAGAATAAATACAAATTAGAGGAAAAAAAAGCCCCCAGGGATCCCAGCAGTGTGGCTGTTAGGACTGGGGAAGTTGTTCCCAGGCCATGAAGTACAGCCTTGCTAGAAGGGGTAGAGGTGTCACACAGCGCCAGGTATTCAGGAGACAGGAAGAGAAGTTAAGTGTCAAGAGATGAGAAACTGGAAATGAAGAAAGCCAAAAGAGGGAAAAAGGAGAGAAGAATACAAAACAAAGGAACAAAAAAAAAAAAAAAAAAAAAGGAAAAAGAAATGTCCTGAGGGAGGTCACTGCGTTTCTGCACAGAGTAAGGTATTATCTCTGTAACCATGCAGTACTGCCCGGCTAGAAGAAGATCCCAAGCCGAGGAAAGAAAAAGAAAACAAACAAGCAAACAAACAAAAAATAAAGCCCTGGAGGTCCCACCAGCAAACCGGCCAGCAAACAGTTTCACAATAGACCTGTGTTTCACAGCCCTTCAGGAAGGAGCAAAAATGGTACACAGAGCCATGCAATTGAGAGAAAGGAGGGGTGGTGGTGAGAGGTAAGGAAGAAATCTAAAGAAGAGGGAAAAAGCAACACCAGCAGCCAACAAATGGCACTCAGGGAGCCGGCCAGTGCTGGCAGGTGGAATCCAAGCAACACTGGAGTGAGCCTGGTGCTTCCCAGCCAAGAGACTGTGGCCACAGGAAGCAGTGGAGGCCGAGTGGGGGTGAAGAAGGGTTGTGGGGAGGGAAAGCGTATATCTCTGGTTACCGGTTGTTCTGTCTCCTGCTGGAAACTCTGTGGAGCTGCTTTCACGTACCCCATGTTCACCGATCTCCAATAGGTATCCAAGATGGCAGATCCATGCTGCAGTAGCTGATAGGGTACCTCTGCATGTATCTCTCCTCACTCTCTGTTCTCGGTCATTTTCTTATTCCATTTGGTGCTTGGCTGAGTTCTTTATCTCTTCATTAGATTCTTACGGTTTCAGGATTGACATGTGTCTGTTTGACTTAGTTTTTCAGATCTTTGCTGTGGAGAGACAGCATGGTGCTTCTGTCTATAGCACCATGTTGCCAGGAAGTTGGGATATTGATTCTTTTTTTGTGATGTCTTTGCTTGGTTTCGGTATCAGAGTTATGCTAGCTTCAAAGAAGGAGTTCAATAGTGCTCCTTCTCCTTTTTGAAGAGATTGATGTCAACTATTTTCTGAATGTTTGATAGAATTATTGAGTGTAGCCATCTGGTCCTGGGTCTTTTTTTGGTAGTTTTTTTGTTTTGTTTTGTTTTAAAATGATATCGTCAATCTCTTCTTTTGTGATGGGTCTGTTTAAATTTTTTACCTCTGTGTTAATTTGGGTAGGTAGGGTGTTTCTCAAAATTTGTCCATTTCTTCTAGGCTTTCAAATTTGTTAGAGTATAATTTTTCATAGTAATCTGTTATGATCTTCTTTATCTCTGAAGAATTGGTTGTAATGTCACCAATTTCATTTCTTAATTTGGTTATTTGCCACTTAAGGATTTTTTCTTTTGTCATCTAGCCAGTGGTTTGTCTGTTTTGTTCATCCTTTCAAAGAACAAACTTCTGGTTTTGTTAATCCTTTCAACTGTTTTTCTATTTTCTAGTTAATTTATTTCTGCCCTGATTTTTTTTTTTTTCTGGTTGCTTTCGGCTTCTTTTGATCTTCCTTTTCTATTTGTTCAAGTTGTCAGTTTAAGTTAGTGATTTTGGATCTTTCTTCTTTTTTAATGCAGGCACTTATTGCTATAAATTTCCCTCTGAGTACTGCTTTTTGCTGTGTCCTAAAGGTTTTGATAGAATTGTGTTTTCATTTCCATTTAATTCTGGGAATTTGTTTATTCATTTTTTATTTCTTGTATGATCCAATAATTTTTGAGTAGTGTGTTATTTAGTTTCCAAGTAATTATTATTGTTTTTTCCTTATTTAACCTGATGTTGATTTCCAGCTTCATACTGTTATGGTCTGAGAAGATGCTTGTATTATTTTAATCTTTTTAAATTTGTTGAGACTTGTTTTGTGATCTAGCATATGGTCTATTCTGGACAATTATCCATGTGCGCTGGAGAAGAATGTGTATTGTTCTGAGGTTGTGTGGAGTGTTCTATATATCCAATTGGCTTATGGTTTTATTTAAGTTCTCAATGTCCTTAGCGATTTTCTTTTTAGATGTTCTGTCTATAATTCAAAGTGTTGTGTTGAAGTCTACTGTTACTGTGGAGTTGTCTATTTCTCCTTTCACATTAGTCAGAATTTGTTTCATGCATTTTGGTGAATTGCTGTTAAATAAAAAAACAGACAAACACATTGCCATTGAGTCGATTCCGACTCATAGCAACCCTATAGGCTAGAGTAGAAATGCCCCATAGCGATTCTAAGGAGCGGCTGGTAGATTCAAACTGTAAACCTTTTCGTTAGCAGCTGAGTTCTTAACTACTGTGTAACTAGGGCTCCCATTGCTGTTAAGTACATATATATTTATAATTGTATGTCTTCTTGTTGAATTGATCCTTTTATTATTACATAATGTCCTTCTTTATCTCTTGTAATAGATTTTGATTTAAAGTCTGTTTTGTTTGATACCAGTATGGCCACCCTTGCTCTTTTTTGTTTACTGGTTGCATGACATACTTTTCTCTATCTTTTTATTTTCAGTCTGTTTGTGTCCCAGTGTCTAAATGGGTTTCCTGTAGACAGCAAAAAGATATATTGTGGTTTTTTTTAATCCATTTGCCACTCTCTGCCTTTTGCGTGGGGAATTTAAACCATTTACTTTTAAGGTTATGATTGAAAACGAATTGTCTACCTCCCTCATTTATTTGTTGTTTGAGCGTTTCGTATCTTGTTTGTTTATTATACTTATTTTTCTGTTTTTGCTTGTATTTGGGTGCTTTCTTGTGATGAACCTTTTTGTTAACTTGCTCCTTTTCTCCTGAGTGTTTCTTCTTAGTGGTTATCACGTATGTTACATTACGTTACATGACTTACAATTGCTATAGCATCTGACGTATGAATAGCTGTTAACATACAACCTTAACATAATAAATCTATTTCTGATAAGTTCATCCCTCCCCCATTTCTGTTGGTATGTCTCCATTAACATCAACATACAACCTATATTCAATAGGTTTAGTTTGTAATTATTTCTAATGTTCTTGGCTTTCCATTTGGAATACTCTCTTGCAAAGCTGTTCTAATTAAAAAAACAAAACAAAAAACCAAACCCATTGCCATGGAGTAAATTCCAACTCATAGCAGCCCTATTGGACAGAGTAGAACTGCCCAATAGCGTTTCCAAGGAGTAGCTGGTGATTTGAACTGATGACCTCTCGGTTAGCAGCCAAACGTTTAACCACTGTGCCACCAGGGTTCCAAAGCTGGTCTAGTAGTGGAAGATTCTCAGAGCTTCTGTTTGTTTGGGAATGTCTTGATTACTTCCTCATTTTTGAATGATAACTTAGCTGGGCAAAGTGTTCTTGGTTGGTAATCGTTTGGGTTCAGTATTTTATATATTTCACTCCATTGTCTTCTGGCCTCTAGAGTTTCTGGGGAGAACTCAGCACTGATTCTTATGAAAGACGCTGTATGTTATACTGCATTTGCTTTTGTACTTTCAAAATTTTCCCCTTATCTTTGGTTTCCAAGAATTTTATTAGGATATGTCAAGGAATTGCTCTTTTTGTGTCTCTTCTGAGTGGGGTTCATGTAACTTCCTGTATTGGCAGGCTTGGTTCTCTGCTCAGGTCTGGGAGATTCTCTCTGATTAGCTCTTAGAAAATTGTTTCTATGCCTTTATTGTAGTGGTGCTCCAAGATTCCAATAATTCTTAGATATTAGATTTCTTAATTGAATCCCACATTTCTTTTTGGATTTGTTCACTTTTCTTCGTTCTTTTCCCTTGTTTCCCTTAAGACTTGGTAAATTCAATTATTTTGTCTTCTAATTCAGATATTCTTTTGCTTGTTCAAATCTATTGTTTTGAGTATTTCTTTTGTTTTTTCTGATTCAGATATTTTATTCTTCAGTTCCAGTAGTTCTCTTTATTTCGGTTTTTTTGTTGTTGTTTTGCTTTGTTTTATGTTTTCAAATTCCTTGTTGAATCTCTCATTTTGTTCCTCCATTTGCTTCCTGAACTCTGCTAGTTTGTTCTCTGTGTGTTTTTTGCTTTCTTTAAACATATTTAGCACCATAGTCTGAAAATTATTGATTCTTTGCATTATTTTGGCCTCCATAGGAAAGAGTTCCTCTTCTTCATGTTTTGCTTTTGAGTGTTGCTTCTTCTCTCATGCTTTAGTGTTTTTTACTACTTTTTGTTGAGCTTGAGCCATTTTTTATCTTTGCTTTAAATTTTTCATTTTGTTTGTGGTGGGAGAGGTTTCCAGTTGGGTGCCCCGGTAGGGGAGTGTCCAGTTTTCCGGTCGCAGCCTGTCACTCTGCGGGAGAGGATTGCAGAAGTTCCTCTCCCCCCTCAGAAATGATACAAGAGATCTGTATGCTTGGTCTCTGAAATTCATTAAGCATGCAAGGGGTGGAAGGGTTTGGCTAGATGCCTCAGCTGGCATTGCGGGGATAACCGACTTTACTATGGTGATAGTGAGCGGATTTTTAAGTCTTTCCTTCACAAGGCCCCCTGTCCTGGCACACCTGTTACCCACGGTGTCTCACGGAGGCCACCTCCTGCTTGCCTGTCAGTCTGGACTCTTTCCGTTGCCCTGCTGTCCTTGCATTTCTCCTAGGTCCTAGTGCCCGTTCATTTTGGGTCTCAGCGAGGTTCAACAGCACTCTCACAAAGTGTCAAGGTCTTCCTTCGCCCCCTCCACTTGTGCGGCCCAGGAACTCCCACAGCCAATTTGTGCCACCCTAAAAAAAAACCAGTTAGAGCTTCCTCAGATAAGAGCCTTTTCTGTGTTCTCTGCTTGGGATGTTACCCAGTCCCGTCCCAAAATGACTGCAATGAGCGTGCGCTCCTTATGTTAGTGGGTGAGGTCTCTCAGTTTCTGTGCCGACCCCCATTCCTCCTCTTCCCTGCTTCTGAACTTACCCTGATTCTCCAATTCCTCAGCTGTTGTCTAGAGTTCTGAGATCTCAGTCTGTGCTTGTTTTTATTCATTGTTCAGTGTGTTAGTTGCTGGGGGAGTAGATGGGAGCGTCCATCACTTCACCATCCTGCTCTGCTGCTTGTTATTATTGCCTTTTATTATCAGTATCTCTATAAATCCAATCTCTGTCCATGAGTGAACATCTGAGAATGATAACATCACTAAATTACACACTTCAACACTGTATACAGAACATATTACTAACAATAACATGTTCAAAAACCAACAAACAAAAAAAAACAGGATGATGTTAAGTGCGGTTCCTCCTAACTGGAATACATCGTAAGTCAAGGACTACCTACACTTTCAGACAGATTCTGAGGGCTGCAGAGTACAGTAGTATATACAGTATAAATAAAGTAATTAAAGTAGTTGATAATAATAATGATAACTTGGGATCATCAAGAAAATATTAAATTGTATGCAGCCTTATTAAGGAGTCATAAAATATGTAATGCATATTACAAGGGTCATGTAATTTTTTAAAGATTTTTTCTTTCTTCTGTCTTCCTCTGCTGGTAGATTTTCAATGGTCACTCTTCACTGCTGACAGAGGACCGGTATCTAATAGGTCCTTCCATCATATATAATTGTCAGCTTCTACTTTCCTCTGAGGTCCTTGGGCGACAACCTAAAGGTTGGCAGTTCGAACCCAACCAGTGGTGACACCGAGGAAGAAATTTCTGGCTATCTGCTTCTATAAAAATTACAGCCAAGAAAATCCTATGGATCAGTTCTACTCTGTAACATATGAGGTTGCCATGAGTTGGGATCGACTCAATGACAACTGAGTTGGCTTTTTGGCTTACTTTCCCATGGGATAGAAAACAGGATAATGTGTAATGACACAATCTTTAGTTAGCAGGAGTCTCTGCTGTGGGTAAATTATAAAAAGCTTAAAACACTAAATTTGTTGCCAGAATTTCTTCCACTCTCATGGCCTTTTTGTTACTTTTGAACTTTTGGGAATGTCCTGAGAGGCTAAGGTGACAGGATGCCTTACCAAATTAGAGTCATTATTATTAATTCAGCTTGTGGCAATGTTTCCATTTCAGATAACATACTGTTAATATAAGTAAAGATCCATGGTACAGGCAATAAGGATGTATGCTTGAAAACACAACTAGAAATAATCATCCTTTGAAGTGAAAATATGTAGATTGATAGGAGTGTTAAGGGAGTTTAAGTGGTAGGATGAAAATCAAAACTTTCTTTGTGGGGTTTATAAAAAACTTCAGTAACAAGATCTAACTGCCCCAGGTCCTTCATTGTTGTTAGGCATCTTCAAGTTGGTTTCAACTCATAGCGACCCCATGTGACACAGTAGAACTGCTCCATAGGGTTTTCTAGACAGTTATCTTTATGGGTTTGAACCGCCAACTTTCAGTTAGTAATGTAGAGCACTTAATTGTTGGGCCACCAGGGATCCTTACAGATGATAAAGCCAAGATCCTTTAGAGAAATTACAGTAAAACCTGTGAAAGCCAGAACCTGTGTAAGGTGGAAACCTGTCAAAGAAGGAAAACTTAAATATTTTCCACTAAAGCAATAGAAAAGTGGTAAAATAGCACCCTGTCAATGGCAGAAAACTTGGGAGATCCAGAAAAACAAGACAGTCCTATAGAGTTTGGCTATCACAGGTTTCACTGTTAAGTAGAAGCCACAATTTGCAAAGCAAACTATACTGTTATTCTTAAAAGAGATAAACTCCACTAAACTTTAACTTGCAATGAAAGCTACCTGCAACTTGAAAGATTAGGTAGGAAATTTAGGGGGCAGTGAGTTTATGTTAATTGGGGAGGAACAACTCAGAAAAGGATGGTGAGGATGGTTGCACAACTCAAAGAATGTAATCAATGTCAGTAAATTGTACATGTAGAAATTGTTGAATTGTTGTATACTCTAATGTGTATATTCTCAACCCAAGTGTCTGTCAGTTTGTCCTACTGTGCTGTCTTGTGTGTTGCTCTGATGCAGGAAACTATGCCACCAGTATTCAAATATCAGCAGGGTTATTCATGGTGGACAGGTTTCAAATGAGCTCCCAGATTAAAACAGACTAGGAAGAAGGACCTGGCAGTCTACTTCTGAATAATTAGCTAGTGAAAACCTTATGAATAGCAGTGGAACATTGTCTGATATAGTGCCAGAAGATGACCCCTCAAGTTGGAAGGCACTCAAAATATGACTGGGGAAGAGCTGTCTCCTCAATGTAGAGTTGACTTTAATGACGTGTATGAAATCAAGCTTTCAGGACCTTCATTTGCTGATGTGGCACAATTCAAAAGGAGACGAAATAGCTGCAAACATCCATTAATAGGAATGTGGAGTGTACGAAATATGAACCTAGGAAAATTGAAAATAGTCAGAAATGAAATGAAACACATAAACATTGATATCCTAGGCATTAGTGAACTGAAATGGATTGCTATTGGCCATTTTGAATCAGACGATCATATGGTCTACTATGCCAGGAATGACAAATTGAAGAGGAACAGCATTACATTCATCGTCGAAAAGAACGTTTCCAGATATATCCTGAAGTACAACACTGTCAGTGATAGGATAAAATCCATATGCCTGCAAGGAAGACCAGTTAATACGATTATTATTCAAATTTACACACCAACCACTAAGGCCAAAGATGAAGAAATTGAAGATTTTTACAAATTTCTGCAGTCTGAAATGGATTAGAGATGCAATCAAAATGTATTGATAATTACTGGTGATTGGAATGTGAAAGATGGAAACAAAGAAAAAGGATTGATAATCGGAAAATATGGCCTTGGTGATAGAAACAACGCTGGAGACTGCATGATAGAATTTTGCAAGACCAATGAATTCTTCATTGCAGATATCTTTTTTCAACATCATAAACGGGCACTATACATATGGACCTCACGAAATGGACTACACAAGAATCAAATTGATTACATCTGTGGAAAGAGACAAAGGAAAAGCTTGATATTATCAGTCAGAATAAGGCCAGGGGAAGACTGTGGAGCAGACCATCAATTGTTCATATGCAAGTTGAAGTTGAAGAAAATTAGAACAAGTCCACTAGAGCCAAAATATGAGTATATCCCACCTGAATTTAAAGACCGTCTCAAGAATAGATTTGATGCATTGGTCACTAATGACTGAAGACCAGACAAGTTGTGGGATGCCATCAAGCATATCATACATGAAGAAAGCAAAAAGTCATTAAAAAGACAGGAAAGAAAGATAGATGTCAAAAGAGACTCTGAAACTTGCTCTTCAACGTAGAGTAGCTAAAGTGAAAGGAAGAAATTATGAAGTAAAAGAGCTGAAAAGAAGATTTCAAAGGGAAGCACGGGAAGACAAAGTAAAGTTTTGTAATGATATGGGCAAAGACCTGGAGTTAGAAAACCAGTCAGCATTTCTCAAGATGAAATAACTAAAGAAAAAATTCAAGCCTCGAGTTTCAATTTTGAAGGGCTCTATGGGTAAAATATTGAATGACACAGGAAGCATCAAAAGCAGATGGAAGGAGCACAAAGAGCCACTGTACCCAAAATAATTGGTTGACATTAAACCATTTCAGGAGGTAGCATGTGATCAAAAACCAATGATACTAAAGGAAGATGTCCAGGCTGCACTGAAGGCAGTGGTGAAAACGAACGCTCCAGGAGTTTACAGAATACCAAGAGAGATGTTTCAAAAAACGGATGCAGCACTGGACATACTCACTTGTCTATGCAAGGAAATTTGGAAGACAGCTACCTGCCCAACTGACTGGAAGAGTCTGTATTTGTATCCATTCCAAAGAAAGGTGATCTAACAGAATATGGAAATTATCAAACAATATCGTTACTATCACACTCAAGTAAAATTTTGCTGAAGATCATTCAAAAGCAGTTTCAGCAGTACATTGACAGGGAACTCCCAGAAATTCAAGCCAGATTCAGTAGAGGACGTGGAACCAGGGATATCATTGCTAATGTCAGATGGATCTTGGATGAAAGTAGAGAATACCAGAAAGATGTTTACCTGTGTTGTATTGACTATTAAAAGGCATTTGATTGTATGGATCATAACAAATTATGGATAACATTGTGAAGAATGGGAATTCCAGAACACTTAATTGTGCTTATGAGGAACCTGTATATAGACCAAAAGGCAGTCGTTCGAACAGTACAAGGGGATACTGCGTGGTTTAAAGTCAAGAAAGGTATGTGTCAGTATTGTATCCTTTCACCATACTTATTCAGTCTGTATACTGAAAAATTAATCCTAGAAGCTGAACTATATGAAGAAGAACATGGCATCAGGATTGAAGGAAGACTCATTAACAATCTGTGATATACACAACCTTGCTCGCTGAAAGGGAAGAGGACATGAAACACTTACTGATGAAGATCATAAACTACAGCCTTCAGTGTGGATTACACCTCAACATACAGAAAACAAAAATCCTCACGACTGGACCAATAAGCAACATTGTGATAAACAGAGAAAATATTGAATTTGTCAAGGATTTTGTTTTACTTGGGATCCACTATCAACACCCTTGGAAGCAGCAGTCAGGAAACCAAATGATACATTTCATTGGGCAAATCTGCTACAAAGGACCTCTTTAAAATGTTAAAAAGCAAAGATGTCAGTTTGAGGACTAAGGTGTGCCTGACCCAAACCATGATATTTTCAATCACCTCATATGTATGGGAAAGCTGGACAAAGAATACCTGTTGCTGTCAAGTAGACTCTGACTCATAGTCACCCTATATAAGGAAGACCAAAGAAAAATTGATACCTTTGAATTGTGGTGTTGGCAAAGAATATTGAATGTACCATGGACTGCCAGATAAACAAACAGGTCTGTCTTGGAAGAAATCCAGCCAGTGTTCCTTGGAAGCAAGGATGGTGAGACTTTGTCTCTAGTACTTTAGACAAGTCATCAGGAGAAATCAGTAGAAGGACATCGTGCCTGGCAAATTAGAGGGTCAGCAAAAAAGAGGAAGACCCTCAACAAGATGGCTTGACACAGTGGTTGCTACAATGGGCTCAAACATAGCAACGATTGTGAAGAGGGCACAGGACAGGGCAGTATTTCTGTCTGCTGTGTATTGAACCGTGTCCCCCCAAAAAAATGTATGTATCAATTTAGCTGGCCCATGATTCCCAGTATTATGTGGTTGTCCTCCATTTTTTTATTGTAATTTTATGAGAAAGAGGATTAGGGTGGGATTGTAACACCCTTACTAATGTCACATCCCTGATCCAATGTAAAGGGAGTTTCCCTGGGTTATGGTCTGCACCACCTTTTATCTTACAAGAGATGAAAGAGAAGCAAGCAGAGAGTGGGGGACCTCATACCACCAAGAAAGCAGTGCCAGGGGCAGAGCTCATCCTTTGGACCCGAGGTACCTGGTGGAGAAGTTCCTAGTCCAGGGCAAGATTGATGAGAAGTCCAACAAAGAAAGCCTTCCCCCGGAGCTGATACCCTGAGCTTGGACTTTTAGCCTACTTTACTGTGAGGAAATAAATTTCTCTTTGTTCAAGCCATCCACTTGTGGTATTTCTATCTTAGTCATCTAGTGCTGCTATAACAGAAATACCACAAGTGGTATTATTTCCTCACAGTAAAATAGTCTAAAAGTCTGAATTCAGGGTGTGAACTCCAGGGGAACGCTTTCTTTCTGTAGTTTCTGGAGGAAGGTCCTTGTCATCAACCTTCCCTGGTCAAGGAGCTTCTCAGAGCAGGGACCCAGGGTCGGAAGGACACGCTATTCTCTTGTTTCTTGGTGGTATGAGGTCCCACGGTCTTTCTGCTGGCTTCTCTCTTTTATATCTCAAAAGAGATTGACTTAAGACAGAATCTAATCTTGTAAATTGAGACCTGCCTCAATAACATAACTGCCTCTAATCCTGCCTCATTAACACCATAGAGGTAGGATTTACAACACATTAACATATAGGAAAATCACATCAGATGACAAAATGGTGGACAATCACACAATACTGGGAATCATGGCCTACCCAAGTTGACACATATTTTGGGGGAACACAATTCAGTCCACCTCATGACAGTTTCCTTCTGTTGAACATAGGGTCGCTATGAGTCAGAACTGACTGGTGGGTACCTAGCAACAATAACAACAGCTAGTTAATATGGTAGATTACACTAACTGATTTTCAAATATTTTACCAGCTTTGCATCTCTAACTAAACCATACTTAGTCAAGGTATATAATTCTTTTTGTATATGCTTATTCTAATTGTTAATTTTTTTACGAACTTTTAGATCTATATTCATGTGGGATATTGGTACGTACTTTTCTTTTTTTCAACTGCCATTCTCTGGTTTTGATATTACGATAATACTGGCTTCATAAAATAAATTATATAGTATTTCCTCCTCTTCTATTTTCTGGAAGAGATTGTGTAGAATTGGTATTAATTCGTCTTTAAAAGTTTGGTAGAATTTTCCTGTGAAATCTTCTGGGCCTGGAGATTTATTTTGTAGGCATTTCTTAATGTTAATTCAATTTCCTTAATAGTTATACTACTATTCAAATTATGTACGTCATATTGAATGAATTATGGTAGTTTGTGCCTCTCAAGAAACTGATCCATTTCAAAGTCATATGTGTAGAGTTGTCCATAGCATGCCCTCATTACCCTTTTGATAGCTGCAAGGTCTGTAGCATTTCCTGGCATTAATATGTGTGTCTTCCCTCATTTCTTTCTCAGTCTTGCCAGAGGTGTGTCAGTTTATTAATATTTTCAAAGATCTGGCTTTGCTTTTCATTTATTTTCTCTATTGTTTTCTTGTGTTTAATTTCACTGATTTTTGTTTTTATTTTTATTATTCCCTTCCTTCTGCTTTCTTTGGGTTTATTTGTTCTTCCCCCCACCCCCGGGCTTTAAGGTGAGAACTAAGATTAGTAATTTGAGAAATTTCCTCTTTTCTAATGTATGATTTAATGCTTCCAAGTTTCCTCTAAGCTACATTATCTGTATTCCACAAATTTTGCTATGCTATATTTCTATTTTCATTCAGTTCAATATTTTGTTGTTGTTGTTTTTTATTTCCCTTGAGACTTCCTGTTTGACGCATGGGTTTTTTTTTTGTTTTTTTTTTTTTTTTAAGTGTTGTGTTTTAGTTTCCAAATGTCTGGAGATTTTTCTCATATCTTCTTTAATTCTATTTTGATTCCATTGTGTTAGAAGAACATTTTGAGATATTTCAATTCTTTTAAATTTGTTGAGGTTTGTTTTATGGCCCATGATGTGGTTTATCTTAGTTTATGTCTGTGGGTACTTGAAAATAATGTGTATTTTGATGTGGTTGGGTCCAATGTTCTATAAATGTCAGTTAGATACTGTAGGTTGGTGGTGCTGTTGAAATATATACCTTTGATGATTTTCTGTCTAGTTGTTCAATAAATTGTTCAGAGACAGTGTTGAAGTTTCCAACTATAATTATGGAATTGTCCTTTTGGTTCTATCAATTTTTGCCTCACATATTTTCAGCTCTGTTGCTTGGTGCAAGTCTGCATTCCATGAGAATTGAAATTATTTTCTACATATTCCACCTCTTTTGATCAGAATTCTTACTTAGAATCTTTGATCAAAACATTCAGTAGTTAGAAATACCATATGATCCAGCAATTCCACTGTTAGGAATATACTCAAAGGTCTTGAAAGCAGTGATGTGAAGAAACACATGTACACCGATGTTCATTGCAAGACTATTCACAATCCCAGAAGGTGGAAACAACCTAAATGCCCATCAACAGGTGACTGGATAAATAAAATGTGGTACATACATACAATGGAGTACTATTCAGCTGGAAAGAGAAATGAAGTCCTTACACATGCTACAACGTGAATGGAGCTTGAGGAAATTATGCTGAGAGAAATAAGTCAATAATGAAAGGACAGATATTGATTATATAATCTCACTTATTTTAAAAAAAAGAGAACAGGCAAATATATATAGACCAAAGTTTATTAGTGGTTACTGGGGACAGGATGGAGGGAAAAATGGAGTTGTTTCTTATTGAGCACTGAGTTTCTGTTCATGATGATGGAAAAATCGAAAAATCGTATTGACTAAGGGTAGTGAATGCAGAACCAATTGACATAATGGATGTCACTAAATTGTACACCTGCAATAAGTTGAAACTAAGGAGCCCTGGTGGCAGAATGGTTAAGCATTCAGCTTCTAACTGAAAGTCAGCAGTTCGAACCCACCATCAGCTCCACAGGAGAAAAAACCTAGTGATCTGCTCCCATAAAAATTTCAGTCTAGGAAATCTTATGGGGCAGTTCTAGTCTGTTCCATAGGGTTGCTATGAGTCAGAGTCAACTTGACAGCAGAAAACAAGAAAAACAGTAAGTTGAATTGGTAAATGCAATGTGAGATGGATATATATAAACAAAAAAACCAAACCCACTATTGTCAAGTCAATTCCGACTTATAGCCACCCTATAGGATAGAGAGAGCCCTGGAACTCGGCACTAACCAAAAGGTGAGCAGTGCAAATATATCAGTTGCTCCTTAGAAACACTATGGGGCATTTCTACTCTGTCCTATAGGGTCACTATGAGTCGGAATCAACTCAGTGGCAATGGGTTTAAGGGGATTGGTGAGAATCAACTCGACAGCAATGGGTTTTGTTTTGTTTTGTTTGTTTTTTTCAAATAGGACAGAGTAGAACTACCCCACAGGGTTTTCAAGGCTGTAAAATCTCTATGAAAGCAGACTGCCACATCTCTCTCCCACAGAGCTGCTGGTGCATTCAAAACACTGACCTTTTGGTTAGCAGCCAAGCACTTTAACCACTGCACCATTCACTGGGGCTTTATATCTTGATGTACATGTATCTTGACGTATGTGTATCTTGATACATATATCTTCATATATGTATACCTTGATATATGTATATCTTGATATATATATACTTACAATAACAGTAAAAAGAGTAGCTGTTGAGACTGATTATGTACAACAAAATACTTCATGGGACTTGATTTATTGGTTTTGGGGGTTTAGAGTCATGGTTTCATGGTACATTCCAGATGATTGGCCTAATATCATTTTTAGTGCTTTTGTTCTATCTCTTAGTTTGTTGTACAGGGTCTGGGGTCTTAAAAGCTTGCAAGCAGCTATCCAAAGTACAAAAATTTGTCCCTAATTTACCATATTTTTAATCTTTCTGTTGTTCTTCCTTCCTGATGTTCCAAGATTCCTTATTTTATAATTTGTTTTCCATTGAGAAAACTTCCCTTTAGCCATTCTTTTTGAGTAAGTCTATTGGTGACAAATATTTTTAGTTTCCCTTCACCTGAGAATGTTTAGACTTCCCCTTCATTTCTCAAGAATATTTTTACTGGGTACAGAATTCTGGATTGACAGTTGCATTCTTTCAGCACCTGCAAATGCCTTGCCACTTCCTTCTGGATCCATGGTTTCTGATGATAAATCTGCTGTCATTCAAACTATTTTCTCCTGTAAGTAAGTTGTCATTCTCTTCCTCTGTTTTTAAGACTTTTTTCTTTGTCTTTGTTAGAAGTTTGACTATGATGTGGCTTGATATAGATTTATTTGGGTTTATTTTCTTTGATAGTTACTTATCTGCGTCAGTCTGTAAGTTTAATTATTTTGTTAAATTTGGGAAGTTTTTAGCCATTTTTCCTGACATTCCTTTTAACCCCACCCTCTTTATTTTCACCTTCTGGAACTCTGATGATAAGAACATAAGATCTTTTGTTACAGCTTCACAGGTACCTAAGGCTCTGGTGATTTTTGTTCAGTTTATTTATTTATTTATTTTTTTCTCTCTCTCTGGCTCAAATTGGGTAATTTCTATTGTTGTATCAATAAGTTCCCTGATTCTTTCCCTGAAGCCATCCATTGATATTTTTATTTTGGTTAATGTATTTTCAATTCTAAAATTTCTCTTTGGCTCTTCTTTATATTTCTTTACTGATACTTTTTTGTATTTATATAAATTGTGTTCATAATTGATTTTTAAAGCAATTTTATGATGGCTACTTTAAAATATTTGTCCAATAATTCTAACACTTTTGTCATATTTGTTTTGGCATCTTTGGTTGTCTTTTAACACTCAAGTTAGGTCTCCCTGGTTCTTGATGTGATGAATGATTTTTCAACTGGAAGGTGGGCATTTTGGGTATTATATTTAAAATTGCTGTTTAGCTGTCTTCCTCTGGCACTACTATTACAGTGGACAGGGCACACCCTTTTTACTGCCTAGTGGGGTAGAAGTTCCCCACTTGGCCTCTGTTGACACCCAAGGGTGATCTTCTCTCTGGTGGTGGGGTGGTAAAGGATTTACTGCTTGATGATGGTGAAAGTCGTAATACCACAGTGAGGAGAGGGAGATGGCACCTGTTATTATGACAAGGAGGCTTGGGGGCAAGTTACTGTTTATTTATTCATCTTATATTTGAGTTTGTACTAGGTTCTAGGTGCTTGGCATGTATAATTCAATAAAAACAGAGAAGTATTATTCCTGCTCTTGTTGAGTTTATGTTCTAGCTTAATATTTGAACACAATATATTCACAGTATTCTTACATTTTACGATAGCAAATAATTAAATTGTATGTTAGAGGGGATAAGTGTATAGAAAAAATAGAGCAGATAAGGGAGTCAGGAGTATGATACTAGGTGACATGTTACAATTTTAAATACAATGTTTTCATTTAACATTGTCACTTAAACTATTCCACCCCAACAAAAGAAGTTGAAGATGCAGAGATGAAGAAAGGCAGACTAATAAGTGATATAAACCATCATTTGTGTTTCTGTAAATGCAGATATATTTCTCAAAGTGTTAAATCAACATATTTACAATTGTATTAATTTTTTCCATCTATAGACAATTTTGTATATTAATTGAAAATAAATAAATTTGCTTTGATTAGCTATATATAAAGCACCAAGATACTATTTCTTATTTGAGAAAGAGTCATAACATCCAGAGCAGTCTTTGTGAAGCTCATAGAAAAGCAATATTCCAATATAATTTAAACACCTTGCTATGTCCTACAGGACCCCTGGTGATGCAGTGGTTAAGAGCTCAGCTGCTAACCAAAAGGTCTGCCATTGAATCCACCAGCCAACCCTTGGAAATCCTATGGGGCAGTTCTACTCTGTCCTATAGGGTCTCTATGACTCAGAATCAACTTAACAGTAGCAGGTTTGGTTTTTATGTCCTATTACATAACTCATTTTGAACTTTTTTTTAAATTGTTGTTTAATTCAGTTCTCATCTGAGTAAGAGAATCTAATTTTTTAGATCAAGAGTAATTTTAAAAAACTAACTTCAGATATGTATTAAAAATGGTACTCTAGGCAGAAGCACCACACTGTCCCTCTACAGCAAAGATCTGAAAAACTAAGCCAAACAGAGAAAACACCAATCGTGAAACCCTAAAACATCAAATGAAGACATAAAGAACTCAGCCAAGCACCAAATGGAGTGAGAAAACTGACAGAAAATGGAGAGCGAGGAGAGATTCATGCAGAGGTCTTCTATCAGCTAATGCAGCGCAGATCCGCCATCTTCGACTCCTATTGGAGACCAGCAAACGGGGTATGAGAAAGCAGCTTCATGGAGCTTCCAGTAGGAGACAAAACCACCAGTAATTGCAGTATATGCTTTCCCACCCCACCCCCCACCCTTCTTCACCCCCAGTCGGCCTCCTCTGCTTCCCACGGCCACAGTCTCTTGTCCAGGAAGCACCGGCTGCTTGGATTCCACCTGCCCGAATTGGCTGGCTCTCTGAGTGCCATTTGTTGGCTTCTGGTGTTGCTTTTTTCCACTTCTTTTGATTTCTTCCTAACCTCTCACCACCTCCCCCTCCTTTTGCTCTAATACGAGGCTCCGTGTGCCATCTTTGCTTTTTCCTGAGGGGCTGCGGAGCTCTGTTTGAGTATGGAACTGCTTCCCTGTCTGGGATGCCATGCTGGTAGGATCCAGGGGCTTTTGTTTGTTTGTTTTGAATTGTTTGTCTGTTTTCTTTTCCTTTTCTTGAGTTGGGAGTCCGTTCTGGCCAGGTGGTGCTGCGTGGCTTGGAACCTACCCCGTTGACTTGCACAGAGGGATCCCTGAGGGCATTTCTTTTTTTGTGTTTTTTTTTTCCCGTTTTTTTGGGGGGTTTTCTTGTTCAATTTTTTTTTCTAATTTGTTTTGTTTTGTTTTCCCTCTTTTTCCCTTTTTGTCTTTCTTTATTACTCAGTTTCTTATCTCTCTATACCTTCCTTCTATTTCTGTTCCCTGAATACCTGGTGCTGAATACCTCTACGCCTTCTAGCCAGGCTGTACTGCAACACCTAAGAACAGCTTCCCCAGACCTCATACCGACACTGTTGGGATCCCTGGAGACTTTGCTGCTCTTTTCCCTTTCTGATTTTTATTTATTCATTCTTTTCTTTTCTTTTTTTCTTTTTCCTTCTTCTTCCCCTTTTTGTTTTTCTACATTTCATAGTCTCTCATCTCTCCACTCCAACAGCAAGCTCCACTATAATTCTTTTTTGGTTTTCTTTGTATGTTTTTGGCTCCTGTTCCTCTCTCCTCTCTCCCATATCCATCTTAGCTCCACACATAACACTCTCCCCCCTACATCCTGCCTACCTGCACCGTGCGCTTAACATTACACCACCAAGCAGCACAGGCACGGCCTACTGGAACCTGCCCAGCACTGATTACCGACCCGCCCTGGAGGCTGTAGAAGTGCCACAAACAACCCGTCCCAGTAACTCCTCTTCAGCTAGACCTGCCTTGAAGTACCATATCTGAGTGACTGATACAGACAATTGGAGAAGGAGGCAAAAATTATTGTGTCCACAGATGAGCAAACAACAAAGAACACACAGTCCATATGTTCAGACATAGCTAAATTAAAAAAAAGGACAAAACAAACAAATCTACAATCAATAAATGAGAAAAATAACTACTGAATGCCCTGAAGACAGCAGACAATACCAAAAGCATTTATAAAAACAGGACAGGATGGCTCCAGTAGGCATCCAAAATAAAACACCAGCTGACTTTCCAGTGGAAGAAAAGGCACTAGAACTACCTGATAGGGAATTCAGAACTCTAATACTCAGAATTCTCTAAGAGTTGAAGCAAAAAGCAGACAAAAATGAGGAAAAAATTGACAAATTCATGGAAAATACAGACAAAAAAATGGAAGAATTCAGGAAAATAATGCAGGAACAAAATGCCAAAATAAATTCACAACTAGAAATTATACAAAAACAGCAATTGGAAATCCAAAAGATAAACAACAATATTTCAGAATGAACAGTGTCATAGAAGGGCTGAGGAGCAGATATGAAATGGTGGAAGACAGGATCAGTGGAATTGAAGACAAACACATGGATACAACTCTGTTTGAGGAAAACTCAGAAAGAAGAACAGAGAAAAATGAAGAGACCCTGAGAGTTATGTGGGATACAATCAAAAGCAAAAATTTTCGAGTGATTGGAGTTCCAGAACAGGGGGAGAAAACAGAAAACACAGAGAGGATCATTGAAGAACTGCTGACAGAAAACTTCCCCAATATCATGAAAGATGAAAAGTTGGCCATCCAAGAAGATCAATGAAACCCATATAGGATAGACCCCAAAAGAAAATCACCAAGGCATCTCATAATCACACTCGCAAAACCAAAGACAAACAAAGAATCCTGAGAGCAGCTAAAGAAAAACAAGAAGTCACATACAGAGGAGAAACAATAAGACAAAGCTCAGGTTATTCGACAGAAATCTTGCAGGCAAGAAGGCAATGGGATGACATATATAAAACCTTGAATGAAAAAAATTGCCAGCCAAGAAAAATGGAAAAAAATACCATGCTCATGGATAGGTAGACTCAACATTCTGAAAATGACAATTCTACCCAAAGCAATTTACAAATAAAATGCACTCCTGATCCAAATACTAACGACATTCTTCAAAGAGATGCAAAACTCTCATTCAAATATGATGGTGAAATTAGGACATTTCCAGATGAACAGGAATTAAGGGGATATGTAAAAACCAAACCAAATTTACAAGAATTATTAAAGGGAGTTCTTCGATCTGAGAACAAACAACTTCAGCTCACAGGCAGAATCTAGGATGCAGGATCATACCAGTCAGATAACAATCTAGGAAATGAACTCTCAAGGACTATCCAAAACCAAAAGAAATTCAACAGGGAATCAGAGCAGTTAATCACTAAAAGACAAAAACAACAGAACAATAAAAGAAGGAATAAATGGTGTAGGTACAGAAACTAATCATGGAGAGGAAGGCAAGACGATACCAAGTAATAATAGACTGCATCAAACCTAGAAAGACAAGGGTAAATTTCATGGTAACCACGAAGAAAGTTAACAAACATACTCATAAAAATAAAGAGGAAAAACATAAAGTCTCAACAAAAACAAAAGAAATGAAAAAAAAAAAAATCCACAAACAGAAGTAACTCAGCACAGGAAAGTAAGCAGAACAAGGGAAGCGTCAGCAGAACAAAAAAAAAAAAAAAAAGCACTACAAATTGACAGCAACAAACTCACAACTGTCAATAAGTACACTGAATGTAAATGGACTCAATGCACCCGTAAGGAGATGGAGAGTGACAGAATGGATAAGAAAACAGGATCCATCAATATGCTGTCTACAAGATACACACCTTAGAAATAAAGATGTGAATTGATTAAAAGTCAAAGGTCAGAAAAAAAATATACCAGGCTAACAACTACCAAAAAAGAGCTGGAGTGGCAATAATAATCTCAGATAAAATAGACTTTAAAACAAAGTCAACCATAAAAGACAAAGAAGGACACTATATAATGATTAAGGGGACAATCCATCATGAAGACATACCCATAATAAACATCTACACACCCAATGACAGGGCTCCAAAATACATAAATTCTAACAACACTGAAAAGAGAAGTTGACAATTCCACAAGAATAGTAGGACAAAACAACTAAAAAGAAACTCAGCAAAGACACAGAAGAACTAAAGCGCACAATCAGCCAACTTGACCTCATAGACATTTACAGAACACTCCATCCAACAGCTGCAAAGTACACATTCTTTTCCAAAGCACATGGAATGTTCTCCAGTATAGACCACATCTTAGGCCACAGAGCAACCCTCAACAAGATCCAAAACGTTGAGATAATTCAAAGTATCTTCTCTGACCACAATGCCATCAAGGTAGAAATTAACAACAGAAAGAACAAGGGAAAAACGTCAACTATATGAAAACTGAATAATACCCTGCTTACACATCACTGGGTAATAGAAGAAATCAGAGATGGAATCAAAAAATTCCTAGAATCAAATGAGAATGAAAACACATCATATCAAAACCTTTGGTACACAGCAAAGGCAGTCCTCAGGGGACAATTTATAGCAATAGATGCATACATCAAAAAAGAAGAAAGGAACAAAATTAAAACATTAACTACAGAAATCAAATAAATAGAGAACAGCAGAAAAAGCCCACAGCCACCGGAAGAAAGGAAATAGTAAAGATCAGAGCAGAAATAAATGAAATAGAGAACAGAAAAACAATAGAAAGAATCAACAAAACCAAAACTTGGTTCTTTGAAAGAATCAACAAAATCGACAAACCACTGGCCAGACTGACAAAAGAAAAACAGCAGAGGACACAAGTAACCCAAATAAGAAATGAAATGGGGGACATTACAACAGACCCAACTGAAATAAAAAGGATTATAACAGAATATTATGAAAAATTATACTCCAACAAATTTGAAAACTTAGAGGAAATGGATAAATTTCTAGAAATACACTACCTACCCAAACTACAACAAAGTGATGTTGAAAATCTGAACAGACCCATAACAAGAGAAGAGATTGAAAAGGTAATAAAAAAAACTCCCAACCAAAAAAAGCCCTGGCCCAGATGGCTTCACTGGAGAATTCTACAAAACATTTACAGAAGAGCTTGTACCAGTACTACTCAAGCTATTTCAGAGCATAGAAGAGGAAGCAACACTTCCAAATTCATTCTATGAAGCCAGCATAACGCTGATACCAAAACCAGGCAAAGACACCATGAAAAAAGAAAATTACAGACCAATATCTCTCATGAATATACACACAAAAATTCTAAACCAAATTCTAGCCAAAAGAATTCAGCATCATATCAAAAAAATGATACACCATGACCAAGTAGGATTCATACCAGGTATGCAGGGCGGTTCAACATTAGAAAATCAATCAACATAATCCACCACATAAATAAAAGGAAAGAAAAGAATCACATGATCATCTCAATTAATCCAGAAAAGGCATTTGACAAGGTCCAACACCCATTCCTGATAAAAACTCTCAATAAAATAGGTATAGAAGGGAAATTTCTCAACATAATAAAGGGCTTCTATGCAAATCCAGTGGCCGACATCATTCTTAATGGAAAGAGGATGAAAACATTCCCCTTGAGAACAGGAACAAGACAAGGATGCCCTTCATCACCACTCCTATTTAACATTGTGCTGGAAGTTCTAGCTAGAGCAATAAGGCAAGAAAAAGAAATAAAGAGCATCCAAATTGGTAATGAAGAAGTTAAACTGTCCCTGTTTGCAGATGATATGATACTATACATAGAAAACCCTAAAGACTCCACGAGAAATCTACTGGAACTAATAGAAAGATTCAGCAGAGTAGCGGGATACAAGATAAACATTCAAAAATCAGTTGGATTCCTATACACCAATAAGGAGAATAATGAAAAGGAAATCGGGAAAAGAATACCATTTACAATAGTCCCTACAAAGATAAAATACTTAGGAATAAATCTAACTGCAGATGTAAAAGAAAACTACAAAACACTACTGCAAGAAATCCAAAGGGATCTACATAAATGGAGAAACATACCATGCTCATGGATAGGCAGACTCAACATTGTGAAAATGTCAATTCTACCCAAAGCAATTTACAAATACAATGCAATCCCTATCCAAATACCAATGACATTCTTTAAAGAGATGGAAAAACTAATCATTAACTTTATATGGAAAGGGAAGAAGCCCTGAATAAGTAAAGCACTACTGAAGAAGAAGAAAGTTGGAGGTCTTACACTATCTGACTTCAGAACCTACTATACAGCTACAGTAGTCAAAACAGCCTGGTACTGGTACAATGACACATACATTGACCAATGGAACAGAATTGAGAACCCAGATGTAAATCCATCTACCTACGGTCACCTGATCTTCGACAAGGGCCCAAAGTCCATCAAATGGGGAAAAGACAGTCTTTTTAACAAATGGTGCTGGCAAAACTGGATATCCATCTGCAAAAAAATGAAACAGGATCCGTACCTCATACCGTATACAAAAAGTACTTCAAAATGAATCAAAGACCTGAATATAAAGCCTAAAACTATAAAGTTCGTAGAAGAAAAAATAGGACCAACACTACAGGCCTTAATACACTGGCATTAACAGGATACAAACCATAACCATCAACACACATACCCCAAAAGATAAGCTAAACAACCGGGATCTTCTAAAAATCAAACACCTATGCTCTTCAAAAGAATTCATGAAAAGAGTAAAAAGAGAACCTACAGACTGGGAAAAAATTTTTGGTCAATACAAGTCAGACAAAGGTCTAATCTCCGTAATCTACAAGAACATCCACCACCTCTACAACCAAAAGACAAATAATCATATTAAAAAATGGGCAAAGGAAATGAACAGACACTTCATCAAAGAAGACATTCAAGTAGCCAACAGACACATGAGGAAATGCTCGCGATCACTAGCCATTAGAGAAACGCAAATTAAAACCACAATGAGATAACATCTCACCCCTGCATTACTGGCATGAATCAGAAACACTGGAAATAACAAATGTTGGAGGAGCTGCGGGGAGATCAAAACTCTTGTGCACTGCTGGTGGGAATGCAAAATGACACAACCATTTTGGAAAATGATATGGCACTTCCTCAGACAGCTAGAAGTAGGCATACCATACGATCCAGCAATCCCACTTATCCTAGAGAAATAAGTTGTCACTCGAATAGATATATGCACACCTATGTTCATGGCAGCATTGTTCACAATAGCAAAATGATGGAAACAACCTAGATGCCCATCAACAGATGAATGGATAATCAAACTATGGTACATACACACAATGGAGTACTATGCAACGAGAAAGAACAATGATGAATCTGTGAAGCATCTCATAACATGGATGAAACTGGAGGACATTATGCTGAGTGAAATAAGTCAATCAGAAAAGGACAAATATTATATGAGACCTCTATTGTAAAAAGCCATGAAAAAGTTCACACACAAAAAGTAACAATCTTTGTTGGTTACCAGGGATGGGAGGGGTGCGGGGGAATACTAAATAGGCAATAGATAAGTGGTATCTTGGGTGAAGGGTGAGACAGTACACAATACAGGGGAAACCAGCACAACTTGTACAAGGAAAGGTCATGGAAGCTCCATAGACACATCCAAACTCCCTGAGGGACTGAATAGCTGTGTGGAGGGCTGTGGGGACCATGGTCTCGGGGAACATCTAGCTCAACTGGCATAACACAGTTTATAAAGGCTATGCTTTACATTCTACCTTGGTGAGTAGCGTCTGGGGTCTTAAAAGCCTGTGAGCGGCCATCTAAGATACCCCACTGGTCTCATCCCTCTGGGAGCAAGGGAGAATGAAGAGAACAGGATACAAGGAAAAGATTAGTCCAAAGGACTAATGGACCACAGCTACCAAGGCCTCCACCAGACTGAGTCCAGTACAGCTAGATGGTGCCCGGCTACCACTACTGACTGCTCTGACCAGGATCATAACAAAGGGTTCCGGATAGAGCTGGAGAAGGAAGTAGAACAAAATTCTAACACACACACAAAAGCCCATATTTACTGGCCTAAAGGAGACTGGAGAAACCCTGAGAGTATGGCCCCCAGACACCCTTTTAGCTCAGTGATGAAGTCACTTCCGAGGTTCACCATTCAGCCGGGGGTTGGACTGCCCCATAAAACAAAATGAGACTAATGAGGCACAGCAGTCCAGGGACAAGGGCCAGAAGGCAGAAGGGGACAGGAAAACTGGTGTTAGGGAACCCAAGGTTGAGTAAGGATAGTGTTGATGTGTTGTGAAGTCATTAACGATTGTCATAGGGCAACGTGTACTAACTGTTAAATGAGGAACTATTTTGTTCTGTAAGCCTTCATCTAAAGTGAGAATAGCAGCACAATTGGAAGAGCGTAGTCAATGTCACTGAACTGTGCATGTAGAAATTTTTGAAATGGTATATCTTTGGCTATGCTTATTTTCAACAACAACAACAAATGTTGAGAAGGGAGAGAGTTGACATTGTGTGGGGTTGTTAACCAATGTCATAAAACAATATGTGTAGTACTGTTTCATGAGAAACTATTTGTTCTGTAAACCTTCACCTGAAGTACAATAAAAAAAGAAAACCAAAAACTACTTTTTATTACTAATTGGAAAAGAGAAAATAAAAAGAAGATAAAAAAAAAAATTATCATTTGGGCACAGATGTCCTGGTACTTTATTTTTCCTTATATGACTAAAGAAATAGAGATAAAATATACATGACATTTTTTCCTTTAAACCAGCAAGAGATTTTGAAAATATTTTATGTGTTCCTACATAGATTTAAGAAGAGCTTCTTTAGAAACTGAAAGCTGATAGCTATTGGATTGTAAAGAGCAGCAGTAAAATCATTTTTACAGATGGTGATAAGATACCGCTGAAGCAACTTCCAGGAGATATAGCGTTTGCTCAGGAGTTGCTGGAAAAGCTCTTACAACTATCTGTTTTTTCATAAAGACAGGAATATGTGAAAACTCATGTTAACGCTATAAACTAGAATTACAGATAAACTTTAGAAGCATCTGGGACAAAGTACTTGGCTACTAAAGGAAAGGTTGGTGGTTTGAATTCATGCAGAGGCATCTCAGAAGAAAGGCCTGGTGATCTACTTCCACGATTTTGATCAAAGCCAGGAAAACCCTGGAGTGCAATTCTACTCTAAAACATATCAGGTTGCCATGAGTTGGAATTGCCTCAACAGCAAATGGCTTGATTTTTTTGTTTGAGACAAATCGTCAAGAGGTTAGTATTTAACTTAGAAGCCTTAGTGATAGGAACAGAAATCACAAGAATGTGTATTAATGTCAAAAGAGGTCCTCTAGGAAAGACATTGTGAAGCTGCAACATTAGGGTTAGTGTCAGTGAAGAGTCAGCAGCTGGCACCTTTGTTTAAAGCTGTGTCTGGAGGAGGGAGGAACAGCTATGGTTACAAAACAGATTTGTGTGAATTCAAACATCAGCCATGTATGGAACCTGACAAGTAGTTGCTGAAATCACAAATACTTAGGAGGAACTGTAAGATAAGCTCGCAAATGAAGAACAGAAATAACGTCTCTATCAAGGGGAAGTTAAAAGGGGAAAAAACTTGATAAAGTAAAAATAAAAATAACAGAAATTCAGTCTATGTTCTCATTGTTTAATAAAAGTATTGCATTTATTCTAATTCCTAAGGCATTATAAGTTCACTGCAGAACTTTTGGAAAATACAAAACAGCATGAAGAAGTTATCTCATGGGCCAGAGATAACCACTGCTCATATTTTGAAGGTCGTATGTATATATTTATAACATTGGATTATCCTGGCTGTGTTAATTTCCTGTTGCTACCGTAAATAATTACCACAAACTTAATAGCTTGAAACAACACAATTTTTTTTTTAAAGTTCTGGAGGTTAGAACCAATCTAAAAGAATCTCACCAGGCTAATGGCAGAGTTCCTGGGAGCCATAAGCAGTTAAGTGCTCAGTTACTAACTGAAACTTTGGTGGTTTGAATCCACCCAAAGACACCTCAGAAGAAAGGCCTGATGATCTACTTCAAAAAGTCATCCCATTCTACTCTGAAACACATGGGTTGTTATGAGTTGGTACCAACTCAAAGGCAACTGGTAGGCCAGAGTCAAGGTGTTAGCAGGACTGGTTCCTCCTTGAGGCTCTGAGGGGCGAATTATTTTCCCTCCTTTTTCAGCTTCTGCTGGCACCTGTATTGCTTTGTATGTGACCCCTTCTTCCATCTTCAAAGCTCATCATTCCAGTCTGGGCTTCTGTCATCACATTGACTTTTCCTCAGTCTGAGTCCTTGATCAGTCTCAATATCAAGTTTTTCCCATTCTAACTTCCCCTTGGTAGAAATGTTATTTCTGTTCTTCACTTGTGAGCTTGTTGTTTACAGTTTCTTCTATGTATTCGTGATTTTAGCATCTACTTGTCTGGCTACATACATGGCTGATGTTTGAATTTGTGAATTCAAACAAGTCTCTTTTGTCTTATAAGGACTCTTTTGATTACATCAAGTCCATCTGGATAATCTAGGATTGTCTCTCTATCAAGATTCTTAATCACATCTGCAAGGTCTCTTTTGTCATATATGGTAACATTCACAGATTCCCTGGGTTAGAGCATGGATATATTTGAGGCTGTTATTCAGCGTCCACACTGACTGTCGAGTCCTGTTACTCTTGAGTCAATTAGACTCACAGCTACCCCATGTGTGCAGAGAGAACTGTGCTCCATAGAGTTTTCAATGGCTGATTTTTCTGAAGTAGATCACCAGGACACTCTTCCGAGGCTCCTCTGGGTGGATTTGAACCTCCAGCCTTTCAGTTAGTAGCTGAGTGTTTGACTGCTTGTGCCACCCAGAGACTCCACACTGACTGTATTGTTGGTGTGTGCCATCGAGCTGATTCCGACTTAAAGCAACCCTATAGGGCAGAGTAGAACTGACCCAGAGGGTTTCCTAGCTGTAATCTTTACAAGAGCAGATCGGCTGGTCTTTTCTCCCACAGAGCCACTGCTGGGTTTGAACCACTGACCTTTTAGTTATCGGCCAAGTGCTTAACCACTGGACCACCAGGGTTCCTTATGCTGACTGTATACTCTGACATTTGTTTCCCCTCTAATGAGGTACCAGGAATGATAAATTCCAGAAAGCAGTCTCTAAACACACAAAACAACACTAAGAATTTTTAATATCCAAGAAGTGAAGACATGCTTATATGGTTGACACAGACCTTAATTTCTGAAATAGGTGAGCAGATAATACGGAAGAGCTGAAGAGTCTGTGAACATTTTCAGCCTGGGAAGTTTGCTCTATTTCTGTCATTTTTCAGTCTTATAGCATTGATCTTTTTTATTTTTTTATTTTTGGGAGGGTAGAAATTTTTCCAAGATTTTCTTAATGGATGGACTGTTACTGATATTGGAGTGAATGCTTTTATCTGTCTTCATAAGCATTTTCAGGGGAAGTTGGGAAAGTTTGCATCAGGGATATCATTTGCCAAATGGCGTTTCAACATAAAATCTCTTAATTCATAAAATCTTTTAATTCCCAAATAATTGGGTTTGTTCTGACATTCTAGTTTGGAAATAATTTCCTTTAAGAACAATGTTAAAAAAAAAGGGGGGGATGCATTTCCATCTCCTTTTCTTCTTCTCTTAATTTATATTTGTTTGCTTAAGCAATGGACAGTTTGTCTCTTTGCTTGAGTATTTGTTTGCTTTTCTCCAAATATAACTAAAATAAACTTTTACTGAGTTTAAAAATCCTCATTAGCCTAACCTCCAAGTACTGTGTCCAGAAATGCAGTACACAGTATATACATATCTTTGATATGCTCTACCACATAAGTTGAATCCTTGGATTTAGTCTTCCTTATATACTTTTGTGAAATATTTTAATTTACTCTTCCTATTAATATACAGGAGCCCTGGTGGTGCAGTGGTTAACAGCTTGGCTGCTAACCAAAAGGTCCGGAGTTCAAATCCACCAGGCGCTCCTTGGAAACGCTATGCGGTAGTTCTACTCTGTCCTATAGGGTTGCTATGAGTCGGGATTGACTGGACGGCAACGGGTTTGGTTGTTTTGTTTTTAATTAACATATGCAGTGTTTACAGCTTTCCACTGCTAAGTGAAAGTTCGGCGCTTTGAAACCACCAGTCGCTCTGCAGGAGAAAGATGTGGCAGTCTGCTTCCGTAAAGATTGAGGCCTTGGAACCCCTATAGGGCAGTTCTACTCTGTCCTACAAGGTCACTGTAAATCTGAATCAACTCTTGAAGGCAGTGAGGTTTATTAACATAATCCAGTCCACAGCCAATCATGGGAATGGCACAGGACCCCACAGTGCTTGCTTCGTTGTGCGCCGGTTCTCTGAGAGTAAGGCTGACTCTACCGCAGCTAACATCAGCAACATATACTTTTGTGAAATATTTTAATTTACTCTTCCTGTTAATATAATAAATATTGGCTACTTAGTAATGAAAGGAGCGTTACTGTGTTTAGTGAAGGCTATAAAATCACCTCACTTTATTTTGTACAAACACTTCGGAAGTTTAGGTTCATTGGAGCTTTCCTTGCTTTGACATAGGGGATTTATTTATTTATTTATTCATTCATTCATTCTTTCATTCCTGCATGAATGCACTCATGTAAAGCAATACACTCCTCTTGAACTTTCTGACTGGAATTTCCATATGTATATATGTTTGAGTGATATAGAGCCTGGTCATGAGCTTCTGCTTTTACAATACCAACTGTTTTAAGCTGTTTGTGGTAGGGTTTAGGCTCTATGTATACCTGACATTTCCTTCCCTTCCTATCTCTGATAACAAGACGACAGGGTCAGTCCACTTGACCATCATGAACCCAAGAAACTTGACTTATTTCTCGTTGCTTATGTGAGGAGTTATCAATAAGGCAAATTTCTAATTTATCAGATGTTCCTCTTTTAACAAAATAACCTTTACATCTGCATGCAAATTTTTGAAATCCCATGCCTGAGAATAGTTTTCTTTACAGTCAATTTTAGTCAGTACAAGGGAGCCTCATTCAGTGTTTCCATTTGGATCAGCAGTCCATGGTATGCTTCTATTATGACATCATCCCAAAACCTCCTCCCCATCCACTCCTTTCTCTTCGAAGTCTTCTAGATGTTGGAATTCTGCTGTAATCCCAAAGTCTGTAAATAGGTATGTTCCCTTAAATACAGCATCTTTGGGAGCTCGATGGAATCCCTGGGTGGTGCAAATGGTTAGCGTGCTGAGCTGCAAACCAAAAGGTTGAAGGTTTGAGTCCACCAGAGGTGCCTAGGAAGAAAGGCCTGGCAATCTACTTGCAAAAAATCAGTCATTGAAAGCACTATGTAACACATTTCTACTCTGACACATGTCATATCGCAATGAGTTGGAGTCAACAAATGGCATCTGATTTTTTGTTTGTTTGTTTTTGCTTGGAGCTCAGTGCCTGTCTGGACCAGCCTGCTGCTCTCCACACATTCTCTTGTTGCTCTGTTCAGCCAATCTGTTCAGACCTTTCTTATCTGCAATATTTGGATTCTTATTTGATTATCAATATATTCTAGGCTGCAACCATGCCTTGCCTCAGTTCTGCAAGTGCAAGATCCAAGTTTCAAAGGATCACTAAATACAAAAATTAAGAGGAAATAGCGACCTCCCTACCCTGTCTTTGTTAATTAGCAGTGGGATGAACAATTATTTCACATTCTTATACGGAAGTATGAGTGCTAATAAATGACTTGTTGTTGTTGTTAGGTGCCATCGAGCCTCTTCCGACCCATAGCAACCCTGTGTACAACAGAATGAAACACTGCCTGGTCTTGCGCCATTCTCACAATCGCTGTTATACTTAAGCTGATTTTTGTACCCATTGTGTCCAATCCATCTCATTAAAGGTCTTCCTATTTTTCGCTGATCCTCTAATTCAGCAAGCATGATGTCCTTCTCCAGGGCTGGTCCCTCCTGACAACATGTCCAAAGTATGTGAGACAAAGTCTGGCCATCCTTCCTTCTAAGGAGCATTCTGGCTGTACTTCTTCCAAGACAGATTTGTTTGTTCTTCTGGCAGTCCGTGGAATATTCAACAAACTTTACCAACACCATATAATGCAAAGGCATCAGTTCTTCCTTAGTCTTCTTTATTCGTTGTTCAGCTTTTGCACGCATATGAATGGATTGAAAACACCATGGCTTGGGTCAGGCGCACCTTTGTCCTTAAAGTGACATCTTTGCTTTTTACACTTTAAAGATGTCTTTTGCTCCAGGTTTGCCCAGTGTAATGTGTCGTTTGATTTCTTGACTGCTGCTTCCGTGGCATTGATTGTGAATCCAAGTAAAACGACATTCTTGACAACTTCAATATTTTCTCCGTTTATCGTGATGTTGCTTAGGGGTCCAGTTGTGAGGATTTTTGTTTTCTTTATGTTGAGGTGTAACCCATACTGAAGGCTGTAGTCTTTGATCCTCATCAGTAAGTGCTTCAAGTCCTCTTCATTTACAGCAAGCAAGATTGTGTCATCTACATATCGCAGGTTGTTAATGAATCTTCCTCCAATCCTGATACCACATTCTTCTTCATATAGTCCACCTTCTCTAGCTCTAGCTATGTCTTTGACTTCATGTCTTACATTTTCTTGTGCTTTGTACTCTAGGCATACTGCTCTTCTTTACTTTTCCTCAAACGTCTCAAGCTTTTTTCCTGGCTGGGACCTTTGTTCTCATTTTCACTATTCCTGGAGTGCAATGTCAATTCCCCACTCATTACACAGGCTCAAATTCAACACTTAAGAGAGTTCTTCTCAGATCACCTTATCTTAAATAGCCTTGCACCCACCTTATAATGCCTATTTCATGGGCCATTTTTATTTTCTTCATAGTACTTACCATTTTTTTAATTGAACTTTAGATGAAGGTTTATAGAACAAACTAGCTTCTCATTAAACAGTATGTATATTGTTTTATGGCATTGGATAACAACCCCATGACATGTCAGTATTCTCCCTTCTCGATCTTGGGTTCCCTATTACCAGCTTTCCTGCCTCCTCCTGCCTTCTCATCCTTCCACTGGGCTGGTGTGCCACTTTAGTCTCGTTTTCTCCTATGGGTCTGTCTAATCTTTGGCTAAAAGGTGGACATCTGGAGTGACTTCATTACTGAGCTAAAAGGGTGTCCAGGAGCCATACTCTTGGGATTTCTCCAGTGTGTATTAGGCCAGTAAGTCTGGTCTTTTTTTTTTTGAGTTAGAATTTTGTTCTACACTTTTCTTCTGCTCTGTCCAGGACACTCTATTGTGATCCCTGTCAAAACATTCAGAAGTGGTAGCCTGGCACCATCTAGTTGTACTGGACTCAGTCTGGTGGAGGCCGAGGTAGTTGTGGTCTATTAGTCCTTTGGACTAATTTTTCCCTTGTGTCTTTAGTTTTCTTCATTTTCCCTTGCTCCAGAAGGGGGTGAGACCACAGGAGTATCTTAGATGGCCACTCACAGGCTATTAAGATCCCAGAAACTACTCACCAAAGTAGAATGTGAACATTTTCTTTATAAACTCTGTTATGCCAGTTGAGCTACATGTTCCCTGAGACTATGATCCCCATAGCCCTCAGCCCAGCAATTCAGTCCCTAAGGGAGCTTGGATTTGTCCATAGAGCTTCCATGAGCTTACCCTAAAATGCTGTGCTGGATCTCATAACCCTGATACCAAAACCAGGTAAAGACACCACAAAAGAGAAAATTACAGATCGATACCGCTCATGAACATTGACGTAAAAATCCTCGAACAAAATTCTAGCCAATAGAATTCAGCAACATATCAAAACAATAATTCACCATAATCAAGAGGGATTTATACCAGGTATGCAGGGATGGTTCAACATTAGATAAACAATCAATGTAATCCATCACATAAATAAAACAAAAGACAAGAACCACATGACCTTATCAATCGATGCAGAAAAGGCACTTGACAAAGTCCAACACCCATTCATGTTAAAAACTCTTAACAAAATAAGAATAGAAGGGAAATTCCTCAATATGATTAAGGGCATTTATGCAAAGCCAACAGCCAACATCATCCAGTTAGGAGAGATTTTGAAAGCATTCCCTTTGAGAACGGGAACCAGAAAAAGATGCCCTTTATCACGACTGTTATTCAACATTGTGCTAGAGGGCCTAGCCAGAGCAATTAGGATAGAAAAAGGAATAAAGGGCATCCAAACTGGGAGGGAAGAAGTCAAACTATCTCTATTTGCAGATGACATGATCTTATACACAGAAAACACACACACAAAAAAAAAACTACTGGAACTAATAGAAGATTTCAGCAAAGTTTCAGGAGACAAGATAAACATACAAAAATCAGTTGGATTCCTTTACACTAACAAAGAGAACTTCGAAGAGGAAATCACCAAATCAATACCATTTACAATAGCCCCCAAGAAGATAAAATAGTTGGGAATAAATCTAACCAGAAATGTAAAAGATCTATACGATGAAAACTACAAGACACTACTGCAAGAAACCAAAAGAGACTTGCATAAATGGAAAAACATACCTTGCTCATGGATAGGTAGACTCAACATTGTGAAAATATCAGTTCTCGTCAATGCAATCTATAGATCAAAACCAATCCTGATACAAATTCCAACGGCATTTTTTAATGAGATGGAGAAACAAATTACTGACTTCATATGGAGAGGGAAGAGGCCCCAGATAAGTAAAGCATTACTCAAGAAGAAGAACAAAGTGGGAGGCCTCACACTACCTGATTTTAGAACGTATTATACTGCCACGGTAGTCAAAACAGTCTGGTACTGGTACAACAACAGATACATAGACCAATGGAACAGAATTGAGAATCCAGACATAAATTCACCCACCTATGAGCAGCTGATATTTGACAAAGGTCCAAAGTCCATTAACCCGGGAAAAGACAGTCTCTTTAACAAATGGTGCTGGCATAACTCTATATCCATCTGCAAAAAACTGAAACAAGACCCATACCTCACACTATACACAAAAACTGACTCAAAATGGATCAAAGACTTAAATATAAAATCAAAATGATAAAAGATCATGGAAGAAAAAAATAGGGACAATGCTAGGGACCCTAATACATGGCATAAACACAATACAAACCATAAGTAACAATGCACAAGCACCAGAAGAGAGACTAGATAACTGGCAGCTCCTAAAAATCAAACACTTATTTTCATCAAAAGACGTCACCAAAAGAGTCAAAAGACAACCTACAGACTGGGAAAAAAATTCTGGTTACGACAAATCTGATCAGCATCTAATCTCTAAAATCTACAAGATACTGTAAAACCTCAACAACAAAAAGACAAATAACCCAATTAAAAAATGGGCAAAGGATATGAACAGACACTTTGCCAAAGAAGACACTCAGGTGGCTCACAGACACATGAAGAAATGCTCACAATCAATAGCCATTAGAGAAATGCCAATCAAAACTACAATGAGATATCATCTCACCCCAAATAGGCTAGCATTGATCCAAAAAACACAAAATAATAAATGCTGGAGAGGTTGTGGAGAGACTGGAACACTTATACACTGTTGGTGGGAATGTAAAATGGTACAACCACTTTGGCAGTCTATTTGATGCTTCCTTAAAAAGCTAGGAATAGAAGTACCATATGATCCAGCTATCCTGCTCCTCAGAATATATCCTAGAGAAATAAGAGCCGTCGCACAAAGAGATATATACACCCCCATGTTCATTGCAGCGTTGTTCACAATAGCAAAAAGATGGAAACAACATAGGTTCCCCTCAACGGACAAATGGATAAACAAATTATGGTATATCCATGCAATAGAATACTATGCAACAATAAAGAACAAAGATTAAGCTGAGAAACATAACATGGAGGAAGCTGGAGGTCATTATGCTGAATGAATTTAGTCAGTCACAGAAGGACAAATATTGTTTAAGGCCACTATTATAAAAACTCAAGAAAAGGTTTAAACACAGAAGAAAACATTCTTGATGGTTACGAGAGTGGGGAGGGAGGGTGAGGGTTATTTACTAACTAGATAGTAGACAAGAATTATCTTAGGTGAAGGGAAGGACAGCATATACTACAGGGGAAGTCAGCACAACTGGACTAAACCAAAGCTAAGTTTCCTGAATACAATCAAACACTTTGAGGGACAGAGTAACAGTGGTAGGAGTCTGGGGATCATGCTTTCAGGGACTATCTAGGTCAATTGGCATAACAAAGTTTATTAAGAAAACGTTCTGCTTCCTACTTTGGTGAACGGTGTCTGGGGTCTTAAAAGCTTGCAAGTGGCCATCTAAGATGCACCAATTGGTCCCAACCACCTGGAGTAAAGGAGAACGAAGAACACCAAAGACACAAGGAAAGTATTAGCCCAAGAGACAGAAAGGGCCACATAAACCAGAGACTTCATCAGCCTGAGACCAGAAGAACTAGAGGGTGCCCAGCTACCACTAATGACCACCCAAACAGGGAACACAATACAGAGTCCCGGATGGAGCAGGAGAAAAGTGGGGTACAGAACTCAAATTCTGGTAAGAAGATCAGACTTAATGGTTTGACTAAGACTGGAGGTACCCCAGAAAGCATGGCCCCTGGATTCTCTATTAGCCCAGAACTAAAACAATTTCCAAGGCCAACTCTTCAGACAGGGACTGGACTGGTCTGTGGGAGATAAAGTGATACTCATGAGGAGTGTGCCTCTTAGCTCAAGTAGATACAAGTGACTAAACGGGATGCTTCTGTCCAGAGGTGAGATGGGAAAGCAGAGAGGGTTAGAAGCTGGTTGAATGGACATGGGGAATCGGGTGGAAAGGAAGAGTGTGCTGTCACAGTATGGGGAGAGCAATTCGAGTCACATAACAATGTGTAAATGTATAAATTTAATGTATAAATTTTTGTACGGGAAAAAAATAAAAAAACAGTATGATTAGCCTTACTGACCTGTCAGAGACTGGAGAAACCCTGAGGGTATGGCCCCTGGACAGCCTTTTAGCTCAGTAATGAAGTAGCTCCTGAGGTTCACCCTTCAGCCAAAGATTAGAGAGGCCCATAAAACAAAATGAGACTAACGGGGCACACCAGCCCAGGGGCAAGGACTAGAAGGCAGGAGGAGTCAGGAAAGCTGGTAATGGGGAATCCAGATTGGAGAAGGGAGAGGGCTGACCTGTCTTGGTGTTGTTAACCAATGTCACAAAACAATATGTGTACTAACTGTTTAATGAGAAGCTAGTTTATTCTGTAAACCTTCATCTAAAGTACAATAAAAAAAAAAAAAGTAAAAATTTTGCTGGCTTCCCCAGTATTATGTACTGTCTTACCCTTCTCCATAGTTACCACTTATCTATTTAGTGTTTTTCCACTGCGACTCCTCCACTCCCTTGTAACCATCAAAGATTGTTTGTTTTTGTCTGTAAACGTTTTCATGAGTTTTTATAGTAGCAGTCTCATACAATATTTGTCCTCTTCTGATTGACTTATTTCACTCAGTATAATGCCCTCCAGATTCATACATGTTGTGATATGCTTCATAGATTCACCATTGTTCTTTATCATTTCGTAGTATTCCGTTGTGTGTATGTACAGTAGTTTGTTTATCCATTCATCTGTTGATGGGCATCTAGGTTGTTTCCATCGTTTTGCTATTGTGAACAATGCTGCCACGAACATAGGTGTGCATATGTCTATTCGAGCGACGACTCTTACTTCTCTAGGATATATTCCTAGGATTGGGATTGCTGGATCGTATGGTATTTCTATTTCTAGCTTTCTAAGGAAGCCCCATATCGGTTTCCAAAATGGTTGTACCATTTTGTATTCCCACCAGCAGCGCATAAGAATTCCAGTCTCCCCGCAACCTCTCCAACAGTTGTTATTTTATGTTTCTTTGATTCATGCCAGTAATGCCGGGGTGAGATGATATCTCATTGTAGTTTTGATTTCCATTTCCCTGACTGCTATTGATCACGAGCATTTCCTCATGTGCCTGTTAGCCCCTTGAATGTCTACTTTGCTGAAGTGTCTTTTCATTTCCTTTGCCTGTTTTTTAATTGGATTTTTTTTTTTTTTTTTTTTTTGGTAGAGGTGTTGGATTTTCCTGTAGATTTTAGAAATCAAACCTTTGTCTGATTTATAATAGCCAAAATTTTTTTCCCAGTCTGTAGGTTCTCTTTTTCCTCCTTTGGTGAAATCTTTTGATGAGCATAAGTGTTTAATTTTTAGAAGATCCCAGTTATCTAGCTTATCTTCTGGAGTTTGTGTGTTGTCGGTTATAGTTTGTATCCTGTTAATGCCATGTATTAGGGTCCCTAGTATTGACCCTATTTTTTCTTGTATGATGTTTATAGTTGTTGGTTTTGGACTTAGGTCTTTGATCCATTTTGAATTAGTTTTTGTGTATGGTGTGAGGTATGAGTCCTGTTCATTTTTTTTGCAGATAGACATTCGATTTTGCCAGCACAATTTGTTAAAAAGCCTGTCTTTTCCCCATTTGATGGACTTGGGCCCTTGTGGAAGATCAAGTGACTGTAGGTGGATGGATTTACTTCTGGAGTCTCAATTCTGTTCCATTGGTCAGTGTATCTGTCGTTGTACCAGTACCAGGCTGTTTTGACTACTGTAGCTGTATAGTAGGTTCTGAGATCAGGTAGTGTGAGTCCTCCTACTTTATTCTTTCTCTTCAATAATGCTTTACTTATCTGGGACCTCTTCCCTTGCCATATAAAGTTAATGATTAGTTTTTCCATCTCTTTAAAGAATGTTGTTGGTATTTGGATGGGGATCACATTGTATTTGTAAATTGCTTTGGGTAGAATTGTCACTTTCACAATGTTGATTCTACTTATCCATGAGCATGGTATGTTTTTCCATTTATGTAGATCTCTTTGGTTTCTTGAAGTACTGTTTTGCAGTTTTCTTTGCATAGTTCTTTACACCCCTAGTTAGATTTATTCCTAGGTATTTTATTTCTTTAGGGGCTGTTATAAATGGTATTGCTTTCCTGATTTCCTTTTCATCAGTCTCTTTGTTGGTGTATAGGAATTCAACTGATTTTTGCGTGTTTATCTTGTACACTGCTACTTTGCTGAATCTATTAGTTCTAGTAGTTTTCTCATGGAGTCTTTCAGGTTTTCCATATATACTATCATATCATCTGCAAAGAGGGACAGTTTTACTTCTTTATTACCAACTTGGATGCCCTTTTTTTCTTTTTCTTGCTTTATTGCTCTAGCTAGGATTTCCAGAACAATGTTAAATAGGAGTGGTGATAAAGGACATCTTTGTCTCATTCCTGTTCTCAAGGGGAATATTTTCAGCTTATCTCAATTTAGAACAATGTTGGCTGTTGGTTTTGCATAGACACTGTTTATTATGTTGAGGAATTTCCCTTCTATACCTATTTTACTGAGAGTCTTTATCAGGAGTGGGTCATGGACTTTGTCAATGATCATGTGATTCTTTTGTTTTATTTATGCAGTGGATTATGTTGATTGATTTTCTAATGTTGAACCATCCTTCATATCTGGTATGAATCCTACATGCTCGTGGTGTATTATTTTTTGATATGATGCTGAATTGTATTGGCTAGGATTTGGTTGAGAATTTTTGCATCTATATTCATGATAGACACTGGTCTGTAATTTTTTTTTTTTTGGTGTGGTGTCTTTGCCTGGTTTTGGTACAAAGGTTATGCTGGCTTCATAGAATGAATTTGGAAGTGTCTTTTCCTTTTCTATGTTCTAAAATAATTTGAGTAGTACTGGTGTAAGCCTTTCTGTGAATGTTTGGTAGAATTCTCCAGTGAAACCATCTGTGCCAGGGTTTTTTGTTGTTGTTGTTGTTGGGATTTTTTTAAATTACGTTTTCAATCTCTTCTCTTGTTATGGGTCTGTTCATATTTTCAACATCAATTTGTGATAGATTGGGTAGGTGGAATGTTTCTAGAAATTTGTCCATTTCCTCTATATTTTCAAATTTGTTGGAGTATAGTTTTTCACAATACTCTGTTATGATCCTTTTTACTTCAGTTGGATCTGTTGTTATGTCCCCCATTTCATTTCTTATCTGGATTATTTGCATCCTCTCCTGTTTTTATCTTGTCAGTTTGGACAGTGGTTTGTCAATTTTGTTGATCCTTTCAAAGAACCAACTTTTGGTTTTGTTGATTCTTTCTATTATTTTTGTATTCTCTGTTTCATTTATTTCTGCCCTGATCTTTATTATTTCCTTTCTTCTGGTGGCTATAGACTTCTTTTGCTGTTATCTTTCTATTTGTTCTAGTTATATAGCTAATGTTTTGATTCTATCCCTTTCTTCTTTTTTGATGTGTGCATCTATTGTTATAAATTGCCCTCTGAGAACTGCCTTTGCTGTGTCCCAAAGGTTTGTGTAGGATGTACTCATTCTCATTTGATTATAGGAATTTTTTAATTCTATCTTTGATTTATTTTATTACTCAGTGGTTCTTAAGCAGGGTGTTATTTTCCACGTAATTTTTTTTCCTTGCTCTTCCTGTTGTTAATTTCTACTTTGATGATGTTGTGATCAGAGAAGATACTTTGTATTATCTCAGTGTTTTGGATTTTGCTGAAGGTTACTTTGTGGCACAAGATGTGATCTATTCTGGATAATGTTCCATGTGCATTGGAAAAGAATGTGTACTTTGCAGCTGTTGGGTGGAGTGTTCTATATATGTCCATGAGTTCAAGTTGGCTGATTGTGGCCTTTAGATCTTCTGTATCTTTGTTGAGTTTCTTCTTAGACATTCTGTTCTTTACTGAGAGTGATGTGTTGCAGTCTCCTACTATTACTGTGGAACTGTCAATTTCTCTTTTCGTTCTGTTAAAGTTTGTTTTATGTGTTTTGGAGTCCTGTTGTTGAGTGTGTAGGTATTTATTATGGTTATGTCTTCATGCTGGATCGTCCCTTTAATCATGATGTAGTTCCCTTCTTTGTCTTTTATGGTGGATTTTGTTTTAAATTCTATTTTATCTGAGATTAGTATTGTCACTCCTACTCTTTTTTGGTGACTGCTTGCTTAATATATTTTTTCCACCTTTTGATTTTTAATAAATGTACATCTTTGTTTCTAATATGTGTCTCTTGTAGACAGCATATTGATGGACACTGTTTTTATTTATTCATTCTGTCACCCTCTGTCTCTTTATGGGTGCGTTTAGGCCATTTACGTTCAGTGTAATTATTGTTAGGTGTGAATTTATAGTTGTCATTTTGTAGGGTTTTTTTTTTTTTTTTTTTTTTTTTGTATCTGTGGTGCTGACAATTTCTTTGTTCCTCTTAGTCTCCTGTGCTGAATTCCTTTTGTTTGTGGATTTTTTTTTCATTTCTTTTGTTTTTGTAGATTTTGTTTTTACTGAGACTTTGTTTTTCTTCTTTATTTTGATGAGTAGATTTTTTAACCTCCTTTGTAGTTACCTTGAAATTTACCCTTATCTTCCTAAGTTTGAACCAGTCTATTATTACTTGGTATCACCTTGCCTTCCTCTCCATTAGAAAGTTCTATACATATACCGTTTATTCCCTCTTTTATTGTTCTAACATTGTTGTCATTTGCAGATTAACCTCTTTATGGTTCCCTGTTGTAAATCTTTTGATTTTGAATAGTCCTTGAGAGTTCATTTCCTAGGTTGGTATCTGGCTGGTAGGATCTTGTGTCCTAGAGTCAGGTTATTGTCTGATGTTGTTTGTTCTCAAACCGAAGGACTCCCTTTAATAATTCTTGTAAGTTTGGTTTTTACATATTCCTTTAATTTTTGTTTATCTGGAAATGTCCCAATTTCACCATTATATTTGAATGAGCATTTTGCCAGATATATTGTTCTTGGATGGCAATTTTTTTCTTTCAAGGTTTTTTATATGTCATCCCACTGCCTTCTTTCCTGCATGGTGTCTGCTGAGTAGTCAGAGCTCAGTCTTATTGTTTCCCCTCTGTATGTGACTTTTCGTTTTTCTCAAGCTGCGTTCAAGATTCTTTGTCTTTGGTTTTTGTGAGTGTGATTATGATATGCCTTGATCATTTTATTTTGGGGTCTATCCTATATGGGGTTCCTTGAGCTTCTTGGATGGTCAGCTTTTCATTTTTCATGATATTAGGGAAGTTTCATCTCAGCAATTCTTCAATGATCCTCTCTGTGTTTTCTGTTTTCTTTCCCTGTTATGGAACTCTGATCACTTGCAAATTTTTGCTTTTGATGTATCCCACATAATTCTCAGGGCTTCTTCAATTTTGTTCATTATTTTTTCTGATTTTTCCTCAAACAAAGTTATATCCAAGTGTTTGTCTTCAATTTCGCTAATCCTGTCTTCCATTGTTTCAAACCTGTTCCTCAGCCCTTCTATGACACTGTCCATTTCTGAAATCTTGTTGTTTATCTTTTGGATTTCTAATTGTTGTTTTTGTATGATTACTAGTTGTGAATTTATTTTGGCATTTTGTCCCTGTATTATTTTCCTGAATTCTTCCATTTTTTGGTCTATATTTTCCATGAATTTGTTTATTTTTTCCTCATTTTTGTCTGCTTGTTGCTTCAACTCTTGGATAGCTCTGAACATTAGAGATTTTAATTCCCTATCAGGTATGTGCCTTTTCTTCTACTGGAAAGTCATCTGGTGATTTATTTTAGAGGTGTACTGGAACCATCCTGTCATGTTTTTGTAAATGTTTTGGTATTGCCTGCTGTAGTTGTTTTCTTTGTTTATTGATTGTGGATTTGTTTGTTTTATTTGGTTATGTCTGAGCAGGTGGGCTGTGCATTCTTTGTTGTTTGCTCATCTGTGGACATGACATTATTCATCTCCTTGTCCAATGGGCAGAGCTAGTCCCTCAGCTATGTGTAGCAGGGAGTGTCCAGCTGAAGGGAAGGGGCTAGGATGGGTTGTTTGTGCAGGTAACTGAGCTGACAAGATGAGCCAGTTGTCATCGCAGGGCAGGTTCCAATAGGTTGTGCCTGTGCTGCTTGGGACTGCAATGTTCAGCACACTGTGAAGATAGGCAGGAGGTAGACAGAGGGGGAGGTTGCGATGTGTGGAGCTAGGTTGGGTGTGGAAAAGAAGAGAGAGGAGAGAGAACAAGAGGAAAAAGAAAAAAATTCTTGAGGGAGCTTGCCATTGGAGTAGAGAGACAAGAAAAGAAAGAGAAAAACAAAAAGTAAAAATAAATAAACAAATTTTTAAAAAATTAAAAGAAAATACCCCCAGGGATCTCACCAGAGCTGATGTTCAGACCAGGGAGTGGCTCCCAAGCCACGCAGTATTGCCCAGCTATAAGGGTTGGAGTGGATACACAGCTCAGGTATTCAGGAGACAGTAAAAGAAGGTAAGTAGAAAGAGACAAGAAACAGAAAAGTGAAGAAAAATAAAAGGAAAAAAGAAAGAAAAAACAAATAAACAAAAATAAAAAGGAAAAAAATAAAAGCTCCCGGGGATCCCACCAGCATGGCCGCGCAGACTGTGGAAATGGTCTGGGGAAGCAGTTCCTTAGCTGAGCAATGCTTCACAGCCTGTCAAGAAGACACAAAGACAGCACGTGGAGTCAGGTGTTCAAAAGAAAGGAGTGAGAGGCAGGGAAGAAACCAAAAGAGGCTGAAAAAAATACCAGCAACAAAGAAATGGCAGTGAAGAAGCCAGGCTGCTGTGGGTGGGGCAAATTTGCATGGCATGGAACCAGTGCCTCCCATGCTGCGGTTGCAGCCCGCTGGGGAGCAGCATATCAGCTCTCCGGGAAGTCGGAAATCCGTCTGCCAGGAAGCAGCGAATTGACCCTCCAGGAAGCAGGAATCCATCTGCCAGGAAGCAGCAAATTGACCCTCTGGGAAGCTGGGAATTTGCCCGCCAGGAAGCAGTGGACTGGCCAGCTGGGAAGTGGTGAAGGTCGAGCAGGGGGAGGCGCGATGAGAGGTGGGAAAGCAGGTCTCACTGGTTATGGGGTGCTCTGTCTCCTGCTGGGAGCACCATGAATCTGGTTTCCCGTACTCCCTGTCCGCTGATCTCCAGCAGGAGTCCAAGATGGTGCATCCGTGCTGTGTTAGCTAATAGGGGACCTCTGCTCATAACTCCCCTCGATCTCTGTTCTCTGTCGGTTTCTTATACCAGTGTTTGGTTTAGTTCTTTATCTCTTCATTTGATGCTTAGGGTTCCAGAATTGATGTGTGTCTCTGTTTTACTTAGTTTTTTGGGTCTTTGCTGTGGAGAGATGGCATGGTGCTTCTGTCATGTTCCCAGAATTCCTCAGTACTTATCGTTTTTTGCAATAAGTTTAATCATGTATTTCCTTGTTTATTACTGTCCATACCCACTAAAAAGTAATCTTAATGAAGGCAGGGACCTTATCTGTCTTGTTTAACTTTGCGATTCTAGGGCCAGAATAGTTCCTGCCACCATGTTAGGTACTCAATAAATACTTGTAAAATGAATTTGTAGCCTTTCCACACCCAAGTCTGTGACTTACTGTGAAGGTGTTCCACATAGATTTTTTCATTTAATTAATTTTCTTTATTGCTGAAGTATAAATTGTACAAATTTCTTTCATAATTTCTTCCCCCCTCTCAATGCACTGGATTTTCATAGTATGTTACCTGAGTGTTTCTTTCATTTTGGATTACTTTCTTCATCACTGTTTCTTCCCAGAAATGAACCAATTTCTTCTACAGTGCTGTCAGTGTTTAATCTGACTCCAATATTTCTTGGCCACATTGTTTAATTTTTTTTCTAAAGAAATAGGCTATTTGCTTGATCTAATACCAATAATGTCAGCTGTGCCTTCTCTTTGCTAGAGCTCACTGAATGAACACCAGGTATGCGGCAGTAACTAAAAGGTTACAGCTGGAGCTCAAAATGTGGGTTGAATCCAATCTCAGGACTGTGTGCTCAGAGGCTAGGCTGCAGATGTAACTGTTAGTATCTCCTTCACTGAGAAGTAGAACTCCATCCAAGGTCATGGAAAATAGACATCCTGCAATGAATTGCTAATTGATGATTTAGTTTCAGCTACATTATTAATTTTTTCTTTAGGAGCCTGGGAAAGAGCAGAGTGCAGACACATGAAGATTTCCTAGGCTCAGCAACAGAGGCCACATTTTGTGGCTTGGAAAGAGATGGAATTGTTGAGAAAAAGGGGAACAAACTATTCACTACTGCATCTCTTAAAAAGGTGTTATTCTCAATACTTTCATAAATTAAACAATTCTAACTGATCTACTTGTGCAGGCAAAGTAAGAATATGGTTCCTGATCTTTATCACGTACATTTAAACTAATCCAGGTAAAGGTATGTATTTTGATTAGGCATCTTGTTATCCCAGAATGTCCACATTAATTTGCTTTCTATGTAGCTGCCCCTCTGTTGCTCCAATACCCTGCTTTTTCCTACAACAAAGCTTGTTGATGAGATGCTCTACAGGACTTTTATATATTACAGATGATAACCAAGAAGTTAAAAATTAGTCCCCAGTAGTAAAGGATAGATAATGAACTATTATGTTATCATTTCAATAGAAAACTTAGGGGAATTTTGATAAGGACAAAGCCTTAATTACTGTGACCATATAAGTTTAGATAGAAAGATACTTTGGAGAAGAAAGAAGAAGACTAATTATCCTGTCCCACAATGGTGCGATTTTCAGCATCTTGCTAAACTCTTTGAAGAGGACAGGGATCCATCACTACCTAGTTTTAAATCTTCCAGATATTGATGTGGTGTCTAGCATAATACCTCTCCAGCCTTACCTCCCACTAGCTACCTTACTTCCACATTTCAGTTTAATAATATCAAACATACACCGTATTGTTTCAGGCCTTTTTGTCTTTGTTTGTGCTTTTCCTTCTGCACGGAATCCCTCTCATGTCCCCTCCTAAGGCCCTGTTTTGGTGCCCACTCATGCTGTAAGACTCAGCTGAAGGGTCACCTTACCCAGGTGTCCTCCTTCTGCTTATGCCATGGCAAATTGCACAGACATTCATCAAAACTGTCACACTGAATTAAAACTATGTGTTTACTTGTCTGTCTCCCTAACAAGACTGGAAGCTGTGTCTGGGGAGCAGTGACCTCCACTTTATAGCCTTTACACCTTACAGAGGTCTTGGCATATGTTTATGAAGTTAAATGTTTAGGGAATTAAACTAAATCTAACAAATGATTATTGAATTTAATTGACTGTACACTTTATTTGTTGAAGAAAGAACCTCATCTATACTCAGCCAAAATATTACAGTGCTGAAACATTGGGACTGGAGCTTAGAATTCCATGTTTGCAGCTTTGACTTTTTCCCATTTTAGCAGCCTGTTGTCTGATTCTGTATTTCTTTGCTATTTCAGGGATGAATTCTATCAGATGAGACTTTATACTGAATAATATATCCCTCTTCTGATATATCTCTATTTGATGATACTACTAGATATACACACATATACTCACATATGCACAAACACACACACTGAATATATTGTTAGTCTTTTTTTATCATAGGTCTGATACACATGAATTTCAGTTAAAATATACCAGTACCACAACACAATCAAATTTCAGTTACTGTGGTATATTAACAGTATGTAATTGCATAAAGTACCAACTTCACTGCCAGGTTTGCAGTCCACAAATCACTATTTAAGTAACAGACGAGCATCAAGATCAGTGACAAATCATGCCCCTTCTTTCAAAGTCTCTCTGTGATTGGTCACTGCACATCTGTTCTTCAGTTCACACACAGACATCGGAGCATGTAGTTGTGTTACCTCCCTGTCTCCCAGTAATAATCCCAGATGACATTTTACAAAAACTGAAAGGTAAAAATATAGCAAATAATGCTGTAGAAGAAATTCAAAACAAACAAAAATCGAGTTACAGAAGAATTAGCCAACTGTGGGAATGTTGACACTGCCAAGGTTTCAGAGAATCTAGATATACATCAGGAGAACTTGTTGAACGTGAACACATAACCGTAAATGAGGAAAGAGGTCGTGATGAAAAATGAATGTGATAGAAAGACTACGAAGATGTCCAAGAGGGAGCAATGTCACAAAAAAACTTTGCGTTAATGGAAATTCCAGAGACAGTTCATGGCATTGAAAGTACAAAGGAGAAAATGTTGAAATCTGATTACAAACCTAGAAAGGAGTATAACAGTTTTCCAAGGCATTGAAAAGATGCTTTGTCTGTATCATAAGCTATAGAAAGAAAAATTAAACCCTATTCAAACTACTGTTGATAAGATTAGTGATTTTCACTCATCAAAGTTCTCTGAAAAGTCATTGTATATATCAATAGTCTGTTCCTTTTTATTGCTGAATAATATTTCATGATATGGATGTACCACAGTTTGATTAACCATTCACAAGCTGAAAGGTATCTGGGTTGGTTCCACCTTCCGGTTATTACGAATAATGCCACTATGAACATTTGTGCGCGTATTTTTTTAATAAAATAAGTTTCCATTTTCCTGAGATAAATGCCAAAGATTGCAACTGCTGAATGCTAGGCAGTTTCAGGTTTCTATTTTTAAGAAACTGCCAAACTCTTTTCCAGAGTTCTTGTACCATTTTTATTCTCACCAGCAATGTATAAGTAATCCAGATTCTCATTTTTGTCAGCATTTGGTGCTGTCAACTGTTCTGTTTTGATTTTTGCCATTCTGCTAAGTGTTTAGTGATATCTCATTGGGATTTTAATTTGCATTTCCCTGATGTCTAATGATTTTGAGCTTCTTTTCAAGTGATTATTTACCATTTATTAAGCTTCTTTAGTGAATATCTCTTTATGTCTTTTGTCAGTTTTCTAACTCGATTGTTCTTTTTACTACTGAGTTTTAATGTTGCTTTATACATTCTAGATACTAGTCCTTTGTCAAATACGCGGTTTCCGATTATTTCCTCCCAGTCTGTAGCTTGCCATTTCATCCTCTTAACAGAGACTTTTGCAGAGCACGTGTTTTAATTTTTATGAATTCCAACTTACCAATTTTTCCTTTATGGATTGTGCATTTGATGTTAAATCTAACAGCTCTTTGCCTACCAAAGATTAGATACCAAAGATTTTCCCCGTTTTTCTTTTTCTTTAGGTTTTATTTTACAGTTTTATGTTACATTTAATTATGTCATCAGGTTTGAGCTAATTTTTGTATGAAGTGTGAGGCTTACGTCAAAGTTATTTATTTATTTATTTTTGCCATGGATGTTCAATTACTCTAGCACCATTTGTTGAAAAGGCTATCTTCCCTCCAGTGAATTGTTCTCACACCATTGCCAAAAATAGGTTGGGCATATTTGTATGGGTCTATTTCTGAATTCTCCATTTTGTTCCATTTATTTATGTGTCTATTTCTCTACCAGCCTTGATTATTGTGTCTATATAGTAAGTCTTGAAATCATACAGAAAATTCCTCCTACTTTTTCAAAATTGCTTTAGCTATTCTAATTTCTTTGCCTTTCCATATGCATTTTAGAATCACATTTTTTAATAAATACATTAATAAATTTTATAAATACATTTTTAGGAATTTTGATAAACCTGTATATTAATTTGAAGAGAATTCACATTTTACTATGTTGAAACTTTCAATCCATAAACACTGTATGTGTGTATGTGTATAGACCCGTGGCCATCAAGTTGATTTTTACTCCTACAAACCCTACAGGAGGGAGTAGAACTGCCACATATGGTTTCCAAGGAGCAGCTGGTAGATTCAAACTGCCATCTTTTGGTTAGCAGCCAAATGCTTAATCACTGCACCACCAGGGCCCTGTATGTGTATATATGTGTGTGTGTTTGTGGGTATGTGTATACGGAGAGAGATTCCACATCCTGAGTCACAAAACAAACCTAACAAATTTTTAAAAATTGAAATCATACAGTGGTTGATTTATATAACTAGAAATAGAATGGAATCAAACTAGAAATCAAAAACAGAAAGATAGCCAAAAGATCATCAAATATTTGGAAACTAAATCACTCTTCTAAATAATACATGAGTCAAAGAGCAAGTCTCAAGGAAGTGTTTTGTTTTGTTTTTTTAAAGAATACATTCAATTGAATCTGAAGGAGTAAACCAAACCAAAAACCCATTGCAGTTTAGTCTATTCCAACACATAGATCAAAATTAAGCAGTTTCTAAGATTTATGCTATATATCCTATGACCATGGAAAAGCACAACACAGTGCATTGGATTAATCTATTTCCTTGAAAGTTGCACTCCAATAGTAAATGTAGCAGATTAAGTTTTCCCTCATATAACACTTTCTGTGGCTCTCCAGCGTAAATGGCAAATTGATGGCCAGTTTGCAAAACACAGTCTGACTTACTTATAATGTATAAAACAGCCAAATAGAGGGGGAAAAAATAACTCTAAGACAGTGTTGTCTCAACTTGTTCTTCGAAATTATAATTCTGTGTTTTTTAATAGAACAGGTACCCTTTAGAGATTATCAATATACATTTGTGTGTTAATAATCATGTAAAACCTGGTTGCCATATCATCCACTCCAACTCATGGTGACTCCTTGTGTGTCAGAGTAGAATGGTGCTCCACAGGGTTTTCAATGGCTTGTTTTTCAAAGTAGATCACCAGACCTTTTGTCTCAGTCATCTAGTGCTGCTCTAACAGGAATACCACAAGTGGATGGATTTAACAAAGAGAAATTTGTTCTCTCATAGTCCAGTAGGCTACAAGTCCAAATTCAGGGCATCAGCTCCAGGGGAACACTTTCTCCATTGGCTCTGCAGGAAAGTCCATGTCATCAGTCTTCCTTTGGTCTGGGAGCTTCTCTGCACAGGAACCTCAGGACCAAAGGATGCACTCTGCTCCCAGCACTGCTTTCTTGGTGGTATGAGGTTCCCATGTGTCTCTGCTCGCTTCTCTCTTTTATATTTCAGAAGAGATTGCATTAAGACACCGATCTTGTCAACCTCATCAGTATAACCTCATCACAGTGATAGAATTTACAACACATGAGATCACATATAATCTCATCATAGTGGTAGAGTTCACAGCACATAAGGACATCACATCAGATAACACAATCATACAATACTAGGAATCATGACCTAGCCAAGTTGCTACCGACATTTTCTGGGGGACACAATTCAATCCATGACACCTTTCTTCCGAGGCACCTCTCAGTGTACTCAAAAGGCTGATTTTTCAGTTAGCAGCCAAGCAAGTTAACCACTCAAGGACTCCAAGATCGTGTCCTGCCACAGTGCAACTGGTTTAATTTTAACTCAGGATTTTCTAGGCTTATTTGACTAAGAAACTTGTTTTGCTTTTAGCATCTCATTAGCATCCCCTTTAACTAGAATTCTACGGAAATCCCTTTGGGAAACGTGTGTAATGAGACTGATTACATAGTCTTGATACTATAAGCACCGGATCTGCCCAGTTCAATTATTTTTCTTTTATAAAGATAATGTAAGGGTCACTAGAGAACTCTTAAATGTACAATATATGATAAACTACACAAAATCAATGCGCAATCGGTTAAGCATTTATACACACACTTGCATATATAAACTATACATGTGCACAAAAAGAAATACATACACATATATATACGAAGCTACAAACAGTATACAATGTAACACTATCGTTATCTCTAATTTTTCATCACACAATTGGTTTTTCATCACCTCACCCTTTTAGAAAAATATGTTATCCTTGTCATTTTGGATTATTCTCTTTGTAGGCATCATAGAGTAGTAAAAACTTCCTGGAGCCAGACTTTCTGGATTCAAAGCCAGGCTCTGACACTTGCTAGCTGGCTGTGTGAACTTAACCCACTTAGGTGAGTCTCCTCATCTCTCGGTGGCTGAAGTGGCTCATTTAACATAATACTGCTTACCCCAGACAATTGTTGAGATAATTGAATAAATTTATATATATATACACATACATACACACACATCTATATATAAACAGATGTATAATGTATATATATATATATATATAATGTATATACAGTATATATCTATGTGAACTCTCCCATGACACATAGCAAGCACTATATAAGATTTTGCTGGCATTTTTTTCTCTTTGTCACTTGCTTCTATATTGTCTGCATAATCATTTACTGTATCATCTATGCCAGATGTTGCCCTTCTTTGTTATCAGGGCTTTTAGTTTGTAGAAAATGCCCAGTATCTCCTTAGAATTACGTATTTAGTGTCTGATAAGTACCAGTCACTATGATAGATCGTTGGGATACAGTGACAGTGAATGAGAATGGCCTTAATTGAATGTGCTTCCTGGCAGGTGATTATTTTACTAACGTTTTTGTCAACTATGTATCTAGTGTTAACCGTTCATGTTCTTAATTACATACTGGACACATCTAGGTATTTCTAGAAATTCAGGGGTATTAATCTCTTTCTTCTGCAGATTCTCTGCTGCCACTGCTTATTACCCAGGAATAGCCTCCCTTCTTCTGTGCAGTGAGTTTTGGGGAAGGAGAGAACAACTTCCATAAATCCTATCTGAAAAAGCCTTTTCCCCTCTGTAGAAGTTAACACTTTGCTTGCTACCTCCTGAGGTGTAGCAGAATGAGGTTTTATTACTTAACGACTTAGCACCTACATAAACCAAAAAAACCAAACCTGTTGCTGTCCAGTCAATTCCAGCTCATATGACCCTATAGGACAGAGGGTCCAAGGAGCAGCTGGTGGATTCAAACTGCCAGTGTTTTGGTTAGCAGCCAAGCTCTTAACCAGTGCACCACCAGGGCTCCGCTAATGCCGATATAGTGTGAGACATTATCAGCACATGGATTATTCAGTAAATAATAAGTGCAACTTACATTTTTGATGGACTCAATAATAGCACTTTAGGCTTCAGATGGACACCCTGGTGGCGCACTGGTTAAGAGCTCTGCTGCTAACCAAAAGACTGGCAGTTCGAATCCACCATCCGCTCCTCAGAAGCCGTATGGGACAGTTCTACTCTGTCCTGTAGGGTCGCCGTGAGTTGGAACTGAGTCGACGGCAGCAAGTTTTTGAGGCTTCAGATGGAATAATCGTAGAAATCTCTTTGTTTTCTTTTCCGGGTGAGTGGTTGCACTATTCTGCTTTCCCTTTTATTTTTTATCCCCACTAGCATATGGCCAAACCAAATACCTGGATTTCTTTTTACTAAATCACTCAGAATAATAAAGTAAAACTGGTTTAGAATGACGCTTAGATCCACCAGCATGAGGAGCCCTTATTTCTTAAGGGGAAACAAAACCCAGACAGCTTATTAAACAGTAAATAGAAGCAGGGCAATGAGAGTATGTTGATCATCATTTCCATGGTTCAAATGTAAATTTTTAAACCTAAACCATGTCTTACTTCTCTTTCAGTGTTTCATGAAAAATTTAATGTTGGAATTGGAGCAGAGAAAGATGTGTTCTTGTTGGTGTTGTTACAGAAGAAGAAAAGCTTCCCGCAGAGAAACAGAACAAAAACTGCAGTGGAGACGCTGTTACCACAGTCAAGAAGTGAAGGCTGGGTTTACAGAGCAGTGACTGCAGTGTCCTCTGGAGCTCTCGGCCGTGTTTCCAGGGTGTGCACATTGGTAAAGCATGGTTCAGGCCGTAAAAAAGTGTGGCTGTGAGGCTGAGAAGTCCATGCAGAATATGAGGGTAAGGCGGGTGTTGAACAACCAAGTAGGTTAATTCTACAAAAGGAAATTGAATATTGTGTAAAATATTGGGCAGAATCACCAAAGATCTTTGTGTTTATGCCTAACTTTTATGATGGGTTCATTTGTAGGTTCATTGTTTGTTGTTAAGGAGGGCCAATCCAGTGAGAGTCTTTGACCTGAAATTACAGGTCAAAAGAGGGACTACGGCGGAAAGAGGAGTTGATGCACAGATTTGGGAGCCGTCTGCTTGTTGGTGACAGCTGATGTATGTTATTCTCCCAAGAGCAAAAAGAATTAAGGGCTAGACCTTCAGAAACTGCAGGGGGCATGAAGAAGGAAGAGAAAGGAAAAGTCAAATAAAAGCCGAAGTCAGTAATATACATAAATTATAGTACTATTTATATTATAAATGTATAATATAGATAATATAATATGTATTGTATATGATATAATACATATAATGTTATATAATATATATTATTGTATTATATTAGTATATAATATTATATATAGTTTATATAAGTTCCTGTTCTTAATTTAGAAAGAATTTACATTAATAATTTATATTTCTTTTCAATTAAGTATTTTTGTTGTTTCTCATATGATCTGTCTCTAATACGTTCCCATCAGTTAGTGTCTTGAATAATCTAGTACAACATAATTGTATAAAATGATTTCTTAGGAAAAGGTTGTTGTAATTTTACTGTTTAATAAACCTGGGTAGATATGCTTGTGGAATATGCTAAACAAAATACAATTTATTTAGCATTGCTTTGTATAGAACTAGAGCCCTGGTGGCATAGTGGTTAAGCGTTCGACTGCTAACCAAAAGGTCAGTAGTTCGAATCCACCAGCCAGTTCTTGGAAGCCCTATGGGGTGATTCTACTCTGTCCTAAAAGTCACTATGAGTTGGAATAAACTTGACGGCAACAAATTTTTTTGGTGTATAGAACTATATCTTCAGTTAAGAATTAATCAGCTTTCGTGATTAAAAGAGACATGAAGAGACCGTGTCTTTCACAGAACTTTTATAGAGCTAGATACTCTGGAAGGCCTCTGTAATCTATTATTCTGCACGGCATATAGGAAAAACTCATCTATGTCTATGTTAATTTAGCGGTATAAACTATAAGCTTGAATATTAAAAAAGGCTCAAGACCTCAGGCACTACGTATCAAATTAGGAGATAGAACAGAGGCACTAAACATGTCATTAGGCCAATTAACTGGGATGTCCCATGAAACCATGTCCCTAAACCTCCAAACCAAGGAACCAAATCCCATGAGGTTTTTGGTTGTACATAAGCAATCTCAGCACTTACTCTTTCTTTTTTTTGTTCATTGTAAATATATCTATCACACAACTATTGCCAATTCAAGTTTTTACAAGTATACAACTTACTGACAGCAATTACAATAATTGGCTATGCAACTCTACCCTTAATCAACGTGATATTTCCATCACATTTAACCCTCTCTTTCCACCTCCCTCCCACTCCTGGTAACCACTAATAAACTTTGGTCTCTATACATTTGTCTTGTCTTTTTATATAAGTGAGCTCATACAATGTTTGTCCTTTTGTGATTGACTTACTTCACTCAGCATAATGTCTTTGAGCTCCATCCACATTGTAGCATGTATCAAGACTTCATTTCTCATAATGGCTGAGTAGTATTCCGTTGTATGTATGTACCACATTTTGTTTATCCACTCGTGTTCTTAGACATTCAGGTTGTTTTCACCTTTTGGCTGTTGTGAATAGTGCTGCAATGAACATTGGTTTCAAGTCTTTTGCGTATATACCTAGAAGTGGAATTGCTGGGTCATATGGTAGTTTTATTTTTAGTTTTTTGAAGAACCACCACATTGTTTTCCACAATGGCTGTACCATTTTGCATTCCAAAGAAAGAGTAGCTACTGAGGCTGATTATGTACAACGAAAAACTTCATGGGAATTGTTTTATTACTTTGAAGGTTTAGGGTCATGGTTCCATGGGATACTCCAGCTAATCGGCCTAATAACATGTTTAGTGGCTCTGTTCTACCTCCTAGTTCGATGCACAGTGCCTAGGGTCTTAAAAACTTGCAAGCAGCCATCCAAGGCACAACAATTGGTCTCTATTCACCTGGAACAATAGAGAAAGAAGGAGAGTCAGGAATAGGACAATATGGAATGTGTGGCTAATCACCTCCATGAGCAACTCCCTCCTTTGCCATGAGACCACAACAACTGGATGGTTCCTGGCTATCATTACGGAACATTTTGATCAAAGATTCTATAGTAGAATTGTGATAAAAAGGGGGAAAATGTAGAACAGAATTACAAATTCTCATGGAATCAAGACTTTCTGGAGTCATGAAGGTTGAATGAACCCCAGAAACTATTGCTGTCAGATAACCTGTAAACTTTAAACCAAAAATATCCCCTGAAGTCATCTTAAAACCAAATAATAGTTTCGCTTAACTAGTAAAAAAGGTCTGTCTTGAACATTACACGCTTTTAATAACTACCTATACGGGATCAAATTGACAACAGCAACTCGAAAGATTAGATAAGAACCTTAGGGGACAGTAAGTTTATGTTAATGAGGGAGGAACAACTCACAAAAAGAGGATGAGAGTGGTTGCACAGCTTGAAGAGTGTAATCAATGCCACTAAAATGTACATGTAGAAACTGTTGAATTGGTGTATGTTTTGCTGTGTGTATTCTAACAAAAACAATAAAATTATATATAAAAAAGCCTCAGGTTAGTGCATATCCCAGGACTTCTTTTAAGTGTGCATTAAACCAAAAACCAAACCTGTTGCCATCGAGTCGATTCCAGCTCATAGGGACCCTATAGGACAGAGTAGAACTGCCCCATAGAGTTCCCAAGGAGCGGCTGGTGGATTCAAACTGCTGACCTTTTGGTCAGCAGCCAAGCTCTTAACCACTGCGCCACCAGAGCTCCATTAGAGCACAATAAATCCTTGCCATTTTAATGCTCTGATGTTTTTATTCAAAATAAATAGCTATGTATCTTAAGTTATGAAGCTTACTTACGGTGATTTAGATGAGGTCATATTACTACTGTGCACGTTGCTTTTGAATTGCTGTTTAGAGACCTGGAGATGAGATATGGCCCAAAGTTTTGTATGACAAAAACTAGGCATTATCCACCAAAAATGTGTCTCCTTGTTTCCTATCTATTTACTTTGCCTAGGACTGTTGCCCTGCTCTCTCTCCTTTTTTTTTTTTTTTTTTTGAGTGTAGATGTAATTATGTTGCTATCAAAATATATAAAGAAGTATTTGTAGGTCCATTTCTCTCAGCTGAAAATTCAGGTCTATAAAATAAGGGTGAATATCATTCTGAAAATTCCCATAGTAAATGAAATATTCTACTGACCAGAGCAAAATTAGGCAGGGTTTATAATCTAGAATGTCCGAGGTTAGATTGTGAAAGTTTTTCACTATGAAAGTTCATTTAAGCTCTTGTTTTCTCTTTTTGGAAAATAATACCTACTCTTTTTACCCACCTCAAGAATTTTAGCAATTATTTTAAGTGAGAAAATTGAGCGATATTCTGAAAAATACAAGATGAAAAACAAGCCAGAATGTATTCATCTTGCAAATATCAGATGTACCCTTTGGCACATATTGTAACGCCTTAATAGGCACCGTGGAGACAGAATGTTGAATAAGGTAGCCCTTGCAGTTAGACTTAAAATCAACTGGGTGTCAATTTGAGGGTCACATAGAGGGTGAATACTAGTCGGGTAGCTCAGAACCCACCTGATGTATGCTTGTCCCTGCCTTTTACTAATAGTACTCCCATTGCACTCTGTAGTGTGCCTGGGTTTGTATGGTAAATCATACGATCACCCTAAAATTTCTTCTAAGAGGACCTGGAACAAGGGATATCTTTGCTGATGTCAGATGGATGTTGGCTGAAGCAGAGAATATCAGAAAGACGTCTACCGGTGTTTTATTGACTATGCAAAGGCATTCGACTGTGTGGATCATAACAAATTATGGACAACATTGCAAAGAATGGGAATTCCAGAACACTTAACTGTGCTCATGAAGAACCTGTACATAGACCAAGAAGCAGTCATTCAAACAGAACAAGGGGATAATTGCGTGGTTTGAAGTTAAGGAAGGTGTGCGTCAGGGTTGTATCCTTTCACTATACTTATTCAGTCTGTACGCTGAGAAATAATCTGAAAAACTGGACTATATGAAGAAGAATGCAGCAACAAGATTGGAGGAAGATTCATTAACAACCTATGATATGGAGATGACACAACCTTGCTTGCTAAAAGCAAAGAGGACTTGAAGCACTTACTGATGAAGATCAAAGACCACAGCCCTCAGTATGGATTACACCTCAACATAAAACAAAAATCCTCACAACTGGACCTATAAGTAACATCATGATGGAGAAAAGATTGAAGTTATCAAGGATTTCATTTTACTTGGATCCACAATCAATGTCCAAGGAAGCAGCAGTCAGGAAATCAAATGACGTATTGCATTGGTCAAATCTGCTGCAAAAGACCTCTTTAAAGTGTTAAAAAAGCAAAATTGCTGCTTTGAGGACTAAGGTGCTCCTGGCCCAAGCCATGGTATTTTCAGTCACATCATATGCATGTGAAAATTGGACAATGAATAAGGAAGACCGAAGCAGAATTGATGCCTTTGAATTATTGTGTTGGCGAAGAATATTGAATATACCATGGACTGCCAAAAGAACAAACCAATCTGTCTTGGAAGAAGTACAGCCAGAGTGCTCCTTAGAAGCAACGATGGCAAGACTTCACCTCACAAACTTTGGACATATTAACAGAAGGGATCAGTCCCTGGAGAAAGCCATCATGCTTGGTAAAGTAGAGGGCCCACAAAAAAGAGGAAGACTTTTGACGAGATAGATTGACACAGTGGCTGCAACATGCTCAAGCATAACAATGATTGTAAGGATGGCACAGGACAGGACAACGTTTCATTGTGTTGTACTCAGGGTCGCTATGAGTCAGAACTGACTCAACAGCAACTAACAACAACAACAAGACTTCTATGGCAGCGAGGAATTGCTGTTACCCTTCCCCTTTCATGACCGAAAGTCCACAAACTTGAGTATATACTGGTTTCACGTGTTGAGCTTTAAAAACTACTTGTGCCCAAGCTTCCCACCACCTGTCTGTCAATTTGTAGTACTGTGGTGGCTTGAGTGTTGCTGTGATCTTGGAAGCTATGTCACCAGTATTTTAAATACCAACAGTATCAAACATGGTGGACAAGTTTCAGAGGAGCTTCCAAACTAATGCAGAGTGGGAAGACAGACCTGGCCATCTAGTTCCAAAAATTAGTCAGTGAAAACCATAAGGATCACAGCAGAATATTGTCTAGCTAACAGAGATTCCAATTTAACTGGCTGTAGGTGGGATCCTATCAGCAGTGTGCCTGTGTGTGTGTGTCTGTGTGTTTTTATTAAGCTCCTCAGGTGATTCCAGAGTGCAGTCAGGGTGCAATCCTGTCTTCTGTATGGAGGCAGCTCAGAGGAATAGACAAGTGGAAGCTTGGAAATCAGAAGATCTTTAATGAGTGCTGACTGGTTCTGCCTGTGGCCCTGTGGACTCACATGGGCTCCTAAACTCTCTGAGCCGCAGCAGTCAGAATCAGCAGTAAACTGGGAATGGGGACACCACTCCTGCAGGGTCGTTATTAGGTTTGAAGTAGATTATGCATGTACAACGTGGAAAACAGTGATAAAATATTCAGTAAATGCCACGGAGCCATCCCATGGCTCATCTGGGGTGGCTGTAAGGGTGGTCACTTGAGGAAGTGCTTCCAGAAGCACGCCTTGTTGATCTCTATAATAAATATCTTTTTTAAAATTTTTTGTAACAATGACTTTCCTTCATATTGTAGAACTTGCAAGTGAGTTTGCATAACCCTGACTGGTTAGAGTATTTAGGAAATCAGAAGAGAGAGAGGTTTTTGTCTGCTCCAAGGGAGAAAGACGTGGCATTCTGCTTCCATAAAGATTACAGCCTTGCAAACCCTATGGGGCAGTTCTACCTTGTTCTATAGTGTTGCTATGTATGAGTCAGGCTCGACTCGACACCAGTGGATTTACGTGCTAAGTGCTGAGGGATAAAAATAAGACAAAATACCCTCTGCAGACAAGAACCCTAAAACTAAGATGTTTTAAGTATTTACAGCATTAGGTATAGTAATAATAATAGAAATACATTATAAAAGGATTAACAACATAGGAATGACATTTAAAAGTATAGGACAAAACTTCAAAAACTCAACAACAAAAACAAAGAACCAAATCAAAAAAATGGGCAAAGGACATGAGCATACACTTCACCAAAGAGGACATTCAGGCTGCTAACAAACACATGAAAAGATGCTCACGATCATTAGCCACCGGACAGATGCAGATCAAAACTGCAATGAGGTTCCATCTCATCCCTGTAAAAATGGCACCGATTGAAAAAAAAAAAAAAAAAAACCCACAGAAAACAACAAACGCTGGCAAGGTTGTGGGGAGATTGGAACTGTTATACACTGCTGGTGGAATTGTAAAATGCTACAACCACTTTGGAAAAAGGTGTGGCACTTCCTGGAATAGCAATCCCACTCCTGGGTATATATCCGAGAGGTATAAGAGGAGTGACACAAATAGACATATGCACACCTACGTTTATTGTAACGTTATTCACAATAGCAAAAAGATGGAAACAATCCAAGTGCCCATCAATGGAAGAATGGATAAACAAATTGTGGTTCATACATACAATGGAATACTATGCAAAGATAACAAATATTGATGAGTCTGCAAACATCTTACACCATGGATGAATCTGGAGGACATTATGCTGAGTGAAATGCATCTATCACAAAAGGAAAAATATTGTATGGTCTTATTTTTATAAAAAGTCAAGAACAGGTATACACACAGAAAGCAATGTTATTTGATGATTACTATGGGTGAAAGAGTGAGGGCAAATCACTTTCTAGACAGTAGACAATTGTTATTTTTGGTGATGAGAAAGGCAATACCCAACACGAGTGAAATCTGCACAACTTGTCCAAGGTAAATGAAGACACTAAGAAGTACACAAGAATAAGGGAAAATTTTGGTAAAATTTTGTAATTTTGCAACAACAGTAATAACTAAAAAATATGTGAGTGGTTACATAGGTAAATAGTATGCATATATGTGTATAGGAAGGCGGATGTAAGTATACTGGTGTGCATGCATAGATGTAAGTGTATGTATATATGTTTGTGTGTGCTGCATATGTATTCATATATATAGTAAACCACATAGAGGACACAGTACGGATACTTCCTAGATATAATCAAACACCTCATGGGGTTGGTTTACTGGATTTGAAAGCTTAGGACCATAGTCTAGTGGGACAACTTGGTCAACTGGTATAACAGTTAATAAAGACAATGTTCTACATTCTAGTTTGGTGAGTAGCTACTAGGGTCTTAGAAACTCACAAGTAGCCATCTAAGATACAACTATTTGTCTCTACGCATGTGGAGAAAAAGAATGAAGGAAACCAAAGAAGAAGCTAGTCCCCAGGACAAATAGACCACATGAACCACAGCCTCTTCTAGCTTGAGACCAGAAGAACTAGATGGTGCCCAGCTACCACTACTGACCATTCTGACCAGGGGTACAATAGAAGGTCCTGGATAGAAAGGAGAAAAATGTAGAACAAAATTCAAATTCCTAAAATAGGCCAGACTTACTGGGCTGGTAGAGACTAGAGGAACCCCTGAGACTAATGCCCTAAGATACCCTTTGAACTTAGAACTGAAGCCATTCCTGGTGGTCATCTTTCATCCAAACAATAGATTGGCTTATAAAATAAACAGTATCACCCTTGAGCACTATACTCCCTTAAATAATCAACCATATGAGACCAAACAGCAAACATTCACCGTAAAACAAAGATGAGAAGCTAAGGAGGGACAGGGAAGCTAGATTAATGGAAGCAGAACAAACGGAATAGAAAAAATTGGAATGTTGACACATTGTGAAAAATGTAACCGATGTCATGGAAAAATTTGTATAAAAATTATTAAACTGGAACCCAATTTGCTGTGTAAACTTTCACCTAAAATACAATAAAACATATGTTTAAAAAGTATATGACAAATACACACTTGCTTGTTATTGATCGATTTCCAGTATCAGCTATTGAATATAATCCACAATCACTTCTTTCAACATTTTATTGTGATTTTGGGGGCTACCCTTTTAGCCGATCGAGACTTTGCCTTAGGCAATATTCTATCAAGCAAGTTTAGAAAATTCATTTTCTGTTGCTCAAGGTAGATATTTTCTTGTTCATCAAAATTCTACCTGTCTAGATTTTAGAGGTCCCATGCTTTCCTAAGTTCTCCTTATACATTGGCTTGGCAAACAAGTAGTGTTTGAGAAAATAATGCAATATGAACTAATTTAGTTGAGAACTCATCCAGAATTATTCATTTTAGAAAAATAATCTTAGGATCATCTCAGCATGCTTTCTTATTTAATCCTAGTTGTCTTTTCCTTTTTACACTGTATCTGTTGAGATTGTACTTGGGTCAGTTACATATAGAGGATGCTGAAAAAGAAATGCTAAAAAGAGGAAAAACAATTGCCAAGGAAGCTTTTAAATCCGGAAGGGGTAATCTTATGGAGGGTTCATCCATTAGCAACCTCTTCTAACCCCTCCAGCTGTTCTCCACCCTTCCCACACAGTCAGATTGAAAAGAAAAACAATTACCTCTCTTCATAAGGGTTTGAGCAGATAAACAGGAAGGACAGCTGAGCTGATGCAGAAACTACTCAGAGAAAGTAATGTTATCACTCAGCATTCGGCTTTACTGCCGTTATTAACCATTAACAGTGAAATAATATAACAGGTAAAATGACATTCCTAAGTGTCACAGCTGTCATTTACCCTACGTTCATAAAATAGACTAATATTTGGTTTATTACATACATCCAGAAATACATGACAAACACCTACACACTTTATTGACTTTGCGTATTGAACCTAATAGACTCAATACCCCAAATAGAAACCATTAGTCCATTATTGTCAGGAACCCCCCCCCCAAAAAAAAAGGCTTACTGAAATCAACAGAAGAAAGCTTTTGTATTCTACATTAAATGTCAGCAAATACTGTGCATCAGAGTACAAAAGAAAATGAATTACAAAGCCAAGCTTTCTTAACAGAAGTAGAAGTGGGTCTCAAGTGCTCATTTTCTTAAAGAAGATAAAGAACTGCAAAGCCTGCAGCAAAAGAATAAAAGTTATTGAGAAGATGATATTGTAGGTTTGTTGATTTAAAAGGCTGGAAGGATTGAGGATTGGGGGGGGGGGGTTATTCTCCAGGAAGCAGGGCTTCACCTCTGCAAGGAAAGACTAGAAAGAGTTGCTGTGGGTAGGAGGGCTTCTTTGTATAGAGAATGGCCATTCCTCAGAAGTCATCACCTCAAATCAATCCACTCTTTCTTTGCCTCCCACTGCACCTCTTCTATTCCTAGCTCAGTTTCTGCCATCATAGATTGGGTAGACTTTCCAGTTAACTTCAGCGCCATCAGATATTCCCTCCCACTTTCAAATCACATTTGATTTCCACAGCAATCCTGGAGACAAAGTTTAACCTCCCCAATTTACCAGTGAATGAACTCATGTTAAGACAGAGTAAGTCTCTTGTGCAACATCTCACAGCTAAAAAGTGATGGAACTGATATTAAGACTGATGTACTAATGGGCTTTAGGGTCCTCACACTCTTTCTATTGCTACACCTTTGTCCTTTGGTTAATCAGGACCCGCCTCCCTCTCTTTTTTTAAGTGACAGAAACTCAAATAAACAACCAATTAAAGAGGAATGCATTGGATCACCTAAAAAGGGTGGACAGATATAGAACTTCTCTCAGGCTAACCTGGCTCCAAAACTCAGTTGCTTTCTCCAGATATCTTTCTATCTTTACTTCTCTCTGTTGTTATACATCTCCATCCCTTTCCATCTCTTGTTTTCTGTATGTTATCTTCAATCTCTTCTAGTGACATTAGGGAGATAATTTTTGTCTACTGAGGATTCATTACTTTTGCCATAAAGTAGGAGATAGTGCTATCAATAGCATAAGCTTAAATAACCTTATCCCAGAAGACAAGTAGAGCCTCGTTTTTCGTTACATATAAATTCCAGGAAATAACTTGTCCAACCTGGGTCAAGACTCAGCCCTTGGACCAGTCATTAAGACCAGGGGTTACATGTCTTTGTCTGTGTTGGGTGTGTTTCTAGGGTTGAGGAGAGGAAGGAGTGACTTTTTTTATTGTTGTACTTTAAGTGAAAGTTTACAATTCAAGTTAGTCTCTCATACAAAAATTTATGCATACATTGTTATGTGATCCTAATTGCTCTCCCTATACTGTGACAGCACATTCCTCATTTCCACCCCTGATTTCTCATGTCCATTCAACCAGCTCCTGACCCTGTCTTCCTTCTCATCTCACCTCCATACAGGAGCTGCCCGTTTAGTCTCATGTCTCTACTTGAGCTAAGAAGAACACTCTTCACAAGTATCATTTTATGTCCAACAGTCCAGTCTAGTCTGAAGAACTGCCCTTGGGAATGGTTTTAGTTCTGAGTTGACAGAGAGTCCAGGGCCATGATTTCTGGGGATCCTTCAGTCTCAGTCAGACCATTAAGTCTGGTCTTTTTACTAGAAATTGAATTCTGCAGCCCACTTTTCTCGTGTTCCATAAGGGACTCTCTGTTGTGTTGCCTGTCAGTGCGGTCGGTCATTGGTGGTAGCCGGGCACCATGTATTTCTTCTGGTCTCAGGCTGATGCAGTCTCTGGTTTATGTGGTCCTTTCTCTCTCTAGGGCTAATACTTTCCTTGTGACTTTGGTGTTCTTCATTCTCCTTTACTCCAAGTGAGCTGGGACCAATTGATGCATCCTAGATGGCCACTCACTAGCTTTTAAGACCCCAAACTCCACTCACCATAGTAGGATGCAGAACATTTCCTTAATAAACTTTGTTATACCAATTGACCTAGATGTCCCCTGAAAACATGCTCCCCATACCCCTACCCCTGCTACTCTGTCCCTCGAAGTGTTTGGTTGTATTCAGGAAATTTCTTAGGTTTTGGTTTAGTCCAGGTGTGCTGACTTCCCCTGTAGTGTGTTGTTCTTCCCTTCATGTAAGAATTCTTGTCTACTATCTAGTTAGTGAATACCGCTCTCCCTCCCTCAACACCCTTGTAACCACCAAAGAATATTTTCTTCTGTGTTTAAACCTTTTCTTAAGTTCTTATAATAGTGGTCTTATACATATTTGTCTTTTTGTGACTGATTAAATTCACTCAGCATAATGCCTTCCAGATTCCTCCATGTTACAAGATGTTTCACGGATTCATTGTTGTGTAGTATTCCATTGTGTGAATATACCATAATTTGTTTATCCATTTGTCTGTTGATGGGCACCTAGGTTGTTTCCGTCTTTTTGCCATTGTGAACAGTGCAGCAATGAACATGGGTATGCATATATCTATTTGTGTGAAGGCTCTTATTTCTCTAGGATATATTCCAAGGAGCAGGATTGTTGGATCATATGGTACTTCTATTTCTAGCTTTTTAAGGAAGTGCCAAATCAATTTCCAAAGTGCTTGTACCATTTTATATTCCCACCAACAGTGTATAACTGTCCCAATCTCTCTAAAACCTCTCCAACATTGATTATTTTGTGTTTTTTGGATTAATGCTAGCCTTGTTGGGGTGAGATGGTATCTCATTGTAGTTTTGATTTACATTTCTCTAATGGCTAATGATCATGAGCATTTCTTCATGTGTCTGTTAGCCACCTGAATATTTTCTTTGGCGAAGTGTCTGTTCATATCTTTGCCCATTTTTTAACTGGGTTATTTGTCATTTTGTTGTTGAGGTTCTGCAGTATCTTACAGATTTTGGAGACTAGACGCTGATCGGATTTGTCATAGCCAAAAATTTTTTCCCGGTCTGTAGTTTGTCTTTTTACTCTTTTGGTAAAGTCTTTTGATGAAAATAAGTGTTTGATTTTTAGGAGCTCCTAGGTATCTAGTTTCTCTTCTGGTGTTTGTGCATCGTTCCTTATGGTTCATATTCTGTTTATGCCATGTATTAGGGCTCATAGTGTTGTACCTATTTTTTCTTCCATAATGTTTATCATTTTCAATTTTATGTTTAGGTCTTTGATCCATTTTGAGTTGGTTTTTGTGCATGGTGTGTGGTATGGGTTGTGTTTCAGTTTTTTTGCAGATGGATATCCAGTTATGTCAGCACCATTTGTTAAAGAGACTGTCGTTTCCCCAATTAATGGACTTTGGGCCTTTGTCAAATATCAGCTGCTCACAGGTGGATGAATTTATGTCCAGATTCTCAATTCTGTCCAATTGGTCTATGTATCTGTTGTTGTACCAGTACCAGGCTGTTTTGACTACTGTGGCAGTATAACAGGTTCTAAAATCAGGTAGTGTGAGGCCTACCACTTTGTTCTTCTTCTTTAGTAATGCTTTACTTATCTGGGGCCTCTCTCCTTTCTATATTAAGTTGGTGATTTATTTCTCCATCTCATTAAAAAATGCTGGTGGAATTTGGATTAGGATTGCATTGTATCTGTAGATCACTTTGGGTAGAACTGACAGTTTCACAATGTTGAGTCTTCCTAACCATGAGCAAGGTATGTTTTTCCACTTATGCAGGTCTCTGGTTTCTTGCAGTACTGTCTTCTAGTTTTCATTGTATAGGTCTGTTACATCTCTGGTTAGATTTATTCCTAAGTATTTTATCTTCTTGGAGGCTGTTGTAATTGGTATTGATTTGATGATTTCCTCTTCTAACTTCTCTTTGTTGGTGTAGAGGAATCCAACTGATTTTTGCATGTTTCTCTTGTATCCTGAAACTTTGCTGAAATCTTCTATTAGTTGCAGTAGTTTTCTTGTGGATTCTTTGTGGTTTTCTGTGTGTAAGATCATATCTTCTGTGAATAAAGATATGTTTACTTCTTTTTCCCATTTGGATGCCCTTTATTCCTTTTTCTAGCCTAATTACTCTAGCTAGGACCTCCAGCACAACGTTGTAAAATAGTGATGATAAAGGTCATCCTTGTCTGGTTCCCATTCTCCAGAGGAATGCTTTCAAAGTCTCTCCACTTAGGATGATGTTGGCTGTTGGCTTTGTATAAATGCCTTTAATTATGTTGAGGAATTTCCCTTCTATTCCTATATCCCTATTTTGCTGACAGTTTTTATCATGAATGAGTGTTGGACTTTGTCAAATGCCTTTTCTGCATCGACTGATAAGATCAGGTGGTTCTTGTCTTTTTTTATTAATGTGCTGGATTATATTGATTGTTTTTCTAATGTTGAACCATCCCTGCATACCTGGTATAAATCCCACTTGATCACGGTGAATTATTTTTTTGATATGTTGTTGAATTCTATTTGCTAGAATTTTTTGCATCTATGTTCATTGAGGGGTATTGGTTTGCAATTTTCTTTTTTTCTGGTGCCTTTACCTGGTTTTGGTATCAGGGTTATGTTGGCTTCATAGAATGAGTTTGGAAGTATTTCATCCTCTTCTATGCTCTGAAATACCTTTAGTAGTAGCGGTGTTAACTTCTCTGAAAGTTTAGTAGAATTCTCCAGTGAAACCATCAGGGCCAGGGTTTTTTTTGTTGGGAGTTTTTTAATTACCTTTTCAATCTCTTGTTATAGGTTTATTTAGTTGTTCCACCTTTGTTTGTGTTAGTTTAGGTAGCTAGTGAGTTTCTAGAAATTTGTCCATTCCCTCTAGGTTTTCAAATTTGCTAGAGTACAGTTTTTCATAGTATTCTGTTATGATTCTCTTAATTTCAGTTGGGTCTGTTGTGATATCACCCATCTCATTTCTTATACGGGTTCTTTGCTTCCTCTCCTGTTTTTCTTTTGTCAGTTTGGCCAATGGTTTATTAATTTTGTTGATCTTTTCAAAGAACCAGCTTTTGGTCTTGTTAACTCTTTCAATTGTTTTTGTATTCTCTATTTCATTTAATTCTGCTGTGATTCTTAGTATTTCCTTTCTTCTGGCAACTGAGGGCTTCTTTTGTTGGCCTCTTTCTACTTGTTCCCATTGTAGGGTTAATGTTTTGATTTTGGCCCTTTCTTCTTTTTGGATGTATGCATTTATTGCTATTAACTGACCTCTGAGCACTGCTTTTGCTGTCTCTCAAAGATTCTGGTAGGATGTGTTTTCATTCTTATTTGATTCTATGAATTTCTTTAAACCATCCTTAATTTTCTATAACCCAGTAGCTTATGAGCAAGGTGTTGTTCAGTTTCCATGTGTTTGATTTTTTTTTCCTTGCTTTTTCTGTTATTGATTTTTATTTTTACGGCTTTACGGTCAGAAAAGATGCTTTGGATTCTGTTAAGGCTTGTTTTACAGCCTAATTATGTGATTTATTCTTGAGAATGTTCCGTGTGTTGGAAAAGAAAGTTTACTTGCCTGCTGTTGGGTGGAGTGTTTGGTATATGCCCATGAGATCAAGTTGGTTGATTGTAGCATTTAGATCTTCTGTTTCTTTACTGAGCTTCTTTCTGGATATCCTGTCCTTCACCAAAAGTGGTGTGTTGAAGTCTCCTACTATTATTGTGGAGCTGTCTATCTCTCTTTTCAATGCTGTTAGAGTTTGTTTTATATATTTTGGAGCCCTGTCATCAGGTGTGTAAATATTTATGATATTTATGTCATCCTGGTGTATGACCCTTTAATCATTATATAGTGTTCTTCTTGATCCTTTTTGGTAGATTTTTCTTTAAAATATATTTTGTTGGAGATTAATATTGCACTCCTGCTCTTTTTTGATTGTTGTTTGCTTATTTGTTTCCATCCTTTGAGTTTTAGTTTGTTTGTGTCTTTAAGTATAGGCTGTGTCTCTGGTAGGAAGCATATAGATAGATCATTTTTTTAAATCCATTCTGCCACTCTCTGTCTCTTTATTGGTGCATTTAGTCAATTTACATTCAGTGTACTTATTAATAGGTATGAGTTTAGTTCTGTCATTTTGATGTCTTATTCTTGTGTTGTTGACAGTTTCGTTGTTCCACTTAATTTTCTGTGCTGAGATTTTCTTTATGTATTTTCTTTTCATCTTTTTCATTGTTGTTGATTTTGTGTTTGCTGAGTCTTTATATTTTTCTTATTTTTTACTTTGATGTTCAGGATTGTTAGTTGCCTTTGTGGTTACCTTAATATTTACCCCTGTTTTTCTAGTTTAAACCGGTCCTTTTATTTCTTTATATTGCCTTGACTTCCTTTCCATATGAAAAATCTACATCTCCAATTTTTAGTGCCTCTTTTTTGTTTTAATGTTGTCATCTTTTACATATTGACATCACTGTTTCCCTATTTTCAGTGTTTTAGCTTTGATTTCCTTTTGTGACTTCCCTATCTGGGTTGATATCTGGTAGCTCTGTCTTGTGTTCTAGTCTTGGGTTGTTACCTGATGGTATTGATTTTATAACTGGAGGACTCCCTTTAGTATTTCTTGTAATTTTGGTTTGGTTTTTGCAAATTCCCTAAACTTCTGTTTATCTGGAAATGTCCTAATTTCACCCTTGTATTTGAGAGAAAATTTTGCTGGATATATTATTCTTGGCTGGCAGTTTTTTTTCCTTCAAGGCTTTATATATGTCATCCCACTGCCTTCTTGCCTGCATGGTTTCTGCTTAGTAATCCAAGCTTATTCTTATTAACTCTCCTTTGTAGATAAATTTTTGTTTATCCTTAGCCGCTCTTAAAATTCTCTCTTTTTCTTTGGTTTTGGCAGGTTTGTTTATAATACGTCTTGTGACTTTCTTTTGGGATCTACCTTATGTGGGGTTCAATGAGCATCTTGGATAGATATCTTCTCATCTATCATGACATCAGGGAAGATTTCTGCTAGCAAATCTTCAACAATTCTGTTTGTGTTTTCTTTTAATCTCTCCTGTTCTGGTACTCCAATCACTTGTAGATTATTCCTCTTGATAGAATCCCACATAATTCTTAGGGTTTCTTTATTTTTTTAAATCTTTTTATCTTATTTTTCCTCAGATAAGTTGGTGTCAAGTGCTTTGTCTTCAAGCTAGCTAATTCTGACTTCCTTTGCCTGAATTCTGCTCATATGACTTCATTTTGAGTTGTCTAATTCTGAAAGTTTATTGTTAATTTTCTGGATTTCTGATTACCGTCTCTCTATGGATTCTTGCAGCCTGCTAAATTTGTCATTATGGTCTTCTCTAATCTGCTTAAGTTCCTGTATTGCTAGGTCTGCATTTTTATGGATCTCCTTCCTGATCTCTTGAAGAGTTCTGTACATTAATCTTTTGTATTCCTCCTCTGGTAATTCCAAGAAATTCTCTTCCTCCAGAAAATTCCTTGATTCTTTATTTTGGGAGCTTACTGAAACCATCATGGTCTGCCTCTTTATGTGATTTGATATTGACTGTTGTATCCGAGCCATGAATAAGTTATTATGTTTATTTATTTTATGCTTGCTTACTGTCTCCTAGCTTCTTGTTCTGTTTTGTTTTGATATGCCCAAATAGGCTGCTCATATGAGCTAGTCCAATCACCAGTGCCCCTGAAGTTTCAACGTTCTGCCACCAGGTGGCCAGATCACCACTAAGTATGTGAGCCCAGGGGTCTGCCCACTCCTCCTGTATGGATTCAGCTCTAGTGTCCAGGTAGTTGGCCACCAACTGTGTGGTGCCGTCTCTCACCTACAGTCCTAGAGAGGCCTGGATGATTTGTGCAGGCACAGGCATCCAGCTGCAGCAGGGGGTCACACGCTGAGCAAGGCAGGGGGCTGATCGCTGCCCCCAAGTGTCTTAGAGGAAAGCGTGTCCATGCTCCCTAGGGTGCTTAGGTGGATAGGTTTTGCAGCCAGACTATGAGCACCTAGTGCTGTTGGCTGTAGTGACTGGAGGTTACCACTTATTCTTGGGCCCCTGTTGCAGGTGACTATGTGGCATGTGTGGAGCCACAAGTCCTCAGGCCCCTGATGTGGGTAGGTGAAGACTCTGCTTAATAGGCAGAGGAATGTCAAATGCCAGGAACATGCCACTTCACAGCTGAAGCAGTTGATGTTAGACTTCATGTATATACCCTGTTGTACTGTGGTAATGCGGGCCTATGTTGTTGAAAAGGACCTACACAAGTCTATGCAGGGGGAATGGCACTCAAAGTCCATATACCCCTTATGCCTGTGCCTAGGCAAAGGAGCTGTGCCTACCCTGAATTCCTGGCTTAGGGGAGCTGGCAGATTATTCTCTCCCCCGTTTGTTAATTCGTTCCTTCTCTAAGGTTGGGAGAATGGCTCAGGGCACGTGATGGTTCGGACTTCCATCCCAGGGGACTCAGCAATTGCTGAAGCTGCTCCTGGACCCAGTGTAGAGCAGAGAGTGGGGAGGTGGATGGGAGAGAGGTTTTTCCCAAAGGGGGTTGTTTTAGATCTGTGCAAAAGGCCAGACAGAAGTATTTATCTTTTGCCAATCAAGGGCTGCTTCTCACTGGTTCTAGATGGCCGAGGAGACTCTCAGCTGCTAGGTCTCTCCCAGTGTGGAAAACACCTCCCTAGCACTGCTGTTTGTCTGCCTCACTGTGCACCACAAGCTGATCCTGCCTGAAGGGCTCAGGCTCTTGTCAGTTCAGGTCTGGCAACTCCTCGCTGTTTCTGAACTGTCTCTCCCTCCCCTGCCACTCAGTCCAATTCCTCAACTTTGCCTTTGATGTTCCAGGCTCCAAGACTGTCATGTATAATCGATTCACTTGTTTTTTTAGGTCTTTGTTGTAAAAGGGACCACCGGAAGTGTCAGACTACTCCACCGTCTTGGCCCCACCTCCCAAAGGAGTGACTTTAACCCAAAACAAAGCTAAGAAGTTGAGAAGGCATAAAATTACAGATGTCAACCTCAGCTTTAATTTTAATTTAATCAGTAGAACTAAATATTGAATTTATGTTTTAAAAAATGGCCTTTAGGTACGGCTTCTTAAGCCTAGAAAACAATGTTCTTGTTTTTCACTGGCAAACCAAATTTATAGCAGTTAGTAAAAGAAATGTTCTGAATAAGATATTACTCTAGGAAAGTACCATTTTTTTAAAAATTCTGCTAAGTGGTAAAATGGGTCTATGTTTTCCCTTATATTCCATGATCTGTGTCCAGAATGCAAAAATTATTTACAACAGCTAGAAATTCCAGTTCTAAAAAGTGAACGTTTTTGTTAATTGTAATTAGTGCAAGAGTGGGAATGGCTGAGTGGCCAGAGGTATGCCTCTCCACATAAAGAGGTTTTATTTATGATTGTCTTAACCATTTTTCTTTCTTATCACCCTCTTACGCCATCATTCTCATTATATCCTCTGTCCTTTACTCTCTGTAAATGGTTAAAGTTGTGTATTAACTTGGCTGTGCCATGATCCTCAGTGGCTTCACAGTTGTGATGTAGTTGGGCAGCTTTTTAATGATGTAATCACCCCCATAATGAGATCTGATATAATATGATCACCTCCATGATGAGATCTGTTGTGGCCAGCCAATCAGTTGAAAGGGATTTTCCTTGGGAGTGTGGCCTGCATCAAATAAAAGTAGACTTTCTGGCAAAGCTTGCTGGCTTTCGCTCCCTCTGAATCCTGTAGCTGGCACCTGTTCATCTGACTTCTGGTTCTTGGGACCTAAGCTAGCAGCTTACTTGCTGTCTTACCTGCCAATCTTGGGATTTGTCAGCCTCCACAGCCTGTAAGCCATAGGCCTCCTATCTGACCTTCCCATCTTGGATTCACCAACACTTGCAGCTATGTGAGTCCAGAGAAGCTTCCAGTCTGACCCACGAACTTGGGACTTTCCAGCCTCTACAACTGCATGAGCCATTTCCTTGATATAAACTCTCTCTGTATATATTTATACGTTGCACTGGTTTTGCTTCTCTAAAGAACCCATCCTACGACATTCTCCTTCTGGATACTTTTTCATCTGCTCATTAAGTATTAATCTATCTTCTTCCTTCTATGACATCTGAATGTTTTGAAGTCTTATTTGCTTTATTCTGGCTAGGAGACAATTAAGAAATGGTCCATGTCGTTATGGATGATGTGATAAACTTCTGTTGGAATGTAAATTTAGATTCAGAATGGAACTTTTATAACCATCTGCTTTCATAGAAGGAAGAAAAATATATGTCGAGGGACCTAGAATCAATGCTGATTTGTTATATTTTACTGTCTTGATGCCTCTCATACTAAAAGGGGTGAATTTAAAAGAAGACAAATGTGATTCAAAATGATTTTAGAAAACAGTAAATGTCTGAACTCTGAATGGGAAGAGCAAAGCTAGTGTTTCCCTAAAGTGAGTAAAAGAGAAGTTACTAGACATGTTTCCTTTAGGATAACCTCATACACTTATTTCAAATCACCATGCTGATACAAAAATAAGACAGATCATGTTTAACATAAATGGGAAGAATCAAATTATGTAACAAGAATAAAATACAGTTTTGTAAATAGGCAAACTAGTTTCATTGCATCATTTGCTAGCTGCATGTATTATCCTATAAAGCCAAAATATCTCTCTTAAAAAGATTTCAGAGAGTCATTTCAAAAAGATTTCAGAAAGTGGGGGACAAGAAGGGAGGGAACACCTTACGATTGTCTTAATGAACATACTCTATCTTTCCTTTCTCTTGTTCTCACTTAAAATAAATTATTATTGATGGAATTAGGAAAATCCACCTGGGCTATGGAATGGTTCTCTGTATCTCAGCAATTTCTACTTTTCTATTTTATTAACTGTATTTTGTTATCTAGTGTATTACACTAGTAACTAACCAACTTAGCTTTTCTGTTGCTACTTTTTCTTGCTGTGCCCCTCCATTCAAAGTTGCCAGCTCCATTTTAGAGCAGGGGCAACCGAGCCCAACGTGTTTTATTGTGTTATCTTTGACAAGTTATTTCTTCTCAGTTCCTCCTGTAAAACTAAGAGATGAAGTTGAACATCTTAGTGTTTTTTCTAGCTGATAGATTTTTTTTTTTTAATTCAATAATTTAGTCACTTCTATATGCAAATTTGAAAATGTGGTGTCTGGGCATAAAGGAGCAAGACTTATAAATGTTCTCCACAGCACCACCTATAGGCCCTTTCAGTCAGTTTTCAAGTATGCCATTCCACTGCTTTTTCTCAGTGTTAGGTAAATATGAGGAAGAGAATAAAAAAATAATTTCACTTTTTATATTTTGAAATTTGTGAATATACTCACACATTTGCTCACACCTATATATATACTTATGTTTATAATCAGTAATAATAATAATATATAATACTTGCATAGTTCTTGCTATGAGTCAGACAGATTATATACATGAACTTACTGAACCTTCAAAAAACCTTATTAAATAGATATTATTATCCTCATTCTATTTATAAGGAAACTGAGGCACTAAAAGACTGTATAAATATTCAAGACACTATAGCTTGTAGATGGCAGAATTGGGACTCAAACCCAGATTATAATATCTTTCAATTTTATATATTTAGATATTAAAGTTTTTCCATCAACATTTTTTATCTTCAATCCTGAAAATGCATAAGTAATTGGTCTCAATAATGATGACATGAATTGGACTTCTGACATCAGCAAACTGAGGCCTGTTTTTCAAAGACTATCTTGCAGGAGAGCTAGGTATACAAAATGTGTAAGCCCTCAATAAACCCACTGCTGTCTAGCCGATCCCGACGCGTAGGGATCCTCAATATTATGCCCTTATAAACAGCGCCAAAGACATTTAAAATGAAACTCTTTAGTTATTGAATCAAAATAACTTTAATTCTTAAAACAGAGTTTATTTGCCCTTGACCAGGCTTTTGCCTTTTGGGGTGTAATTTGAGCTAAATGCTTAGGCAGTGATCTCCTTTTTCCCGGTATGGATTTGTAATTCACAGAATTTTTCTTTATCAATTTCCACTTGCAAGGACATTTTAACATTTAGTGTGAAAACAAAAAAAAATAAATTTTTATCCATATTCCATAATCCGACTCAGTAACTTTCCATCAGAAACTATTTTACTTGACTAATGTCATCATAGTGGCACAGGGGTTAAGAGCTCGACTGCTAACCAAAACATTGGCAGTTCAAATCCACCAGCCGCTCCTTGGAAACCCTATGGGCCAGTTCTACTCTGTCCTATAGGGTCGCTCTGAGTCGGAATTGACTCCACAGCAACGGGTTTGGGTTTGGGTTTTTTTTTAATGTTCTCATATATAGGTATTATTCCAAAGAATTTTTCAAACATTGCAATTCTACTGGGGAAAAGACAATCAAAAGCACTATATATAACATTTTTAACAAATCTTAAATATCAAATGCATTTTTCATGGTGTTTGCTTCCATATTTTAATTTTATCTCTGCAAAGGCAGCTTGGAGCTGAGAAAGGAAGACGTTTTTGGTCACACTGCAGAGAGGCACTGAAATCCATCAAAGCTGAAGAAAGGGGTTCTGGAATTTGATTCAGAGGAGCTACATGCCCTGTGCAAAGGGATTAATAACCAGGTGATGGCACCGCACAGCAGGCATGTGAGATACTAATGTCACGTTTACATAGGATTGTTCTAGTTGGAGCTGCTGAGGCATGTCGCTTCTAGTCCCTGGGCTAGCAACGTATCCTAATCTGCTGTAACGGCGTCTGTGGCCTTAGTGAAGCACATATGCTTTCCACCTGAGAAACTGGAGGCTCTATGACGTAGGTGTATGTCCTCTCTTCGTTTCACAACTTTATAGCCTTGGTCTGTATATAAACCATTATTATATTTACTCACCCACCCTCTTCTCTCATATAAGTTGTTAAAAAGGTGTTTCCAAACCTACAGCTGCTGCAAATCCTTGAATACAAATCTTATGTTCCTTCTTTTTTTAATAAGGATTAAATAGTAAAACTATAAAATGTACTCCACCTAAAAAAAACCACCAAACCAAACCGGTCTGCATCAAATGGATGCCAACTCATAGTGACCCTATAGGACAGAGTAGAACTGCTTCATAGGGTTTCCAAAGATTGGCTGGTGGATTCAAACCATCAACATTTTGGTTAACAGCCACAACTCTTCAATCACTGTGCCACCAGGGCTCCACTCCACCTAAAAAACAAGCTTTTTCACAGACAGACATTTTATTATAAAAGGCTCTGAAGCTGGTTCTACTACACATGCTAAATAACCTTGAAATGAAATTTGGTAAAGTAAATAATTCATGCAGAATTATTTCAATGTGATATCTATGTTGCCATTGAGTCGATTCTGACTCACGGCAACACCATGTGTGCAGAGTAGAACTGCTCCATAAGGTTTTCAAGGCTGGGACCTTTGAGAAGCAGATGGCCAGGCCTGTCTTCTGAACATCTCTGGGAGTGTAGAAACCACCAACCTTTCAGCTAGCAATGGAGCGCTTAACCATTTGCGTCACCTATTCACCTTAAAATAGATAGACAGGTATAGATAGACAGACAGACAGATAGATACCATGCAACTGGCAAATGAGAAATTTGAGGATTAACAAGTTTGCCAAATAAGGCCAAGATAGCACAGGTTTACCATACACGGCATAGAACAAACTTTGTCCATGCCAATTGACTATAAATATAAGATCTTGTTATCTTTACAAATATATTTTGCAGCTATCTAATAGATACTGATATTCTTTAGAAAATCAACTATTCTCTTAAATTTAAACTTTTAAACAAGAAAAGTAACCTTAATGGACACTGTGGACAGCATTAAGCCCATCTTGGGAAGAACATGACCTCTCCTTTTGGAGAAGATCAACTCTCAGCTGTTCACACACATACTCCACCCCCTTCCAAAATAGAATCAGCAAAATTCTGTCTTTTAATAGAGTTTTTAAAGTAGCTAAGCTTATATTTTTCATAAAATGAAAATATGCTCTAAAGAAGTAAGTATGAAATATCAAGATGATATTTCTCCTTCTAGAAAAGCTGAGGTGTTTCATTAGATTCTGCTATATCAAAAATCCACATCTCATGGAAAAACTAATCACTAACTTTATATGGAAAGGGAAGAGGCTCCGAATAAGTAAAGCACTACTGAAGAAGAAGAATAAAGTTAGAGGACTCACACTACCTAACTTCAGAACCTACTATACAGCTACAGTAGTCAGAACAGCCTGGTACTGGTACAACAACAGATACATTGACCAATGGAACAGAATTGAGAACCCAGATGTAAATCCATCCACCTACGGTCACCTGATCTTCGACAAGGGCCCAAAGTCCATCAAATGGGGAAAAGACAGTCTTTTTAACAAATGGTGCTGGCAAAACTGGATATCCATCTGCAAAAAAATGAAACAGGATCCATACCTCACACTGTATACAAAAACTACTTCAGAATGGATCAAAGACCTGAATAGAAAGCCTAAAACTATGAAGTTCATAGAAGAAAAAAATAGGACCAACACTACAGGCCTTAATACATGGCATTAACAGGATAAAAACCATAACCATCCATGCACAAACTCCAAAAGATAAGCTAGATAACTGGGATCTTCTAAAAATCAAACACCTATGCTCTTCAAAAGACTTCACCAAAAGAGTAAAAAGAGAACCTACAAACTGGGAAAAAATTTTTGGACAGTACAAGGCAGACAAAGGTCTAATCTCCATAATCTATAAGAAAATCCAACACCTCTACAACAAAAAAACCAATAATCCTATTAAAAAATGGGCAAAGGAAATGAACAGACACTTCACCAAAGAAGACATTCAAGTGGCCAATGGACACATGAGGAAATGCTCCAGATCACTAGCCATTAGAGAAATGCAAAGTAAAACCACAATGAGATACCATCTCACCCCGGCATTACAGGCACGAATCAAAAACACTGGAAATAACAAATGTTGGAGGGGCTGTGGGGAGGTCCGAACTCTTATGCACTGCTAGTGGGAATGCAAAATGATACAACCATTTTGGAAGATGATATGGTGCTTCCTCAGAAAGCTAGAAATAGACATACCATTCGATCCAGCAATCCCACTCCTAGGAATATATCCTAGAGAAATAAGAGTAGTCACTCAAATAGACATATGCACACCTATGTTCGTGGCAGCTTTGTTCACAATAGCAAAACGATGGAAACAACCTAGATGCCCATCAACAGATGAATGGATAAACAAACTATGGTACATACACACAGTGGAGTACTATGCAACGAGAAAGAACAGCAATGAATCTGTGAACCATCTCATAACATGGATGAAACTGGAGGACATTATGCTGAGTGAAATAAGTCAATCACAAAAGGACAAATATTGTATGAGACCTCTATTGTAAAAACCCATGAAAAAGTTCACGCACAAAAAGTAACTATCTTTGTTGGTTACCAGGGATGGGAAGGGTGGGGGGGGAAATACTGGATAGGCACTAGATAAGTGGTATCTTGGGTGAAGGATGAGACAGTACACAATGCAGGGGAGACCAGCACAACTTGTACAAGAGAAGGTCATGGAGTTTCCATGGACTCATCTGGACTCCCCGCGGGACTGGATTGCTGGGTGGAGGGCTTTGGGGACCATGGTCTCGGGGAACATCTAGCTCAATTGGCATAACACAGTTTGTGAAGACAATGTTCTGCATTCTGCCTTGGTGAGTAGCGTCTGGGGTCTTAAAAGCCTGTGAGCAGCCATCTGGGATACTCCACTGGTCTCATCCTTTGGGAGCAAGGGAGAGTGAGGAGAACAGGATGCGGGGAGGGGATTGGTCCAAAGGACTAATGGACCTTGGCTGCCAGGGTCTCCACCGGACTGAGTCCAGCACGGCTGGGTGGTGCCCGGCTGCCACCACTGGCTGCTCTGACCGGATCACAACAGAGGGTTCTGGACGGGGCTGGAGAAGGATGTAGAAAAAGTTCTAGCTCACAAGGGAAAGACCAGATTTACTGTCCTGGAGGAGACTGGGGAAGCCCCGAGGGTGTGGCCCCCGGACACCCTTCTAGCTCAGTGGTGAAGTCATTTCCGGGGTTCACCATTCAGCCGAGGAATGGACAGCCCCATGGAACTGGATGGGACTGATGAAGCACAGCAGTCCAGGGGAAGGAGCCGGGGGGCGGATGGAGACGGGAGGGCTGGTGATGGGGAACCCAAGTTGAGTAAGGATAGTGTTAATGTGTTGTGAGGTTGTTAACCATTGTCATAGGGCAACATGTGTACTAACTGTTAAATGAGAAACTATTTTGTTCTGTAAGCCTTCATCTAAAGTGAGAATAGCAGCACAATTGCAAGAGTGTAGTTGATGTCACTGAACTGAGCGTGTAGAAATTTTTGAAATGGTGTATCTTTGGCTATGTATATTTTCACCAAAAAAAAGAAAGGTCGAGAGGGGAGGGGGTTGGTGTGTTGTGGGGTTGTTAACCAGTGTCATAAAATGATATGTGTACTACTATTTCATGAGAGACTATTTGTTCTGTGGGCCTTCACCTGAAGTACAATTAAAAAAAAAAAAAAAGGTAAAAAAAAATCCACATCTCAGCAGCAAGGATGGTGCTGTGAGCACCAGGCTGTGACAAGACATGGCAGCGGCCATGTTTACACCAGCCAGCTTGTATTTAATTCTGGGGACTTCTTGGACGAAAGTGTTACCATAGATCTGAAACCACTATTGCATGTTAAAGAATAATAAAAATGTATTGATTCCGTGAATAATGAAAAAAAAATTTATCTATTATTTTCTAAAAAAACATTAGGGAGGATACCTCGGTAGGCAAGGGTAAACTATTTCTAGTATGCCTAGAGAATGGGGCTTTCTTTCTTCCTTTCCTTCCTTCCTTCTTCCCTCCCTCTCTCCCTCCTTCCCTCCCTTTTTCCTTCCCTTCCCTCCCTCCCTCACTTCCCTTTCTTCTTTCCTTCCTCCCCTTCCTTCCTTCATCTCTTTCTTCTTCCCTTCCTTCCTTCCTTTTTTCTTCCTCTGAGTGGTAACACGTAACTACTACACTGTTTCTCAAATAACATATGAAGACTGGTGTAATCAGAACTCCACAAAACAACTACCTTGGAATTTAATATAGATTTCACTATAACCTATACATACCACATGATCCAATTGAATTTTGTTTTGTTTTCATTTCTTTCCCTGAATTTTAACTCAGAAATGAAAGTCAGAAATATTTAAGTCAGAAGTTTAGTAAGAAATGAGTTAAAATTCATCTCTTAGAGTCTCTAAGCAATCTTTCCACATTATGCAGTAGAGTGATTGTTAGTTTTCTTAATTATTTTATTTTTGCTAAAAATTAAAAATAGTATCTAGGGAATGAAAATTAATCTTAAATAACCTCAATCAATGTAGGCCATGGGTGCTCTAGAGGTCACCCACTAAAGAATAATCAATAAAAAACAAAACAAAAATGAAATGTAGTATATTATTGTATTATTTCTAGGAATATGTGTTCATAATTTTAGGGATTATATATCATTTTAACTAGCATTTTAATATTAAACATACTATGTGTTTTTGTTTATCTGTTTTGTGGAGATCAGCAGTATACATACAGGGGGTGAGGCAAACAAGCTTTCTAATATTATCTGAATGGAGTATTGTGGCATGAGATAAACCTTCCAGAGACAGCATCAGGCATAGAGGATATTGTACATTCAAAAAGGGGTATAGGGAGGCGGGGACAAGATAGCTGAGTAGTCAGACACTTCCGGTGGACCCTCTTACAACAGAGACCCGAAAAAACAAGTGATTTGATTATATATGGCAATCTGGGAGACCTGAACATCAAAAGCAGACTTGAGGAACCAGACGGAATGGTAGGGGAAGGGAGAGATGGTCCAGAAGCAGCGAGGAGTTGCCAGACCTGACCCGGCCACAGCCTGAGCCCGGTGAGCAGTGAGGCAGGCAAGAAGCTGTGCTTGGGAGGCGCGTTTTCTGCACCAGAAAGACACAGCACCAGATAGTCTACACAGCCACCAAGAACCAGTGAGAAGCAGCCCTCCACGAAACGTAAGTACTTGTGTACAGCTTACTGTGTGGATCAGAAAGACCCAGCTTAGGGAAAAACCTCTCTCACATTTATCTCCCTGCTCCCTGCTCTGCAATGGGTCCCGGACCGGCTTCAGCAATTGCTGAGTCCCCAGGGCCAGATGTAGGATCCATCACATGCCCAGAGCCATCCTCCCTGCCTTAGAGAGTGAACAAATTAACAAACAGGGGAAAAAATAAACTGCCGGCTCCCCTAGGCCAGGAACCCAGGGTAGGCACAGCTCCTTTGCCTAGGCACAGGAATGAGGGATCCATGGACTTTGACTCCTCCCCTGCATAGACTTGTGTGGGCCCATTTCAACAGCATAGGCCCTCATTACCACAATACTACAAGGTATATACCGGCAGACTAACTTCAACTGTTTCGGCTGTGAAGTGGCAGGTTCTTGACATTTGACACTGCTCTGTCCATTAAGCAGGGTCTTCACCTACCCACATCAGGGTCCTGAGTATTGGTGATTCCACCCATGCCACCTGGCCATCTGCGATAGGGGCCCATAAACAAGAGGTGCCTCCCAGTCCTTACAGTCAACAGCATTAGGTACTCATAGCCCAGCTGCAAAACCCACCCACTTACACACTGTAGGGAACAGGGACATGCCTTTGTCCGGGACATTTGGGGGCAGCCATCAGCCCCCTACCTTGCTCAGCGTGTGTCCCCCTGCTGCAGCCAGATGCTTGTGGCTACACCAATCACTCATGCCTGTATAGGATGGTAAGTGAGAGTCTACACCACACACTTTGTGGCTACCTACCTGGGCACCTAAGCTGAATCCATACAGGAGGAGTGGGCAGACTCCTGAGCTCACATACCTAGTAACAGATCAAACCACCTGGTGACAGGACATTAGAGCTTCAAAGCTGCCAATAATCAAACCAGCTCATAAGAGCAACCTATTCAGGCATATCAAAACAAAACAAGAAGCAAACATAAAATAAATAAATATAATAACTTATTGATGGCTCAGAGACAACTATCAATATCAAATCACACAAAGAGACAATCCATGATGGCTTCAGCAAGCTCCCAAAATAAAGAATCTAGAAATTTTCCAGAGGAGGAAAATTCTTGGAATTACCAGAGGCAGAATACAAAAGATTGATACACAGAACTCTTCAAGAAATTAGGAAGGAAATTAAACAAAATGCAGAACATGCAATAAAGGAAATTAAAAAGATTAGAGAAGAGCATAATAACAAATTTAACAGGCTGCAAGAATCCATAGAGAGACAGCAATCAGAAATCCAGAAGATTAACAATAAAATTTCAGAAGTAGACAACTCAATAGAAAGTCATAGGAGCAGAATCGAGGCAATGGAACCCAGAATTAGTGAGATTGAAGATAAAGCACTTGACATCAACTTATCTGAGGAAAAATCAGACAAAAAGATTTTAAAAAATGAAGCAACCCTAAGAATTATGTGGGACTATCAAGAGGAATAGCCTACAAGTGACTGGAGTACCAGAACAGAGGGGGATAACAGAAAATACAGAGAGAATTGTTGAAGATTTGTTGGCAGGAAACTTCCCTGATATCAGGAAAGATGACAAGATATCTATCCAAGATGTTCATCGAACCCCACATATGGTAGATCCCAAAAGAAAGTCACCAAGACATATTATAATCAAACTTGCCAAAACCAAAGACAAAGAGAGAATTTTAAGAGCGACTAGGGATAAATGAAAAGTCATCTACAAAGGAGAGTCAATAAGAGTAAGCTCAGACTACTCAGCAGAAACCATGCAGACAAGAAGGCAATGGGATGAGCTATACAAAGTCTTGGAAAAAAAAAAACTGCCAGCCAAGGATTATACATTCAGCAAAAAAGTCTCTCAAAGAAATTAGGGCATTTCCAGATAAGCAGAAGTTTAGGGAATTTGCAAAAACCAAACCAAAATTACAAGAAATACTAAAGGGAGTCCTCTAGTTAGAAAATCAGTAACAACAGATAACAACCCACGACTAGAACATAATACAGAGCAACCAGATATCAACCCAGATAGGGAAGTTAGAAAAATAAATCAAAGCTAAAACACTGAAAACAGGGAAACAGAGATGTCAATATGTAAAAGATGAAAACGTTAAAACAAAAAAGAGGGACTTAAAAAATGTACACATAGATTTCTCATAAGGAGAGGAGGTCAAGGAGATATAAAGAAATAAAAGACTGGTATAAACTTAGAAAAATAGGGGTAAATATTAAGGTAACCACAAAGGAAACTAACAATCCTACAAGTAAAAATAAAAAACCAGAAAAATATAAAGACTCAACAAACACAAAATCAACAACAGTGAATAAGATGAAAAGAAAATGCATAAAGAAAAACAACTCAGCACAGAAAATTAAGGGGAACAAAGAAACTGTGAACAACACACAAAAAAAGACATCAAAATGACAGCACTAAACTCATACCTACCAATAATTACACTGAATGTAAACAGAATAATGCACCAATAGACAGAGAGTGGCAGATTGGATAAAAAGTCATGATCTGTTTAAACGCTGCCTACAAGAGACATACCTTAGGCTTAAAGACACAAACAAACTAAACTCAAAGCATGGAAAAAATATATATCAAGCAAACAACAGTCACAAAAAAGCAGGAGTGGCAATATTAATCTATGACAAAATAGACTTTACATAAAAATCCACCACAAAAGATAAGGAAGGACATTACATAATGATTAAACAGTCAATACACCAAGAGGACATAACTATAATAAATATTTACGCAGCCAACGACAGGGCTCCAAAATACAGAAAACAATCTCTAACAGCAATGAAAAGAGAGATAGACAGCTCCACAATAGTAGTAGGAGACTTCAACACACCACTTTCAGTGAAGGACAGAGCATCCAGAAAGAAGCTCAGCAAAGACACAGAATAGCTAAATGCTACAATCAACCAACAATTTGATCTCCTAGACATATACCGAACGCTCCACCCAACAGCAGCCAAGTGTACTTTCTTTTCCAATGTACATGGAACATTCTCCAGAATAGACCGCATAATAGACCATAAAGCAAGCCATAAAAAAATGCAATGCATGAAAATATTACAAAGCATCTTTTCTGGCCATAAAGCCATTAAAGTAGAAATCAACATCAGAAAAAGCAAGGGAAAATAAAAATCAAATACTTGGGAACTGAACAACACCTTGCTCAAAAACTACTGGGTTATAGAGGAAATTAAGTATGGAATAAAGAAATTCGTAGACTCAAATGAGAATGAAAACACATCCCACCAGAACCTTTGGGATACAGCGAAAGCAGTGCTCAGAGGTCAGTTTATAGCAATAAATGCACACATCCAAAAAGAAGAAAGGGCCATAATCAAAACATTAACCCTACAATTGGAACAAGTAGAAAGAGAGCAGCAAAAGAAGCACTCAGGCACAAGAAGAAAGGCAATAATAAGAATCAGGGTAGAATTGAATGAAATAGAGACTAGAACAACAATTGGAAGAGTTAACAAGACCAAAAGCTGGTTCTTCGAAAAGATCAACAAAACTTATAAACCAATGGACAAATTGACAAAAGAAAAACAGGAGAGGAAGCAGATAACCCATATAAGAAATGAGATGGGTGATATCACAACAGAACCAACCGAAATGAAAAGAATCATAACAGAAAACTATCAAAAATTGGACTCTAACAAGTTTGAAAACCTAGAGAAAAAGGACAAATTTCTAGAAACTTACTGCCTACCTAAACTAACACAAACAGAGATATACAACTAAATAAACCCACAACAAAAGAAGAAAATGAAAAGGTAATTTAAAAACTCCAAACCAAAACCCCTGGCCCAGATCGCTTCACTGGAGAATTCTATTGAACTTTTAGAGAAGAGTTAACACCACAACTGCTAAAGGTATTTCAGAGCATAGAAAAGGATGGAATACTCCCAAACTCATTCTATGAAGCCAGCATAACCCTGATACCAAAACAAGGTAAAGACACCACAGAAAAAGAAAATTACAGACCAATATCCCTCATGAATATTAACGCAAAAATCTTCAACAAAATTCTAGCCAATAGAACTCCGCAACTTTTCAAAAAAATAATTCACCATGATCAAGTGGGATTTATATCAGTTATGGAGGGATTCCTCAACATTAGAAAAACAATCAATGTAATCCATCACATAAATAAAACAAAAGACAAGAACCACATAATCTTATGAACTGATGCAGAAAAGGCATTTGACAAAGTCCAACACCCATTCATGATAAAAACTCTAAACAAAACAGGAGTAGAAGGGAAATTCCTCAATATAATTAAAGGCATTTATATAAAGCCAACAGCCAACATCATTCTAAATGGAGAGACTTTGAAAGCATTCCCCTTGAGAATGGGAACCAGAGAAGGATGCCCTTTATCACCGCTCTTATTCAACATTGCGCTTGAGGTCCTAGCCAGAGCAATTAGGCTAGAAAAAGAAATAAAGTGCATCCAAATTGGGTGGGAAGAAGTCAGAGTAACTCTATTTTCAGATGATATGATCTTCTACACAGAAAACCCCAAAGAATCCACAAGAAAACTACTGAAACTAATAGAAGATTTCAGCAAAGTTTCAGGATACAAAATAGACATACAAGAATCAGTTGGATTCGTTTACACCAACAAAGAGAACCTCGAAGAGGAAGTCACCAAATCAATACCATTTACAATAGCCCCCAGGAAGATAAAATACTTTGGAATAAATCTAACCAGAGACATAAAAGACCTATACAATGAAAAGTACAAGACACTACTGCAAGAAATCAAAAGAGACCTGCATAAGTGGAAAAACTTACCTTGCTCATGGATAGGTAGACTCAACATTGTCAAAATGTCAACTCTACCCAAAGCAATCTACATACAGATCCAATGCAATTCCGATCCAAATTCAAATGGCATTTTTTAATGAGATGGAGAAACAAATAACCAACTTTATATGGAAAGGGAAGAGTCCCTGAAGAATTAAAGCATTACTGAAGAAGAAGAACAAAGTGGGAGGCCTCACACTACCTGATTTGAGAACCTATTATACTGTCACGGTGGTCAAAACAGCCTGGTACTGGTACAACAACAGATACATAGACCAATGGAACAGAATTGAGAATCCTATGAGCAGCTGATATTTGACAAAGGCCCAAAGTCTGTTAACTGGGGAAAAGACAGTCTCTTTAACCAATGGTACTGGCCTTACTGGATAACCATCTGCAAAAAACTGAAACAAGACCCATATCTCACACCATGCACACAAACTAACTCAAAATGGATCAAAAACCTAAATATAAAATCAAAAACGATAAAGATCATGGAAGAAAAAATGGGGACAACGCTAGGAGCCCTAACACATGGCATAAACACAACACAAACCATAAGTAAAAATGCACAAGCACTAGAAGAGAGACTAGATACCTGGGAGCTCCTAAAAGTCAAACATTATGCTCATCAAAAGACTTCACCAAAAGAGTCAAAAGACAACCTACAGACTGGGAAAAAATTTTTTGGCTACAACAAATCCGATCAGCGTCTAATCACTAAAATCTACAAGATACCGCAAAACCTCAACAACAAAAAGACAAATAACTCAATTAAAAAATGGGCAAAGGATATGAACAGGCACTTTGCCAAAGAAGATATGCAAGTGGCTAACAGACACGTGAAGAAATGCTCACAATCATTAACCATTAGAGAAATGCCAATCAAAACTACAATGAGATATCATCTCATCCCAAATAGGCTAGCATTAATCCAAAAAACACAAAATAATACATGCTGGAGAGGTTGTGGAGAGAGTGGAACACTTATAAACTGTTGATGGGAATGTAAAATGGTACAACCACTTTGGAAATAGATTTGACGCTTCCGTGAAAAGCTAGAAATAGAGGTACCATATGATGCAGCTATCCCACTCCTTGGAATATATCCTAGAGAAATAAGAGCCATCACACGAATAGATATATGCACACCCATGTTCATTGCAGCACTGTTCACAATAGCAAAAAGATGGAAACAACCTAGGTGTCCATCAATGGAAAAGCAGATAAACAAATTATGGTATATCCACACAATGGAATACTACACAATGATAAAGAACAGCAATGAAGCCGTGAAACATCTTATAACATGGAGGAAGCTGGAGGTCATTATGCTGAGTGAATTTAGTCAGTCACAGAAAGATAAATATTCTATAAGACCACTATTATAAACACTCAAGAAAAGGTTTAAACAGAGAAGAATACATTCTTTGATGGTTATGAGGGTGGGGAGGGAGGGTGAGGGTTATTTACTAATTAGTGGATAAGAACGATATTAGGTGAAGGGAAGGACAGCATACACTACAGGGGAAGTCAGCACAACTGGACTAAACCAAAGCTAAGGAGTTTCCTGAATACAATCAAACACTTTGAGGGACACAGTAGGAGGGGTAGGCGACTGGGGACCATGCTTTCAGGGGATATCCAGGTCAACTGGCATAACAAATCATATTAAGAAAATGTTCTGCATTCTACTTTGGTGAGTGGGGTCTGGGGTCTTAAAAGCTTGCAAGTGGCCATCTAAGATGCATCAATTGGTCCCAACCACCTGGAGTAAAGGAGAATGAAGAACACCAAAGACACAAGGAAAGTATTAGCCCAAGAGACAGAAAGTGCCACATAAATCAGAGACTTCATCAGTCTGAGAGGAGAAGAACTAGATGGTGCCCGGTTACCACCAATGACCACCCTGACAGGGAACACAACAGAGAGTCCCGGATGGAGCAGGAAAAAGGCGGGGTGCAGAACTCAAATTCTAGTAAGAAGATCAGACTTAATGGACTGAGACTCGAGGTACCCCAGAAAGCTTGGCCCCCAGATTCTCTATCAGCCCAGAACTAAAACAATTTGCAAGGCCTATATTCTTCAGGCAGGGATTGAACTGGACGGTGGGATGTAAAGTGATACTCATGAGGAGTGTGCCTCTTAGCTCAAGTAGATACAAGAGACTAAACAGGCAGCTTCTGTCTGGAGGTGAGATGGGAAGGCAGAGAGGGTTAGGAGCTAGCTGAATGGACATGGGGAACCAGAGGTGGAAAGGAGGAATGTGCTATCACAGTAGGGGGAGAGCAATTAGAGTCACATAACAATGTATGAATAAATTTTTGTATGGGAAAAAATAAAAAAGTTTAAAAAGAGTAGATATCTCCAAGAGCTTAAATGGAAATGAAGATAAATTTGTCTATAAAACTATTATTAAAATAATGATTCTAATGGGGATCAAGGAATTGATTTTGAAATTGCAGGTGAAGAGTTTGAAATGGTTTCATGAAATGTGAGAACAGGTGAAAAGCTATATTCATAAATAATTTTTTTTCTTGATTGGATTTTTTTCTTTTTATTGTACTTTAGATGCAGGTTGACAAACAAATAGATTCTCATTAAACAGTCAGTAAACATATTGTTTTATAGCATTGGTTAACAACCCCACGACATGTCAACTCTCTCCCTTCTAGAACTTGGGGAACTTTTTTTTTTTTGGTGAAAATATACATAGCCAAAGTTACACCATTTCAAAAATTTCTCCGTGTACAATTCAATGACATCGATTACATTCTTCCATTTGTGCTGCTATTCTCACTCTCCTTTTCCAGATTATTCCAGCACCATTATCTTCAACTCACTGCCTCCTAGGCTTCTCATCAAACCTTTTGAGTTGCTGTTGTCAATTTGATCTCACATAGATAATTCTTTTTTTTTTTTTGGTATCTTAGATGAATGTTTACAGAACAAATAGTTTCTTATTAAACAATAGTACACATACTGCCCTACAACAATGATTAACAATCCCTCGACATATCAACACTGTCCCTTCACAAACTTGGGTTCCCTATCACAATCTTTCTTGTCCCCTCTTGCCTTCTAGTCCTTGTCCCTGAACTGCTGTGCCTCATTAGCCCCGTTTTGTTTTCTGGGACTGTCAAATCCCCAGCTGAACGGTGAACCTCGGGAGCGACTTCACCACTGAGCTAAAGGGGTGTATGGGAGCCATACTCTCAGAGTTTCTCCAGTCTGTCAGGCAAGTAAATCTGGTCTTTTTCTTCCTTGACTGACTGGTAGTTTAATAGCATGTTGTTTAATTTCCATATATTTGTGTGTTTTCCAAGTTTTTTTTTTTCTTCTGTTATTGATTTCTAGCTTCACTGTTGTGGTCAGAGAAAATACTTTGTATGATTCCAATCTTTTTCAGTATATCAACACTTGCTTTGTGTTGAGCCAGAATTTTGTTCTACATCCTTCTCCAGCTCTGTTCAGGACCCTCTGTTGTGATCCTGGTCAGAGCAGGCAGTGGTGGTATCCCAGCACCATCTAGCTGTACTGGACTCAGTCTGGTGGCAGCGGTGGTGGCTGTGGTCCGTTAGTCCTTTGGACTAATCTTTTTCTTGTATCCTGTTCTCTTCATTCTCCCTTGCTCCCGAAGGGGTGAGACTAGTGGAGTATCTTAGATGGCTGCTCACAGGCTTTTAAGACCCCAGACGCTACTCACCAAGGTGGAATGTAGAACATTGTCTTTACAAACTGTGTTATGCCAGTTGAGCTAGATATTCCCCAAGACCATGGTCCCCACAGCCCTCCACCCAGCGATTCAGTCCCTCAGGGAGTTTGGATGTGTCTACGGAGCTTCCGTGACCTTTCCTTGTACAAGCTGTGCTGGCTTCCCCAGTATTGTGTACTGTCTCACCCTTCACCATAGTTACCACTTATCTATTGTCTGTTTAGTTTCCCACACACACACCTCTCATCCCTTGTAACCAACAAAGATTGCTTCTTTTTGTGTGTAAACTTTTACATGAGTTTTTACAGTAAAGGTCTCATACAACGTTTGTCGTTTCGTGATTGACTTATTTTACTCAGCATAATGTCCTCTAGTTTCATCCATGTTATGAGATGCTTCACAGATTCATCAATGTTCTTTCTTATTGCATAATACTCCATTGTGTGTATGTACCATAGTTTGTTTTTTTGGTGAAAATATACATAGCCAAAGTTACACCATTGATGGGCATCTAGGTTGTTTCCATCTTTTTGCTATTGTGAACAGTGTTGCAATGAATATGGGTGTGCATATGTCTATTCATGTGATGGCTCTTATTTCTGTAGGATATATTCCTAGGAGTGGGATTGCTGGATCACATAGTATTTCTATTTCTAGCTTTCTAAGGAAGCGCCATATCAGTTTCCAAAATGGTTGTATCATTTTGCATTTCAACCAACAGTGCATAAGAGTTCCAACCTCCCCACAGCCTCTCCAACATTTGTTACTTCCAGTGTTTTTGATTCGTGCCAGTAATGCTGGGTTGAGATGGTATCTCATTGTTGTTTTAATTTGCATTTCTCTAATGGCTAGTGATCTCGAGCATTTCCTCATGTGTCTGTTGGCCGCTTGAATGTCTTCTTTGATGAAGTGTCTGTTCATTTCCTTTGCCCATTTTTTAATTGGATTAAATTTTGTCTTTTTGTTGTAGAGGTGTTGGATTTTCTTGCGGATTTTAGAGATTAGACCTTTGTCTGACTTGTAATGTCCAAATTTTTTTTCCCAGTCTGTACGTTCTCTTTTTACTCTTTTGATGAAGTTTTTTTGATGAGCATAAGTGTTTAATTTTTAGAAGATCCCAGTAATCTAGCTTATCTTCTGGGATTTGTGTGCTATTGGTTATGGTTTGTATCCTGTTAATGCCATGCATTAGGGCCTCTAGTGTTGATCCTATTTTTTCTTCTATGAACTTTATAGTTTTTGGCTTTATATGTAGGTCTTTGATCCATTTTGAATTAGTTTTTGTGTATGGTGTGAGGTATGGGTCCTGTTTCATTTTTTTGCAGATGGACATCCCGTTTTGCCAATATATTTATAAATAATTTGTTTCATATATTATTTTTAAATACATTGACAGCTAAATCCATAAATTAAACATTGTAAGTAGATGTTCCTCAATTTCATCTGCATGTTTCACATTCTAGTTGACAAAAGTATTTTTTTCAAACTTATGGAGAAAAATAAAGGTTTACATTATATTTAGAATTGCCATTTATTTGGATCTATATAGTATTTTGGTCATGTCACATTTTTAAGTACTTTTTTAGTTGGTCAATTGAGTTTTTAGACTAAAAATTATACCTGACATGGTAGATATTGTCATTATTCTTTCATAAATAAAAATCTTCAGACTTGTTTCTATTGTTAGTTTCTATTGAGTTGGCTCTGACTGATGGCAACCCCATGTACAAAAGACGAAAACATTGTTTGGTCCTATGCCATTTTCACTATCATCAGTATGCTCATGTCCATTGTTGTGATCACTGTGTATTTTGAGTGCCTTCCAACCTAGGGTGCTCATCTTCCAGCACTGTATCAAGCAATATTCTGTTATGATTCATTGGTTAATTTTTGGAAGTAGATGGCCAAGCCTTTTTTCTTATTCTATCTTAGTTTGGAAGCTCTCCTGAAACCTGTCCACCATGGGTTACCCTGCTGGTATTTGAAATATCGGTGGCATAGCTTCCAGCATCATAGCAACATAAAAGCCACCCCAATATGACAGGCTATCAAACAGCTGGTAGTCTTCATACTTAAAAGAACAGTTAATTAAAATTCTCAAGTTGATTCATTTAAAAATATTTGAACTCTATCAGCCTCAGTAAGTGTATAAGATTCATATATATCATGTTGCCTCCTTGGAAAATTAAAATTTGTTGAGATGGTAAGACTCCTTACACACAGCAAAAATATGAACTCTATAAGTACAAAATTAATGTAATGTTGTTAGGAGCCATTGAGTCGGTTCCGACTCATAGAACAACATAGCACAACAGAATGAAACACTACCCAGCCCTGTGCCATCCTCACAATTATTGCTATGTTTGTGCCCATTGTTGCAGTAACTGTGTCAACCCATCTCATTGAGGGTCTTCCTCTTTTTTGCTGACCCTCTACCTTTCCAAGCATGATGTCCTTCTTCAGGGACTGGTCCCACCTGATAACATGTCCAAAGTACTTGAGACGAAGTACTCTGGCTGTACTTCTTGCAAGACGGACTTGTTTGTTCTCCTGGCATTCCATGTTTTGTGGTCATATTGCATGGATATTCAGAAGCAAAAGAATCTATTTTAGTTTGGGGCTGTCAATAAAGAAGTTAGGTGACCAACTATCTCAATTTGCCCAGGACTGATCAATTGAATAGGTTCCAGGACACAAGACTTTCAGTGCTAGAACTGGGAATGTCTTGGGCAAAACCTACAAAGAGGTAAAATCAAATAGGATCCTAATTAACTCAGCAAAACAAATTCGAACTCCTTCAAGATGAAAGAGCAGAGGAGTCTGTGCCATGGTTGGGGGTATTAAGAAGGGCACATATTTGGTATATGGCATAAGTAACTGTCAAGGAGAGAGGAGTTCCATTCCATGACTTTTGATTCCATTATGGGAAGCAGGATTGATTCACACACATATTAACAGACCAGATACCAGGGTTAGGTTCAGTGATAAATCTTTGGTGATGGTGATTGCTTTTGATTAACTGTGAACAGTTAGATTCCATATCTTTGATATGTTACAGAGCAATATTTAAGTATCCCTTTCAATAAGTAGTACTGATTATGCTTTCACTGGTTTTCTTCACTTAAAGATAATTTGAGTTCACATGAAAACTGTAGCATTTGGGCTAACATATAATACTCTGTATTTTTCTTTTTAGCAGTCTTAAAGCAACGTTTCTACATTGAATAGGAGCAATACAACTTATTACATTTATTGAACACTTACTTTGTGCTTTACAAATACCACCACATGAAATGCCCATAGCAACAAGAGAAAGCAAATATTGGTTATTATGTCCATTTGTCAAATGAAGAATCTTCAACACGGAATGATTAAGTTATTCTTGCCCAGAATTTGAACCCAAGTATTCTGAATTCAGAGCCCATGTACTTACATACTATGCAATATTAAGTATGAGAAAATGAAATAATTTTAAAATTTAAATTAAAAAAAATACCTCATAAAAGATAAGTTGCATTTCTTACTTCTGAGGACGATAACTGTGTGTGAAATCTCCAAGTTGTTCGTTAAGCATTAAGAAGCGTGAAAGCTCCCTCTGTAGCATGGTGTCCCCTGGTTGCAGTCTCCTACACGCTGGGAGCAGGCTTTTGCACAGCAGTGGCAAGGGGAGCCGGTGGCAGCCAATCCAGGCAGTGAAAGGCTGAATTGCTCTGGCAGCTCTAGGTTCCTTGAATTTTCTCTTTTCCCTGCCTAAATTGACCGACAAATTGGAAATCTCTCCTTCACTCTGATACGCTGTAAGAATTCAGAAATAAGCCTTCACCTTCTTGAATAGACCACATTTTATTAACATTTTGGGAAATGTCTTCACCCTCTGTGAAAACTCAAAATGCAAGATATTAATATGGACAGGTACAAAAACAAAGCAACATATGGTGCTTATAGTGGCAGGCGCTGCAAATAATTCACAGTCATTAATGTATATTTATTTAGATGGATTCTTCAGCCAATCCTATAAAATAGATGCTACTATTACACCCATTTTAGAGATGAATATACTAAGGTAGAGAAAATAAATGGTGTGCCCAAAGTCATAAAACCAGTAAGTGGCAGAGCTGGGATTCAAACCTAGTCAGTCTGGCTAAAGAAGATGTGTCCATATCACTTTACTATATTGCACACTTCACTTACTTTTAAGTTTTTTGGTCAATCAACATATTCTTAATCAATAAACTGGAAGCAAAAAGCTTGTCAATCATCAGCAACTGAGTTCCTGCTATTTGTGAGGCACTTTTATTTCTGGGCATATTACTTTACATGATTCTGTAAGGTAGGTAAGAGTCATTCCATCTAACGTTTACTTGTTTTCTTGGGAACTTACAATCCTTATAAAGAAATACAGATGTGGAGAAATCAAGACATACAATTGCTAAGGAGAAAAGTCGTCTCTAACCAATCACATTATGCCTCTTTGTTTTTCAAAAATGGTCTGATTTTATAAATTAGGGAAAATGTTCCAGTTTAAAATGGTATCAGACTAGCAGCCCTATTACAAGTTCTCTTAATTGCCCACAAAATGAATGTCTCAGAAGTCAATGTGATTTCATAACAACGTTGATATTATGTAGAAATAACTGTTGCTCTATCACCAGAACGTGGAAGGGCTTCCATTAAGTTCACCAATAATGGAACACAGATTGAAAAACAAATCTGATATTGCACCAGTGCAGTATCCGCAGCAGACCTGAATGGCTGGTACTTGAGTAAACTTACCCTTTGAACTGTTTGCCCTGTTGAGGGACTAATTGTTAATGACTGCTTTGAACTGGTTAAATGATTGGGTGGGGAAGTTATCCTCCAAATATGGAAGGACCATGGCTAGAAAAGCCAGGGCGTGGCCTGCAGTGTGATGGATCACTTTTTGTGTGCCTTTCTAGCCATGATCTTGTAACTCCTACCCAGGTAATTGGGTGGGACTGTGTGATAGGGCAATTGTGGCCCACTAAGGAGATTGGTCAGTTTTGCCATCCCACTGAGATTGAAATGAGCCACCCCAGAGGCAGGAAAAAAAAAGCTCACCACCATCAAGGAAGGAGAGATCTGCAGAAGAGACTAGAAGGAGACAGTGTAGTGGGCTTCCTGGACCGTGGAGTGAGAAAGCTGATTGCCTTTGGGCAGAGGCCTAGAGCCAGGGAGAGGTGTGCCTGTGAACACAGCTAGGAAGAGGCTGTCCTGATGGAAAAACAGTAACCTTGAGTGTTCCTGAGCCTGAACTGTAACCTGTTATTTCCCTAATATACCCCATAATCGTGAGTATGGCCTGTGAGTTCTTTGTGGCCATTGCAGTGAATTATCAAACCTAGTAGAGAATGCTGTGGGAGGGACGGTAGGTGTCAGAATTGGTAAAGATGGTGGAGAGAGAAGGCATGTGTTATGAATTGAATTGTGTCCCCAGAAAATGTATGTCAACTTGGCTGGGCCATGATTCCCAGTATTGTGGGATTGTCCACCATTTTGTGATCTGATGTGATTTTCCTATGTGTAGTAAATCCTACCTCTATGATGTTAGTGAGGCAGGACTCAATCTACAAGATTGGATAGTGTCTTAAGTCAATCTCTTTTGAGATATAAAAGAGAGAATTGAGCAGAGAGATGGGGGACCTCACACCACCATGAGACTAGTGTGTCCTTTGGAACCAGGGTCCCTGAGCTAAGAAGCCCCTCGACCAGGGAAGATTGATGACAAGGACCTTCCCGTAGAGCTGACAGAGACAGAAAGCCTTTCCCTGGAGCTGACTTTGGACTTCTAGCCTACTACACTGTGAGAGAAAAAACTTCTGTTTGTTAACGCTATCCACTTGTGGTATTTCTGTTGTAGCAGCACTAGATGACTAAGACAGCATGTCTGACCTTTGCCTCATAGGAATCAGCATTGGGCTGTTGCTCTTGATTCTCCTTCCTCCTTGTGAAGCGAGAGGAGTTCAGACAGTGCTCCCAAGCCATTTTTACAGTTTTTACTGTAGGAATTACAAACCTTTTTCCTGAAATCAATAGGGAGATCCTTTTCCCTTATCACTTTCCTTTTCCAAAATTAGTATCCATTAGTAAAGTGGCCTTCTGCAAGTCCACTATTTCTGTTTCTTGAAGCAGCCAAAATCTCTCTCTCTGGTCCTCTAGTGATACTTAATTCCATTCTAGATCCAATCTAGTAAGACACTTCAACTTCCAGACACACCTAAGCAGGAACTTATAGAAGAGTAGTTAGTGAAGATGAACTGTATACTGTGAAATGTCTCTAGGCTAGAATGAGAGAATGGAAGTGCTGGGATGAGTAGTGTGCACTTAGGATGGGAGTTTTTCACATAATCTATGAGAGGGGGTGCAAGCCTGGCAGCGGGCCAGAAGAACTCCAGTCAAGGATGGGTACTGAGAACGAAGACAACAGTTAACATTTGTTAAGGATATACAGGTACTCCTTCCTGTTACAGGCTCATTCTATCATCACATAATGGCACTTGTTAACTGGCACCCTGTTAGACATTGGGAACTAACGGAGAAGCTGCGCCCCAGCAGCCTTTCAGCTGTAGTAATTGGTAGTTGACCAACACCTAAAAAGATAAAAGAATGAGACAAATGGTAATTCAGGCCAGTTCATAAAAATGGAGACATCGGTGGAACAGAATAGATAGTTCAGAAAGAGGCATTGGCAGAGGAACCTGGTTTATAATACAGATGAGTTCACAAATCACTGTCGAAAGGAAGGATTAATTCATTATTTGACATATAATAAATGGCGCTCTTCCCTATTCGGTAATACCCAATAATACATGTTAAAATGATTCTAAGGTATATTAGAATTAAATGCAATAATAATAAAAAGAGGTACAACTTACACATTGCGCAACTACGTGTTGATCCATGTTGTAAGTGCTTTATGTCTATAAATGCTTTTGGTCCTCGTAACAAGCCTATTGGGTAGCAACACTTATTTCACCCTTTTACAGATAAGAAAACCAAAGTACCTATGAAGTTAAGTAACATTATCCAAGGTCATGAAGCATATAACTGTTCTAATAGCCATTTCAGACTTAACATGTCCAAAACTGGAATTCCTAATCTTCCCTCTAAAACACACTTCACTCCCTGTCTGACTCATCCCAGAAGGTCTTTACTCAAAGTCATTTAGTTACTTAAGTCGAAAATCTTATAGTCATTCTTAACTCTTCATTCTCACAGCCCTCATGCAAAGATTTTAGAAAACTCTGTTGTATCTATCTTCAAACCATACCTCAAATCTACCTCTGTTTCTTACATCTTGGTCCATATGACATTTCCTGTTTTGTTTAAATAGCCTCATATTTGCTCTCCTTGCTTCCACCCTTGCTTCCGTATAGTCTATTCTCAATATAACTGCAAGAATAATCCTTTAAAACTTAAGTCAGACCATGATACTCATCTGAGTAATCTGCCTGGAGCAACCAAAGTCCTTTAAGCCGTCTGTGAAGCGACACGTGATCTGAGTCCTAGTCCATATCTAACTTCATGTTGTCCTTGTCTCTTGCACACTGGCCTTCTTCTAATCCTTTAAACAAATCAGCGCACTCTCACCGAGGGCCTAGCCCTGGCTGCTCCTCTGCCTGGAACACCGGTCTCCCAGATATCCATGTAGCCAGCTCCCTGTCCTCCTTCAAGTCTTTGCTCCAATGTCTCCTTAGTAAAGTTCCATCATTTCCTGGAGCCTTGTGTTTCGCCAATGCCTTCAGTGCAGCTTGGACCTCTTCCTTCAGCACCATCAGTTCTCCATCATATGCTACCTCCTGAAATGGCTGAGTGTCAACCAATTATTTTGGGTACAGTGACTGTGTGTATTCCTTCCATCTTCTTTGATGCTTCCTGTGTTGTTTAGTATTTTCCACAAAAAATCCTTCATTATTGCAGCTCGAGCCTTGAATTTTTTCTTCAATTCTTTCAGCATGAAAAATGTCAAGTGTGTTCTTCCTTTACAGTTTTCTGTCTCCAGATCCTTGCACATTTCATTTTACTTTGTCTTCTTGAGCCACCCTTTGAAATCTTCTGTTCAGCTCTTTCACTTCATCATTTCTTCCTTTCGCTTTAACTACTCAAAAAGTTTAACAGCAAGTTTCATAGTACCTTCTGACATCCATTTTGGTCTTTTCTTTCCTATCTTTTTAATGACCTCTTACTTTCTTCATGTATGATGTCCTTGATGTCATTCCACAACTCGTCTGGTCTTCGGTCGTTAGTGTTCAATGCATCAAGTCTGTTCTTGAGATGGTCTCTAAATTCAGGTGGGATATACTCAAGGTTGTACTTTGGCTATCATGGACTTGTTCTAATTTTCTTCAACTTCAAATTGAACTTGCATATGAACAATTGATGGTCTGTTCTGTAGTTGGCCTATGGCCTTGTTGAGACTGATGATATTGAGCTTTTCCGTCATCTCTACCCACAGATGTAGTTGAGCTGATTCCCGTGTATTCCATCTGGTGAGGTCCACATGTATTGTCACCATTTATGTTGTTGAAAAAAGGTATTTGCAATGAAAAAGTCTTTGGTCTTGCAAAATTCTATCATGCCATCTCCAGCATCGTATCTATCACGAAGGCCATATTTCCCAACTATCAATCCTTCTTTGTTTCTAACTTTCACATTCCAATTGCCAGTAATTATCAATGCATCTTGATTGCATGCTCAATCAATTTCAGACTTCAGAAGCTGGTAAAAATCTTCAATTTCATCATCTTTGGCCTTAGTGTTAGGTGTTTAGATTTGAATAATAGTCATATTAACTGGTCTTCCTTGTAGATTTAAGAATATTATCCTGTCACTGACAGTATTGTACTTCAGGATAGTTCTTCAAATGTTCTCTTTGACAATGGAAGCGATGCCATTCCCTTTCAAGTTTTCATTCCTGGCATAGTAGACTATATGATTGTTCAATTCAAAATGGCCAATACCAGTCCATTTCAGCTCACTAATGCCTAGGACACTGATGTTTATGCATTCCATTTCATTTTTGATGACTTCCAATTTTCCTAGATTCATACTTCGTACATTCCACGTTCCAATTATTAGTGGATGTTTGCAGCTGTTTATTCTCATTTTGAGTCCGGCCACCACAGCAAATGAAGGTCCTGAAAGCTTGACTCCATCCACGTCATTAAAGTCGACTCTACTTTGAGGAGGCAGCCCTTTCCCAGTCATATCTGAGAGCCTTCAAACCTGTGGGGCTCATCTTCTGGCACTACATCAGACAGTGTTCCACTGCTATTCATAAGGTTTTCACTGGCCAATTTTTTAAGAAGCAGACTGCCAGATCTTTCTTCTTGGTGTTTCTTAGTCTGAAAGCTCCGCTGAAACCTGTCTACCATGGGTGACCCTGTTGCATTTGAAATACCAGTGGCAAAGCTTCCAGTATCACAGCAACACACAATCCACCACAGTATGACAAAATAACAGATGAAACAGCTACCTGGCCAACTGAGTGGAAGAGATTCATATTTGTACCCATTCCAAAGAAAGGTGATCCAACAGAATGCAAAAATTATTGAACAATATCATTAATATCACACACAAGTAAAAATTTGCTGAAGATCATTTAAAAGCGGTTGCAGCAGTGCATTAACAGGGAACTGCCAGAAATTCAAGTTGGATTCAGAAGAGGACATGGAACATGAGATGTCATTACTAATGTCAGATGGATCCTGGCTGAAAGCAAAGAATACCAGAAAGTTGTTTACCTGTGTTTTATTGACTATACAAAGGTATTCTATTGTTTATGTATCATAACAAATTATGGATAATATTATGAAGAATGGGAATTCCAGAACAACTTAATTGTGTTAATGGAGAACCTGTACTTAGCCCAAAAGGCAGTCATTCGAACAGAACAAGGGAATACTGTGTGGTTTAAAGTCAAGAAATGTGTGTGTCAGGGCTGTATCCTTTCACCATACTTATTTAATCTGTATACTGAGCAAATAATCCGAGAAGCTGGACTATATGAAGATCAGGACATCAGGATTGGAGGAAGACTCATTAACAACATGCAATATGCAAATGACACCAACCTTGTTTGCTGAAACTGAAGAGGACATGAAGCTTCTACCGATAAAGATCAAAGACCATGGCCTTCAGCATGAATTACACCTCAACATGAAGAAAACAAAAAAATCCTCACAACTAGACCAATAAGCGACATCATGATAAATGGAGAAAAGATTGAAGTTGTCAAGGATTTCATTTTACTCAGATCTACAATCAATGCCCATGGAAGCAGCAGTCAAGAAATCAAACGATGCACTGCATTGGGCAAATCTCCTGCAACAGACCTCTTTAAAGTGTTAAAAAGCAAAGATGTCACTTTAAGGACTAAGGTGTGCCTGACCCAAGCCATGGTGTTTTCAATTGCCTTATATGCATGTGAAAGCTGGACAATGAACAAGGAAGACCTAAGAAGAATTGATGCCTTTGAATTAAGGTGTTGGCAAAGAATATTGACTATTCCATGAATTGCCAGAAGAAGGAACCAATGTGCGTTGGAAGAAGCACAGCCAGAATGCTCCTTAGAAGCAAGGATGGCGAGACTTTGTCTCACATACTTTGGACATGTTATCAGGAAGGATCAGTCCCTCAAGAAAGGACATCGTGCTTGGTATAGTAGGGGGTCAGCGAAAAGGAGGAAGACGTTCAACAAGATGAATTGACACAGTGGCTGCAACAACGGACTCCAGCATAACAACGATTGTGAGGATGGCGCAGGACCAGGTCGTACATAGGGTCGCTGTCCATCGGAACTGACTTGACCGCACCTACCAACAACCACATCAATTCCTTATTAATGAAGCCTATCCTGACAACCTGTTTAATGACTGCAACCCACCATCACTGTCTCTCCCCACCGTCACTTCTAATCCCCCACTCTATTCTATTAAGATATATTGCATTTAATATATTTATTGGTTTTTGTTTGTCTACCCCAAATTGTGTGTTCTGCAAGGGTGGATCTTCTGTATTCCTCACAGATATACCCCAAGCAGCTGTACAGTGCTTTACACTTAGTATAGACTCCGTATGTGTTTGCTGAATGAGTGGTGAGACTGGGATTTCAAACACCAAGACATCAAGGTCCATGAAATTACTGACTAAGCAACTCCATACAAAATGAAATCGTTAAAAACAACAACAACGAGTGAACTCTATAGGAGAACAACCTTGAGGAAAATTAAAGCACTAAAAGAGAGCATTCAAGAAAAAAAAAAAAACAGTGATAGTATGAAGTATATAAGAATTAAAATGTTTTAAAACAAAATTACCCAAAATTTTAACAGTAAATAGAAACGGAAAGTGATCTACCATCCATATGGTAAGGGATTAATGTTTTTAATATATTAAAGGCTATCAAAAATCAAATGGGGAGAAAAGCACTAAAACCCCTATAAATATTTAAAAAGCATATAAACTCATGAGAGAAGAATTCAGTATCAAAAGCATTAGAAAACATAAATAGAAAAATTCACATTTTCTAGTAATACAACTTATTAAATAGAGATAACTTTTTTTTCCCCCAGTGAGGAAGTCAGCAGCAAAACTAAAGAAAGAAAAGAGGGGAAAGAAGATTACTTACCCCAGTGAAACCCAATCTCCATCCCAAGCTTTAAAACATCCCTGCACCCTGACAGTGGGTCTAGCCCTTGGAATGTATTCCAAGGATACAGTCATGTGAACACACAAAAATGTGTGTGTAATGTTTTCAACAAAATCTTACAATAGGGAAAATGGTAGTAAAAGAATCAAATACTGTTAAGACTTAAGAAATGTTTAAATAATGTGCAGTGATTTATTAAAATTAAGGTTTTTGAAGAAAATATAACTTAGAAAACATTAATTTAGGGGAAAAAAAAGGAGCTGTAAAGCTCTGTCTATAGAATGGTGCCTGTGGATTAGATCAAAGTCTAGGTAAATTGATGACAAAACAGGGAATTCAAGAGCCTGGAGCAGGGATCACTGTGTAAAAGGCAAGCTGAGCGGGCTGAGCGCTCAGTGAAGGGCCTCGGGTGAATCCATGTGCAGAATGAGGGCAAGTCCTGGTCACGTAGGGGATACAGGGTAAATTGCTTCAAGACAAGGCTCGCCTTTTTACCAGTTTTGCCTAAGATAAGAAATGGACATAATTATATATATCTGATGATGGCATCTTTATATACAGACGCATTACCTTCATATACAATGCTGACAGTGCTACATGGCAGAACTAGATCTTTCAAATGCCTCTCTCTGTGGCATTGTCTCTAAGTCTGAGATATAGCAACTTTGGAGGAAAGTGATTCATACATGTTACATATCAGCTCCTAAGTGGAAGAAGAATTTTTAAAGTAAGCTGGAAGTTGAATTCCTCAAACAATTACAATTGCAATTCCATGACAGAGAACTGCCCCATAGGGCTTCCAAGGAGCTGCTGCTGGATTCGAACTGCTGAACTTTTGGTTAGCAGCTGTGGCTTTTAACCACTGCACCACCAGGGCTCCTGGGCATTATAGAGAATTGTTGTGCTGCTGCTCTTTCCTGGGTCACTTGTCTCTTGTTAATTTCCAAACAACAGTAGTGCTTGTTTGTTTTCTTGAATAAGATATTTAAACAAACAAATAATTTCCAGATAAGCATATTTTATTGTAAATTTCTTTGAATTTCAAGGAATTGCATTTAAAGTAATGCGGGTTTGTGGAATGATGCTAACTTTGTGTTTTTTTAATTGTAAAAATAATAATACTTTCTCTTTCTATTGTTAATGACTGTAGTATATGCAGTGCACAGGGTTATTTAAATAAATACCAGAGAATTTTCCTGTACTTTTAGGTGGCATGAGATCAGCAGTCAATAATTCCCATGAAACTCTTGGAAATGAAGCTGAGTGATTAACAGAACGTTCTTCTTCCCATGGGAGCACAGCCCACTCAGATGACTGACATGTATAATGCCCTCCTCTCTGTTTTGTTTATTGTCGATTCACAGGCACTTTTCAGATGGGAAAAATAACAAGTTAGATAAATATATAAAATATCTGTCACCGACATCGTGACAGAGATGACATTTTCCTAAGAGGCAGGAAGGCGGTATTTAATTTGATACAGATGATAAAGTTGCAAAGTAAAGTTCATAATCTCTAATCAATAGATATGTGTTGTCATTGATCGACTTTCTTCTGCATGTATTTTAAAATGCATTGTAAGGACATACACTCACGCAACATGCAGAATTTTAGTTACCAGAGGTTTGTTTTGAAAGACACACCCTCAAACAGACTACGCAGAATTTCATTTATCAGCCCAAGAAAAAACATTGTGTCAATAAATGTTAGCTTCGCTTTTTATTGCTCAGGCATTAGAAGATTTTAATTACTGGTCATTAATGGGACAATTGGTTATTTCATGAAGAAATATTAAAATACTTACAGTTGTCTTGTATAACATAGATTTTCCTTCGGTTTCCCTTGTGAGACAGAAAGTGGACTTGAATTTAAGTTTCATTGTTATATATCTACAGATAGATGTGTTCTGGCATATTTTACACAAGCAAGTGTTTAATGTTAAGAAGACTAAAGGACAGTTTAATGATATTTGTGCACTGTTGTGGCAGTGTAAAAAGATTCAAGGAAGGAGAACAATCCTTCTGTTGTTCCTTCCGTGCTGGCTTAGTTCCTAGTTTGCTGGAGGGCTGTTCCAGGCACCAGATTTGCCTCAGTGGGCTCCGTATTTTGGAGGGAGCACTGTTAGAAATTTAGAATAGGGGACAAGGCTGGGCTGGAGATGAAACCCTGAGAAGAGCAGTAAGTTAGGGAGAGAGATAAATAAAAACAAGAAAAGTGATTTTTAGACGGAGCAATCATCTCAGTGGGTGATCGCTATCAATATCCTATTTACTCACGTAAATACTTCAAAAACCTCAACTGGTGTGAGTGATACAAGAAAGAAAAAAAAAAAAAAAAAGAAGCTAAGATTACCCAGACGGAAATGCTTTGATTTTGCACTTTGGAGCCTGAGTGTGGGTGCCAGCTTGCTGCCTACCCTTGATTGCACTGGGCAATACTGTATTGCCCGGGAACGAACTGGTCCCAATGGCAGTCTGCACAGCAAGGATTCCCAGAGGGTGCAACAGCGCAGGGCTGGGACTGGAGTGGGGGTTGCCGCTCATCTGTTGCACAAGCGCGAAGCTGGGGCAGGCGTCTGCGGAGATGCGGTTGGCAACATGCAGCTCAACCCAGGACGGTGGGAAAGGACAAGAAATCAAGTCGAAAAGGAGCTTCGAGTGGGGTCATCGCTAGCTAAGATTCCGTATGGACGTCACTCTATTTTACAAACGGACTTCTCTTGCAAAAGGGGAGTCGTAATGGGATCGTGATCAAGCAAGCCTTCGTGAGCGACACGCTGGGAATCACCGCGTCGCAGTTAGAACAAGTAAGCTATTGTCCACTTTGTCACTGTATGTTTTTTCCTCTCCGCTTCGCACTTTAATCATATTTTCGTGTGTAAACACCAAAGAGATAGGCCAGGAAATAACTTTTATCCTGAAATCTCAGTAGGAGGATGCGAGCGCGCACACATCACACACGCACTCGCGCGCACACATCACACACGCACTCGCGCGCACACACACGCCACCTGCAGTCTACGAACCTCGCGTCTCCTAGGCTGGCCCGCGTCTAGGGTTTTAATATCTGGAAACTTACTGATTTCCTACGGCAGGTTGTCAGACCGACCTAGCTGCGTGGGGGTGGAGCGAACGCCGTGGCTCCTGGTTTATGCCCTGGGCCCCTTTCCGTTGTTGACCCGAGTGGCAAGCCGCATCCTCCGGCTCTTGCAGGGCAAGTCTGACACCTCGAGGACAGGAGAGGGGGTGCCGGGAGCCCAGAGGACGGGCGTGGGGACGCTCCGAGAGTTGTAGGGTGGGGGTGCTTGTTTACTGGGGAGGAAGCGGGAAGCTTAGAAGCCGGGCCCGGGTGCGAACTGAAATCCAGCCTCCCTGCAGAGCCCCCCGCCCCAGCCTGGAGGTGTGACCGGCTTTCACCCGGGACCGCGGGGAGGGCTTTCCCCACCGACTCGGCTGCTTCCAGGCTGGCTTCTGGCGAGCTCTCAGCTTTGGCTGACTCAAAGCAGTTGGCCAGGCAGGCGGAGGCCCTTCAGGGGCAGCCGAGCCCGGGTCCCTCCCCGGCCACGCAGAGCGCAGCGTGGGACGCGCATCTCCGCAGCTGCCCTTGCGAGCGCAGTCTGTGCTGACCCGGGGCCCGGCAGCTGCCCGCACGCAGGGCGGGCTGTTTCCTCTGCGCTCGCCGCGGTCAGCGGTGGGAACTCGAACTTTATCCGGAGGGACGGGCGAGGGCGGGGGTGAGCGCGGCCCTCCTCCCCCGCGCCCACCTCCCCGCCTCCGGGGTTCGGCTCTACGAGCATCGTCCCTCCGCCCAGCTCGCCGCCGGCTGCGTGGGCTCCGGCTTCGTGCGTTTGCCTTGGAATGCTCCACAACTCGGCGGCGACAGAGGAAAGCCCACCACAATTTGCCAGGCGTGCTCTCGTCGGGCATCGCACCTGCCCTGCCTGTGCTTGGATCTGATCGCCCTTCAGCCAGAAGACTGCAACTTTCCAGGTAAAGGGGGTGTCGCCTGAGCGCGCCTTTTGAGGGCAGTTGCATCTCGCCTCCTTTCTGGGATCTCGGTTAAGTTTCTCAAGCTGCCTGGGAAGCCGGCTCCCTCCTGGGAGACAGACATTCCTATGGGGTAGGAGTTCAGAAGGCTCCAGCTGCATGTGGCTTCTGTTCAAGGCTGGGGACAGGGTTTCCACAGCTTTCTGTGATGACTGGGGCTGAGCGGGAGTTTGGTGATGCTTCTCAGCCTCTCACCTCTCCGGGCTTTAAAGCCGGGAAGAGGGCGAGGAGGGAACCCCAGTGTGACTTATATGGTAAACAAAGCAGCTGCAGCCGAGCCACGGTGCTGCGGAGGGAGGCTGTTGTTAGCCTTTTATGCATTCGGGGAAAATGGAGATCCTTGTGGCCCCTGAGGATCTATGTCTGAGCCCTAGGCTCTCTGGCACCTAAGCTGTGGGAATAAAGGCAGGAAAGTGATCAATATCCTGCCAATCAATTGCGGTCTGCGTCATTTTCGTTCTCTGTCAAGAAACAGAAACACTTTTATGCTTGCTGCTGGATCTAGACTAGGGATCCCGAGTTTGCCCGGCAACCGAGATTCCAATTAAGCCCAGGACCCTGTCTGCTGCTCAGGTAAATCACTGGGATTCACTGCACACTCTGTTGTTTTAGCTGTACGCTCAGCTGCCTCTTGTGAGTGGAGACCAGAGAACACTGGAGAGAGAGCGCGGAAAAGGAGGCTCCGGTCTTGTCTGCGTTCACTGTGGTGTATGCACGATGCTGTGTCCCTGTTCACAGGGATTGGTAGGGAGGTTCTTCCCAGTTAAATTCCACAGTTAAAAAATGCAGCAACTTGCTTAAGGAGTAAGCCCCGAACGAAAGGAGTGGGAGGAGGCAGAAGCAATAATATAAAAACAGTTTTATTTGCTTTAGCCAACGTAAGGAGACTTGGAAAGCTGGGAAAAAAATCTTGTCACGGCTCATAATTTCTGCTTTCCTATACAGGAATCGAAACACAAAACATGTTAAAAGTTCTTTAAGAAAAAAGGTTCACTGATTTTTTTTAAGTAAAACTGAATTTGCAAGAGTAAGAGTGGTGCATAGGCTAAACCTCGGTGTCTTCTCGCTGTGGTCCGGTTTGCTATTTATATCGCTTTTACCTTTGTAATACCTGCTTGTATTCACCTGGGCAGTACACCAGGAAACACCCCCCCCCCTTAAGTATTTCAGAAGAAAGAGCTGTAAAATCGAGGCATAATCAGTACTTCGGAAATTATAATCGACATTCTATATTCATGAAGTAACAGAATTATGAATGAAAATCAGCATATCAGTAGAAGTCAAATAGGCTTTATGAAAGTACTTCATGCAAATGTCTTCAGTGAATAAAGGGTGCCCAGGTTAGTACAGGGATGAAGACAGAAAGCACTTACACGGATGCCAGAGCAGTGGCGGTCAGCTGCCTTCCACGGAGCTGTGAGCAGAGCTCAGGTCCTCCGCTAGGCTTGAGGCTGCAGAGTGAAGACCCTCCGTTTATGCCACGAGAGTTAGGCACAAAGAGAAATACCAGCAGGTTGATGAAATCAGTACATAAGAGGTGCTAATATTCATTAGCAAGTGAATCTAGGGTTAGAGAGTTAAAGAAAGAATAATGACAAGATTCGTAATTGAAAATTTGTTAAACTTCTTTCTTTATAGTAGGAACTTAAAGGAACATGGATATTGATCAAAGCATGAAGTATCCAAGTTAGACATACACAAGACACACGTCTCTTTAGTAAACCTGTCAAACATTGGCAATGCTTCTGAAAGTAAATTTATGTCATTTATTTGCTTAATGGTCATTCTCAAAAACACAGGCGGTGGAATAGCTTTTCATTACTTCTAAATTTTAAAATTTGATGATACTTATGTTGTTTATTTTTCTGATCAAGATCAAAATACATAGAGAACACTTTGAGAACATTGAAGCTCTGTATGCATTTTAGGACCATTAAAATTATTAAATAGTTAAGAGATAAAAAAAGTTCCATGAGATATAAAAACCAAACCAAACCCCTTGCCATTAAGTCGATTCCAACTCATAGGGACCCTATAGGACAGGGTAGAACTGCCCCACAGGACTTCCAAGGAGCGGTTGGTGGATTCGAACTGCCGGCCTTTGGGTTAGCACCCAAGCTCTTAACTACTGTGCCACCAGGGCTCCAGTGCGATATAGTCCTAATCAATTCATACTTTATATAAACAGAAAATACCAGAAGCATTGCCTTTTTTTTTTCTCCATGGACATTTGAATATGTTATTCATTGCACGCATTTTAAGCTTTTTTCTCACGTATGCTCCAGAGAGAGCTACAGACATCTAAAGGACCAAAAAGTTATCTGGTCCAGTGTTCTCGTTCAGGAAACCTAAACTAGATAAATTTTAAAACAAAACAGCTTGTGTTTTATAAGCTATTACACCATGTCAGCCCATGAGAAATATGGAAATAAGATGGGTGATCTATCAACACTCGAATGGTTTGGTCTATCAGTATTTGAATGAAATAGATGGTGTTAAAAGCATTACCTGGAATAAGTAGGCTTGGAAAAGTTGCTGATCCTGAATTGTAGAAGAAAGATAGAAACAACGTGCAACCATTATTTTGAACTTTTCCGTTACGATATCAAAATAATAAAAAATATCTGATTGTCTAGTCAAATGCTATCAAATTACCCTATTAAGGACGTAGTTACATTTCTGCAGAAATATATAAGTCCCTTTAAGGTGTGTTTTAACCCCGCCGAATTAAAAAATACTTTCAGAAATACAATGTTGGAAATATTCTGTCATATTTTTATACCCACATGTTTAACTGGCTAGATAATTTATGGCAGTTTAGATTATCAGTATTACACTTAGCAACTGAAAACTGAAATAAGCTTCCTTTTCTAATTAATATATGCATTGGAAAAACAACAACAAAAAGATATGCACACGTTTGTTCAATAATTAGTATTGAGAGTATCAGCACCCAAATGGGTGAGAGATTTTGTAAAGTCACATCTATGAGAAATGTTAAACATGACCCGAACAGTAACACTGTGGAATGACTGTTTTCTTATGGAAATGTGAGTGTTTTATTTTTGAAAACAAGATAGGTGAAGAGAAAATATAATAAACTATTACATTTCCTTTTTCCAAAGTTGTCATTATCAAACACTTCACAAGATCAGATTTGAGGGTCCATGTTGACCTTCTAAATTGTATTGTTTGGCCAATTGAGACCAGTGTTATTTACCACTTTTATACCTCTGGAAAACTTACTGTGGGCACTTTGATCTAATTGAAAATGAGGTTGAAGAGACAACTCAAAATAGCAACCTTGTTCTTTTCATTAATTTATGCCCAACTGCACTCCCTGCCCCAGTAAACACTAAAACTGGTTCAATCCAACCCAACTTTAACTGGAAATTTGCTTCTGTCTAGTTGTGTAATTTCTCTCCTTACACATTTTATTTCTAATTCTCCAAGATACACTGTTGTTATTGTTAGGTGCCATCAAGTGCGTTCTGTCTCATAGCGACCCTATGTACAACAGAATGAAGCACTACCCGGTCCTGTGCCATCCTCACAGTTGTTGCTGTGTTTGAGACCATTGTTGCAGCCACTGTATCAATCCATCTTGTTGATGGTCTTCCTGTTTTTCACTGACCCTCTACTTTACCAACCATAATGTCCTTCTCCAGGGACTGGTCCTTCCTGATAACATGTCCAAAGTACACAAGATGAAGTCTTGCCTCCTCACTTCCAAGGAGCACTCTGGCTGTACTCTTCCAAGACAGATTTAATTCTTTTGGCAGTCCACGGTATAGTCAATATTCTTCACCAACACCGTAATTCAAAGGCATCTCTTCTTCCTCGGTCTTCCTTATTTATTGTCGCATGCATATGAGGTGACTGAAAATACCATGGCTTGGGCCAGAAGCACCTTAGTCCTCAAAGTGACATCTTTGCTTTTTAACACTTAGTCTTTTGCAGCAGGTTTGCCTAATGCAATGCATCGTTTGATTTCTTGACTACTGTTTCCATGGGTGTTGATTGTGGCTCCAAGTAAAATGAAATCTTTGACAACTTCAATCTTTTCTCCGTTTATCATGATGTTGCTTGTTGGTCCAGTTGTGAGGATTTTTGTTTTCTTTATGTTAAGGTGTAATCAATACTGAAGACTATATTCTTTGATCTTTATCAATAAGTGCTTCAAGTTCTCTTCACTTTTAGCAAGCAAGGCTGTGTCATCTGCATATCGAGAGTTGTTAATGAATCTGCCTCCAATCCTGATGCTCCATTCTTCTTCATATAGTCCAGTTTCTTGGATTATTTGCTCAGCATACAGATGGAATAAGTATGGTGAGAGGATACAACCCTGATGCACACCTTTCCTGATTTTAAACCCTTGTTCTGTTTGAACAGCTGCCTCTTGGTCTATGCACACGTTCTTCATGAGCACAATTAAGTGTTCTAGAATTCCTATTCTTTGCAATTTTATCCATAATTTGTTATGATCCACTTAGTCAAATGCCTTTGCATAGTGAATAAAGCACAAGTAAACATCTTTCTGGTATTCTCCACTTTCAGCCAAGATCCATCTGACATCAGCATTGATATCCTCATTCCACATTCTCTTCTGAATCACCTTGAATTCCTGGCAGTTCCCTGTTGATGTACTGCTGCAAACATTTTTGAATAATCTTCAGCAAAATTTACTTGCATGTGATACTAATGATATTGTTCGATAATTTTCGCATTCTGTTGGTTCACCTTTCTTTGGAATAGGCACAAATATGGATCTCTTTCAGATGGTTGGCCAGGTAGCCATCTGCCAGATTTTTTGGTATAGATGATTGAGCATTTCCAGCATTACATCTTTTTGCTAAAACATCTCAGTTGATATTCCGTCAATTCCTGGAACTTTGTTTTTCTACAGTGCCTTCATTGCACCTTGAGCTTCTTCCTTTAGTACCTTCGGTTCTTAATCATATGCTACCTCCTGAAATGGTTGAATGTTGACCAGTTCTTTTTGGTACAGTGACTTTGTGTATTCCCTTCCATCTTCTTTTGATGCTTCCTGCGTCGTTCAACATTTTGTCCATAGACTTCTTCAAAATTGCAGCTTGAGGCTTGAATTTTTTCTAGAGTTCTTTCAGCTTGAGAAATACTAAGGTTGTTCTTCCCTTTTGGTTTTCTAACTCCAGGTCTTTGCATATTTCATTATAACACTTTACTTTGTCTTCTCCAACTGCCCTTTGAAATCTTCTGTTCAGCTCTTTTATTTCATCATTTCTTCCAGTGGCTTTAGCTATTTTACATTCAGGAGCAAGTTTCAGAGTCTCTTCTGACATCCATTTTGGTCTTTTCTGTCTTTTTAATGACCTCTTGCTTTCCTCATGTATTATGTGCTTGATGTCATCCCATGTCTGGTCTGGTCTTTGGTCATTAGTGTTCAGTTTGTCTAATCTGTTCTTGAGATGGCTCTAAATTCAGGTGGAATATACTCAGGGTTGTCCGTTGATGCTTATGGAATTATGTTAGTTTTCTTCAGCTTCAACTTGAACTTGCATATGAGCAATTGATGGTCTCTTCCACAATTGGACCCTGGCCTTGTTCTGACTGATGATACTGAGTTTCTCCATTGTCTCTTTCCACAGATGTAGTCGATGTGATACCTTTCTATTCCATCTGGCGATGTCCACGTGTATAGTCACTGTTTGTGTTGTTGAGAAAGGTATTTCCAATGAATAGGTCGTTGGTCTTGCAGTCATGCAGTCATGCAATCCCTGGTGTTGTTTCTCTCACCAGACCATATTTTCCAACTACTGATTCTTCTTTCTTTACAACTTTCACATTCCAATCACCAGTAATTATCAATGCATCCTGATTGCTTGTTTGACCAATTTCGGACTGCAGAAATTGGTAAAAAATCTTCAGTTTCTTCATCTTTGATTTTAGTGGTTGGTGCATAAATTTGAGTAATAGTCATATTAACTGGTCTTTCTTGTAGGCATATGGATATTATCCTGTCACAGACACCATTGTTCTTCAGGATAGATCTTGAAATATTCTTTTTGACAATGAATGCAATGTCATTTCTCTTCAATTTGTCATTCCTGGCATAGTAGACTATATGATTGTCCAATTCAAAATGGTCAGTACCAGTCTAATTCAGCTCACTAATGCCTAGGATAGTGCTCTTCAAGTGTTCCATTTAATTTTTGGTAACTCCTACTTTTCCTTGATTCATGCATCATACAGTCCACGTTCTGATTATTAAGGGATGTTTGCAGCTGTTCCTTATCATTTTAAATTGTGCTACGTCAGCAAATGAAGGTCCTGAAAACTTTCTTCTATCCACATCATTAAAGTTACTCTACCTTGAGGATACAGCTCTTCCTCAGTCATACTTTGAGTGCCTTCCAGCCTGAGGGGCTCATCTTCTGGCACTATATCAGACAATGTTCTGTGGCTACACATAAGGTTTTCACTGCCCAGTTTTTTCAGAAGTAGATCACCAGGTCCTTCTTCCCACTCTGTCTTAGTCTGGAAGCTCCACTGAAATCTGTCCACTATGGGCGACCCTGCTGGTATTTGAAATGCCAGTGACATTGCTTCCAGCGTCACAGCAGCATGCAAGCCACCACAGTACATCAAACTGTCAGACGAGCCCAGATGTACTGAGACCTCAATATTTCATTGAATTTGACGAATATTTTGTTCAGGGTTAAAATATCAGAGGTGTATCTCTTTAATTAGCACTAATATTCTGGTTGGGGCACTAGTAACACAGTGGTTAAGCGTTTGGCTGCTAACCAAAAGGTCAGCAGTTTCAATCCACCAGCCACTCCATGGAAACTCTTTGGGGCAGTTCTGCTGTGTCCTGTAGGGTTGCTATGAATCAGAATTGACTTGATGGCAATGGGTTAGGTTTCGGGGGTTGTTGGATGCACTATTTGGAAAGTAATCTATTAAAACAAACAAACAAACTCAATGGCCTTCTGAAGTTCAGCTCCACTTAAATGGGATATGAAAAAAGAGAATACCTTCTGGACTTGATCTGCTGTTATAACTAAACTGCAGATGATACATCATTAATATAAGTGTATGTTTTTCATTAATATAAGTGTATGCTTTGTCTTTTTTTTTTTTACTGGTTCCTCTGAAATTTAGGCTTGTCATAGAGTATTGTCTTCTTAAGAGGCAGCAGATAACACATGGGTGCAGTTTTACACATAAAATTAGAAATGTTAATTAAAATATTAATTTAAAAATATGCCTTGATAGGTTTAGCTGGCACACTGTATTCTTTTTGAGAAATAGTGAGTACAATAAAATGAATTAGGTATGCATTCATTATATGCTGCTTGCACTTTGCTATTATATTTTTGAAATATGTTGGAAAAGTCACCACGAGTAATTTCCTTGAACCAGTACCACAAGAATTGAAATTTACTTAAGACAGAAAAACAGGAGCTATTGTAGAAGGAGGAAAGGGGAGAAAAAGGAGAGGGGAGCAGTGTTTACGTGTACTTAATGTATTCCAGGCACCATGCTAGGAACTTAGAAAAAAATTCTTTTTTTCTCATTTTTATCCTTACATGCACATCTACCTTGAAGTTGAAGTATTATTATCACATTTTAAAGAACCTGAGAAAGACTAAATTTCCAAAGATCACAAAACTGCTTCATCATAGAGCCAGGATTTGAACTTGATTCCAACCCGCTAGTGCGGGTTTTAAGTCACTGGGTGTTGCAAATGGTTAAGCACTCAGCTATTGACTGAAAGATTGGAGGCTCTTGTCCACCCAGACATACCTCAGAAGAAAGGCTGGGCAATCTATTTCCAAAAATTCAGCCATTGAAAACCCTATGGAGCACACTTCTACTCTGAGATACATGGGGTCTCCTTGAGATGGAATCAACTCAATGGCAACTGGTAACTGGTAGTGTAGGCTTTTGCTTTTAATAGTCTCTTGACAGGATTTATAAATTCACTGGATTTTTATAGCTCTTTATTTCATTTTTCAAATACTGTAATATTTGGACATAAACCACTTTTCCCAGCAGGAGGGTGGAATTTCAAACAACACTCTGAAGCAGAGTGGAAGACGAGCTGCTCATCTCATACAGGTTGCTTTCAAAATTATCTCCTTTCTTACTCGTGAATATAAACATTAAATGTGGAAATGATGAAAGGTTTCTTTTCATAGATACAGTTCAAGGTTATAAACTTTTCTTTAGTCATGAGATTATAATTTCTAAATAAATGTTCTTATTCAAAACTTCAGAACATCTGTAGGCTGTTAATAAAATAGCTTTGTTTATAAAAGTGGCCATGTTAAGACATGTTATGTTTCTATTGCATCTTGTCAATGTTATATAAAATTTGTAGACAAGTATTTTTGTCTTAATTTTTATCTGAAATTGTCAATGTCTGTTTTTAAGGCCCCTTGGTATTTAGTGAGAAGACACCTGTAAGCTGGTGGCAAATTTTAAAAAATTTGTCATGCTATTTTTTTAAATACGTGTTTTCATCTGAAACCAACATAAGTGTGCCCAAAAACTTATTGATGGTGGGCTTCAAGGAGTAATTTATTTGAATATGTGTAATACCATTACAAAGATTACCATGAAAAATGTATCCATTCAATAGATACAGGCTGAAGAGTAGTAAATGAGTGATTGAATGAATAAATGAATGACACATGGGTAAGCTCTTCATCTTTGTTATATTTCCTAACAAAGACCCCTATGTCTAGAATATCTTTTACCTTTCTTACTTCCTGTCGCAGTGTTTCCCAAGCCTAGCCCAGTGTTAGCGCCTCCTTGAAAGTTTTCCTCCAGTCTCCTGGAGCCCAAGTATGAATACGAGCAAAGCTTTTGTTACATTCTGCCTTGCAGGTGAATAAATATCTGTGTCCCAAACTCGATGGTAAATATCTTCAAGAAACCCAAAGAATGATCAAAAAATGTGCGACTTTGTAACTGAATTGGATTGTTGTGAATATTAAAGAAAAACGTGGACTTGGTTGACATCTGCATTAGAGGACATCAGTTTTCTCCTATTCAGTTTCTCTAATCCTTAGAAGTGGTCCTCGTCCTGGTAGCACTTTAGTATCAGCTGGGAATCCTTGTACAAAACACAGATAACCAGCCCCACTCCAGATTAAGTAAATCAAATGCAATGTATATATATATATATGACCCTAAACAAGATGGATTGACACAGTGAATGCAACAGTGGGCTCAAGCATAACCACAATCGTGAGGATGGCGTAGGACTGGGCAGTTTTTGTTCTGTCGTACATAGGGTCACTATGAGTCGGAAGTGAACGCGTGATGGCAACTAACAACAACAACAACAACAACATATACTCATTCAAAACTCCATAAGCTAAGGGTTCTTAATCACATGTCATGAAGTATAAAAAAGTCAAATGTCATAGTGTAGGAAAAAACCTGGAAGAAAAGCTTCAGTAACAAATTATAATTCACTTGTGATACTTCCAGTGAACTGATTATAATTCTCATTTTTACAAGATTTATATAACCAATTATTAATGTGCTTTAGTTTTAGTAATGCTAGCTGGAACTAAGCGATTTGCTTCCATAAAGATCACAGCCTTGGAAACCCTCTAGGGTCGCTATGAGTTGGAGTTGACTTGATGGCACAGGACAGCAACAAAGCAGCTGGAGTTGAGGGAGTGTTTTTGTGCCATTACCCTATGAAACTTGTATTTAGAGTTGAAAGAGGGCAGACACAAGTATTTTCAGGAATGCCTGCTGAACTCAAGAAAGCCTTGACTTCTCCGGAGTGATTGTTTTTGGCAAATGAAGTTGAGAGTTTGTGTCAAAGACTTAACAGTACACGATGTCCCTTTGTGGGTGGCATGAGTTGTTTTCAGTCCTTTCATTCTATGTCACTGAGAGCAGAATTATTACAAATCAAAGTTTATGAGAAGTGTTCCAGTACTCTGCTACATTTTAAATGCATTTTCCCTCAGTGAAGAAATATCACAATTGTACCTTCTGTATTTCAGGATCATAGTTCATGGCACATTGCATTGTAATTTTCGTTTTCACAGAACTGGTGTAAGTGCTCAGTATATGCTTTTTGAATGGAAGAATGGAATAAATGAATGAATTTTGGATGATTGAACTGGTCTGTTGTCAGCTGCTGTGCTCATGCCCTTTATTGTGAATTCATTATTCTTTCAAGTAGCTGACCACATACCAATCTGAATCCCCAAAAACATGATGGAGGGATGAGAGAACAAGCATTATGCATGTTGTATGTTAAGTGAAGAATGGAGATTCCATCTTGACTTATATACAGTCATCTCCACTTTTAGTGACAGCACAGTTTTTATTTAAAGTCTCTGTCATCGTAGGGTAGAGTGACGCTTACATTGAGGGCTATACATTAAATGAATTCTCTGGTAGTTGTAGTTCAGTAAACACAGCTGGGGCTTGTTTAATTTCATCTCAAGTGCAATATAATTAACAACTATGTGTGTGTAATAGTCTCCTTAAGTAATAAATGGTAAGGACTGCTCCTGGGAAATAAGCTCTTAAGGTACTATATACAGAGTGATTGTCAGCAATAATGAGATCGAAGTTGTTAGCAAAGATTGTGGAGCAATTCAAGCAAAGAATGGTTAGATATGTAACGAATGATTCAGAAGGTCATCCAGTCCAAAAGTCTGTTTCTAAGCAGGTCTCCCATATCTTGCTATATGATTTTTATTGGATAATATGTATATTATATGTATATATTATAATTGAAGTATATCATAATATATATTATATAAAATGGTATATTGCATATAATGTGTTTTATTTTATATACATATATATGTGTGTACATATATATATATATTTTGTTGTTGTTGGGTGGCATCAGGTTGGTTCCAAATCATACCAACCCCATGTACAACAGAACCAAACACTACCCAGTCTTGTGCCATTCCTACAATCGTTGCTATGTTTGAGCCCATTGTTGCAGCTACTATGTTAATCCATCTCATTGAGGGTCTTCCTCTTTTTTGCTGACCCTTTACTTTGCCAAGCACGATGTCCTTCTCCAGAGACTGGTCCCTCCTGATAACAAGTTCATGTATGTGAGACGAAGTCTCACTATCCTTGCTTCTGAGAAGCATTCTGGGTGTACTCCTTCCAAGACATTAATATAACTGCCTCTAATCCTGCCTCATTAACATCATAGAGATTAGGATTTACAACATGTAGGGTAATCATATCAGATCACAAAATGGTGGACAACCACACAATTCTGGGAATCATGGCCTAGCCAAGTTGACACACATTTTGGGGGGGCATAATTTAATCCATGTTGTTGTTGTTAGGTGTTGTCGAGTCAGTTCTGACTCACAGAGACCCTATGTATAACAGAACGAAACACTGGCTGGTCCTGTGTCATCCTCACAATCATTGTTATGTTTGAGCCTATTGTTGCAGCCACTGTGTCAGTCTATTTCATTGAGGGTCTTCCTCTTTTTCACTGACCCTCTACTTTACCAAGCATGATGTCTTTCCCCAGGGACTGATCTTTCTGATAACACGTCCAGTGTATGTGAGACAAAGTCTCACTATCCTTCCTTCTAAGGAGCATTGTGACTGTGCTTCTTCCAAGACAGACGTCTTTGTTCTTCTGGCAGTCCGTGGTATATTCAATATTCTTCACCAACACTGTAATTCAAAGGTGTCGATTCTTCTTCAGTCTTCCTTATTCATTGTCCAGCTTTCACATGCATATGATGCAATTGAAAATACAATGGCTTGGGTCAGGCACACCTTAGTCTTCAAGGTGACATCTTTGCTTTTCAACACTTTAAAGAGTTCTTTTACAGTAGATTTGCCCTGTGCAATGTGTCTTTTGATTTCTTGACTGCTGCTTCCATGGGTGTTGATTGTGGATCCAAGTAAAATGAAATCCTTGACAACTTCAGTCTTTTCTCCATTTATCATGATGATGTTGCTTCAATCCATAACACCAGGTATTTTAGGAGGTATATTGCTTTCCAAAGTCTTGTCCTCATGGATTTATGGTGATTCATCCACATGTTGTCCAATCTCCCTTGGTGGAACCAAGGAAGCAAATATAACAGAAAAAGCCAGTTTTAGAGCTAAAGATGTATGGGTAGCTCTTACCAGTCTAACCTCTTTCGATTGGGACATAAAAGACAGTGGCTCTAGAGAGTCTTGGGAGGGTAGTCCCCTTTTTGAGTCATGTATGAATTCTTTGTCCATTGTTAGTGTTTTCTAGTGGGCTCCTCTATCTACAGCTGAGAATGTATTGAAGCACTTAAGACAGACCTAGAAATGGATGATCTTTCTCATGATCCAAAATCTTGGAAATAATAAAGGGATTGGACTCTCTACATTAACCTCTAACACATTTTTGGGTCATACGTTGCCAGGACTACCCACTGTTTGCCAGATTTCTTGCTTTCTGAGAGTCATCACGTGAAATAACCAGAGTGTCTATCTCTAAGCCTCTGAGAACCTTTAAAATTAAGGGAAAAGTTTAAAGATATGTCCCTGAATGTACTGTAGAAAAAGCGAATGTTGGCAGAGGGAAAAGGCTTATTTGCTTATCTGGTTCATTTTAACCTCACAGCTTAATGTTTTGATTTGTAATGTGCAAGCCGCTTGGAGAGCTGAGCTGCGTATTTTCATTTAGCACTACAGCACGTTCTTGGAACAAAGTGAACCAGCAAATGATTTTGCTCTTTCATGAATAAAAGAAGCTTTAATTAAAAAAAAATTATATAATAGTGCTTACGGTAAATATATATTTCCATCATGTAAAATATCAATAATTTTTACTTGAAAAACTGCTTCACATTCTATTGTATTTGACAATGAATCATTAAAACTAGAACTTAAAGTGTAACTTCCTAATATATTTAAATAATTTATTACTAGTTATTACATTGCTGCAATTGAAATATCAGATGCAATTAAATACTGAAAAGCGTCCTTTTTTAGATTAAAAGTTAATGCTACTAATTATTGGCAGCACAAAAGGCAGAAGATCTGTTTTATGTTGTAATATTTTAGTCTCTGATTTGAAAAATGTAAACATCTGCAAAGTAAAAATAGAGGCAAGACACAGCCTGATAGATAACAAGTAAACCAATTGATGTTTGGAAATTATCCATTGTTGAATAATCTACATATATTTGCAATGTACTACCCTGATTCATTTTAGTTTATGTAAAGAAAATTATTTGAAAGCTCAACTACATTCTTATAATGCTATTTGCTGTAAGAGTCAAAATAAGATTTTTCCATCTATGAAAATATAAAATGACTGTGTCCAATAGTTAATGTGATTAATGAGATTCTCTAACTACTCATAAATTCTATTGGAATTCAATTGATTTTAGAAGTGATCTATCAAATCAAAAATTTATTTAGATTATTTAATCATAACGAAATGGATGTACGAGTACACCAAAAGACAGTAACTGCTCAAAGGGCTTCGTATACACTTTCGTTCATTTCCAGTGTAGCGTTCAATAACATCTACTGCTTACATTCCATCTGTCTACAGATGGGAGTCTTCAGTTGTATAATTGGTCCTGGGCCTAAGGCTGCTCCCTTGTGAATTGGTGGCTTATGACTAAATAGTTGCCGTATGTAAATCCACAGTTCCTGCTGCCTCAATCAGACCTGGTTATTCCATATATAGACAGCAAGTATGATCGGGGGTGTTTTTAAAGTTGTTAAAGCTATGATAATATTGTATGTTCATGGTGGAATTTGATTGCAGCCTCTTAACAAATTATGACTTCTGTTGAAATACCATTACTACTTTCTTTGTTTCCTTTCGGCTAAAGATAGAAGCTCCTCCATAATCTATTTAAGGAAGTTTCACGTGAAGGTCTTTAACAAAGGATTTAATAGCAGGAGATTTCAGATTATTTCATTCTTCTTGGTATAAAGGAAAGGGTACGATATGTTCAGTCTGCTGTGCTTAGGAAATGTGATCCATTATACTCTCTGCTTCACTGTGATGGGAAAATAGTTACATAACTGGTGCTAGAGTTTCTGGTCATTTTAGGGTTTTACCCTAAAATGAGTGCTCACTATATTCCAATAGAAGAACAATATTAGAAATATTCACTATATGAATATCTTCAAATGTCTTCTTTGAAACAGAAAAATACATAAGATAATTTTACTGATGTTGGTAACCATAGTTAATAGTATATTTTAAAATGTTTAACATTTTTATTTTAATTCATGCACTAATTACTTTCAGTTTATTTTCCTAAAACTCTTAGCAGTATTTCTAAAATGTTTGTCAATTATTTGAAATATAAATGTAACACCAACCAATGCAAAATATTTATACAAACATTCGACGTGATATTGTTGTATTTAGTTTTTACTCTGGTGTAGGTTGTATTAACATTGGAAGGGTAATCTATTTATCTTCAGAAGAAAATAAAATTATTACAACAGGCACACACATTTTTTTTTTTTCCTGATTTGGATAGATGATATTTTTTATATTTTCAAGAGCAAATATTGATTTGCTTTTTCAATTTTTTTTCATTTTTATAATTTTCATGAATGCTTCTTTCTGATGCTTTCTATTTCTTCTAGCATCTCCATGCCTCTATCAAGCATTAAGAATTCCCTTTAGTGTATACTTTTTTATGAGCATGGTGGCAATAATTTTCTCAGTTTTTATTCAGTTGAAAATGTCTTTATTTTCACCTCCATTTTCAAGGTGTTTTCATTGGTTAGATAATCCTAGGTTGGAAATTATTTTCTTCCAGTATGTTAACTATGCTGTTCAATTGACTTTTGTCTTCAATTATTTCTTTTGAGAAGTCAGCTGTCAATCTAATTTGTTCCTTTGAGGGCAAGATGTTTTGGTTGTTTTTATGTTTTCTCTTAATCGTTTGTTTTCAGAAGTTTTTCAGTAATTTGCCTAGGTGGTTTGCTGTGTTTTTCTAATGTTTGGTATTTGGGAAGTTCATAAATACGGGTTGATAATAGTTCATCAGTTTTGGAATTCATGGTCATCTCTTCAGATATAGTTTTGCTCCTTCCTTTCTCTCCCCTAAAACCTTTACTAGACATGTTGAGACCTTTTCGCTTTGTGCCTGCCATATTTCTAGTATGCTTCATTTTCTTTATTTTCCATCCATATTTGATCTCTTTACTGTAATCTGAATATTTTTGTATTGCTCTATCTTCCCATGCATGAATCCCCTTCTTTTTTTTTTTTGTTTGCCATGTCACATTTGCTGTTAAACTTATTTATTGAGTTTTTAATATCAGTGATTGCATTTTTCCTTTCCAGAATGCCAATTAAATGATTTTTTAAAGATCTTAGGTTCCTCATGAAATTCTCCTTTTTATCCATCTAATTTCTTGTCCATATTAATCACATTTAGTTTAAAGTCTCTTCTGAGCCTGCTTACTCTAGTAACAGGGTTATGTGTTTTTTGTTTTTTTTTCTTGGAATACCTAATGATTTTTTACTGAAAAGTGAACGATGTGTATCAAAAATTGTAGAGGCTTTGGATGGTGTTATTCTCTCCCAGAGTGGATTATACCCTGTTCTTGGACAGGCAAATGGGAAGAAGGTAAATCATCTTAATCCCATCACAGATTAAACTGGCTGAAGGCTAATTTTCAGTCTTTGTAAGTCTCTATATACCTCTGGTTTGACTCCATTCCTATGTTTTTTGAACCCCCGAGATCTGAGAGCCTTGGCTGTTTAATAAGCCCAATTTTTTTCTGTAGGTTCTTAATAACAGATTTTGTCTCTTCATTTTTGTGAGATTAATGAATGCTCTATTCTAGTTTTCAATATCTTTCTGCTAAGTGTCTTACTTCTTTCCCTGTAAAGCTTAAGAATTTAGCAAATGCCTTGAGAGAAGAGCTTCTGAGTGTGTCAGCCACTTCTCTGTGCGTCCCTTCTCACAAAGATATGGGATCTTTGCATTATGGCTGTTTTGGCAAATGCCTTGAGGGTAAAAGTGATTTAGAGAAAATCATTTCACCTCTTGGATTTCTGTCATCTGGGATCTTGGTTCTTTAACTCCTAGTGAGTTGTGTAACTCTTCTTTAGACAGAGGTTTGCTTGTTTGTTTATATTTTTCCAATTTTTCTAATTGTGATTAGAAGGAATGTTAGTCTTCTGCATGCCATTGCATTATAGTCAGAAGCGTAAATCCCTTTTCTTTTATATTTTGATTTAAATTCTGAAGCATTTAGTCAAAATGCTTTAAATAAAAATGCCACAGTATATATACATATTAATACTCACAGAGAGATGGATATAGCAACTGCAAAATAGTGCTGGAATCTTTAATCTGTGATTTTTTAAATTATTATTTCTTGGCACAGATGCAACATTATTCTTGCTAAATTACCAAGTCTTTGACTTGAAGAACTAAACAACCATTTTAAAGCTATTTTGTATAAAATAATACATTTTAAATGAAACCATATTAATCTGGGACAAAATATTTGTAATTAAATTCAAACTAATAGCTCTTTCTTATTGAATAGCAAACACACCATTTACTGAACAAAAAGTAGAGGCAATATAATGTGCACTGAGGTGAGATTTTGAAGGCCTGTGGTTTTTAAGTAACCTTCATTTCTACCAATTCGAAGTCCATTATAAAAGGATGGGAAAATGCGACTGTTTACTGCTGTTTTTGTTATGGTCAAAACTGTTATTGCCAAAATTGTCTAAAGTCTGGTTGAATATATTTCCTTAAAACTTGTCCACACATGTAACCAACATACCCAGAGAAGATTAGGTAAGGATTATATAACCCAAGACCTTATACAATCCTGCATATGAGACATTGTCTTTGATTTTACCATTTCTGCTATTGCAGCATATGACTAATATATTTACTGTTTTCATACACTTCATATTTGATCCTCTTTACCCTGTGTGAGATGTGGATTATTTGTTTTCTGTTCTTTCAAAGTCTACGTTATAGTTTTAATCTGTGCAGAAAGTTTGCAGGAGTGCACGAGGGGTGTATGGCCTTCTCCACATAGACCTGACCCTAGTGAATAACAACAATGCCTGGTCTCAGCTCAGACCTGAGAAAGTGAGAGTTAGGTTGTCAGTGCTGAACATGCTGGGGATGGATTATCCAAATCCTTTCCACAGCCCCTTCCAGTATAAGATTGTCTGTAAGTGCAGTGAGGTCCAGGGAGATGGCCTGGTGAAAGATCATTTAGGTTTGCCTAGTAGACAATGAGAAGTTGGATCAAATTCTAGACTCAGCATCAGCTCTTCCTGCCCTAGAAGGGAGACCCATATTTATCCTTTGGGGTGAAGCTGCTAACCTGACCCTCATTCCAAAATCTGAGCCATGAATGTGAGTGTGATCCTAAACACCGTATCTGCTTCCATAGGCGGGAGCTTATTATGTGGTTGGCAACAAGTACACCAACTCTGAGCATCAGAGGAATCCACCCAAAAGCAAGACATCCCTTCCAGTGGAACACTTTGGCCACCAGCCTTGAGGTGGCCTGTTACATATCAACTGGGACAGCAATAAGTACCATCTGGAAGGTATAGTGATCCAGGAACTCGCTTTCACTTGAGCTCCCTTTCTATCAAGTGCCTTTGACTCCATGCTGCACACTTAGATTTCATTTAACTGTGGGCATCCGCTGGTGGCTGTAGTAGGACCTCCAGTAGTACACCTGGAGGAAGGTAACTATGCCATCCCAAGAGTTATGGGGAGTCATCTGGAGGACTTTGGAGTTATCACCTCAGCCCTGACCCAGAGGGACCACAGACCTATACAAAGCAATACTTTACATCTTAAGTCTTCTGGACTTGAGTTCTTTCTTCCTTTCTTTGCAATATACCCTACAGATTATGCCAGAAAGTCATTGTGCCATTTTTATCTCTTGAGTACTTTTCTTGGTTATCTAGTGCTGCTATAACAGAAATACCACAGATGGATGGCTTTAACAAACAGACGTTTATTCCTTCACAGCCTAATAGGCTAGAAGTCCAAATTCAGGTCTCCAGCTCCAGGGGAAGGCCATCTCTCTCTGTCGACTCTGGAGGAAGATCCTTGTCATCAATCTTCCCATGGTATAGGGGCTTCTCTGCACAGGAACCTCAGGTCCAAATGATGTGCTCTGCTCCCGGGCCTGCTTTTTTGGTGTATGAGGTCCTCCTGTCTCTATGCTCGCTTCCCTCTTTTATATCTTTTATATTTAGTTTAGTTGTTGTTAGGTGCTGTGGAGTAATTTCCAACTCACAGAGACCCTGTGTACCACAGAATGGAACACTGCCTGGTCCTGTACCATCCTCATAATCGTTGTTATGCTTGAACCCATTGTTGCAGCCACTGTGTCAATCCATCTCGTTGAGGGTCTTCCTCTTTTTCGCTGACCCTGTACTTTACCAGCATGATGTCCTTCTCCAAGGGGCTGATCCCTCCTGACAACATGTCCAAAGAATGTAAGACATAGTCCCGCCATCTTGCTTCTAAGGAGCATACTGGTTGTACTTCTTCCAAGACAAATTTGTTTGTTCTTTGGGCAGTCCATGGTATATTCAATATTCTTCGTCAACACCATAATTCAAAGGTGTCAGTTCTTTCGTCTTCCTTATTCATTGTCCAGCTTTTGCATGCATATGATGCGATTAAAAATACCATGGCTTGAGTCAGGCATACCTTAGTTTCAAGCTGATATGTTTGCTTTTCAACACTTTAAAGAGGTCTTTTGCAGCAGGTTTGCCCAATGCAATGCGTTGTTTGATTTCTTGACTGCTGCTTCCGTGGGTGTTGATTGTGGATCCAAGTAAAATGAAATCCTTGACAACTTCAGTCTTTTCTCCCTTTATCATGATGTTGCTTATTGGTCCAGTTGTGAGGAGTTTTGTTTTCTTTATGTTGGGGTGTAATCCATACTGAAGGCTGTGGTCTTTGATTTTCATCAGTAAGTGCTTCAAGTCCTCTTCAGTTTCAGCAAGCAAGGTTGTGTCATCTGCATAATGCAGGTTGTTAATGAGTCTTCCTTCAATCCTGTTGCCCCGTTCTTCTTCATATAGTCCAGCTTCTCAGATTATTTGATTAGTTTACAGATTGACTAGTATGATGAAAGGATACAACTCTGACACACACCTTTCCTGACTTTAAACCACATAATATCCCCTTGTTCTGTCTGAACAACTGCCTCTTGATCTACGTGCAAGTTCCTCATGAGCACAATTAAGTGTTCTGGAACTCCCATTCTTTGCAATGCTATCCATAATTTGTTATGATCCACACAGTCAAAGGCTTTTGCATAGTCAATCAAACACAGGTAAACATCTTTCTGGTATTCTCTGCTTTCATCCAGGATCCATCTGACATCAGCAATGATATTCCTGGTTCCGCATCTTCTTCTGAATCTGGCCTGAATGTCTGGCCGTTCCCTGTTGACATACTGCTGCAGCTGCTTTTGAATGATCTTCAGCAAATTTTTACTTGAGTGTGATATTAGTGATATTGTTTGATAATTTCCAAATTTGGTTGGATCACCTTTCTTGGGAATAGGCATAAATATGGATCTCTTCCAGTCAGTTGGCCAGGTAGCTGTCTTCCAGATTTCTTGGCATAGACGAGTGAGCACTTGGCATAGACAATTGGCTTAAGACGCAATCTAATCTTGTAGAGCTCATTAGTATAACTGCTGCTAATCCATCTCATTAACATCATAGTGATAGCATTTACAACACATAGGAAAATCACATCAGATGACAAAATGGTGTACAATCACACAATACTGGGAATCATGGCCCAGCCAAATTTATACACATATTTTTTGAGGACACAATTCAGTCCATGAAAGTACTGTTGACTAAGAATGTCTTCGCAGATCTACCTCGTCTGCTTTAAGGTTTTGTTTGATAATCCCTCCAGTAACAACCACCTTCCTATCATCTCCCAGCTGGATCTGGTTTTCCTCACCTTATGGGGGGGAGGGGTGGGTATAATGTTGGAGAGAACTACTGCCCTCTACTTTTTACTTCTGGTCATCTTGCTAGAGGCATCAAGGCCTCTTGACCTCAGTCTATCTTGGCTTAGTCTCTGCTAAGACCACATGCCCTTACAGGCAGTGAGAATGGTTGTGGTCAAACGAGGAAGTAAGAACCTGAAAACCTTCTTTTCCTCTCATGTATTCCTACCTTCCTCACTCACACAGTCTGCTCTCTCTGGCTGCCATGATTCTATATGGATGCTGCAATGATTGCAGTTTGTATATTAAAGATTAATATATTAAAATTTTTGATGGTCAAAATGTATACTGTGCACATTTTTTAATAAAATTCTCTAACTACGTAGTTACTAACCCTCAGTATTGAAACCATTTTTGAGCCATTCAGTAGCTGAGACTTAAACCCTACTGAGTTCAATTTTCTTGAGCACTTTGTAAAAAGCCATACAATAAATATAATAATTTTTCTGCAATTCTTCTGGTCTCTTGCTTTGTGATACTGCATGGGAGCTTAAAGTCACATTGCCTTCCCCCAGATACACAATTCATATGTGAAGTAGCTAGCTGGCTTTTTATGATTCTGGGACTCCAACCAGCTAAAGTTTAAGGTTGATTCAAGCTTAAAGTGCTTTAACAATGGCTATAACTAGGTTTTCTGATTTTCTTTTGAAAATGATAGAAAAGGAACAAGAGTTAATGTCTGTTTGCCCCAACTACAAGGTGGGTTTTCCAGGGCAACAGGCTGTTGTACGCACTACTGTAGTCAAAGATTTAGCACAATGCCTGGAAACCAATAGACATCAATAAATGGAGAAATAATGGCAAAAATCATATATATATTGAGAGCAACCTCTGGAAACCATTTTGGCTGGAACTGGTGTTTGGTCTGAATTCCAAAGAGAATGGTGCCGCAGTTATTCTATGGCAGGTCCTATACTTGTTTACTTGTTTTATCTTACATTAGCTCATGACAACCCTTATCATCCCTATTTTACAGATAAAGAAACTAAGGCTTAGAGTGGTTAGATGACTGTCCCAGATCACATAATCAGGATGTGGCGTAGCCCTGAATTAAACTCATAGCTAACAAATTCCAAAGTCTGATCTCTTAACCTTTATGCTATAATGCAAGTTTGAAATCTGAGTCATTTTCTCAGTTGCTTATCAGTCTTAGTAGGTATCACAACATGTTTCTAAGCTTTTAAAGTTTTTTGGCACTGGCTAAAATATTTGATTTTTTTTTTTTTTAAGGACTAGATTTAAGTCCGTTTGTATAATATTTAGGAGAAGGCAGAGTCCTATTCCTTCCTTTTCATTTCTTATCTGTATTTATCAATGCCTGGTTTCATGAATAATCACCAAATTTTTCTCCTTTTCCCTTTCAAGTATATTTTGAACATGATTACCCCAAGATCTGCCTTTTGTTTATATTTTTACATGTCTGTCTATCTAATCTATCCATCCATCCATCCACCCACCCACCCTCCCACCCATCCCTCCGTCCGTCCATCCATCCATCTGCTAGACACCATCCTGAACTCCTGAAACCAAAAAAAGCAAACCTACTGCTGTCTAGTCAATTCTGACACATAGCAACCCTATAGGACAAAGTAGAACTTCCCCATAGGGTTTCCAAGGCTGTAATCTTTACGGAAGCAGACTGCCACATCTTTCTCCCATGGAGAGGCTGGTGGATTTGAACCTCTGACTTTTCATTTAGCAGTGGAGCACTTTAACCACTACGCCACTAGGTCTCCTCCTGAACTCCTGCCAACCACTAATTTATTTTCCATCTCTGCTAGTATTATCATTTTGAGAAGTAATATAAATGAAATAATGTAATATATGACAAGATTGACTTTTTCACTCAGCATAGTGCCCTTGATGTTCATCCAGGTTGTTGTATGTATCAGGAGGCCATTCCTTTTTACTGCTGAGTTGTGTCCCATGCTGTGGATGAACCATTGAAATACCATTGAAAGACATCTGGATTGTATCCAGTTGTTTGCTATCACCAATCAGATTGCTATAAACATATGTGTACATGTTTTTGTGTGAAAATAAATCTTCATTTCTCTAGGATAAGTGCCCGGCAGTGTAACTGTTGGGTCATATGGTGGTTGCACATTTAGTTTTTTAAGAAACTGCCAAACTGTTGTTCAGGGTGGCTGCACCATGTTACATTCCTACCAGGAATATACGCATTATCTAGTTTTTATGCATCCTCACCAGCATTTGGTCTTGTCACTATTTTTTATTTTAGCCGTTCTGCTAGGAGTGTAGTCGTATGTCATAGTGGTTTTAATTTGCATTCTCCTAAAGGCTAATAGGGTTTACGCAAATTCTCACAGAAAAGAAAAAGCAGATTATTGCGTTCATCACTTGGCGTCTAGTTATAGTGTCCAATGAGTAGATAGGAGTATCCGTCATGGTTTCTCTTATTTGTTCTCCCAAGGACTATTTTTATTCTGCTGATATAGAGGTTTAGCATAATATAAAAATGTTTTCTTGAATAGTCTTGGTTAATTGACATTTCCTTATTGTGATCCTTTGGAATTCACCTATCAATATATACAATTAAGTGAAATTTTAACTGTTTCTTATTTTATCCTGCGTATAATTTCTAAAGCATTTACTATGCATTACCTTGAGACACTGGTGTAAAATTTTTGCTTTTGAGTTATTTCCTAGTAGGTGTGTCTGTGTTGAATTTCAGATTGAAGAAGAATTAATTACTTGAGTAGCAAAGAGTCCATTAGGAATATCAGTGCATATGTAGAGAAGGAAATAGATTCCAGCTCCAGTACTTGGCTCTGCAGTGAATGTTACTGATATGCTTATTATAATGCAAGTAATTTTACTGGTTTTCAGCTTTAGAATCAAACTTTAGACACAATGGAAGACTAAGTTTTGATGACTGAACATACTAGAAATGTTATAAACTTGAAAATGAAATTGGGAGGTGAAAGGTAAAATAAGAAGTGAACATTAAATATAAATGTATAAATATTATTTAATTAAAATACTTCAAAAAATACAATACAATGCCAGTTGCTATCCAGTCAACTCCAACTCATGGTGACCCTATGTGTGCCAGAATAGAACTGTGTTCCATAGGGATTTCAGTGGTTGATTTTTTAGAAGTAGATCACCAAGCTTTACTTCTGAAGTACCTCTGGGTGGACTAGAATCTTCAACCTTTCAGTTAGCAGCAAGCACATTAACTGTTGGCACTGCCCAGAGAATTCAACCTAATACTGAAATAATTATCAGCATTGGAGGGAGGAGGTAGAGTAGGATGAGAAGAATTGAACTAGGTCATTATCTTTCATAGCAGGATTGACACAGGTTTAAAAATCATATTAAAATAGTGTTCCTATAAGGTTTAAGGAGACTTGGTGACACGGGTTAAGCACTCGGCTGCTAACTGAAAGGTCAATGGTTCCAACGCACCAGCTGCTCAGCAGGAGAAAGGTGTGGCAGTCTGTTTCTGTAAATATTACAGCCTTATAAATCCCATCGGGCAGTCTACTCTGTCCACTAGGGTCACTGTGGGTTGAATCTACTCGAAGGCAGTGGTTTTTTTAAATAAGGTTTATCCTTGCAATTATTAACTTTAATATACCAATCAAATGCATACTTGAAGCTGTCTGAATATTTTAAAATAAACACTTCTGAATTATTCTTTGAATAATGTCTGCATTAAAGATTTCTTGTTTTTAGTAACCCCCCTCATTTGCACCCTTGCCTTTATAAGGCTTATTGTCTGAAACAGCTAGAAATATTTTTCTCATGTACTACCAGATACATGACAACAGTAACAGTGAAGAAGCAGAATTAAATAATTGATGTGGTTTCTTCCAGAATCAACCTCTATTCTATTTGATTTGATTTATCTTCCTGGAAATAACCTGTCAACAAAGTTGCAGAGGCAATAACAAGCATCAAAACACAAGAAAATGTATATTATTTTCTGCTTGCAAAAATTTGTGCATAAGGTAAAATTTTTATCTAAAAATCAATTACTGATCTTGTGAATAATACAGAGATCATATTTCCGCCTCAAATTTGGTTGTTTTTACAGTAAATTACCAGCAAACAATGAAATGTTCTGTGTGATGGAATATTATGGCTAACAGCGTTTAAGGAAAATGATAGTGTGGTGGTACACTCTCTCAATGCCTGTCCTGTGAATTGTGTTAGACCACCCAGTCATTTGGAAGGAAGAGATGAAGAGCATCAGATTTGGTGTTTCATAGACCCAACTTTGAATCTTGACCCTCATGTTAATAGCTTCTGTAAATTATTTAATCTCTCAAATACTCAGATTTCTCATCTGAAAACTGAAAATAATGATATCTACCTAGCAGGGCAGTTGGAAAGGTAAATAAAATAGTGTATCACAGTAAACAGACCAAAAAAAAAAAAAAAGTGCCATGGAGCTGATGCTGACTCATGGCGGAATGTGTGTCAGAGTAGAACTGTGCTCTATAGGGTTTCCAAAGGCTGATTTTTCAGAAGTAGATTGTCAGACTTTTCTTCCAGGGTACCTCTTGGTGGGCTTGAACCTCCAACCTTTCAGTTAGTAGCTGAGCGCTTAGCCATTTGTGCCACTCAGGGCACATAATATAATCCCTCACTAAATGGCAGAGCCATAGCTAATAATTTGTTACCGAGCCTTAGTTATAAAAATTGAATAATATTTTACCATTTATTTCTGAGTTGGGTGGCAATAGCTTTTCCATTGAAATCTTGCTCTTAACCCTAGATGTACCTGCATTGTAAAACCGGTGATATACTTGACCCTAACTGCAGCAGCAGCATCTAAGCTGTGATGCAAGAATGTGTTCAGAGTACACTTTTGGAGGCCAGGATAGTGTGGCCTCTCTGCTCTAGCCCTTTCCACCTGTTTTGCAGTGGGACAAGGACTCCCTGAGCCTGCAGAAGTGGTCTAGAGAATAGAGTAGATGAGGATCTGGAACATGATGGCTTCAGGCGGGACGTGCATAGCTGTAGAGGATCAAGACATCCTGTTTGTGGAAACCCTAGAGAGTCTTCTCAGTACTAATCTGGTAGGAATAATAATAATAATACCAATACTACCAGTGGTTAATATTTTTTGAGCACATGCTGTGTGCCAAGCTTTGAAATCTTTCGCATATTAGTTAATTTAATCCTAATAATGGCCCTATGAAAGAGGTTCTGTTAAAATTGTAACAGATGGTGGTTAAAAGCATGGTATCCGACTTTCTAGTGTTTCCATCTCAGAATTATTACCTCCTAGCTGTGTCTCCTTGGATAGGTTATTTAGGGCCTTTAAATCTCTGTTTCATCATCTGTAAATAAGGGTAATCTTAATAATTATACTCATGGACAAAGACACTGAAAATGAATAAAGTCTCAGCAAGTAAGTGCAAGACTAGAATATTAATTCAGGTGTGAATATTATTCAGTTATGCTCAATATTTCTCTATATAAGAATAAGGATATACTTAAAAAGTGTAATGAATATTGTCCATATATTGATGGGTGTCAGAGCAAGAAAAAGTATACTGAGTACAACTGAATCATTTTATACTTTCTTTTATCAAGTATATAGACATTCTAAATATTTGACTATATGAAGAAAAAGATATTGAATAAGGGTAGGGTTGCACAGACAATTAATGTTGCTATCAATAAGTTGTACCACTGTAAAAAGTTGAATTGGCAAAAGTTGTGTGATAGATATATTTACAACAAAAATAACAATAACTAAAAAAAGTAGTTGCTAAAGCCGCTTACGTACAACCAAACACCTCATGGGGTTTGGTTCCTTGGTTGAAGGTTTAGGGTCATGGTTTCATGGGACATCCTCATTAATTGGCCTAATAATGTGTTTTGTGCTTCTGTTCTACCTCCTAGTTCATTGTGTAGTGCCTGGGGTCTTAAAAGCTTGCATGCAGCCATCCAAGGCACATCAATTGGTCTGTATTCACTTGGAGCAATAAAGGAAGAAGGAGAATGAGGAATAGGAGGAGGAAATAAAATGTGTGGCTAATTGCTATTGTGAACAACTGCCTCCTTTGCCATGAAACAAGAAGAGCTGGGTGGTGTCTGGCTACCATTACTGAACACTTTGATCAAAGATTCTATAGAAGAATTCTGATCAAAAGGGGGAAAATACAGAACAGAATTTAAAATTATCATGGAATCCATACTTTCTGGAGCCATGGAGGCTGGATGAACCCCTGAAATTATAGCTCTCAGATAATCTTTAAACCTTAAACCAAAAATATCCCCTTAAGTCTTCTTAAAACCAAACAGTAGTTTAGCTTAACTAATAAAGAATGTCTGCCTTAAGCATTGTGTTCTTTTAAGATCTATGTATATGAGATCAAATTGACAACAGTAACTATAAAAATGGCTTGGGGGCAGTGTCTGACCTCCTCCAACTTCACGAGGGGGAAGGAGAATCAAGGTCAACAGCCCAAGGCTGATTCCTATGTGGAAAGGGGTCAGACATGCCTCCTCTGTCTGCCATTTTTACCAATTCTGACACCATCCTTCCCTCCCCACGGCACTCTCTACTTCTCTGCTGGTTTCGATAATTCATTGCAATGGCCACACAGAACTCACAAACCATATTCACAATTATGGTGTTTATTAGGGAAGTAACAGTTACAATTCAGCCTCAAGAACACTCAGGATACAGTTCTTCCATCAGAATAGTCTCTCGCCAACTGTGCTTGCAGACATGCCTCTCCATGGTCCTGAGTCTCTGCCCAAAGGCACTCAGGTGTCTCACTTTGTGGGCAGGGAAGCACACCGTCCCATCTCCTGCTGCTGGGTCTCTCCTGCTGGTCTCTCTTTCTTGGTGGTGGTGGGCTCCTTATCCCTGCTTTGGAACTGGCTCTCTTCTAAGGGAAAACTGACCAATCCCATTGGTAGGCCACAATTACCTTATCACACAATCACCTGGGTGGGAGTTCAAGCCCATGGTTAGAAAGGCCACATGCAAAAGTAATTAATCACCCCACAGTAACTCTAAGGATTAGATAGGAAACTTAGGGGACAGTGAGTTTATGTTAATGGAGGAGAAACAACTCAGAAAGGAGGGTGAGAATGGTGCACAACTCAAAGAATGTAATCAATGTCACTGAATTGTGCATGTAGAAACTGTTGAACTGATGTATGTTTTGCCATATTATATTCTCAACAACAACAACAAAAATAAAGTTTTAGAAAAGAAAAAGATAACAAATCAGCTGAGTTATGTCACTCAACTGACATACTTGAATGATGACAAAGTGTAAAACAGTATTCTACGTATAACACAGAAGTCTAGACTATCTAACTGAAGAGCACTTAGTTAGGAGAAAGATATCCTATTCCCAGCATTAATTCTGCCGCTAGGACTTTGCACTTCTTATTTTTTTCAATTGTTCAAGAGGGTGGGGCCAAGATGGTGCAGTAGTCAGACCCTTCCTGTGTCCCTCTTTGTTGTAAACAAATACCTGAAAAAACAAGTGAATCAATTATATATGACAATCTAGAAGCCCTGAACATCAAAGGCAAAGTTGAGAAATCAGACTGAGCAACAGGGGGAGGGAGAGATAGTTCAGAAGCAGCAAGGAGTTGCCAGACCTGACCTGGCAGGAACCAATACCCTGCAGCCGGTGCACATGGTGAGGCAAGCAGTGGTGCCTGGGAAACGTTTTCCATATCAGGAGAGACCGAGCGGCGGAGAGTCTACTCAAGCTTCCAGAACCAGTGAAAAGTGGTGCTCAATTGGCAAAAAATATGTAATGTGTCTAACCTACCTCGCAGATCAAAAAACATCCCCTTTGGGAAAAACCTTTCTCCCATTTACCTGCCCCCTCCCCACTCTGCACGGGGTCCTGGGGCAAGCTTCAGCCATTGCCGCATCCCCTGGGCTGGAAGTAAGGACCAATCACACACCCTGAGCCATTCTCCTGGCTTTGGAGAGGGAACAGATTAACAAACAGGAATAAATAATCTGCCAGCTCCCCTAAGCCAGGATCTTAAGGTAGGTGCAGCTCCTTTGCCTAGGCATAGACATAAGGGGTCCACAGACTGAATAGCTTTCACGCCTGCATAGACTTGTGTGGGCCCATCAACAGTGTAGGCCCGCATTAGCACAGTACAATAAGTTCAACTGTCACCTATGTGGTGAAGTGGCAGGTTCATGACATCTGACACTGCTCTGCCCATTAAGCAGTGTCGTCACCTACCCACATCAGGGGCCTGAGGACCAGTGGCTCCACCCACTCCACCTAGCCACCCACAACAGGGGTCCAAGAATAAGTGGTGCCTCCCGATCCTTACAACCAACAGCATTGGGTGCCCATAGTCCTACTGCAAAACCTACCCACAGTGCACTCTAGGGAACAGGGACACGCTTTCCTCCCAGACACTCAGGGGCAGTCGTCAGCCCTGTGCCTTGCTTAGTGTGTGACTTCCTACTGCAGCCAGCTACCTGTACCTACATTAATCACCACTGCCCGTCTACTATGGTAGGTGAGATCCTGGACCACACACTTTGTGACCAACTAATTGGACACATGAGCTGAATCCATACAAGAAAAGTAAATGGACACCTGGGCTCAAATACCTAGTAACAGATCTAACCACCTGCTAACAGGACGTTAGAGCTTCAAAGGTGCCAATAATCAAACTAGCTCACATGAGTAGCCTATTTGGGCATATCAAAACAAAACAAAACAAGAAGCTAGGACACAGTAAGCAAACATAAAATAAATAAATATAATAACTTGCTGATGGCTTGGAGACAACAGTCAATATCAAATCACATAAAGAGGCAGACCATGATGGCTTCAGCAAACTCCCAAAACAAATAATCAAGAAATTTTCCAGAGGAAGAGAACTTCTTGGAATTAACAGAAGTAGAATACAAAAGATTAATACACAGAACTCTTCAAAGTATCATGAAGGAGATCATGCAAAATGTAGAACAAGCCAAGGAACATACAGGCAAAGCAATAGAGGAACTTAAGAAGATTATAGAAGAGATAATGACAAATTTAACAGGCTGCAAGAAACCACAGGGAGACAGCAAATGGAAAACCAGAAGATTAACAATAAAATTTCAGAATTAGACAACTCAATAGAAAGTCACAGGCACAGAATTTAGGCAATGAAAGTCAGAATTAGTGAGAGTGAGATAAAGTACTTGACACCAACTTATATGAGGAAAAATCAGATAAAAGAATTTTAAAAAATGAAGGAACCTTAAGAATTATATGAGACTATATCAAGAAGAATAACCTACGAGTGATTGGAGAACCAGAACAAGGGGGGATAATAGAAAATACAGAAAGAATTGTTGAAGATTTGTTGGCAATAAACTTCCCTGATATCTTGAAAGATGAGAAGATATCTATCCAAGATGCTCATTGAACCCCACACAAGGTAGATCCCGAAAGAAAGTCACCAAGACATCATCAAACTTGCCAAAATCAAGGATCAAGAGAGAATTTTAAGAGCAGTTAGGGATAAAAGAAAAGTCATCTACAAAGGAGAGTCAGTAAGACTAAGCTCAGACTACTCAGCAGAAACCATGCAGGCAAGAAGGCAATGGGATGACATATATAAAGACTTAAAGGAAAAAATTGCCAGCCAAGAATTATATATCCAGCAAAACTGTCTCTCAAATATGATGGTGAAATTAGGACATTTCCAGATAAACTGAAGTTTAGGGAATTTGCAAAAATCAAACCAAATTACAAGAAATACTAAAGGGAGTCCTCCAGTTAGAAAATCAATAACATTAGATAAAAACCCAAGACTAGAATACAAGACAGAGTAGCCAGATATCAACCCAGATAGGGAAGACACAAAAAACAAATCAAAGCTAAAATGGTGGAAATAGGGAAACAGGGAAATATGTAAAAGGTGACAACATTAAAACAAAAAAGAGGGACTAAAAAATGTAGTCATAGATCTTTCATATGGAGAGGAAGTCAAGGCAATATAAAGAAATAAAAGACTGGCTTAAACATAGAAAAATAGGCATAGATATTAAGGTAACCACAAGGAAACTAACAATCTTACACATCAAAGTAAAAAAGAAGAACAACATAAAGACTCAGCAAATACAAAATCTATAACAATGAAAAAGATGAAAAGAAAATACATAAAGAAAAGTGACTCAGCACAGAAAATTACATAGAACGAAGAAACTGTCAACAACACACTAAAAAAGACATCAAAATGACAGCACTAAAAGCATATCTATCAATAATTACACTGAATGTGAATAGACTAAATGCACCAATAAAGAGACAGTGGCAGAATGGATAAAAAAACATGATCCATCTAAATGCTGCCTACAAGAGACACACCTTAGACTTAAAGGCACAAACAAACTAAAACTCAAAGGATGGAAAAAAATATATCAAGCAAACAGTACTCTAAAAAGAGCAGGAGTGGCAATATTAATCTCCGACAAAATAGACCGTAAAGTAAAATCCACCAAAAAAGATAAGGAAGGACACTATATCATGGTTAAAGGGTCAATACACCAGGAGGACATGGCTGTAACAAATATTTATGCACCCAACACCAGGACTCCAAAATACATGAAACAAACTCTGACAGCATTGAAAAGAGAGATGGCGCCACAATAATAGTAGGAGACTTCAACACACCACTTTCAGTGAAGAACAGAGCATCCGTAAAGAAGCTCAACAAAGACATGAAAGATCTAAATGCCACAATCAGTCAACTTGATCTTATAGACATATACTGAACACTCCACCCAACAGCAGCCAAGTGTACTTTCTTTTCCAGTGTACATGGAACATTCTCCAGAATAGACCATGTATTAGACCATAAAGCAAGCCATAACAAAATCCAAAACATCTAAATATTACAAAGCAACTTTTCTGACCATAAAGCCGTAAAAGTAGAAATCAGTAACAGAAAAAGCAAGGAAAAAAATCAAACACACAGAAACTGAAAAACACCTTGCTCAAAAACTACTGGGTTATAGAAGAAATTAAGGATGGAATTTAAAAAACTCATAGAATCAAATGAGGATGAAAACACACCCTACCAGAACCTTTGGGACACAGCAGAAGCAGTGCTCAGAGGTCAATTTACAGCAATAAATACACACATCCAAAAAAAAGAAAGAGCCAAATTCAAAACATTAACCCTACAACTCAAACAGAAAGAGAGCAGCCAAAGAAGCTCTCGGGCACCAGAAGAAAGCAAATAATAAAAATTAGAGCAGAATTAAATGAAATAGAGAATACAAAAACAATTGAAAGAGTTAACAAGAACAAAACTGGTTCTTTGAAAAGATCAACAAAATCAATATACTGTTGGCCAAACTGACAAAAGAAAAACAGGAGAAAAGCAAATAACCCGAATAAGAAATGAGATGGGCGATATCCACAGACCCAACTGAAACTAAAAGTATCATGACAGAATAATATGGAAAATTGTACTCCAACAAATTTGAAATTTGAAAAATTTGAAATGGACAAATTTCTAGAGTTAACACCACTACTAATAAAGGTATTTCAGAGTATAGAAAAAGAGGCAATACTCCCAAACTCACTCTTTGAAGCCAGCATAACCCTGATACCAAGACCAGGTCAAGACACCACAAAAAAAAGAAAATTGCACACCAATATTCCTCAATGAACATAGATACAAAAATATTCAACAAAATTCTAGCCAATAGAATTCAGCAACATATCAAAAAAACAATTCACCGTGACCAAGTGGGATTTATCCTAGGTATGGATGGATGGTTTAACATGAGAAAAACAGTCAACGTAATCCATCACATTAATAAAACAAAAGATAAGAACCACATGATCTTATCAATTGTTGCAGAAAAGGCATTTGACAAAGTCCAACACCCATTCTTGATAAAAACTGTTAGCAAAATAGGAACAGAAGGTAAATTCCTCAACATAATTAAGGGCGTTTATACAAAGCCAACAGCCAACATCATCCTAAATGGACAGAGTCTGAAAGCATTCCTCTTGAGAATGGGAACCAGACAAGGATACCCTTTATCACCACTCTTATTCAACATTGTGCTGGAGGTTCTAGCCAGAGCAATTAGGGTAGAAAAAGAAATAAAGGGCATCTGAATTGGTAATGAAGAAGTCGAAATATCTCTATTTACAGATGATATGATCTTATACACAGAAAATCCCAAAGGATCCACAAGAAAACCACAGGAAATAATAGAAGATTTTAGCAAAGTATCAGGACAAAAGATAAACATAGAAAAATCAGTTGGATTCTGTGGTGGTTAAGATTGTATGTCAACTTGGCTGGGCCATGATTCTCAGTGTTTTAGCAGTTGTATAATGTTGTGATCACTTCCCTTTTGAAATTTGATATGTGATCACCCCATGATGGAATCTGCTGAGTGGTACCCATTGGGGCGGGGCCTGTGGCAGCTCACCATCCCCTCAATCTTCATCTCTCCACCTTCTGTGGGCTACTTCCTTCCTGCTTGCCTTGCCAAAGTTTTTGCCTTGTTCTAGACCCAGCAGCTGCCTCTTGTCGCCTCATCTCTGGTTCTTGAGAATTGAGCTAGCAGCTTACCTGTTGATCTTGGAATTCATCATTGTTCACAGCCAGAGAGCAAGAGTTCTGTTCCCCAACCTGCTGATCTTGGGTTTGCCAGCCCCTGCAGCTACGTCAGTCAGGAGAAACCTCACGGTCTTGTCTGCTGATCTTGGAATTCGTCAACCTTCACAGCCTGTTAGAGGGAGCCCTGCTCTCCAACCTGCTGACCTTGGGTTTGCCAGCTTCTGTGGCTGCATGAATTGGGAGAGGCCTCTGCTCTGATCCATGGACCTCAGATGTTCTAGCCTCTACAATCGCATTAGCTGTTTCCTTGATATAAATCTCTGTTTATATATATTTATATGCTTACTGGTTTTGCTTCTCTAGATAACCCAGCCTAAGACAGATTCTGCTACACCAACAAAGAGAACTTCAAAGAGGAAATCACCAAATAATACCATTTACAATTGCCCCCAAGAAGACAAGATACTTAGGGATAAATCTAACCAGAGATGTAAAAGACCTCTACAATCAAAACTACAAGACACTACCACAAGAAACCAAAAGAGACCTACATAAGTGGAAAAACATTCCTTGATCATGGATAGGAAGAGTCAACATTGTGAAAATATCAGTTCTTCCCAAAGTGATCTACAGATACAATGCAATCCCAATCCAAATTTCAGTGGTATTTTTTAAGGAGAAGAAGAAACAAATCACCAACTTCATATGGAAAAGGAAGAGGCCCTGGGTAAGTAAAGCATTACTGAAGAAGAAGAACAAAGTGGGAAGCCTCACACTACCTGATCTTAGAACCTATTATACCACCACCGTAGTCAAAACATCCTGGTACTGGTACAACAACAGATACATAGACCAATGGAACAGAATTAAGAATCCAGACATAAATTCATCCACCTGTGAGCAGCTGATATTTGACAAAGGCCCAAAGTCCGTTAATTGGGGAAGAGACAGTCTCTTTAACAAATGGTGCTGGCATAACTGGGTATCTATCTGCAAAAAACTGAAACAAGACCCATACCTCACACCATGCACAAAAACAAACTCAAAATGGATCAAAGACCTAAATATAAAACCAAAAGCAATAAAGATCATGGAAGAAAAAATAGGGACAATCCTGGGAGCCCTAATACATGGCATAAACAGAATATGAACCATAAGTAACAATGCACAAACACCAGAAGAGAAACTAGATAACTGGGAGCTCCTAAAAATCAAACACTTACACTCATCAAAAGACTTCACCAAAAGAGTCAAAAGATAATCTACAGACTGGGAAAAAAATTTTGGCTATGACAAATCTGATCAGCATCTAATCTCTAAAATCTGCAAGATACTGCAAAACCTCAACAACAAAAAGACAAATAACCCAATTAAAAAATGGGCAAAGGATATGAACAGGCACTTCACCAAAGAAGACATTCAGGTGGCTAACAGACACATGAGGAAATGCTCAGGGTCATCAGCCATTAGGGAAATGCAAATCAAAACTACCGTGAGATACTATCTTACCCCAACAAGGCTAGCATTAATCCAGAAAACACCAAATAATAAATGTTGGAGAGGTTGTGGAGAGACTGAAACACTTATACACTGTTGGTGAGAATGTAAAATGGTACAACCACTTTGGAAATTGATTTAGCGCCTCCTTAAAAAGCTAGAAATAGAATTACCGTAGGATCCAGCAATCCCACTCCTTGGAATATATCCCAGAGAAATAAGAGCCGTCACACAAATAGATATATGCACATCCAAGGTCATTGCAGCACTGTTCATGGTAGCAAAAAGATGGAAACAATCTAGGTGCCCATCAACGGATGAATGGATAAACAAATTATGGTATATTCACACAGTGGAATACTATTCAACAATAAAGAACAATGATGAATCTGTGAAACATGACATGGAGGAATCTGGAAGGCATTATGCTGGTGAATATAGTCAGTCACAAAAGGACAAATATTGTATCAGACCACTATTATAAGAACTCAAGAAAAGGTTTAAACACAGAGGAAAACATTCTTTGGTGGTTACAAGGGTGCGGAGGGAGGGTGAGAGATATTCACTAACTAGATAGTAGACAAGAATTTTTAGGTGAAGAGAAGGACAGCACACACTACAGGAGAAGTCAGCACAACTGGACTAAACCAAAAGCTAAGAAGTTTCCTGACTGCAATCAAACACTTTGAGGGACAGAGTAGCAGGGGTGGAGGATGGGGACCATGGTTTCAGGGGACATCTAGGTCAGTTGGCATAACAAAGTTCATTAAGAAAATGTTCTGCACTTTGATCAATGTTCCCACTTTGGTGAGTAGTGTCTGGGGTCTTAAAAGCTAGCGAGCGGCCATCTAAGATGCATCAATTGGTCCAACTCACCTGGAGCAAAGGAGAATGAAGAACACCAAACACACAGGGAAAATATTAGCCGAAGAAAAAAGGGCCACATAAACCAGAGACTCCATCAGCCTGAGACTAGAACTAGATGGTGCCTTGCTACCACCAATGACCGCCCTGACAGGGAACACAACAGAGAGTCCCTGATGGAGCAGGAGAAAAGTGGGGTGTAGAAGTCAAATTCTAGTAAAAAGACCAGACTTAATGGTCTGATTGAGAGCGGAAGGACCCTAGAAGACATGGCCCACTGACTCTCTGTTAGCCCAAAGCTAAAACAGTTCCCGACGCCCACTCATCAAAGATTAGACTGGACTATAAGACATAAAACGATACTCGTGAAGAGTGTGCTTCTTAGCTCGAGTAGATGCTTGAGTCTAAATGTGCAGCTCCTGTCTGGAGGCAAGATGAGAAGGCAGAAAGGGACAGGAGCTGGTTGAAAGGACAGGGGAAATCCAGGGTGGAAAGGAGGAGTTTGTTGTCACAGTATAGGGGGGTCAACTAGGGTCACATAGCAGTATGTATATGAAGTTCTGTGAGAAACTAACCTGAACTGTAAACTTTCATTTAAAGCACAATAAAAAAAAAATTGTTCTAGAATCTAGATGAGTGGTTATCAAATTTTAGGGTACAGGAGATTACTGGACTGCACTCCAGAGTTTCTGATTTAGTGGGTCTGGGGTAGAATGTGAAACAATTGCATTTGTTACAGTTTCTCAGGTGATGCTTATAGTGATCCAGGAACCACACTTTGAGAACTGGTGGTTCACATCAAAGGTTCCCCCCTCAGAGTCGTGGCACTCCTGTGTGATTAGATATAAAGTTTGCTGCAAATAATTGATTTTTGTATGTAAGGTACCAGTTTTTAGCTTTGATGTCCAAATTATCTATCATTTCTTTTGTTGCTTGTGATTTTGGTATCATGAAGAAGTGAATGCCTAATCCACAGTCATAAAGATTTATACCTGTATTCCTTCTAAAAGTTTGATCATTTTAGTTCTTGTATTTAGGTCTTTGATCTATTTTCAGTAAATTTTTTATATGGTGTAAAACATGGATCCAACTTCACTCTTTTACATATGGCTTTCTAGTTGTTACAGCACCATTGGTTGAAAAGACTATTCTTTACTCATTTAATTTTCTTGGCACCTTTGTTAAAATTCAGTTGACCATAAATACATGGGTTTATATCTGGACTTTCAGCTTGCTCTTTATATCGATCATTATGCAAGTACCACAGTCTTGATTACTGTTGCTTTGTAGTAGGATTAGAAATTGAGGGGTGTGAGTCTCCATCCTTGTTGTTCTTTTTGCAAAATTGTTTTGTCTATCCTGTGTCCTTGCATTGCCATACGAATTTTAGAAATAGCTTGTACATGTCCGCTCCCCACCCCCTAAAAAATGAAGCTTGGAATTTGATAGTAATTACAGTGTATCTGTTAATTAATTTGGGGATTGTCTTGGATAGAAATACCACAGGTGTTTGGCTATAACAAACAAATTTATTCTCTCACAGTTTAGGAGACTAGAAGTCTGAATTCGGAGCACCAGCTCTAGGAGAAGGTTTTCTCTCTGTGTTGGCTCTGGGGGAAGGTCCTTTTCTCCTTTCAACATCTGTGGGTCTGGCATTCCTTGGAGATCTCCATGTGTCTTGGCATCAGTCCTCCCCTAGGTCTAGGAGGTTCTCAGCATAGGGACCCCAGATCCAAAGGATGTGCTTTGCTCTCAGCTCTTCTTTCTTGATGGTAATGAGGTGCCTCCCCTCTCTGCTTCCTTCTCTCTCTCTTTATCTCATGTAAAATAAGAGGTGTGACTCAAGCAAGGGTGTGACTTGAGTCACATCTTCTTGTAAGGCTGTGACTCAAGATACACCCCCACTGATCCTGCCTCATTAACATATAGAGGTTAGGATTTACAACATATCACAAAATGGAGGATAATCACATCAGATCACAAAAATGGAGAATAACCACACAATACTGGGAATCATGGCCTTGCCAAGTTGACATGTATTTTTGGGGGACACAATTCAATCCATGACAGAAATTATTACCATCTTAATAATATTAAGCCTTCTAATTCATGAATGCAGGATGCCATTCAATTTATTTTGGATTTCTATAATTTCTTTCAGTGGCGCTTTGTAGTTTTCAGTGGATAAGTCTTGCAGTTCTTTTGATAAGCTCGTACCTAAGTATTTTATTCTTTTAGTTGCTACTGTAAATGAAATTATTCTCTAATTTCCTTTTTTGTATTGTTCATTGGTGTATATAGAAATACAAGCAGTGTTTGTATATTGATCTTGTATCCTTCAACTTTGCAGAACGTATTAGCTCTAATAGTTTTGTTTTTTGATGTTCTATAACACACATTGCCATAGAGTCGATTCTGACTCATAGAGACCCTATAGGGTTTTCTATATATAATATTATCACATCTGCAAATAGAGATAGTTTTTACTTCTTCCTTCCTATCTAGATGCCTTTTATTTATTTTTCTTGCTTAATTATTCTGGCAATGAACCTCCAGTACAATGTTGAATTCAAGTGGTAAGAGCAGAGACCCTTGTCTTGTTCCTGATCTTAGGAGAAAAGCATTCACTCCTTCACCATTAAGTATGATGTTAGCTGTGGGTTTACATATATGTCCTTTATCAGGCTGAGGATGTATCCTTCTGTTCCTAGTTTGCTGAGTGTTTTTAAAATGAAATGGTGTTGGATTTTGTCAAATGTTTTTTCTGTACCTATTGAGATGAACATGTGGTTTTTGTTCTTTATTTTATTAATATGGCACATTACATGGATTATTCATGAGGAAAATTGGATTAATATTAATATGTTGAAACCACCCTTACATTCCTGGGATAAATTGCCACTAAATCATGGTGTTTAATACGTTTAATTATACTGCTGGATTTGGTTTCCTAGTATACTACTATGTTGTTGACGATTTTTGCATTTATAGCCATAAGAAGGTTTTCTTCTGATATCTTTGCCTGTTTTTGGTATCAGAATAATACTGATCTCGTACAATGTGTTGTGAGATGTTCCTTCCTCTTCTATATTTGGGAAAATTTGTGAAGAACTTCTTGTGTTAATTATTCTTTATTTAGTAGAATTCACCAATAAAGCTGTCTAGGCCCAAACATTCCTTCATGGAAAGTTTTTTGACAAATAATTTAATATCTTCACTTGTGATAAGTCTTTTCAGGCTTTCTAGTTTTTCTTGAGTCAGATTCAGTAGTTTGTGTGTTTCTAGGAATTTGTCCATTTCATCTCTGTTATCTGAGTTGTTGGCATACAATTGTTCCCTTAAATATCTTTATAATTCTGTAAAGTCAGTAGTAATTGTTTTTATTCTTGATGTTCATAATTTGTTCTTTTCTCTCTCTTTATTCACTTTGTTTATTTTTGGTCAGTCTGACTAAAGGTTTGCCACTTTTGTTGCTTTTTAAAAAAAAGTTTCTGTTGTTTTTCTATTCTCTATTTCATTTCTGTCCACTCTATTCCTTAATATTACTTTTCTTCTGCTTACTTTGGGTTTAGTTTGCTTTTATTTTTGTACTTTCATATGGTGAGAGGCTAGGCTATTGAGTTGAGACCTTTCATCTTTTTTTAATGTAGGCATTTGTAGATATAAATTTTCTTGTAAACACTGCTTTAGCTGCATCCCATAGGTTTTGGTGTGTTGTGTTTTTGTTTTCATGCATCTCACAATACTATCTAAATTTCTCTTGTGATTTCTTCTTTAACCTATTGATTATTTCGGAGTGTGTTGTGTAATTTCCACATATTTGTGAATTTTAAAAATGTCCCCCGTTTTTAATTTCTAATTTCATTCTATTTTGGTTGCTTCATCTTTGTTTTGAAATTATTTTAGTTGGGGATTTTTTTGTTAGGTGCCATCGAGTTGGTTCCGACTCATAGCAACCTGTGCACCACACAGTGAAACACTGCTTGGTCCTGCCCCATGCTCACAATCGTTATTATGCTTGAGCCCATTGTTGCAGCCACTGTGTCAATCCATCTCATTGAGGGTCTTCCTCTTTTTTGCTGATGCTGTACTTTACCAAGTGTCATGGATTGAATTGTGTCCCCCAAAATTATCTGTCAACTTGGCTGGGTCATGATTCCCAGTATTGTATAAATGTGTACCATTTTGTAATCTGATGTGATTTTCTTGTGTGTTGTAAATTCAGTCACTGTGATCTAGTAAGATGGATTAGTGGCAGTTATACTGATAAGGTATACAAGATTGGATAGTGTCTTAAGCCAATCTCTTTTGAGATATAAAAGAGAGACGTGAGCAGAGACACATGGGAACCTCATACCACCAAGAAAGCAGTGCTGGGAGCAGAGCTGATGGAGAGAGATAGCCTTTCCCTGGACCTGATGCCTTGAATTTGGACTTGTAGCCTACTAGACTGTGAAAGAATAAATCTCTCTTTGTTAAAAGCCATCCACTTGTGGTATTTCTGTTATAGCAGCACTAGATGACTAAGACACGAAGCATGATGTCCTTCTCCAGGGACTGATCCCTCCTGACAACATGTCCAAAGTATGTAAGATGTAGTCTTGCCGTCCTTGCTTCTAAGGAGCATTCTGGTTGTATTTCTTCCAAGACAGATTTGTTCGCTCTTTTGGCAGTCCATGGTATATTCATATTCTAGCCAACACCACAATTCAAAGGCAATTCTTCACTGGTCTTCCTTATTCGTTGTCCAGCTTTCACATGCATATGATGCAATTGAAAATACCATGGCTTCGGTCAGGCGCACTTTAGTCTTCAAGGTGACATCTTTACTCTTCAACACTTTAAAGAGGTCTTTTGCAGCAGATTTGCCGAGTGCAATGCATCGTTTGATTTCTTGACTGCTGCTTCCATGGGTGTTGATTGTGGATCCAAGTAAAGCGAAATCCTTGACAACTTCAATCTTTTCTCCATTTATCAGGATGTTGCTTATTGGTCCAGTTGTGAGGAGTTTTGTTTCTTTATGTTGAGGAGTAATCCATGCTGAAAGCTGTGGTCTTTGATTTTCATCAGTAAGTACTTCAAGTCCTCTTCAGTTTCAGCAAGCAAGATTGTGTCATCTGCATAATGCAGGTTGTTAATGAGTCTTCCCCCAATCCTAATGCCCCATTCTTCTTCATACAGCCCATCTTCTTGGATAATTTGCTCAGCATACAAATTGAATAGGTATGGTGAAAGGATGCAACCCTGATGCATACCTTCCCTGACTTTAAACCATGCAGTATCCCCTTTTTCTGTCCAAACAACTGCCTCTTGATCTATGTACAGGTTCCTCATGAGCACAATTAAGTGTTCTGGAATTCCCATTCTTTCTAATGTTATCCATAATTTGTTATGATCCACACAGTCAAATGCCTTTGCATAGTCAAAGAAACACAGGAAACATCTTTCTGGTATTCTCTGCTTTCATCCAGGATCCATTTGACATCCGCAGTGATATCCCTGGCTCCACGTCCTCTTCTCAGTCCTGCCTGAATTTCTGGCAGTTCCCTGTTGACTTACTGCTGCAGCTCCTTTTGAATGATCTTCATCAAAGTTTCACTTGTGTGTGGTATAAATGATATTGTTTGATAATTTCCGCATTTGATTGGATCATTTTTCTTTGGAATAGGCATGAATATGGATCTCTTCCAGTTGGTTGGCCAGGTAGGTGTCTTCCAAATTTCTTGGCATAGATGAGTGAGCGCTTCTAGCGCTGCTTCCATTTGTTGAAACATCTCAATTGGTATTCCATCAATTCCTAGAGCCTTGTTTTTCGCCAATGCCTTCAGTGCAGCTTGGACTTCTTCCTTCAGTACCATTGGCTCCTGATCATATGCTACCTCTTTCAGTGGTTGAATGCATACCAATTCTTTTTGGTATAATCACTTTGTGTATTCCTTCCATCTTCTTTTGATGCTTCTTGCATCATTTAATATTGTCCCCATAGAATCCTTCACTATTGCAACTCGAGGCTTGAATTTTCTCTTCATGTCTTTCAGCTTGAGAAATGCCAAGTGTGTTCTTCCCTTTTTGTTTTCTATCTCCAGCTCTTTGCACATGTCACTATAATACTTTACTTTGTCTTCTCGAGCTGTCCTTTGAAATCTTCTGTTTAATTCTTTTACTTCATCATTTCTTCCTTTTGCTTTAGCTACTTGACATTCAAGAGCATTTAGAGTCTTGCAGATAGATTTCTAAATTGGACGTTTTCTTTTTCTTTCACCATTTTAGAAATGTTGCTCAACTGTCTTCTCACTGGCATTATTTCCAATGATAAGTCAGCTATAATCTCTTTTTTTTTTAATTTCTCTGTAAATATGTGCTTTTATCCCTCTTTTAATATTTTTGTCTTTGTCATTTTGAGCCATTTGGTTATAATGTGTGTTACTGTAGTTGTCTTCGTTTTTCATGTTTGGGTTTTATTGAACTTCTTGGATTTGTGGATTTAGAATTTTTATCGAATTTGGAAAAACCTTTGCCATTATTTCTTCAAATGCTTTTTATCTCTCTTTCAGGAAATATAATTAAACATATTTTGTTGTTGTTGTTGTTATGTGCTGTCAAGTCGATTCTGACTCATAGCGACCCTGTGTACAGCAGAACGAAACACTGCCTTGTCCTTTGCCTTCCTCACATTCATTGTTATGCTTGAGCCCATTGTTGCAGCCACTGTGTCAATCCATCTTGTCCAGGGTCTTCCTCTTTTTCGCTGGTCCTCTACTTTACCAAGCATGACGTCCTTCTCCAGGGTCTGGTCCCTCCTGATAACATGTCCAAAGTACGTGAAACAAAGTCTCACCATCCTCACTTCCAAGGAGCACTCTGGCTATACTTCTTCCAAGACAGATTTGTTCATTCTTCTGGTAGCCCATGGCACGTTCAGTATTCTTCACTAACACCGTAATTCAAAGGCCTTAATTCTTTTTTGGTCTTCCTTATTCATTGTCTAGCTCTTGCGTGCATGTGAGGTAATTGAAAATATCATGGCTTGGGTCAGGCTCACCTTAGTCCATACCTCTTTCTTTCTTTTTTTAATGGTAAGTATAATATACCTAACATTTACTGCTTCAACGTTTCACATGTACTTAATTGTTTTTCTTCTGTGTGTTTCAGTTGGGGTAGTTTCTGTTTCTGTATCATAAATCTCACTAATCTCTTCTTCAGAAATGTCTAATCTGCCATTAATTTCATCTAGTATTTTACCTCTCACACACTGCAGTTTTCATCTCTAGACATTCAGTTTGGGCCATTTTATAATCTTCCATTCTCTATTTACTTGTTGAATGTCTAGAATATAGTCATAATAGCTGTGTTAATTTCCTTTCTTGCTATTTATAACATCTGTGAGAATTCTTGGTCAGTCTCAATTGCTTGAATTTTCTCATTATGGGCCATATTTTCTTTCTTATTTATATATGCCTGAGAACCTTTAAATGGATTAAATATTGTGAATTTTGCCTTGTTGGGTCCTAGATAGTTTTGAGTTTTTATAGATATTCTCAAGTTTTGTTCTATGACACAGTTAAATTATTTAGTAATAATTTTCTGTCTTTATATCTACTTTTTAATATTTATTAGGCAGAAGTAGAGAAAAATTTAGTCTAGGGTTAATGATTTCCTGATAATAAGGCAGAACTGTGTAGTCTATCCAAAATCCTATGAGTTACCAGTTTTTGTATTTTTTTTTCAATCTGGCAGGTGGAAATAGGCACTCCTCCTGGCCTTGTGTGTGGGCAATTTTCCTTTTAATCGTCTCCCATGGTTCTTTCAGTGGTTTCACGTAATTCCTTATATGCATTTGCTAATCAGTACTCTGCTGAGTGCTAGAGGTGGACCCTCTGCAGATCTCTTGGTTTCTCTCTCACTGCAGCTCTGTCCTCTCTGGCACCCTGTCTTGTGAACTCTAGCTGTGTTGTTCTCACAGACTCTCATCTCTCTCTCCCAACCGAGGGAGTCAGCGGTGCTTCACGGGGTTCCCCCTCCCTGTATTGTGACCTTGAAACTCTCTCAGGTCAGTAGCTGGGGCAGTGGGAAACCTTTTTTGTTTCCCATCACTAAGCAATCACTGCCCGTTGCCGATAATGTTCAGTGTCTTTATAAGTGTTGTTTCTTAAATTTGTCTGTTCTTGTTTTTGGTTTTTTGTTTGCGTTTTTCAGTTGGAGGTATATGCTTCCCTTTTGGTTGGAATCATAAGTCTACAAACATATATTGATTTCTACTTTTGTGTATTTTACTAATATTACAATTGAGATTTTTTTATTGTTAAATAACTTTTCAGTTTTACTGTTGGCACTTAAGATATCTTATTAAACAAAGGAGTTAAATATCTATTAATAATGCAACTCAACTATCAAGCTATGTTAAAGTTACAAAGGTAGAGTACATAAGGGAATTTTAAATAGCATTAATAGCATGTTTGAAAGAGGATTTGTGGGTATTTAATCCAGAGTTCTTAAGAAGACATGTAAATATAATACCTTATGAAGTGTTGACACTAAAAAAAGGAGGAAAAAGATAATGCTTAGGTTATTTTAAATAGAAAATGTCTTCTAATAAGAGCACATGGGTTACAGGGCTATAATTTGGGGTGCACAGGATTAAACAATTCATATAGAGTTTAAATATTGGAAAAATGTTTTAATATTAACTTGTTGAAATGCTTTTTATAAAGACAAACATGGTATACATTTACAGACAAATAAAATGGATAAGAGAAACAATCTTAGTCAATATGTGTGAGTTTAACAAATTCTAAAAGCTTTGTAAATGTTACATTACATAGTCATACAAATAAAAAATTTAAAAAGTTAATTAATTTTATACAAAGATTTCATGTTTTAATTGTCACTTATTCTTTCACATATTTCAACTAACATCACAGTTAAGAAGTTCTTAGAAAGAAGTGATGCTGTGGGTACAACCTGTGATTTTATGATTTACAAGAGTGAACCCTTGTGTTCTACCATCCATCAAAATTTTGATTAATGTTCTGTATCAATAGGAATTTACTTGTTTTTATCTATAGCTATCACCAGTTCTTGAATTAGTCATAATATGGTAGTTAATATAGTATCATAGCAGTGGGAAAGGAATCTTTTTTGTCCTAATCATATCTGCCTATTTGCAGTATTAAAAATCTATCAGTCTTATATCATTGAAATGATTCTAAAAAAGGATTAATAAATATACAATATTAATATTACTTTATTATGTAATGTGAAAAGTAATAATCAGATAACATTGCATCTTAATTTAGAAAACATTTTTAAAGCATTTGATTTCACCAAAATAGACTCAGGTGTAATAAGGTTGGATTTTTGATTTTCAACTGGTGAAAGCAGTTGTACAGCTAACATAATTTAAATTTAAATCTTTATTTTAAAAACTAGAATGAAAAACACTATTCAGCTCAAGTAATTAATTAGATTTGACCATATTCTCTCATGTTTTCTTTGCAAGGTTGTGAGCAAGGTATGCTGAGAGATTTACTTGTCATAGAAAATTTTTTTTTGAGAGGAAAATTATAAGATGTATATAAATTCCAAAATTTGTTAGTTAATTAACGCCAAATCATAGTCCTTTTCAGTTTTAAGCCAAGAAGGCCCTGTGTGGGAACTGATGCATCCCTGACCATAACAGATGGAATGTTACATGTCTTGGACCCACAAGGTCTGCATCTGGTATCCCCCTGGTGAATCTTCAGTTCCGAGTTTGTTCAGGCTGTATAACTAGATATGTGTCCTGATTTCTCATTTTCACTCTGGATTCCCTATGGAATTCCCTTTTGGAGCCAAAATATCTTTCTGCCTCTTTCTAGCTGCTTTCACTGAGAGCTAGTTCTTAACTTTTGTTACTTTAGTCTTTCAGTGGTGTCCTGTTTAAGCTATGAATTGGGTCAGCATATAACCCCTGGCTTGAGCATCCTGTTGCTATACCCCGCTGAGACATGTTAATTCTCCTTGAATTTTGGGCCTGAGTTTGGGGTCAGTGGCATTATTGTGATGGTATTTTTTAGTAGTAAATATATCAATGATTCAATTTGGTTTTTAAAAAAAGCTTCAGGGACTATACTACTGAAGTAAGCCTATTGGTAATTTTTTTTTTTTTTGGTCAAAATAAGTTATTTTCTAGAAAACAATAGAATTAATTTGACAGTTCCTTAAAAAGATTCATTGCAAAAATATTTTCAAAAATCTACTAAATTAGGATATAAAAATTAGAAATATAACAAATTAGAGAAAGAGCTTTTTCTTTTAACCATATTCTTTAATGTGGCTAAACTGTTTATAACATGTTTAGTTATTCTAGTTCTGATATTAGCTGGGTCCATAAGGACTTACTCAGAATCTTCCAGAGATTGAAACACTATTCTAAGTCAGGCTTGCCTCTGGCCCTGTACATTACTGGTGTGATTCTATCAGTTCATCATTTGGAAGTGGAGGGAAGTCAGGGCTATAATATTAAAATCTTTACCAAAACCTCCTTATTATCTTCTTTCAGCTGAAACTGTTAGCTGATAACAGAAGAAAATTATGTAATTGCAAAACATAATTCTGTTCCACATAAATAAAAATTGTATAGCTTTAAGCACTAAAAAGCAAAGAAAAGTTTACATGATTTTTTTTGAGAGGCTCACCAGTGTGATGTGCGGACTCCCCCTAACCTGGATATGTCTGTTGTCTAACAGGTTGCGTTTCCTGTTAGGCAGGTTTTGAGATGGAGGTTAGTATGCTAATATTTGTTAAGCAGTGCTCTTGGGATCTACATCTGTGGAAGGAAGAGAAAGGAAGCAGGGTGGCAAGAGGGAGAAGATGAGCTATGATGCAGCCCAAGTACTTTTGGCTGATCCCATAGGGTACTGGGGGTTAGCATGATCTTTCAGATTTACCTGAGTTAGGAGAAGATGACTAGACTTTATACTCCTGCATCAATCAGTCCATGGGTGTGTCCCCACCACAAGAGTGTAAACTTGATTAAGGAGATTCTCTGCAGCTCACGCAATCCCTGAGGGGCTGGCAACTCAAGGCTGTCTCCTTCCAAGCTCACAGCAGCTGGGGCAGTAAGACCTTCGTTGAAAGCGGATCTAGATGGTATATCACAGTGTCAACAAAAAGTCATGCCCAAATCCTTAGCTACAATTATAATGAGCTCTCCAGAATTCTTAACTAGTTGCCTTCCAGCTGACTCCAACTCATGGCAACCCCATGTGTGTAAGAGTACAGCTGTGCTCCACAGGGTTTTCAATGGCTCTTGTTGTTAGGTGCTGTCCAGAGGGTTGTGACTCATAGGGACCCTACGTACAACAGAACAAAACACTGCCTGGTCCTGCACCATCCTCACAATCATTGCTATGTTTCAGCACATTGTTGCAGCCACTGTGTCAATCCATCTCATCCAGGGTCTTCCTCTTTTTCGCTGACCCTCTACTTTACCAAGCATGATGTCCTTCACCAGGGACTGGTCCCTGCTGATAACATGTCCAAAGTACATGAGTCTCACCATCCTTGCTTCCAAGGAGCACTCTGGCTGTACTTCTTCCAAGACAGACTTGTTTGTTCTTCTGGTAGTCCATGGTATATTCACTATTCTTCACCAGCACCATAATTCAAAAGCATCAATTCTTCTTTGGTCTTCCTTATTCACTGTCCAGCTTTCACATGCGTATGAGGCAATTAAAAATATCATGACTTGGGTCAGGTGCACCTTAGTCCTCAAAGTGACATCTTTGCTTTTTTACATTTTAAAGAGGCATTTTGCAGCAGATTTGCCCAGTGCAATACCTCTTTTGATTTCCTGACTGCTACTTCCAAGGGCATTGATTGTGGATCCAAGTAAAATAAAGTCCTTGACAGCTTCAGTCTTGTCTCCATTTATTATGATGTTGCTTAGTGGTCCAATTGTGAGGATTTTTGTTTTCTTTATGTTGAAGTGTAATGCGTACTGAAGGCTGCGGTTTTTGATTCTTATCAATAAGTGCTTCAAATCCTCTTTGCTTTCAGCTGGTAAGGTTGTGTCTCCTGTGTATCACAGGTTGTTAACGAGTCTTCCACCAATCCTGTTGCCACATTCTTCTTCATATAGTCCAGCTTCTCGGATGATTTGCTCAGTAGACAGATTGAATAAGAATGGTGAAAGGATACAACCCTGACTCACACCTTTCTTGATTTTAAACCACACAGTGTCCCCTTGTTCTGTTTGAACAACTGCCTCTTGGTCTATGTACAGGTTCTGCATGAGCACAACTAAGTATTTTGGAATTCCCACTCTTTGTAATGTTATCCATAATTTGTTGTGGTCCGCACAGTCAAATAAAACACAGGTAAACATCTTTCTGGTATTCTCTGCTTTCAACCACAATCTATCTGACATTAGCAATGATATCCCTACTTCCATATCCTCTTCTGAATCCAGCTTGAACTTCTAGCAGTTCCCTGTCAATGTACTGCTGCAACCATTTTTGAATTATCTTCAGCAAAATGTTAGCTATGACTGATATTGTTCAATAATTTCCATATTCTGTTGGATCAGCTTTCTTTGGAATGGGTGCAAATATGGATCTCTTCCAGTTGGTTGGCCAGGTAGCTGTCTTCCAAATTTCTTGGCATAGAGGAGTGAGCACCTCCAGTACTGCATACGTTTATTGGAAGATCTCAGTTGCTATTCCGTACTCCTGAAGCCTTGTTTTTCACCAATGCCTTCAGTTCAGCTTGGACTTCTTCCTCCAATACCATCAGTTCTTGATCATATGCTGCTTCCTGACATGGATGAACATTGATCAATTCTTTTTGTTACACTGACTCTGTGTATTCCTTCCATCTTCTTTTGATGTTTCCTGTGTCATTCAATATTATCCCTGTAGAATCCTTCAAAATTGCAACTTGAGACTTGAGTTTTTTTCTTCAATTCTTTCAGCTTGAGAGATGCCAAGCACGTTCTTCCCTTTTAGTTTTCTCACACCAGGTCTTTGCACATTTCATTATATTTCACTTTGTCTTCTCAGACTGCCCTTTGAAACATTCTGTTCAGCTCTTTTACTTCATCACCATTTGCTTTAGCTACTCTACGTTTTGAAGTAAGTTTTGGAGCTCTTCTGATATCCATTTTGGTCTTTTCTTCCTTTCCTGTCTTGTTACTGACCATCAGTGACTGTGACCATTTGGAAAAGGATTGACAGGCCTTTTTTCCAAGGCTCTTCTGGGTGGACTTGAACCTCCAACCTTTCTGTTAGCAGCGGAGCACATTAACCATTTGTACCTCCAGAGAGTCCTCAGAACTCTTAATGATTATTTAGTTGTTAACGTGAGGCACCTCTCTTATTTCCACATTAGCCGTGGCACCAAGTACCATTTTTCCCCACTCCCAAAGATTCAAAACTCACATGTGAATGTGCTTTTCTGAGACAGGCCTGACAACATTTTAATTTCCTTTTCCATTTCATTAAAGATCCTTTAAGTGGTTTTGTTGTTTTGTCGTTTCAGTGAACCTTTTAAAAATACATTAAAACTATGATTTGGATGCATAGAACATTATTTTCTTCATAGTTTTGTTCAAATTCTTAGTTTGAACTTTGAAGAAAGAGAACAGAATCATAGAAAAGTGCTGCTAAACAAGCAGTAAAAGAGGGAAGATGAATATGTGAGAGAAATACTGCTTTTTAGCACTTATCAAATTAAAGGGCCTGTAGTCAGAGAATTTATGACATCTCCCATAACCAAAATGGTGTAAAAATCTTTTTTTGAAAGTAGGTTGATTTTTGCAAATCAACAATTTGAAAACCTAAGTTTATATAATTTAGTTTAAGATCTCAACATACGACATTAAAGGGTTTGGTAAGCCTCTGATTAGTCACCTTAGGCTAGGTGCTTTTTTCTTCTTTAGAGCAGTGAGTCATTGATTTCAGATACAGAATTGACACAGATGGGGGTGATAAGCAGTTATGACATCCTGGGAGGACAGAGAGATTTTTAAACCTCTTGTTAGTTTCCCTTTGACCTTCCAATGCAGCAGGCCTCTCTACAGCTCATCAGAAAGTTGATTTATTTGCTTTATGCTTTATAGTGGGTCCAGGGCAGAGCCCTTTCCAGATAGAGGTGGGTATGATGAGGGAAGAGGAATCCAGGTTTCTTGCCCTCAACCAGTTGGTAGTCTTTTAAATTGTTTCATGTTGCTGATCTTTTTTTTCATAAAAAAAGATACTACATGTTACAGTTATTATTATTATAATTTTTCTGACAGAGGCTGAAAATAGTGACATAAAAACATTTATATTTCAGTGTATTGATTGAATTTTTTTCCAAGCCATATACTCACGTGAAATTTTTGCATGGGAATCAGCGGCTCTTCTAGGTAGATATAGATCTAGTTGGGTGACATAAAGGATCAAGCACTTGACTACTAGCTGAAAGGTTGGCAGTTTGATCCCATCCAGCGGCACCTTGGAAGACAGGCCTGGGGATCTGCTTTCTGCTTGTGAAAGCCTTGCAACCCCCATGGAGCAGTTCTGCTCTGCACACGTGGGGTCAACATGAATCAGAATCGACTCTACTGCAACTACCAACAACAACAACATGAATATTGATGTCGATCAAGAAGGGTTTCATGGCCAGGGGAAATTTTAGCAAATGTAAATAAATAGATAAACACAAATACATAGCCCAAACCAGTTCTGTCTTTTTTTTTCCCAAATACAAAATTGTTTGTAGTTTATCTAGGGTAAAGGAAAATAGTTTTTCAGACATGCTAATGTATTACAGTTGCCTAATAAATTACTCATTACTTGAGTTCTAAATGCCCAGCATTTATGGTTGCAGCTGTATATCTGGCTTATTCTGGTATTAATAATGGTTTGGGGAAACAATACCAATCACAGTAAAAGCACCAGATTTTAGCTTGCTTTTCTTTCGTCTTTAATTAGATTCAGTCATTACCTTGTTCTGTACAGTAATTTCAAGAGGCAACCTTTTAATTTGTACTTAAATTGAAATTAATGTATTGAAATCACACTGTGTAAAATAGTCCTTTTGATAATAGTACAATGTACCAAAGATGAGGATGCAGGAAAAAAGCCCACTGATTAAGGCTGAGTTGTGATATTCTTGATTGTTGGATTTTCTTATATACTAGCAACCTTATAGAATTGCGCCCCTGTGATATCTTCTCTAGAATCAGCATATATTTTCTGTTTAGAAGTTTTTGTTTTTGTCTTTTGTCCATATAAATTCCCATTAGGCTCCTAGCTGAACTCATCAAGCTCACAAAAGCATAATTCTTTTCATCAAGCTTCCATGTTTTCCCAATGTTATGCTATGAATTTATTCTTTATCTTTATCTTACTCTACCTTTGTTTCAATGACCTCTCTGATTCTTCCAATTTTACTTAGGAACATATTTACTTTGGTCTCAAGAACTATACCCTCTTTCTCAATAAAACAGTGTTTAGACAGTGGAATTTCTCACAAATAAGGTCATCAAGAACTCTACACATAGGGACTAACAGAGAGACTTCGTTATCGGTGCATTTGTGTTGACATTAGGTCAGCTCTTCTGACTTGCTCTCATACTGCTCACTGTAGAAATATAAAGTTCAAGACCCTTGATGGCAAATCATCAGTCAAAGGTTTCAGAATTTTGGATGTCACTTCAGCTCTTCAGTAATGTCCAGACTATTTTAGTACTATCCAGAATCCCAGCTAAAAATGTATTTTCTTCTAAAATAGTTGAAAAAAAAAATCCATATCCTACAGAAGAACAAAATCTTGGGGTCAGAAACTGCTGACAGAAAGGTCATCCCACAGCCTGGCACTGGGATCTTGTGCCTGCTGAAGGCAGTCTGCACATAGGCTTCCCTTCTGTCAACGGAGAAGAAAGCCATGGACTTGTATTCAAGTGATAGATGTTACTGACTCACCAGCCTGTCAGTGACGGCTTTACTATAAAGGAGATAAGGTATATATAAAAGCTAGTAACACCAAAGATGTTCTTACTTTATTGTATAAGTGGATGAGGGATTTGCCATTGATTTAAAATGGAAATAAGTTTCCCGTAACATGTTTGCTTTGCCAGAACTCACCGTCATTTAAGTTATACACAACCCAAAGACCATACTTCCTGCTTATAGGACAGGAAGTATTAGCAGTAGTATTCACTACCTCATATGCTAAAATAGTGTAAAACATTTTCAACGGGAGATAAAGTAGGAATCTGAATTCTTTCACACATATAATATTCTGAGGACATTGGATAAGATCAGCATGTCACCTTCCAGATTTGAAATTCTAAGATCTATTTGTGATATATTTATAAAAATTCTTGCAGTGTAAAAATAAAATAGCAACTGTTTGAGAGTATCAAAGCAATCTTTGGCAATTAAGAATCGCATATAATTAATTTCTCATTTAGAGTTAGCTAATACAGTTCTTATACATGTCCTTGTGGAACTATTTTAATTATCATTTATGTGTCTTTATGTGTGAAATCATTTGGACGTATTACTCCCAGACCTGTTTTCTCACCTCTGAAATGGATATACTTCCTCCTTGGAATGTTAGATGCATTTATATATGTGAAAACACTTTGAAATAGTAAAGCATTATGTATATATTAAAATTATGCATATGTTTATTATTCACTTTGCCTATCATAGCTTTTTTCAAATTACCAAATGTAATATTATTTACTTTTTAGTACTTAGCACACTTTATTGTTATTGTAGATTCACAAAGCTAAATTTGGAGAAATGTGAAAATATTTTATAACCTGTAAAATACAATGTAAATCTTTGTAGATAAAACTATTTCTCTATAAAACTAATGCCCCTTTCTAAATTAGTCATTGATTTGTTAGTTATTTTCTTTTAATAAAAACAGACTTACACTTTCCATAATTATTTTCAATTCTGATAGAAAAGCTAAACAGTATAGGGGTAAAGGTTGTGGGGCCTGGAACCAGACTGCCTGGATTCATACCCCGCTGTTACTACTTACTAGCTATATGACCGTCTTAGCTACCTAATGCTGTCATAACAAAAAAGTACCACAAGTGGGTGGCCTTAAAGAACAGAGGTTTATTGTCTTGGCATTTTGGAGACCAGAAGCCCATATCAGGGCATCAGCTCTAGGGGGGTCCTTCCTTGTCAGTAGCCCCAGGACTTGCCTGGCATTCCTTGGTGTCCGTTTTCCCCCATGTGCATCTCTGTGTCTATTCTGTTCATTTTATAAGACACCTCTCAGAAGGGATTACGTTTAGGACCCACCCTACACCTGCATGGCCTCATTAGCATAACAAGAGAGGTTAGGAATTCAACACACATTTTGGGGGAATACAATTCAAACCCTAACAATGACCTTAAGGAAATTTCTTAATTTCTCCATGTCTCAATTACAACGTTATACTAATGATTCTTCTCCTTCAAAAAAAATGCCAAACCCATTGCCACTGAGTCAATTCCAACTCATACCAACCCCATAGGACAGAGTAGAACTGCCCCATAGGGTTTCAAAGGAGTGGCTAGTGGGTTCAAACTGCTAAGCTTTTGGTTAGTAGCCAAACTCTTAACCCCTGTGCCACCAGGGCTCTGCTCTTGTTCAAGTTGTGAAAATTATATAAGAGATTGTATGTAAAACACATACACTATGTTAGTATGACTAAATATTCCTGGAACATACTGAGTACTCAACGAATGTTAGCTTCCATTAATTTTATCCTTCCCCGTAAGTATCTAACCAGTTCCCTCCTCCAGTATAATGCCTGCTTCCTAATATGTAAACATTTTCTTAAACATCTTCTTAAACATCTGGACCATCAAGAATCTTCCTATCTGGATTTAACTTTCCAGACAGTTTTGCATGTGGCTTGTGATTTGGAGTCTCTAGATGTAGTCCTTAGGAGCCAGAGCCAGGAACTGATTAGCCAGAGGGTTCTCAAGTCCATTGTGAACAAGGCGTCCATCTTGACACCCTTTTTAATGATCCACTGCATACCTCTCGGATGTTTCTCCCAGCACTGCAGCAACATGGACCTTCATTCTGAATCCAGGATGGAATAAGCCAAGCCCCTCCCAACTTTGGAGCCTATGTGCCACCTCTTCCCTCTGCCCGAGCCTTTGTTCCTTTGTTCTTCTCTTGGGTTACTCCTTTTGTCATTCACATCCCAGTAAACATTTCTTGAGTACAGTAATGAGACTACAATAGTCACACGGGCCCTTGGTATCGTATCACTAATTGTATTTATATGAATTGCTGGATAATTTACATCGTTTTTTTGTTAAGTTTGTTCTGTTTTTGCTTCCCCACCACTAAGATGCAAGTTCCGTAAGAGCAGGGACTCTATCTGACTTACTCATTCATTGAAGAATTCACAGCAATGCATTTCTGGAAAATGCATTGTCAGTGCTAGGATTGTGCACCTGTTCATCACCCAGGGTTGTAAGAATGCAGTTGCTGTTTCTTTTATTTAGAATGTCTTTCCTCAACTTGGTTGTCTCCAACTCAACTTGGTACACTTGGTTATCTCCCTCCATCTGAAAATCAGGACTCCACTCTAACAGCACCTACTCTTGGAGAATTGTCTGACCCTTCCCACCTGTAATACTTTCTAGACACTACATATTTATTGAGTGAACAAATGAAAAAAAATGTTTACTTCAAAGAAAATGACAGAGCGTTATTCATATGCTCAGATATATACAGAATATCATTCTCACATTCGTCTACATGGAAAAACCGTACCCATTCACTGAAAGTTGATTTTGTTTCCTTTTCTGTAAAGTTCTTTGAGCCTCACAGAGGAAATATTAGTCTCTTTCCCTCCTGTGTGCACCTGTAATGTAGAAAGGCCTTTGTCAAGTTGATTTAGTAAGAGGGACTGCATATCTGCTGTACTCACATTGGGCTCCAGAATTGATGACAGTTTTCTGATGGGGTTTACTTTATCCAGCTCTGAGGGGGTATTCTTTATTTAGGTTTTTATGAATTATGAATTGAAAATTACTGGTGCAGTGGTTAAGAGCTCAGCTGCTAACCAAAAGGTCTGCAATTTGAATCCATCAACCACTCCTTGGGAACCCTATGGGGTAGTTCTACTCTGTCCTGTAAGGGCTGCTATGAGTCGGAATCAACTAGACAGCAATGGGTTTATATGCTCATATTATGAAATAAGAACTTCATGATTTTACTATATAGTTAACAAGCATATATATATACACACAAAAAAGTATAAAAATGTAAAATATGTATGGATTTTTAACACTCAATTGCTGTTAGCTAGAAACACGGAGGAAGCCTTTGGTAGATGTGACAAAATGCAATATTTCTGGTGAAGTCTGGTTCTGCTTTTGACAACTGTCTTAGCTGCCTAGTGCTGCCATAACAAAAATATCACAAGTGGGTGGATTTAAAAAACAGAAATTGATGTCTCAGTTTGGAGGCTAATCAGTGCTTCAGCAAGGCTGTGCTGTCTGTCCCTGTTGACTCTAAGGGAGGATCATTCCTTGTCTCTCTCAGCTCTTAGTAGCCCTGGACATTCCTTGGCTTGTAGATGTATTTTCACATGGCATCTGTCTTTCCCCTGTGTGGGTGACTCTATTTCCAAGTCTGTCCTCCTTTTTTATATGACACCACTCAGAAGTGATTAGGATTAGGACCCAGCCTACTTTGATATGACTTCATTATCGTAATTGGTAAGATCTTCAAAGAAAGATTCCATTTTCACTCAACAGGGTCACATTCATAGATACAGAGGTTGTGACTTCAACATATCCCTTGAGAGGGCACAATTCAACCCATAACAACAAACTATTTACCATCATTTTTTATCCACTTTAGTGTTCCATATTTTTCTGCTTTGGAATGATCTCTTCTTCGTCTAGAAGTTTCTAACACACATTATAAAAATACATATTCTCTGTCTCAGTGACATCACTGGGGCTGATGTCACCTATTGCAGTAACTCGAGGCATCAGCTCCATCCTTGGACCTCCTCTGTACCAGACCATACAGAATCCTTAGTAATGTTTTACTCATAGAACAATATGTGATAGAGTTGTAAATTGCTTAAGTGTAATACTTCTTAAATTATATGGATACTAATAAAATATTTTGTCTTTCTGCATCGAATTAGAACATTATTAGTAACTGAGTGGAAGCCCTTTTTGATTTGTCTCCTTTTCCTTTAATTACTACTTCATTCTTGGAAAACTTATTGATACAGGTTCACAACTACTAATTATCACAATATTGTAGCTAAAACACCAGAAAATTTGACAAAATCAGCAACTATAAAAACGCTGGCAGCAACAGCACACTCATGCTTGTAGCGCGTGCAGATGAAACCACGTGATTCGAAGTGTTGTAATTGGGTAATAATGACAGCTCTGACGGGAGCAAATTAGAAAGCTCAAACAGTAAACTGGCATAGAGTTTAGCCTTGTAGGTATACTGATACATGTAAGCTGGGCATATGAAAAATGTTTTTGTTGTTATAACTAGCTACAGGGATATTTTAATAAAAAATAATAAATTTCTACTGAAACACTGCACAAAAATTGTATAGACAGTCGTTTTGGTGTCAGCCCCTCTGCCAGGATCTCCCGGTGTGGCCCGCACCCCTACAAACTGGAGAATTGCCAGGTGGTATTTAATATTGGTTGTTAGCAAAGTTGCCTCCCCTACTAGGCAGTGTCCTCCCTCAGGCCAGGGATTGCATGTCGTTGTTGTTTTGACAGCTTTATTCAGGGATAAATTACACACCATAAAGCTCACCCACTGGGATTATGTGTTATTTGTCTTTATATCCTTAGCCCACAAAATAATCCAGGCCTGGCACCAAAAAAAAAGCCTCAGTAAATCTTTTTTGAATGCCTGAACCAAGAAATGAAGGAGTGAGGATTGCCAGTGGACTCCAAACAGATGGGAAATTGATGTATCCTCAGTTAACTAATTTGTCTTCAGGATTGATTCAGCAGATTGTGTTGCTCTCGTCACCCGCTCTCAGTCACCCTTATTCACTTTCCTTAAAAGGGATGTGCTCAGATAAAAGGCATTCCTTCATCAAAAGTACCAAGAATCTGTGCCTCCCTGCCTGAACCCACAGTGGATTAAGATAGATAAACCAAAACACATGTGAAATTGTGCGCTACAGATGAGTAAATAAACACAATTAAGCCCCTGCATACCTTGCTTACTGGTTAATCTGCCCCTGATTAAAAGTAGTAAGAGAAGAAAGCCTTTGTTCATCATTTTTACCTATTGGTTTTGGTTCTAGCTTGTAGTCATGAAAACAAGTCAAGTACCATTTAAGCATGAGAATGTTGCAAATGAGGGACAGCTAAGGGTTCCATTTTACCAAACAGACCTTTATTTTGTGATCAATGAGTGTATATTTTCTTATTAGAATGTATTGTGTTCCCTTTATCAAAACCTTAGAAAATACAAAAAAAGAACACAAATCACCAATTACCCACAGGTAACCTTTATGAAACTGATGTCTTATGGATCTTGGCTGAAAGCAGAGAATATCAGAAAGATGTTCACCTGTGTTTTGTTGATTATGCAAAGGCATTCGACTGTGTGGATCATAACAAATTACAGATAACTTTATGAAGAATGGGAACTCCAGAACACTTAATTGTGCTCATGATTATATATTTCCTTTTCTCTGAGGTGGCTGTTCACTATTTCTGTTTGAGTCTTAGTGGCTTTTCTTTTGTATAGTATGTTTTAATACTAAGGATTTTCAAGTACTACTGTATGCGTATAACATCTTTCTGATAGTCATTTGTCCACTATTTTAAGTTTAGAAAACTCTTACCCATTCAAAGGGTAGACTAATATTTACTTATGTTTTTCTGTTATTTCATTTGCTTCACTATTTTGCTTTTAAATCCATTAGAATCCACTGTCACAGTGCTGAAAAATTATTGTTCCCAAAACTTCTAACCAGTTTTCTGAAGTTCATTTTCTTTACATTTCCCACCCTGATTTTTCATACTTCCTTGTTAATATATGATGCTGCACTATGTATTAAATTGCTCTTTTCTCTCTATATATGTATCTAACTGTGTGTCTCTTTCACACACACACACACACACACACACACACACACACACACTCACCCCTCCATCACCATCACCCAGGCCACCATAATATCTTTTCTTGGACCTCTGCAATGATCTCAGTAATCTCCTAATTGTGCTTTCAAAATGTTTTGTTTTTTAATAGAGGGATCATATACTTATAAAAATTCTATTCATGCCTCCAGATTTAAACATTTTTATATTATGCTGCTTTCACTAAAAGATTTCTTTCTTTTAAAATACACACACAAACAGACAAATTCTGAAACGAGAGGTCAGCTATGGACTGCATGATCTGATTTGCAGGATCTGATTGTGATGGGGCACTTTGAATATATTTTGCGATGGAATGAGTTGACATGAAACTAGGTTATGTTGTTGCTGTGAGCTGAGAATGAAAAATGAGCTCATGAAGGGCTGTGAGTGCTCAGCAAATAATTGACATTACGCAGTGGCATGATCACAGGCTTTATTACTTACACAGCAATTAGGATGAAGAGGAACAGGGTAAGTTTATCATGGGGTTGGTCTTCCTCAGACCCTTGTCCCAGGGTGAGATGACTAGGAAACTTCTTTCACACACAGCCCACGATGTGTAGTAGGCAAAAGACAAAGGGACAAAGGGACCTGGGACATCTAATATACTTTAGAACAAAGGAGTATATGTGCTCAGTGCATGCATACAGTGGTAAGAGGAAGGGGCCTTTGTTCAGGCACAGCTGATCTGGTCAGCCTCTTACCAGGAAGGTGTCGGTTCAGGTGCAGACAGCATAGCCATTCTGTGACCAGGGTGCGTAACTGGAAAGAAAATTCCTTCCATTTTTATCTATAAGATTAATTTTGCAAGCCTGCATTTTTTGATTAATAGTACAGTGGGTTAAAAGTCACCAGGAGAAACTGCCTTCCCTGAGATACATACTTAGTACAATTAAGTAGTCATGGAGAGAGTGGGAAGCTAAACTCACAACTGCTACCCCTGCACTTGTCTTTCTTTGTCTGATCTTGTAAAATACTATTTGAAAAAAGTGTTGTGTTTTTTTCTCATGTTTCTTCTTACTGTTGTTTTCTTTATGACAGATTATGCTTTCATTGTCAACAAGACAAGTAGTGACATCTTTAACATAATGAAAGATGTACAGGTGCTCTTGGTACAGTAATAGCAACATACGTGTAGGTGTGAGTGTGTGTGCATTTCTGATAGAACGTGATATATGCATTCCTGAAATTCCACAAAATTATAGAAATATAATATAATATTTAGTCACAGCACTAACAAAAATATTAATACTCCCAATAAAATGTGAGCAGACATTTATATCTCTGTGAACATTGTACCCACTATCAGAATCTGAGAGTTTTGCATTCTTAAACCTAGGGGTTAATGTTTCCTCTTTCCTGATATAGACTCTTGAGAGTACTCACGTGGTTTATTGGCAAATGGTCTCTTAGTTTGCACTCTTACACAATTCCAAATGAATCAGCAGCCTGGGTGATCTTTAAAAAACAGAAATTGAATGATGTTACTCCCCTTCTTAAGGCCCATCAGTAACTTATTACGCTTAGGATAAATTCCAAAATGCCTGTCCTGCATACTTTGTCCTCTGCCTACTTCTTCAGATTAGTCTGTTTTACTCTCCCCCTCACTCACTGTATTCCATTAAAACTTGTCCTCTTTCATATTCTAGAATACATAATTTTCTCACTTCCTGATCCCTTTAACAGTATGGCTCTCTGTTTCTTTGTCATATAGTCAGCTTTAATCGGCCTTTTACCATCTTTCAAGTCTCAGATAGGCTCCCTCTGACCACCACATCTGATTTATCTCTCCATATGTTCCTCCTCCAGCCATGTTTATCCATCTTATCTCATCTCATCGTTTGTGGCCATCATGACTGTTATAAAAATTTATAATTATTTCATTTGCTTTTTAAAATTATTTTTGGTGGTATTCTTGGTGATTATAAACTTTACGAGAGCAAAGATATTGACTCAACTTCCCCATGGTATTGGTAATATTTAGTATACTAATCTTGACATAAGGAGCCCTGCCTGGTGGCGCACTGGTTAAGTGTTCAGCTGGTAATAGAAACGTCAGTGGTTTGAACCCACCAGCCACTCTAGGAGAACGATTTGGCAATCTGCTCCCTATAAGGTTGCTATGAGTCAGAATCAACTCGACTGCAATAGGTTTGTTTGTTTGTTTGTTTAATTTTGGCATATAGTTGCTGAATAAAGATTTTACTTGTTATGTGCCAGGCACTTTTCTAAGCAATTGGGAACGTATCAGTGAGCAAAAAAGACAATAGCTTGTCTATGTAAACCATAGAAAATGTTATTCTTCTTTGACTACCTGTACTTTCTTTATAATGTAGTGTCCTTCTAGGTTCAAATACGATCTCTCTGTGAGCAATCTTGTGAGGCCATGTATGCATGAGATTACCATTATTCCTTTCTGCATTTAAATGATTTTAATGAGATGTAATCTACTTTCATAGTAGTTTGGTGAGGTTCCCTATATTCTAAACAATACTTTACTGTATTCTTGCCCCTAAATTTGCTGTTAAGAGGTCTGATGTTCTTCCGATTCTTTACCCTTTTTATGTATTAAGCTCTAAAAATATCACCAGGCAGTCTGATAAAGCAAATCTAAATTTAAGAGAACTCACAGCAGTAAGGGAGAACTCATCCTTGGAATAGTTTTTCAGAGTCTCCAAAACAGGCAATCAGTGGGGGATATTTATAGAGATTTCTGACCTGTGCACAAGTGGTTTAAGGTGATCTTTCAAGGTGGGGAAGTGATTGGGCTAGGGAAATATTTGGAATTTGTGTGTTTAGCAAGATAAGTGTTTGGCAGAGAGCCTTGATGAGTAAACTGTTGTTTTATAAGGGAGCTGCTTACCTAGATGGGTTTAATATTATCGCAGATAAACAGATATGCAGGATTTTTTTTTTAATTTTGTTGTTTTAGATGAAAGTTTACAGTGCAAATTAGTTTCTCATTCAAAAATTTATACACAAATTATTTTCAGACATTGGTTGCAATCACAGCAAAATGTCTGCACTCTCCTCCTTTCCCTTTACACTCTAGGTTTCCCAGGACTGTTCCATCCAGGTTGCCTGTCCCTTCCTGCCTTCTCATCATTGCTTTTGGGCAGGTGTTGCCCATTTGGTCTCATATACTTGATTGAACTAAGAAGCACGTTCCTCATATGTGTTATTGTTTGTTTTATAGGCTTGTCTAATCTTTGGCTGAAAGGTGCACTTTGGAAACAGCTTCAGCTCTGAGTTATCAGGCTTCCCAGGGGCCATAGTCTCAGGAGTTCCTCCAGTCTCTGTCAGACCATTAAGTCTGGTCTTTTTTTGTGAATTTGAATTTTGTTCTACATTTTTCTCCTGCTCTGTCCAGGACTCTCTATTGTGATCCCTATCAGAATGGTTGGTGGTGATAGCCGGGCACCATCTATTTCTTCTGAGCTCAGGCAGGTGGAGGTTCTAGTTCATGTGGTCTCTTTGTCCTTTGAGCTAATATTTTCCTTGTGTCTTTGGTTTTCTTCATTCTCCTTTGCTCCAAACGTGTTGAGCCCAATGGATATATTTTAGATGGCTGCTTGCAAGCTTTTAATACCCCAGATGCTACTCTCCAAAGTAGAATGTAGAACATTTTCTTTATGAACTATGTTATGCAAATTGACCTAGATGTCCCTTGAAACCATGATCCCTACATCTCAGCCCCAACAATTCAGTCCCTCAAGGTGTTTGTATGTGTCTAGGAAGCGTCTATTCCTTTGCCGTGGTCAAGTTGTGTTGACTTCCCCTATCTTATATGTTGCCTTTCCCTTCACCAAAGTTAACACTTGTCTACTATCTAGTCAATGATTTCTCCTCCCTACACCTCCCTTCCCTCTTAAGCATCAAAGATAGTTTTTCTGTGTGTAACCTTTTCTTGGGTTTTTATAAGTGGTCTCATATAATATTTGCCTTTTTGTGATTGACTTATTTCACTCAGCCCAATGATCTCCAGATTCATCATGTTGTGTGATGTTTCTCAGATTCCTCATTGTCCTTTATCATTGCTTAGTATTCGAATGTGTGTATGTACCACAATTTGTTTATGCATTTGTCTGATGATAAGCACTTATGTTGTTTCCATCTCTTAGTTATTGTGAACACTGCTGCATTGAACATGGGAGTGCATATGTCTATTCATGTGACGGCTCTTATTTCTCTAGGATATATTCCTAAGAGTGGAATTGCTAGATCATATGGTATTTCTATTTCTAGCTTTTTAAGGAGGTGCCATGTCAATTTTCATAGTGGTTGTACCATTTTACATTCCCAACAGAAGTGCATAAGAGTTCTAATCTCCCTGCAACCTCTCCAATATTTCTTATTTTCTGTTTTTTGATTCGTTCCAATAATGTCAGGGTGAGACAGTATCTCAGTGTAAGTTTGATTTGCATCTCTCTAATGGCTAATGATCATGAGCATGTCTTAACGTGTCTTGTTAGCTGCCTGAATGTCTTTTTTTTTTTTTCACCATTTCAAAACTTTTTACTTACACATTTAAGTGACATTGACTATGCTCTTCCAATTGTGCTGCCATTCTCGCCAAGATGAAGGCTTACAGGACAAAATAGCCTCCCATTTAACAGTTACTACAAATGTTGCCCTATAAAAGTGGTTAACAATCTCACAACACATCAACAGTATGCTTACTCAACTTGTGTTCCTTATCATCAGCTTCCTACTCCCCCTCTGCCTTCTGGCCTTTGTCACTGGACTCCTGTACCTCGTTAGTCTCATTTACTTTTACTGGGCTGTCCACTCCCAGGCTGAACAGTGAACCTCGAAGGTAACTTCACCTCTGAGCTGAAAGGGTGTCTGGGGGCCACATTCTTGAGGTTTCTCCAGTCTCCTTTAGGCCAGTAAATCTGGTTTTTTTTTTTTTGGGAGTTCGAATTATGCTCTACATCCTTCTCCAGCTCTGTCCAGAACCGTCTGTTGTGATCCTGGTCAGAGCAGTCAGCGGTAGTAGCCGGGCACCATCTAGCTGTATTGGACTCAGTCTGGTGAAAGTCTTGGTAGCTGTGGTCAGTTAGTCCTTTGGACTAATCTTTTCGTTGTATACTGTTCTCTTCATTCTCCCTTGCTCCCGAAGGGATGAGACCAGTGGAGTATCTTAGATGGCCGCTCACAGGCTTTTAAGACCCCAGACACTACTCACCAAGGTAGAATGTAGAGCATTATCTTTATAAGTAGTGTCATACCAATTGAGCTAGATGTTCCCCGAGACCATGGTCCCCAGAGCCCTCCGTCCAACAACTCAGTCCCTCGGGGAGTTTGGATGTGTCCATGGGGCCTCCATGACGTTTCCTTGTGCAGGTTGTGTTAGTTTCCCTTGTACTGTGTACTGTCTCACCTCTCACCCAAGATACCACTTATCTATTGCCTATTTAGTATTTCCCCCCCTTCCCTCCCATCCCTGGTAACCAACAAGGATTGTTACATTTTGCATGTGAATTTTTTCATGGGTTTTTACAATAGAGGTCTCATACAATATTTGTCCTTTTGTGATTGACTTATTTCACTCAGCATAATGTCCTCCAGTTTCATCCATGTTATGAGATGGTTCACAGATTCATTGTTGTTCTTTCTCGTTGCACAGTACTCCATTGTGTGTATGTACCATAGTTTGTTTATCCATTCATCTGTTGATGGGCACCTACGTTGTTTCCATTGTTTTGCTATTGTGAACAATGCTGCCATGAACATAGGTGTGCATATGTCTATTCGAGTGACGACTCTTATTTCTCTAGGATATATTCCTAGGAGTGGGATTGCTGGATCGAATGGTATGTCTATTTCTAGCTTTCTGAGGAAACGCCATATCATTTTCCAAAATAGTTGTATCATTTTGCATTCCCACCAGCAGTGTATAAGAGTTCCCATCTCCCTGCAGCCCCTCCAACATTTGTTATTTCCAGTATTTTTGATTCGTGCCAGTAATGCCGGAGTGAGATGGTATCTCATTGTGGTTTTAATTTGCATTTCTCTAATGGCTAGTGAACGCGAGCATTTCCTAATGTGTCTGTTGGCTATTTAAATGTCTTCTTTGGTGAAGTGTCTGTTCATTTCCTTTGCCCATTTTTTTGATAGGATTGTTTGTCTTTTTGTTGTAGAGGTGTTGGATTTTCTTGTAGATTATGGAGATTAGACCTTTGTCTGACTTGTACTGTCCAAAAATGTTTTCCCAGTCTGTAGGTTCTCTTTTGACTCTTTTGGTGAAGTCTTTTGAAGAGCATAGGTGTTTGATTTTTAGAAGATCCCAGTTATCTAGCTTATCTGTTGGGATTTGTGCATCGATGGTTATGGTTTGTATCCTGTTAATGCCATGTATTAAGGCCTGAAGTGGTGGTCCAATTCTTTCTTCTATAAACTTGATAGTTTTAGGCTTTATATTCAGGTCTTTGATCCATTTTGAAGTAGTTTTTGTATATGGTGTGAGGTATGGGTCCTGTTTCATTTTTCTGCAAATGGATATCCAGTTTTGCCAGCACCATTTGTTAAAAAGACTGTCTTTTCCCCATTTGATGGACTTTGGGCCCTTGTCGAAAATCAGGTGACCATAGGTGGATGGATTTACATCTGGGTTCTCAATTCTGTTCCATTGGTCAATGTCTCTGTTGTTGTACCAGTACCAGGCTGTTTTGACTACTGTAGCTGTATAGTAGGTTCTCAAGTCAGGTAGTGTGAGTCCTCCAACTTTATTCTTCTTCAGTAGTGCTTTACTTATTCGGGGCTTCTTCCCTTTCCATATAAAGTTAATGATTAGTTTTTCCATCTCTTTGAAGAATGTTGTTGGTATTTGGATCAGTATTGCATTGTATTTGTAAATTGCTTTAAGTAAAATTGCCATTTTCATAATGTTGAGTCTGCCTATCCATGAGCATGGTATGTTTTTCCATTTATGTAGATCCCTTTGGGTTACATGCAGCAGTGTTTTGTAGTTTTCTTTGTATAGGTCTTTTACATTCCTGGTCAGGTTTATTCCTAAGTATTTTATCTTTTTAGGGGCTATTGAAAATGGTATTGATTTCCTGATCTCCTTTTCATCATTCTCTTTACTGGTGTATAGGAATCCAACTGATTTTTGAATGTTTATCTTGTATCCTGCTACTCTGCTGAATCTTTCTATTAGTTACAGTAGATTTCTCGTGGAATCTTTAGGGTTTTCTATGTATAGTATCATATCATCTGCAAACAGGGCGAGTTTAACTTCTTCATTACTAATTTGGATGCCCTTTATTTCTTTCTCTTGCCTTGTTGCTGTAGCTAGAACTTCCAGCACAATGTTAAATAGGAGTGGTGATAAAGGGCATCCTTGTCTTGTTCCTGTTCTCAAGGGGAATGTTTTCAGCCTCTCTCCATTAAGAATGATGTTGGCTGTTGGTTTTGCATAGATGCCCTTTATTATGTTGAGAAATTTCCCTTCTATACCTATTTTATTGAGAGCTTTTATCAGGAATGGGTGTTGGACTTTGTCAAATGCCTTTTCTGCATCAATTGAGATGATCATGTGATTTTTTTCTTTCCTTTTATTTATGTGGTGAATTACGTTGATGGATTTTCTAATGTTAAACCATCCTTGCATACCTGGTATGAATCCTACTTGGTCGTGGTGTATTATTTTTTTGATATGATCCTGAATTCTATTGGCTAGAATTTTGTTCAGAATTTTTGCATCCATATTCATGAGATATATTGGTCTGTAATTTTCTTTTTTTGTGATGTCTTTGCCTGGTTTTGGTATCAGCGTTATGCTGGCTTCATACAATGAATTTCGAAGTGTTGCTTCCTCTTCTATGCTCTGAAATAGCTTGAGTAGAACTGGTACAAGCTCTTCTATAAATGTTTTGTAGAATTCTCCAATGAAGCCATCTGGGCCAGGGCTTTTTTTGGTTGGGAGTTTTTTTTATTACCTTTTCAATCTCTTCTCCTGTTATGCGTCTGTTCAGATTTTCAATATCGCTTTGTTGTAGTTTGGGTAGGCCGTGTGTTTCTAGAAATTTATCCATTTCCTCTAGGTTTTCAAATTTGTTGGAATATAGTTTTTCATAATATTCTGTTATAATCCTTTTTATTTCGGTTGGGTCTGTTGTAATGTCCCCCATTTCATTTCTTATTTGTGATATTTGTGCCCTCTGCTGTTTTTTCTTTTGTCAGTCTGGCCAGTGGTTTGTTGATTTTGTTGATTCTTTGTATTGTTTTTCTGTTCTCTATTTCATTTATTTCTACTCTGATCTTTACTATCTCCTTTCTTCTGGTGGTTGTAGGCTTTTTTTGCTGTTCTCTTTCTATTTGTTTGAGTTCTGTACTTAATGTTTTGATTTTATCGCTTTCTTCTTTTTTGATATGTGCATCTACTGGTATAAATTGTCTTCTGAGGACTGCTTTTGCTGTGTCCCAAAGCTTTTGGTATGATGCATTTTCATTTTCATTTGATTCTAGGAATTTTTTAAGTCCATCTCTGATTTCTTCTATTACCCATTGTTGTGTAAGCAGAGTATTATTCAGTTTCCATGTGTTTGATTTTTTTTCCTTGCTCTTTCTAGTGTTAATTTCTACCTTGATGGCATTGGGGTCAGAGAAGATACTGTTAATCATCTCAGCGTTTCGGATCTTGTTGAGGATTGCTCTGTGGCCTTAGATGTGGTCTATTCTGGAGAACGTTCCATGTGCATTGGAAAAGAATGTGTACTTTGCAGCGGTTGGATGGATTGTTCTCTATATGTCTATGAGGTCCAGTTGGCTGATTGTGTCCTTTAGGTCTTCTGTATCTTTGCTGAGTTTCTTTTTAGTTGTTCTGTCCTTTACTGAGAGTGGTGTGTTGAAGTCTCCTACTATTATTGTGGAACTGTCAATTTCTCTTTTCAGTGCTGTTAGAGTTTTTCTTATGTATTTTGGAGCCCTGTCATTGGGTGCATAGATATTTATTATGGTTATGTCTTCATGATGGATCATCCCCTTAATCATTATATAGTGTCCTTCTTTGTTTTTTATGGTAGATTTTGTTTTAAAGTCTATTTTATCTGAGATTACAATTGCCACTCCTTCTCTTTTTTGGTAGTTATTAGCTTGATATATTTTTTTTCCAACCTTTGAGTTTTAATAAATTCACATCTTTGTTTCTAAGGTGTGTCTCTTGTAGACAGTATATTGATGGATCCTGTTTTCTTATCCATTCTGCCACTCTCCGTCTCTTTATGGGTGCATTGAGTCCATTTACATTCAGTGTAATTATTGATAGATGGAAGTTTGTTGCTGTCATTTTGTAGTGCTTTTTTTTTGTGGTGCTGAAGTTTTCTTTGTTGTTCTTACTTTCTTGTGCTGAGTTACTTTTGTTTGTGGATTTTGTGTTCATTTCTTTTGTTTTTGTAGGTTTTGTTTTTACTGAGACTTTATGTTTTTCATCTTTATTTTTATGAGTTGGTTTGTTAACTTTCTTTGTGGTTACTATGAATTTTACCCTTATCTTTATAAGTTTGAAGCAGTCTACCCTTACTTGATATCGCCTTGCCTTCCTCTCCTTTAGAAGGTTCTATACCTATGCCGTTTGTTCCTTCTTTCATTGTTTTGATGTTGTTGTCATCCTTTGATTGATTGCTCTGATTCCCTGTTGTATTTCTTTTGTTTTTTGATAGTCCTCAGTAGTTCATTTCCTAGAATGATATCTGGTTCGTATGAACCTGCTTCCTAGGTCCTAGGTCCTGCCTGAGGGCTGAAGCTGTTTGTCCTCAGATCGAAAAACTCCCTTTAATAATTCTTGTAAGTTTGGTTTGACTTTTGCATATTCCCTTAGTTTCTGTTTATCTGGAAATGACCTAATTTCACCTTCAAATTTGAACGAGAGTTTTGCAGGATATATTATTCTTGGCTGACAATTTGTTTCTTTCAAGATTTTATATATGTCATCCCACTGCCTTCTTGCCTGCATGGTTTCTGCTAAATAATCTTAGCTTAGTCTTATTTTTTCTCCTCTGTATGTGACTTCTTGTTTTTCAAGAGCTGCTCTCAGGATTCTTTGTTTGTCTTTGGTTTTGGCGAGTGTGAATATGATATGTGTTGGTGATTTTCTTTTGGGGTCTCTTCTATATGGGGTTCGTTGAGCTTCTTGGATGGCCAGCTTTTCATCTTTCATTATATTGGGAAAGTTTTCTGTCAGCAGTTCCTCAGTGATCCTCTCTGTGTTTTCTGTTTTCTCCCCCTGTTCTGGGATGCCAATCACTCATAAGTTTTTGCTTTTAATTGTGTCCCACATAACTCTCAGGGTTTCTTCATTTTTTTTTTTTTTTTGTTCTTTTTTCTGAGTTTTCCTGAAACAGATTTATATCCAAGTGTTTGTCTTCAGTTGCACTGATCCTGTCTTCCACGGTTTCAAATCTACTTCTCAGCCCTTCTGTGACACCGTCCATTTCTGAAATCTTGTTGTTTATCTTTTGGATTTCTAATTGTTGTTTTTGTATAATTTCGAGTTGTGAATTTATTTTGGTATTTTGTTCCTGCATCATCTTCCTGAATTCTTCCAATTTTTTGTCTGTATTTTCCATAAATTTGCCTATTTTTTCCTCATGTTTGTAAGCTTTTTGCCTCAGTTGTTGGAAAATTCCGAGTAGTGGTGATTTGAGTTCCCTATCAGGTACTTCTAGTGCATTTTCTTCCAAAGGAGAGTTATCTGGTGTTTTAGTTTGGACGCCTTTTGGAGCTATCTTGTCTTGTTTTTGTAAATGTTTTGCTATTGTTTGCTGTTTTCGGGGCATTCAGTAGATATTTCTCTCGTTTATTGATTGTAGATTTTTTTTGTTTCGTCCTTGTGGTACAGCTGGGCAGATCTATCTGAAGAGGAGCTACTGGGACGGGTTGTTTGTTGCACTCACCACAGCCACCAGGACGGTTGGTAGTCAGTGCTGGGCAGGTTCCAATAGGGCGTGCCTGCACAGCTTGGTGGTGTGATGTCAAGTGCACGGTGCAGGTAGGCAGGATGCAGCAGGGAGATGGTTATGTGTTTAGCTAAGCTGGATATTGGAGAGAGGAGAGAGGAGCAGGAGCGAAAAGCATACAAACATAAAAGAATGCTAGGGGAGCTTGTCGTTGGAATGGACAGATGAGAGACTATGGGATGGAGGAAACCAGCAGGGGGAAGAGAAAGAAAAGGAAAGAATGAACAAATAAAAATCAGAAAAGTTAAAGAACTGCAAAGTTCCCAGGGATCCCACCAATGCAGCTATGAGGTCTGGGGGAGTCAGTCTCAGGTTTCACAGCACAGCCTGGCCAGAAGGTACAGAGGCATACATCGCCTGGTATTCAGCGATCAGAAAGAGAAGGAAGAGATAGAGATGAGAAATTAAGCAATCAAGAAAGACAAAAGGGAAAAAGAGGGAAAAGAAAACAAAACTAATCAAAAAGAAAAAAAATAAAATTTAAAAAAAAAAAAGCAACACCAGCAGTCAATGAATGGCACTCAGAGAGCCAGCCAGTATGGTTTGGTGTTTCTGGACAAGAGACTGTGTCCATGGGAAACAGAGGAGGCCGAGTGAGAGTGAAAAAGGGTGGAGAGTGGAAAGCATATATCACAAATTGCCTGCACTCTGGGGACCCTCAGAAAGGAGCTAAGAGGGTGCAAGGAGCCAGGCACCCGAGTAAAAGGAGGGAGAGGCTGCGAGAGGCAAGTGAGAAACCAAAAGGAGCAGGAGGGAAAAAAAAAAAAGAAAAAAAAAAAAGGCAGCACCAGCAGCCCACAAACGGCACCTACAGAGCCACCTGCCCAGGCACGCGGAATCCAAGCAGCTGGCAGACCCCGGTGAAGAGACTGCGGCCACGGGAAGCAGAGGGGCTAACGAACCAAGGTCCCAGCATCTCACCAGCACGGCAGCCCAGACCTGGAAGCAGCCACACGCCCAAACTCAGCCTCACATCCCCGCAGGAAAGAGCAAAGATGGCGCTCGGAGCCAGGCACTCGAGCAAAAGGAGGGGGAGGCAGCAAGAGGGAAGCAAGAAACCAGAAGAAGCAGAAAAAGCCACACCAGCAGCCAACAAACGGCACCCAGAGAGCCCCCGCTCAGGCGCGCGGATTCCAAGCAGCCGGCAGTCTCGGGTCAAGAGACCGTGGCCACGGGAAGCAGAGGGGCGAATGAACAAAGGCCCCGGGATCTCACCAGCGTGGCAGCCCAGACCTGGATGCAGCCCCATGCCCAAACGCAGCCCCACAGCCCCGCAAGAAAGAGTAAAGATGGCGCTCGGAGCCAGGAACCCGAGCAAAAGGAGGGGGAGGCAGCGAGAGGCAAGCGAGAAACCAGAAGAAGCAGAAAAAGCCACACCAGCAGCCAACAAACGGCACCCAGAGAGCCCCCGCTCAGGCGCGCAGGTTCCAAGCAGCCGGCAGTCTCGGGTCAAGAGACCGTGGCCACGGGATGCAAAGGGGTGAATGAACTAAGGCCCCGGGATCTCACCAGCGTGGCAGCCCAGACCTGGAAGCAGCAACGCACCCGAACGCAGCCCCACAGGCCCGCAGGAGAGAGCAAAGACAGCGCTCGGAACCAGGCACCCGAGAAAAAGGAGGGGGAGGCGGCAGAGAAAGCTACGCCAGCAGCCAACAAATGGCTCTCAGAAAGCCGCCGGCCTGGGCTCGTGGAATCCAAGCACTGGTGCCCCCTGGCCCAGGGACCCTGGCCACGGGAAGCAGGGGAGCCCCAGCCGAGGCAGAGAGGGGTTGGGGGTGGGAAAGCGCACACCACAATTTACCGGTCGTTCCGTCTCCCACTGGATGCTCTGTGAGGTTGCTCTCCCGTTCTCCTGTTTGCTGGTCTCCAATAGGAGTCCAAGATGGTGGATCCGTGCTGCATTAGCTGGTAAGGAATCTCTGCATGAGTCTCTCCTCGCTCTCCGTTCTCTTTCAGTATTCTCACTCTGGTGTTTGGCTGAGTTTTTTATCTCTTCATTTGATGTTCTAGGGTTTCAGGATTGTTGATTCTCTGTTAGGCTTAGTTTTTCGGATCTTTGCTGTGGAGGGACAGCGTTGTGCTTCTGCCTAGAGCACCATCTTGCCCCGCCCTCTCCTGCCTGAATGTCTTGTTTGACGAAGTGTCTGTTCATATCCTTTACCCATGTTTTAACTGTATTATTTGTGTTTTTGTTATTGAAGTATCAAGGTAGTCTATAGATTTTAGAAATTCAAACTTTGACTGATATGCCCTAGCCAAAAATTATTTCCCAGTCTGGGTTCTCTTTTTACTCTTTTTTGAAGTCTTTTGATGAGCATGATTGTTACCATTTTAGGTTTTATATTTAGGTCTTTGATCCATTTTGAGTTAGTTTTTGTGTATGGTGTAAGGTGTGGGTCTTGTTTCATTTTTTTACAGATGGACATCCAATTTTGCCAGTACCATTTGTTAAAAAGACTGTTTTTTCCCCATTTAATGGACTTTGGTCCTTTGTCAAAGATCAGCTGAACATAAGTGGATGAATTTACGTCTGGGTTCTTGATTGTGTTCCATTGGTCTATGTGTCTGTTGTACCAGTACCAAGGTGTTTTGACTACCATGGCTGTATAGTAGGTTCAGAGATAAGGTAGTGTGAGGGCATTTACTTTGTTCATTTACTTCAATAATGCTTTGCTTATCCAGAATCTCCTTCCTTTCCATATAATGTTGGTGATTATTTTTTCCATCTCGTTAAAGAATGCCTGTGGTATTTGGATTGAGAATGCATTATTTTATAACTGTAGATAGTTTGGGCCAGAATTGACATTTTGACAATGGTGAGTCTTCCTGTCCATGAGCATGGTATGTTTTCCAATTTATATAGGTCTCTTTTGATTTTTTCCAATAGCATATTGTAGTTTTCTTTGTATAGGTCTTTTATGTCCCTGGTTAGATTTATTCATAATTATTTTGTCATTGAGAGGATATTATAAATGATATTGTTTTCCTGATTTCCTTTTCGAGGTTCTCTCTCTTAGTGTAGAGGAATCCAGCTGATTTTTGTATGTTGATCTTGTATCCTGCTACTCTGCTAAACCTTTCTGTTAGTTCCAGTAGTTTTCTCATGGAATCTTTGCAGTTCTGTATGTGTATGATCATATCATCTGCAAATAGATAGCTTTATTTCTTCTTTTCCAATTTTGATCACCTTTATTTCTTTTTCTTGCCTTATTGCTCTAGCTGGGACTTCCAGCACAATGTTAAATAGCAGTGGTAATATAGGGCATTTTTGTCTTGTTCCTGTTGTCAGGGGGAATGGTTTCAGCCTGTCTTCCTTGAGAATGCTGTTGGCTGTTGGTTTTGTATAACCAAAACACCAAACCCATTGCCGTCAAGTCAATTCTGACTCATAGCGACCCTATAGGACAGGGTAGAACTTCCCCACAAGGTTTCTAATGAGCAGCTGGTGGATATGAACTGCCGACCTTTTGGTTAGCAGCTGAACACTGAACCACTGTGATACCCTTTATTATGTTGAGGAACTTCCCTTCTATTCCTATTTTATTGAGAGTTTTTATCAGGAATGGATGTTGGACTTTATCAAATACCTTTTCTGCGTTGATTGAGATGACATTTGATTCTTTACTTTTGTTCTATTTAAGGTGGTGGATTACATTGATTGATTTTTTAGTGTTGCACCATTCTTGCATTCCTGGTATGAATCCCACTTGGTTATGATGCATTATTATTAGTATTTTTTGATAACAAGACTGAATTCTATTGGATAGAATTCTGTTGGGAAGTTTTGCCTCTGTATTCATGTAAGATATTGGTCTCTAATTTCCTTTTTTTGTGCTGTCTTTGCCTGTCTTTGGTATCATGGTTATACTGGCTTCATAGAATGAATTTGTGAGTATTCCTTCCTTTTCTGTGCTCCAAAATAGTTTGAGTAGTACTGGTGTGAACTCTTCTATGAATGTTTGGTGGAATTCTCCAGTGAAGCCATCTGAGCCAGGATTTTTTTTTTTTTTTTTTTGGTGGGGAAGGTGTTTTTTTTTCATTACCTCTTCAGTATATTCTCTTGTCATGGGTCTGTTCAGATTGTCTGTCTATCATAATTTGTGTTAGTTTAGGTAGGTGGTGGGTTTCTAGAAATTTGTCCATTTCCTCTAGGTTCTCAAATTTGTTGGAGTACAGTTTTTCAAAATATTCTATCATGATTCTGTTTATTTCAGTTGGGTCTGTTGTAATGTCCCCCATCTAATATCTTATTTGTTTTATTTGCTTCCTCTCCTGCTTTTCTTTTGTCAGTTTGGCCAGTTGACTGTCAATTTTGTTGATCTTTTCAAAGAACAAAGAGTTGGTCTTGTTGATTCTGTTGTTTTTCTGTTCTCGATTTCATTTATTTCTACTGTATTCTCTATTATTCCTGTTCTGGTGCCTGTGAACCTTTTTTTAAGTTCTCTCTATTCGAGTTTTAGGGCTAACATTTTGTTTTTGGCCTTTTCTTCTTTTTTGATGTGTGTGTTTGTTGCTATACATTGGTCTCTGAGCATTGCATTTGCTGTGTTCTGAAGGTTTTGGTATGATGTATTTTCATTCACCTTTGATTCTAGGAATTTTTTGATTCCCTCTTCCTGCTGAATTCCTTTTGTTTGTGGATTTTCTTTCGTTATTATAGATTTTGTGTTTTTAGTCCTTTGAATTCCACGTCAGGTAGTTCCACTGCTTTTTTTCTACTACAAGGTCACTCAGCTCTGTTGCTCAGTGGGTCAGCAAGCCTAGCTCCACCAGTAAGTGCAAAGGCACTCCACTTCACCAGGAAGCCTCCTGCACAAAGGAACTAGCTCTCTCCCTCTGTGGGTCGGCTCCAGTGCTGTCTGCTGCTGGTCTCCTGGTTCTGTTGCTGCTGGTCCTCTACTGCTTCCAGTCCTCTGATGCTGCTGATACTCGATGCTACCATTTCTCTGATGCTGTTTCTTACCATCTGTGCCGTCTCCAGAGTAACAAGTCTTCTCATTTTCTTCTGAGTCTTCACCAGAATTGTCTTTGATGTCCATAATTCTACCAACAGTCTCTTCAAGGCAATCTAGGCTTTTACTCTTAGGCAGTTTAAAACTCTTCCAGCCTCTATCCATTCACAGTTTCAAAACTGCTTCCACATTTTAAGTATTTGTTAGGGAAGCACCCCACTCCTGGTACCAGATTCTGTCTTGGTTATCTAATGCTGCTATAACAGAAATACCACAAATGGATGCCTTTAACAAAGAGAAATTTATTCTGTTATGGTCTAGTAAGCTAGAAGTCCAAATTCAGAGTGTGATCTCCAGGGGAAGGCTTTCTTTCTCTGTCAGCTCTGGAGGAAGGTCCTTGTCATCAGTCTTCCCCTGGTTGAGGAGCTTCTCAGGCATAGGGACCCCAGGTCCAAAGGATATGCTCTGCTTCTGGTGCTGCTTTCTTGGTGGTGTGAGGTCTCCAACTCTCTGCTCACTTCCCTTTCCTTTTATCTCTTATAAGATAAAAGATGATGCAGGCCACACCCCAGGGAAACTCCCTTTACATTTGATCAGGGATGTGACCTGAGTAAGCGTGTTACATCCCGCCCTAATCCTCTTTAGCATAATCTAATCTTGCCTCATTAACCGCAGGCAGAGATTAAGATTTACAAAACATAGGAAAATTATATCAATCACAAAATGGAGGACAACCACACAATACTGGGAATCATGGCCTAACCAAGTTGACACATATTTTGGGGGTATGCAATTCAATCCATGACAGTTAGTTTACAAGCTTATCTTTTCTGGGAAAAATTCTTCTAGAACAAACAACTAAGCCATGTTGACATAGCTATTCCTAATGATGCATGTGTGGTGTGAATGGTTTGCACTCGACTACTAACCTTAAGGTTAATGGTTCAAACCCACCCAGCGACACCATGAAGAAAACCCTGGTGTTCTGCTTCTGTAAAGATTACATCCAATAAAACTCTATGAAGTGTAGTTCTACTCTGTCATGAGTTGGAATCAACTTGATGGCAATGATTTTTTTCAATGATCTGTGTGGTTGCAGTTTTCGTAGGGGTTATGCTTTTTGCCCCTTAATTTCTTTTTTCTGCGAAGGAGTTGTTCTTATATGTCACTATGAATCGTTTCAATCTGAGATATTACATATTTTTGTAATTATGAAGAAGTCTTGGTCATCAGTGCTAAAAACATTTTCTACACTCTGTTATTTTATTTTCACTTCTGCAATTGCCATTTTATAGATGTTGGCCTTACATTTTTATTCTCCATTTATTTTAGCTTTTATATTTCCCAAACTGGGAGAATTTCCTGACCTGAGCTTCCAGTTCACTGATTCACTCTACTGTTGTTCAGCCAGTATCTCCAATTACTTCTTAATGAATTCTTATTCCTGAGTATTTCTCCTGTCCTCTACTATAATTGTGGAAAGATTAATATGCCTATTTTAGGCTCTTGTTGTCTGGCACATTGACTCTACTTATTCTATTATAAGATAACTCAGTTTTTTTCCTAGGATGTCTTGTGTTTCTTTGTGCACCCATATTCCTTTGGAAATACCAACCAAGTGACTAAATCCTTATGCCGTCTTCATGATTTAAGGTAGTAGGGGTGAGAAGCATTGTCCAGAGACGTCAACTATGCATGTGTTGATTTATACATATAGTTGTAATTTCTTGCATGGGTGACAAAAGCTTGGGATAAAATTGTGCAGAGCAGAAAATAAGTATGAAATAAAAGCATTTTGCACAGGCTATTTCATAGCTTAAAAGCTATCGCATGGATATTCAATTATTCAGTTTGGCATTCAGTGGGCCAAGAAGTACAAACCAGTTTTAGGCAAATGATTAAAGGAGTTTGACCCTATTTATTTTGTTCCTTTATCTAAAAGGGCAGTTGAATAACTGTAAAAGTATAATCATCAAATCATTGATTTATTATCAAATCAGGGGCACTTACTGTTTGCTTTGGACTGTGCATGCTTAACTGTACAAGTCACAATCTTCTATATATGGACAAGTAAGGGATGTTCTAAACCTAAGAGATGCATCTGCCAGGTTTATGAAGACACATAAAAAGGGCCGTATGACCCTGCCTAGAGAGAGAGAGAAGAAAAATTCTCAGAGGCTATGATACTTGAGATATGGTTTTGAAACTTGGCAGAAGTTGCCATAGGCTTAAGGGGAGGAAGTGCCTTCCAGTTGTAAAGAATAGTATGAGAAAAGACTTAGAACTGTAGTAGACAAGTAATTTGGTATTTTTTTAGTGTAAAGTTTTGCCAAGGGTAGTCTTGGGAGATATGTCTAAGAAAGAATTCAGAATTCAGATCCTAGAGGCATCATTATTCCATAAGTTAGTATTTTTTCTGTTAATAGTTATCAGTCATTGAAGAATTATAAGTGGGAGAGTAATGCAATTATATTTTCATTTGAGAAAAATTAAGTAGGTAGCATTTTGACAGATACATAGGAAGAATCCATAGGAGCATGATTATTTAGAGTGATATTGCTATAGCCTATGTCAAAGACGATGAGGCATAAAGTAAGTCAACATTACAGAGAGGGAAAGCTATTGGGCAGTTGAAATGTGACCTGTTTGATACAGAAGCTGATTCTTAGTATTATTTAATTTTAATTAATTTGCATTTAAATCACTGCATGTTACTAAGGACTACTATATTGGACAGCGCAAGTCTCGAACTTAAGAAAGGTCTAGTCTAGCACCATGTATTTCATAGAGTGTTTTAAAACGTGTGAGTTTCTTGGAACATTTAAAATAGTGAGTGGTGGATAAGAATAACTAATAAGACTGATAGATAAAGAAAAGAAGAAAGCCAGGAGAAGAACCCTGGTAACATCAAAATTTCAACTATGGACAGAAGAAAAGGAGTGCAGGTGGATTATTTAGAAAGAGACAATGGAGAGGTTGGAGGTAAAACATTAGCGAAGAGTGTCACAGAATCTCAGGAAGGACAAGTTTCATTTCAGAGGGTTTGACTGAAAAGTTGAGTATTATAAGGCCTGAAAAGTACCAAAATCTATCTGGCAACTAGCAGGACATGATTAATCTTAAGAAAACAATTTCATTTGATGATGGGGATAAACACCGTGTAGTAGTAGTAATAGTTGTTGTTAACTGCCATAGAGTTGGCCCCAACTCATGGCAACCCCATGCACAATGGAACGAAGCACTGCCTGGACCTGCACCACCCCCATGATCGGTTGTGGATCGGACCGTTGTGATCCACAGGTTCTCAATGGCTGATTTTTTCAAGCAGATCATCAGGCATTTCTTCCAAACACCATGTTAGAGGGAGTAAGTGGGAGATGAGCTTTAAGTTTATATAATAAAGAAAACCAGAGATAGAAAGAATTGGCAGGAATATTTAGAATTTAAAGATAATTATATGGGAATAAGTTACATTTGTAGTTTGAAGGGAAGGAGTCAGTTTTCAGAAAGATGTTTAGAGAACAAAAGAAGGAGAAAACTGATGTAAAATTTTAGAGAAAGGGGAATGGATGAAAGCAGAAGCAGTAGGATTAGCAGCTGGAGGGGAGAGATCTTTTCCTTTGAATTTGGGGGGAAAAGAAGAAGTATATGGATGCACATCTTCTGACTCTCCCGGTAGAAATTCAAACTTCACATACTATATGTATTTTCTAAAACATATGTTTTTAAACCCTACGAGATAAACACTAAATAAATATGTTTGCCCTGCTTATGCCATTCTTCTCAGTATGTGCACTGGGGGAGGGGGAAGCATATAGGTGTTCAGTGTTTAGTTTTAAGGTTGGTATTTGTTAAATTTTAAGGGCCTTCATTTTTAAAAGAAACATAACCATGACTTTCTTCTTTAAAATTCTAAGATGACATAATATTTTAGTTAGCAAAATGTTTTTTGTTTTTTTTTTTATTTCATTGAGTGATGTAACCTCATCTTCTTAGAGTTTATAGAAGTGTCTCAAGAACCTTTTAAAGGAATCAAACAGTACACTGTGGTTTTACAACATCAAAACACAAGAGAAAAAATTTGGCAGTTAATTTTTGGTTGAACTATGTCACAAAACATTTCAGTCTATATGTGTAAGACTTGTAACTACTGAAAACAAGCATATAGTTCTGCCAGAGGAAATTAGAAATAGTCTGGTATTTAGGGTGGTAGCAAAAATCAGAGCACTATGCTTGTTTGTGGCGTATGTATTATACCAAGGATTCATGAGATAGTATACTGTAGTTTGTACCTGGGTGGTGCAAACAATAAATCACCCGACTACTAACTGAAAAGTTGACAGTTTGAACTCACCCAGAGGTGCTTGGAAGCCAGGCCTGGTGATCTGCTTCTGAAAGGTCACAGCCTTGCAAACCCTATGGAGCAGCTCTGCTCTGCACACATGGGGTCACCGTGAGTCAGAATCGACTCAATAGCAACTAACAACAACAAAATACTATAATTATAACAAGAAGAAAAGTCTGAATTGTACTGAATGTGAATAGATAATCTGGAAAAATGTTATTTGATATTAGATTCCAGAAAAAATACAAATGCAACTAAACATGTGTAATAGTATTCTGAAGTCCATGGGTGGTGCAAACGGTTAACATGATTGGCTGCTAAACAAAAGGTTGGAGGTTTGAGTTCACCCAGAAGCACCTTGGAAGAAAGGCTTGGTGATCTACTTCTGAAAAATAAGCCTTTGAAAACCCCATGGAGCAGAGTTCTACTCCGACACACATGGGTTGCCAAGAGTCAGAGTTGACTCAACAGCAACTGGTTAATAGTATTCTAACAACAACAACAAAAAAGTTGTCTTCAAGTCTATTCTGACTCATAGCAACCCTATAGGACAGGGTAGAACTGTCCCAGAGGGTTTCCAAGGAGTGGCTGGTGGATTCGAACTGCCGACCTTTTGGTTAGCAGCTGAGCGCTTAACTACTACGCCCCCAGGGCTCCAACAACATGTTTTAGTTCTTATTTCTCATTGTGTTATGAGATCACACCGGTAGACATGTATCATTCGACAGTGAACTAGGGGAATAAAAAAACAAACAAAAAAAAAAATACATAAAAAAATGATTGGGGAATATTCACTTTAGCTTGAAGGCATGTATACTCAAGAGTGGAGATTTCTGTATATTTTCTTTCTTTCATGTTCTTTGGAATTCAAGTTCATGGTTCTTTTCACTGCACAAGTAAGCTTATCCTTTAGGGACTAGGCATTCACAGTTATATAAATATCCAGAACATTTTGTTTTCATGTATATCTTTATGTTGCTAGATAATTGTGATTTTTATATTTAGTGACCAATTTTTAATTTGTTAGGATCAATTTCAGGTTGTAGCTCCCACCACCTTTTCTATTTAAATCCCCAACACATTTAGGGAAAATAAATTTTAGGTAATTAAAAAGACGTATCTCAGGAAGTGAGGGTTTTTTTTTTCTTCCCTCATTACGCTCTGTCTCTTTTCTGAGCCCCTGAAACATAACTTGATGAAGCAATCATTTCACTCCTGGTTTATTTGTTATAAAGGGGACATTGAAATGTAATGATCCATTAAATTCTATAATCTCATGAGGAAAAAAATCTTCTGTCCTTCCAGAAATTTCATTCTGTAAAAGCAGGACCAGGAACAGGTTTTTATTTCCACAGTTTAGGTCAAGATACTTGCTATACCGAGTCCGCTGTTCTTTTGCAGGCTTTCCATACACAGCAGGTCTGCAGGCGCTGATAAGTGTGTCAGCTGGAGACTCCTTCAGCCTTATCAGCTCCTCACTCACTAGTGAAGTCGAACAGCACAGTGTAAAACGCTAAACTTGATTTTTGTCTTTCTGTTAGTACCCCTGCATCTCACAGAATCAAAAGGACAAGTCTGTGTACTGAAGAATTATGTAATCTTCCTTAAGGTTTTAGCCATCAGAGTTGTTCTGTGTATGTGTTTTAATAGTTCATCTTAAGTATTTAAAATATATTTATTTTATATATTTATATATATATTTAAATATATTCTAATTCTGTCTAGCTATCCTAATGTGAGTTTTCATATTTTCTTAAATCTAATAGATTAGACAGGAGATAAGAGTTACTGAGATCCCTCTCTGAGCCCCGGCTCTGTGGCCCATTCCTGGGTGGGTGCATTTTCCACCCTTCATGGATAGAGAAAGTAACGTCTCTGGCCCAGTTCCATTTCATAAACACAATGCTTTCTTCTTTAAGTGTAGTATCACTTTTTAAAATCTACTCATGTGGTTTATAGTGGTGGCATTTTTCTGGGCTAGGGATCGATTTTAGTAAGTCTAATTTCTTATTAACTGCCCCTCCTCCAGGGCCTCCAGTATCGGCTGTGGGGTCAGCTCGTCTCCACTGTTACCAGCGACTGAGCTTTGAAGACAGGAAGCCAAATGCAGTTCACTGTCTAATTCTTTATGATTAAAAAAAAAAACCCAAACCCATTGCCGTCGAGTCAACTCCGACTCATAGCGACCCTATAAGACAAAGTAGAAGTGCCCCATAGGGTGTCCGAGGAGCGGCTTGTGGATTTGAACTGCTGATGTTTTGGTTAGCAGCCAAACTCTTAATCACTGCACCACCGGGGTTTCCAGTATCATTAATGCAGTGAAACAAGTGAAATACATTTAAAAATACAGTTGTTGCATTCTCTGGGCTGATTTCTAATCTTGATTGAGAGGGTGAGAAGTCACATGCAATACCGCTAGGATGGGTGTGAGTGCAAGTGTGTGCACGTCTTCATTTTAAGGTGTAGTTTGGGTCTGCTACAGTCGAACAGTCTTAAGCAAAGATAGTATTGGTAGTGTTGCATTCAACTGTAAAAAAGATAAATTCATGTATTTCTCCCAGAGTCATAGGTAAGGACAAAATGAAAAAACAGATATGCGTACTGCTAAAATAGAATCTAAATGCTAGTTATAATTATGAACTGTTTTGTTTGTAGCTCTGAGGAAATTACAGCGTGAAGGTCTCTGGCATTGATCCCGCACACTCTTAGGGGTGCTGACTTTGGGTTGGGGACAAAGGTGTGGAGGGGGTGGTGACAGCTGACTTTCTAAGGCAAATATTTTAAGTTTGTCATTAATACATGGAGTGAGTCACTCAGAATCAGGTCATTAAAATGAGATGTGTAGCATCATAATGTCTTGCGTTATAGACGTTTTAATTACCCCGGAGGAATGTTAAGTTCTTGTTACCAGATACTGTGAATGGTACTCCAGATATTCTAGAATGAGTTAAAGCACCTCCAAAATACCAAAATTATAATCAGACTTCAAGCAAGTATTTTGCACATCTAAACTCAGTCAATTTAGAACCCAAATATTACTTTTCATTTTCCTCAAAAAATTTCTATTTCCATTTAAAGAAGTCACAACATCCCCAGACTACAGTGGTGACGATAAATTTATATTACGCTGTATAATTGGTCATTATACATTTAAGACATCTAATAAAATGTGGAACGCTTGAAAAAAATATTCTGAATTATGGGATTCCCATTTTTATGGTAAATAATCTGGATGTCAAAGTGCAATTTAACTACTTGACAATTGAAATTACGATTAAATTTAGGTAACAAACAAACAATGCATAATTCTCCAAACTAAAAACATATTCAATATAATGACATTTGTTAATGCAGAGCATGTGTAATATACAGGGAAAGCATTCTTCAAATCAGATTCATTTACTCATATAATGATCGAGTCTAAAAAATTAATTAAGATGAATATGTATGTTTAGGTACCTAAAATGCCCCATTCATTTTAATTTAATATAGCAAACATATGTAGAATAAGCATACGAGTTGAATTTAAATAAGTTAGAAGAATAAAATAGTTCAGATCATAAGTATAAATCAGGAACTAACAGCAATAAAGGAATCATATTCAAAGTCTCGTACATATTTTTCTGTAAATTTGTATCTCTAAGATGATACTAAATCAATATAGCCCCTAGCCACTTTGTTCTTATAAATTTATCTTAAGATGATCTTTATTTATTTAAAGTAATTTCATCTTCAACTCTATATTTACAATAACTTCCAAATAAAAATAAATTTTACAATGAATACATTCCGGACTTGTGATTTATTGTTTCATGATATAAAGGTAATAGAATTAATAAAATACAATTTTGTTGTTAAACTCTGTAATTTTTTCCACTGTCTTCCTTTGGAAATTGAATTGCTTAGAGTCATTTTAATGATTAATATCATTAGAATGCATTCTTTCCCCCTCAATGAATTCATTTACAAATGGAAAAATAAAATTATGTTTATTGGGCTCAGTATAGTATTTTATTGAATATCATATTATTAATTCACATTAATTTTGATACTAACATTAAGAATAGAATATATGACAAATGGCAAATATTTTGACAAGATAGTGATATTCCATAAGTTTCATAGCCATCTTCATGATTAGCAAAACTTACAGTATGTATGTTTGAATATCATTTGAATATCATGGTCCAGTTTTGGGACCTCAAAGAAAATAATCTCTGATTTTCAAGACGTTCTTCCAAAAACTATTTGTAAATAACCTCTAAAAAATCTGCAGACGCATCCTCTAAACATGTTATTTTTATAGTGACTTTTAAATGTCTGGCCAAGTATTAACCTCTTTTTGTTCATCTTAGATTAAGAAGTCGTAACTTGTGTTTCCAGGAGGCAATGGTGGTTCAGTGGTAGAATCCTCGCCTTTCATGTCGGTGACCCAGGTTTGATCCTTGGTCAGTGCACCTTATGTGCAGCCACCACCTGTCTTTCAGTGGAGGCTTGCATGCTGCTATGATGCTGAACAGGTTTCGGTGGACTTCCCAGACTAAAATGGACTAGGAAGAAAGGGCTGGCGATCTGCTTCCAAAAATCAGCCCGTGAAAACTCTGTGAATCACAGTGGTGCATGGGGTCCCCATGAGTTGGCGGCTAACAACAACTTGTGTTTTCAGATAATGGAATAATTATTTAGTCTATTTCATTTGTTTAAGGAAAAAAAAAAAGAAAACCTGAATTAGTAATAATGCTAGTATTGTTGTCATTGGCATAATTGTGAATTTGGAAAGAAAACGTGATGCATAAAAATTAAAAATCATACTGCCCCTAATCCTCATGGTTTTTGTTGTTTGCATTTTCAGAGACAAAGAAATAGCATGACATGAAACATGGCTCAGTTCTATTACAAAAGAAATGTGAATGCCCCCTACCGAGATCGCATCCCTCTAAGGATAGTCCGAGCTGAATCTGAACTCTCACCTGCAGAAAAAGCCTATCTGAATGCTGTGGAAAAGGGAGATTATGCAAGTGTCAAGAAATCCCTAGAGGAAGCTGAAATTTATTTTAAAATCAATATTAATTGCATTGACCCTCTTGGAAGAACTGCTCTCCTCATTGCAATTGAAAATGAGAACTTGGAGCTCATTGAACTGCTCCTAAGCTTCAATGTTTACGTTGGAGATGCTCTATTACACGCTATCAGAAAAGAAGTTGTCGGAGCTGTAGAGCTGTTATTGAACCACAGAAAGCCAAGTGGAGAAAAACAGGTACATGTAAGAAACAATAATAATAATAATATTGTTTTTAATTTATTTGCAGAAGATGTTGAAATACCCCTAAATTTAAAAATATTTATATAAGCATTGAAATCAGAAATATTTTAACAGAAAAGTACTGTTAAAGCAAAACAAATTAACCTAAGTTGTCTTAGCATAGATTGAAAATTTTTTTATATAATGCTCAACATATTATGTCATTTGGGGTTTAACGTGTAGGTGTTCGTGTGTTTTTCGTCTTATTTTTCATTTTCTAACCTTCTGTGGCTTCAGACTGTGAATAGTTTTGATAGTTTCCTGTTTAACTGCTTGCCTGTTCCTCATGATTTGAACTTTGCTCTTTAACACTCGGTGAGATTCTTTTACATTGAGACCTAAAGAAACAAACATAAAAGTTTACTAGAAAATATACCCGCCCCTCACTTATTGACATGGTTAGGTTCCAAGGACCAGGTCATTATGCAAGAATCGACATTAATGTGAAAATGGAAGATGACTGGGAAGTGGAGATGCAGGGCGGCTCCTCGCGCTCTTCTGCACACCTGAGAGATGACAGGTCATGCGCCCTGCAGTGACAGGTCCGCTCCTCCTTTTTGCTCCCTTTCCCTCCATTATCTCCCCTCACTCCCACTCCTCCCCTGCCAACTCTCCCTCTCCCTCCTTCCTTCTACTCCCTCTATCTCCTCCCTCAGCTCTCCTGGTCAGGAACTAGTTGTAGCTCTAGGGCTGGTGCCAGACCACAGCTTGGTGTGGTCCAGTGGGTTGGCTGGGGAGGCACTGTATGGGAGTACCAAGCCAGGAGCTGGGGGCTGTTCCTACAAGGCTGCCCCATTCCCAGAAGGGCTTCGAGCCCCCCTGGCTGACTCTGATGCTATGCACTCCCAGAGCCAGAAGCCACCACTGCCACCAGGAGGTGAGGTGAGTCCTGGGAGCCCAGGGGCTTCTTCTCCAGTGCCGTCTGGGATTGGTACCAGAGGAGGTCCATGGGGGTGGGGGGTGTGACACCATGAGTTACTGCACTGGGTGGCACCAACCCTAGTGACGCCACTGCAGCCAGCGTTACTCTTGCCGCGCACTTGGGCATTCATGACTGCCACACGTTGTTACTGTGCAAAATAGATAAGAGATATTTTAATATTGACGTAAATACAAAATGTCAGATAATGTTACAGTGGATAAGTGAGGAGTAAGTGTAGCTGAACTCTGACAGTAGACTTTATATGATATTTACTAATGGCAAAACTCTAGCTACATCTTAATGGTGTCGTAGAAAACCAACTAAAATGACACACACCGGCAAATACAGTGTGTTTGTTTCTGTTATTTCCTTGTCTCTAGTGCTACAGAAGTGGAGACATAGAAGACAGAAACATAAGGAGTCTGTGTTTGTCTGTCTAGAGCCTTTCCTTTTCCTGCCTGTCCCTGAGATGTCCATTTGTTTCTTTTTCCTCTTCCACACTGAACTCTCCACTTCCCTGTATCAAGGCTCATCAACTGATTGCAAAGATATTGCAAGTACTGCAGTGGCTCAAAATCTATCTTTTAGAGGAAAATTTTATAAAATGTCTGTTATTACAGCTCTAGAAATTTCTGCCCTATTTGATAATGTGAAAATCTCTATCTCTGCAAATGATAGAGTGTTAGGAGTTACAATTTTTTAAAGCAAGTTATGCGGTAGCTACTATTATTGTTCTGCTTTACTGGAGTGCTTTTATCAGAACCCTTGTCAATGTTAGGGAAAGAACTTTGTGGCTAGTGCTGTCTGGAATACTCACCCTGTCTTCTCAGAAGTCTGTGTTCTATGGTCCGTACTTATGTCTCACTGCCACTCATCTTCTTCCCCTTCCCTGAACCAAAACATTGATAAAATACCACTGCCACAGTGTCAACACCTCTCTGCTGGTTGCTTTGCTGATGTATTTGATGTTTGTTTCCTATCTAGTTGTTTGTGGGTTATCTTCTATATCTGTAAACTTTACTGATAGGAAAATCTGTGTTTTCCATCCTTTCAAACTTATACAAACCTTGATTGTGATGGACAGTTAATGGTAATATCAAATGACATAATTTTTAATATATCCCAGTTTTTCCACCACAGAGGAAATGCAGACAGTTAGATAGGAATGAATAGGAGTCTGTTTTTGTCTGTGTGACTAGGTGCTACTACCTTAGTCAACTTGTGATCTTGAAATTTTTTTCATTTTGTTTGTTTGCATTTTGCAATAGCAATATTATATTGTATACCTTCTTATTTTTTGTCAACCATAAGCAGCCATAAAACAGATGGTCAGATCTGTAGAAAAAAGTTGCCATTAAATGTATTTTTCATGTTTATTACTAAAGAACCGTCTTAGTTCTATGTTCTAGAAACATTGGCCATAAATTTTGGTGTCTCTTTAATCAGGTCAGTGACATTTGTGCTGACTGGAGTAATTTGGTGTCTGGAGAAGATATTGCTATTATGAGAGTGTTTGTTGGAAGACGCTCAAATTCTAAGCTAAGCTTCAGTCTCACAAGTAGGTCCTGGCACCTTGGAGGCACTTGATCTGGACCCTGATTATTAATAAAACACAGTAAACGTTTGCAATCTGCCAGGCATCTGACATATCCCAGACCATGTGTTTCTGGAAGATTTCTCTTGCACTCAGCTGGCCAAGAATGCCTTTTCTATTTGTACATTCTAGAATTCCTCTTCAGTGAAAGTACCGATTATAAATAAAAACTGTGTCTTTTTGTTTGAACTCTGTGTAATTTTGAAAGAAGTATTCCAATCTACCTCAGAGTTCCTGGCATCTGGTATGATCAAAGCGAAGCTGGAGCAACCTGAAATGTAGATAGTGTAGCACACAAAAGATGTCCACAGGGCTTAGGCATGCAGTCAGCCCCCCATAGAGCCTGGCTGTTCATCGGTGATTTTCTCAGGCTTTTCACCTCCTGAGTGTGCCAAAGATCATTTGGACTGACAGTTTCCATAAATCATCATTTGTAGGTACCGAATATGTTCTTGCCAGGATTTTTTTCTTTCATGAAGTGTAATGCCTTAGATGGACCTTGTGACCTTTGAAAGCCATTTAGGATATTTTTATAATTCACCTAATTTCCACTCTCACCAGCATCCTCCAAAGCATCTGAAGCTTATTCAGTCATTAATTTTGTTGTTGAAGTCATTGAAGCCAAGTGCTAAAACCTGAAAACAATAATATCCAAGTGTAAAATATGTAAAATTAACATAATTGTCTTAAAATAATTCAAGAAAGAGGATACACAATATAAAATTGTGCAAAGCTGATTATTAGAACAGTTACTAAGATCTTAAAATGTGACAGATGTAGATTAGGAAATACACTTTTTTTTTTTAACAATTTTGTTGCAAATTTATTTCTATCTCTGGGAAGAGATTCAATGTTTGATGGCATTCGCATAGTATGGGGGCTATGAGATTCCAGATTAATTCTTATACTTTGTGAGAACGTTCATGAGGGAACAATTTTAGGATGTTTACTCTGCCAGGCCTTGTGCTGGGTGCTCGGGAGGGAGATGTTGTTCCGGCTCCCTAGAGTGTTCAGGTCTACTTGTGAAAAGACACAGGGGTAGTATTGTGACAGGTAAAGCTAAAAAGATGAAAGAGAAATAAACCCTCAAGTAATTATGAAGTTAGGAGACACTGAGTGCGTGTTCAGGGTGATAGTATAATCTGGGAATAGATAAGGGTGATGTTGAACAGCATGATGAGGATAATCAATGTCACTGAATGGTACATGTGAAAATTGTTGAAACGGCAAATGTCTTGTTAAATATATATTTACCACAGTGAAAAAAAAAATTTGACTAGATGTGATAAATACAAATTGTTACTGGATTTTGGGCATGAGGAAGGAGAAGGGCAGAAGAAGAAAGAAAGAGAAAGAATGTTTAAAAGTTTATACTTTGGTGAATTTAACTCCATTAACTGAATCGCCCTGGTGACTGAGTGATTAAGAGCTCGGCTGCTAACCAAAAAGGTCAGCAGTTTGAATCCACCAGCCGCTTATTGGAAACCCTCTGGGTTAGCTCTACTCTGTCCTATAGGGTCGCTATGAGTTGGAATTGACTCGATGGCAGTGGGTAGTAACTGAATAGATATTATGATCAAAGGATGATGGAACCAGTTTGTGACATATTGAAATTGATGTCTAGGAGGTAGGGATTGGTATATTGAAGGTAGTGAGGACACTGGGGCAAATCTCCTTTCTTCCTCTCTGACAATGATTTACTCTTCTTGCCTTTATATATTCTTTAAATGTTTGTAATTTTTAGTGTATAAATGATATTCTCCGTTCATCATCTAATGAAAGATTTTGGTTTTGCCAGATAAGTAGATGGACATTGATTATTAAGTGTATTTAATGTTGTTGTTAGGTGCCATTGAGTCAGTTCCAACTCATAGCCACCCTGTGTACAACGTAGCAAAACACTGCCCAGTCCTGTGCCATCCTCATGATCATTGTTAATGGAGATCTTCATAACCAGGGTATTGAGTTCCTAGTGTTTCATTTTTATTTTTAGTATCAAAAAATGAGAGGTGTTAATATTAATGTTGTCTCATATAACAGAGATCGGTGGTTCTTTGCGCTAAGCGGGAAGGTGAAACATTATACATTCTTACAGGACCACCCTTTGCTGGAATCATTCACTGAGATTCTCTGGCAACTTTATTTAACTTTTCTTTAACCTTCTTAGTGCCTTTTTCTCTAGAAAATACTGAGGGTGACTTAGCCCGCTTTCCAGACAGTTGATTGGTTATTTGACTTCTAATTATTTCCAACAGACCTTTCTCTCAGATGTCTTTCAAGGCCAGGTTCAAGTTAAGTTTCAGCCACTACAGTAAGCCTTTATCAGAAGCAAAACATGCTTTTCCATTCTTCACAATCTTAATGTCATCAGAATCCCTGGAAGGACTGGTGAAAATGCAGATTGCTGGAGCGACCCCCAGGGTTTCATGCAGCAGGTCTGGTCTGGGGCCCCAGAATTTGCATTTCTAGCAGGCTTCCAGGTGATACTGCTGCTGCTGGTCTAAAGACCACCCTTTCAGAACCACTGACTTAGAGGGGTGGAAACTCACAGAACGTCTGTAGTGTGCATTTCATGTTCGGTGTGTTGAACTATATATGCTAACCTGGTTTTTAGGATTCAGTGTGTTTAAGATATGAGAGAGTGTTTCAATTTGAGAAGAGTCTTTATTATGTTTTCTTTTTTTCCCCTTTGGGAAAAAGACACTGCTAAATTCTATTTATTCAGCAGTTAAGATCCTAGAGTATTTCAGTTGAAGAAAGTTTAGATATTAAAAACCAAAAACCAAACTAGCTGCTGTTGAATCGATTCTGACTCATGGTGACCCCATGGGTATCAGAGTAGAACTGTGCTCCGTAGAGTTTTTAATGGCTGAGTTTTCTGAAGTAAATCGTCAGTCAGATCTTTCTTCCAAGGAGCCTCTGGGTGGACTTAAATCACAAACCTTTTGGTTAGGAGCCAAGAATGTTAACCATTTCCACCTTCCAGGGACTTCTTTAGATATTAAATTTCTGCTAAAAAAGAATATATAAATTTTAGAACTTGGAGGGATCTTGGAGAACATCTAATCCAGTCCCCTCATTTTACAAGGGAGGAAAAGGAAAGGGGACACAGCTGGGCTTGGGGATTGGCCCGACTAAAAGGACTTATAAATTAATAGCTAGTAACCATCCTTGAGTTAGAGTGTGTGTGATGGCAATGATGATGGTGATAATGGCAACAATAATAATACTAGCTAACATTCACTGAGCCCGTCACTGTGCCATTGCTATTGTAAGAGTGGGTCAGTGAAAAAGAGGAAGACCCTCAACGAGATGCATGGACACAGTGGCTCCAACAGTGGGCTCAATTATAACGATTGTGAGGATGCCATGGGACCAGGCAGTGTTTCCTCCTGTTGTACATAGGGTTGCTATGAGTTGGAACCAACTCGACGGCGCCTAAAAACAACAACAGCATGGTGGCACAGTGGTTAACCGCTTGGCTGCTAACTGAGAGATCAGCAGTTCAAACCCACCAGCCGCTCCATGGGAGAAAGATGTGACAGTCTGCTTCCATAAAGATTACAGCCTTGGAAACCCTGAGAGGCAGTTCTTCTTTGTCCTATAGGGTGCCTATGAGTCAGAATTGACTCAGTGGTATTTGGTATGAAGAAGATGCTAGTTTATCTTCATTTGATAGATGCATAAATAAAGGCACAAAAAGGCTTAAGTGACAGCTCACAAAGCCAGGAAATATCAGTGCTGGCACTAAAGAGTCCCTAAAGAGAACCGTAATGTTCTGGCTTTAGCCATGGCACCAACTTGAATAGGAGTCACTTAAATCTTCAAGAGCTCATTATCCTAATTTAGGATATGAATTAGACAAGTTTTAAGAAGCTTCTAGTTCCACATATTCAGACTTTGTCTCCATCTCGAATATCATAGTGCCACTGATGATTTTGCTGCTCAATAAATACTAATTCTGATCCTACAGACATGCCCGTTAACGTCTACCACCACCTCCCTTAGTCTCCCCAGAGTGGCTGGTTTTTCTCATATCACTTCCAGAGTTCCTGCAAGTTCTGACATATGGGAAGCAATAGGCTCTTCCCTCCATCCCAACTTCACACAGCCACCTCTGGCTTCTAGGTCAACTTCTAAAGTGGACTCTGTTCTCTTTCCTAAAGTTTAAGCAGTACTGGAAGAACAACTTTTCATGAAAAGTGGTATACTTACTTGACTAACATTGTCCCTGATGTTGGAAGCTGTCCTTGGGAAGAGTCGATGTAAGAATCAGCTTAGCTTTCCCCCAGAACTCCACAGTGAGGATGCTACACAAATACACAATTTTAATATTTTAAGTTCAATTTACTTTTTTTGTTGTTGTTGTTTCTTGATACAATGTTATAAACAAAGAGATATTGGTGGTGAAAATGTCTCACAGAAAGTAAAATAAAATCATACTAGCTCCTCTAACATTTTCTTCACTGGACTTCACTGGACTTCTAGTCCTGGGTTCAGTTTGGTTCAGTGTTGTCTGAGTCATCTAGTGCTGCTCTAACAGAAATATCACAAGTGAATGGTTTTAACAAAGGGAAGTTTATTCTCTCACAGTCCAGTAGGCTACAAGTCCAAATTCAGTGCATCAGCTCCAGGAGAAGGCTTTCTCTCTCTTTCGGCTCCAGAGGAAGGTCCTTGTGATGCATCAGTCTTCCCTTGGTCTGGGAGCATCTCAGCACAGGAACCTCAGGTCCAAAGGATGTGCTCTGTTCCCAACACTGCTTTCTTGGTGGTGACAGGTACCCCTGTGTCTCTTCTCACTTCTCTCTTTTATATCTCAGAAGAGATTGGATTAAGACACTATCTAATCTTGTAAACCTCATCAGTATAACCTCATCACAGTGATAGAATTTACAACACATAAGGAGATCACATATAATCTCATCATAGTGATAGAGTTTACAACACATAAGGAAATCACATCAGATTACACAATCATACAACACTGGGAATCATGACCCAGCCAAGTTGACAGATACTTTTGGGGGACACAACTCAATTCATGACACATGTCTTGTCATTAGTTAGCTTCTACAGGTTATTCAGACTCTTCTCAGCTTCATTTGTGAGATAGGAGCACTGATGCTCCCTCACAGGGTCATTGTACAGATGATTGTTGTTGTTAGCTGCCTTCGAGTTGACTCCAATTCATGACAACCTTATGCACAACAGAAGGAAACATTGCCCAGTCCTGCATCATACTCACAATTGCCAGCATGTTCGAGTCCATCATTGCAGCTATTGTGCCAATTGATCTCACCAAGGGTTTCCCTCACTCTTGTTGGCCCTCTCTTTCACCGAACATGATGTTTCCTCTAGCAATTGATTCCTCCTAATGATGTGTCCCCACCACTCATCTGTCAATCTATCATACTGTGGAGGTGTGCATATTGCTGTGATGCTGAAAGTTATGTTGTCGGCATTACAAATACCAACAGGATCACCCATGGTGGACAGATTTCAGGAGAGCTTCCAGACTAAGATAGACTAGGAAGAAAGACCTGGCAGTCTACTTCTGAAAAAATTGGCCAGTAACATGAATTTAAAAAAAAAAAACTGTAAATAACCAACGTTGGTGAGGCTGTGGGGAGATCAGAAATTTTATGAACTGCTGGTGGGAATGCAAAATGAAACAACCATTTTGGAAAATGATGTGGTGCTTCCTTAGAAAGCTAAAAATAGAAACACCATATGATCCAGCAATCCCACTCCTAGGAATATATCCTAGAGAAATAAGAGCCATCACACGAATAGACATATGCAAACCCATATTCATTGCAGCACTGTTCACAATAGCCAAAAAGGAAACAACCTAGATGCCCATCAACAGATGAATGGATAAACAAACTATGGTACATACACACAATGTAGTATTATGCAATGATAGAGAACAATGATGAATCTGTGAAGCATCTCATAACATGGATGAATCGGGAGGGCATTATCCTGAGTGAAATACGTCAATCACAAAAGGACAAATATTATATGAGACCACTACTGTAAAAACTTATGAAAAAGTTTACACACAAAAAGAAACAATCTTTTATGGTTATGAGGGAGGGGAGCGGTGGAGTGGGAAAACTCTAAATAGACAATAAATAAATAGTGACTCTGGTGAAGGGTAAGACAGTACACAGTACTGGGGAAGCCAGCACAACCTGTATAAGGAAAGGTCATGGAAGCTGCCTAGACACATCCAAACTTCCTGAGGGACTGAATTGCTGAGCTGAGGGCTGTGGGGACCATGGTCTCGGGGAACATCTAGCTCAATTGGCATAACATTGTTTATAAAGAAAATGTTCTACATTCTACCTTGGTGAGTAGCGTCTGAAGTATAAAAGCCTGTGAGTGGCCATCTAAGATACTCCACTGGTCTCACCCCTTCAGGAACAAAGGAGAATGAAGAAAAGATACAAGGGAAAGATTAGTTCAAAGGACTAATGAACCACAACTACCATGGTCTCGACCAGACTGAGTCCAGTACAACTGGATGGTGCCTGGATACCACCACTGACTGCTCTGACAGGGTTCACAATAGAGGGTCCTGGACAGAGCTAGAGGAAAATGTAGAAGAAAATTCTAACTCACAAAAAAAGACCAGACTTACTGGCCTGACAGAGACTAGAGAAACCCGAAGAGTATCGCCCCTGGACACCCTTTAAGCTCAGTAATGAAGTTACTCCCAACGTCAACCCTTCAGCCAAAGATTAGACAGGACCATAAAACAAAATGAGACTAAAGGGGCACAGCAGCCCAGGGACAAGGACTAGAAGGCAGGAGGGGACAGGAAAACTGGTAATAGGGAACCCAAGGTCAAGAAGGGACAGTGTGGACATGTTGTGGGGTTGTTAACTAATTTCATAAAACAATATGTGTACTAACTGTTTAATAAGAAACTAGTTTGTTCTGTAAAACTTCATTAAAAAAAAAGAAATTAAAAAAATTGACCAATGAATACTAGTGGAACATTCTCTGATATAGTGCTGGAGAGAAAGGTTGGAAGGCACTAAAAATTCGACTGGGGAAGAGCTGCACCCTCAAAGTAGAGTAGACCTCAGTGATGTGAATGGAGTAAAACTTTCGAGACCTTCATTTTCTTTTTTTTTTTTTTATTGTTGTAGTTAAATTAAGTTTACATTTCAAGTTAGTCTCCCCTACAAAATTTTATACATACATTGTTATGTGACCCTGACTGCTCACCCTATTCTGTGACAGCACACTCCTCCTTTCCACCCCTGATTCCCCATGTCCATTCAACCAGCTCCTAACCTTCTCTGTCTTCCCATCTCACCTCTGGACAGAGGCTACCCCTCTGGTCTCTTGTATCCACTTGACTAAAAGGCATACTCTTCACAAGTATCACTTTATGTTCCACAGTCCAGTCCAATCCCTGTCTGAAGAATTGGCCTTGGAAATTGTTTTAGTTGTGGGCTGATAGAGAGTCCAGGGGCCATGCTTTTCAGGGTACCTCCAGTCTCAGTCATACCATTAAGTCTGATCTTCTTACTAGAATTTGAGTTATGCACCCCATCTTTCTGCTGCTCCATCAGGGACTCTTTGTTGTGTTCCCTGTCAAGGTGGTCATTGGTGGTAGCTGGGCACCATCTAGTTCTTCTGGTCTCAGCTTGATGAAGTCTCTGGTTTCTGTGGCCCTTTCTGTTTCTTGGGCTACTACTTTCCTTGTGTCTTTGGTGTTCTTCATTCTCCTTTACTCCAGGTAGTTGAGACTGATTGATGCATCTTAGATGGCCGCTTGCAAGCTTTTAAGACCCCAGATGCCACTCACCAAAGTAGGATGCAGAACATGTTCTTAATAAGCTTTGTTATGCCAATTGACATAGATGTCCACTGAAAGCATGGTCCCCAGACCCTTACCCCTGCTACTCTGTCTCTCAAAGTATTTGATAGTATTCAGGAAACTTCTTAGCTTTGGTTTAGTCCAGTTGTGCTGACTTCCCCTGTGGTATGTGCTGTCCTTCCCTTAGCCTAAGATGATTCTTACCTACTATCTAGTTAGTGAATAACCCTCACCCTCTCTCCCCACCCCCATAACCATCAAAGAATGTTTTGTTCTGTGTTTAAACCTTTTATTGAGTTCTTATTCTAGTGGTCTTATACAGTATTTGTCCTTCTGTGACTGACCAAATTCACTCAGCATAATGACCTCCAGCTTCCACCAAGTTATACGATGTTTCACAGCTTCATCGTTGTTCTTTATCATTGCTTAATATTCCATTGTGTGGATATACCATAATTTGTCTATCCATTAGTCTGTTGATGGCATCTAGGCTGTTTCCAACTTTTAGCTATTGTGAACAGTGCTGCAATGAACATGGGTGTGCATATATCTATTTGTGTGACGGCTCTTATTTCTCTAGGATATATTCCAAGGAGCGGGATAGCTGGATCATATGGTACTTCTATTTCTAGCTTTTTTAAGGAAGTACCAAATCGATTTCCAAAGTGGTTGTACCATTTTACATTCCCACCAACAGTGTATAAGTGTTCCAGTCTCTCCACACCTCTCCAGCATTTATTATGTTGTGTTTTTTGGATTAATGCTAGCCTTGTTGGGGTGAGATGATATCTCATTGTAGTTTTGATCTGCATTTCTCTAATGGCTAATGATCGTGAGCATTTCTTCATGTGTCTGTTAGCCACTTGAATATCTTCTTTGGTGAAGTGCCTGTTCATATACTTTGCCCATTTTTTTTAATTGGGTTATTTGTCTTTTTGTTGTTGAGGTTTTGCTGTATCTTGTAGATTTTAGAGATTAGACACTGATCGGATTTGTCATAGCCAAAAATTTTTCCCCAGTCTGTAGGTTGTCTTTTGAGTCTTTTGGTGAAGTCATTTGATGAAAATAGGTGTTTGATTTTTAGGAGCTCTGTTTTATCTAGTCTCTCTTGTGGTGCTTGTGCATTTTTATTTATGGTTCATATTGTGTTTATGCTATGTATTAGGGCTCCTAGCGTTATCCCTATTTTTTCTGCCATGATCTTTATCGTTTTTGATTTTGTATCTCAATTCTGTTCCTTTCGTCTATGTATCTGTTGTAGTACCAGGACCAGGCTGTTTTAACTACTGTGGCGGTATAATAGGTCCTAAAATCAGGTAGTGTAAGGCCTCACACTTTATGCTTCTTCTTGAGTAATGCTTTATTTATTTGGGGATTTTTGCCTTTCCATATGAAGTTGGTGATTTGTTTCTCCATCTCGTTCAAAACTGTGGTGGAATGTGGATTGGGATTGCATTATGTCTGTAGATTGCTTTGGGTAGAATTGACATTTTCACTATGTTGAGGCTACCTATCCATGAGCAAGATATATTTTTCCACTTATGCAGGGCTCTTTTAGTTTTTTGCAGTAGTCTTATAATTTTTATTGTATAGATCTTTTACATCTCTGGTTAGATTTATTCCTAAGTATTTTATCTTCTTGGGGCTATTGTAAATGGTATTGATTTGGTGATTTCCTCTTCAAGTTTCTCTTTGTTGGTGTAAAGGAATCCAACTGATTTTTGTATGTTTATCTTGTATCCTGAAACTTTGCTGAAATCTTCTATTAGTTCCAGTAGTTTCTTGTGGATTCTTTGGGGTTTTCTGTGTATAAGATCATATTATCTGCAACTAGAGATAGTTTGACTTCTTCCCTACCAGTTTGGATGCCCTTTATTTCTTTTTCTAGCCTGATTGCTCTGCTACGACCTCCAGCACAATGTTGAATAAGAGTGGTGATAGAGGGCATCCTTGTCTGGTTCCCGTTCTCAAGGGGAATGCTTTCAACGTCTCTCCATTTAGGATGATGTTGGCTGTTGGCTTTGTATAAATGCCCTCAATTATATTGAGGAATTTCCCTTGTATTCCTATTTTGTTGAGATTTTTTACTATGAATGGGTGTTGGACTTTGTCAAATGCCTTTTCTGCATCGAGTGATTCTTGCCTTTTGTTTTATTTATGTGATGGATTACATTGATTGTTTTTCTAATGTTGAACCATCCCTGTATACCTGGTATAAATCCCACTTGATCATGGTGAATTATTTTTTTGATATGTTGCTGAATTCTATTGGCTAGAATTTTGTTAAGGATTTTTGCGTCAATGTTCATGAGGGTTATTGTCTGTAATTTTCTTTTTTTGTGGTGTCTTTACCTGGTTTTGGTATCAGGGTTATGCTGGCTTCATAGAATGAGTTTGGGAGGATTTCATCCTTTTCTATGCTGTGAAATACCTTTAGTAGAAGTGGTGTCATTTCTTCTCTGAAAGTGTGGTATAATTGTCCAGTGAAGCCATCCAGGCCAGGGCTTTTTTTTGTTGGGAGTTTTTTAATAACCTTTTCAATCTCTTCTTTTGTTATGGGTTTATTTAGTTGTTCTACCTCTGTTTGTGTTAATTTAGGTAGGTAGTGAGTTTCTAGAAATTTGTCCATTTCCTCTAGGTTTTCAAATTTGTTAGAGTACAATTTTTCATAGTAATCTGTTATGATTCTTTTAATTTCAGTTGGCTTTGTTGTGATATCACGCATCTCATTTCTTATACGGGATATCTGCTTCCTCTCCTGTTTTTATTTTGTCAGTTTGGCCAGTGGTTTATCAATTTTGTTGATCTTTTCAAAGAACCAGCTTTTGGACTTGTTAACTCTTTCAATTGTTTTTCTGTTCTCTATTTCATTTAATTCTTATTATTTCCTTCCTTTTGGCGCCTGTGGGCTTCTTTTGCTGCTCTCTTTCTACTTGTTCCAGTTGTGGGGTTAATGTTTTGATTATGGCCCTTTCTTCGTTTTTGATGTGTGCATTTATTGCTATAAACTGACCTCTGAGCACTGCTTTTGCTGTGTCCCAAAGGTTCTGGTAGAAAGTGTTTTCCTTCTCATTTGATTCTATGAATTTCTTCATTCCATCCTTAATTTCCTCCACAACCCAGTAGTTTTTGATCAAGGTGTTGTTCAGTTTCCATGTGTTTGATTTTTTTCCCCTTGCTTTTTGTGTTGTTGATTTCCACTTTTATGGCTTTATGGTCAGAAAAGATGCTTTGTAATATTCAATGTTTTGGATTTTGTTAAGGCTTGCTTTATGGCCTAATATGTGGTCTATTCTGGAGAATGTTCCATGTGCGTTGAAAAAGAAAGTCTGCTTGGCTGCTGTTGGGTGCGGTGTTCAGTATATGTCTGTGAGATCAAGTTGACTGATTTTGGCATTTAGATCTTCCATGTCTTTTTTAAGCTTCTTTCTGGATGTTCTTGTCCTTCACTGAAAATGGCGTGTTGAAGTCTCCTACTACTATTGTGGAGCTGTCTATTTCTCTTTTCAGAGCTGTTAGAGTTTGTTGTATTTGTATTTGTTTGTTGTTTTGTATTTTGGAGTCCTGTCGTTGGGTGCATAAATATTTATTATAGTTATGTCCTCCTGGTGTATTGACCCTTTAATCATTATATAGTACCCTTCCTTATCCTTTGTGGTGGATTTTACTTCAAAGTCTACTTTGTCAGAGATTAACATTGCCACTCTGCTCTTTTCTGAGTGTAGTTTCCTTGATGTATATTTTTCCATCCTTTGAGTTTTAGCCCGTTTGTGTCTTTAATTCTAAGATGTGTCTCTCGAAGGCAGCGTATAGACAGATCATGCTTTTTTATCCAATCTGCCACTCTCTGTCTCTTTACTAGTGCATTAAGTCCATTTACATTCAGCGTAATTATTGATAGGTATGAGTTTAGTGCTGTCATCCTGATGTCTCTTTTTGTATGTTGTTCACAGTTTCTTTGATCCCCTGAATTTTCTGTGCTGAGTTGTTTTTCTTTATGTATTTTCATTTCATCTTTTTCATTGTTATAGATTTTGTGTTTGCTGGCTCTTCATATTTTTCTACTTTTTTATTTTGATTTGTAGGATTGTTAGATTCCTTTGTGGTTACCTTAATTTTTACCCCTATTTTTCTAAGTTTATACCAGTCTTTTATTTCTTTATACCGTCTTGACTTCCCCTCCATATGAAAAATCAGTGTCTGCATTTTTTAAGTCCCTCTTTTTTGTTTTAATGTTGTCCTTTGTTACATATTGATATCTCTGTTTCCCTATTTTCAGTGTTTTAGCTTTGATGTATTTTCGACTTCCCTATCTGAGTCAATATCTGGTTGCTCTGTCCTGTGTTCTAGTCTTGCGTTGTTATCTGATGTTATTGATTATAGGATTATAGGATTATAGGATTCTCTTTAATATTTCTTGTAATTTTGGTTTGGTTTTTGTAAATTCCCTGAACTTCTATTTAGCTGGAAATACCCTAATTTTGCCATCATATTTTAGAGATAGTTTTGCTGGATATATAATTCTTGGCTGGCGGTTGTTTTCCTTTAAGGCTTTATATATGTCATCCCATTGCCTTGTTGCCTGCATGGTTTCTGCTGAGTAGTCCGAGCTTATCCTAATTGACTCTCCTTTGCAGATGACTTCTCTTTTATCCCTAGCCACTCTTAAAATTCTCTCTTTATCTTTGGTTTTGGTAAGGTTGATTGTAATATGTCTTGGTGACTTTATTTTGGTATCTACCTTATGTGGGGTTCGATAAGCGTCTTGAATAGATATCTTCTCATCATTCATGATATCAGGGAAGTTTTCTGTCAACAAATCTTCAACAATTTTCTCTGTATTTTCTGTCATTCCCCCCGTTCTGGTACTCCAATCGCTTGTAAGTTATTTCTCTTGATAGAGTCCCACATAATTCTTAGAGTTTCTTCATTCTTTTTAATTCTTTTATCTGAGTTTTCCTCAAATAAGTTGGCATCAAGTGCTTTATCTTCAATGTCACTAATTCTAACTTCTACTGCCTCAATTTTCCTCCTATGACTTTCTACAGAGTTGTCTAATTCTGTAATTTTATTGTTAATCTTCTGGATTTCTGATCTCTGTCTTTGTATGGATTCTTGCAGCCTATTAAATTTGTCATTATGTTCTTGAATAACGTTTTTAAGTTCTGCTACCACTTTGTATGTTCTTTGGCAGTTTCTGCATCATGGAGAATTTCTTTTCTGATTTCTTCAAGAGTTCTGTATATTCATCTTTTGTATTCTGCCTCCGGTTATTCCAAGAAATTCTCTTCCTCCAGAGAATTTATTGATTCTTTACTTTTGGAGCTTGCTGAAGCCATCATGGACTGCCTCTTTATGTGATTTGATATTGACTCTTGTTTCCGAGTCATCAATAAATTATTATAATTTTATTTTATATTTGTTTAGTGAGTCCTAGCTTCTTGTTTTGTTTTGTTTTGATATGCCCCAATAGACTGCTCATGTGCACTAGTTTGATTATTGGCGACTTTGAAGCTCTAACGTCCTGTCACCAGGTAGTTAGTTCTGTAACTAAGTATGTGCACACAGGAGTCTGTTAAATTTTCCTGTATTGGTTCAGCTCACGTGTCCAGGCAGTCGGTCACCAAGAGTGTGGTGCAGGCTCTCATCTACAGTCTTAGAGAGGCATGGGTGATTGGTGTAGTCACCGGTATCTGGTTGCATAAGGGGTTATGTGCTGAGCCAGGCAGGGGCCTGACAGCTGCCCCTGAGAGTCTGAATGGAAAGCATGTCCCTGTTTCCTAGGGCTAGTAGGCAGGTGAGTTTTGCAGCTGGACTATGAGCACCCCACTCTGTTGGCTGTAAAGACTCGAGGGCACCACTTATTCTTGGACTCCTGTAGCAGGTGACTAGGTGGCATAGGTGAGGCCACAGTCCTCAAGCCCCTGGTGTGGATCGGTAAAGATGCCTGCTTAAAGGGCAGGGCTGTGTCGTGCATCACAAATCTGTCACTTCACAACTGAAACAGTTGAAGCTAGACTTCAGATGTTTACCCTGTTTTTGAGATGGGTCCCCACCAAGTCTATACCGGGGTGTAAGGCACTCAAAGTCTGTGGTCCTTTTATGCCTGTGCCTAGCAAAGGAGCTGTGCTAACACTGAGTTCCTGGCTTAGGGGAGTCAGTAGCTTATTTGTTCCCTCTCCAAGGCCAGGAGAATGGTTCAGGATGCCTTTTGGGATCTACTTCTGGCCCAGTGGACTCAGACTTCTGAAGGCAGGACCGGTGCAGAGCCGGGAAGGAGGAGGTAAAAGGGAGAGAGGTTTTTTGCAAATGGGGTTTTTTCTTTTCTTTTTTAAGTCCCCGTGAAAGGCTGCAGGCGTGTACTTATCTTTAGCCACTTGGGAGCTGCTTTTCACTGGTTCAGAGTGTCCAAGCAGAGTCTCTGCTGCCGGATCTCTCTCCATGCAGAAGCTGCCTCTGGAGCACGCACACAGCTGTTTGCCTGCTTCACTGTGGACCCGGCGTGGCTGAAGAGCTGCAGTCGTGCTGCTGCCGCTCTGGCACGCCTCGCTTCTTCCGAACCATCTCACTCTCCCTCTGCCGCTCAGTCCGATTTCTCAACTTTGCCTTGTTCAGGGCTCCTAGATATTCATATAGAATCAAATCACCTGTTTTTCCAGGTCTTTGTTGCAAGAAGGATATAGGAAGCCATCTGACTACTCCGCCATCTTGGCCCTGCCTACCGAGACCTTCATTTTCTGATGTGGCGTGACTCAAAATGAGAAGAAACAGCTGCAAACATCCGTTAATAATGGACATGTGGAATGTACGAAGTATGAATCAAGGAAAATTGGAAAAGTTGTCAAAAAATGAAATGGAATGCAGAAAGATCGATATCCTAGCATTAGTGAGCTGAAATGGACCAGCGCTGGCCATTTTGAATCAGATAATCATATGGTCTGCTATGCCAGGAATGACAAATTGAAGAGGAGTGGTGTCACATTCATTGTCAAAAAGAACATTTCAAGATCTATCCTGAAGTACAACACTGTAAGTGATAGGATAATATCCATATGCCTACAAGGAGGAACAGTTAATATGACTATTATTCAAATTTATGCACCAACCACTAATGCCAAAGTTTAGGAAACTGAAGATTTTTACCAACTTCTGCAGTCTTAAATTGATCAAACATGCAGTCAGGATACATTGATAATTACTGGTGATTGGAATGTGAAAGCTGGAAACAAAGAAGAAGGATCTGTAGTTGGAAAATATGGCCTAGGTGATAGAAATGATGCTGGAGATGACATGATAGAATTTTACAAGACCAACAACTTCTTCATGGCAAATACTTTTTTTCAGCAACATAAACGGCAACTATACATATGGACCTCATCAGATGGAAAACACAGGAATCAAATCGTCTACGTCTATAGAAAGAGTTGATGGAAAAGCTCAATATCATCAGTTAGAACAAGACCTGGGGCCGACTGTGGAACAGACCATCAATTGCCCATATGCAAATGTAAGTTAAAACTGAAGAACATTAAAACAAGTCCAGGAGAACCAAAATATGACCTTGAGTATGTTCCACCTGAATTTAGAGACCGTCTCAAGAGTAGATTTGACGTGTTAAATGCTAATGAGCGAAGACCAAACAAGTTGTGGGATGACTTCAAGGACATCATACATGAAGAAAGCAAGAGGTCATTAAAAAGGCAGGAAGGAAAGAAAAGACTAAAATGGATGTCAGAAGAGACTCTGAAGCTTGCTCTTGAATGTTAAGTAGCTAAAGCAAACGAAAGAAATGATGAAGTAAAAGAGGGGAACAGAAGACAAAGCAAAGTATTATAATTAAATGTGAAAAGACCTGGAATTAGAAAACCAAAAGGGAAAAACATGCTTGGCATTTCTCAAGCTGAAAGAACTGAAGAAAAAATTCAAGCCTCGAGTTGCAATTTTGAATTTCTATAGGGAAAATATTGAACGACACAGGAAGCATCAAAAGAAGATGGAAGGAATACACAGAGTCACTGTACCAATTGACCAAATCCCAATTCAGATCTTTCAACAAACAGATGCAGCACTGGAGGCACTAACTCATCTGTGCCAAAAAATTTGGAAGATAGCAGCCTGGCCAACCAACTGGAAGAGATCCATATTTGTGCCCATTCCAAAGAAAGGTGATACAACAGAATGCAGAAATTGTCAAACAATGTCATTAATATCACATGCAAGTAACATTTGCTGAAGATGATTCAAAAACACTTGCAGCAGTACATCGTCAGGGAACTGCCAGAAATTAAGGCAGGATTCAGAAGAGGATGTAGAATGAGGGATATCATTGCTGATGTCAGATAGATCTTGGCTGAAAGCAGAGAATACCAGAAAGATGTTTACCTGTGTTTTACTGACCATGCAAAGGCATTCGACTGTGTGGATCATAACAAATTAAAGATGACATTGTGAAGAGTGGGAACTCCAGAACACTTAAGTATCCTCATGAGGAGCCTGTCCGTAGACCAAGAGGCAGTTATTCGAACAGAACAAGGGGATACTGTGTGGTTTAAAATCAAGAAAGGTATGCATCAGGGTTGCAGCCTTTCACCATACGTATTCAAACTGTATGCTGAACAAATAATCCCAGAAGCTGGACTATATGAAGAAGAATGCTACATCAGGATTGGAGGAAGTCTCATTAATAACCTATGATATGCAAATGACACAACCTTGTCTTGCTGAAAGTGCAGAGGACTTGAAGCACTTACTAATGAAGAGCAAATACTACAGCCATCAGTATGGATTACACCTCAACATAAAGAAAACAAAAATCGTCACAACTGGACCAATACGCAGCATCTTGATAAGTGGAGAAAAATTTGACATAAAGGATTTCATTTTACTTGGATCCACAATCAACGCCCATGAAAGTAGCAGTCAGAAAATCAAACAAGGTACTGCACTGGGCAAATCTGTTGCAAAAGACCTCTTTAAATTGTTGAAAAGCAGCTATGTCACTTTGAGGACTAAGGTGTGCCTGACCCATGCCATGGTATTTTCAGTCGCCTCGTATGTGTGTGAAAGCTGGGCAATGAATAGAACGAGGAAGGCCGAAGATGAACTAATGCCTCTGAATTATAGTGTTGGTGAAGAATATTGAATATACCATGGACTGCCAGAAGAACAAACAAATCTGTCTTGGAAGAAATACAGCCACAGTGCTCCTTGAAGGCAAGGATGGTGAGAGTTCCTCTCATGTACTTAGGACATGTTATCAGGAGTGACCAGTCCCTGGAGGACATCATGCTAGGTAAGGCAGAGAGTTGGTGAAAAAGTGGAAGACCCTCAATGAGATGGATTGACACAGTGGCTGCAACAGTGGGGTCAAACATAGCAACGATTATGAGGATTGTGCAGGACCAGGCGGTGTTTCGTTCTGTTGTACATAGGGACGCTGTGAGTCAGAACTGACTCAACGACACCTAACAACAACAAGCCAGTCCAACAATGTTATGCTGTGATCCCTAGGGTCTTCACTGGCTAATTTTCAAAAGTGGATCACCAGGCCTTTCTTCCTAGTCTGTCTTAGTCTGAAAGCTCCACTGAAACCTGTCCACCATGGATGACCCTGCTACTATTTGAAATACTGGTGGCATAGCTTCCAGAATCATAGCAACATGCAAGCCTCCACAGTACGACAAAATGACAGACAAGTGGTGGTTGTATGCATTAGAGAAGACATATGTAAATTGCTTAAGTGGATAGATGCTCATTTATTATTAGCTACCAAGGGTCGTTGATTAAATATGCATTGCCCTGTGGGAGACACCCTAAAAAGCAAACATCATTTTCTTTTTTCCTCATCTGTTCAAGTTCAGCATCACCTATTTTCACACTCTTTTCAGGTTTGGAGGGAGATTCTGTCACATAAAACCAATGTTCTTTCACAACCACAATTTAAATAATCATGGTTAGCATTAAGGGATAACAAAGTCCTTAGAAGCTGTGAAGTGTTGTAAAAGAGGACAGGGTTCCTGATGGAAATGCTGGCTTCCATTCCTGTTCACTACTTGCTAACTGTGTGACCTTGGACAAGTCTGTGTTTCTCTGAGCTTGGTTTTCTCAGCTGTTAGTCAGAATCATAGCATTAATCTTACCTGCTACGCAAAGTCACAAGATATTTAAATTGTGTAAATGTTTTTATAAAGTAAAATGTTGTAATAGCATAGTAGTATTGACATCATTACTGTATAATGCCATAATCTTACTCTTTCTGTTGACAAACAAACTAACCATACAAAATGTGTTGAAGAGGTGAAGTTAAACATTGGCAGTTTACCCGCTTGGTGCTTGACTTCTTTCTTCACTTGAAAAATCTAATCACTGAAGCCCCGCTCAGAGAGAGCAAAGGAGAATTTAGTTCTGTTTCCTCTTTCTTCTCCCATTGCAGCACATAAAGGGGATCTCTTTTTATGCTTTCCGCAGATTGGCTGATACAATTTACGGCTTTAGGAGCATTGCCTGTTGTGTGATCTTAAGATCAGAATCTGAAATACGGCACTGGTGTTAGCAAGTTAATGTAAATATACGCCAAATATATCCTGCTGACTGAAAATACAGAACATTTTTCAATGGTTGTAGACGCCAATAAATAGATCCCTGGCCATGGCGGAGAGCTGTGTGCTTTAAACAAATATAAAGTTTTCAGATTGAATCCATTTACTTTTGGCTACAGGATTCAGACACCCTGCAAATGTTCACTTTTAACTCTGTCTCTCATTCTGTTTTTCTCACTTGGTTTCAGAACCTGTAATGTGCCTTCTGGAGTCCCAGGGAGGCATTTCTTTCACAGCACTGCTGGGTGTGTTCGAACTGCAAACCTTTAGGTTAGCAGTCGAGCACAAACTGTTTGTGCCACCTAGGGACCTCTTAGATAGCATTCAAATTCGGGGAGAGAGAGAGAGAATGAGAATAATGAAAGCATAAGAGGTGTTATAATAGTAAATCATTAAACATGTTCATATTTCTCTGAGATATAACTAGATAAGTCATCACTTGTACTTATAGTCCAGTGTAATTTAGCAACAGAAAAGTTGTTTACAGTATTTTCTTAATCCATTAACATGAAAAAGCTGAAAATTATCTCCAAATATGATCTCTATAATGTAGAGTAGTAGTCATTATAAAGCAGTTTATTACCAAGTACTTTGACAGTCTAAAAGTTAAATTGAGTCTTACTATTCCACAACAGGGAGTTTAAAAGCTGCTAAGCCACAGAGCGTAGATTGTGTTGCGTCAGCTGGCAAAGGACAGTCATTACAGATCTGAACAATTCTGTCCGAAAAGGAAGCATTTTTAAAAGGTGGACTGTGCTGCACTATTAATACGATAAAGTTCCTTAAGGTAACGGGTCATTCCGCCTGATAAAATAATACACTCTTTAACCTCCTTAGCCACGCTGACATTTTCGTCTTCTCAAAGACCAGCAAATTTTAGATACGTAATCCCGCTGAAACATGTTCTCTTGCTCTTTCCTCTCGGCATACCATGCTTTTCTGAAGGTAAAAACATAAAATATATTTGGAATCCACAGGAGAGAAAGGCTTTTAGTCCTTTCTGAAAATCAGATTTAAAAAAAAAAACCCTCCGGATAATGAAACAAAGCCCTAAATGTTCAGGTATTTCCATTCCACAGTATGAAAATTCAAGAGAGGGATCTTATCCTCTGCTTCCTGGCAGAGAAACTGATTTAGGACCCTTCTGATGAAGGCAATGAGATACAGTGAAGAAAGAGAAAGATTTGGATGTAAATCCTGTTTTATAATCTCAGGCAAATCATTTGATCATCTTGTGCCTTGATTTTCTCATAAGTAAAAAGGGGATTATAGTTCTTGCTCACAAGATTATGTGAAGATTATATAGTTAACACACTGAAGTATCTAGCATTAAAATATTCAGTAGTTTTAAGGCCTCCCACCTTGATGCCATTTAAGTCATTATATTCTTTTACACCCAAAGCATTTTATGCTTATCATATTTAAATTAAATAAAAATGCATATGTGCACTGAAGAGGCTAAATATTCCTCAAGGCAAATGCATGGTGAAGTGTTGGTGCTAACATGAAGGGTGAGTTTATGTTGAAATAAGAAAGAGTGAAGCTAATTCTTTAAATTTGGGGTTTGGTGATGAGCTTTTGGGTCACTTTTATAAGACACCCCAATTCCATTATAAATGTTATGATTAAATGTAAAAATAACAAAATTACATTTCAGTAAGCAATATACTGATTAATTTTTTCATTAACTATAATAACCTGAAAAATTAATCACTAAGGAATATTTGTGAACCATTTAGCAGTTGTGATTAATTAAAGAGATAAAGTGTTAATATAATTTGGAATTATAAAAATGTATGTTATGATTAGAATGCCTTGTAAATATTTTCAAAATACCTTTTTCTCTCCAGCTACTGCAGTCATTTTTTCTCTGATTAGAGGCAACATGAGTAGAGTTTTATTGCTTTAATCTATGAAACACAAGCCAATGCGGATTTAGGTAGTACAAAACTTAAAATGTACTTTTCAAGAACCAGTTTTTCAAGCATTTAGAAAGAAAAAGAGTGCTCTCATTTTTATTATCACAATTTATTTTTTATGCATTTATTTTAACTTCTAGGTATGTCAATATGCCAAATTGCCATTGTTTGAATCACTAATTAGACACTCTTGACAATGGTTCCAAAGTGTGAGCACGAGAGAGCTGACCTGTAAAATACAGCCTTCTGAGAGACTGCTCAAACCCACGCAGAAGGAGAGGACCCTCTAAGTGTTTGGAAGATGAGAGGAATACATAGTTTCAACTTTATCAAGTGGATATATAAAGCTTTTCTCTTAACTGAGGTGACAATGGGGGAGTGGAGTGGGTCTAACTTGGCACGGTCCCCACATCCTCACATGTAGAACCTAACTGGGACATTCATTCTTATTTTCTGGAATCTCTGAGAGAAAGGATAGAGATGTGGTTGACTTGGAGATCCAGGCTTGAGTGTTAAGCAACACTAGTACCATTAAATATAAATGGGAATCTTTCATACAATAATGAGTAAAGTATAAATTAGAAATAATTATTCCTTTATTTAGACTTTATATTCTGTGTATTTCTCATTCTCCAAAATATCTGAGAATCCTCAATTAATAGTAAGTGGAATGATTTTCCTCATAAATAACATGTAATTTGAAAAAGCAAATAGGTTGAGGCACACTGTAAACGTATTTTATATTTTCTCATAGTAGCTGTAGGTCAAAGTATAAAAATAATAACTGTAACAATAATTGAGCATTACAATGTCCCAGGCATTCTACATTGTTACCTCATTTAAAAGTCGTAACAACTTTCACAATAAGTTCTTTCATGATTGTGTTTTAAAAAGAGAGTTAACTTGCCGAAGTTGCGGTCAGTAACTAAATACTTAAACTCTCCCCTCCAGCACCCTTGTTGTTGCTATTAGCTGCTGTTGAGTTGGCTCCAGCTCATGGCGACCTTGTGTAAAACAAAACGAAACCATTGCCTGGTCCTGTGCCATGTTCATGATCATTGATAGTTGAAGTTCATTGTTACGGCTGTCACGTCAATCCATCACACACTTTTTCACTAACCCTCTTCTCTACCACAAACATGGTATCCTTTTCTAGCAATTGGTCTTTCCTGATGATGTGTCCAAGTAAGTGACTCCAAGTCTCACCATTCTGGCCTCTAAGGAGCATTCTGGTTGTATTTCTTCTAAGATTTATTTGTCCTTTTTCTGGCAGTCTGTGGTATATTCAATCTTCTTCACTAACACCACAATTTGAACACATCCTGTAGACTCTGCTAATGAATTACAGAGCTCCTTTCTGCTGATCACAGAAGTAGCCTTAAAATTGTTGTTGAAGTATTTTTTTAAGCAGTCACTACTAATTCCAAAACCAAACAAACCCATTACCATCAAGTCGCTTCCGATTCATAGCGACCCTACAGATCAGAGTAGAACTGCCCCAGAGGGTTTCCAAGGAGAGGCTGGTAGATTCGAACTGCCGACATTTTGGTTAGCAGCTGAGCTCTTAACCACTGCGCCTCCAGGGCTCCCACCACAGGGTTAAATCAGTGAGCAGTGAGTGCATGAGCAAACACGGTAGTAGAGAATACAACAAACTGTTCTGGCTGCCTGGTATGCATGTCCACATTTATTTAATTGATTCTTCCCAGTTATACTGCTCTGCTATAGATAAGAAAATCGAGGCTCCGAGGGACTGAGTTACTTGCTCAAGTGATATTTGAGTGTAGGTTTGTCTGTTTTCATGGCCTTTGCTCTTTCTTTGCCAAATTGCTGGTGACTTTGGCCATCAGATTTACAGCAACTCTCAGCCATGCAGAACAGAACTGCAACGTGATCCTAGAGCAGTACAGGAAGATCTCTCTATGCCCTTGACTGGACAGGAGCATCTTGAAGTGGCTCCTGACTGAATCTTATATGCATTAAGATCACTGATTTAACAAAACTGGTTATTCAGTTTCCTCTTAGATTGTTGCAGAAAGAGATTGGCAGTAATGAGGGAGCCACTGCTGACACATTGCAAAATGTCTGGGAAGAGGGAGGTGAGAACAGCACATTAACTCGACTGTGGGAGACTTAATGTCAAGCAATGCACATTTCAGTATTATCCTGTGGTAGGGCTTGACGTCGTGGCCTGAGGGAGGCTGGGAGGAGCTTGTTTCTGAGCTGAGACCTGAAGCCAAGGAAGGGTGCGGTACAGACTCTGCAGAGATAGACCCCGTCTCCCAGGCTGGAGGAGATCCAGTTCTGCAGACATAATGTCACCACCTCAGTGTGTGGCACTGAGGGAAGTCGTTAGCTGATAGATCTGTAGTAGGGAGCATTGCCGCTGAGGGATTTAACATGAAGTACACTCAGTGGCAGAGTCCTGGGGTGGTACAAATGGTTAAGCACTCAACTGCTAACCAAAAGGTTGGAGGTTCGAGTCCACGCAGAGGTACCTTGGAAGAAAGTCCTAGAGATCTGCTTCTAAAAAGTCAGCCATTGAAAACCCTATGGAGCACAGTTCTACTCTGACACAAATGGGGTCACCACGAGTTGGAAATGACTCCATGGCAACTATTATTTTTTGTTTGCTTGTGTTTTTTCAAACTAACTGTGGGAAGCAAAGCAACAAGGAAGCCTGCAGCAGCCTGCTGCTGAATGTTCCATCCTCGAACCAGAAGAATGGGCATTGTTTGAGAGCTTATCAGGAGCCCCTGTGGCACAGTGGTTAACACTTGGCTGCTAACCGAGAGGTCATGGGTTTGAACCCAACCCACCAGCCGCTCCGTAGGGGAAAGATGTGGCAGTCTGTTTCTGTAAAGATTTACAGCTTTGGAAACCCTGTGGGACAGTTCTTCTCTGTCCTATAAACCACGCCCCCCCCCCCAAAAAAAAAATTCCCTATATTAAAGTATGAGAAGCTGTATACTAAGATTTCTCAACTTTGGCTACACGTCAGAAACAGCTAGAGAGTTAAAAAAACAAAAGCAAAATCAAAAAACCTTTCATGCCCAGTTTGTACTAAGATCAATTAGAAACAAATCTGTTCAGGTGGGACCCAGGCAGCAGTAGTGTTCAATGCTCCCCAGGTGACTCCAGTGTACGGCCAAAGGCTGAGAACTCAGCTCTCATCCCGTTCTCAAACTTTAATAGTGGGCTTCAGAATTACCTGGGAGGCTGCTAAGACAAGATTCCTGTAGCTCCGAGTCAGGGTCTGTGAATTTGCATTTTTAACAAGTTCCCTGGAAACGCTGAGGCTGCGGCTCTGGGGACCTCACTTTGGAAACCACTGCTCTAATCTAGTCCTAAGGAGCCCTGCCAGCACGTAACTCACTTGGCTGCTAAGTGAAAATTTGGCGGTTTGAACCCACCCAGTGGCTCCGTGGGAAAGAGACCTGGCGATCTGCTCCTGTAATGATTTCAGCCTAGAAACCCCTGTAGGGTAGTTCTGCTCTGTCACATGGGTCACTGCGTTGGAATGGACTTCGTGGCACACAGCAACAATAAATCTAGTTATAGGAACTGGTCATCCATGGAGACTGTCACACTCAGGTAAGTTTCATTTGCCCTGTGTGATGCTTTCAGTATTTTATTTTCCAACATTTAGAAACTCCAGATATTTCATATAAAAATTCAGGATTTCAATTTCTACAAAAAAGAACATCAGCAATACTGGGAACGAGGTGACAGGGGGCACCCCACTGCTCCTTCTGCTTGGGCAGCTCTCTGACTTACGGTATCCTCTGCTCAAGCCAGTCTTAGCTGTTGGAAGGCACCTGTGTGGCCCATGTGGGCGATCAGATGAACATCCAGCGCTTGGAGCGGGAGTCTAGAATTGGAGGCCAGAACACTGGCACAGATGATTAAACAATTCTTGGGAAGTGGTAGAGGGGAGAGAGTAGATTTGGGGAAAAGACCGCAGCTGTACATCGGATGTGGGATTACCACATGCTATTAGAGACTTCTAGGGGCCTAGGTGGTGCAAGTCATTTGTGATCAGCTGCTAAGCCAAAGTAGCTCTGGGGAAGAAAGGCCTGGCGATCTGCTTCCATAAAAGTTACAGCCCAAATACCCGATGGAGCACAGTTCTACTCTGACACACGGGCTTGCCATGAGTCTGAACTGACTGAATGGCAAATGTTTATATTAACTATTTGAGTATGTGGGCATGTGAGAGTTTACATGTGTTTATATTTTGGGGAGAAAGTGGATTGAGGGAAAAAAACACAGTCATACATCGAACATGGAATTACCACCTGGTATTAGAGACTTGTAGGAGCCCAGGTGGTGCAAGCAGTTTGCAATCAGCTGCTAACTCAGAGATGGGCAGTTTGAGCCACCCAGCAGTGTTGCAGATGAAAGGCCTGGTGATCTGCTTCCATAAAAGTTACAGCCAACAAATCCTATGGAGCAGTTCTACTCTGTAACACATGGGGTCTCCAGGAGTTGGGGGGACTGACTCAGCAGTAGCTAACAACACCACCAAAAACACTGGGGCCTTCCGGGTGGCCACTGGTCCCATTAAAGCAGCCGTGCTTGATGTGAGGTGACTGGGCAGGCAGTGATCTCTCGCTTCCCCGTGGGGGTGGGCGCCTCAGCTTCCTACAAAATGTCCTCCTCAGAGAATGCATCCCTACTTCAGTGTTCTCATCCTTTGTATTATTAAATTGGATCAGAGACCTCTGAATGAGGAGTCAAAGAGTGGTGAACTCTGAAATATTTCATTTACTCTGTCTAGTACCGGTAAAATTCAGCCTTAAAGTTCTGTTACTTGTATGTAAAGGGGCTCTTCCTCTTCAAAAAGATTACTTTCCTTTCCTTTTTCTATATGTACCCAGCAGAGGTCCTGACACATGACATGTGTTCAATAAAGCTGGCTATATTTAATACTTAAAATTATGAAACTAATGTAATAGAGATTGCATAAATGCTTGCCGATGTCTGTCAGTAGTTGTCCTGTGTGTTTTAAAATGAATCTTACCAACCAAAACCTACCGTTTCTGTTTATCTGCCTTCTTTCTAAACAGATACATACACACACACACACCTTTATGATAAAAATAATGAAAAATGAAACTGCTTTTGTTAGAGTCATAGATAGTTTCTTTGGTTTGGAAGAAATTCTAAAGGTTATCTGGTCCAATCACTCTCCTTGTTCAACTCAACTACAGCCACACAGCCAGGAGAGCTCAAGACGCAGTCAGACGTTGGGAGGTGAGGAGAATGGTTTGGGTGAGCGAAGTTTTCATAAGGGAATCATGCATTTCCTCATTTCTTCTCTTTATTGTATTACCTTTAAAATTTTCTTGACTGCCTATTGTGACCAAAATATTGTTAAAATATTATAAAGATGCTGCTGACCTCAAGGAGTCTAATCTGCCAGTGAATTGCTGCTTCAAGATCCGTGAAGGTCAGGCCTTCCACTCCCTCCACCTTCCCTGTGGTCTTACTTTTCCAGCTGTACTTTGTCTAATGTGGGAGTGTGGACGTAGCGCTCAAAGTGCAGGGGCTGTCGATACAAAGTTACTCGAGACACAGACACTGAAGAAACGCAGCACCAATAGAAGAGGAAGGAACCTAGTACCGGCATGTTTTCTTGAAGATGGTAAAAGGGTGGGAAAGAAGGGTACAGTGCTTTGAGGTTAAATATTATATATAGGTATAACAAAAAAAAAACAAAACCCATTGCCCTTGAGTCGATTCCGACTCATAGCGACCCTATAGGACAGAGTAGAGCTGGAAACCATAGGGTTTCCAAGGCTGTAAATCTTTAAGGAAGCAGACTGCCACATCTTTCTCCCGTGGAGCCGCTGATGGGCTCAAATCACTGACCTTTCGGTTAGCAGCTGAGCGCTGTAACCACTGTGCAACCAGGGCACCTTTATATTGGTATATCTGATGGATTTTCCTGTTGTGTGGAATAATATTATATAATCTTCATCCTGAATGGAATCAGTATGAAATATTTTTACTCTGCACACATACATATTAGCTCTATCTATAAAATATTTAAACATTACCAATTTTTTATTTGGTAAATTAAATACATGGTGAATTTTGCCAATTCATAGTTTTCTTGCATACTTTATCCCAGTGTGTCAGAGTCCGTTAATTCTGTGCAACCCAGGGGCTTTTATTCTTCTGACCTGGTATTAAATTACCAGCCTTGGGAAGATACACTTCAGGCCACTTCAAGTATATGCTGTTTGGTACTTTCCAGGCTAAGTGGAATGCCTGACTCAGAGATAATGGCCATGTCTCACAAGATCACATGTCCTAGAAGCACCTCTCTTGAACCCATTTTTCTTTTCCTAAACATGCTCCATTGAACCCTGACACAGGAATCTGATTCTCTCAGTGAAGAAGCAAGGAGTCATTGTCCAAGCTGAAATCAGAGAGAATGGGGGGCATTTTGATGCCACCCCCCATGCCCTGCACACACTGGCTCCTAGAATCATCACCTTAGACAGATATGAGGAAAGAAAAGTTTAGAGACGTCCAGGAAGCTTGCCTGAAATTACTGAGATTATTAGTTCTTGAGTTAGGCCTAAAAGTCAGCGTTTTTGTCTAGAATCAAATAGAAATATGTGTCACTTTAATTCCTGTCTTAATTTTTTGTGAAACAAGGAAAAATGTAAATGTGAATAAATGCTTTAAAGCTTAGTTTCACGTGAGAGGAAGTATTTCCTGGTGAAAACAGATCAGGTTTGGAATATAGACAAATATGGATTCAAATCCTAGCTCCCCGCTTACTTCTTGTACGACCTAGGGTAATCACTTGACTTGAAGCAGACAATGATAAGGACTGTCTCTCAGCATTATTTTAGGGTTAGAAATTTGAAATACTTCATATAAAGCCCTAGTGTATTTACACTTGATTCAGTATTGGTATTTTTATTATTATCATTAATTTCAAAACCAAGTATGCTCATTTGATCTACGTCTAAAGATTCACATTTTGTCGTTCACAAGTTGTTATAGTCAGGTTTCAGATATGCTGAAAAAGAACACAGGAGGAAAACTGGTTAAATTTTGGTGACGAAATCTCTGAGGAAAGCTTCCTAGATGTCCATGCAATGGTTCAGAGGGTTGTGAATCTCGGAGGGGTTACATGGAGCCAGGAATCTTGGCCAGGACCTTAAAGATGTCTGTCAGTCAGGAGAGAGGACATGAACCAGGCTTATAAGACTACTGTGAATTTTAAATGAGTCCTTGGGTGGTGCAGATGGTTAAGCACTCAACTGCTAGCTGAAGGGTTGGCAGTTGGAGCCCATCTAGAGGTGCTTTGGAAGAAAGGCCTGGCAGTCTGCTTCTGAAAGGTGACAGCCTTGAAAACTCAACGGAGCAGTTCTACTCTGCACACGTAGGGTCACAATGAGTTGGAGTCAACTCAGTGGCAGCTAACAACAACAAAATGTGTTATAAATAGCAAATGAAACGTGATTTTTTTTCTCTTTGAATGTAGAGAGAAGGGGAAATCATGATAAAGGAAAATAGTGGGGGATGGCCCCTAGGGAAGAAGAAACAGTTTCCCCTAGGGGCTTGACGGGGAAGTGGTTTCAGAAGAGACAGGCCGTTGAAATTGAGCATTGGCAGAATAAATCCAAGACCTAAGTCACAGTCTCTCTTGATAGATGAGGTAAAGCAGATCAAGTTTATTTTGACCACACTCAAGGAAAAGACTGCCACCTGGTGAATATTTGAGACTTTTAAAAATATACGTGTTTTAAACATCTGGCGTGAACTGAAAAACAATAGTCATATCACTGTATAATTATGTAAAAAAGAAACCAAGCAAGATTTATCATGACAGTTTGTAAATTTTGGTTTGCTTTTTTAGTAATGTTTAATATGACTTAGATGACCTGTAACAGATGCATGTGGAGCAGTTAATAAAATCAGGTAAAGATTGACAGATGTCATGGCATCTACTGAAATTGGGCAGTGTAAACATTATAATCTATAAAGTACGTTCCATTCATTATAAATCTGATCCAAACAGCAAACAGCAGGGGAAAGTCATTTTTCAATGCATAACCACAGCTCTAGTCAGCTGTGATTTTCCCTGGGACTAGCTCCTTCTGTGTATTTTGTCTGGGAAATGAAAGTGGAGGGATTAATCCCCAATGCATTTTTCCTTCTGGTAAAACGTTGTCCCTCTGCCCATCCTGATATGCATCTTTGGCACGTTAAAACAGAGGTGGAGAAGACTCTTAGCTGGTGGCTACCAGGTGATAAATTGCTGCAGTCTTTCATTCTGGAGTCTAAGGCACGCTCTGCGAAAGGAACAAACGGACAAAAGGTGTACTTCTCAGCATCAAGTAACAAAATTCAGACGATACTTCCTTTAGCTGTGGACAGAAACGTCATCATTTCGTCACTTTGCTCTTGCCCAGAACACCGCTCGTCTTTCCCCGTTAGGTCCGCACTGACAATTGTTTCATTGCCCTGAGTGCCAGAGTTATCACGTAACAAGGGAAGATACTATCCAAGCCTCCTTTCTGGGCTTGTCTTCAGTTCTCTCAAGGGATAAATGTGTATCAGATAGCAACTGAATTCCACATGGATAAAGCAGATAATATTCTTATCAATTTAAAATATTATGTGGCCATTAAATCTCTTGCAAGGGCTAGAGCATTGTAAGTGGAGAGGGGCTTTGGGCTTAAAAGCAGAGCAGATGTTTACCCTGGATTAACCCTGTGGGCCTGTGTTTATGGCTCACGCTTGTTCTGCAGGTTGGTGCCCTCTTAATGAATTAATGCTAGACTAGAGCAGTGTTGGACAAAAAAACACTGATAGATTGGACTGTCAACATGGAAGTAACATTAATACTCTTTTTGTAATGCACACAAAAATTAAAACCTGGCAAAAATATTTGAAATGAATGTGACAGACCAAAAAGATTAATATGTTTAAGCTTTAATAAGTTTTCAAAAAATAGGTGAGTCCTACCAAACATTCAAGGAACATGTTATTCCAATCTTCTGCAAACATTTCTAATTAACTTTTGCATCAAAACCATAAAAGGACAGGATGAGAAAGAAAAAATTACAGGCCTGTCTCACTCACAAATATAAATGCAGAAGTCTTAAACAAAATATTAGAACAATCTATTAATGTAATTCACTGCATAGAAAGGCAAAGAAGAAAGAAGCATAAGATTATTTCACTAGTTGCAAAAATAGCATTTAATAAAGTATGTATACATCCACACTAAGAAGGAAAAAAAAACCCATAGCAAACCAGACAAGACAGAAAACTTTCCTTAATGTGATTGGGAGAATCTGTCAAAAACCTACAACTTCTAAATAGTGAAATCTTGTGAATACTTATATTAATATCAGTAACAAAATAAGAATTTTTATTATTGCTCTGTCTAAATAAGACTACTGGAGACCCTAAGCTTGAACAACAAAATATGTAAAAATAAAAATTATGAGGACTAGAAAGTATAAAAAGTATTTGCAGAAAGCTTGTCTGCATAAAAACAATCTACAGATGAATTATTATAATTAATAGGAAAGTTTATGAAGGTCATGGTATATAATATCAATATAGAGAAAACTCAAATGCATTTTAGACACTAATCAAAGTTGGTATATGTACATTATAAACACTAGTTTCAACAAATTAGAATTTAAAATTATATATGAACATATAATTATAAAAACAAATGTATATAATATAAACTTATTTTTTAAAAGATGATTTTCGATAATAAAAATATAACTGTCTAGGGTATTTCTAACATAATATATGCAGGGGTTTTAAGGAGAAAATTATAGAACTTTATTGAAAGCCTATGCAAAGAAATCTGTTATCCTTAAACTGATCTGCAGATTTAATACAATTCCAAAGTCTCAGTAGGGTTTTCAGAAAAACTTTGCAACTGATTATGAAAGGTATATAGAAGTACAAAGGGGGTTATTAACGACTGATTATAAACGTATATAGAAGCACAAAGGGAGTTATTAACAACTGATTATGAATGTATATAGAAGTACAAAGGGCATTATTAACAACTGATTATGAATGTATATAGAAGTACAAAGGGGGTTATTAATGACTGATTATAAACGTATATAGAAGCACAAAGGGGGTTATTAACAACTGATTAGGAATGTATATAGAAGCACAAAGGGGGTTATTAACAAAACCTCTTCGCCGGGGGGTGTTCTTAGTAAGTTGCAGGTCCATTTGCTCAGGCCAGCGTGGTTAGTCATCCTGACCCCTCTTTTTGATCTTACATCTCACATCCAGCGTCCAGTACATTAGCAGATTCTGTTTGCTTTACCTTTGTAATGTGTCTAGTCTCAAGACCCCTTTTCGCAGCATCCACTACAGCTGGTCCAAGTCACCCAGTTCCATAGCCTTGATGAATGTGGTCCTTCCATGAATTCGTCCTGTTTCCACTCCTGCCCCTTGATCCATTCTCAAAACAACAGCCAGAGGGATCCTGCTAAAGGTGGTCAGTGGCATGAAAAGCTTGAAAAAGCTCAGACGGCTTTTCATCCCACTCAGAGTCCTTCAAATGGATTACAAAGCCCCCCCACCTGCCGCCATTTTTTTTTTACTTCAGTCTCTACACTCTTCCGCTTGCAAACTGTACTCCCATCAAATTGCTCAGATGCCCTAAATATGCTCATACCTCAGGATTTTTCCACTTGCTAGGCCCTTTTCCAGGAATGCTGTGCCCTTAGAATTAGGCATAGCTTGTTTCCTCATTCCTTCAGCTTTCCACTTACGTGTCCTGACATCAGAAAGACATCCTGGTCTAGCCTGTACCATGAGAAGTACTCCGTTTTCTCAAACTCCACTTCATTCTTTCCTGTGGCCTCTACCATCTAACATTCATCCGTTCATTCATTGACCTGTTCATTCACTTCATTTATGTTTGTGTTATTATCTCTCCTTTCTCTCTAGTAAGTAAGTTGAATGAAGACCGTGTTGTTGTTGCTGTTTTTCTGTATTTGCTCATTGCTGTGCTCCCAAAGCTTTGAAGAGTAACTAACATTAAATGAGTGGTCAAAACAATTATTGAATGGCTGGATGAATAAAATCAGACATATAAGCTGAGCTAACATGGAGAGAACAGCTAATGTTGTCCAGGAAGTACATATGTAGAGTGAGAACACAGAAGAAGTCTGATCCTAGGGAAGAACAGTGCTTCAGGGATGAATGGGGAAAGGTCCTGGTGGGCGAGACTGAGAAAGAGCACCCAGAAAAAAACAACAATGATGATGGCGCTGATGGAAGAAGTGATGGTAATCATAATCTTATGTTCTATCAGATATTATGTATGAACCACTTTTGTATTCATCATTCCTTTTAATCCTAAAATAACTGTGAGGTGAAGACTAATTATCTTCATTTTACAGACGAGGAAATCAATGCTTAGGGGACTTAAGTAATGCCTCCAAAGTGACAGACCAGTAAGCAATGCAGCCAGTATCTGAGCCCACGCTCTGCCATCCAGAGAATGGGAATTCCAGAACACTTAATTGTGCTCATGAGGAACCCATACACAGATCAAGAGGCAGTTGTTCGGACAGAACAAGGGGGTACTGAGTGGTTTAAAGTCAGGAAAGGTGTGCATCAGGGTTGTATCCTTTCACCATACCTATTCAATCTGTATGCTGAGCAAATAATCCAAGAAGCTGGACTACATGAAGAAGAACAGGACGTCAGGATTGCAGGAAGACTTACTAACAACCTATGTTATGCAGATGACACAACCTTGCTTGCTGAAAGTGAAGAGAACTTGAAACATTGATGAATATCAAAGACCACAGCCTTCAGTATGGATTACACCTCAACATACAGAAAGCAAAGATCCTCACGACTGGACCAGTAAGCAACATCATGATAAATGGAGAAAAGATTGAAGTTGTCAAGGATTTCATTTTACTTGGATCCACAGTCAACACCCATGGAAGCAGAAGTCAAGAAATCAAGATGCATTACGCTGGGCAAATCTGCTGCAAAAGGCCTCTTGAAAGTGTTCAAAAGCAAACATGTCACCTTGAAGACTAAGGTGCACCTGACCCAAGCCATGGTATTTTCAATTGCCTCATGTGCATGCAAAAGCTGGACAATGAATAAGGAAGACCGAAGAAGAATTGACGCCTTTGAATTGTGATGCTGGTGAAGAATATTGAATATACCATGGACTGCCAAAAGAACAAACCAATCTGTCTTGGAGGAAGTACAGCCAGAATGCTCCTTAGAAGGCAGGACAGCGAGACTATGTCTTACATTCTTTGGACATGTTGTCAGGAGGGATCAGTCCCTGGAGAAGGACATCATGCTTGAAAAAGAGGAAGACCCTCAACGAGATGGATTGACACAGTGGCTGCCACAATGGGCTCAAGCATAACAACAGTTGTAAGCATGGTGCAGGACTGGGCAGTGTTTCGTGCTGTGGTGCATAGGGTTGCTATGAGTCGGAACCGACTTGACAGCACCTAAAACAACAATCTGCCATCCAGAGAAGAGTAGTCCTGGGAATCAGAGGGCTGGTGAGTTTCATAAAGGAGACAGTGGTCAGTGCTTTCAAATGAAATGAAAAACAGAGTCGCTGACCACCATGAATATTTAATTCCCATAAAATTAAGTTTAAACTTGGCCCATTTGCCAGACTTTCAAAAAATGGAACATTGCACTGAGATGTAATTTAAATTAACAGTGAAGTCTGGGAAATAAATGATCGGCGAGTTACTGATTAGATTCCTCAAATTGCCTTCGTTATTAAATCTAGTCTAAGCTGGCAGTGATTGAATGCTTGTTTGATGTCTCCATAGGGGTTGAAATATATTTCTCCAGTTCTTTATCCAAGATGCATATGATGTTTAATAGTTACTATGCATGATATATCTATAACATTACACTTTAAAGATGCACATGCCGTTTCAGGATATGTTGTTAGGTGCCAATGAGTCAGTTCTGACTCACGGTGACCCCATGTACAACAGAAGGAAACACTGCCCGGTCCTGAGCCACCCTCACAATCGTTGCTGTGTTTGAGCCCCATGCACAACAGAAGGAAACACTGCCCGGTCCTGAGCCACCCTCACAATCGTTGCTGTGTTTGAACCCCATGTACAACAGAAGGAAACACTGCCCGGTCCTGAGCCACCCTCACAATCGTTGCTGTGTTTGAGCCCCATGTACAACAGAAGGAAACACTGCCCGGTCCTGAGCCACCCTCACAATCGTTGCTGTGTTTGAGCCCCATGTACAACAGAAGGAAACACTGCCCGGTCCTGAACCACCCTCACAATCGTTGCTGTGTTTGAGCCCCATGTACAACAGAAGGAAACACTGCCCGGTCCTGAGCCACCCTCACAATCGTTGCTGTGTTTGAGCCCATTGTTGTGGCCACTATGTCCATCCGTCTTGTTAAGGGTCCTCCTCTTTCTCAGTGACTCTCTCTACTTTACCAAGCGTGACGTCCTTCTCCAGGGACTGATCCCTTCTGATAACTTGACCAAAGTATGTGAGACATAGTCTGACAATACTTCTAAGAAGCATTGTGTCTGTACTTCTTCCAAGACAGATTTATTTGTTCTTTTGGCAGCCCATTGTGTATACAATATTCTTTGCTAACACCATAATTCAAAGGTGTCAATTCTTCTTTGGTCTTCCATATTCATTGTCCAGCTTCCCCATGTACATGAGGCTCTTGAAAACACTGTGGCTTGGGTCGGGCGCACCTTAGTCTTCAAGGTGACATCTTTGCTTTTTAACCCTGTAAAGAGATCTTTTGCAGCAGATTTGCCCAATGCAATGCGTCTTTTGATTTCTTGACTGCTGCTTCCATGGGTATTGATTGGATATCCAAGTAAAATGAAATTATACACAACTTAAATTTTCAGTAATAAACAACACACATTCTAAACTTGGACATCTATGCTTACAAAACAGGCTTGCCAGGAAATTATTGTTCTACCTTTCAGATGAATCAAGCACTATAGTTGGGGCTGTGTTTACATGAGGAGAAACAAGTGCACCTGGCAAACAGGACAGCTTTCTGCTCTTTCTCTTAATGATCCTAGAATTGTCACATAACACTCAGACCTCCCTGCCATTTAGTGCTTCTTGTTGTTGTTAGGTGCTGTCAAGTCGATCCCGACTCATAGTGACCCTACAGGATGGAGTCGAACTGCCCATAGGGCTTCCAAAGAGTGGCTGGTGGATTTGAACTGCAGACCTTTTGGTTAGCAGCTGAGCTCTTAACCACTGCGCCACCAGGGCTCCATTTAGTGCCTAGAGATTACAAAGTCCTTTCACATTTAATCTTCCCCAGCACCCTGTGAAAATTAACTCTGAGCAAACTTTGATTCTGGTTCTCCAGTTCTTATTCCACAATGAGGCATGTCTTGAATAAATGTCCACATTTGAAAATGAGGAAATGGAGATGCAGAGGTGTTAACTGGCGTTGGCCTTTTCACACAGCTGCAAACGGTTGGGGCAGGATTGAATGCGTATCTTCTTACTCTTGATACTGGGAGATATCCTGGATGTCACAGCTGCCACACGTAGAGGACATGTTGTCCACTCTAAGAATTAGACTCTGGTAGTTCGCTGCGTGGATTTCTGTGTGACCACGGGGCAAATTATTTCACTTCTCTGAGGTCTGTTCTCCTCGTTTGTAAAAAGAGGATAGTCATAATGTATTTACCTTTAGAATTCTTTTTAGAATTCAATAAGATGAGGCTCAAGCACAGGACATGACACATGGCAAATGCTTCACACATGTGAGGTAGGTATTGATAGTGTCGTTATTATCAGACTTCAAGCATATTCGCGTCACTACCATCCCTGAGGGGAAATGGTTTTTGCCAGATCTTTGCTCATTTAGTTCAAGTGAAGGTCATATGCCTGCAATAAATCTGTCATTCACATTATCATAAAATTATATTTACATGGCACAGGACCTGGCAGTGTTTCGTTCTGTTGTACCTAGGGTCGCTATGAGCTGGAACCGACTTGACGGCACCTAACAACAACAACATGTGCCTCATCTACATATTCAGATCAGTACTATCTCTCTTTGTTGGCATTTTAAATTCAAAGTAGACTTTAAATAACAAAAAAAAAAAAAAAAAAAACAATTGCCATCGAGCTGACTCTGACTCATGGCGACCCATGTGTGTCAAAGTAGAACTGCTTGGTATGGTTTTCCGTGGCTGTGACATTTTGGAAGTAGGTTGCCAGGCCTTTCTTCCAAGGCACCTCTGGGTGGACTCGAATTACCAACCTCTTTCAGTTAGCATCCCAGCACTTAACCATTTGTGCCACCCAGGACTCCAGACTTTAAATAGGCTTACAATAAAAGGATATGGCCAATGCAATTATAAAATAAATCTGAATTGTGCAAAAGTAATGATAGTTGTTTATATTTAGTTATTCACAAATCTTAGGTAGAGTTATAAGTATTTTGTATGAGAGCCCTTAAAGGAGACAAAGGTAGTGGGAATCGTCAAGTATTGACAATCCTCCCTCGCTATTCTCACAGATTCCTTGTTTGAACATGAATGTTTCCTGCTTCTTGCCATAGAAACGAAAACAAAACAAATTCTTCCCTTCCCCCTGCCTCCATTTAAAGAAAAAAGGGCAGCTTAGGTGACAGTGTAATTTTACAAAAAGGTGTCATAGAAGTTATAAGATCTGTGCTGGGCTCTGAAGATTTGATAGGAAGGGGTAAGTGTAAGGGAAAAGGTACAAACCAACCAAACAATTGCAAATGGAAAGTGACACCAGAATGACTAGACCACAGAATGCATGCTGAGGTGTTGTACAAACCCAATGTCACACACAGGACTGGACCTGATTATAGGGGTCTTTGTTCATCAAGTAAAGCAGTTAGGATATCAGGTGACAATACCAAGGACATTATGTGCCTGACACACAGGAGATACTCAACTAATGAATATTTGCAGGAACCTAAAGTAAGAAGTCTTGGGAACCCTGGTGGTGCAGTGGTTGAGATATGGGCTGCTAATCAAAAGGTTAGCAGTTCAGATCCACCAGTTGCTCCTTGGAAGCCCTGTGGGGTGGTTCTACTTTGTCCTGTAGGGTCACTGTGAGTTGGAATAGACTCCACGGCAATGGGTTTGGTAGATGGTGCAGTTAATGCACTCGGCTGCTGACTGAAAGGTTAGAAGCTCAAGTCTACCCAGAGGCAATTCAGAAGAATGGTCTGGTGATTTACTTCAGAAAATCAGCCTCTGAAAACCCTGTGGAGCACAGTTCTACTCGGACACACATGGGGTCTCCACGAGTTGGAATTGATTGGACTGTAACCGGTTAACTGGTAAAATAAGGAAACTTTATGTGAATATTTATGCTACAACTCTCCAGCATGACCAAGTGAAACTTCAGGGACATTGCCAAGATCAATATATACAGCTTTAATTCCAGTTCAGATATTTAATAGCTTCTAATAACTCCTACATGGATATGCCACAGTTTATTCAACCTTTTCTCTTTTGAAAAACATCCAAGTGGTATCCAGATTTCTGTCACAACAAACAATGGTGAACTAGATATAAAGGAATATTCTCTGAGTGCTTGCTTTTCATAGGAATCCAGGTTCCCAGAAGTGAGACTGTGGGTTTCAGGACTTACATAGACACCAGACACTTTCCAGCAAAGCTGTGATGATTCGCAGTCCTCTGGCTTTTGACCAGTGAGAGAGCCTGTCTCCACAAAAACAATGGTGAACTAGATATAAAGGAATATTCTCTGAGTGCTTGCTTTTCATAGGAATCAGGGTTCCCAGAAGTGAGACTGTGGGTTTCAGACTTACATAGACACGAGACACTTTCCAGCAAAGCTGTGATGATTCACAGTCCTCTGGCTTTTGACGAATGAGAGAGCCTGTCTCCACACATCCTCAAATTTGGCAATGTGATATGTGACAAATTGTATTTCATTATTGTTTTAATTTACCTTTCCATGACTACAAACGAGAAAGATATTTTCTTACCTTTCTCTTTTGATTTTCTTCTTTTGTGAAATACCTATTGATAATTGTCCATTTATCCATTGGATTGTTTATAATTTTATTTTTAATTTATAGTTTTCTCTTTCTTTGAAATGAATACCGAGTATGTTTTATAGGTTGCAAATGTGTTTGACCATAGTTTATTGGTTTATTTTCTGACTTTATGTTATCTTTCGTCATTCCACTTAAGAATTATATAATAAAATATGTAATTTTTCCTTCTGTGTTTCTAATCTTGCTCAAAGAGTTCTCCCCAACCCTGGGGCTATACAGCGATTTTACTTCATTTTCTTCATTTTCTAAAATTGTGTTGCTTTTTCTTTTAAAATTTAAATATTTACTCTATCTCAAGTATATTGGTATGAAGTGAGATAAGACATAGGCCTAATTTTATGTATTTGTTCAGTTTAGAAAATTGTTTCAATGCCATTTAATAAATGAACCACCTTTTCCAACTGAATAGAAATCCTACTTTTTCACTTACGAAGTTTCGAAGTATAATCAAAAGTACTTCTGGTCAAAATTCTGTTCAGCTGACTCATATTTTTGTAGTATCGTTGTATCATATTCTCCATTTTATAGTTTTGGCCATTCTTGGATATCTATTCCTCTATGTTCACTAATATAATAATTTTATCAAATTCCAAACTAAATGCCATAAACAAAAAGTTTTTAAGTTAAATATTATGAAATTTATATATTTGAGAGACTTGACATGATTTTCCTGTCCAGGAACATAATATTTCCCCCATATTTTGGATCTTATTTTATGCCTCATATGTTATTGTTATTGTTGTTAAGTGCTGTTGAGTCAGCTCCAACTCATAGCGACCCTGCGTACAGCAGAACGCAACACTGCCCAGTCCTGAGCCATCCTCACAGTGGTTGCTATGTTTGAGCCCACTGCTGCAGCCACTGTGTCAATCCATCTCATTGAGGGTCTTCCTCTTTTTTGCTGACCCTCTACTTTACAAAGCATGATGTCCTTCTCCAGGAACTGGTCCCTTCTGATAACACGTCCAAAGTATGTGAGACGGAGTCTCGCCATCCTCTCTTCCAAGGAGCACTCTGGCTGCATTTCTTCCAGGACAGACTTGTTTGTTTTTTCGGTAGTCCATTTAATATTCCTTACTAACACCATACTTCAAAGGCATCAATTCTTCAGTCACCTTTATTCATTGTCTTATTTCTTTTTATTTATTTTGTCTTTAATTTATTCCTAAGTGTTGTATACCTTGTCACTATTAATGACCATTAAAAAAAATTCTATATGTAATCAATTCTGTTTATAACTTTTATTGCTAGTTTAGAGAAATATGAAGTTTTGTAAATTTACCTTGTATTATGCTTTATTAATGCTTCTAACTTAGAGTCTTTTGGCTTTTTAAAACATATAAACATGTGATCTGCAAACCGAGATAAGTTTGTCTTATTTCTTAATATTTTTACTGACAGTTTTATTTTCTAATATCATTCCGTTAGGTAGAAACCCCAAAACATCGGTGAGAATAAACATTTCAGTCCTATTCCTAATTTTAATGGGAAAAGCTTTCACTTTTTATTATAGGTTTCCTGTTGGTTCTGGTAGTCTATTATAGTTATAAATTTTGATAAATTTTATCAAAAACCTTCTCCTGTATGGTATTATCACATTTAAAGATGTATTTATTATAAAGAATAATACTGAAAAATGTCATAGAAATAAAAATTTGTACTTCTGATATAAACCTTATTTTTATACTGTGATTTTTATTCTTTTGAAGGAGCCCTAGTGGCTCAGTGGTTAAAGAGTTCAGCTGCTAACCAAAAGGTCAGTGGTTTGAACCCACCAACTCTTCTGTGGGAGAAAGATGTGGAAGACTGCTTCCATAAAAAGTTACAGCCTTGGAAACCCTATGGGGCAGTTCTATTCTGTCCTGTAGGGCCACCACGAGTCTAAATTGACTTGACAACAGTGGGTTTGGTTTTGGTTTTTGGTTTTCATACACAGCTGGATTTGACCTGCTAACAATTGTTCTAGTAGTCTTTCTAAAACATTTTAAAATTGTACCGTCATTTTGATCCTTGTTTATTTAGAAAAGACTTTCATACTTTGTAAACATATAAGATTTTGGTTATTTATTGCTTATTTAAAATGCAAAAGTAAAGGAGAGAATTGCAACAAAGAAAGTCAACAATAAGCAGAAAATAGTATGGAGGCCAAAAACCAACCGTAATTATTACTACACTAACAGAGATGGGCTGATACGCCCTAATTAAAAAACAAGCCCATGTATATGTTAAAGATAATCTATGTTGTTTTGAGAGACTCAGTAAAATAAAATGATACTGTAGTTCTTTATTCTCCAATTTCGACCCTACCCACCAATTCTTAGGTTTCACTGAGAGTTTAAAACTGAATGCCAAACAGTTATTGGAGATTCTCTTGCAGTATGTCTCTTCATTTCCAGTGTTCTTATTTACGGCTGCCATGAGTTGGAATCAACCGGACAGCAGCTAACAACAACATTACTAAACCCCAGGTGCAGGGCAAAGAAACATTGGAATTAAGTCGAGACATTGCGAGGCTCATTATTCAACAATTCTTCTCCTTTTTTTTAACCACTTATCTTGACACGATTCATTTAACATTTGGTTAGAGTACCTTCTGGATTTTTTTTTTTCCTCCTGCAGCATGTATGGGTGATACACCTTATAAGTTCTAGCATAATCACAGATGTCTTTCTTTTGTCCTAACAGGTAAATGATAGCTGGATGTAGAATTCTTGGGTCACATTCTTTTACTGATCTCTTAGTTACCTAGTGCTGCTGTAACAAAAATATCACAATTGAGTGGCTTTAAAGAACAGAAATGTATTACTCACAGTTTAGTAGGCTAGAAGTCCGAATTCAGAGTGTGGCTCTAAGGAGAAGTCCTTCTTTGTCCATTTCAGCTTCTAGGAGCCAGCAGTCCTTGGAGTCCCTGAGCTTGTGGATTATCTATCTCCATTCTCGTCAGATTAAATCTGCCTTCCCGGTTTGTGCTTCTTGTCTCTGTGTCTGTGCTGCTTTTCATAACTCAGAGGTGATGCGGCCTCATTGACATAGCAAAGAAAACCTTATTCCCAAATGTGATTATATCCACAGACACAGGGGTTAAGATTCCAACACATTTTTTTTGGAGATGCAGTTCAATCCATAATAACTAACAATTGTCCATAGACACAATTGGACACTGTCTTATAGAATTTGCTAATATCAAAATAGTTTGACATTACTTAGATTTCCTTTGCTACTCGCTTGTCTTATTTGTCTGATAATACATTCTTCTTCTCTTTTAAAACCTCGGAAGTCTGGGACTTCCCCGGGATATGCCTAGCTGTGTGCCATTGTTTTCACTATATTCACCGAAGACCTGCTGAGCACTCTCAATCGGCAGACTCAACATTTCCTTAGAGTAGAATAATTTCTGTGTTCTTTATGCTTTCTTTTTTGCCTTTTCTCCATATGTTCTTATTCTTTTCTTGAATATGTTTTATTCACAGGTGGAGTTTTCTGGATCTTTCCCCAAGCCTCCAGAATCCCCCTCATGAAAAAGATGTCTTTGCATTTGTGTGTGTGTGTGTGTGTGTGTATGTGTGTTGTGATCCAGTTCTTCAACTTGATATTTTAGGACACTTATAATAATAGACTGGAGTCCCTGGGTGGCGCAGACAGTTAAGCGCTGCACTACTAGCTGGAAGACTGGCAGTGCAGACCCATCAGAGTCTCCTCAAAAGTAAGGCCTGGCAATCAGCTTCCAAAAGGTCATAGCCTTGAAAAGTCTAAGGAGCAGTTCTACTCTGCACATGTGGGGTCACTATGAGGCAGAATTGACTCAATGGCAACTAACAACAATAACCATCGTAGACCATCCTGTCTTTTAATAAAGATGAATGCATTTTTTGAATTTAAAAAATATACTTTTCCTTCCAGAACGTCTTTCTAATTCTCCAATTGCCTCTCCCTTATAACAGCTGTCTGGTTAGTGCTTTCAAGTTAAAATTCTCCTTTGAATCTTCCAATTCCAGTTTAATCAACTTGAAGAGCTTCTTAACTTAGGGATAAGACAGAGAATTCCAGGATCTCTGTGACCTAGGGTGGAAAAAATTACATCTTCATTTTTACTCACTCTTAAATGGGAAATATAATTTTCTTTAATTATGAATGCTGCCCAAAAATCGGTTTTGCTAGCTGTGCCTGTGTCTTTGTCAATAATAGAAATTACAGATATTTTCCTATTATATCTTTGTTATAGCACATATATGGTATAATTATATGTTGATCATTATTTCAAAATTTATTTACCTGCCACTAGTATGTTTTCAGGAGCCCTGGTGGAACGAACAGTGGTTAAGCACTTGGCTGCTAAATGAAAAATCAACAATTCAAATCCACCAGGCACTCTGTGGGAGAAAGATTTGGCTGTCTGCTTCCCTTGACAAACTTATGGGGCAGTTCTACTCTGTCCAATAGGGTCACTGTGAGTCGGAATCAAATTGATGGCAGTGGGTTTAGTTTTTTTTTTTTTTTGTTAGTATGTTTTCAAGGATCCCGGTTGCCCAATGGGTAAGCACTTGACTCTTAATCGAAAGATCGGTGGTTCGAACCCACCAGTGGATTCTCAGGAGAAATGACCTGGCGATCTGTTCCTGTAATGATTAAAGCCTAGGAAACCTTATGGGCAATTCTGCTACGTCACATGGGGTCACTATGAGTCAAAGACAACTCGATGGCACACAACAACAGTATGTTTTCAATTACCTCATAAGCATGTGAAAGTTGGGTAATAAAAAAGGAAGACAGAAGAACAATTCCTGCTTTCACACTGTAGTGTTGGTGAAGAACATTGACTATACTGTGGAGTGCCAGAAGAACGAACAAATCCGTCTTAGAAGAATTCCAACCCGAATGTACCCTAGAATGGAGGGTGGTGAGACTTCAGCTGCCTTACTTTGGACATGTCATCAGGAAGGACCGGTCACTAGAAAAGAGGAGGAACAATGAAAATGAGGGAGACCCTCAATGAGATGACTGGCACAATAGCCTCAAGCAGAAGGTCAGGACGCAGCAGTGTCTCGTTCTGTTAGACGTCAGGTCACCAGCAACTAAGAACAACAACACTATTTGTATTCAAGGCATTGAGAGAGAAGCACTTAAGTTAGTATATCACAATCTATTTTTTCAATATATTTCAGAATTATGTTTCCTATACAACACTGTGCATTTATGTTTAGACCTGTTATTCTTTCTGAGGTAGGGTGTACAGACTTCTCCAGATCGCCAAAGGGGTCCATGGCACACAAAAATTTAGGACTCCTGAATTAGAGCTGTATATACGAAATGATGGCTGAATTCTTCTAAGCTGCTTTTTATTATTATTTTCTGGATCAAGGCTTCATCAGATATGAAGTCAAACTATTAATTTCTGAAAAGTTGCAGCCACCCAGAAGTGGTGGAAGGCACAAGAATTTCTGCTGTAATAGACAAGCTGTGAACATACTTTACGATCATTGGTCCTATGCTAAGAGCTCTGGTGGCCCAGTGGTTAAGTGTTTGTCTGTTAACCAAAAGGTTGGCAGTTCAAATCCACCAGCCACTCCTTGGAAACCCTATAGGGCAGTTCTGCTCTGTCTTGTAGGGACACTATGACTCAGAATGATTCAACGGCAGTGGGTTTGGTTTTTTGGATTTCTATGCTAAGACCAAGAGGAAGTTCCCTTTTTGGAAGTTTGGGCCTAAAATAATGATAGTTGACTTTGTTCAACTTAGATTGTAACCTAACTGATCTTTTGTCCATTCATTCACTAATTCATATGGCAATCACTTGTTTATTGTGCAAGCTTATGTGTGTGTGTGTATGTGTAACATGTACATATATAGGAAGGCAATTTTTCAAGTTCTCATCAACTGATGTTAAACCAATTTTTAACCATGCCTTTAAGCTGAAGACTTCCCTTATGTTGGTTTCAGTTAGAAACTCAGTCTGACGGTACGAAAGAGGTAATTTTGACATTTATAACCCTGAGATTTTTTTTTAAACTAGTGTTTGATACATCAGCTAAAATAATCATTGAAGCTAAAAGATGAAACTGAAGCATTCAATAAATTTTTATTATTTTTTAATTTTTTCCCATACAAAAATTTATACATACATTGTTATGTGACTTTAATTGCTCTCCCCATACTGTGACAGCACACTCCTCCTTTCCAACCCTGATTCCCCGTGTTCATTCAAGCAGCTCCTAACCTGCTCTGCCTTCCCATCTCACTTCCGGACAGAAGCTGCCCATTTAGTCTCTTGTATCTACTTGAGCTAAGAGGCACACACCTCAGAGTATTACTTTGTGTCCCACAGTCCAGTCCAACCCCTGTCTGAAGAGTTTTATTTTATTTTTTTTGTTTGTTTTAGTTCTGGGCTGATAGAGAATGCAGGGGTCATGCTTTCTGGGGTACCTCCAGTCTCAGTCAGACGATCAAGTCTGGTCTTCTTACTAGAATTTGAGTTCTGCACCCCATCCTTCTACTGCTCCATCGGGGACTCTCTGTTGTGTTCCCTGTCAGGGCGGTCACTGGTGGTAGCCAGACACCATCTAGTTTTTCTGGTCTCAGGCTGATGAAGTCTCTGGTTTATGTGGCCCTTTCTGTCTCTTGGGCTCCTACTTTCCTTGTGGCTTTGGTGTTCTTCATTCTCCTTTACTCCAGGTGGTTGGGACCAATTGATGCATCTTAGATGGCCACTTGCAAGCTTTTAAGACCCCAGACGCCACTCACCAAAGTAGGATGCAGAACATTTTCTTAATAAGCTTTGTTATGCCAGTTGACCTAGATGTCCACTGAAAGCATGGTCCCCAGACTTCACATCCCTGCCACTCTGTCCCTCAAAGTATTTGATTGCATTCAGGAAACTTCTTAGCTTTGGTTTAGTCCAGTTATGCCGACTTCGCCTGTAGTGTGTGCTGTCCTTCCCTTCACCTAAGATGATTCTTATCTACTATCTAGTTAGTGAATAATCCTCACCCTCCCTCCCCACCCCCGTAACCATCAAAGAATGTTTTCTTCTGTGTTTAAACTTTTTCTTGAGTTCTTATAATGGTGATCTTATACAGTATTTGTCCTTCTGTGACTGACTAAATTCACTCAGCATAATAAGTGCCAGCTTTCACCATCTTATACGATGTTTCACAGCTTCATGCTTGTTCTTTATTGTTGCGTAATATTCCATTGTGCGGATATACCATAATTTGTTTATCCATTCGTCCACTGATGGGCACCTATGTTGCTTCCATCTTTTTCCTATTGTGAACAGTGCTGCAGTGAACATGCGTGTGCATATATCTGTTCGTGTGACGGCTCTTGTTTCTTTAGGATATATTCCATGGAGCAGCATAGCTGGATCGTATGGTACTTCTATTTCTGGCTTTTTAAGGAAGTGCCAAATCGATTTCCAAAGTGGTTACACCATTTTACAGTCCCACCAACAGTGTATAAGTGTTCCAGTCTCTCCACAACTTCTCCAGCATTTATTATTTTGTGTTTTTTGGATTAACGCTAGCCTAGTTTGGGTGAGATGGTATCTCATTGTAGTTTTGATCGGCATTTCTCTAATGGCTAATGATCATGAGCATTTCTTCATGTGTCTGTTATCCATCTGAATATCTTCTTTGGTGAAGTGCCTGTTCATATCCTTTGCCCATTTTTTTTTTTTTTTTGTCATCTGCTAATTCATAAATCTTTTTTTTTTTATTGTACTTCAGATGAAGGCTTACAGAACAAATAGTTTCTCATGAAACATTAGTACACATATTGTTTTATGACATTGGTTAACAACCCCACAACATGTCAACCCTCTAACTTCTCAACCTTTTTTTTTGGTGAAAATACACATAGCCAAAGATACACCATTTCAACAACTTCTACATACACAGTTCAGTGACATTGACTACGCTCTTCCAATTGTGCTACTATTCTCACTTAAGATGCAGGCTTACAGAACAAAATAGTTTCTCATTTAACAGTTACTACACATGTTGCCCTATGACAATGGTTAACAATCTCACAACACATCAATAATATTCTTACTCAACCTTGGGTTCCCTATCACCAGCTTCCTTGTCCCCTTCCGCCTTCTGGCCCTTGTCACTGGACTACTGTACCTCATTAGTCCCATTTGGTTTTATGGGGCTGTCCACTCCCAGGCTGAACAGTGAACCTTGAAGATAACTTCACCACTGAGCTAAAAGGGTGTCTGCGGGCCACACTCTTGGGGTTTCTCCAGTCTCCTTTAGGCCAGTAAAACTGGTCTTTTTTTGTGAGTTGGAATTGTGTTCTACGTCCTTCTCCAGCTCTGTCCAGAACCCTCTGTTGACTTTGCCCATTTTTTAATTGGGTTATTTGTCTTTTTGTTGTTGAGGTTTTGTTGTATCTTGTAGATTTTAGAGATTAGACACTGATCGGATTTGTCATAGCCAAAAATTTTTTCCCAGTCTGTAGGTTGTCTTTTGACTCTTTTGGTGAAGTCTTTTGATGAGCATAAGTGTTTGATTTTTAGGAGGTCCCATTTATCTGGTCTCTCTTCTGGTGGTTGTGCATTGTTACTTATGGTTTGTGTTGTGTTTATGCCATGTATTAGGGCTCCTAGCATTGTCTGTATTTTTTCTTCCGTGGTCTTTATAGTTTTTGATTTTATATTTAAGTCCTTGATCCATTTTGAGTTAGTTTTTGTACATGGTGTGAGGTATGGGTCTTGTTTCAGTTTTTTGCAGATGGATATCCAGTCATGCCAGCAGCATTTGTTAAACAGACTGTCTTTTCTCCAATTAATGGACTTTGGGCCTTTGTTAAATATTAGCTGCTCACAGGTGGGTGAATTTATGTCTGGATTCTCAATTCTGTTCCATTGGTCTATGTATCTGTTGTTGTACCACTACCAGGCTGTTTTGACTATTGTGGTGGTATAATAGGTTCTAAAATCAGGTAGTGTGAGGCCTCCCACTTTGTTCTTCTTCAGTAATGTTTTACTTATTCGGGGCCTCTTCCCTTTCCATGTGAGGTTGGTAATTTGTTTCTCCATCTCATTAACAACTGCTGGTGGAATTTGGATCTGGATTGCATTGTATCTGTAGATCCCTTTGGGTAGAACTGACATTTTTGCCATGTTGAGTCTACCAATCCATGAACAAGGTATGTTTTTCCAGTTATGCAGGTCTCTTTTGGTTTCCTGCAGTAGGGTTTTGTAGTTTTCATCGTATAGGTCTTTTACATCTCTGGTTAGATTTATCCCTAAGTATTTTGTCTTCTTGGGGGCTATTGTAATTGGTACTGAGTTGGCCATTTCCTCTTCAAGGTTCTCTTTGTTGGTGTAAAGGAATCCAACTGATTTTTGGATGTTTATCTTGTATCCTGAAACTTTGCTGAAATCTTTTATTAGTTCCAGTAGTTTTCTTGTGGATTCTTTGGGGTCTTCTGTGTATAAGATCATATCATCTGCAAATAGAGATACTTTGACTTCTTCCCTACCAGTTTGGATGCCCTTTATTTCTTTTTCTAGCCTAATTGCTCTGGCTAGGACTTCCAGCACAATGTTGAATGAGAGTGGTATGGAGGGCATCCTTGTCTGGTTCCCATTCTCGAGGGGAATGCCTTCAAAGTCTCTCCATTTATGATGATGTTGGCTGTTGGCTTTGTATAAATGCCCTCAATTATATTGAGGAATTTCTGTTATATTCCTATTTTGTTGAGATTTTTTACCATGAATGGGTGTTGGACTTTGTCAAATGCCTTTTCTGCATCGATTGATAAGATCATGTGGTTCTTGTCTTTTGTTTTATTTATGTGATGGATTACGTTGATTGTTTTTCTAATGTTGAACCATCCCTGCATATCTGGTATAAATCCCACTTGGTCATGGTGAATTATTTTTTTGATATATTGCTGAATTCTGTTGGCTAGAATTTTGTTGAGGATTTTTGCATCAATGTTCATGAGGGATATTGGTCTGTAATTTTCTTTTTTTGTGGTGTCTTTACCTGGTTTTGGTATCAGGGTTATGCTGACTTCATAGAATGAGTTTGGGAGTATTCCATCATTTTCTATGCTCTGAAGTACCTTTAGTAGAAGTGGTGTTAACTCTTCTCTGAAAGTTCGGTTGAATTCTCCAGTGAAGCCGTCCGGGCCAGGGTTTTTTTTGTTGGGAGTTTTTAAATTACCTTTTCTATCTCTGCTTTTGTTACGGGTTTATTTAGTTGTTCTTCCTCTGTGTTAATTTAGGTAGGTAGTGAGTTTCTAGAAATTTGTCCATTTCCTTTAGGTTTTCAAATTTTTTCAAATACAGTTTTTCATAGTATTCTGTTATGATTCTTTTAATTTTGGTTGGGTCTGTTGTGATATCACCCATCTTATTTCTTATACAGGTTATCTGCTTCCTCTCCTGTTTTTCCTTTGTCAGTTTGGTGAATGGTTTATCAATTTTGCTGATCTTTTCGAAGAACCAGCTTTTGTTGTTGTTAACTCTTTCAATTGTTTTTCTATTCTCTATTTCATTTAATTCTGCTCTAATTCTTATTATTTCCTTCCTTCTGGCATCTGAAGGCTTCTTTTGCTGCTCTCTTTCTACTTGTTCCAGTTGTAGGGTTAATGTTTTGGTTATGGCCTTTTCTTCTTTTTGGATGTGTGCATTTATTGCTATCAACTGACCTCTGAGCACTGCTGTTGCTGTGTCCCAAAGGTTCTGGTAGGATGCATTTTCATTCTTATTTGATGCTATGAATTTCTTTTTTCCATCCTTAATTTCTTCTGTAAACCAGCAGTTTGAGTAAGGTGTTGTTCAGTTTTCATGTGTTTGATTTTTTATCCTTGCCTTTTTTGTTGTTGATTTCTACTTTCATGGCTTTATGGTCAGAAAAGGTGCTTTGTAATATTTTGATGCTTTGGATTTTATTAAGGCTATTAACGTCTCTTCTGGAGAATGTTCCATGTGCTTTGAAAAAGAATGTATACTTGGCTGCTGTTGGGTGGAGCGTTTGGTATATGTCTGTGAGATCAAGTTGGTTGATTGTAGCATTTAGCTCTTCTGTGTCTTTGTTGAGCTTCTTTCTGGGTGTTCTGTCCTTCGTCGAAAGCAGAGTGTTGAAGTCTCCTACTACTATTGTGGAGCTGTCTCTCTTTTCAGTGCTGTTAGAGTTTGTTTTATGTATTTTGGAGCCCTGTCGTTGGGTGCGTAAATATTTATTATAGTTATGTCCTCCTGGTATATCGACCCTGTAGTCATTATATAGTGTCCTTCCTTATCCTTTGTGGATTTTAATGTTAAGTCTATTTTGTCGTAGATTAATATTGCCACTCCTGCTCTTTTTTGAGTGTTGTTTGCTTGATATATTTTTTTCCGTCCTTTGAGTTTTAGTTTGTTTGTGTCTTTAAGTCTAAGGTGTATCTCTTGTAGGCAGCATATAGACAGATCTTGTTTTTTCATCCAATCTGCCATTCTCTGTCTCTTTATTGGTGCATTTAGTCCATTTACATTCAGCGTAATTATTGATAGGTGTGAGTTTAGTGCTGTCATTTTGATGTATTGTGTGTTGTTCACAATTTCTTTGTTCCAGTTAATTTTCTGTGCTGAGTCATTTTTCTTTATGTATTTTCTTTTCATCTTTTTCATTGTTGTTGATTTTGTGTTTGCTGAGTCTTTATATTTTTCTAGTATTTTACTTTGACTTGTAGGATTGTTAGTTTCCTTTGTGGTTACCTTAATATTTACCCCTATTTTTTCTAAGTTTATTCCCGTCTTTTATTTGTTTATATCGCCTTAACTTCCTCTCCATATGAAAAATCTATGTCTACATTTTTCAAGTCCCTCTTCTTTGTTTTAATGTTGTCATCCTTTACATATTGACATCTGTTTCCCTATTTTCAGTGTTTTGGCTTTGATTTACTTTTGTGACTTCCCTATCTGGTTTGATATCTGGTTGCTCTGTCCTGTGTTCTAGTCTTGGGTTGTTATCTGATGTTACTGATTTTCTAACCAGAGGACTCCCTTTAGTATTTCTTGTAATTTTGGATTGGTATTTGCAAATTCCCTAAACTTCTGTTTATCTGGAAATGCCCTAATTTCACCATCATATTTGAGAGAAATTTTTGCTGGATATATAATTCTTGACTGGGAATTTTTTTCCTTCAAGGCTTTAAATGTGTCATCCTGTTGCCTTCTTGCCTGCATGGTTTCTGCTGAGTAGTCTGAGCTTATTCTAATTGACTCTCCTGTGTAGATGGCTTTTCGTTTATCCCTAGCTGCTCTTAAAATTCTCTGTTTGTCTTTGGTTTTGGCAAGTTTCATTATAATGTGTCTTGGTGACTTTCTTTTGGGATCTACCTTATGTGGGGTTCAGTGACCATCTTGGATAGATATCTTCTCATCTCATCTTTCACGATAGAATGGAAGTTTTCTGCCAGCAAATCTTCAACAATTCTCTCTGTATTTTATGTTATCCCCCAACCCCCACTCCCCGGTTCTTGTACTCTAATCACTCGTAGGTTATTCCTCTTGATAGAGTAGGACATAATTCTTAGGATTTCTTCATTTTTTTAAACCCTTTTATTTTTCCTCAAATAGGTTGGTGTCAAGTGCTTTATCTTGAATCTCACTAATTCTGACTTCCATTGCCTCAGTTCTGCTCGTATGACTTTCTATTGAGTTGTCTAATTCTGAAATTTTATTTTTAATCTTCTGGGTTTCTGATTGCTGTCTCTCTATGAAATCTTGCCGCCTGTTAAATCTGTCATTACTCTCTTCTCTAATCTTTTTAATTTCCTCTATTGCGTGTTCTGCATTTTGCTTAATTTCCTTCCTAATTTCTTGAAGAGTTCTGTATATTAATCTTTTGTATTCTGCCTCTGGCAATTCGAAGAAATTTTCCTCCTCTGGAAAATTTCTAGATCTTTTATTTTGGGAGCTTGCTTAAGCCATCATGGATTGCCTCTATACGTGATTTGATATTGACTGTTGTCTCCGAGCTATCAATAAGTTATTATAGTTATTTATTTTATGTTTGCTGTGTCCTAGCTTTTTTTTTTTTTTTTTTTTAATATGCCCAAATAGGCTGCTCGTATGAGCTAGGTTGATTATCGGCACCTTTGAACTTATAATGTCCTGTCACCAGGTGGTTAGATCTGTTACTAGGTGTATGAGCTCAAGAGTCCACCCGCTCATCTTGTATGGATTCAGCTCAGGCGCCCAGGTAGATAGCTACCAAGTGTGTGGTGTAGGCTCTCACTTATAGTCCTGGACAGGTATGGGTGACTGGTGTAGGCACAGGCATCTGGCTGCATCAGAGGGACACAGTCTGAGCAAGGCAGGGGGCTGACAGCTGCCCCCTAGTGTCTAGGAGGAAGACGTGTCCCTATTCCCTAGAGTACATACGTGGGTGGGTTTTGCAGCCAGACTATGAGCACCTAATGCTGTTGGCTGTAAGGACTGGGGGGCACCTCTTATTCATGGGCCCCTCTCGCAGGTGTCTAGGTGGTGCGGATGGAGCCACCAGTCCTCAGGCCCTTGCTGTGGGTAGGTGAAGACCCCGCTTAATGGGGAGTGCAGTGTCAAATCTCAAGAAACAGCCACTTCACAGGTGAAACAGTTGAAGTTAGACTTCTACTATATACCCTGTTGTACTGCGGTAATGAGGGCCTACGCTGTTGAGATGGGCCCATACAAGTCTATGCAGGGGGAAAGGCACTCAAAGTCCGTGGACCCCTTATGCCTGTGTGCAGGCAAAGGAGCTGTGCCTATCCTGGGTTCCTGGCTTAGGGGAGCTGGCAGTTTATTTTTTTTCCCTATTTGTTAATTTGTTTACTCTCTAAGGCAGGGAGAATGGCTCCAGATCCTACTTCTCTCCCAGGGGACTTGGCAATTGCTTAATCTGGTCTGGGACCCAGTGCAGAGCGGTGAGCGGGAAGGAAAATGGAAGAGAGGTTTTTCCCTAAGGGGGGTGTTTTTGATTTGCACGGTAAGCCATACACAAGTACTTATCTTTTGTGGAGGGCTGCCTCTCACTGGTTCTGTACAGCCATGTAGACTCTCTGGCATGGGTCTGTCCTGGTACAGAAAACACACCTCTACAGCTTGGCTGCTTGTCTGCGTCACCGCTCACCCATAAGCTGATCAGGCCTGAAGGGCTCAGGCTCTCGCTGGGTCACGTCTGGCTCAGGCTCTCACTGGGTCACATCTGGCAACTCCTCACTGCTTCTGAACCGTCTCTCCCTCCCCCTGCCACTCAGTCCAGTTCCTCAACTTTGCCTTTAATGTTCAGGGCTCCCAGATTGTCACATATAATCGAATCACTTGTTTTTTTTTTTGGTCTTTGTAGTAAGAGGGTCTACCGGAAGCATCTGACTATTCCGCCATCTTGGCCCTGCCTCCAAATTCAACAAATTTTTATTGAAGTACTTGACAAAAATGTTTTTGTTTCTCTTATGAATTTTCTATTATTGTGCTTTGAGCTGGAGTTAAAAAAGGGTGTAATTGTAGAATTTCAAGTTACAAGAGATATTCTTTTGCATATTATTTTACATAGAAGGGGGTTTCACGAGGTAATATAGCTGATTTGAATCAGAACAAGATTAGACTATGGATCTCTTTAATAGTCTACGGTACACCAAATAATGTTATGGGAGTAAGTTTGATTTATTCAGTTTATGCACGCCAGTCTAATAAATACTGATTTTAAGGAATGAATATATTAATAGTTCAGAAATGTATATTCTCATGACAAAGAGACCTTTCTATATTTGAATAAAATGTCATTCTAGATTTTAAAATATGTGGCTCAGATTGGTGCTGAGTCACTCAAGATTAAGTATTTGGATAAATTCTAGGAAAAGCAACCAGTTTATGAGTTAATCAATTCCTTGAGTATGTCAGTCCCTTTTAATGCTACGTGTATTAAAAAGATTCAGTTAATAATATAATCAGTGGCATTTCTAGGGGGTGCGAGGGGTGACACTGTCAGAGGGGGTGGCACCAAAATGACTGTCTATAAAGTTTTGTGCAGTGTTTCAGTAGAAATTTGTTATTTTTTTATAAAAATATCCCTGTTGTTATTCATAACAACAAAAATATTTTTTGTAAGCCCAGCTTACATGTATCAATATACCTACAAGGCTAAACTCTATGATAGTTTACTGTTTGAACCTTCTAACACGCTCTGGTCATTGCAGTGATGCTTCAAGTCACATGATTTCATCTGCATGCGCTACAGGCACATGCTGTTGTTTTCCTTGCTGCCAGTGTTTTTATAGTCACTGATTTTGTCAAATTATCTAGTGTTTTAGCTACAATATTGTGGTATTTAGTATTTGTGAAACTATGTCAATAACTTTTTTGAGAATGAAGTAGTAATTAAAGGAAAAGAAAAAGTGATATATGGGAATTACAATTTCTGAGTAAGATTAGTACAAAAACCTTTACTAAGGATTTGGTGTGGTCTGGAATGGGAGGAGGTCCATGGGGAGGGGGTGACACCATGAGTTACTGCACTGGGTGACACCAACCCCAGTGACGCCAGTGAATATAACTAAGTGTTATGGTAAGATAGAAGAAAAGACATCAAACAAATATTCATTTATAGAGTTCAGGCTGAATAAAAGCTAGAGCTACCTTACAGTTAAAATAGAAAAATCTATTTGATCCCATGATCCTTTTTATTTGCCTCCTCTATTTTAGTTACAGATTACAAGGTGAAAAATGTCATTTAGTTGCTTGAAATTCTTTCTGAAAAATAGTTGGTTAGGTGTGTGTTGTTTGTTTACATACTTCCATGCCTGCCTGTCTGCCTGGGTAAAATGCTGTGGCCTTTGAGTCAGCTCAGTCACACGCAGTGTGATCTTCATCTACAGCTGTCCTTAAATGTGCCAAATGACAAATCTAAAAACAAGAAAGTGTATTTTTATCAAAGCCGTTTTTAGGTAATAGTTACTGAGCCCCTACAATGACCTGTTTATTTTGTACATTAGAAAGATATGCTCTTCACCTGTAACAAGGGAGCCTCCACAGAGGAAAAGTTGCATATCGAAGAGATTGAATGAAGCAGAGGGGAGGAGTTGAGACAGAAACAGACTGGTTTGAAGATGGAGCCTGAAACAGGAGGAAGCAAGTCCATTTTCTGGGTTTTTTTTTTTAATGTTTCTGAGATCAAATGCTGTCTATTTTAGATTTCTTTAAATCTCTGAGTATTTAGTAGGCAGTCAAGTTGATAATGAAAGTGTCTTGGCTATAGGAGCTGAGCAAATGAATCTCTGAGTGACAGCCTTTTGCTCCCCACTCCGGGGCGTTAGCAGTGCCCATTCTCCATGGGAGGAACTGGCTGACAGGCAGTTTAAGCTTCCCTAAGAAATAGTGACAAATGCCCCTTTACCAGCCATTTGTGACAGCCAGCTGCAAGGGGGAAGGGAGACAGACGGGCTATCAGCTCTGATTAGATTTAGCGTCTCTGAAAGTGTCCTTTCAGAACTTGAACTTGCAGAAGTGCCATTAGAAATTCTTATAATGGACAGTCTTAAAACTTTTGAGTTCCGTTCATGTCCAGCTTTCCCTCTCAGACAAATGGACATTAGGGAAACTGAAATCTGAACTGGAAGTTGTCCTAGGGCGTCTGGACTGGGCTTCCCTCCCTTCTTCCTGGCGTCTTTGCTCTGAGTCCTTGTACTCCCCGCTTCTGCTCTCTCTGTCTGTCTGGTCTGTTTGACAGGATGCAATCACAGGCTTGCCTTTTCCATTGCTACAACTCCAGTTCAGACAACAATCATTACCAGACTTCCTTATCTGCCTCTAGCCTCTCCAGCATTTAATTCATTCTTCAAAATAGGCTAAAGTATAAGAATGTTAATTTACAAGTTAGTTTCTTAAAAGTTAACATTTCTAAATTAAATGTTCTAACACTTCCAAGTTAACATTTAGAAATTAACTCATTACTCTCCTGCTCAGATTGTTTTCTATACGCTCTCGATGTCCACAGAATAATGCTGTTCAAAACCTTCCATAATCTCGCACTACTCTTCACTGAGGCATTTTACAGTTATTTGTCTCTGTATGACTTATACAAGACTCTAAACAAACTACATTCCGTGAATACATCTTTCATGACTTCATCTTGATGCTGTTATTTCCCTATAGCTTTTCTACATCACTAGTTCCAACCAGAAGACACCCTCGTGGCACAGTGGTTAAGCCCTTGGCTGCTAACCAAAAGTTTGGCAGTTCATATACCCAGCCAGGCTGGTCCCGTAAAGATTACAGCCTTGGAAACCCGATGGAGAAGTTCTCTGTCCTATCGTGTCACTGAGTCAGAACCGACTCTACGACACACAAGTTCCAACCAAACTCAAGTGTAAACTCCCCAAATCCTTTTCTACTTCCGCTAGTAAAGATACAATCGCCTTCCTCTAAATTAATTTTCCTTTTGCTTTATTCATACTCTTCTAGTGGCATTTACTGTGTGCTTCTGTTAAAATTATTTGTATGATACTGTTATACAGTTGAGGGAGATGAGAAGAGAGGGAGAGAATGCAGAATTTAAACGCTCCTCGAGGACAGAAAGCACAATCTTTTACCCCCTAGCAGCTTGCCTTGCTCATAGCTGATATCCAGTAATCATTTGGTAATTAAATGAAAGGCATTCAGCGTGTCTTGATTTATTAGAAGGTTTAATGAAATGATTTTCTATTTTGTTTGTATAGCTGCAATTCTGTAAGCCCGGGGCGCATAACCTGGAATGAACAAAATGTACCAGCCATCTAAGGAAAAAGGCTAGGGATTTTATGTTTACACACACCCCAAAGATCGTATGCTTATAAATGAAAGGTTATAAGATAAGGGGATACCTAAAAAGAGAGCCAGAGAGAGTTAACAAAGAGACAGGAAGGATACTTTAGTTTTTCTTGAGAAAGATTAGTCCTTGAGAGATGAAAAACCCAGGGGTCTGTTTTCCCCTGCCTTGTTTCACCTTGTGTGAGTGGCTGTTTTTTTATCATCTGAGCTGGATTCAGTTGCTAAGTGGAAAGTCTGATTCCCACGTGAAGACAGCACTCACCAGCACACAGCTGCAGTGAAGGTCAGGTTATCACGTCCGGAGAACTTACTATGTGAGGCACTTTGCAAAGCAGAAAAAGAAAGCAGACCATATGTATTAACACTTCTAAAAGAAGAGTTTGAATCTGCAGTTTTCTGCTTCCAATGTATCAACCGTTTGCTACATGACAACAGAAGATGTTGCACAGTACCATGCTCGTTACCACTGAAAAACGTCTACAGTTAGCAAATAATTCTTATGGTCTCTGCTTCATAACAGACGTGTAGAGTTCATAGTTTATTCTCATTCTACCACTAAATCATAGAGTATATAAAGCAGAAAAGCTACCTGAGATTTTGACAGGTACTTGGAAAATTTCTAGAACAATTAAAAATCGGGAAGCATCAGCTGTTACATTGCAAACACTTGTTTCTTTTTTTTTTTTTCTATGCTTTTATTCTGCTTTAGGTGAAAGTTTACAGCAAGTTAGTTTCTCATTTAAAATTTATACACAAATTGTTTTGTGACATTGGTTACAACCCTTCACAATGTGACAGCATGCTCCCCCTTTCCACCCTGGGTGCCCTGTGTCCATTCATCCACTTTCCTATCCCTTTCTGCCTTCTCATCTTGCTTTTGGGCAGGAGTTACCCATTTGGTGTCATATATTTGAGAGAACTAAGAAGCGTGTTCCTCATGTGTGTTATTTTTTGTTTTATATGCCTGTCCAATCTTTGTCTGAAAAGTGGGCTTCGGGAGTGGTTTCAGTTCTGAATTAGCAGTGCAGACAGGGGCTATAGTCTTGGGGGGTTCCTCCAACATCTCTCAGACCATTAAGTCTGGTCTTTGTGTGTGTGCTTGTGTCAATTTGAATTTTGTTCTACATTTTTCTCACATTCTGTTCAGGACTCTCTATTGTGATCCCTGTCAGAATGGTAAGTGGTGGTAGCCGGGCACCATCTAGTTCTTTTGGGCTCAGGCTGGTGGAGGCTGTGGTTCATGTGGTCCTTTAGTCCTTTGGGCTAATATTTTATTTGTGTCTTTGATATGCTCATTCTCCTTTGCTCCAGAGAGGATAGGACCAATAGCTGTATCTAAGAAGGCCACTTGCAAGCTTTTAAGACCCCAGACACTACTCACCAAAGTAGGATGTAGAACATTTTCTTTATGAACTATGTTATGTCGATTGACCTAGATTTCCACCAAGACCATGATCCCCAGCCCTCAGCCCCAGCCACTCAGTCTGTCAAGATGTTTAGGTTTGCCTAGGAAGCTTCTATGACTTTGCCTTGGACACGTTGTACTGACTTCCTCTATGTTGTGTGTTGTCTTTCCTTTAACCAAAATTAACACTTGTCCGCTATCTACTTAGTGATATCCCTTCCCCCACGCCCTCCCTCATAACCACCAAAGATTTTTTTTTACCATGTGTGCACATTCTCTTGAATTTTTATAATAGTGGTCTCATTCAATATTTGTCCTTATGTGATTTATTTCACTCGCCAGATTCATCCATGTTGTGAAATGTTTCACAGATTCATCATTGTGCTTTATTGTTGCGTAGTATTCCTTTGTGCGTATGTACCATAATTTGTTTATCCATTCTTCTGTTGATGGGCACTTAGGCTTTTTCCATCTTTTTGCTATTGTGAACAATGCTGCAATGAACATGACTGTGCATATGCCTATCTGTGTGATGACTCTTAGTTTTCTAGGATATATTCCTAGGAGTGGGATTGCTGGATCATATGGCATTTATATTTCTAGCTTTTTAAGGAAGCATCATATTGTATTCCATAGTGGTTATACCATTTTACATTCCCATCAGCAGTACATAAGAGTTCAAATCTCCCTTCAACCCCAGCAACATTTATTATTTTCTGTTTTTTCCATTAGTGCCAGTAATGTCAGGGTGAGATGGTATCTCATTGTAATTTTTTTCCCTCTGTCTGTTCATATCCTTTTTACCCATTTTTTAATTGTATCGTTTGCCTTTTTTTTGTTGTGCTTTAGATGAACTTTTACAGAGCAAACTAGTTTCTCATTAAACAATTAATATACATATTGTTTTGTGACATTGGTTTCCAACCCCACAACGTGTCAACACTCTCCCCTTCTCGACCTTGAGTTCCCTGTTACCAGCTTTCCTGTCCCCTCCTGCCTTCTTGTCTTTGCCCCTGGATTGTTGTGCCCATTAGTCTTGTTTTCTTTTATGGGCCTGTCTAATCTTTGGCTGAAGGATGAAGCTCAGGAGTGACTTTAGTACTGAGTTAAAAGGGTGTCTGGAGGCCATACTCTTGGGGTTTCTACAGTCTCTGTCAGACCAGTAAGTCTGGTCTTTTTTTGTGAGTTAGAATTTTGCTGTACATTTATCTCTAGCTCTGTCTGGAACCCTCTGTTGTGATCCCTGTCAGAGCAGTTGGTAGTGGTAGCTGGGCACCATCTATTTGTGCTAGACTCAGTCTGGTGGAGGCTATGGTAATTGTGATCCATTAGTCCTTGGGACTAATATTTCCCTTGTGTCTTTGATTTTCTTCATTCTTCCTTGGTCCAGACAAGGTGGGGCCAGTGGAGTATCTTAGATGGCCGCTCACAAGCTTTTAAGACCCCAGACACCAATTGAGCTAGATGTCCCCTGAGACCATGGTACCTAGCTTTCATCCCAGTAATTCAGTTCCTCAGGGAGTTTGGATGTGTCTATGAAGCTTCCATGACCTTTCCTTGGTAAAGTTGTGCTGACTTCCTCAGTATTGTGTACCGTCTTATCCTTCACCAAAGTTACCACTTAACTATTGTCTAGTTAGTGTCATTGTAGTTTTGATTTGCATTTCTCTAATGGCTAATGATCTCAAGCAGTTCTTCATGTGTCTGCTAGCCACCTGAATGTCTTCTTTGGGGAAATGTCTGTTCATATACTTTGCCCATTTTTTAACTGGATTATTTTTTTTTTTGTCATTGAGGTGTTGAATTATTTTGAAGATTTTAGAGATGAGACCCTTATCAGATGTGTCATATCCAAATTTTTTTTCCCAGTCTGTAGGCTCCCTTTTTACTCTTTTGTTGAAGTCTTTTGATAAGCATAAGTGTTTAATTTTTGGAAGCTCCCAGCTATCAAGCTTATCATCTGGTGTTTATAATTTTTACTTATGATTTGTAAGCTATTTATGCCATGTATCAGGGTCCCTGGTATTGTTTCTAGGAAAAAGGACCTGGCATTCTACTTCTGAAAAAATTAGCCAGTGAAAACCTTATGAATAGCAAGCAGCAGAAGATTGTCTGATTTAGTGCCAGAAGATTAGCCCCTCAGGTTGGAAGGCAATAAAAATACCACTGAGGATGAGCTGCCTCCTCTTAATGATGTGGATGGAGTCAAGCTTTAGGGACCTTCATCTGCTGATGTAGCATGACTCAGAATGAGAAGAAACAGCTGCAAACATCCATTAATAATTGGAATGTGCAAAGTATAAATCCAGGAAAATTGGAAGTCATCAAAAATGAAACGTAATGCATAAACATCAATATCCTAGACATTAGTGAGCTGAAATGGACTGGTATTGGCCAATTTGAATCTGAAAATCATATGGTATACGCTGCTGAAGAATGACAAATTGAAGAGGAATGGCATCATGTTCATCATCAAAAAGAACATTTCAAGATCTATCCTGAAGTATAACACTGTCAGTGGTAGGATGATATCCATACACCTACAATGAAGACCAGTTAATATGACTATTATTGAAATTTATGCACCAACCACTAAGGCCAAACATGACAAAAATTAAAGATTTTTACCAACTTTTTAAGTCTGAAATTTATCAAACATACAATCAAGATGCATTGATAATTACTGGCAATTGGAATTTGAAAGTTGGAAATGAAGAAGGATTTGTAGTTGGAAAATATGGCCTTGGTGATAGAAATGACAGCAGAGATCAAATGATAGATTTTTGCAAGATCAACAACTTCTTCATTACAAATACCTTTTGTCAACAACATAAACAGCAACTCTACACATGGACCTCTCCAGATGCAATACACCAGAATCAAATCAGTGACATCTGTGGAAAACGATGATGGAAAAGCTCAATATCGTCAGTCAGAACAAGGCCAGGGGCCGACTGTGGAACAGACCATCAATTGCTTATATGCAAGTTCAAGTTGAAGTCGAAGAAAATTAAAACAAGTCCATAAGAGCCAAAGTACAACCTTGAGTATATCTCACCTGAATTTAGAGACCACATCAAGAATAAATTTGACACACTGAATGAACACTAATGAATTGAAGACCAGATGAGTTGTGGAATGACATCAATGTCATCACACATGAAGAAAGCAAGAAGTCATTACAAAGACAGGAAAGAAAGAAAAGTCCAAAATAGATGTCAGAAGAGACTCTGAAAGTTACTCTTGAGTGTAGAGTAGCTAAAGCAAAAGAAAGAAATGATGAAGTAAAAGAGCTGAACAGAAAATTTGCATTGGACAAGTCTGCTGCAAAATACCTCTTTAAAGTGTTAAAAAGCAAAGAAGTCACTTTAAGGACTAAGGTGGACTTGACCCAAGCCATTGTGTTTTCAATTGCATGTGAAAGCTGGACAATGAATAAGGAAGACCAGAGAGAATTGATGCCTTTGAATTATGGTGTTGGTGAAGAATGTTGAATACACCGTGGACTGTCAGAAGAATGAACAAATCTGTCTTGGAAGAAGTACTGCCAGAATGCTCCTTAGAAGCAAGGATGGGAGAATTTCGTCTCAAATACTTTGGACCTGTTATCAGGAGAGACCAGTCCCTGCAGAAAGACATCATGATTGGTAAAATGGAGAGTCAGTGAAAAAGAGGAAGACCATGAAGGGACTGGATTGACACAGTAGCTGCAATGACGGGCTCAAGCATCACAAGGATTGTGAGGATGGTGCAGGACCGGGCAGTGTTTTGCTCTATTGTACGTAGGGTCACGATGAGTCAGAACCAACTTGATGGCACCTAACAACAACAACAAGTGTTGTCCCTATTTTTTCTTCCATTATCTTTATTGTTTTAGGTTTTATATTTATGTCTTTGATCCATTTTAAATTAGTTTTGGTGTATGGTGTGAGGTATGGATCCTGTTTAATTTTTTTACAGATGGACATCCAGGTATGCCAGCACCATTTGTTAAAGAGACTTTCTTTTCCCCATTTAATAGACTTTGGCCCTTTGTCAAATATCAGCTGCCTATAGATGGATGGATTTTGGTCTAGGTTCTCAATTCTGTTTTATTGGTCTATGTGTCTGTCGTTGTACCAGTACCAGGCTATTTTGACTACCATAACTGTATAGCAGGTTCTAAGATCAGGTAGTGTTAGGCCTCCCACTTTGTTCTTCTCTTTCAATAATGCTTTATTTACCTGGGTCCTCTTCCCTTTCCATATAAAGTTGGTGATGAGTTTCTCCATTTCATTAAAGAATTCTGTTGGAATTTGGATTGAGATTGTGTTGTACCTGTAAATCGCTTTGGAAAGAATTTGAAATTTTCACAATGTTGAGTCTTCTATCCATGAGCATAGTATGGTTTTCCATTTATGTAGGTCTCTTTTGGTTTCTTGCAGTAGTGATTTGCAGTTTCCTTTGAATAGGTCTTTTACATTCCCAGTTAGATTTATTCCTAAGTATTTATCTTTTGGGGGAATTTTGTGATGGTATTGATTTCCCAATTTCTTTTTCAAAGTTCTCTTTGTTGATGAAGAGGAATCTAAATGATTTTTGTATGTTAATCTTGTATCCTGCTATTTGCTGAAACCTGTTAATTCCAGTACCTTCTTGTGGATTCTTCGGAGTTTTCTATGTATAGGATCATATCATCTGCAAATAGGAATAGTTTTACCTCTTCCTTACCAATTTGGATGCCCTTTATTTCATTTTCTAGCCTTATTGCTTTAGCTAGGACTTCCAGCAGGATGCTGAGTAACAATGGAGATAAAGGGAATCCTTGTTTTGTTCCCATTCTCAAGGGGAATTCTTTCAGTCTGTCTCCATAGAGAATGATGTTGGCTGTTGGTTTTGTATAAATGCCCTTTATTATGCCAAGAAATTTCACTTCTATTTCTATTTTGCTGAGAGCTGTTATCAGGAATGGTTGTTGGACTTTGTCAGATGCCTTTTCTGTGTCAATTGAGATGATTATGTGATTATTTTCTTTTGTATTATTTACATGTTGAATTATGTTGATTGATTTTCTAATGTTGAACCATCCTTGCATACCTGGTATGAATCTCACTTGATCATGATGTATTATTTTTTTATATGCTGTTTAATGCGATCGGCTAGAATTTTGTTGAGAATTTTTGTGTCTGTATTCACAAGGGATAATAGTCTGTAATTTTCATTTTCTTGTGGTGTCTTTGCCTGGTTTTGGTATCAGGTTATGCTGGCTTCATAGGAATTAATTTGGGAGTATCCCATCTTTCTCTGTGCTCTGAAATAGTTTGAGAAGTATTGGTATACTTTTGTCTGAAAGTTTGGTAGATTTCTCCAGTGAAGCTGTCTGGGCTAGGGCTTTTTTTGTTGGGAGTTTTTTTTTTTTTTTTAATTACCTCTTCAATCTCTTCTTTTGTTATGGGTCTGTTTAGTTTTTCTACCTCAGTTTGTGTTAGTTTAGGTAGGCATTGTGTTTCTAGAAATTTATCCATTTCTTCTAGGTTTTCAAATTTGTTGGAGTACCATTGTTCGTAGTATTCTGTTATGATCCTTTTTATTTCAGTTGATTCTGTTGTGATATCACCCATCTCATTTCTTATTAGGGTTATTTGCTTCCTCTCCTGTTTTTCTTTTGTCATTTGGGCCAGTGGTTTATCGATTTTGTTGGTCCTTTCAAAGAACTAACTTCTGGTCTTGTTGATTCTTTCTGTTGTTTTTTCTGTTCTCTATTTTATTTGTTTGTGCGCTAATCTTTATTATTTCCATTCTTCTGGTGACTCTGGACTACTTTTGCTGCTCTCTTTCTGTTTATTTAAGTTGTAGGGTTAATGCTTTAATTTTGGCCCTTTCTTCTTCTTTGATGTGTGCATTTTTTAATATAAATTGACCTCTAAGTACTGCTTTTGCTGTGTCTCAAAAGTTTTGGTAAGATGCACTTTTCATTCTCATTTGATTCTATTTTTATTCCAGCCTTGATTTCTTTTACTACCCATTAGTTTTTAAGCTGGGTGTTGTTCAGTTTCCATGTATTTGATTTTTTTTTTTTTCCTTGCTGTTCCTGTTAATGATTTCTACTTTTATGATGTTCTGATCAGGGAGAGTACTTTGTATTATTTCAATGTTTTGAATTTTGTTGAGGCTTGCTTTGTGGCCTTAAATGTGGCTTATTTTGGAGAATGTCCCATCTGCATTGGAAAAGAATGTATACTTGGCTTTTGTTGGTTCGAGTGTTCTGCATATGTCTATGGGGTCAAGTTGGTTGATTATGGCATTTAGATATTCTGTATCTTTATTGAGTTTCTTTCTAGATGTTCTGTCCTTCACCTAAAGTGATGTGTTGAAGTCTCCTACTAATATTGTGAAACTGTCTATTTCTGTTTTCAGTGCTGTTAGAGTTTGTTTTATGTATTTTGGAGCCCTGTCATTGGGTGCATATATATTTATTAGGGTTATATCCTCCTGGTGTATTGACCCTTTAATCATTATATAGTGTCCTTCCTTACCCCTTATGGTGGCTTTTGCTTTAAAGTCTGTTCTATCAGAGATTAATATTGTCACTCCTGCTCTTTTTTGATTATTTTTGCTTGATATATTTTTTCCATCCTTTGAGTTTTAGTTTGTTTATGTCTTTGTGCCTAAGTTGTGACTCTTGCAGACATCCTATAGATGAATCATGGTTGGTTTTTTTTTTTTTTTTTTTTTTTGTCCATTCTGCCACTGTCTCTTTACTGGTGCTGTTAAGCCATTTACATACCATGTAATTATCGACAGGTATGAGGTTACTGCCAGCATTTTGTGACGTGTGCGTGTGGTGTGTGTGTGTGTATGTGGTGTTGACGGTTTCTTTGTTCTACCTAATTTTCTGTGCTGATTTTTTTTAAATTGTGTTTTAGGTGAAAGTTTACAGAGCAAATTAGTTTCTCGTTAAACAGTTAATACATAAATTCTTTTGTGACATTGGTTGCCAACCCTGCAATTTATCAACTGTCCCCTTCTCCACTCCAGATCCCCTGTTTTCATTCATCCAGTTTTCGTGTCCCTTCCTGCCTTCTCATCTTTGATTTTGTGATAGTGTGCCCATTAGTTTATATACATGATTGAACTATGAAGCACATCCCTCACATGTGTTATTGTTGGCCTATAGACCTGTATAATCTTTGGCAGAAGGTGAATCTCAGGAGTGACTTCAGTATTGAGTTATAAGGGTATCCTAGGGCCATACTCTTGGGGTTTCTCCAGTCTCTGTCAGAACAGCAAGCCTGGTCTTTTATTTATTTATGTATTTGCTGAATTTGAATTTTGTTCTATATTTTTCTCCCACTCTGTCTGAATCCCTTTATTGTGATCCCTGCCAGAGAAGTTGGTGGTGGTAACTGGGTACTATCTAGTTGTTCTGGGCTCAGTCTGGGCTCAGTAGTTGTGTCCATTAGTCCTTTGGACTAATCTTTCCCTTGTGTCTATGGTCTTCTTCATTCTCCTTTGCTCCAGCTGGGAGGGAACCAGTGGAGTATCTTAAGTGGTTGCTCACAGGCTTTTAAGACCATAGTCACTACTCATCATAGTCAGGTGTAGAACATTTTCTTTATAGACTGTTACGGAAGTTGATCTAGTTGTCCCCTGATACCATGGTCTGAGCCCTCATCCCAGTAGCTTGGTCTCTCAGGGCATTTGGAAGTGTCTGTGAACCTACTATGTCTTTGCCCTGGTCAAGCTGTGCTGACTTCCCCAGTTTTGTGTACTGTCTTACCATTCACCAAAGTTACCACTTATCTACAATCTAGTTTAATGGTTTTCCCTCCCCACCCCTCCTCTCCCTCGTACCCATCAAAGATTGTTTCTTTCTGTGTGTAAACATTTTCATGAGTTTTTGAAATAGTGGTCTCGTACAGTATTTGTCCTTTTGTGATTGACTTAATTCACTCAGCATAATGTTCTCCAGATTCATCCATGTTGTGATATGTTTTGCAGATTCATCATTGTTCTTTATCATTATGTCGTATTCCATTATGTGTATGTACCATAGTTTGTTTATGGGTTGATGGGCACTTAGGTTGTTTCCATCTTTTTGCTATTGTGAGTAATGCTGCAATGAACATAAGTATGTATATCTCTATTTGTGTGTCGGTTGTTACTTCTCTAGGATATATTCCTAAGAGTGGGACTTCTGGATCGTACATTATTTTTATTGCTAGCCTTTTAATGATGTGCCATATTGTTTTCCAAAGTGGTTGTACCATTTTGCATTCCCACCAACAGTGCATAAGAGTTCAAATCCCCTATAGTCTTGCCAACATTTGTTATTTTCTGTTTTTTGATTCGGGTCAGTAATGTTGGGGTGAGATGGCATCTCATTGTAGTTTTGATTTGCATTTCTCTAATGGCTAGTGATAGCGAGCATTTCCTCAAGTGTCTGTTAGCTGCCTGAATGTCTTCTTTGGTGAATTGTCTGTTATGTACTTTGCTCATTTTTTAATTGGATTATTTTGTCTTTTTATTGTAGAGGTGTCTGTAGGTTTTCTTTTTAGTTTTTTGGTGAAGTCTTTTGATGAGCATAAGTGTTTAGTTTTTAGGAGATCCCTTTTATCTAGCTTATCTTGTGGTGTTTGTGTATTGTTAATTATGGTTTACATGCTGTTTATGTCATATATTAGGGCCTGTAGTGCTGACCCTACTTTTTCTTCCATGATGTTTATAGTTTTGAGTTTTATATTTAGGTTTTTGATCCATTTTGAATTAGTTTTTGTGTATAGTGTGAGGTATGTCATTTATATAGGAGGACATCTCGTTTTCCAGCACTATTTGTTACAAAGACTGTCTTTTCCCCATTTAATGGAATTTGAGCCTTTGTCAAAGATCAGATGGCTATAGGTAGATGGATTTACATCTGAGTTCTCGATTCTGTTTCATTGGTTAATGTGTTTGTCGTTATACCAGTACCAGGCTATTTTGACTACTGTAGCTGTATAGTAGGTTCTGAGGTCAGGTAAGGCAAGCCCTCCTACTTTGTTTTGTTTTGTTTTTTCCTTCAGTAGTGTTTTACTTATCTGGGCCTCTTTCCTTTCCTTATGAAGTCAAATATCAGTTTTTCCATCTCATTAAAGAAGGCCATTGGTATTTGCATCAGGATTGCATTGTATTTATAGACTGCTTTGGATAGAATTGACATTTTCACAATGTTGAGTCTTCCTATCCATGAACATGGTATGTTTTTCCATTTATGTAGATCTCTTTTGGTTTCTTGCAGTAATGTTTTGTAGTTTTCTTTGTATAGGTCTTTTACACCCCTGATTAGATTAATTCATAAGTTTTTTTTTTTTTTTTTTTAGGGACTATTAAAAATGGTACTGCTTTCCAGATTTCCTTTTCACAGTTCTCTTTATTGGTGTATTGGAATCCAACTGATTTTTCTATGTTTATCTTGTATCCTGCTACTCTGCTGAATCTTTCTATTAGTTCCAGTAGTTTTCTTGGGGAGTCTTTTGGGATCTCTATGTATAGTATCATATCATCTGCAAATGGGGATAGTTTTACTTCTTCCTTTCCAACTGGGATGCCCTTTATTTCTTTTTGTTGCCTTGTTGCTCTAGCTAGCAATTTTAGCACAATGTTAAATAGGAGTGGTGATAAAAGGCATCCTTGTCTTGTTCCTGTTCTCAAGGGGAATGTTTTCAGCCTCTCTCTGTTGATAATGATATTGGCTGTTGGTTTTGTATAGATGCACTTTATTGTGTTGAGGAATTTCCTTTGTATTCCTCTCTTATTGAATGCTTTTATCAGGAATGAGTGCTGGACTTTATTGAATGCCTTTTCTGCGTCAATTAAGATGATCATGTGATTTTATTTTATTTTATTTGTGTGGTAGATTACATCGATTGATTTTCTAAACGTTGAACTATCCCTGCATGCGTGGTATGAATCCTACTTGGTTGTGGTGTACTATTATTATTTTTTATGTGGTGCTGAACTCTATTGGCTAGAATTTGTTGAGAATTTTTGCATCTATATTCATCAGGGATATATTGGTCTGTAATTTTCTTTTTTTTTTTTTTTTGTGGCCTCTTTGCCTGGTTTTGGTGTTAGGGTTATGCTGGATTCCTAGTATGAATTTGGAGGTATCCCTTCCTTTTCTATGTTCTGAAATAGTTTGAAGTAGTACTGGTGTAAGCTCTTCTCTGAATATTTGGTAGAATTCTCCAGTGAAGCCATTTGGGCCAAGACTTTTTTTGTTGGAAGTTTCTTTCATTACCTTTCTAATCCCTTTGCTTGTTATAGGTCTGTTCAGATTTTCTATCTCAGTTTGTGTTAGTTTCGGTAGGTAGTGTGTTTCTAGAAATTTGTCCATTTCTACTAGGTTTTCAAATTTGTTGGAGTACAGTTTTTCATACTACTCTGTTGTGATTCTTTTATTTCAGTTGGGTCTGTTGTTTTGTTTATGGATTTTCTTTTCATTTTTTTGTTATTGTTGATTTTGTGTGTACTGAGTCTTTATGTTTTTCTTCTTTTTTATTTTGATGGGTAAGTTTGTTAGCTTTCTTTGTGGTTACCTTGAAATTTATCTTTATTTTCCTAAGTTTAAACCAGCCTTTTATTTCTTGAAATTGTCTTGATTACCTCTCCATGTGTAAGTTCTATTCACTATTTATTCCCTCCTTTTGGTTTTGACCTAGTCTTCATTTACATATTGACATCTCTGATTCCCTACCTCAGTCTTTTAGCTTTGTTTTATTTTTGAGAATTCCCTGTCTGGGTTGGGGTCTGGTTGATCTGCCCTGTGTCCTAATCTTAGATTGTTGTGTGATGTTTTTGGTTCTGTAACTGGGGGACTCCTTTTAACACATTTTGTAATTTTTGTCTGGTTTTTATAAGCTCCCTTAATTTCTGTTTGTCTGAAAATGTCCTAATTTTGCCATCGTTTTTGAGAGACAGTGTTGCTGGATATATAATTCTTGGCTGGAAATTTTTTTCCTTCAAGGCTTTCTGTATGTCATCCTCTTGCCTTCTTGCTTGCATGCTTTCTGCTGAGAAAGCAGGGCTTAGTCTTACTGGTTCTTCTTTGTACATTAATTTTCATTTTTCTCTAGCTTCTCTCAAGATTCTTTCTTTGTATTTGGTTTTGACAGGTTTGATTATGATGTGTCTTGGTGACTTTCTTTTGGGGTCTGCCCTTTATGAGAGTCATTGAACTTCTTGGATGGATATCTTCTCCTCTTTCATGATATTAGGGAAGTTTTCTGCCAGCAAATCTTCAACAGTTCTCTTGGTGTTTTCTGTTTTCCCCTCCTCTTCTGGAACTCTGATCACATATAAGTTTTTCCTCTTGATACTGTCCCACATACTTCTTAGGTTTCTTCACCTTTTTTTTTTTTTTTTTTTTTCTGGTTTTTCCTCAGACAAATTTGTCAAGGAATTTGTCTTCAGTCTCACAAATTCTGTCTTCCATTGTCTGAACTGTGCTCCTATGTCCTTCTATTGAGTTGTCTAATTCTGAAATTTTATTGTTAGTCTTTTGGATTTCTAGTTGCTGTTTTTGTATGGTTTCTAATAGTCTATTTTTTCTGTCCTTTTGTTTTTCTGTTGTTTACCTGAATTCTTCTATTGCTTTGTTTGTATTTTGCTTGGTTTTATCTGTGTTTTCCCTGATCTCTTTCTTGATCTCTTGGAGAGCTCTGTATGTTAGTCTTTTGAATTCTCTCTCAGGTAGTTCCATTGCTTTATCTTCCTCTGGAAGGTTTTCTGGTTCTGTATTTTGGTCACTTGCTGAAGCCATCTTGTCCTGCTTCTTTATGTGATTTGATATTGTCTATTTTCTCTGAGGCATCAAGAAGTTATTATATTTATTTATTTTTGTATATTTTCTTGCTTTGTACTAAATTTTTGTTTTGTTTTGATATATCCAAGTAGGCTGTATGTGTTTGCTGCTTTGGTCATTAATCTGGACATGTTGAAGCTCTCACCTCCTGTCTCCAAGTGGGTGGAGCAGTAACTAGGTATGTGAGCATGGATCCCCATTCACTGTTCTTGTGGGGCTGCTGAGGACGTAGGTGTCATTTTTGGTGAGGTGAGGTGTGTGCCGTGGTGGTCACCTACCCATGGGTTCAGGGGTGTTCTCCTAGTTTGTTGGGTTTGGTGTTGTATGTGAGCTCTGCCGCTTGGCAGTTGGTCAGGGAAAAGGTGCCCAGGTTGTTGGTCACCAAGTGGGTGGTATGGAGCCCCTCCCTGACAGTCCCAGGTGGGCAGGGCTGTGTGAGGGTATTCAGGGCAGGCAAAAGCCTCCAGTTTCAGGGAGGGTGATGCAGTGAGTGAGTCAGGGGGATGTCGCCAGCCCATAGGTGCCTGGTTGGAGGGTGTTCCCCTATCCACTAGAGCATGTCATGAGGAAGGCTGTGCAGCTAGTCCTCGGGTGCCTGGTGCAGTTGACTAGAGCGATTGGGTGGCACCACTGGTCCTCAGTCCCCCAGTGTGGGCAGTACCACCAGCCCTCAGGCCCTGACATGGATGGTTGAGCTCCTGTCTTAGGGGGTGGGATGGTGGTGAATTCCACAGGTCTGCAGATGTGGGGAGTGGGGAGAGGGGATAGGCAAGTAGGGTGGGAGTGCCCCTCAGGCCTACAGACTTCCAGCATGGGGGTCTGAGTTGTGTGGTGAGTGGGGTGGGTGCAGTTAATTTTCTCAGGGCACGAAGCACTCCTGCCTGACTCTGGCCCTGAGTGCAGAGTCTCTCCTGTTTGTCTGCACCAGGTAGATGGATTTCAGCTAGGAACTCTGCTTGCTTTGTCTCAATATGGCTTCACCGTGCTGGTTCTGCCAGCAAGGCACTGGTGTGGGTAATGAGAGGTGGGAGAAGGAGCTGCAAGCCTGTGAACGCCTGTACCAGTGGCTGGACAAAGAGGCGGGTGCCCTGGACTGGGCTGAGAGCTACCAGCTTAGGGGGTAGGGCGGCATTAAATGCCACAGGTCTGCACTCCTGCTTAGCTGCTGCAGGTGAAGTGGGCTTTAGGTGGGAATGCTGCCCACCGTTTTTGAATATGGCAGCACTGGCTTGGCCAGCAAGACACTGGTACGGGTAATCGGAGTGCGGAGAGGGTGCTGCTATTCTGTGGATGGCTGGGTGAAGGGCAAAGGGATGGGGTCCTGTGGACCGAGCCTGTGAGCTCCTGGCTTATGGGGTGTGGTGGTGTTGAATGCCACTGGACTGGCGTCTGAGCAGGGAGAGGATATGGGTGAGAAAGTGAGAGTGTTCCTCAGCCTGTGGAGCTCTGGTGGGGGCGGGAGGAGTGTGCACATGGTGGGTTGGGTGCATGCACTTAACTTTTGCAGGGCTGGAAACACTCCTGGTTGACTCTGGAGGTGTGTGAGAGTCGCTCCTGCTTAGCTGCACTATATGGTGGGTTTCAGCTGGGAATGCTGCTTGCTTGTCTCAGTATGTCCACGCTGTGCAGATTCAGCTAGCAGGATGCTGGCGATTTGTAATTCTGTTTCCACAGTTTTTGAATTGTCTCTCCTTCCACCTGTCGCTCAGTCCAGTTCTTCAGTCTTGTCTTTGATGCTTAGGGTTCCTAAATTGTCATATATGTCTGATTCATTTGTTTTTTTCAGGTCTTTGTTTAAAAGGGATGACACAAAGCATCTGACTACTCCACAATCTTGGCCCACCTCCTGCTTGTTTCTTATATGCCTGTGTAGTTCCCATAGTATCTAGCATGATGTTGCATTTATAGTAAGTTAGTACCCATTTGACTCAGTTTACCTGGGGAAGATGGAAATGTTTGTTGCAATTTCCTGTCAAATTCAGCAGTCATCTCCTTGAGAATATGGACTGTTTTGTCTTCTTTTTTCTTAATTCTCAGAATCTACCACAGTTGCCAGAAAACAGTTTCAATATATATTTGTTGATTTTAACGTATGCATGAATTATTGAATCCATCACAGTGATTATAACTCATGGTAGAATTTTAAGAAAGGGGATTACCTGAATAGATTTCTATTTTGGAAAAGTCACCTTGGCAGCAGTGGAAAGGAAGAATTGGGGGACCTTAAGACCTGTATTTATCCTGCTGTTTAGAATAATTCGCATTTTATATTAATACCTTTTATAGTAACCATTGCCCCCCTTTTTTCTTTATTAAGGCTTCTATTCTTTGGTTTGTTCCCTTTCGATGGTGTATAACCTGTAACTGAGCTTTATTCTGTTACTTTCTTTCTCTCTTCCCGGCTCTTCTTCCTCTCCCCACTTCGTTATTTAGTTTACCTTAAGAACAGAAAAATGTGCAGTCTCCTACCTATGTATTGACTTCAGATCAACTATTTAATATGTTCACTTCTCACTGTCTGTCCTTTTCCCATCATCTCATCTTCTAGAATTTTCCTCAGGAAGGCCATGTGAGCAGAGCATTCCCTGAATCCTTGCATATTTAAGACTACTTTTTTTTTTTTTCTAGATGGATGTCAATGAGCTGAATAACTTCCTAGGAAAATACAATTTACAAAACTAATCTCATTAGTGGTAGAAAGCCCAAACAGAGTGATCTTTATATAATAAATAGGAAACTTTCATCAATAACTTCACATAAAAGAATACCAGGCACAGAAGGTTGCACAGGGCAATTCTAAACTTTGAAAAACCAGATGATTTTAGTGCTACTTAAGTTTTTCCAGGGTATTAAAAATGGAGGAATCGTAGTTTAGGTTCTCCAAGTCACAAATACTGAAATGGGTGAAAAAGATTCATTGGGGAATAACATCCTTGAAAGTAGAAGGGAAGGAAGCAGGATTGAGATGAGGGAGACATCTGACCATATGCAGACCTGATTGAAGTCTCCCCCAGTGCTCTAGAGGAAGGGTGTCTACTAGAGGTGACCCATGTTGAGTGGAAAGGCTAGGCCCTTATAGCACCCTCCGACTCAGTCATCGGCTCAGAAGTGGAGGCAGAGCCTGAAGGAGCTGACAGCTGTAAGCTGTTAGCTCACTGTATTCTTTGCAGCTGGGCAGCAAGGTCCTTTCTTGGAGGGCAAACTGAGAGGAACATCTTGTCTTCCACAGGAGGATTCCATTCATATTCCAGGTATAGCATTGATACCTAAATGTGATAAAGATGGCACAGTGAGGATTATAAATCCATCCCACTTACTGACATTGATGGAAAAATCCAAATATTAGCCACAGTAAAAATGTGACACGTTTGACTAAATGGGATTATTTCAAGAGAGTCAGGATATTTCAATAGTGAGAAATCTATTAATATAATTTGCCATCCTGTTACAACTAAGGAGAAAAATTATGAGTATCTCAATTGAAGCAGAAACAGCCTTAGACAAAATTCAACACCCCTTCCCAATAATAAGTATTACATAAAAACAGAATTAATAATACTTTCTTAACATAATGAATGGCATGAACAAACAAACATTAAAAATACCAAGTATAACTGCTGATGGGCATGGAAATTATTACAATTGTTTAAGAAAACTGTTTGACCCAGAAATTACATTTCCGTGCATAGGAGCAATATTATTAATAGCCCCAAACTGGAAACCACACAAATATCCTCAACAACAGAATGATCAATAAATTGTGCTATATCCATAAATTAAAATACCCTGCAGAATTGAAATAGCAAAAATTATTGCTACTACTCAGACTAAGACTAGGAAGAAAGGCCTGGCAATCTACTTCTGAAAATTAGCCAATGAAAAGTCTGTGGATCACAGCAAAGTATTGTCCGATATAGTCTTGGAAGATGAGCCACCTAGGTTTAAAGGCACTACTGTAGCCGCAACAACGGACTCAAATGTACCAGCAATTATGAAGATGGCACTGGGCCCAGTGATGTTTTGTTCTGCTGTACATGAGGACACCATGAGGCGGAGCGCACTCGACAGCACCTAACAACAGCATTGTTGTTGTGAATGTATTTCAAAGAAAGGGTGTTCAACAAAGAAAGCTAGACATAACAGTACATTCTCTATGAGTCCATCTGCATAAAGTTAAAAAGTGTGTGACCATAATCCATGGAGATGGCAGCTCCATTTATGGTGACTTCAGAGAAGAGCAGTGACTGTGTGTGCCAAGAGGGGGCTTCTGAGTTGTCGGCACTCTTCCTGTTGTAGTCTGGGTGGTCTTACACAGGTATATTCATGTTTTACAAAGTCATCTAGCTGTGTATAAATGTTCTCTCATTTTACTCTATGTTATACCTAAATGAAAAGGTTAAATGAATAATTATAATAGATCATAATAGATTGAATAACATAAAGGAAGATCACATGGGTCCATAGTAATACTCACTGATAAAAAGAAGAGGGCAGTCTTTAACGTCAGAAAAAATGCAAGTTAAGTGTAGAAGTGATGATAGAAAAACCCCAATTTGCAAACACCATGTAATACTGATACAGGCATAGCGTTAGTACTCAGTAACGGGCAATTGTTTTAAAAGTGTTTTTGTTTTGTTGTTATTTTTTAAATGAAATTATAGAGAACTCAAAGCCTGTCTTCTGGGACCCAAATAAACACTAATGTTTGCTAGCTAGGCTGGCTGGCCAGAGTCTACTAGTAGAGTCTCACATGTGGTACACCTAAGGCCAAATGATTCTCAGTGGCCAATGATCTATGCCTGGCTTGGTGCCAGGCAAGGGATGGATAAAGAGAACGTATAATTTATTGTTGAACTTATAATACTTTTTAGAGTAAGAGGAAGCTCTAAAATAATTAAAATTACATAATTTAAAAAATAGTTATTTAACGACCAGTAAATTATTGTTAATATATTGTTGAACCTTTAAAGTAGTTCTATTCAAAAAAACTATTTTCAAAAATCATATCCTTTCTAAAAAATAAAATTAAACATGTTTATATAGTAAAGGAAGTTCTTTAAATTTATAATGATTTATTGAGCATTAAAACTCATAGGCAGAATAATTATTCATGATATAGTTCCACATATTTTAATCAATTAATTATCTATATCTCTCTGATACAATGACTGGTATTTTTTCTGAAAAATGTATGTATTTCAATATGGTCATACTATATTTATTTTTTTGCAAGATTTTCTGCAGTCTTCTGCAAAGTTGCATTTTACAGTTAATGAATTTAAAATTTTGACAACTTAAAAAAAGATAAACTCTAGAATGAAATTGTACTGAATCCAGAAAGACCCCTGTGAATTGCATTTGTTTGTCATTTAAATATACATCCAATTAGGAACTTAGTTACTTATTTGTTTGTTTTCCTTAAATAACTACTACAGAAAAACATAACCATAGTTAGATGAAGATTAATCTTGTTCTGTTTTGATTAAAGAGATTTTTCTCTGTGTAATAAGTGTGTAAAGAAATTTTAAATTAATGTTATCTTTAAATGAAAAATACTCAAGAAGTATTGATACTGCTTGAACATAAAATTCTATCTCAACAGGCAGAATGGTTCCTCAATTATTTATAAGCACATTTTAAAATACTATTTGTTATTATCTTTACTGCCAACTGATTGCATACATTTTTTTAATTCAGATGAAATTCACATAATGTAAAATTAACCATTTTAAGGTGAACAATTCAGTGTCATTTACTGCATTCACCATGTTGTGAAACCACCATCTCTATCTAGTTCCAAATATTTTCATCACCCCAAAACGAAACCTCATACACTATTAAGCAGTTGCTCCCCAGTTTTCCTTCCAGCCAGCCTCTGGCAACCACCAAACTATGTTCCATGATTTGCCGGTTCTGGATATTTCATGTAAATGGAATCACACAATATGTGGCCTCTGTGTCTGACTTCTTTCACTTAGCATAATGCTTTTGAGGTTCATCCATCCATTTTGTAGCATGTATCAGTACTTCCTTTCTTTTTAATGACTGAGTAATATTCCATTGTATGTATGTACCACATTTTGTTTATCCATCCATCTGTTGATGGAGACTTATCCTGTTTTCACCCTTCAGCTATTGTGAATAGTTCTACTATGAACCTGCATACAAATGCATTTGTTTAAGTAGCTATTTTCAATTTTGGTGGGTATATACCTACAAGTGGAATTGCTAGGTCTTATGGTTTTATTTATTTTTTTATTGATGTAATTAAATGAAGTTTACATTTCAAGTTAGTCTCCCATACAGAACTTTTTTTTTAACATACATTGTTATGAGACCCCAACCGCTCACCCCATTCTGTGACAGCACACTTCTCCCCTCCGTTCCTGATTCCCCATGAACATTTAACCAGCTCCTAACTCTCTCTGCATTCCCCTCTCACCTCTGGACAGAAGCCACCCCTTGGGTCTCTTATATCTACTTGTCTGAGAGGCACATTCTTTTCGAGTATCACTTTATGTCCCACAGTCCAGTCCAATCCCTATCTGAAGAGTTGGCCTCGGAAATTGTTTTAGTTCTGGGGTGATGGAGAGACCAGGGGCCATGCCTTCCGGGGTGCCCCCAGTCTTAGTCAGACCATTAAGTCTGGTCTTCTTACTAGAATTTGAGTTCTGCATCCCATCGTTCTACTGCTCCATCAGGGACCCTCTGTTGTGTTCCGTCAGGATGTTCATTGGTGGTAGCCGGGCACCATTTAGTTCTTCTGGTCTCAGGTTGATGAAGTCTCTGGTTTATGTGACCCATTCTGTCTCTTGGGTCAATACTTTCCTTGTGTCTTTGGTGTTCTCCCTTCTCCTTTACTCCAAGTGGTTGGGACCAATTAATGCATCTTAGATGGCCGCTTGCAAGCTTTTAAGACCCCAGACGCCACTCACCAAAGTAGGTTGTAGAACATTTTCTTAATAAGCTTTGTTATGCCAGTTGATATAGATGTCCCCTGAAAGCATGGTCCCCAGACCCCGCATCCCTGCTACTCTGTCTCTCAAAGTATTTGATTGTATTGAGGAAACTTCTTAGCTTTGGTTTAGTCCAGTTGTGCTGCCTTCCCCTGTAGTGTGTGCTGTCCTTCCCTTCACCTAAGATGATTCTTATCTACTATCTAGTTAGTGAATAACCCTCACCCTCCCTCCCCACCCCCGTAACCATCAAAGAATGTTTTCTTCTGTGTTTAAACCTTTTCTTGACTTCTTATAATAGTGGTCTTATACAGTATTTGTCCTTCTGTGCCTGACTGAATTCACTCAGCATAGTAAGTTCTAGCTTCCACCAAGTTACACGATGTTTCACAGTTTCATCATTGTTCTTTATTGTGCATTATATTCCATTGTGTGGATATACCATAGTATATCCATTCATCCATCGATGGGCACCTAGGTTGCTTCCATCCTTTGGCTATTGTGAACTGTGCTGCAATGAACATGGGTGTGCATATATCTATTCGTGTGACTGCTCTTGTTTCTCTAGGATATATTCCAAGGAGCAGGATAGCTGGATCATATGGTACTTCTATTTCTAGCTTTTTAAGGAAGCACCAAATTGATTTCCAAAGTGGTTGTACCATTTTACATTCCCACCAACAGTGTATAAGTGTTCCAGTCTCTCCACAACCTCTCCAGCATTTGTTATTTTGTGTTTTATGGATTAATGCTAGCCTTGTTGGGGTGAGAGGATATCTCATTGTAGTTTTGATCTGCATTTCTCTGATGGCTAATGATCGTGAGCATTTCTTCATGTGTCTGTTAGCTGCCTGAATATCTTCTTTAGTTCATATCCTTTGCCCATTTTTAAATCAGGTTATTTGTCTTTCTGCTGTTGAGGTTTTGGAGTATCTTGTAGATTTTATAGATTAAACGCGATCCGATTTGTCGTAGCCAAAAATTTTTTCCCAGTCTGTACATTGTCTTTTCACTCTTTTGGTGAAGTCTTTGGATGAACATAAGTGTTTGATTTTTAGGAGCTCCCAGTTATCTAGTCTCTCTTCTGGTGCTTGTGCATTGTTACTTATGGTTTGTATTGTGTTTATGCTGTGTTTTAGGGCTCCTAGCATTGTCCCTATTTTTTCTTCCATGATCTTTATTGTTTTTGATTTTATATTTAAGTCTTTGATCCATTTTGAGTTAGTTTTTGTACATGGTGTGACATATGGGTCTTGTTTCAGGTTTTTGCATATAGATATCCAATTATGCCAGCACCATTTGTTAAACAGACTGTCTTTTCCCCAATTAATGGACTTTGGGCCTTTGTCAAATATTAGCTGCTCGTAGGTGGATGAGCTTATATCTGGATTCTCAACTCTGTTCCATTGGTCTATGTATCTGTTATTGTACCAGTACCAGGCTGTCTTGACTACTGTGGCAGTATAATAGGTCCTAAAATCAGGTAGTGTAAGGCCTCCCACTTCGTTGTTCTTGAGTAGTGCTTTATTTATCCAGGGCCTCTTCCCTTTCCATATGAAGTTGGTGATTTGTTTCTCCATCTCTTTAAAAAACGCTGCTAGAATTTGGATCGGGATTGCATTGTATCTGTAGATTGCTTTGGGTAGATTGACATCTTCACTATGTTGAGTCTACCTATCCATGAGCAAGGTATATTTTTCCACTTATGCAGGTCTCTTTTAGTTTCTTGCAGTAGTGTCTTGTAGTTTTCTCTGTAAAGATCTTTTACATCTCTGGTTAGATTTATTCCTAAGTATTTTATCTTTTTGGGAGCTATTGTAAATGGTATTGATTTGCTGATTTCCTCTTTGAGGTTCTCTTTGTTGGTGTAAAGGAATCCAACTGATTTTTGTATGTTTATCTTGTATCCTGAAACTTTGCTGAAATCTTCTATTAGTTCCAGTAGTTTTCTCATGGATTCCTTGGGTTTTTCCGTGTATAAGATCATGTCATCTGCGAATAGAGATATTTGACTTCTTTCCTACCTATTTGGATGCCCTTTATTTCTTTTTCAAGCCTAACTGCTCTGGCTAGGACCTCGAGCACAGTGTTGAATAATAGTGGTGATAAAGGGCCTCCTTCTCTGGTTCCTGTTCTCAAGGGGAATGCTTTCAAAGTCTCTCCATTCAGGATGATGTTGGCTGTTGATTTTGTATAAATGTCCTTAATTATGCTGAGGAATTTCCCTTCTATTCCTATTTTTTGAGAATTTTTATCATGGATGAGTGTTGGACTTTGTCAAATGCCTTTTCTGCATCGATTGATAAGATCATGCAGTTCTTGTCTTTTGTTTTGTTTATGTGATGGATTACGTTGATTGTTTTTCTAATGTTGAACCATCCCTGCATACCTGCTATAAATCCCACTGAATTGGTCGTGGTGAATTATTTTTTTGATATGTTGCTGAATTCTATTGGCTAAAATTTTGTTGAGGATTTTTGCGTCAATGTTCATGAGGGATATCGGTCTGTAATTTTCTATTTTTGTGCTGTCTTTACCTGGTTTTGGTATCAGGGTTATGCTGGCTTCATAGAATGAGTTTGGGAGTATTCCATCCATTTCTATGCTCTGAAATACCTTTAGTAGAAGTGGTGTTATTTCTTCTCTGAAAGTTTGGTAGACTTCTCCAGTGAAGCCATCCGGGGCAGGCCTTTTTTTTTTTTTGTTGGCAGTTGTTTAATATCCTTTTCAATCTCTTCTTTTGTTATGGGTTTATTTAGTTGTTCTACCTCTGTGTTAATTTAGGTAGGTAGTGAGTTTCTAGAAATTTGTCCATTTCCTCTAGGTTTTCAAATTTGTCAGAGTACAATTTTTCATAGTATTCTGTTATGATTCTTTTAATTTTACTTGGGTCTGTTGTGATACCACCCATCTCATTTCTTATACGGGTTATCTGCTTCCTCTCCTGTTTTTCTTTTGTCAGTTTGGCCAATGGTTTATCGATTTTGTTGATCTTTTCAAAGAACCAGCTTTTGGACTTGTTAACTCTTTCAATTGTTTTTCTGTTCTCTATTTCATTTGATTCTGCTCTAATTCTTATTATTTCCTTCCTTCTGGCACCTGTAAGCTTCTTTTGCTGCTCTCTTTCTACTTGTTCCAGTTGTAGGGTTAGTGCTTTGATTATGAGCCTTTCTTGTTTTTGGATGTGTGCATTTATTGCTATAAACTGACTTCTGAGCACTGCTTTTGCTGTGTCCCAGAGGTTCTGGTAGGATGTGTTTTCATTCATGTTTGATTCTATGAATTTCTTTATTCCATCCTTAATTTCTTCTAAAACCCAGTAGTTTTTTAGCAAGGTGTTGTTCGGTTTCCATGTGTTTGATTTTTTTCCCCTTGCTTTTTGTGTTGTTGATTTCCACTTTTATGGGTTTATGGTCAGATGCTTTGTAGTATTTCAATGTTTTGGATTTTGTTAAGGCTTGCTTTATGGCCTAATATGTGGTCTGTTCTGGAGAATGTTCCATGTGCATTGGAAAAGAAAGTATACTTGGCTGCTTTTGGGTGCAGAGTTCAGTATATGTCTATGAGATCAAGTTGGTTGATTGTAGCATTTAGCTCTTCTGTGTCTTTGTTGAGCTTCTTTCTGGATGTTCTGTCCTTTACCAAAAATGGTGTGTTGAAGTCTCCTACTACTATTGTGGAGCTCTCTATCTCTCTCTTCAGAGCTATTAGAGTTTGTTTTATGTATTTTGGAGCCCTGTTGTTGGGTGCATAAATATTTATTATAGTTATGTCCTCCTGGTGTATTGACCCTATAATCATTATATAGTTCACTTCCTTATCTTTTGTGGTGGATTTTACTTTAAAGTCTATTTTGTCAGAGATCAGTATTGCCACTCCTGCTCTTTTTTGAGTGCTGTTTGCTTGATATATTTTTTTTCATCCTTTGAGTTTTAGCCTGTTTGTGTCTTTAAATCTAAGGTGAATCTCCTGTAGGCAGCATATAGATGGATCATGCTTTTTTATTCAATGTGCCACTCTCCGTCTCTTTATTGGTGCATTAAGTCTGTTTACATTCAGTGTAATTATTGATAGGTATGAGTTTTGTGCTGTCATCCTGATATCTCTTTTTGTGTGTTGTTCACAGTTTCTTTGTTCTCCTCAATTTTCTGTGCTGAGTCGTTTTTCTTTATGTATTTCTTTTTTCATCTTTTTCTTTGTTGTAGATTTTGTGTTTGCTGGGTTTTTATGTTTTTCTACTGTTTTGATTTGTAGGATTGTTAGATTCCTTTGTGGTTACCTTAATATTTACCCCTAATTTTCTAAGTTTATACCAGTTTTTTATTACTTTATATCGCCTTACCTTCCCCTCCATATAGAAAACCAATGTCTCCATTTTTTAAGTCCCTCTTTTTTTGTTTTAATATTATCCTCTTTTTTTCTTTTTACATATTGATATCTGTTTCCCTATTTTCAATGTTTTAGCTTTGATGTAATTTTTATTTCCATATCTGAGTCAATATCTTGTTGCTCTATTCTGTGTTCTAGTCTTGCGTTGTTAGCTGGTGTTATTGATTATCTAACCATAGGACTCCCTTTAGTATTTCTTGCAATTTTGATTTGGTTTTTGCAAATTCCCTGAACTTCTGTTTATCTGGAAATGCCCTAATTTCACCATCATATTTGAGAGACAGAGTGTTGCTGCATATATAACTCTTGGCTGACAGTTATTTTCTTTCAAGGCTTTAAATATGTCATCCCATTGCCTTGTTGCCTGCATGATTTCTGCTGAGTAGTCTCAGCTTATTCTAATTGACTCTCCTTTGTAGATGACTATGCGTTTATCCCTAGCCGCTCTTAAAATTCTCTCTTTATCTTTGGTTTTGGTAAGTTTGATTATAATATGTCCTGGTGACTTTCTTTTGGGATCTACCTTATGTGGGGTTTGATGAGCATCTTGGATAGATATCTTCTCATCTTTCATGATATCAGGGAAGTTTTCTATTAACAAATCTTCAACAATTTTCTCTGTATTTTCTGTTGTCCCCCCTCACCCCGTTCTGGACTCCAATCACTCGTAGGTTATTTCTCTTGATAGAGTCCCACATGACTCTTAGAGTTTCTTCATTCTTTTTAATTCTTTTATCTGATTTTTCCTCAAATGAGTTGGCGTCAAGAGCTTTATCTTCATTGTCACTAATTCTAACTTCTACTGCTTCAATTCTGCTCCTATGACTTTCAACTGAGTTGTCTAATTCTGAAATTTTATTGTTAATCTTCTGGATTTCTTATTTCTGTCTCTCTATGGATTCTTGCAGCCTATTAAATTTAGCATTATGTTCTTGAATAACTTTTTTAAGTTTCACTACTACCGTGTCTGTATGTTGCCTGGCTTTTTCTGTGTTCTGTCGAATTTCCTTTCTTATTTCTAGAAGAGTTCTGTATATTAATTTTTTGTATTCTGTCTCTGGTAATTCCAAGAAGTTCTCTTCGTCCAGAGAATTTATTGATTCTTTATTTTGGGAGCTTGCTGAAGCAATCATGGACTGCCTCTTTATGTGACTGGACATTGACTGTTGTCTCCTAGCCATCAATAATTTATAATTTTATTTTGTATTTGCTTAGTGAGACCTAGCTTCTTATTTTGTTTTGTTTTGATATGCCCAAATAGGCTGCTCGTGTGCACTAGTTTGATTTTTGACACCTTTTGATCTCTAATGTCCTGTCACCAGGTAGTTGGTTCTGTAACTAAGTATGTGCATGCCGGAGTTTGTTAAAATTTCCTATATGGGATCAGCTCGGGTGTGCAGGCAGTTGATCACCATGCAGGCTCTCACCCCCAGTCCTAGAGAGGCATGGGGTGATCGATGCAGGCACTGAACTCTGGTTGTGGTGGGGGATCATGCGCTGAGCCAGGCAGGGGGCTGACGGCTGCCCCTGAGAGTCTGAAAGAAAAGCGAGTTCCTATTTTCTAGGGTGAATAGGTAGGTGAGAGTTTTGTAACCGGGCTAAGAGCACCCAACTAAGTTGGCTGCAAAGATTCGAGGGCACCACTTTTTCTTGAACTCCTGAAGTAGGTGACTAGGCACTTTAGGAACTATCACCAGTCCTCAAGACCCTGCTGCAGATCAATAAAAGTGCCTACTTGATGGGAAGGGCTGTTTCAGGGATCACAGAGCTGCCTGTCCACAGCTGAAGCAGTTGAAGTTAAACTTCAGATGGTTGCCCTGTTGTACTGTGGTAGTGAGAGCTAATGCTGTCGAGATGGGTCCCCACAAGTCTATACAGGGGTGTATGGCATTCAGAGTCTGCGGACCCCTGATTTCTATGGCCAGCAAAGGAGTTGTGCTGATGCTGTGTTCCTGGCCTCGGGGAGCCAGCAGCTTATTTGTTCCCTCTCCAAGGCCAGAAGAATGGGTCAGGGCACCTTTTGGGATCTATTTCTGGCCCAGTGGACTCCCGGTGCAGAGCAGGGAGGGAGGCAGTAAAAGGATGAGAGGTTTTTCCCAAATCCGGTGGAGAGCGCATATGTAGGAGGTAAAAGTGAGAGAGGTTTTTCCCAAATCCAGTGCAGAGCACAGAGGTAGGAGGTCAAAGGGAGAGAGGTTTTTCCCAAATGGGCTTTTGTTTTTTTAACTTGCTGCGAAAGGGTGTGCACATGTACTTATCCTAGCCTCTTGGGAGCTTCTCTTCACTGGTTCAGAGTGTCCAAGCAGAATGTCTGCTGCTGGGTCTCTCTTGATGTGGAAACTGCTTCTCAAGCACACACACAGCACAGCTGTTTGCATGCTTCACCGCGGTCCGGTGTGGCTGTGTCTCTGCTGTGTCGCCACCGCGGCTCTAGTGCTCCTCACCTTTTCCAAACGGTCTTCCTCTCCAGTATGACTCAGATGGATTTCTTAACCTTGCCTTGTTCAGGGCTGCCAGATGTTCACATAGAATCAAATCACTTGTTTTTCCAGGTCTTTGTTGTAAGAGGGATATAGGAAGCGTCAAACTAGTCCGCCATGTTGACCACACCTCTTACGGTTTTTATATAAGGTCACTATAAGTCGGAATCAATTCGACAGCAACATGTTTTTTATAGTAATTATGTGTTTAAATTTTTGAGGACCCACTAAACTATTTCCCATAGCGACTGAACCATTTTATATCCCCACCAGCAATGTAGAATGTTCGATTTCTCCACATCCTCACCAATACTTGCCATTTTTCTTTCTTTTTTTTTTTATTATAATGACCCTAGTGTATATGACATACATAGATCAGGAGGCAGCCATTCGAACAGAACAAGGGGATACTGCGTGGTTTAAAGTCAGGAAAGGTGTGTGTCAGGGTTGTATCCTTTCACCATACTTAATCTGTATGCTGAGCCAATAATACAAGAAGCTGGATTATATGAAGAAGAACAGGGCATGAGAATTGGTGGAAGGCTCATTAACAACCTGTCATATGCCGATGACATTTCCTTGCTTGCTGAAAGTGAAGAGGACTTCAAGCATTTACTTATGAAGATCAGACTACAGCCTTCAGTATGGATTACACCTTGACCTAAAGAAAACAAAAATCCTCACAACTGGGCAAATAAGTAACATCATGATAAATGGAGAAAAGATAGAAGTTGTAAAGGATTTCGTTTCTCTTGGATCCACAATCAACACGCAAAGAAGCAGCAGTCAAGAAATCAAGCAACACATGACGCATTGCATTGGGCAAATCTGTTGCAAAAGATCTCTTCAAAGTGTTAAAAAGCAAAGATGTCACCTTGAAGACTAAGGTACGCCTGACCCAAGCCGTGGTGTTTTTTTTTTTTTTATTATTATTATTATTGTACTTTTGATGAAGGTTTACATAACAAACTAGCTTCTCATTAAACAATTAGTACACATATTGTTTTGTGACATCAGCTACCAACCCCATGGCATCAATATTCTCCCTTCTCAACCTTCAGTTCCCTATTACTAGCTTTCCGGTTCCCTCCTGCTTTCTAGTGTTTTTTCCTGGCCTGGTGTGTCCCTTTAGTCTTGTTTTGTTTTCTGGGCCTGTCTAATTTTTGGCTGAGGGGTGAACCTCAGGAGTGACTTCATTACTGAGCTTAAAGTGTGTCCAGGGGCCACGCTCTCGGGGTTTTTCCAGTATCTGTCAGGCCGGTAAGTCTGGTCTTTTTTTGTGAATTAGAATTTTGTTCCACATTTTTCTCCAGCTCTGTCTGGAACCCTCTATTTTGAGCCCTGTTAGAGCAGTCAGTGGTAGTAGCTGGGCACCATCTGGTTGTGCTGGACTCAGTGTGGTGGAGGCTGTGGTAATTGTGGTCCATTAGTCCTTAAGACTAATCTTTCCCTTGTGTCTTTGGTTTTTTTCATTCTCTCTTGTTCCTGATGGGGTGAGACCAGCGGAGTATCTTAGATGGCACCCCAGACACTACTGACCAAAATAGAATGTAGAAATTTTCTTTATAAACTATATTATGCCAATTGAGCTATAGGCTCCCCAACAGCCCTCAGCCCAGTAATTCGGTCCCTAAGGGAGTTTGGATGTGTCTATGGAACTTCCATGATCTTGCCTTGGACAAGTTGTGCTGGCTTACCCAGTATTGTGTACTGTCTTACCCCTCACCAAAGTTATCACTTATCTATTGTTTATTTAGTATTTTTCCACCTCTACTCCTCCCGTCCGTCATAACCATCAAAGATTGTTTCTTTTTGTGTGGAAACCTTTCCATGAGTTTTTATAGTAGTGGTCCCCTAAAATATTTCTTCTTTTGTGATTAACATATTTCACTCAGCATAATGCCCTCCAGATTCTTCCATGTAGTGAGATGCTTCACAGATTCGTCATTGTTCTTTATAGTTGCCTAGTACTCCATTGTGTGTATGTATCATAGTTTGTTTATCCATTCATCTGTTGTTGGGCATCTAGGTTGTTTCCATCTTTTGGCTATTGTGAACAATGCTGAAATGAACATGAATGTGCATAAATCTATTTGTGTGATGGCTCTTATTTCTCTAGGATATATTCCCAGGAGTGGGATTACTGGATCATACATTTCTATTTCTAGCTTTCTAAGGAAGCACCATGTCATTTTCCAAAATAGCTGTACCATTTTGCATTCCCACCAGCAGTGCTTAAGAGTTCCAATCTCCCTGCAGCCTCTCCAGCATTTGTTAGTTTCTGTTTTTTTTTATTTGTACCAGTAATGCCAGGGTGAGGTGATATCTCATTGTGGTTTTGATTTGCATTTCTCTAATGACTAGTGATCGTGAGCATTTCCTCATGTGTCTGTTAGCTACTTGAATGTCTTCTTTGGTGAAGTGTTCATTTCCTTTGCCTATTTTTTGATTACATAACTTGTCTTTTTGTGGTAGAGGTGTTGGATTTTCCTGTAGATTTTAGGGATTAGAGCTTTGTCAGATTTGTCATAGCCAAAATTTTGTTTCTAGTCTGTAGGTTCTCTTTTTACTCTTTTGGTGAAGTCTTTTGATGAGCCTAAGTGTTTAGTTTTTAGAAGATCCCAGTTATCTATCTTATCTTCTGGAGTTTGTGTGTTGTAAGTTATGGGTTCTATCCTGTTAATGTCATGTATTGGGGCCTCTAGCATTGATCCCATTTTTTTTTTTTTAATCTTTTTAGTTTTTGCTTTTATATTTTGGTCTGTGATCCATTTTGAATTAGTTTTTGTGTATGGTGTGAGATATGGGTCCTGTTTCATTTTTTTGCAGATGGACATCCAGTTTTGCTGGCACCATTTGTTAAAAAGACTGTCCTTTCCCCATTTGATGGAGTTTGGGCCCTTGTCAAAGATCAGGTGACCGTAGGTGGGTGGATTTACACCTGGCTTCTCAATTCTGTTCCATAGTTCAATGTATCTGTCACAGTACCAGGCTGTTTTTTGACTGCCATAGCTGTATAGTAGATTCTGAGGTTAGATAGTTCGAGTCCTCCTACTTGATTCTTCTTCTTCAGTGCTTTACTTATTTGGGGCCTCTTCCCTTTCCATATAAAGTTAATGATTAGTTTTTCCATGTGTTTAAAGAATGTTGTTGTTATTTAGATCGGGATTGCATTGTATTTGTAAATTGCTTTGGGTAGAATTGACATTTTCACAATGTTGAGTCTTCCTATCTGTGAGCGTGGTATGTTTTTCCATTTATGCAGATCTCTTTTGGTTTCTTGCAGTAGTGTTTTAAAGTTTTGTTTGTATAGGTCTTTATATCCCTGGTTAGATTTATTCCCAAGTATTTTATTTTTCTAGGGGCTATTAGGAATGGTATTGTTTTCCTGATTTCCTTTTCATCATTCTCTTTATTGGTACGTAGGAATCCAACTGATTTTTGTATGTTCATCTTGTATCCTGCTACTCTGCTGAATCTTTCTGTTAGTTCCAGTAGTTTTCTTGTGAAGTCTTCTGGGTATTCTATGTGTAGTATCATAGTATCCTCAAATAGGGACAGTTTTACTTCTTCATTACCAAGTTGAATGCCGTTTATTTCTTTTTCTTGCCTTATTCCTCTAGCTAGGACTTCCAGCACAATGTTTAATAGGAGTAATGATAAAGGGCATCCTTGTCTTGTTCCTTTTCTCAGGGGGAATGTTTTCAGCCTCTCTCCATTAAGAATGATGTTGGCTGCTGGTTTTGTATAGATGCCCTTTATTATGTTGAGGAGTTTCCCTTCTCTACGTATTTTATTGAGAGTTTTTATCAGGAATGGGCTTTGTCGAATGCCTTTTCTATGTCAATTGAGATGACCATGTGATTCTTTTATTTTATTTATGTGGTGGATTACATTGATTGATTTTCTAATGTTGAACCGTCCTTGTATAGCTGGTATGAATCCCACTTGGTCATGGTGTTTTTTTTGTTTTTTTTTTTTTAATGATGCTGAATTCTCTTGGCTAGAATTTTGTTGAGAGTTTTTGCATATATATTCATAAGAGATATTGGGATATTGGTCTGTAATTTTCTTTTTTTGTGGTGTCTTTGCCCGGTTTTGGTATCAGGGTTATGCTGGCTTCATAGAATGAATTCGGAAGTATCCCTTTCTTTTCTATGTTCTGAAATAGTTTGAAGTAGTACTGTTGTAAGCTCTTCTCTGAATGTTTGGTAGAATTCTCCAGTGAAGCCATCTGGGCCAGGGCTTTTTTTGTTGGGTGTTTTTTTCATTACCTTTCCAATCTCTTCTCTTGTTTGGGTCTTTTCAGATTTTCAACATCATTTTGTGTTAGTTTGGGTAGGTAGTATGCTTCTAGAAATTTGTCCATTTTCTCTAGGTTTTCCCATTTCTTGGGAGTATAGTTTTTCATAGTCCTCTATTATGATCACTTTTATTTCAGTTGGGTCTGTTATAATGTCGCCCATTTCATTTCTTATTTGCGTTATTTGTGTCCTCTCCTGTTCTTCTTTTGTCAGTCTAGCCAGCAGTTTGTCAATTTTGCTGATCCTTTCAAAGAACCAACTTTTGGTTTTGTTGATTATTTCTATTGTTTTTCTATTCTCTATTTCATTTGTTTCTTCTCTGGTCTTTTATTATTTCCTTTCCTCTTGCGGCTGTAGGCTTCTTTTACTGTTCTTTCTGTTTGTTCTAATTGTGTAGCTAATGTTTCAATTTTGTCTCTTTTTTCTTTTTTGATGTGTGCATCTCTTGGTATAAGTTGACCTCTGAGCGCGGTGTTTGCTGTGTCTGAAAGGTTTTGGTGTGATATGTTTTCATTCTCATTTGATTCTAGAATTTTTTATTCCATCTTTGATTTCTTCTATTACCCAGTGGTTTTTAAGCAGGGTGTTATTCAGTCTCCGTGTAATTGACTTTTTTTCCTTGCTCTTCCTGTTGTTAGTTTCTACTTTGATGGCATTGTGATCAGAGAAGATACTTTGTATTATCTCACTGTCTTGGTTTTTGTTAAGGGTCAAGCCATGGTGTTTTCAATTGCCTCATATGCATGCGAAAGCTGGACAATGAACAAGGAAGACCGAAGAAGAATTGATGCCTTTGAATTATGATGTTGGCAAAGAATATTGAATATACCACGGACTGCCAAAAGAACAAACAAATCTGTCTTAGAAGAAGTACAGCCTGAATGCTCCTTAGAAGCAAGGATGGTGAGACTACGTCTCACATACTTTGGACGTGTCATCAGGAGGGTCAGTCCCTGGAGAAGGACATCATGCTTGGTATAGTAGAGGGTCAGAGAAAAAGAGGAAGACCCTCAACGAGATGGATTGACACAGTGGCTTCAACAGTGGGCTCAAGTATAACAGAGATTGTGAGGATGGTACAGGACCGGGCTGTGTTTCGTTCTGTTGTACATAGGGTCACTATGAGTCAGAACTGTCTTGACAGCACCTAACAACAACAAAAAGTGTGTATGAAGGAGCCCTGATTGTGCAGTGATTAAGTGCTTGGCTGCTAACTGAATGGTTGGTGGTTCGAACCCACCAGCCATTCCCCGGTAGAAAAGACATGGTGATCTGCTCCTATAAAGATTACAACTTTGGAAACCCTATGGGACGGTTATACTTTATCCTGTAGTGTTGCTATGAGTCGAAATTGATTGGAGGGCAAACAACAACAGAGTGTGAAGTGGTACTTCATTATAGTTTGAGTTTTTTCTTCAGTTGTTTTGGCTTGAAAAATTCTGAGTGAGTTCTTCCCTTTCGGTTTTCTAACTCCCGGTCTTTTCACATTTCCTTATAATACTTTACTTTGTCTTCTTGAGCCCCTGCTGAAATCTTATGTTCAGCTCCTTGACTTCATCATTTCTTCCTTTTGCATTAGCTACTCTACATTCAAGAGCAAGTTTCAGAATCTCTTCAGACATCCATTTTGGTCTTTCTTTCTTTCCTGTCTTATTAATGATCTTTTGCTTTCTTCATGTATGATGTCCTTGATGTCATCCCACAACTCCTCTAGTCTTCAATCATTAGTGTTCAATGCGTCAAATCTATTCTTGAGATGGTCTCTAAATTCAGGTGAGATATACTCAAGGTTGTATTTTGGCTCTTGTGGACTTGTTTTAATTTTCTTCAGCATCAACTTGAACTTGCATATGAGCAATTGATGGTCTCTTCCACAGTCAGCCCCTGGCCTTGTTTTGACAGATGATATTGAACTTTTCCATCATCACTTTCCACAGATGTGGTCGATTCCTGTGTATTCCATCCGGCAAGGTCTACGCATATAGTCACCGTTTATGTTGTTGGAAAGAAAGGTATTTCCAGTCAATATATCATTGGTCTTGCAAACTTCTGTCATGCCATCTCCAGCATCATTGATTGCTAACACCAAGGCTATATTATATTGTCCAACTACTGATCCTTCTTTGTTTCCAGCTTCTGCAAACTGACAAGTTATAGGCTTGATACATATTGACTATTGTTGTTTTTGTCATTACCATCCCTAGAGTGTATCCTGAAGGAAATTGTGCTTGAACACAGCAGTAACTTGATTCAGTGAGAAGTGTTTGTTTATTTCTGGTAAAACAATGTTAGCAGTAGATGTTGTCATCTCGAAAATGTATCAGAAAGGGACAGAGGAGCACAGAAAGCATAAGGCTAGCTCACTTATGTTATGCTGCCACCTTTAATCACTAGGCTTGATGTTAGAAATGCAGAAGACTAATTAAGGAATTAAAAGGTTTCTATTGCAGGAGAAGACCTTGAGTTATAACAGTCATTAATTTTTAAGTATATTTCTTGATTATGTGGAAAGCCTACATTTCTGGGAAAGAAAAGCCAAGAATGTCAGTTAGAAAATAAATTGGAAGCAAAAAAAAAAAAAAAAAAAAAACTTTTATTAAGTAAAGAGTTTCCATAGCCACCTATTTGAAAATTTGGTAAATCATAATTCAGATTAAATAAAGAAAAACATCATTATACTGAAAAAAATTTTTCCATCTGATTTTCTCTCGTGTTTTGAAAAATAAAAAAGGCCCTATCTCTCCCGCAAAAACCTGGCAAAAGATTTATGACCCTTGCCCAATTGCTATAGCATGCTGTTTGAAATTACAGGCTTAAACAAATGAATAAATATTCATAATCTCTGCTTTGTTCTTTTTTCCAGGTGCCTCCCATACTCCTGGATAAGCAGTTCTCTGAATTCACTCCAGACATAACACCGATCATTTTGGCGGCCCATACAAATAATTACGAGATCATAAAACTTTTAGTTCAAAAAGGAGTCTCGGTGCCCCGGCCCCATGAGGTCCGCTGTAACTGTGTTGAATGTGTCTCGAGTTCAGATGTGGACAGTCTCCGCCACTCACGCTCCAGACTCAACATCTACAAGGCCTTGGCTAGCCCCTCCCTCATCGCGCTGTCAAGTGAAGACCCTTTCCTCACAGCCTTTCAGTTAAGTTGGGAGCTCCAGGAACTGAGTAAGGTGGAAAATGAATTCAAGTCGGAGTACGAGGAGCTGTCACGGCAGTGCAAACAATTTGCTAAGGACCTTCTGGATCAGACAAGGAGTTCCAGAGAACTGGAAATCATTCTTAATTACCGAGATGACAATAGTCTGATAGAAGAACAAAGTGGAAATGATCTCGCAAGATTAAAATTGGCTATTAAATACCGTCAAAAAGAGGTGAGTTGCTTGACTTTCTCCACCGTTTTTTAGTTCCCATCAAAATGCAATAGAATTTAATCACAGTGTAAGCTGGGACTCACAAAATTATTTTGGGGTTTAAGAGCATTTTCTATTTAACTGTAAGTGGATAACAGTTAGTGTTTACCAGATTAATAAGTATGAATCACACTTAAGGGCGGAAATAAGTGGTTTAATAATCGGTGATGGTTTCTGACATCTCTGTTAGGGTGTATACATTTGCTGTGGTAAAATGGAGCAGTTCTGGTTTTAGAATCTCAAGACCAAGGAGTTCTGACTCTGCCATTTATGATTCTAGAGAGCACGTGGACCTCTTAGAGATGCATATTTCTCATCTGTTTAACAGACATAGTATTTATAATACTTGTGCATATATACGTTATCTGTATATATGTGTGTATAAATATGTGTTAATGTGTGTGCGTATATTTACATACTATTTTCCTCACAGATTTGTAGTAAGTGTAAAATGAGTGGATGTATGCAAAGGCTTTTAGTAAATTGTGAGGTATTTTATTAATAAAATACATTATTACACATTATTAATGAAGGAAAAGTCTTTAATCAAACAACAGATGAAAATGCCTTCTCTGGTTTCTTGATCTGCCAGGAATAAGAAGGTAAGGAAGTTAATTGTAAGTGAGTGATAAATTTCTCAAGGTGTCTCCATGGATTTTAGTATTAACTAAAGGAAACTCAGATCTATTACACTTATAACCCAGCTTAGGCATGTGTTGTTTCTGTCACTGTTGGTGGTTGAATAAGTTTTCAAAATACTGGCTACTTCTGTCTCCAGAAAATACTGGTTCTCTGATTCACTCACAAGTGACAGTAATTAGGTTGTCAAGAACAATGGTTAGTAAAGCTGTATACTGTAAGAGGGGAAAAAAAAGAGAGACTCCTGAATAATAAGAAAAAAATGTAATTGATTTCTCTTGAGTTTGGCCTTGATTATTCCACATTAGCCCTGACTGCTTTGATTATTGCTATTTATTGAAGTTTTAAGACTCAAGATACCTGAATGTGCTTTCTTGAATTTTTCCTGTACTTCTTTCACTCATCAATCTAATCCACATGTCGTGAGAACCTCAACCCAGTTGAAACAAACCTTTTCCTAACAAGCAGGAGAATAGCTTCTCTTGTGTGGGTTCCCTCTGGCTCTAAAATCCCCTGTGCCAGTTCAGTTCATCTTGACAGGTGCCGACCCATTTTCTCACGTTCAGTACTCAGGACCTGATATTTTAACAGACTAGACGAATTTGGATGTAAAACATAAGATATGAAATGAAGTCATGAAAAACTTCACAGGATTAAGCATTTTGAAAGTGTTAAACATGAAAATGAAAAGTGATTGTATACATTCGTGTTGATAAAATGAGGCGAGGTTTTTGATATGGACTCAGATTTTGAAGCAAACATTTTTCAAGATCCATTATTAACACAGTAATATGCTTTTCTTTACTAAGTTTTCTGTGGTTGAGGGTGAGAGTTGAGTGGATTGACAAGAGGATTCCGAAGGTCTTCTCTTACGATATGTATGTTCAGTGTTGTCCTGTAAGTTTCCCAGGATGTTCTACCCGTATGAGGCAGCAGATCACAGTGACCGCCTGCTCTGCTCCGCTGTGGCATTTTTGCTCTCTCTGCAATACAGGAACCATCTCGGCCTCATTTTATGTCTACACTGATTTGAGCCCTGACATCATAGCTGATTTAACTTTGTCTTTGGCTACAATGACTTTTGTGAAGTCATAAGAACGAAATACTTATAAACTCCTCATAACCGAATGCTGTAAATAATATTAGATCAACCAAAGCCACCAAAGTCTTGTCAAAGTGTTGTCTAAGACCAATACTTTATTTCTTGCACATTAATATCTGTGTATATTTTTACCTAAAAAAAATTTATGCATTTTATTTATTTATTCATTTCTTCCTTTTAGTAACTCTTCTAACATATATTTCTCAGAACACATTCTAAGCAATGTGTAGGGTACTTACTACTCCATAGTGACCTGTCTCAGCCCTTGTAGAGCTTATGGTTAATGGAAAGCTTTTGATAATTTCTAAAACGTCTTTTAAGATGCTTGTTGTCATTCTTAGCTGTCACCAAGTAAACTGACTTATGGTGACCCCGTGTCCAGCAGAACGAAATGTTGCCCATCCTGCACCATCTTCACAATCCGTGGTGTGCTCGAGCCCATTGTTGTGACCACTGTGCATTCTGAGTGCCTTCGCCCTAGGAGGCTCACCTCCCAGCACTGTATCAGACAGTATTCTGTTGTGTTCTCTAGGGTTTTCACTGGCCAGTTTTTGGAAGTCAATCACTGGGCCTTTCTTCGTGGTATTAGTCTAGAAGCTCCGCTAAAACCTGTCCACCGTGGGCGACCCTGCTGGTGTTTGAAATACTGGTGGCCTAGCTTCCAGATTCACAACATGTAAGCCACCATGGTAGGACAAACTGACAGATGAGCGTGAAAGACATCTGTGCTTCTTGCTAATAATACGAAGTTGTGGAATTGGATGGTGAGGAAACCTAATAATACAAGATGAAGGGTAGTTAATAATATATAACATGTAAAAGAAGATAAGAATTAGTCATGTCTTAAAAAGATGCATTTCTTTAAAGACACTGCATTTTCATTTTCTCCCTTCTTCTTTGGAGGTTACAATGGAGGGAAAAAAATAAAACAAAATATCTACAAGGTTGTTCTGGAGTATCTTTCATTTAGTATCAATGAATGTATTTCCCATGGTTGACATTTTTTCTAAAGCAAGTAACATTGGAAGGCTAATAACACTATAAAATTAGTAATGACGTTTTACTCTCATATAAATTATTTGAAATCAGGCCCTGTTTTATGAAACATAGTCCTAGATTATTCAGAAATTATTGACTTCAAAATATTTAAGATTCTCTCGTAAGATCACGTGTCTTAAAAGAAATTCTGGTTTAGCGTAACTTTCTCACGTTTTCCGCGTTTTAGTCTAAACAAGTTTGGAGTTGGCCTTTGGACCATCTCTTCACATGTTGGAATTCCTTCTCATTAATCATCTCACAAGGCTAAATCCTACTTATTCTTTAAGGCTTTTCTCAGATCTCACCTCTCCCAGCAAGCATTCTATGAAGCAGTGCCCCTCCATAACTCTCTGGGATAAATGGCTTCATTATACATGCTCTATATTGCATTGTGTCATTACCTTGCCTTCTCCTCCTCTAGGCTATGAGTATCAGGAACACATCTGTCTTATTCACCTGCCATAGTGCTGTGCCTGATCTATGGTGGGTGCTCAGTAATGAATGCACCTGAATAAAGTGCAGACTCTTATACGTCTGGAAGGTTTCTTTGCCTGATTAAATTGCAGCATTTAGTTTCATCCAATAGCCTTCCTGTGAATACTAATAGTAGCCAATATGTTGCCAGGATTTGATTGCAGACTAGTTCTGGATTTTCTTCAATGTCATCCAGAATTAAAGGCCTGCATTATATCATACGTAATAGATATTTTTACATTTACACTTTTTTGTAAGCCTCAAGCATAGAAACAAAAATTTTCTTGTTTCTATTAACACTGGTCTAATGATGTCATAGTAGTGTTGATCAAATGCTGGTAGAATGAACATTGTGTAGCAGCTAGCAATTCTAGTCACTGGAATCCAGGGATGGGGGAAGGCAAAGGGTATAGCCCCCATACAGTCAGTGAAGACCTTGGGTGGGAGATGAGGAAGGGGGAGGGTATCAGGAGAGTATCAGGTGATTGGAGGAGCACTTAAATAATGAAGAGAGAAGAAACAAAGGAATTTTTTTTGTTCTTCAAACTTTGCCCATGGGCTTTGTTTTGTTTATTTCATAAATTCTTTCTTGATAATTCTGTCGCACCACAGCAGGTTCCTGGGTGGGGCAAACTGTTTGCACTCAACTACTAACAAAATGTGGGTGGTTTGAACCCACCCAGCAGTGCTGCAGAAGAAAGACCTGGTGATCTGTTTCCATAAAGATCACAGCCATTGGAAACCCTATGGAGCTCAATTCTACTTTGTAATACATGGGATTGCCATGAGTCAGAATCAAGACTTGAGGGCAATGGGTTTGGTTTTTGGTTTTATAATGCCAAAAAAATTGTATTTTTAGTTCAGATTGCATTTGCACAAGGCAATAATTGATAGTTGAAATCCAAACTTACTACACAATGAACTTTGTGTTAAAAACAAACAAAACCACTCATGTTCTATATCTACCTGAAATCTATCTTGGAAATTCCTTCTGGAGATCTCTAATGAGATGCCATTTTGTGTCTTTGTTAGTAGTTGGGAGGAAATACCATCTCTGTGTGTGTATACATACAGAGACTGCCAATCCTCGAGAATACACCACTACCCATCTCCACCAAAAAAGAAAAAGAAAAATCACAGAGAAATCAGTAATAATGTTGCTTTATGGCTGATGCCTTGGGATGGCATTGGCACACAGTGGCTCTGTCCTCTTAGAGCCAGTCGGTTCTGGCAGCTGGTTGTACCATACAAGGGCCCTTTGCTTGGGACAGATTGGCAAAGGAGCTTACCCTTGTTTTCAGTGTATGCCCAGCCATTGATTGTCTTTGAATATTTCATTTTCCTCTTTCTTTACTCTGATCCAAGTCTGGGAAGTCTAAAAATATAGCTTTCATATTTTCTTGTGTCTGGGAAACTCTACATTAGAGTATGGAAACCTTTGGGGAAAAAAAACCGCATGCTGTGGAGACTTTGTCTCAGGGATATCAATGAACTATGGTACAAAGATAACTGAGAGACTACTCCTAGGGGGGAAATAAGAAGAGGCAATGCATATGCCCTTCCCCTCCATAACTGCGACTTTTCTGCTGAAACACCTTGGAAAGTCATTCTTGTAAGTAAAGTTGGTAATGCCTTCACTGTAGTTTGGTTTGTTTATTTAACACACACTGGGTTACTTGAGTCAGATTTTGTATTATTCACTTTGTTTCTCTCCTTTTTGCCTACTCTATGTTTGCAATGTTTTGAAAATATTCATGTCGTTCAACTCTCTCCTCAAATACCATGTTCTGAGAAGCCTTACCCTAACTTATTCCCAAGTCTGAGTGATTGCCTTTTGTTACGGCAGCAACACTGCTTTGTTGCAAATGCTGACTTGGCTTCTTGGTACTTGTTTCCACGTTTTGTTTCTCCAGATGAACACCCTGCTTCCTCCAGTCTTGCTTCCTCCAGTCCACTGCCCCTAGAGGTCTTTTGTTTTCTTTGGTTTTGTTTTTTAGGAAAGGTAAATACAGGGAGACCAGTCAACCTTCTGGGTTTGCCCAGGGCTTTGCCGGTTGTAGCAGTGAAAGCCCACATCCTAGGACCCCTCAGTTTGGTAACCTGAAATCCGAGCTGTGAAGTCTACTTAAAGCATTGTAATGTCCGTCCCTCCCACTCGTATAAAGTCCAAATGTCATAGCAACCGTTAGGTGGTTTCTACCTAAATCTTCAATCACTACTTGTAGTCCATATTTCAGCCCCAAACTGAAACACTCGTTAATACAAGCATACTGTTTTATGCCTTCGAGCTTTTACAGCAGGATTCTCTTGACATAGAATCACCTCTGCCCTATTTCAGGTGGTTCCCGTATCGCAGTGTTTTTCACCTGGGTACATATTAGAATCACCTTGGAGGTTTTTAAAAAATAAAAGTGTACTGCTGTTTGGATCACACCCTCAGACCAGCTAAATTAGAACACTGCTGGAAGTGTGGGGCCATTTTTTTTTAAAACAACTCAGGTGGTACAGTCAAGGTTGAGATGGACTTGAATTTATCTATTCAACTTGTGAGTTACAGCTTCTGTGCATTTCCTTGACTTTCTCAGACAGAGAAAACATGGCTATCAAATGTGCTGCTCCTGGTGATCGTCCAGGTCACCTAGGCAGCTTCTAAAGCTAGCAACTCTTTCAGCCCCACAGGCAGACGTCTGGCAAAGTGTGCCATTGCGTTCATGGCGTACCACAGTGCTGCTTTCAGGTTTCCTCCCCTTCCCTCCTCACCTCACTGCCCACCCTGCTATTTCCTTAGTCTGTTATGGCTGCTATAAAAATGGCATAATGGAGGCATCAGCATCTGACTTCTGTAACTTCAAAAGGGGGAAGGAGAATCAAGGTCAGCAGCCCAAGGCTAACTCCTGTGAGGTGTAGGTCAGATATGCCTCCTTTCTCTGCCATCTTTACCAATTCTGACACCAACCAGCCCTCCCACAGCACTCTCTACTTCTCTGCTGAGTTTGACAATTCATTGCAATGGCTACACAGAACTCATGGGCAATACTCCCGATTATGGGGGTTATTAGGGAAGTAAACAGATTACAGTTCGGGTTTAGGAATGCTCAGGATTCAGTCCCTCCATCAGGACAGCCTCTTCCCAATAGTGCCCGTGTGCAGGTCTCCCTCTGGCCCTCAGCCCCTCATCGACTCAGCCTGGCCCCTGCCCTGCTCAGGCAAGCTTCACAAAGCTCTTCTAGCTCTGCATATAAGTGCCTGGAGGCACCCCACTCCACCAGCAAGCCTCCTGCCCAAAGGCACTCGGCTCTCCAGCTCCTTGGGCCAGGTGGTCTCCTGCGGGTCTCCTGGTTCTGCTGCTGCTGCTTCTCACTGTATTAGGTGTTACAGCTCTCTGTCTCTCAGTCTTCTGGTTCCAGGAGCTTCTCAGTGCAGGGACTGCAGGTCCAAAAGACATGCTCTACTCCTGGTTCTTCTTTCTTGGTGGTGGTGAGCTCCTTTCTGCTCACTTCTGGGATGGCTCATTTTTAAACCTTATCAGGATGGCAAAACTGACCAATCCATTCGTTAGGGGTCCGTATGCCTTATTTGTATAGTCCTGTCAATCACTGTGTGTGAGTCATAAACACTATGGCTAGAAGAGCCATATTAAGCAATTCACTGCACCCCAGCTGTCCAGAACTTCATTCTATCATGACTGCCCTCCTCCTCTACCTAACGTTTACCTCGCTGGTGGCTCAGGACTCTCAGAACTTGCCTTTCTTTATTTCCCCTATTTGCATAACAAGACCCAAGAGTCCGGTAAAGAAAAAATAATAATTATATATTTATATATCCTATTTGAAAGGGGAGAGTGGACTTGGGGGAGAGCAATAAAGACCCAGCTGTGAATAACTGATTGCTCTTTATAGGTAGATGGAAGAGAAAGGCTCGTGCATTGTTATTTCACGTGTTACATGATGACTAGCCTGAGCCCATTGGCAAAATAAAATCTTTTCACATCTAGTACGCATACAATAGCCATGCATGCCTTCTTTTAGATAGATTTCTCATCATCTGAAGGATTGAATAACTATTGCCAAAATGTCTTTTTGTTGGTGCCAACTAACTCATGTCTTTGTGCTTGGAATGAAATATTGTATTAAAAGCATGTGACCTGTGGACTGGATATAATTCTCTTTTATGCCCCTTACCAGGTATGTAATGTTGAGAAAATTATCTATTAAGATTCTGTTTTCTTACTTGTAGGATGAGAAAATACTGCGTACCTCATAAGTTGGTTGAGAAGATAGAGCATGATAATACAGTTCCACAGCTTAGCATGCTTCCTTAGGATGAGGTTATTTCTTAATAATAATAATATCTCTATTATTACTAATTATTATTATTAATACCATTGCTTTTGTTTATTCCCTCATGGACCCTCAATTTTGGAAGCCAGGCACATGCAGGAAAATGCTGTATACTGTGCAGTGCAAAGTTGGTGTCATTTTTTAACAATTTAATATTTGTAATTAATATTCAGCTGTGCCTCTTGAGTTGTATTATATTTTTGAATACTAAAAAGGAATTTATCCTCCTTACAATCTATTAGTATAGTAAGTGCTTTGAATCATTTATATGAAAATATACATTCCTACTAAAAAAGTATAATATAAAAATTTTATCCCAGCTCATAAGACTGTCTATACTCTAGCTCCTTCCATTATAGGCTTTCAAAGGCAACAGACATTGAAGACACTACACTGGATTTTAAAGTGTCCTTCTGGCTTGTATTTTTTAAATGTATTTTAGGAGTTGATTATGCATGCCTTTTGAACCTGGCTACTGTACCTCAGAATCAGGAACTGATATCACAATAAAAACCCTTTGCCGTCCAGTTGATTCCGACTCATAGCGACCCTATAGGACAGAGTAGAGCTGCCCCATAGGGTTCCCAAGGAATGGCTGGTGGATTTGAACTGCTGACCTTGTGATTAGCAGCTGAGCTCTTAACAACTGCACCACCAGGGCTCCTGTATCACAATAGCACTCCTAGAAATGCTAGGCATGGTGGGATTTCAATACAAGAGACTACATTGAGTGATCTAAATAATTATGGGACCCATAAAAGGAGGAAAAACAGCATTCCTCTAGCTGAATTTTCTCTCCTGCTGTTCTCTGGAGCATGTCGAGCCCTCCCAACCTTTTCCCACGCATGTGTACACACCTGTGTTGCTAGGCAAAGGCAACGTGGATCGCAGATCCCCAGTCCTCCTAGGAATAGTACATTTCAGTGCCTGCCACTGTATAATGGAGGAAGCAGATGCCTGTTCAAGACTTGTCAGCCAGCTGACAGGACTGTGACAGGTCATTAGGCATTGATTTAACACCAGGTTTTTTAGAGCTTGGCATTCAATTCCCACGAGTCCTGTACAGCTGATTAAATGACATGTAGCTGTTTTCTCCCAATTCATATCTGAAAGTGATTGTTTACGTTCCTTCCACAGTTAAACTCAAAATCGCGTATGTCCAAAATATTGTATAAATTTATCCTTTGAAATTGATACATTTACATCCCAAAAAACATGAAAATAGTAGATGTAAACTTTAAAGTATCTATAAAACAGAACATTTGTTTGGTGCTGCTTTAAGTAAATACAAAAAAGATTAACCAATTAAGTTTCAAATAGAGATACTGTTCTACTCATCTGACAAAAATGTGTAGACCTTCAGGGTAAACAACTCTCTCTAATGCTGCTTTCATTTGTCACAGATATAAACTACAGACACTAGTTTAATGACGGTATCTCTGAAAAATTCCACTGTGTACTGAACATCTTCTCTTGGTTCTAAAACGAATGACTTTTCTGTTTAACACGGGTACTTCCAACTCAACTCCGCTATGATTGCCAGTGAAGAGCTAGCGGTAGTAAGATCGGCAGCTTTCCATTATTCAGATGCAGTTAGCTGGTTTGCCAGTCATGAAGAATCATTCCTTTTGTTTCTTTTGCACAAATGTTCATATTCAAATTGAGGGGTATTTTTTGGGGGGTCATTATTTAGTGACCCGTATTTTCTCTCACTCATCACTAAGTATAATAAGAATTACCAGTTTTTGAAATTATGGATTTAACAGTTTATCCCAACCCACATGTTTCCTGGACAAATACAAAAACTCAATAAATTATCTTTGGAAATTTGTGAAACACAAACATTATAGTTCCCAAAAAACTTTTGGTGATGTTGAAATATAAACACTTCCTCGAGTTTCCTTATAAATTATGCCCACCTTCATTTTTCCTTTGAACATATGAGGCATATTCACAGTTTTTCTAAATAGAGGTCAGTAATTTTATGTTTGACTGTCTGGAAACAGAAACATACAGAAAACCTCTCTCGGGTTTACATAGTGTTTGCACTGTAATTTGACAATCCCTGATGCTTAAGCTGAATTTGTGTGTTTATAGATTGCTTGGAGGTGACATGGAGGTGGGGAAACAATCATGTAGGACATTTTTATTCTATCATCCTCTGTTCCCTTTCTCATTAGCTTCATGGAGCACTCGGTGGCAGGCCGCTTGGAGCCACAGACAGGGTAAACTAAGGGCCTGTACCCTCCCTCTGCAGTTCTCGCTTTACCTTGGACTCGGCTTCAGCTGCCCAGTTGCCAGATCCCTACCTGTTGGTTAAAAAAGGCCTGCTCTCCTTTTTCCACGGTGCTGCCTGCCTTTTAAATTATGGCACTGTTGTTTTTCTCCACGGCATCTAAACACAGTGATTTCCCCCTGGCCGCTCTCGAGCCTCCTTCACCCTTTCGGGATCCTCCACCTCCACCACTGGGTGAAGATGGAAATCTTGTTGGCAGCTGCCTACTATGGTGACACACTTGGGGCTAGTGAAGGGAATTAGCGGGCTCTGGGCAAGAGCTGCGTGGAGGAACAGCGATGCTGTCTCTCTCCCAGGGCCATTCTGCAAACACATGCAGGGTTTCTATGATGTGCCAAAGACAGGGGCAACAAAGGGAAGACACAAGCCCTGGGCCAAGTTTGGATTTTTTCCAGAAGTTTCCTAGAGCCTGAAATTTTACTCTGGCTTAGATAATAAAATGAAGTCCAGTGAGTGTGTGTGTACTGCAGTACTTACCCATGTAGAAAATGGTAACTAACCTAAAACTATCATGTAGCCAGACTTCACTAACACTCTGGATGCTACCTCCTTCGTGGATGATGTTTCCTGCATTTTCTTTCCCCCTTCCTTCCCTCCCTTCCTTCCTTATATTCACTCAGTCTTTCATTCATGTACTCGAGAGAGCCCTTAACTATTTACTACATACTGGCAATGCAAAAATCGAAATCAAAGCCCTTGCCCTCAAGTAGCTACCAGATTATTTGGAAAGAAAGTGACATAAACACAGTTATCCCAGTGCAAGTTACAAAGCCCGTGCTATAACTGTCACTTTACCTGAAGGTTTTAGAGGAAGCTTCCTGGAAAAGAAGTTGCCTGAGCTGAGTTTGAGTGGGAAACTAGGAGTTACCCAGGCAAAGAAGTTAGAAAAGGGCCTTACGGGGATGAAACATTACACGTAGACGCGTGGAGTGTGTGGGTGATGTCACTGTTCTTTCTGTCCTCACTCCTACCTCATGGCCCGTGCCCTGGCTCTTCCCTCTCCCTGGCGTGGATGGATGGCTACTTTACCACATTCCAGTCCTGGCTCATGATGGCCCTCCTCAGTGAGGGCTCCCAGACACCATTCAACTTCGTGTCCTCTCCCTGGCGTGGATGCATGGCTACTTTACCACATTCCAGTCCTGGCTCGTGATAGCCCTCCTCGGTGAGGGCTCCCAGACACCATTCTACTTAGTGTCTTCTGCCCACCCTTTATTCCCAGCCTTTGTCTTTTCCAACACACCTTTTATGCTCATGGAACTTATCAAAATCTGTAATAATGCATTCACTTGTGTATTTAATTATTGTTTATTGTCCACTTTTATCTGTGTCACCTTGTCTAACTTGATCATCAGTGCAATTTCAGTGCACTATTAAATATTACAATATATTAAGTATATATTAGAATAAATGCTACTATATGATTTTTTAAACCCAAACCTAATTCTCCATCCCTTATACTATAGATCCCATAGAATAAAATCCAAGCTTCTTAACAAGATGTGTCTTCTCTGGACACGGACTTTCTCTGACTAGCCTCACCTCTCACCTTATCGGACTTGCATTTTATGCCTAGCAATTCCAAATTGCTTATATTTCCTCTCTTATGCTCCACTCTTTGGATCTTACCTCTGTATTTTATATTGCCTTAAGATCTTGAAATACTACCACTACCTCTGGCTGGATCCTGTTCATTCTTTAAGATGTTAAGACACAGTCTTCAGAGAGCTTCCCACATTCCCCTCTCAAGCTGGGTGGACTCTCCTGCTATGCCCGGAGCAGGTATTTTCACCACATTATGTTATAATGAGTCGGAATCAGCTCGATGGCAACCTTCTAAGCATTCATTCAACAAGAAATTATTGAATGCTTCTTATGTTCCAGAAATTCTCTAAATTTATTTGAAAAAGGAAAGCTTCTGGTGAAATACTGGGCCTTGCCGGGACATCTGGACTCTCAATCTATCCTCACAATGATTTTACCAGCAGCTTGACCAACTCTACCTGATGCAATCCTGATTATGGATATACCAACCCAAAACCAAACCTGCTGCCATCAAGTCAGTTTGAAATTGAGTAGAAACTGCCCCATAGGGTTTCCAAGGAACAGCTGGTGGATTTGAACTGCCAGCCTTTTGGTTAGCAGCTGAGTTCTTAACCACTGTGCCACCAGGGCTCTGATTATGGATATGGAAGATTGAAATAAATAAAGCCATATATATAGATTACTATATGCCAGGTGGAGTCACTGAGCGGTGCATATGTATTCACCTGCTCACTGAAAGGTTGGAGTTCGAGTCCACCCAGAGGTACCTCAGAAGAAAAGCTTGGCAATCTACTTCTAAAAAACCAGCCATTCAAAACCCTATGGAGCAAAGTTCTACTGTGACACACATGGGGTCACCTTCAGTCAGAGTCAACTTGGCAGTAACGTTTTTTTGTTTTGTTTTGTTTTTACGTGCTGGGCAATGCTTTAAGTCCTTTGTAAATTTTAATGTTTTAAATCTTGATAACAGCCATACGTTCTACTATTATTGTCTTCTTATTCGAGAGATTTGGATGCTCAGTCTCAGTCAGCTTAAGTAACTTGTCCAAGATCATGTAGCTAATATGCAGCAGAGCCAACTGTCTCACTAACATTTTTATGCAAATAACACAAGCCTGGTACGTTTGTTTACCAACCCCGCTCTCCCTGCTCAAGATATTTTTGTAGGTGCACTATGCTAATTTTTTCACAGCAACATGTTAAAACAATTGACATAGCAGTGTTTATGACAATACATGATGGGGTGAGGGCACAGTTGGCAAACAAACATAGAAGGTACGCATTATTTGTGTGAAATACAGTACATAGCCTGGCTCTAGAATCCCTGCTCCAGCCATTACACACACTGCCTTGCACTTTTGTAGAACAAGTAACATCTTGGGCTATCTTGACACTCCCAGAAACATGTAGCTTAGTAACTTTTTACTTCTTTATAATTTGTGGTCTTAGTATTATGTGTATTTTTGTTAAACTTGTTAAAGTACAAAGTGTTTGGAGGTCATGGATATTAGGTTAAATTAGAAAACATGTTATTAAAAAAATAAGGCCTATGATTATTTTTCTAATTGTAAGATTAACATTCACTAATACAGTCTGAAGGAATTAAATATACAGTCAGTTATTCTGTATGTTCAAAGTTGAATAGAGAAAGTTTAGTTACCCTTACAAAAAAGGTTTGGATTAATGAGTGCAGTGCTACTATTTTATATAATTTTTATGCATAATTTACATGAATAAACTCAACAAAAACCCTTAGAGCCACAAAGGTATACCTGAGACTCCTTCTATATTACTCTTGTTTTGATTTAAAAAATGTAGCTTTAATTTTTAATAAGTGTAATATATTTCAAGGGCTGGAATAAACTTAGGACTGTTTTAAGTTGTAAAGATCTGTATGTAGACATAACAAAGATATATTTTATGCTGACATTATTCCAAAGTCTTGTTCCATTTTAATGATTTTGATAACAACTGATCTATGATGTTAAAATGGAATTTCATAGGCATATTACTTGGTTGAGTAAAGTGGAATGAGTAATAACACAAATGATTAGCTTTAAATGGAAGAAGGTACTCTTACACTATCCCGCCATTCATCTGTCGGTTTGTCATACTGGGGGGGCTTGCATGTGGCTGTGATGCTGGAAGCTATGCCACTGGTATTTCAAATACCAGCAGGGTCACCCATGGTGGACAGGTTTCAGCAGAGCGTCCAGATTAAGACAGACTAAAAAGAAGGACCTAGCAGTCTATTTCTGAAAATACCAGTCAGTGAAAACCATGTGAGTAGCAGCGGAACATTTTCTGACATAGTGCGTAAAGATGAGCCCCTCAGGTTGGAGGGCACTCAAAATATGACAGGGGAAGAGCTGCCTCCTCAAAGTAGAGTCCATCTTAATGACATGAATGGAGTCAAGCTTTTAGAACCTTCATTTGCTGATGTGGCACAGCTCAAAAAGAGAAGAATCAGCTGCAAATATTCATTAATAATCAGAACATGGAATGCACGATGTATAAATCTAGGAAAAATGGAAGTTATCAGAAATGAAATGGAACACATAAAGATCAGTATCCTAGGCATTAGCGAGCTGAAATGGACTGGTATTGGCCATTTTGAATCAGACAATCATATGATCTTCTACTCCGGGAAAGACAAGTTGAAGAGGAATGATGTCCCATTCATTACCAAAAGGAACATTTCAAGATCTATCCTGAAGTACAGTGCTGGCACTGATAGGATAATGTCCAGTTGCCTATGAGGAAGACCACTTAATACAACCATTATTCAAATTTACGCACCAACCATTAAGGCCAAAGATGAAGAAATTGAAGATTCTTACCAACTTCTGCAGTCTGAAATTGATCAGACATGCAATCAAGATGCACTGATAATTAGTGGTGATTGGAATGTGAAAATGGGAAACAAAGAAAAAGGATCAATAGTTGGAATATATGGCCTTAGTGATAGAAATGACGCCAGAGATGGCATGATAGATTTTTGCAACACCAACAACTTCTTCATTGCAAATACTTTTCTCAACAACAGAAAAGGCGACTATACACATGAACGTCAATAGATGGAATACACAGGAATTAAATTGACCACATCTGTGGAAAGAGATGATTGAGAAGCTTAATATAATCAATTGGAACAAGGCCAGGGGCCAACTATGGAACAGATCATCAGTTGCTCATATGCAAGTTCAGCTTGAAGCTGAAGAAAATTAGAGCAAGTCCACAAGAGCCAAAATAAGACCTTGAGTATATCTCACCTGAATTTAGAGACCACCCAGGAATACATTTAACCCAAAGAACACTAATGACTGAAGATGAGACAAGTTGTAGAATGATATCAAGGACATCAATATATGAAGAAAGCAAAAGGTCATAAGAAGACAGCAAAGAAAGAAAAGTCCAAAATGAATGTTAGAAGAGACTCTGAAACATGCTCTTGAATGTAGAGTAGCTAAAGTGAAAGGAAGAAATGATCAAGTAAAAGAGCTGAACAGAAGATTTCAAAAGGCAGCTAGAAAAGACAATGTGAAGTATTATAAGGAAATGTGCAAAGATCTGCAATTAGAAAGCCAAAACAGAAAAACATGTTTGACATTTCCCAAGCTGAAAGAACTGAAGAAAAAATCCAAGCCTCAAATTGCAATATTGAAGGATTCTACTGGGACAACATTGAATGACAAATGACACAGGAAGCATCAAAAGAAGATGACAGGAATACAGTCTCTGTACCAAAAAGAACTAGTCAACCTTCAGCTGTGTCAGGAGGTAGCATATGATCAAGAACCAATGGTATTGAAGGAAGAAGTCTAAGCTGCACTGAAGGCACTGGCGAAAAACAAGGCTTCAGGAACTGATGGAATACCAGTTAAGATGTTGTAACAAATGGATGCAGTACTGGAGGCGCTTACTCATCTATGCCAAGCAATTTGGAGGACAGCTGCCTGGCAAACCAACTGAAAGAGTTCCATATTTGAGCCCATTCCAAAGAAATGTGATCCAACAGAATGCAGAAATTATCAAAGAATATCATTAATATCACATGCAAGTAAAATTTTTCAGAAGATATTTCAAAAGTGGTTGCAGCAATATATCAACAGAGAACTGCCAGAAATTCAAGCCAGTTTCAAAAGAGGACTTGGAAAGAGGGATATCATTGTTGATATCAGATGGATCTTTGCTGAAAGCAGAGAATACCAGAAAGATGTTTACCTGTGTTTTATTGACTATTCAAAGGCGTTCGACTGTGTGAATCATAACAAATTATGGATGACGTTACGAAGAATGGAAATTCCAGAACATTTGTGTTCATGAGGAACCTGTACATAGACCAAGAGGCAGTTGTTTGAACAGAACAAGGGCATACTGCGTGGTTTAAGTCAGGAAAGGCGTGCATCAGGTTTGTATCCTTTCACCACACTTATTCAATCTGTAAACTGAGCAAATAATCCAAGAAGCTGGAGTATATGAAGAACAGAGCATCAGGATTGGAGGAAGACTCATTAGCAACCCGTGATATGCAGATGACACAACTTTGCTTGCTGAAAGCAAGGAGGACTTGAAGCACTTACTGATGAAGGTCAAAAATAACAGCCTTCAGTAGAGATTTAACCTCAAAATAAAGATAACAAAATCCTCACAACTGGACCTATAAGCCACATTATGATAAACTAAAAATATATTGAAGTTGTCAAGGATTTCATTTTACTTGGATCCACAATCAATGCCCATGGAAGCAGCAGTCAAGAAATCAAATGACACATTGCATTGGGCAAATCTGCTGCAAAAGACCTTTTTCAAGTCTTAAAAAGCAAAGATGTCACTTTGAGGACTATGGTGCACCTGACCTAAGCCATGGTGTTTTCACTTACCTCATATGCATGTGAAAGCTGAACAATGAATAAGAAAGACTGAAGGAGAATTGATGCCTCCAAACTATTGTGTTGGCAAAGAATATTGAATATACCATGGACTGCCCGAAGAACGAACAAATCTGTCTTGGAAGAAATACAGCCAGAAAGCTCCTTAGAAGAGAGGATGGCAAGACTTGTTCTCACGTACTTTTTACATGTTATCAGAAGGTACCAGTCCCTGGAGAAGGACAGCATGCTTGGTAAAGGGTCAGCAAAAAAGAGGAAGACCCACAAGGAGATGGTTTGACACAGTGGCTGCAGCAGTGGGTTCAAGCATAACAACAGTTGTGAGGAACAGCCAGTGTTTTGTTCTGTTGTACGTAGGGTTGCTGACTGGACATCACCTAACAACAACTTAAAGTATATGTCACCTTGCATGTGGTATATCCAGTTCTCTAAAATCCCTTTCACATATGGCTATAAAATTCTCTCTTTTCCTGGGACATTATGATGCTTAATTTTAAGTCTCCACATGAAGTTTCTGTTAGTAATACTTTTCTCCATTCCTTTTATTAATTTATTCATGCCTATTAAACTGATACCTGTACTCTGTTCAAAAAGAAAAAAAGAAACTTAAAATACTTTTCAGTTATACATTGTTTTTAAGATTTTGCTTTCCTTCTCTTTCTCCTTACATCTCTTTTCCTTTCCAAAACTGAAATCATACTACCCTCATCCTTTTCATCGTTCACTCTGGCTTCTCTTCAAGAGACAATTTTGGTTTTTGATTTTGGGAAATGTGTTAACTCCCCTTCCCTAGTGTTTAACAATTCAATAGAAAATCAGCATAGCACAGCAATATAAATATTTCAGAATTACACAAGAAATGCCTATGTACATCTCAATATAAAAAATCTAATTAATTCAAATGCAGAGTGGTAAAAGTTAAAGTCTTATTTGACAGTTCACTATTCCTTCCTCAGATTTAGCGATTATTGCTTTAATATCTGTCTATGCATACCCCTACAACTCCTCCAATTCACGAGCTCACAAAACACACATAACCCTACAGACCCACAAACTCATTGTCATGCACACATGCTGAGCTTTAAATTGTAAAATTTCTCTCTATATAAATGGGATCATGCCTTGTGTATTTCCTGTGATTTACCTTTTTTTAAATTTTATATATTTTATTGTTGAGAATATACACAGCAAAACATACACCAATTCAACAGTTTCTACATGTACAAGTCAGTGACACTGATTACATTCTTTGAGTTGTGAAACTATTCTCACTCTCCTTCTCTGAGTTGTTCCTCTCCCATTAACATAAACTCACTCTAAGTTTCCTATCTAATATTTCGAGTTGCTTATGTCAGTTGATCCCAGATAAATAGTTCGTAAAAGAGTATAACAGTCAAGGCCGACTTTTCTACTAGTTAAGCTAAACTATTTGGTTTTAAGAACATTTCAGGGGATATTTTTGGTTTAACATTTAAAGGTTGTGTTATGCAGGTGACACAATCTTGCTTGATGAAAGGGAAGAGGACCTGAAGTACTTACAAAGACTACAGCCTTCAGTATGGATTACACCTCAACATAAAGAAAACAAAAATCCTCACAACTGGACCAATAGGCAACATCACGATAAATGGAGAAAAGAGTGAAGTTGTCAAGGATTTCATTTTACTTGGATCCACAAACAACACCCATGGAAGCAGCAGTCAAGAAATCAGATAACTCATTGCATTGGGCAAATCTGCTGCAAAAGTCCTCTATAAAGTGTTAAAAAGCACAAATGTCACTTTGAGGACTAAGGTGCCCTGACCCAAGCTGTGGTGATTTCAATCACCTCATGTGCATGAGAAAGCTGGACAACCAATAAGGAACATTGAAGAAGAATTGACGTCTTTGAGTTACAGTGTTGGCAAAGAATGTTGAATATACCATAGACTGCCAAAAGAATGAACAAATCTGTCTTGGAAGAAGTACAGCCAGAATGTTCCTTAGAAGCAAGATGGCAAGACTTCATCTCACATGCTTTGGACATGTTATCTGGAGCGATTAGTCCCTGGAGAAGTATATCATGCTTGGTAAAGTAGAGGGTCAGCAAAAAAAAGGAAGACCCTCAATGAGATGGATTGACACAGTGGCTTCAACAATGAGCTCAAGCATAACAACGATCATGAGGACGGTGCAGGATTGGGCAGTGTTTCATTCTTTTGTACATAGGGTCACTACGAGTCGGAACTGACTTGATGGCACCTAACAACAACAGCAACAAGGTTTAAAGATTATCTCAGGGCAATAGTTTCAGGGTTTATCCAGCCTACCATGGCTCCAGGAAGACTGGATTCTATGAGAATTTGAATTTCTGTCCTACATTTTACCTCTTTTGATCAGGATTCTTTTGTAGAATCTTTGATAAAAATATTCACTAATGGTAGCTGGGTACCATCCAGTTCTTCTGGTCTTGTGGCAAAAGAGGCAGATGTTCATGGAGGCAGTTAGCTACACATTCCATTTCCTCCTCCTATTCCTGACTCTCCTTCCTCTGTTGCTCTAGGTGAATATAGAATTATTGTGCCTTGGAGGACCACTTGCAAGCTTTTAAGGCCCCAGGCACTATACAGTGAACTGGGAGGTAAAACAGAAGCAGTAACAGTGCTAAACCTACACCTCCAAAAAAAAAAAAAAAATCCCATTGCCATCGAGTCAATGCCTACACATAGCAACCCTACAAGGCAGAGTAGAACTGCCCCGTAGGGTTTCCAAGGAGTGGTTAGTGGATTCGAACTGCCAACCTTTTGGTTAGCAACCAAACACTTAACCATGGCGACACCAGGACTCCAGACCTTCAAAACAAGGAACCAAACTCCATGAGGTGTTTGGTTGTACATAAGCAGCCCCAGCAGCTACTCTTTTTGTTGTTATAAATATATCACACAGCTTTCGCCAGTTCAGCTTTTTACAGGTGTACAACTTATTGACAGCACTTACAATAATTGACTGTACAGTCCTACCTGAAACCTATGCAATTTTTCCATCACTATAAACCAAAATTCAGTACTCCATTAGCAATAACCGCCCTTTCACTCCTCCCTCCCACCCCTGGTAGACACTAATAAACCTTGGTCTGTATGTATTTGCCTTTTCTTGTATTTTTATATAAGTGAAGTCATAGTATATTTGTCCTTTTGTGATTGACATATTTCACTCAGCATAGTGTCTTCAAGCTCCATTCATACTGTAGCATGTATCAAGACTTCATTTCTCCTGCTGACTGAGTAGCATTCCATTGCATGTATGTACCACATTTTGTTTATCCGTTCATCTATTGATGGGCGTTTAAGTTGTTTCCACCTTGTGGTTATTTTGAATAGTGCTGCAGTGAACATTGGTGTTCAAGTCTCTGTCTGAGTCTCTGCTTTCAAGTCTTTTGGGTACATACCTAGGAGTGAAATTGCTAGGTATTATGGTAGTTCTATTTTTAGTTTTTTGAGGAAGCACCATACTACTTTTCACAACATCTATACCATTTTGCATTCCCACCAGCAGTGGATAAGAGTTCCAGTGTCCCCATATATCCTCACCAACATTTGATATTTTCTTTTTCTTTTTTTCTTTTAATTTTAGAGATACTATTGTTATTGTTAGTTGCTGTTGAGTCAGTTCCAACACATAGTGGCTCTGTGTACAACAGAACGAAACACTGGCTTGTCCTGGGCCATCCTTACAATTGTTGCTGTGTTTGAGCACATTGTTGTAGCTCTTGTGTCATTCCATCTCATTGAGGGTCTTCCTCTTTTTTGCTGACCCTCTACTTTACAAATCATCATGTTCTTCTCCAGGGACTGGTCCCTCCTGATAACACATCCAAAGTACATGAGATGAAGTCTCTCCATCCTTGCTTCTAAGGAGCATTCTGACTGTACTTCTACCTAGACAAATTTGTTCTTCTGGCAGTCCATGTTATATTCCATAATCTTCTCCAATACCATAATTTAAATGCATCAAATCTTCTTTGGTTTTCCTTATTTATTGTCCACCTTTTGCATACATACGAGGCGATTGAAAACACCATGGCTTGGGTCAGGTGTACTTTAGTCCTCAAAGTGGCGTATTTGCTTTATAACATTTTAAAGCAGTATTTTGAGGCCAGTTAAACCTGAACCCATTGCCGTCGAGTCAATTCCGACTCATAGCGACCCTATAGGACAGAGTAGAACTGTCCATGGAGTTTCCAAGGAGCGGCTGATGGATTCGAACTGCCAACCTCTTGGTTGGCAGCTGAGCTCTTAACCACTACACCACCGGGGTTCCTTGCAGCAGATTAGCCGTCCTAAAACCAAAAACCAAACCCCTTGCCATTGAGTCGATTCTGACTCATAGCAACCCTATAGCGATCCTAGTAGGAGTGAAATGGTATCTTGTTGTTTCCATCTGCATCTCTCTGATGGCTAATGACACTGAGCATGTTTTCATGTGTTTGGTGGCCATTTGAATGTCCTCTTCGGTGAAATGTCTGTTCAAGTCCTTTGCCTATTTTAAGATTGGATTATTTATGTTTCTGTTGTTACACTGTCATAATTTTATATATATATTGGGTATTAGATTCTTATCAGATTTATAGTTTCCAGGGATATTCTCCCAGTCAGTAGCGTTTCTTTTCATTTTTTTGGTAAAGCCTTCTGATGAACAAAAGCTTTTAATTTTTATGAAGTCACATTATTTATTTTGTCTTTTGCTGTTTGTTTTTTTATTATTATACTAGATAATCCATTGTTAAAAGCTAGGCCCAACAGCACTGTCCCCACATTTTCTTCTAAGAGTTTTATGTTTTCAGTTTGCACTTTTAGGTCCTTAATTCATTTTGAATTTATTTTTGTGTAGCATGTGAGGTGTCGGTTCTGTTTCTTTTTTTCTGCATGTGGAAATCCAATTGTCCAAGTATCATTTTTTCAAGAGATTCTTCTTTCCCTATTGAATGGACCTAGCACCCTTGTCAAAAATCAGTTGACCTTAGATGTATGGTTCTATTTCTGGATTCTGAATTCTTTTTGTTTGGTCTATGGGTCTATTGTTATACCAGTACTAAGATGTTTTGATTATTGTAGCTGTATACTATATTTTGAAATCAGGAAGTGTAAGTCCTTCTACTTTGTTCTTCTCTTTCAACATTGCTTTAGCTATATGGGGCCTCTTATCATTCCATATAAAGTTGAGGATTAATTTTTCCATTTCTGTAGAGAAGGCTATTGGAATTTTGATTGGGACTGTGTTGAAACTATAGATTGCTTTGGGTGTTATTGACGTCTTAATGATATTAAACCTTCCAATCCATGAACCTGGTATCTTAGGCTGGGTTCTTTAAAGAAGCAAAACCAGTAAAGCATATATTTACACATATAGAGAAAGATTTATATCAAGGAAATGGCTCACGTGGTTGTACAGGCTGTAACATCCCAAGTCCATGGGTCAAGATAGAGGCTTCTCTTCATTCACATATCCACAGGGACTGGTGAACCCAAGATCGGAAGGTCAAGGAGCAGGGCTCTTGCTCACAGGCTGTGAAGACTGACGAATCCCAAGATCGGCAACCAGACCACAGGCAAGCTGTTAATTCAAGTCCAAAGAACCAGAGGTCAAATGAACAGGAGCCAGCTGCAGGATCCAGAACCAGCAAAAGTCTCTGAGCCCTGCCAGAATGTCCACCTGCACTTGGTACAGGCCACACACCCAAGTAAACTCCCTTTCAACCAATTGGCTACTCACAGCAGATCCCATCATGGAGGTGATCACATATCAAATCTCACCAGGGAAGTAACCACAACATCACACAACTGCCAAAACAGTGAGAATTAAAGCCCAGCCAAGTTGACACACAATCTTAACCATCACAGTCCATCCCTTGTCAACTTGGTACCTGTACTCATCTTCTTAAACCATATGTAATCTCTGAATAAAGACAATTATAGTCATGCTTGGGCCTAACATGATATAAAGAACACACATACAACTGAAAATGCACTAGCCCTGTCTACATATTATATTTTATAAGTAAAGAAAACAAAAATATTTGATACACACATACAAAGCAGAAATACTCAGAACAATTACAGTCCTCATTTCTTCAACTGGTTTGTAACTGGTATTTAAAACTACCTTCTTCCACCACCCATTCCATATTCCCTTTGCCCTCAGCAAGCATCTCAGCTGGTCATGGTTCTTTGCCTGGTGGGGTGACCAAAACCTTCATTCCCAAAGGGTCTGAGCCATTAGTAGTCATGTCAGAATTGAGCTGCTGTAGTTTTCCATTGACTTTAACCACAGAGCATGGTAGTACTAAGAGACACCCTAAGGCATCTCCTGCATTCCAGACATACTCTTCTTTACCTCCATTATGTAACATCAATCCGATTTCCTCTTGGTAATCAGGATCAGTCACACCAGCCAGTATGGTAACTCCCTTCTTTGCCTGTTGATCCAGAGGCATAAGGAGCCCAAAGTGGCCAGGTGGCATTCTTAACTTCCAGTTCAATGGAATCAGTGATGTGTCTCCAGGTAGGAGCATTCCTTCCTCTGGAACTAAGACCTCGACCTGCAGAGCATAAGGTCACAGGGGTGGGATGCAAAAATCTTGCAAGTGGGTCACTAGGGGTAATAGTGAGTGGTGCTACTCCCATTTCTACCCCTTGATTCCTGGACCTGTGAATCCCGGCTATGGGAGAAACAGCACCATATATTGGACACTGGTTTACAGCATATACAGCCACCTGGAGAACATTGCGCAAACCCTCCAAGGTATTGCCACCTAGCTGGCACTGTAATTATATCTTTGGGAGGCCATTCCATCATTCTGTCAAGCCAGCTGCTTCAGGATGATGGCGAACATGGTAAGATCAGTGAATTCCATGAGTATGGGCCCACTGCTGTACTTCATTTGCTGTGAGGTGAATCCCTTGATCTGACGCAATGCTGTGTGAGATACCATGATGGTGGATAAGGCATTCTGTAAGTCCACAGATGGTAGTTTCAGCAGAAGCATTACGTGCAGGGAAGGCAAATCCATATTCAGAGTGAGTGTCTATTCCAGTAAGAACAAAACACTGCCCTTCCCATGATGGAAGTGATCCAGTGTAATCAACTTGGCACCGGGTTGCTGGCTGATCCCCTTGAGGGATTGTGCTACATCGAGGACTCAGTGTTGGTCTCTGCTGCTGGCAGATAGGGCACTCAGCAGTGGTTGTAGCCAAGTCAGCCTTGGAGAACGGAAGTCCATGTTGCTGAGCCTGTGCATAACCTCCATCCCCGACATCATGACCACTTTGTTCATGAGCCCACTGAGCAATGATGGGAATAGTTGGGAAAGAGGATGAGCAGTTTCCACAGAACACGTCATCCTATCCACTTGATTGTTAAAATCCTCTGCTGAGGTTACCCTTTGGTGAGCATTCACAGAAGACACAAATATCTTCACTTCCTTGGCCCATTCAGAGAGGTCTATCCACATACCTCTTGCCCATAAATGCTTGTCTCCAATTTTCTGATCATGTTCCTTCCAAGTCCCTGACCATCCAGCCAAACCACTGGCCGCAGCCCATGAATCAGTATACAGTTGCAGATCTAGCCATTTCTCCTTGCAAGCAAAGTGAACAGGCAGGTGCGCTGCTCAAAGTTCTGCCCATTGAAGGGAGGCTCTCCCTTCATCACTGTCCTTCAGGGAAGTCCCAGAAAGGGGCTGTAGTGCTGCTGCTGTCCACTTTCAAGTGGTGCCTGCTTATCACACAAAACCATCTGTAAACCAGGCACAAGTTTTCTCTTCTTCAGTCAGCTGATCATAAGGAACTCCCCATGAGGCCATAGGTACAGACTGGGGGATGGAAGGTAATGTGACAGGAGTGGAGACCATGGGTATTTGGGCCACTTCCTCATGCAAATTACTTGTGCCTTTGCATCCTGCTCGGGCCCGATCTCGTATATGCCACTTCCATTTGATGATAGAGTGCTGCTGTGCACATCCAACTTTATGACTCTTTAGGTCAGACAATACTCAGTTTATGATGGGCAGCTCAGGCCACATGGTGACTTGGTGTACCATGGTTAAGATTTCAGCCTTCTCTTGTTCTGGTCCCCAGTCAAAACTAGCAGCTTTTTGCGTCACTTGGTAAGTAGGCTGGAGTAGCACACCTAAATGAGGAATATGCTGCCTCCCAAATCCAGAGATACCCACTAAGTGTTGTGTGGGTGAAGCCAAATGCAATAAATTATCCCTCACTTTAAAAGGAATATCCCAACATGCCCCACACCACTGGACCCCAAGAAATTTCAGTGAGGTGGAAGGTGCCTGAATTTTTGTGGGATTAATTTCCCACCCTCTAGCACACAGATGTTTTACCAATAAGTCCAGAGTCATTGACACTTCTTCCTTACTAGGACCAATCAGCATAATGTCATCAATGTGATGGACCAGTGTGACATCTTGTGGAAGGGAAAGGTGATCAAGGTCCCTGTGGACTAAATTATGACATAGGGCTGGAGAGTTGATGTAGCCTGAGGTAGGCAACTGAAGGTGTATTGCTGGACTTGCCAGCTAGAGGCAAACTGCTTCTGATGGTCCTTCGAAACAGGTATGGAGAAAAAGGCATTAGCTAGATTAATAGCTGCATATGAGTTACCAGGAGATGTATTAATTTGCTCAAACAGTGAGACTACATCTGGAACAGCAGCTGCAATCGGAGTCACCACCTGGTTAAGTTTTCCACAATCCACTGTTACTCTGCAAGATCCATCTCTTTTTTGCACAGGCCAAAAAGGCGAGTTGAATGGGCATGTGGTGGAAATCACCACCCCTGCATCCTTCAAGTCCTTGATGGTGGTGGTAATCTCTGCAATCCCTCCAGGAATGCACTATTGCTTTTGGTTTACTATTTTCCTATATGGGAGCGGTTCTAATAGCTTCCACCTGGCTTTTCCTGCCATAATAGCCCTTACTTCATTTGTGAGGGATCCAATGTGGGGGTTCTACCAGTTGCTGCGTATATCTATTCCAATTTTGTATTCTGGAACTGGGAAAATCACTACAGGATGGGGTCGGGGACTGACTGGACCTACTGTGAGACACACATGAGCCAAGACTCCATTAATAACTTAACCTCCATATGCCCCCACTCTGACTGGTGGGCCACAGTGACTTTATGGGTCTCCTGGAATTAGTGTCAGTTCAGAGCCAGTATCCAGTAATCCCTGAAAAGTCTGATTATTTCCCTTTCCCCAGTGTACAATCACTCTCGTAAAAGGCCATAGATCCCTTTGGGAAAGGCTGGTAGAAAGATTAACAGTATAAGTTTTGGCAGTGTATTGGAGTCCTTCCTCAAGAGGACCCGACCTCCACTTCAGTCAAGAGGTTGTGGGTCTGTAAACTCACTCAAGTCTGGGAATTGATTGAGGGGCCGTGACTATTCTGGCAAGTCGAGTTATACTGCTGTTCACTTAACCTAGAATTCATCTGCTTGTACAGATTACGTAAATATTTAGTAGATTTCCTATCTATTTCACTCCTAGGGACACCATGACTAAGTAGCCAATGCCATAAATCTATATGAGTCAGACTATTCTGATTACTGCTTTCACTCTGCTGTCCATTATGGTAAGCAGGCCTACCTTGTCTTTGTTGACCAAGTGCCACCACTTGGCCCCTACCCCACTGTAGTTAGGTGTCTTAATTCAATTAGGGCAATTCCCACTGTAAAATCTGACTTACATAAAATAGCAATCACAACAGTCTTCAGGGATGCTAGGGCTCCCTTCAGAAATTTGTTCCTCACCATTGTGGTTAAAGGCGTGTCCTCTGGGCCCTCCATGTGTGGTTCTAACCTCACAAATTTACTCTAGCATGCCAATTTCCCTAAGCCTTTGGATACCTTCTTCTACAGTATACCAAGCAAGGCAGGTCTGTTCAACTTGATTTAGTGTAGGCCACCATGTAATCCATGCTTCAGCAAACCAACCAACTAACCTGTTAGATCCTTTCCTAACTCTTTGAGCTGAAACATTGAATGAAGAATGCGCTTAGTGAGCCCATATCAATAAACTCAGACAGATCCATCTTCATGTTCCTTGCACCATTATCCCACACCCATAATAGTCATTCCCACACATATTCCCCAGGTTTCTGCTTGTACATATTAGAAAAGTCAAGCAGTTCTTTCAGAGTGTAGTATACCTCCTCCTGGGTTACACTTCGTACTTCACTTTTTGGGTCTCACTGGGACTTAAGTCTAGTATAGGTCTGGAAGCCAAAATCAGTGGGGAAATGTTTTGAGAACATTCAGCATTGTCTTATAAAGCATCTGCCTCAGGCGATGTCCCAGGCAATGACTCAGACAAAGCAGGGTTAATCTCATCAGATGGGAGTGGAGGGGCTAATGGTTCTGTTGGTAAGAGTGATTCAACGGAATTTAGGGGCTCAGTGTCTCCTGCTTCCTGAATATCCGCCCATTTGTCCTCATGCCAGGTTTCAGGATCCCATTTCTTCCCAGTCAATGCTCTCACTTTAACTTCAGACACCTCTGGAAGCTGGCAATTGAGTTGGCATTGTAATTTAGCCACTCTTACAATAAGACGCTGGGTTTGGTTTTCATTAATATCAGCTCTGTTACTACAAGAAATAAGGCTTTCTTTCAAGACACAAGTGGAAACTTTGAGGTCATTTATGCAGCACTTGAGCTTTGACTCTGAAGCCCTGAGGTCATCTCTTCCTTTCACCAGTTTGTCTATTAAAAGTAGGGCCAACCAACCAGCTTCCTTATACTTCTCATTATGGCAAAATTGTAGAAAGGTATCATACATGCAGTCACCCAGAGCCTCACCTTTCACCAATACCTGATCTATTGGTGGTGATATTTTGAGTATGGAATTCCACCTCACACCATGGATTAGCAGTGCCCTTTTTACTACTGGAAGCGGAGTCATCAGCATCTTTAAAACTAACCAGATTTGAGAACCAATTCACAAAATTCATCCTTACAATTTTGTTTCTCTAGAACCACTCTAGGTACCAAATGTCTTAGTCTGGGTTCTCTAAAGAAGCAAAACCAGTAAAGCATATAAATACACATATAGAGAAAGATTTATATCAAAGAAATGGCTCACTGTAACATTCCAAGTCCGTGGGTCAGGACAGAGGCTTCTCCTGATTCACATAGCTGCAGTGGTTGGCGGACCCAAGATTGGAAGGTCAGGGAGCAGGGCTCTTGCTCACAGGCTATGAAAATCGACAAATCCCAAGATCAGCAGGCAAGACCACAGGCAAGCTGCTAGCTCAAGTCCCAAGAACCAGAGGTCAGACGAACAGGAGCCAGCTGTGGGATCCAGAATGAGCAAAAGCCCCCAAGCCCTACCAGAACATCCACCTACGCTCAATGCAGGCCACACACCCAAGGAAACTCCCTTTCAGCCAATTGGCTACTCACAGCAGATTCCATTATGGGGGTGATCACATCAAATCTCAACAGGGAAGTAACCACAACATTACACGACTGCCAAAACAGTGACAATTATGGCCCAGCCAAATTGACACACAGTCTTAACTATCACTCATGTAATATCTTTCCATTTATTAAAATCTTCTTTAATCTCTTAGCAGCATTTTATAATTTTCATTTATATGTCCTTCACATCCCTGGTTAGATTTATTCCTAGGTATTTTATTCTCTTAGATGCTGTTATAAATGGAATTGTTTCCCTCATTTCCCTTTCAGATTTCTCAATGCTGGTATGTAGAAACTGAACTGATTTTTGTTTGTTGACCTTGTACCCTGCCACTTTGTTAAATTCCCTCATTAACTCTAGAAGTTTTTTTGCAGACTCTTTGGTATTTTTTATATATTTTCTGTATTATATCTGTGAATAATTTATTTTTTCTATTCCAATCTGGATACCTTTTATTTCTTTTTCTTTTCTTATTGCCCCGGCTAGGATTTCTAATACAATGTATTCACTCCTTACTTATTGACATGGTTAGGTTCCAAAGATCAGGTCATTATGCTAAAATCAGCATTATGTGAAATGGAGGATTTTTTTTTTTTTCTGTTTTCAGACCATCCATTTGTCTGATTTTTTTTTATTTAGAAAATATGATTATAGAAATAGTAACAGATAAGATTTACTGATGTGGCGAGTCCACTTATGGTTTATTATAAGGAGGCTTGGAGGAGATTAACCTGGATAAAGCTGGGCTGCTTGACTGGACGGCCCCTGGCTTAACCACTTTACCTTCCTCCTGTGCTAGGTCAGAGTTTCCCTCGCAGTGCCACCTCCAGGGCTCTGCTCCCACCCCTGTAAGCCCTGCATTCACCATCTTGGAGCCTGTTCTGAGCTCCAGACGTGGCAAGTAACCAAGGTTCAGGGCTTCCTGCGAGGGCACTGAGAGCCTGTCCACACACCAAGGCAGAGGTTTCAGGTCCAGTTCAGATCACTTTGGGATGTCGTTAAACTTGCATACGTTTCTCTCTGATGCCTCCTTCTTTCCTCCCTTCCCACCCCACAGCAGTTTTGAGCTGCAGGGCCTAAGGCTGCATAGGAGCTGGGAACCCAGAAAGACGTCTGCTGGCTTGGTGCTGCCTGAGCATCTACCCAGAGGCCATGCCCCATGCAGCAGCTGGACACTGCAGCCCTGCCAGCAGGGGAGAGCAGAGGGTGTGGGGCAAAGCAGCCCAGCTTCCTGGAGTCTACAGTGAGACCCTTCTCAAGGAAGGGGATGCTCTGCAGCCTTTGCCACCATGACCACTGCCTCATTAATGCACAAAATAGTCAGATAGTAGATTTTTTACTATGGCTGTCAATGCAAAATGTTGGATAACAAGATAGTCAATAAGTGAGGTATAGGTATATTGAATAGAAGTGGTGAGAGCAGGCACCTTTTTCTTGTTCCCAGTTTCAAGGGGGAAGCTCTTAGTCTTTCTCCATTAGGTAAGAATAATTTTGGCTATTGGCTTTTTATATATGCCTAGAATCATATTGAGGAATATCCCTTCTATTGCAATCTTCTTTATACTTTTCATCAAGAATAGGTGTTGGATTTTATCAAATGCTTTTTTTGCATCCATAGAGATTATCATGTGGTTTTTTTGCTGTTGTTCTGTTAATGTGGTGTATTACGTTGATTGATTTTCTAATGGTGAACCATCCTTGCATTCCTGTAATAAATCCTACTTGGTCATGGTGTTTGACTCTTTTAATATGCTGTTGGATTCTGTTCACTAGTATTTTGTTGAGAATTTTTGCATCTATATTCATAAGAGAAATTAGAGTAGTTTTCTTTTCATGCCTTGGCTTTGGTATTCGGGTTATGTTTGCTTCCTAGAATAAATTAGGGAATATTCCTTTTTTTTTTTTTTTCTATCTTTTGGAAGAGTTTAAACAGTATTGGTGTAAATTCCTCTCTAAATGTTTGGTAGAAAATTCCCCAGTGAAGCCATCTGGTCCAGGACTAATTTTTTGTTAGTTCTTGAACACTGATGATTCAATCTCTTCAGTTGTTATGGGTCTCTTGAGACTTTCTATTTCCTCTTGAGTCATTTTGGGTAGGTTGTGTGCTTTGAAGAATTTGTCCATTTCATCTGGGTTATCCAGTTTGTTGCTGTACAGTTGTTCATAAATAATCTGTCATAATTCTTTTTATTTCTATTGGGTCAGTTGTAATGTCCCTTTTTCATTTCTTCTTTTGGTTATTTCTATCTTTTCTCTTTTTTTCTCTGTCAGTCTAGCTAGAGGTTTGTCAATTTTACTGATCTTTTCAAAGAACCAACTTCTGCTTTTATTGATTCTCTCAATTGTTTTTCTATTTTCAATTTTATTTATTTCTGCTTTGATCTTTGTAATTTCCTTTCTTCTGGTAGGGTTAGGCTTAGTTTAATCTTCTCTTTCTGGTTCCTGTAGTCATTGAGTTAGGCTATTCATTTGAGATCTTTCTTCTCTTTTCATGTAGGCTTTATTGCTATAAATTTCCTTCTGTGTACTGCCTTCACTGCCTCCTATAGGTTATGGTATATTATGCTTTCATTTTCCTTTGACTCTAAGAAATCTGTGATTTTTCTTTTGGGTTCTTCCTTGGCCCATTGGTAGTTTAATAGTATGTTGTTTAATTTCCATATGTTTGTATATTTTCCAGTTTTTTTTTTTATTTATTCCTATCTTCACTCTATCATGGTTAGAGAAAATACTTCATATGATTTCAGTTTTTTAAAATTTATCAAGACTTACTTTGTGACCTAACATGTGGTCTGTCCTGCAGAATGATCTATCTGCACTGGAGTAGAATGTATATTGTGGTGTTGTTGGGTGGAGTGTTCTATATATGTCTGTTAAGTCTAGTTGGTTTAAAGTGTCATTCGGGTCCTCTGTTTCCTTCTTGATCTTCTTTCTCGATGTTTAGTCCAATATTGAAAGTGATATATTGACGTCTTCAGCTATTATTGTAGTACTATTTATTTCCTCCTTCAATTCTACCAATGTTTGTTTTTTGTATTTAGGTGCTCCAAAGTTTGATGCATATATATTTATTCTTCTTAAATCTTCTTGATGAATTGATCCTTTTATCACTGTATTATGTGCATTTTTAGCTCTTTCTAGCAGATTTTGTCTTAAAGTCTACTTTGTCTGGTATTAAAAATTCCACCCCAGCTCTCTTTCAGTTGTTATTTCCCTGGAATATTTTTTTCCCATCTTTTCACTTTCAACCTACTTTTTATGTCCTTGTGTCTTGTGAACAGCATATAGTTGGATCATTTTTTAAATCCATTCTACCACTCCCTGCCTTTTGATTGAAGCATTTAATCTATTTATATTCACTGTAATTACAGATAAGAAGTGACTTACTGAATGCCCTTTATCACCACTCTTATTCAGCATTGTGCTGGAGGTCCTAGCCAGAGCAGTTAGGCTAGAAAAAGAAATGAAGGGCATCCAAATTGGTAAGAAAGAAGTAAAAGTATCTATTTTCAGATGATATGATCTTATACATAAAAACCCCAAAGAATCCACAAGAAAACTACTGGAACTAATAAAAGATTTCAGCAAAGTATCATGATACAAGATAAACATACAAAAATCAGTTGGATTCATCTACACCAACAAAGAGAATCTCCAAGAGAAAATCACCAAATGAATACCATTTACAGTAGCCCCAAGAAGATAAAATACGGAGGAATAAATCTAACCAGAAACGTAAAAGAATTAAACAATGAAAAATACAACACACTACTGCAAGAAACCAAAAGAGACCTACATAAGTGGAAAAACATACCTTGCTCTTGGATAAGACTCAACATTGTGAAAATGTCAATTCTACCCAAAGCGATCTACAGATACAATGCAATCCCGATCCAAATTCCAATGGCATTTTTTAATGAGATGGAGAAACAAACCACCAACTTCATATGGAAAGGGAAGAGGCCGCAAATAAGTAAAACATTACTGAAGAAGAACAAGGTGGGAGGCCTCACACTACCTGATTTTAGAAACTGTTATACCGCCATGGTAGTCAAAACATCCTGGTACTGGTACAAGAACAGATACATAAGCCAGTGGAACAGAATTGAGAATCCAGGCGTAAATTCACCCACCTGTGAGCAGCTGATATTTGACAAAGACCCAAAGTTCGTTAATTGGGGAAAAGACAGTCTCTTCAACAAATAGTGCTGGCATAACTGGATATCCATCTGCAAAAAACTGAAACAAGACCCATACCTCACACCATGCACAAAACTGACTCAAAATGGATCAAAGACCTAAATATAAAATTGAAAATGATAAACATCATGGAAGAAAAAATAGGGACAATGCTAGGAGCCCTATTGCATGCCATAAGCAGAATACAAACTGTAAGTAACAATGCATAAACTCCAGAAGAGAAACTAGATAACTGGGAGCTCCTAAAAATCAAACACTTACGCTCATCAAAAGACTTCACCAAAAGAGTAAAAGGATAACCTACAGACTGGGAAAAATTTTTTGGCTACAACAAATCTGATCAGTGTCTAATCTCTAAAATCTACAAGATACTGCAAAATCTCGCCAACAAAAAACACAAACAACCCAATTAAAAAATGGGCAAAGGATATGAACAGGCATTTCACCAAAGAAGACATCCAGGTGGCTAACAGACACATGAGGAAATGCTCTTGATTATTTGCCATTAGAGAAATGCAAATCAAAACTACAATGAGATACCATCTCACCGCAACAAGGCTAGCATTAATCCAAAAAACACAAAATAATCAATGTTGGAGAGGTTGTGGAGAGACCAGAACACATATACACTGTTGGTGGGAATGTACAATGGTACAACGACTTTGGAAATCGATTTGACACTTCCTTAAAAAACTAGAAATTGAAGTATCATATGACCCAGCAATCCCACTCCTTGGAATATATCTTAAAGAATTAAGAGCCTCACACGAACAGATATATGCACACCCATGTTCATTGCAGCATTGTTCACGATAGCAAAAAAGGTAGTAACAACCTAGATGCCCATCAACAGATGAATGGATAAACAAATTATGGTATAGTCACACAATGGAATAGTACACAACGATAAAGAACAATGATGAATTCATGAAACATCTTATAACATGGAGGAATCTGGAAGGTATTATGCTCAGTGAACTTAGTCAGTCACAAAAGGACAAATATTGTATAAGACCACTATTACAAAATCCCAAGAAAAGGTTTAAACACGAAGACAACATTCTTTGATGGTTATGAGGGTGGGGATGGAGGAAGAGGGGTGTTCACTAACTAGATAGTAGACAAGAATTACCTTAGGTAAAGGGGAGGACAGCACACACTACAAGGGAAGTCAGAACAACTGGACTAAACCAAAGCTAAGAAATTTCCTGAATACAACTAAACACGTCAAGGGATAAAGTAGCAGGGGTGGGGACCAAGCTTTCAGGGGACATTTAGGTCAGTTGGCATAACAAAGTTTTTTAAGAAAATGTTCTGCATCTCACTGTGGTGAATGGCATCTGGGGTCTTAAAAGCTAGCAAGCAGCCATCTCAGATGCATCAATTGGTCCCCACTACCTGGAGTAAAGGAGAATGAAGAATACCATGGACACAAGGAATGTATTAGCCCAAGAGACAGAAAGGGCCACATATACCAGAGACTGCATCAGCCTGAAACCAGAAGAACTAGATGGTGCCCAGCTACCACAATGTCCGCCCTGACAGGGAACACAACAGAGAGTCCCTGATGGAGCAGGAGAAGAGTGGGGTGCTGAACTCAAATTCTAGTAAAAAGACCAAACTTAATGGTTTGATTGAGACTGGAGGGATCCTGGAAGATGTGGCCCCCGGGCTCTCTGTGATCCCAAAACTAAAACCATTCCCAAGGCCAACTCTTCAAAGACTGGACTATGGAACTTAAAATGATACTCACAAAGAGTGTGCTTCTTAGCTCAAGTAGAGACATGAGATTAAATGAGCAGCTCTCGTCCGGAGGCGAGATGAGAAGGCAGGGAGGTCAGGAGCTGGTTGAATGGACACAGGAAATCCGGGGATGGAAAGGAAAAGTGTGCTGTTACAGTATAGGGAGAGCAAGTAAGGTCACAAAACAATGTTTGTGTAAATTTTTCTATGAGAGACTAACATGAATTGTAAACTTTCACTTAAAGGACAACAATAAAAATAAAATTAAAAAAAAAAGAAGTGACTTCTGCCATTTTGTTATTTGGTGTGTGTGTGTGTGTGTCTTAAGCCTTCTTTGTCTTTGTCCTTTACTACTGCTTGCTTTCGTGTTTTGTTGGTTTATTGTAGTGACCCATTATGGTTCCCTTCTCCTTTCCTTTTGTGTATGTTCTTTTAGATATTTTTTTAGTGGTTACCATGAATACTACATTTAACAGCTTGTATTTATAACATCCTAGGGTAGGTTGGTCCCAACTTCAGTTACATACAAAAAGTTCTGTACGTATGCCATTTTTCTTCCCCTTTTTTGTTGTTGTTATCACTAATTATATATTTATATTTCATATGCCCTGTAATATAATTTTAGCTTTGCTTTTTATATATTTGTTATTAAAAAAATGAAGGACAAAACAGTTAGAATTATCAAGCATGAATTCCTTATTACTAGCCCGTATGCTTGTTCATGCAGTTCGCTTTATTAGGCATCTTCCTTTTTATGTATAGCTTTAAATTACTTTCTAGTTTCTTTTTCCTTCCATCTGCAGAACTCCCATTAATATTCTTTGTAGTGCTGGTCTGGTGGATATGAACTCTCTCAGCATCTGTTTGTATGGGAGTTTAATTCATTCTCATTTTGAAGGACAGTTTCACTTGGTATAGCATTCTTGGTTGACAGTTTTGTTTTGTTTTATTTTAGCACTTTAAATATATCATTCCATTGCCTTCTGGCCTCCAATGTTTCAGAGGAGAAATTGGCACTCAGTCTTGTTGGGGATCCTTTGTATGTAACTGTCTGCTTCTCTTTCACTGCTTTGAGGATTCTCTCTTTATCTTTACTTTTTGAGAGCCTAACTATGATGTGTCTTGGTGTGGATCTTTTTGAGTATATCTTGCATGGGGTTCTTTGAACTTCTTGGATTTGTATATTCATGTCCTCCATCAGATTGGAGAAATTTCCTGTCATTATTTCTTCAAATATTCTTTCTGTCCTTTTCTCTCTCATCTCCTTCTGGAATTCCCATGATGCATATATTAGGTCTCATGTTGTTGTCCCATAATTCCATCAAGCTGTGCCAGCTTTCTCAAGCCTCTGTTCTTATTGTTCTCAGCCTCTGAAGTTTTGACTATCTTATGCTCTAATTTGCTGATTCTTTCTTCTGCTTGATTAAATCTGTTGGTAAGTCCTTATATTATGTTTCTCATTTCAGTTATTGTCCCTTTCAGTTGCAATATCACTTCCTTTAGATTCTCATTTTGTTCTTGCATTGTTTTCCTTATTTCTTTTACCTATTTGTCTATGTTTTCCCTGAAGTCTTTAATTATATTTAACATTGTTGTATTATATTCTTCCTTTTTTTTTCATTATTTAGTCTTCCATGGATACACGTTCATGCCCTTTGTTATGTTCATTTGGATGAAGCACAATTTATCCTTTCTTTGTGTGTCTTATGATTTTTGTTGGGGTACTGAAATTTTCAAGGATGTTAACTTTCTCAGTTTTTCCCAGTATTTGCTGTCTTTACCCCCACTGCTGTCTGCAAAAAACTCATAGGTAGGCCTCAGCCTTTGCTTGCTGTTTCTTCTCTGTCTCTGTGACACCTCCTTCTCCCTCCCTAGTTTAATTAAGATTTGAAAGTTCCAAGTTTCAGTTTTCAACTTTCATTGTCTCCCAAACACACAGGAGAACACCCTGTGATCAGTCTATACACCAGCAGGCATTGCCACCCAGGTAATATATCACACAGTCAGAATCAACTTGATGGCAACAAGTTTGGTTTGGTTTGGTTTTTTAATCAATCTTTCCACCAGGGGGCATAGTCCTCGCTCTCTCTCTCTCTCTTTCTCTCTGTTTATTACTCCCTTTCTCTGTTTCTGCAACCATGTTTTCAGTCAGAAAACCCACACACAGCAAGCTTCCTTCAGGGCTGGGTGTTGCCCTCTGGTTTTGCTGGAGGCTTCCTTCCCTGCTCTGTGGAGGTTGCTAATTTCTGAGCTGGCATTCTGGGAAAGCACAAGCAGACTTTCCTTCATTTCAGGAAAATATGTGGCTGGCACTCCCCAGGAGGACGTCTGAGTGATCTGTCTTGTTGATTTCAGAGGTCAAGTGGCCCTGTGGTGGTTGGGGGAGCAGTCTCCACTTAGGTGACCTGCCTCGTGGCTTCAATATAGTGAACCTTTTTTAGTTCCTATCTGTCCAGCAGCCAACAGTTACTGAGTGGAATAGGGATTGTCATGCTCCAAACAGACCTCCAGGGCGTTCTGCCTTGTTGATTTTAGAACAGAAGCTTGGGGTCCTGTCTTTTTGCACAGGCAGGGGATGTGGTTGTTAGGAAAGCAGGCTCTTTGCTGGGGCCACTTCCCCGGTTCACAGAAGCCAGTGGCCTACTTGGCTGAGGGTTGGTGCAGGGATGGTGAGAGAAGTGATTTTCCTATTGTATTTGACTCCTGAGTAATTGATTCTTGCTTGTCTGCAGTTCCCTTTCCTCTGCTCCTCAGTTCAGAGTCCCTCAAGATTGTGTACTGTTTCCTTGTTGTATTTCTTGTTGTATTTGTGGGGGAGGATTGAAACGATGGTCTGTTTATGCCACCATATTCCCAGAATCCTCTCCTGTGATTTTTCTTTTTCCTTTGAATAATATGTCTTGGAATTGTTTTTAACATATCAGTAATTATAGATTTCCTTCATTATTTTTAAGTAATGTGTGGAATTGATAAATAATAAATACATCATTATTTATTTAATAGTCTTCATTGATGGACATTTAAGTTTTTTTTTCCCTGTTTTCCTCTATTATATATAAGCCTTCAGTGAATACTCTCATAAACTGTCTTTGCATTTATGAGCCAGTAAGTTCGTAGGCTAGATTTCTAAAACAGAAATAGCCATGTCAAAGTAGATATATTTTAGACATCTTGATAGATTTAATTTCTTTTCTATTAAAAAAGCAGTAATTTATACCCTCACAGTTATTGATTGAATTGTGTCCCCCAAAAATGTGTGTCAACTTGGCTAGGCCAGGATTCCCAGTATTGTGTGATTATCCACCAGTTTGTCATCTGATGTGATTTTCCTATGTGTTGTAAATCCTACCTCAGTGATGTTAATGAGGCAGGATTAGAGGCAATTATATTGAGGCAGGACTCAGTCTACAAGATTAGGTTGTGTCTTGAGTCAGTCTCTTTTGAAATGTAAAAGAGAGAAGCAAGCAGAGATGGGAAGATCTCATGCCACCAAGAAGGAAGAGCTAGGAGAATAGCATGTCCTTTGGACTCCATGTCTCTGCACTGAGAAGTTCCTCAGCTGGGAAGATTGCTGACAAGGACCTTCCTCTAGAGCTGACAGAGAGAGAAAGCCTTCCCCTGGAGCTGGCACCCTGAATTTGGACTTCTAGCCTTTTAGACTCTGAGAGAATAAATTTGTTTGTTAAAGCCTTCTACTTGTGGTATTTCTGTTATAGCAGCGCTAGATAACTAAGACCCCCACTGAAAGTGTATGAGAGTGTCCATTTCCCTTCACACCTGTCAACTCTGGATAGTATTATTTTTTGTGAATTTTACCAATCTAGGGACATGTTATTTTCATTGTTTTAATTTACCTTCATCAACATATTAGAATAATTCACAGTAGCTTCATATATTCATTAGCCATTTGTAGTTTTGGATTGTTTTGTATAATATTCTTTGTCCATTTTTCTGTTTTTTCCCCCTTATTGACTTGTAGTTACACTTTACATATTATGAATATCAAACCTTTGTTAGTGTATTGCAGATTTTTTTGTGCTTACTGTTTTTGTGTACATTTTATATCTTTCTGTATTTAAATCTACCAATTATATGCTTTATGTATTTTCAAATATAAGTCTTGTTTAGAAAAGGCATCCACAGATGCAAGATTATAAAAATATTCTCTTATATTTTCTTATATGTGTGTGAGAGAAAGAGAGAGATTGCCACTATTTATTTCTGTGGCACTCATTTACTATCAGCTTAGGTGTCACAGCCCCCAGTAAGTATTAATCACGCCTACTCCCATCCGCCTTTTAAATGTCCCTCCTTTGTACTCCTATATTACCCTGTGCATGTCTCTAAGAGTTCTCATCCAAATATTTCATATTTACTTATTTGCATTATTACTGCCTCAGTGTGCTTTTCTTGGGTGCAGGGACTCTGTCTTATTCATGTTTTATCCCGTTTCTCATATAATAATTATCACACAGTAAGTGCTCATGCACTTATTAACACTGGAATGAATGAAAATAAAATCAAAAGAAGTACTTTTTATTTGGTCTTCAATTATTACATTTATTGCTGTGCATAAAGACTAAATATTTTGAAACTGTAATACTACTACTCTCATATTTTCTTATGTGTTTATTGGAAAGAAGGACAGCATCTTGGCTACATGAACATTATATAGAACAAAAACATTATATAGCTCTAAAAAATTAGAACCTAAAGAAAAAGAAATAAAGGGCATCCAAATCGGTAATGAAGAAGTTAAACTGTCCCTATTTGCAGATAATATGATACTGTACATAGAAAACCCTACAAACTCCACAGTAAAACTACTGGAACTAACAGAAAGATTCAGTAGAGTAGCAGGATACAAGATACACATACAAAAATCAGTTGGATTCCTATACAACAATAAAGAGAACAATGAAAAGGAAATCAGAAAAACAATAGCATTTATAATAGCCCCTAAAAAAATAAAATACTTAGGAATAAAACTAACCAGGGTTGTAAAAGACCTATACAAAGAAACCTCAAAACACTACTGCAAGAAGCCCAAAGGGATCTACATAAATGGAAAAACATACCATGCTTATGGATAGGTATACTCACTATTGTGAAAATAACAATTCTGCCCAAAGCGATTTACAAATACAAGGCAATCCCAATCCAAATACCAACAACATTCTTTAAAGAGATGGAAAAACTAATCATTAACTTTATATGGAAAGGGAAGAAGCCCTGGATAAGTAAAGCACTACTGAAGAAGAAGAATAATGTAGGACTCACACTACCTGACCTCAGAACCTACTGTACAGCTATGGTAGTCAAAACAGCCTGGTACTGGTACAATGACAGATACATTGACCAATGAAACAGAGTTGAGAACCCAGATGTAAATCCATCCCCCTATGTGCACATGATCTTCGACAAGGGCCTGAAGTCCACCAAATGGAGAACAGTCTTTTTAACATGATATTGGCAAAACTGGATGTCCATCTGCAAAAAAACAAAACAGGACCCATACCTCACACTATATACAAAAACTAATTCAAAATGGATCAAAGACCTAAATATAAAGCCAAAAACTATAAGTTCATAGAAGAAAAAAGAGGATCAACGCAGGAGGCCCTAATACATGGCATTAACAGGATATAAACCATAACCAACAACGCACAGACTCCAGAAGATAAGCTAGATAACTAGGATCTTCTAAAAGTTAAACACTTATGCTCATCAAAAGACTTCACCATAAGAGTAAAAAGAGAACCTATAGACTGGGAAAAAAATTTTCACCATTACAAGTCATATAAAGGTCTAGTCTCTTTAATCTACAAGAAATCCACACCTCTACAACAAATAGACAAATAATCCTTTTAAAAAATGGGGAAAGGAAATGAACAAACACTTCACCAAAGAAGACATTCAAGCGGGCAACAGACACATGAGGAAATGCTCTCGATCACTAGCCATTAGAGAAATGCAAATTAAAACCACAATGAGACACCATCTCACACTGGCATTACTGGCACGAATCAAAAACACTGGAAATAACAAATGTTGGAGAGTCTGTGGGGAGATCAGAACTCTTACGCACTGTTGGTGGGAATGCAAAATGGTACAACCATTTTGAAAAATGATATGGCGCTTCCTTAGAAAGCTAGAGATAGAAATACCATACGATCCAGCAATCCCACTGGTAGGAATATATCCTAGAGAAATAAGAGCCATCACATAAATAGACATATGCACACCTGTGTTCATTGTAGCATTGTTCACAATAGCAAAACGATGGAAACAACCTAGATGCCTATCAACAGATGAATGGATAAATGAACTATGGTACATACACACAATGGAGCATTATGCAACGATAAAGAACAATGATGAATCTGTGAAGCATCTCATAACATGGATGAAACTGGGAGACTTTATGCTAAGTGAAAAAAGTCAATCACAAAAGGACAAATATTGTATGAGACCATGTTACGGATTGAATTATGTCCCCCCAAAAATGTGTGTGTTGGTTTGACTGGGCCATGATTCCTGGTATTGTGTGATTTTCTTACATGTTGTAAATCCTGCCTCTGTGATATTAATGAGGGAAGATGGGTAGCAGTTGTGTTAGTGAAGCAGGACTCAATTTACGAGACTGGATTGTGTCCTGAGGCAATCTCTTGAGATACAAAAAAAGAAGTGAGCAGTGAGACTGGGGACCTCATACCATCAAGAAAACAGTGCCAGGAGCAGAGCACGTCCTTTGGACCGTGGTCACTGCGCAGAGAAGCTCCTAGTCTGGGGGAACACCAAAGAGAAGAAGGCCAACAGAGAGAAAAGGCCTTTCCCTGGAGCTGATGCCCTGAATTTGGACTTTTAGCCTACTTTAATTTGAGGAAATAAATTTCTCTTTGTTAAAGCCATCCACTTGTGATATTTCTGTTGTAGCAGCACTGGATGACTAAGACAGACCACTACTGTAAAAACTCATGAAAACCTTTCTACACAAAAAGAAACTATCTTTGTTGGTTATGAGGGATGGGAGGGGTGTGGGGGGGAGCTAAATGCACAATAGATAAGTAGTAACTTTGGTGAATGGTAAGACAGTATGCAATACTGGGGAAGCCAGCACAACTTGTACAAGGAAAGGTCATGGAAGCTCCACAGACACATCCAAACTCCCTGAGGGACTGAATTGCTAGGTGGAGGGCTGTGGGGACCATGGTTTCAGGGAATATCTAGCTCAATTGGCATAACACAATTTATAAAGAAAATGTTCTACATTCTACCTTGGTGAGTAGCATCTGGGGTCTTAAAGCCTGTGAGCAGCCATGTAAGATACTCTACTCCCACCCCTTTGGGAGCAAGGGAGAATGAAGAAAACAAGATACAAGGGAAAGATTACTCCAAATGACTAATGAACCACAACTTCCACGGCCTTGACCAGACTGAGTCCAGTACAACTAGATGGTGCCCGGCTACCACCACTGACTGCTCTGACTGGGATCACAACAGAAAAAATGTAGAACAAAATTCTAACTCACAAAAAAAGACAGACTTACTGGCCTGACAGAGACTGGGGAAACCCCAAGAGTATGGCCCCAAGCACCCTTTTAGCTAACAGTACTGAAGTCACTCCCCAGGTTCACCATTCAGCCAAAGATTAGACAGCCCCATAAAACAAAACGAGACTAATGTGGCCCAGCAGTCCAGGGACAAGGACTAGAAGGCAGAAGGGGACAGGAAAGCTGGTAATAGGGAACCCAGGGCTGAGAAGGGACAGTGTTGACATGTCGTGGGGTTGTTAACCACTGTCATAAAACAATATGTATACCAACTGTTTAATGAGGAGCTATTCTGTTAACTCTCATCTAAAATAAAATAAAAAATAAAAAAACTAAAACTTAAAAATATTTAAGCATTTTTATATATAGGTATTTATTCTTCTGGAGTGGTTGTATAGTATTTTCTAGACCTATGTATGACAACTATTTGAATCAAGTAGGCCTACCCAATACCTTCCGCCACATGTCTGTCCGTTTGTCATACTGTAGGGACTTGTGTGTTGCTGTGATACTGGATGGAAGCTTTGCCACCAGTATTTCAAGTATCATCAGGATCACTCACAGTGGACAGGTTTCAGGGGAGCTTCCAGACTAAGCCAGACTATGAAGAAGGACCTGGCAGTCTGCTTCTGAAAAAATTGACCAGCGAAAACCTTATGAATAGCAGCGGAACATTGTCTGATATAGTGATGGAAGATGAACCCTTCAAGTTGAAAGGTACTCGAAACATGACTGGGGAAGAGCTACCTCCTCAAAGTAGAGTCGACCTTGATGATGTGGATGGAGTCAAGCTTTCGGGACCTTCATTTGCTGATGTGGCATGACCCAAAATGAGAAGAAACCAGTTGCAAACATCCATTAATAACTGGAATGTATGAAATATGCATCCAGGAAAATTGGAATTCATCAAAAATGAAATGAAACATAAAGATCGATATCCTAGCCATTAGTGAACTGAAATGGACTCGTATTGGCCTTTTTGAATCAGACGATCCTATGGTCTACTATGCCGGTAATGACAAATTGAAGAAAAATGGTGTCAGGCGTTCATCATTAAAAAGAACATAGTAAGATCTATCCCGAAGTACAACACTGTCAGTCATAGGATATTATCCATACACCTACAGGGAAGACCAGTTAATACGACTATTATTCAAATTTACACACCAACCACTAAGGCCAAAGGCGAAGAAACTGAAGAATTTTACCAACTTCTGCAGTCTGAAATTGATCAAACTTGGAATGAAGATGCATTGTTAATTACTGGTGATTGGAATGTAAAAGTTGGAAACGAAGAAGGATTGGTAGTTGGAAAATATGACCTTGATGACAGAAACGACACTGGAGATTGCATGATAGAATTTTGCAAGACCAATAACTTCTTCATTACAAATACCTGTTTTCAACAGCACAAATGGCAACTATACATGTGGACCTTACCAGATGGAATAAAATCAAATCAACTACGTCTATGGAAAGAGACAATGGAAAAGCTCAGTATCATCAGTCAGAACAAGGCCAGGGGCCAACTGCAGAACAGAACATCAAGTTCAAGGTGAAGCTGAAGAAAATTAGAAAAAGTCCATGTAAGCCAAAGTACAACCCTGAGTATCTCCCACCTGAATTCAGAGACCATCTCAAGAATAGATTTGACGCATTGAACACTAATGTCTGAACACCAGATGAGTTGTGGAATGACATCAAGGACATCATACACGAAGAAAGCAAGAGAACATTAAAAAGACAAGAAAGAAAGAAAAGACTAAAATGGATGTCAGAAGAGACTCTGAAACTTGCTCTTGAACTTAGAGTAGCTAAAGCAAAGGGAAGAAATGATGAAATCAAATAGCTGAACAGAGGATTTCAAAGGGCAGCTCAAGAAGACAAAGTAAAGTATTATAAAGTAATGTTCAAAGACCTGGAGATAGAAAACCAAAAAGGAAGAACATGCTTGGCATTTCTCAAGCTGAAAGAACTGAACTAAAAATTGAAGCCTTGAGTTGCCATATTGAAGGATTCTACTGGGAAAATATTAAACCGCGCAGGCAACATCAAAAGCAGATGGAAGAAATACGCAGAGTCACTATACCAAAAAGAAATGGCCAACATTCAACCATTTCAGGAGGTAGTGTATGATCAAGATCCGATGGTATTGAAGGAAGAAGTCCAAGCTGCACTGAAGGCATTCACAAAAAACAAGGCTCCAGGAACTGACCGAATACTAATTGAGATGTTTCAACAAACGAATGCAGCACTAAAGGTGCTTACTCCCCTATGCCAAAAAATTTGAAAGACAGCTATCTGGCCAACTGAGTGGAGGAGATCCATATTTATGCCCATTCCAAAGAAAGGTTATTCAACAAAATGCAAAAATTATCAAACAATATCATTAATGTCACACACAAGTAAAATTTTGCTAAAGATCATTTAAAAGCAGTTGCAACATTACACTGAAAAGGAACTGCCAGAAATTCAAGCCAGATTCGGAAAAGGACGTGAAACAAAGGATATCATTCCTGATGTCAGATGGATCGTGGCTGAAGGCAGAGAATACCAGAAAGATGTTTACCTGTGTATTATTGACTATGCAAAGGCATTCCACTGTGTGGATCATAACAAATTATGGATAGCAAGGATGGTGCGACTTCATCTGACATACTTTGGACGTGTTATCAGGAAAGACCAGTCCCTGGAGAAGGACATCATGTTTGGTAGGAGGTCAGCGAAAAAGAGAAAGACCCTCAAGGAGGTGGATTGACACAGTGGCTGCAATAGTGGGCTCAAGCATAGCAAGGACTGTGAGGATAGGGCAGGACCGGGCAGTGTTTCCTTCTGTTGTACATACAGTTGCTATGAGTCAGAATCGACTCAACGGCATCTAACGACAACAACCGAATCCCTTGTGATGGATGATGACCAGTACTTGAGTCAGTGTGCACAGAAAATTTGAATCTTCTGATTTTATCCAATTTGAGCTAACCAAATCTTTTTTCCTCTGTCAAGTTATAAATTAATTGCATAATTGGTAGAAAAAGGCTGTTACGAAAACTTTTTATATGTGATTGATCTGTTTCCAGTATGTCAAACAATTAATCACCAAGGCCAATTCAGGTGTTGTGGCTAGCTGGTCAAGTAGGAGTGTAATGTAAGAAGAAAAATGATAACATTAGAGCAAGACAGTCCAGGGTCTAAATGACTTCTCTGCCAATGCTTATTGTGTAACTTTGGGTAACATTATGTAACCTTGGATAAATTACTCCTCCTTCAGTCTCAAATTCCTCAACTGTGAAATGGACATTATAATACCTATCTTGTAAAGTTGTTGGGGAGATAATAAATAACATATAAACCTATCTAAATCATCTATAACATTTAATCTATGTGGGGCATACCAGGAGCCCAGTAAATGGTATATTTCATTATTATCTTTCACATATCTCCATATGCTCCTTTTGAAATTGTTATATCAAGAGGATTCACCATAATCTTCTACCACATATCCAAATAAGTACTAATATGAAAATAATATTTCTTGAGTGTTATGTTCTGCCTGAAGTGTCCTGAATTAAAATAACCTACAAATTACATTGCTCTTACAATAGGAGATTGAAATACGAAATGATTAAAATTTATTCAAATAAAATTAATTGGAAAAATCTTCTAAGTTATTTATAAATGCATCAGTTTAAGGTTAAAGTTAAACAATCTTTTATAACATTTAGTCCCATTTTCAAAGACAAAACTGCAGGGTTTGCGATGTTAAGCCAAATCTACCTATCTGATGGGCTATTCATTCTGGAATGCTATATGCTCATGGATACACAGCAGGGCCGGGAGCAGTGGGCATGAACTACTTGATGATACTGTAATAAAATACCATATTACAAGCCCCAAGGCCAGCTCTTTGGAAGTCCTAGATTTTAACAATCCTATTGAAGTGTGTGTTTTGAATGTCACTTTGCAACATCCCTCAGGGTCATTTTGATTAATTGATAATATTTTTTATTTCAAGATACAACTTTCTGCATAAATTTAAAAAAATAAGTAAAAAATTGAAAAGAGTGAAAAAAATAACCAAAAACCAGAGCTTAGCACTGTATTTGCTAATGTTTTCTTTTTAAAATATTATCTGTCGAGGGAAAAAAAAAAGAAATGAGTTTTCTTTCCAGACCTTTCTAGCCAGTGAACAACTGTTTTCTATATAGGCAGTTATGAAAAATGGAAAGATGTAGGCTATAAATGAAGGCGGCTCTTCTTCCTTACTCAATAGAACTATTCAGAGTCGGGCTCTTGGAAAGCTTTGTGTTTGTGTCTGTGAGGTTAGAAAGAAGCAATTCTTTTTTAGGGATGTGTTTCCTAATGATGCTTTTCTTCAGATTCTTCCAAGGATTCATAATGAACATTCTACCAGGCAAGGGCAAACTTTGGTCCACAAGCACATGTGTTTGCTTTGTAAATCCTTGATAAACACATGTGTTGAAAGATTAGACTCCACGAATTGTTCAGTTGCATAGATTTCCTGAGTTATGTCCGTATGTTATTAAATATACATCACTACAGAATAGAAAATAAAGTATGTTTAGAATGTGCCCAAACAAAACTCTCATTAACAATAATGAGAAATATATGCTTAAATTAAAAATGGAAAAATAAATCCATTCCCAAGTAAAAATTGTATCAAATTATAAGTGAAAAGGAATAGTTTTATTAGTGCGTATCTGTCATTATCAGAGTTATTGAGCAGTAAATATTTATTTGTAAAACTCTTGAATACTGATTATTCCTTTTTTTTTTTTTTTAATTTATATACTATACCTCTGACTGGAGTCCCTAGATGGTGCAAATGCTTAATGCGCTTGGCTGCTAACCAAAAGATTGTAGGTTTGAGCCCACTCCGAGGTGCCTTTGAAGAAAGGCTTGATGGTCTACTTCCAAAAAATCAGCCATCAGAAACCTTATGGAGCACAGTTCTACTCTGACACACATGGGGTCACCAGGGTAGGGGTTGACTCCATGGCAACTGGTATACCACTAACTAAAACCTCTGTATAAAATGTCTAATACTAAAATAAAATGAAATAACATTGAAATCAGTTCTCATTAAATAACTCAGAACACTAATATTAATGTAGGAAAAATAATGCTGGGGGAAAGCAAAAAGAAAATAGGAGCCTCAGAGCTCACCTTCTCAAGCCCAAAACAAAGGACACACTCAGGCTTCTCTGAATGGCAAATATCTGTCATCTTCTTCCCTTCTAGCACCCACAGGCGATATCTATAACTGTTTCCATTATGTTTAAGTGTTTGTGCAGTGATTAAGAGCTCAGCTGCTAACCAAAAGGTTGGCATTTCAAATCCACCAGCAGTAGATTTTTGGGTTTTTTTTTGTTTTGTGTTTTGTTTTTCTGGTGGGGAGGTGTTGTTTTGTTTGTTTTGGGAACTAGAAAATATACCTTTATTAGTTTTCTATTGTGGCTATAACAAATTATCACATCAAACCCAAACCTGTTGCCAGCAAGTCAATTCCGACTCATAGCGACCCTATAGGACAGAGCAGAACTGCCCCATAAAGTATTCACGGAGCAGCTGGTAGATTCATTCTGCCGATCTTTTGGTTAGCAGTCGATTTCTTTAACCACTGTGCCACCAGGGCTCCAAATAGTAGCTAAAAAACACAAAATTGTATCTGACAATTCTGAGTGGCGAAGTCTGATGTGGGTGTCACTGGACTAAAATCAAGGTGTCGGCAGGGCTGCATTCCTATCTGGAGGCTCCAGGGAAAAATCTGTTTCCTTGCTTTTTCTAGCTTCTAGAGGCTGCCTGATAGTCCCCTTTCTGCATTTTTAAGACCAGCAGTGGCCAATTGAGTCTTTTTCTTCCTCTTCTAGCTTTAAAACTCTTCTGATTACACTAGGGCTACTGGAGTAATCCAGCATAACCTCTCAATTTTAAGGTCACAGATTAGCAACTTAATTCCACTTGAAAGCTTAATACCCTCTTGTCATGTGTTATGGATTGAATTGTGTCCCCAAAACATGTTTGTTGTAAATCCTAACCTCAATGCCTGTGGTTATAATCCCATTTGGAAATGAGTTGTCTTTGTTATGTTAATAAGGAAGGATTAGCGTAGGGTGTACCTTGAGTCAATCTCTTCTGAGATATAAAAGAGATTAAACAAGCAAGCTAGGAAGTAGAGATGGGGGAAGAGAAATGCCAAGCCATATGAAGATCACCCAAGAGCAGAAGCTTAAAAGATACAAAGAACTTCCTTGAGGGCCAACAGAAAGAGAAGGCCTTCCCCTAGAACTTGCACTCTGAATTCAGACTTCTAGCCTCCTAAACTGTGAGGAAATAAATTTCTGTTTGTTAAAGCCACCCATTTGTGGTACTTCTGTTATAACATCACTAGACAACTAAGACAGAATTCGGTTCCAGGAGTAGGGTGCTGCTCTAACAGATACCTAAAACATGGTAGCAGTTTTGAAATTGAGTAATGGGTATAGGCTGGAAGAGTTTAAGCTGCCTAATAGTAAAAGCCTAGATTGCCTTGAAGAGACTGTTAGTAGAATTCTGGACATCAAAGGCAATTCTGGTGAGGGCTCCGAAGGAAGTGAGGAGAGTTATAGAGAAAATCTCTATTGTCTTAGAGAATACATATTGGGCCAGCAACAGAATGTTGCTAGGAATTTGGACATCAGATATGCTTCGAGTTAGGCTTTAAAAGAAAATGGTGAACATGACTGGGCAATGGAGGAAAGGTGATGCTTTTTATGTAGTGGCAAAGCCCTTGTCTGAATTATGTTCAAACGTTTGGCGGAAGGTAGAACTTGTAAGTGATCAACTTGAACATCTGGCTGATGAGATTTCTAAGCAGGAACTTAAAGGAGCCACATGGTTTCTCCTTGCCGCTTATATTAAAATGTGAAAGGAAAGAGATGGACTTAAAAATGAACTGTGCAAAATGGAAAAAAAATTAAAGATTTGGAAAAACCTGTTGAACAGACAGACTAAGAACATGTGTCCTAGAATGTCCACCAAGGACGTGGCTACACAGTCTTTAACTGAAGAAATTAAGCCTGTGACTGATGCATCTAACCAACTACCACAGCAAAAAACCCATCAGCTTAGACTGAAGGGGACAGAGAAAGAATAAAAGGAAAGAACAGAACATTATCTGCCTCTTGGAACTCTACAAGCAGGAAACAGGCCAAAGGAGCAACATCTTTTGCCCTCCAAGAAAAGAAAAGGACTATCCCTGGAGCAACTCGGAGATCAGCAGAATTGTTGGAAGGAGCACAGGAAGCAGGGCCTTCTCTGTTTCAAAGAATTGGGCCAGTCAAAGGGTGGGGCCAAGCCTCCTAGGTTTCAAAGTCAAATCTTAGACAACTGAGTTTCAGAGTGTGGAGCTACTGTTAAGGCGTGCCAGAGGGATGGCGCTGCTGCTCAAAGCTGAGATCTCACCCTCTGCATGTCCAAGGGGCAGAAGAACAGAACCTGCCAGGGCTGAAGGGGTGAGGTCTCCACTCAGACAGACTAGGAGAATGGGGCCGCCTAAAGCTGAGGGAGAAAGTTGCCATCCCAGAGTACCTGGAAGGTGGAGCTGAAGCCCAGGGCCAAGGGACTTCTACTAAGAATCTAGACGGCATGACCAATACCCACAGTCTGGATGGTGAAGCCATTGTCCAGATGGTTTCAGAGAAGAGAAGATTATTTTCAAGCCTTGAGAGCTAATGTAATTTGTTCTGCTGGGTCTTAGACTTGCTTGGTGCCATTTTTCCCTTCCTTCTCTCCATTTTCTCCCATTTTTAATGGAAATGTCTACTTTATGCCTGTTCCACCGTTGTGCTTTGGAAACAGATAACTTGTTATCTAGATTTCACAGAGAAATTTTGCCCCAGTCTCACTCGTATTTGATTTAGATGAATCAGAATATGAGATGTTGGACTTGGAGTTGATTTAAAACTTTTGGGATGATGTGATGGGGTGAATGTGTTTTACATGTGACAAGGACATGAATTTTAGAATGTTGTGGATTGCATTGTATCCCCCAAAATATGTATATTTTAAATCCTAACCTCTATGCCTGTGGTTATAATCCCATTTGAGAATGGGTTGTCTTTGTTATGTTAATGAGGCAGGATTAGCATAGGGTATGTCTTAAATCAATCACTTTTGAGATATAAAAGAGGTTAAACAAGCAAGCTAGGAAGTAGAGATGGGGGAAGAGAGATGCCAAGCCACATGAAGATTGCCCAGGAGCAAAAAATCAAGAGTCAAGGACCTTCCCCCAGAGCCTACAGACAGAGAAAGCTTTTCCCTAGAGTTGGCACCTTGAATTCAGGTTTCCAGCCTCCTAAACTGTAAGACAATAAGTTTGTTTGTTAAAGTCATCCACTTGTGGTATTTATGTTATAGCAGCACTAGTTAACTAAGATGCTATGCAACGTAACATTTTCACAATTTCCAGGAATTAGGATGTGGACATACTTGGGGGACAATACCCTTAATTGTTCACAGTCTTACTTAGAGTTCATACTATACCACATCATGTAAAATGTACAAGCTTTGTCACAAATAGGCCCATTTACCCCAACGCTACTGTCCTTTATGCTCAAGTTATCATGTGCATTCCATACATTATAAACCTCAGAGGACAGTGTTTTAATTTTTGCTTCAAATAATGATATATATTTTCTTTTATTTACTTAAGTTTGTATTTAAAAACGTGTATATATAAATAATCTTTCACTTAACTGGGTATTTGCCTTTTCTGATATTGTTCATTCTTTCTTTATGATCAAGTTTTCCTCCGGTATCATTCTCTTTCAATTAGAACTCCTTTAGCATGTCTTATAGTACATGTCTGTTGACAACAAAGTTCCTTAGTTTTCATGTACCTGAAAAGCTCTTTGTTTTACCTTTTCCTTGAAGAATCTTTACACTGTGTATAGTATTCTCGACTGACAGATTTTCACCTTTCTCTTTCAGTCATTAAAGATATTGTCCCACTCTCTTCTGATCTCCATGATTCCTGATGAGAAGTCAGCAGTATTTTAATTGCTGTCCCTTGTATGTAATGTGCCATATTTCTCAATATGCTTTTAAGATTTTCTCTTTATTCTTTAGTTTTCAGAATTTTGATTTTATGTTCTTAGGGATGCTTTTCTTCAGTTTTATCCTGTTTAATGTTTTATGAGCTTCTTAAATCTGTAAATTTATGTCTTTTACCAGTTTGGAGAAATTTAGTCCATTATTTTTTTAAATGCATTTTTCCAGGATTCATTCCCTCTCTGCTGTCTTCTGAGATTTCAGTTATAACTCTGATACTGTTCCACAGATACCTGATGTTCTGTTGATGTTTTTTCAATATTTTTCTCTCCTTTCTTCAACTGGATAATTTCTATTGATGTAGCTTTGTGTTTCTTCTGTCATTTTCATTCTGTTATTAAACCCATTCTGTAATATTTGAAAATATTAGATATTTTGTTATTCAGTTCTAGAATATCCATTTGGTTCTTTTTTACAGTTTCTTTTTCTCTGCTGAAATTTCTTTCATTTTTATTTATTATCACCATATTATTCTTTGCCTTCTTGGGCATAGTTATAATTTTTAAAAACACACACACAGAAAGTTGTATTTGAGTCGATTCCTAGTCACAGTAACCTTATGTATGTCAGAGTAGAACCATAGCATTTTCAATGGTTGATTTTTCTAAAATAGATCCCCAGACCTTTCTTCTGAGGCATGTCTGAGTGTACCATATTTTTCTGCAAATAAAGCACCATGCCTTCTACATTTGTTTGCCAACCGCTCTCTCCCCCACTTGAGATATTTTCATAAGTGTCATTGTGCCAATTTTATTTTTACATGTATCAGGGGGAGGGAGCAGTTGGCAAACAAATGTAGAAGGTGCGCACTATTTGTGTAAAAATACTAAAAATACGGTACTCAAACCTACATCCTTTCAGTTAGTTAGTTAACCGTTTGTACCTCCCAGGAACTGCATAGTTATAATAGCTGCTCTAAAGTCCTTGTTTGCTAAATGTTACACCTAGGTAATATGAGGCTTAGCCTTCACTGATTTTCTTTTATGTTAAACATGGATAACATTTTCCTGGTTCTTTCAGTGTTGAGAAATTTTTCATTGCATCCTAGATATTGTAAAAATTATGTTGTGGGTACTGTGGATTCTGTTATGATCATCCAGAGTTGTTGTTGTTGTTGTTGTTGTTTTTTAAGTTAAAAGCTAATTTGCTTAAATCTCAGTTCAGTTCTTTCTTTTTCCGCCTTTAACTTAACTTTGCAGAATGCTCTACACACGCGTGGTTTAAATTTCTAAACAGATTTTGGGGAACCTTCTCTAGGTTTTTCCTTTCTGGAGTTCTCTTCTTATTTTCTAGTGGTTCTGGTTGCCCCAGATACTATTATCTATTTCTGAAGGACAGAATTACTAATATTGTTTGAGTTTTAGTCACCCTATATTACAGTAAAGTGGTAGCCTGCTCTAGGGCTGATTAGCCAAAACAAACAGTCAAAGAAAAAACAAAAAAACTCACTTCGTGCTTGTCCTTCTTTCCAAGTTTTGACTCTCTTACATAACATACCTTTTTGTTCATTTTTCAGATGTGTAAGGTAATTTTTTTGTTGTATTTATCCAGAGTTGATGAGTTCATGTTGTAATTTACAAGCGGGTTCATCTATAAGGATATTTCTCAGCCACATCAGAAGTGAACTCAGCTAAAAATATGGCAATTACAGACATTGCCATTGCTCATTCTTCTCTGCCTAAAATTTTCCACCGGCTCCCGACTTCACTCCAAGTGTAGCCCAAGTCTTTACAGCCCAAGTCTCACTATTTCATTAACTATGTCATATATAAGGAGCCCTGATGGCTCAGTGGTTAAGCACTCAGCTGCTAACCAAAAGGTCAGTGGTTCAAAACCACCAGCTGCTCCATGGAGAAAGATGTGGCCATCTGCTTCCATAAAGATTTACAGCCTCGGAAGCCCTATGGGGCAGTTCTACTCTGCCCTACAGGGTCACTGTGAGTTGGAATCAATTTGACAGCAGTGGAAATATCATATACTTACGTATTACATACTGTTTTTTGTCTTGCTTTGTTTTGCCTATCTCCACCAGCTAGACTGTGACCTACACTAACACTGTGTTTTTTCTTTTGTTACCTGTCAAATCTAAAGGGCCTAGAACATGACCTGGAACCTGATAGATTCTTACTATATATTTGTTGAAATACTCTAAATGAGCCTACTATTTAGCTTTCTGTTGATCTTCTCTGACTGAAATGTTGTTGTAGGGAAACAGTTACTTAGAAAACACCACGAACAAAGCAAAGGATATTAACACATTTTCTCCTAAAATTATTAATTATATGTTTAGAAACCTTTTCATTAAGCATTTGTGACTTTTCATATTAGTGACACTGCTTTGCATTTCATTATTATGGGCAGCATCCTAAATCTGAACTATTCCATCATGTTTTAATACATATTAATGAATCAATAGCATTTTAAATGTAAGTTTAAATATTTTAAATTTGAAAACCAGAAATAGTACTATATTCTAAAACTATTTCCTGATATCTTGATCTATTAACTGTTCATTTTTTTGTGAAAGACTCTAGTATAAACTATCTTAAATCCTTGAATCAAGGTAATGCTTTGGATGACAAGTAGATTTTTTTTTTAATCCATTTTGGACATTGTTTTTGAACTTACTTCTTTGTGCTCCCTGTAAATCAGTGTGAATATGAAATATTTTAGTAAAAGTAAGCTATTCTCTCCTAGGTGGTCTCAGTTGTCATATTTTTGTTATCCAGCCACGAGTTATTACGCCATTGCTATTAAACATCCAGATCAAGGAGTTAAAAACGTGTGTGTGTGTGTGTGTGTGTGTGTGTGTAAACATATACACTGAGGCTACTCTATCTTACCCTTCTCCCCACTAGACACCTCTCTTACTGTTGTCTTCTATATTGACCTAGAAAAACACTTACAAAACTTAGATGTACCCAAGAGAAGCAGCTTCTGAGAAAAATAAACTTTAAAGGACAATTTAAAAATAAAAAAATTTTCCAACTTCCTAGTTTAAAAATACCATGCTTGTTGAGACTTGTAAAGATTAAAAATAGCCCTTAAGTAGAGAGATTGTGTATTTTTAAGATCTGTTTATCTGAAATTTTATGTCAAAAATATTGAAGAATCAACATTCGTATTTCAGCAGTAATGTCTTGTAAGCCCTCAGAGAAGCCTCACGACCATCACTGCTTACTCACAAAATAAACCACTTCCTGAGTCTGCTGTGTGGGTTCAGAGTTCAACTTTATTTTGGAAAAGAGTAACTCAAATGTCAGAAGTTTTCCTATACAAACTTGGCTAGAAACCCAAGCCAATGTTCTTTTTATGAGCTACCCTTATTGGCAAACGTGGAAAAGAAGGATTCCCCAGGTGGTGCAAACAGTTAATGCACCTGGCTGCTAACCAACATGTTGGAGGTTCAAGTCCACCCAGAGGCATCTTGGAAGAAAAGCCTGGTGATCTACTTCCAAAGGGTCATAGCCATTGAAAACCTCTTGGATCACACATGGGGTCGCCATGAGTCAGAATTGACTTGACAGCAGCTGGTTATGGTCAAGAAGCCCTTTTGCGTGGAACGTCGGTATGAAATAGAAGTGTGAATTTAAATGAGTGGTTTTAAAGTTAAGTAATTGTTAACTTTATGATTCAAAGTTTAATTTAGAAATAATTTAAATTTAGTTATAATAGGCTTTACTAAGAAACTTTACTTTAAGATATAAATGTATAGAAAAGCCACTATTTAATCAAGTACATTAAGAAATTCCATTTTTTTCTAGTTCTTTTTCTTTTATAACAGATGCCCCCTCCCTAATAATCTTATTCATCTTTCTACATGTAATTCCCATATTTTTATTACTTAGAATCACCTTAGACTTTGAAGGGCAAAGTGATAACCCAAGCATGACCCTATGAAAGAGACTATCTGAAAGTCACAACCGCCACAGAAGGTTCTCTCTCCTGAGGAAAAAAAAAATTAAACTATGTTTTTACAATATTTTTGTCTGCTATTAATTTACAGCTTGAGGAGAAAAATGCTTTCATGTTCCTTTTAGTCTCTAAAGTACACACAAGCACACAAAAACAACCTATTTAATTCTAGCAAAAGCTGTTGTTGTTGTAAGGTGCCATCGAATCGGTTATGACTCATAGTGACCCTGAACAAAAGAACGAAGAAAAGGACGTGCTAAAAGTGTATGTGTAAACAATTAATAGGACACCACCACCGTGCCCTAGGCTTTGTGAGGTGGAGGGGCACTGAGGCTCATCCTCATGGCTCCGCTCAGTCACTGTGCTGTCTCTCTTCCTCATCTGGCAGCGAGAATCCCTAGTTCCAACTCAGTTTTGGCCACAGTCAAACTCCAGATACATTTTGGAGACGAGAGAGATAGACATTTTTTATTTGCCATTTCTGGATGATTACTAAGCTCACATTTCAGCCAGCAGATTTCCCAAGTGTCTTCTGTGACAAAACTACCTCCGATGCTGTGCCCCAGTGGGTAATCCTTTCTCCTGGGCTCAGACAGTGCCCAGAGTAAGTGACACATGATGGGCTGGTGAAGCCACTTCTGTCACTCCAGAACTGCAAGTGAATGTGGAAATGTTTGAAAATTACTTTAAGCTGTGTAATGCCTCCAAGGCAGGTATGTGCATTGAGGTGGGAGGGCAGGATGTAGGAAAGAACTAACAATATATTTGCACCCGGGACTGTGATAGGCACTTCATATACCTTGCCCCATTTTATTCTTTAAAAAAAGAAGCAGCAGCAGCTAATTTTATAATTGTCATTTTAAAGGCTTGTCTTTCTAATTCTGGAGCCTATACCCTTCACAATATGCTATGTTATTTACTCTGTGAAATGAAAGATTCCCTTGATTTACTACTATTCATCCCTCGCTGAAACGAGTTGCCTTGTTGGTTTCCAGATAGTTCTGTATGTTGGCACAGGGGATACGCATGTCTGGATTGGAAATGAAATGTCTGTCTCAGCTCTGGCAGCATGAGGTGGCTCATGTTACACTTCCAGCATATGCAGACTAAGATACCAGGTCAAAGGTGGACAAGTCTGGAAGTTATGCACAGACAAGTGCCTCCGGCTCTGTTTAGAACATTAAAAAAAACAAAAAACAAACCCACTGCCGTCGAGTTAATTCCGACTCATAGTGACCCTATAGGACAGGGTGGAACTGCCCCACAGGGTTTCCAAGGAGCGGCTGGTAGATTCGAACTGCGGATCTTTTGGTTAGCAGCCGTAGCTCCTAACCACTGTGCCACCAGGGTTTCCGTTTAGACCATTAGATAACTGCAAATTTGTTTGGACATTGAGCACCATTTTAGGGGAGAGAGAAAAAAATCTCATTGCTTTCATTCATTCATTCATTCATGCATGCATGCATTTCTTTATCATCCATTCAACAACTATTTCTTGAGCATCTACATGTGCCAAGCATCGTTAGACACTTGAGACTACAGAGATGAATATGACAAGTATAGTTCCTGCCCTTCTATAATTCTCAGTCTAGAGGGAGAGAATAATATAAAAAATAATTATCTAAAAGTACAGTCTTTGAACAGTATTATGAAGAAAAATGTAGGGACTAGATGGCACAAACGGTTTGTGCCCAACTGCTAACCTAGAAGGTTGGCAGGTAGAACTCACCCAGCAGTACTGCAGAAGAAAAGGCCTGACGATCTGCTTCCATTAAGATTATAGCCAAGAAAACCCTACGGAGCTCAGTTCTACATTGTAACACATGGGGTCACCATGAGCCGGAACTGACTCAACGGCAGCTAATAACAACAAGGATATAACAATGTCAGCAGGGAATGGGAACTAGGCAGCCGTTGGAGGGGCTGGAGGGGTTGTGGGTAGCACTGCAGACAAAGGGAGCTCCATGTGGGGTGATTCTGTGGTGGGAGGAGTCCAGTGGGGCTGGAGCATGAAGAACAATAGGGAGAGCCGTACTAGGTAACTCTTATGAAGGGTCTTAGTTTTAATCCTAAAAACTGCAGGAAGTTTTTAAAAGGTTGTAAGCAGAGAAGTGCCATGATTAAATTTGTTTTGAGAAGATCACTTCAGATGCAGTGTTTAAAATAGAGTGGGCCATCAAGAGAGATGAAGTCCTGATAAGTGCGCCAACATGTATGAACTTTGAAAGTGCTGTGCTGAATGAAAAAAAATCACTAAAGGATAAATATTGTGTGATCTCCCTTGCATAAAATATCTAGAATAGACAAATGTATAAAGACCAGAGTTTAATAGTGGTTACTAGGGATGGGAGGGAGGAGGAAAGGAGAATCATTGTTTAGGAAACAAATGAATTTCTGTTTACGGAGTTGGAAAATTTGCCAGTGGATATTGGTGATGATTGCACAGCATGATTGACATAATTGATCTCACTGAATTGTATACGTGAAAAATGGTGAATTGGCAACTGTTGTGTTATCTATATTTTTACAATTAAAAAATAAAGTAGAGGACAAGCAAGCAAAAGACGAGGGAAGGATAGATGCCATGTGAAGATCACCAAAGGAACCAAGGAACACTGAGGCTACAGAAGCTGAAGAGAGAAGGATCTTCCCTGGAGCCGAAAGAGAGCCTTCCCTTATAGCTGGTGCCCTGAATTCCAACTTCTAGCCCCTAAACTTAAGAAAAATGGAAAACCACCATTACAGAACAATGAGAAAGAGGGGAAAAAAGAGCGAGCTATGGTGGACAAGGTGTTTTTTTCAAGGCTCACAAAGATTCTGAAAATCATGGTCCCTAGAACATTTTGTAAAGAGACAGGTTACTTGATACTTATTGCTGTTATGCTGGTTTCTTGAACATATTGTGATGTTTGGATGATTCAAAATGGGACACTTATTGAGAGTGGTATTATTGGTCGTAGCAGAAAAGATTTCAAGAGATACTTATTCAACCTCATCACTGCCATGCCTCTCATCTCTCTGGTTAATAACTTCTTGAAGGTTGGGTTAAATGAGCTCAAACTGTGCTTCCGAGTAAGACTCACTAAATACCTCTATGAGGAATATCTCCAAGCTTTCACATATTATAAAATGGGAAATCTGGACAACAGAGTAGCTAATCCAGACTGGCTGCTTACACAAGATGTACAAAAGTTGTGTAACAGTGTAGTTGATCTGTACTCAAATCTCAGTAAGCCATTTTTAGACATAGTTTTGTATATCTTCAAATTAACAAGTGCAGTCAGAGCTCAGGGCCCAGCAAGCATGATGGCCTACTTGGTTGTCTCTGGGCTATCCCTAACTTGACTTAGAAGACCCATTGGTAAGATGACAATAACTGAGCAAAAGTATGAAGGATAATATAGATATGTTAATTCTCAACTCATTACAAACAGTGAAGAAACTGCCTTTTATAGTGGTAATAAAAGAGAAAAGCAGACGATCCACTCAGTCTTCTGAAAACTGGTGGAGCACCTACATAATTTCATTTTGTTTCGGTTCTCTATGGGCTTCACTGATAGCATAATTGCCAAATACCTTGCCACTGTAGTGGGTTACCTCGTGGTCGGTTGTCCTTTCCTAGATTTGTCTCATCCTCGACATCTCAAGAGTACACATTCAGAACATCTGGAGGATTACTACCAAAGTGGAAGAATGCTTTCACGAATGTCTCAAGCTCTGGGTCGAATAGTTTTGGCTGGTTGGTTGTGACATGACTAGATTGGCTGGTTTTACTGCTTGGATTATAGAATTAATGCAAGTACTAAAGGATTTAAATCATGGCAGATATGAACGTACAATGGTCTCGCAACAGGAAAGGGGTACTGAAGGACCACAAGTCATTCTCTTGGTACTTGGTGCTGGAGAAGTCATCAATGCAGATAACATTATAAAGTTTGATCATATTCCTTTAGCAACACCAAATGGAGACATCTTGATCCGGGACCTTAATTTTGAAGTTCGATCTGGGGCCAATGTTCTAATTTGTGGGCCTAATGGATGTGGGAAGAGTTCACTGTTCCGTGTTCTTGGTGAATTATGGCCTGTTTTTGGAGGACGTCTAACTAAACCTGAGAGAGGAAAGTTATTTTATGTTCCTCAGAGACCTTATATGACCCTTGGAACACTTCGAGACCAAGTGATATATCCAGATAGAAGAGAAGATCAGAAAAAAAAGGGGATCTCTGACCTAGTACTGAAGGACTAGTTAGACAATGTCCAGTTGGGTCATATCCTGGAACGTGAAGGAGGCTGGGACAGCGTTCAGGATTGGATGGATGTACTCAGTGGTGGAGAAAAACAAAGAATGGCGATGGCAAGATTATTTTATCGTAAGCCCCAGTTTGCCATTTTGGATGAATGCCCAAGCGTGGTTAGTGTGGATGTGGAAGACTACATTTATAGTCATTGTCGAAAGGTTGGCATCACCCTCTTCACTGTGTCACACAGAAAGTCTCTTTGGAAACATCACGAGTACTACCCACATATGGATGGCAGAGGCAATTATGAATTCAAACAGATAACAGAAGATACAGTTGAATTTGGCTCTTAAAATCTGGAGAACTATACCTGCTGCAATGAAATAATTAGAGAATATACTTGGAAATACCAAGGACATTATAAAATAAAGTTGAGCTTTTATTTAAAAAAAGAAAAGCAACAGATTAACCAAATAGAGAATAATCAAGAAGTTGTTAAAACACTTAATATTATATAGGATATTACTAATTGTGTATATGTTGGTTTAATTATTAATATGTACTAAGAATGTCCTTATTCTTGTGGTTAAAAACCTGCCTAAATTAAATTGGGCTTAAATCAGTGTAACCTGTTTCATCCTGGGATGTAAACCATTTGAAGTCAGCTAATTTGACTTTTATGGATCTATCTTTTCCTTCAATGAAGAACCCTATTTAAGACTGGGGTCATCATTTGTCCTGTTCTAATAAGATAGTCTTGAGTATCATTTCTTGTGCCCTGTGGTACTGGGAAACAAACAAATCATAATGTATTATTAAAATGTGTAACATCATTTCATAATAGCATTTATTACACAGTGGCAGATTTCTTTAGCTGCCACAGTTAAACTCATTCTTTATGCTTTGGAGTGCATTTAACTCCAGGAAAGCCAATTGGATTTTCTTTGGCTAAATAATAAATGTGCCCCTCTCAATCTCAGTATTGAGTTGTTTTGAGGGTTCCTTGTGGTAATGTAACAAAAGCATATGTGCAGTCTTGCTTACAAGGGGTGGTTACTACATGTCGCACCTAACCTTCCCAATGTTTGGGATACTGAAATACAAAATTCTTACATGCCAAGCTTAAGGTCTTATGAGATTTTAAGACTTTTAAAAGAATTGGACAGATCTGTGTATGTTAGAAGCCCATTCATTAAGTGTGGTGGTTATATGGTGTGAACTCCTTGAGCCGTAGGAAGGCTCTACATGAAGTAATGCACTGAGAATGCAATGTCTTACCACTGTCTTTGACTGTGATTTTATGTTTAAAAAATATGTTATGAAATTATTATGCACATGAGTGAATTAGCTGTTGCCTAGGCACTGGTTTATCTCTGTGAATCTTGAATAACTTTTTGTATTTGGGATATTATTTTGAACTATCCTAAGAGAAATTGATTGCAGCTCATCGAACCACCATTGTAATGATACATGTATCATTTGCACAGGGAGAACTGAAATGGAGTATAATCAGTAAGCTAGATAGGAAGCCAGTTTTATTAAAATAGGGTTCAGAAACGGGCATTTTATATTCTTGTTTCTATGTAACTGGTTTTCTTGTTTTTTTGAAGAATTAATTATAAGAATCACCAGCTACCGAAGTAAACTTAATGTACTGATTCCATAGTACATAACATTCAATTTTTACTTCTCTTTAGCAATCTTGTATACTTACTTCCTTTCTTTTCAGATTTAAAAAAAAAAAAGGTCAGATATCCTGAGGAAAAAAAAATAATAAAGTAGAGTGAAAGCAAATATCTGAAGTATTTCAAACAAGAATCATGGTAGCTTGGACTATCTAGAGTGATGAGGGTTGACTGAGAAAAATAGAATACAGGAGGAATTCTGTTTCTCAGTGATTACTTCAATATGTGGAGGGAGGTCTGGCTGTGGACGCTTCCTATGTACTGAAAGTTGACCTAGGTCTGAGGAACGCACAGCCTGCTAATAAACATGGCCCCCTTTTGTTCGCTGCATGCATCTTGTCCTTGCTGAGAACGCCTCTCGTTTAGCAGGAAAAATTCCTTCGTTAGTCCTTAGGGTCAGTAAGTGATTTCTCTGCTTGACCCTCTAGAATTTTCTGCCCAGTCTGGAAATTTAGAGAAAAGCTAAACTATAAAACGAAGCACCCAATGAATTTTTTTTTTCTTCTCCCTGTTCAGATTCTCTTTTTCCTCTGACCTGTTTCCAGGCCAGTATATTATGAGTCAGAATTGACTCAATGGCAACAGGTTATTTTGGAGCCCTGGTGGCACAGTAGTTAAGTGTTTGGCTGCTAACTAAAAGGTCAGCAGTTTGAATCCATGTGTCACACAGGCTCGCTATGAGCCAGAATCAACCCGACAGTAACGGGTTTTTAATACCTTATTCCGTGGAGTCCCTGGGTGGCACAAATGATTAAGCACTCGACTACTAGCTGAAAGGTTGATGGTTCAAGCCCACCCAGAGGCCCCTCGGAAGACAGGCCTGGGTGTTTGGATGATCCACTCCTGGAACTTAATCCTAATTAAAAAAGAAACAAATCATAAATGTCCCATAATTTAGGAATCTCTAAGCAAGAAACAGAGATTTGTTCATTCCATAACTAATGAATTACTTCAAATTGAATAAAATCTTAAGAAAAAAAAATTTTTTTTTTCTACTAAAAATGTTTAAAGCATCTCCTCAGTAGTATGTTCCAACTCTAAGCAAAACTTATCACCATTAACTCCACTGGCTCAACTAATTGGACCCAAAATCTAATCTAATTTTGTTTTCCAAGAGCTATATTCTAACCTCTCAAAACTATAGGCCAATTCCTTTTTTTGAATATCTCTTCAGAATGCTATGCCATTTTTTTAAACCAGGTCTTGTACTGACCTTTTGCTTTCAAGGAGAACAGACAGATTTCAAGCTAATTCCTATTTATAAAAAAGTGATTGTATCATCAAGAACAGTCTGGTACTATTTGGGGAGTTCATTAAACTGCCATGTATCTTTCACTCAATGGACAAGAATTATCAGTGCATCAAATGAAGGAGCTGAAGTTATATTTCTAAGATAAAAATGCTTTTGCAAAATTACTTCATCCATCCAAATTTTACTGTTTCATTTGAATACAGAGCTCCATGGCAAGAAGAAAAGGAAAGGGATAAAGGTTAGGGGAGGAGAGAAAAGGAGAAGCCTGACCCACCGAATTGCTAACTCTCTTTCAGCTCAAACTGATGGTTTTGTTTTGTTTTCAGTCCTTCAAAAAAAAATCAAGATATTTTACATTAGCTATTTCCTCCCAGAAAAATCAAATCATAAAAGCAGCATCTGTGTCATGCCTAACAGTTTTCAAAAGATTATTGCTTATGCTATAAACTCTGAAGGTACACACTACGAAGAGGCCTTATTTGAAATCACTATTAATATGATTACCAATTTAATATGCTCTTAAAATAATGCATGTGATATATTATTTTTATTTGTGAATTCGCACAATGCAAACACCAGGAGGTTTGCAAAATGGAGAGTAGTAATAGGCACCTAGCATAAAAACACAAATCCTCTAACAAAAATGTGTAGCACTCTTTTATTTATACAGATCCTGTGTGACCTTTTCCAACACCGACTTGAGAATTCATGTGTTAGCAGAAAGAGACTTTGTTGTATGGTTCTTTTGTGAGAGAAATTTTAAATAAAATCTAATTTCGGAGTGTAAATTCAACCTTTGCCTGGTAAAGAAGAGAAAAGCTAATTAGACATTGACTTCTCAAAAAAACTACCTTGATGTGAAAATGATAGCCTAGCTATCTCTTCAAAAATATTTGTCAAAATATCCCCTGAAGTCTTCTTAAAACTGAACCATAGTTTAGCTTAACTAGTAAAAAAGGTCTACCTTGGGCATGATGCTCTTTTAAGAATTATCTGTGTGGGATCAAACTGACAACAACAACTGGAAAGATTAGATAGGAACCTTAGGGGCAGAGAGAATTTATGTTAATGAGGTAGGAACAACTCAGAAAAGGAGAGTGGCAATGATGGCACAGCTGGAAGAATGTGATCACCGTCACTAACTTGTACCGTTGAAACGTGAATTGGTGTATATTTTACTGTGTATATTCTCAACAACAAAAACAAAATAAATAAAACTTAGACAAAAACAATATTTGCCTTCATTTACTTTGCTTCCTTTCCTAATTGAAAACTCTATAACTAATAAAATCCATGGGCAGATGACGTCAGCCAGACAATGCCTTAAGAGACAAGAGATTCAAAACCTCCAAAAAAGGTCTGTCATCAGCAGAAGTTTTATTTAATAGGAAACAGGATAAATAATGTGATTGGCAGGTAGAAAGTATATATTTAGTAGTATATTTAACTAGGAAACAGCCACCTGATACTTTCTATTCCAAACTATGCCCTTTTCTTTGATGTAAAAACCAATACTATCCATACCAAAACTATAAAATCCATTCTACTGCAATAAACAAATAAACCCGTCGCCGTCCACGCGATTCGATTCTCATAGCAACCCTCTAGGACAGAGCAGAACTGTTACCTAATGCATTAGATTCACTGCTTGTACTCTAGGTAAGAATTACTAAGAGTCAAGTGGATTTAAAGCAAGGCATAGTTTATTACTCGCGGCGGGTAAGCAGAGGAGGAAGAATCCTCCAGGAAAGCACTCTCTCTCCGAACAAAGGGCTGGGGGTGCCCATTTATACCATGCGGGAAAGGGGAAGTCATAAACATCCATTAACTTCATGTCTATTCAAAAAATGGGTTGGGGTAGGATTCCGGAACGGAAGTGGCGGACAGACTTCTCACTTCTCGGTCACTGATTGATGACGCATGTCCAGTGATCTAGGCAATACTTATGGGACGAGGCCATCTGCCCTTAGACCTGGTCTCTTATGGCGCATGCCCAGGATTCTAGTTCTAATTGGCTGAGCTGAAAGGCGGCTAAAAGTGGACGGATTCGGAGGAAGCAAACAGCATTCACACCATTCTCGTTCTAGACAAAATTTTCAACCGACATTAACTTGTCATTTAAGGCCTTTTCTGTCCCTAGCTGGTCTCAGAACTGCCCTGTAGGGTTTCCAAGGAGTGCCTGGTGGATTCAAGCTGCCGACCTTTTGGTTAGCAGCCGAACTCTTACCGGGGTTTCTCAATAAACAGGAATAGGGAAAAGAGGAAAAATTTTGAGGTACTTTTTCTTGGGGATGGAGGTAGTAACATCCATTTCAAGATCTGAAGAATGTAAATAAGCAACTCCTTCTAAAACTTAAAAAACAGCCAACAAAAAGGTTCCGGCATGTTTTTAACTTTATCCTTTAAACACTGCCTATTAAAACAGTCACAGCCAACAGTTATTTTGTTGATACTTCAAGTCTTATGCATAGGCTGAGGATCAGTGCTTTATCTCAATGTATATATAAACCAAAAAAGTAGAAGCCTAGTAATCCAACAAGAGTCACAGAAATCAGTAAATAATTCCTGATAGAATGAAGGTTAATAGCTCCTTTTCCATGTGTCGTGGTCATGTTTATTCAGTGAGAAAATAGTTTTCTCTTTAATGCTAATGACGCAGAGGTAAAGCCAGTAACATAATGTTCTCTGCGTCTGCCCATCACTCATCCGTCAGTTTGTGATGCTCTGGTGGCTTTTGTGTTGCTATGAGCTGGAATCTATGTCATCAGTATTTCAAATACCAGCAGGGTCATCCAGGCTAGACAGGTTTCAGTGGAGCTTCCAGACTAAGACAGACCACGAAGAAAGGCCTGGCTATCTACTTCCAAAAATTAGCCAATGAAAACTTTAAGGATCACAATAGAACACTGACTGGCTTGCTTTGGACACACCATCAGGAGGGATCAGTTGCTGGACGAGGACATCACGTTTGGTTAAGTGGAGGGCTGTGAAGGTGTGGGAGACCTTCACTGAGAGGGATTGACACATTAGCTGCAGTGATTGACTCTAATATGCCAATGATTGTTAGGATGATGCAGGACTGGGCAATGTTTCACTCTGTTGTACCTAAGGTGTCATGAGTCGGAGTCACCTTGACATCAGCTAACAAAAACATATATCTGTACCTTCTTTTAGAAGGAATAATGTATTGCTTTGTTTTGCTTATTTAGCCTTCAGACACACGTTTAGGCTTGGCGTCTTCTTCTATGCTGATAACAGTATTAAAGTCATAAAATAACCTAGGCAACTTTTGAAAGCAGTAGATAAAGTTTGTTTTTCTATCCTCTCCATTCATGTATTTATTCATTAATTCTGAAAATATTTATTTAGAATCTTCTTTGCACCAGAAACACTGCAAGGTATTATAGATGCAGCAATAAATATTATCAGGGAGGTACAGGGATATGCATAGCTATGAGCTGGAATCAACTTGATAGCAATGGGATAGGGATACGTGAGTTCTCTAGATGGTGCAAATGGCGTGCATTCGACCACTAACTTACATGTTGGTGGTTGGAACCCACCCAGAAGCACCATGGAATAAAGGCCTGACACTCTGTTTTGGTAAGGATTACATCCATGAAAATCCTATGGAGCACAGTTCTACCCTGTAACACGTGGGGTCACTGTGAGTCAGGATGAACTGACAGAAACAGGTTTGCTTTGATTTGGTTTATAGGGATATGCAGAGATAAGTACATACCCAGCTAACTACAATGTTCTGTATTGTAACTGATGCAGTCGGGCATGCATAAAGAGGGAGCACCCCCCACTGTGATGGCTTTCTCAGAATAAAGATGGACAGAGACGAAGAGAGAATGGTGATTACAGGGGTTGATTGGGGAAGTGGGGAGCAATGCTTGAGGCAGGGGACGACTGGAGCTTGGAATGTGTGTACAGAGGGAGGAAAAAATGAAGGATGACAGAGGGTATAATTTCTCGTTCTCTAGTTATGTCCTATACAAAACTTTGCCTTCTCCAGTTAATTATGTAGTAATTATACAATTATTATTATTATTAATTACATAATCTTCACGAAGACAGAACTACCCATATTTCATATTTATTTGATATTCCTCCAGTGTGACTGACAGAGCCTTATGAGGTCTCAAATTTGGGGAGGTATCTGGATGTTGACAACATCAAGTAGCAGAAGGTATCATTGACTCATAGAGAAAGAAAATGTCCCAAATCCCCAACTCAACAAATATTCTCAATCATTGAACATTTCACTGCCCTTTCTGAAGTCAATACCGCAGTGATGTGGTAAAGAACTGACTTAAATCTTACTCCTCATGTTTCCCCTACCCAAATTTTTTCTGCCTCCACACCATCCAGGGGTGGGAAATTTTGAGTTGAATTTCACTCCACTTGAAAAGGGGCATTTCCTTCTCTGGGAACATTTGTATCTTACACCAACAGGACAGGAGATTACTGTGTTAAAATAAATAACTAGAATGTGCCAATCCCAAGAAAGTATATCATAAAGTTTCCTTTATCCCTTTGCTCAGTGAGAAACCCATCTTTAGCGTGCCTGGAAGATAGAGATTACTTGGGTATTGTGTACTTATATGGACACAGAAAAAAGAAGTTTCTTTGCCACCCTTTGGGCCTCAGTTTTTCATTATGTACTAATTGAATATATGGTTTACTGGAAATTAGGACTTCTAATTTAATTATGTATTTATAGAACCGTATTTGCCTTTCGTAAATTCTGGAAGTAGTTATGAATATATTCCCTATTGTGATTTTTTTAATTCCTTTGGCATCAGGGAATGATGAGCCTGCAGAAATGTCTAGAATGCGTATCAAAATATTACTGAATTTAGTATAAGGAGAAGAGTTCAAACCGTCTTAAACTTTCAACAATGTTTTGGGTAAAGTAACATTATCCTGAAAGAAATAGAAGTAAATATTTTGACTATGTTTCTCATGTGCGATGCACCAGAAATTGCATTATAAATGTTTGGAGGTGGTTAAATAGTTACACACAGTTAGCAATAATATGCCGAGATGATATGAAGCAGATAGGTTCTGCTTGCTATCAAATAGACTTTCCACCACTCTAGAAGAATTTAGCGAGAAATTCTGACCATTTATAAACTTCATAGCTTTTATTTACTTTTCACTGAAAGTTTTGTGTACAAAAAAAAAGGCATTCCATGTAATTGTGATTATGTTTGTTACTAAGATTGTAACTAAATATGTTGTTGTTGATGTTAGCTGCCATCAATTAGCCCCAGACTCGTGGAGACCCCATGCACAACAGGACCGGACCATTGTGATCCACAGGGTTATCTTCCCCCCCCCCTTCTTTTTTTTTTAATTGATGTAATTAAATGAGGTTTACATTTCAAGTTAGTCTCTTTTTAACATACATTGTTATGAGACCCCGACCGCTCACCCCATTCTGCGACAGCACACTCCTCCCCTCCGCCCCTAATTCCCCATGAACATTCAACCAGCTCCTAACTCTCTCTGCCTTCCCCTCTCACCTCTGGACAGAAGCCGCCCCTTTGGTCTCTTATATCTGCTTGTCTAAGAGGCACATTCTTCACGAGTATCACTTTATGTCCCACAGTCCAGTCCAATCCCTGTCTGAAAAGTTGGCCTCGGAAATTGTTTTAGTTCTGGGGTGATGGAGAGACCAGGGGCCATGCTTTCCGGGGCACCTCCAGTCTTAGTCAGACCATTAAGTCTGGTCTTCTTACTAGAATTTGAGTTCTGCATCCCATCGTTTTACTGCTCCATCAGGGACCCTCTGTTGTATTCCCTGTCAGGACGTTCATTGGTGGTAGCCGGGCACCATCTAGTTCTTCTGGTCTCAGACTGATGACGTCTCTGGTTTATGTGGCCCATTCTGTCTCTTGGGCCAATACTTTCCTTGTGTCTTTGGTGTTCTTCCTTCTCCTTTACTCCAAGTGGTTGGGACCAATTGATGCATCTTAGATGGCTGCTTGCAAGCTTTTAAGACCCCAGATGCCACTCACCAAAGTAGGATGCAGAACATTTTCTTAATAAGCTTTGTTATGCCAATTGACATAGATGTCCCCTGAAAGCATGGTCCCCAGACCCCACATCCCTGCTACTCTGTCTCTCAAAGTATTTGATTGTATTGCGGAAGCTTCTTAGCTTTGGTTTAGTCCAGTTGTGCTGGCTTCCCCTGTAGTGTGTGCTGTCCTTCCCTTCACCTAAGATGTGATCCACAGGGTTTTCATTGGCTAATTTTCAGAAGTAGATCACCAAGACTTTCTCCCTAGTTTGTCTTAGTCTGGAAGCTCCACTGAAACCTGTTCAGCATCCTGGCAACACATAAGCCTCCTGCACTGGCCAGGAATCGAACCTAGGTCTCTTCATGGAAGGTGTCATGGATTGAATTGTGTCCTCCAAAAAATGTGGGTAGCAACTTGGCTAGGTCATGATTCCCAGTATTGTATGATTGTGTTATCTGATGTGATTTCCTTATGTGTTGTAAACTCTACCACTATGATGAGATTATATGTGATCTCCTCATGTGTTATAATTCTATCACTGTGATGAGGTTATACTGATGAGGTTGAAAAGATTAGTGTCTTAATGCAATCTCTTTTGAGATATAAAAGAGAGAAGCGAGCAGAGACACCTGGGAACCTCATACCACCAAGAAAGCAGTGCCAGGAGCAGAGCGTGTCCTTTGAACCTGAGGTTCCTGCGCAGAGAAGCTCCCAGACCAAAGGAAGATTGATGACACAGACCTTCCTCCAGAGCCAACAGAGAAAGCATTCCCCTGGAGCTGATGCCCTGAATTTTGACTTGTAGCCTACTGGACTGTGAGAGAATAAATTTCTCTTTGTAAAGCCATCCGCTTGTGGTATTTCTGTTGGAACAGCACTAGAAGACTGAGACAGAAGGCAAGAATTCTACCACTGAACCACCACTGCCCCTATAGCTGTTTATACTATCAAATATGGTAGACTTTTGTCTGTTGAAGCAAGACACTGAATCCCTATTTTAGGTCAGGGAATGTGCCTACGTCAAACCTGGTGAACTTTCTTCCTCCCCCAGTCACTATAGATCAAGAGACTCAGACCAAAGACATGGGGATGGGAAGAGCCCACGATGGAAAGGCACAGCCCCTTCAGCTTTGGGACCTAAATCTCAAATTCAGTATCTTTTATCATTTCTTAAATGCATATGAAAGATTAAGGTGACTCCAATTAGCTAGAATTTTGTATAAATTCTTTTCATCTCATAATCCGACCATTTCTAGTTGATACAAGCAGCTTTAGAAGGCTAGTCTAGGTTGGGCTCACAGTAAACCAGATTTGCAATTCTGGCTCTGGGGCAGGAGGGTGAAGACACATTGGACTGCTGTCCCCAGGGCTGAGTCACAGCATGGCGGTGGGGGGGCGGGGCTGGATACTGGTACCGGCTTTGAAAACCTAATAGAAATTGAACTCTCTCTATACACTAGTCTTATTATAGAATTTGTTTTGGACTTTGTAGTAAGATTATATCTGCATGACTAACTTCTAAACACTCTGTCCACCTCTTGTGATTTTTAAAGATAACTATTGGGAGCCTTTCAGATACAATTCCTAATTTACAAAAAGATTGCATTACAGAAGGTTTTAACTTGGTGAAAAGGAGTTTGGGGGTATGTTTACTTTTTAAAAAAGACTGATGCGGAGTAATTAGAGTTCCAAGTCAAAGTATACATGTTTTAATCTATCTCTGATGTTATTGTTAGTTGCTGTCTAGTCCACTTCGATTCGTAGCTATCTTATGTAACCGAATGAAACATTGCCTGGTCCTGCATCATCTTCATGATCTTTGGTGTGTTTGTGTCAGTCTATCTCACTGAGAGTATATAGCCCTGGTACATGTTACTAATAAGACAAGAATACAAGAAATGGAATCTACTCCTTTAAAAGTGTTCCAAATTTTTGTTAGTGAACACTCCCGTCCCATATCTGTGGAGACTAAGGATGATAAAAAAAGATTTGTAGTGGTGGTGGTGGCATAACTGGATATACGTCTGCCAAAAACTGAGACAAAACCCATACCTCACACCATGCACAAAAACTGACTCAAAATGGGTCAAACACTTAAATATAAAATCAAAAATGACAAAGATCATGGAAGAAAAAATAGAGACAACTCTAAGAGCCCTAATACATGGCATAAACACAACACAAACCATGAGTAACAATACACAAGCACCAGAAGAGAGACTAGATAACTGGGAGCTCCTAAAAATCAAACACTTAACTGCTCATCAAAAGACTTCACCAAAGGAGTCAAAAGACAACCTACAGACTGGGAAAAAATTTTTGGCTATGACAAATCCGATCAGCATCTAATTTCTAAAATCTACAAGATACTGCAAAACCTCAACAACGAAAAGACAAATAACCCAGTTAAAAAATGGGCAAAGGATATGAACAGGCACTTCACCAAAGAAGATATTCAGGCAGCTAACAGACACATGAGGAAATGCTCATGATCTTTAGCCATTAGAGAAATGCAGATCAAAACTGCAATGAGATATCATCTCACCCCAACAAGGCTAGCATTAATCCAAAAAACACAAAATAATCAATGCTGGAGAGGTTGTGGAGAGACTGGAACACTTATACACTGTTGGTGGGAATGTAAAATGGTACAGCCACTTTGGAAATCAATTTGACGCTTCCTTAAAAAGCTGGAAATAGAAGTCCCATACAATCCAGCTATCTCGCTCCTTGGAATATATCCTAGAGAAATAAGAGCTGTCACACGAATAGATATATGCACACCCATGTTCATTGCAGCACTGTTCATGATAGCAAAAAGATGGAAACAACCTAGGTAACCAGCAATGGACGAATGGGTAAACAGAATTATAGTATATCCACACAATGGAATACTATGCAACCATAAAGAACAACTTTGAAGCCATGAAACATCTTGTAACATGGAGGAAGCTGGAGGTCATTATGCTGAGTGAATTTAGTCAGTCACAGAAGGACAAATACTGTATAAGATCACTATTATAAGAACTCAAGAAAAGGTTTAAACACAGAATAAAACATTCTTTGATGGTTATGGGGGTAGGGAGGGAGGGTGAGGGTTATTTACTAACTAGATAGTAGATAGGAATTATCTTAGGTGAACGGAAGGACAGCACACACTACAGGGCAAGTCAGCACAACTGGACTAAACCTAAGCTAAGAAGTTTCCTGAATAAAATCAAACACTTTGAGGCACAGGGTAGCAGGGGTAGGAGTCTGGGGACCATGGTTTCAGGGGACATCTATGTCAATTGGCATAACAAAGCTTATTAAGAAAATGTTCTGCATCCTACTTTGGTGAGTGGCGTCTGGGGTCTTAAAAGCTTGCAAACGGCCATTTAAGATGCATCAGTTGTTCCCAACCAGTTGGAGTAAAGGAGAATGAAGAACATCAAAAACACAAGGTAAGTATTAGCCCAAGAGACAGAAAGGGCCACATAAACCAGAGACTGCATCAGCCTGCAGAACTAGATGGTGCCCAGCTACCACCAATGACTTCCCTGACAGGGAACACAACAGAGAGTCCCTGATGGAGCAGGAGAAAGGTGGGGTGCAGAACTCAAGGTCTAGTAAGAAGACCAGACTTAATGGTCTGACTGAGACTGGAAGAACCCCGGAAAGCATGGCCCCTGCATTCTCTATCAGCCCAGAACTAAAACAATTTCCGAGGCCGACTCTTCCGACAAGGATTGGACTGGACTGTGGGACATAACGTGATACTTGTGATGCAAGTGCCTCTTAGCTCAAGTTGATACAAGAGACTAAATGGGCAGCTTCTGTCCGGAGGTGAGATGAGAAGGCAGAGGTGGGTAGGAGCTGGTTGAATGGACATGGGGAATCAGTGGTGGAAAGGAGGAGTGTGCTGTTACAGTATGAGGAGAGCAATTAGAGTCACATAACAATGTATGTTTAAGTTTTTGTATGGGAAAAAATAAAATAAAATAATACGTTGATAGCTCTGAAAGGTAAGCCTGATGGGAATGTTAGGAAGGAATTTTATCTCACATTGGCTGCTTTGTTACCTTAAATATTGGACAAGTGTCAGTAACTCACTGCAAAGTGTCATCAGTTGTATTAACTTAATTCCAAAAGTTTTAGCACAAGCTGTGATTTGTGTGTTTGAATGAGAGGCCTCTGAGCACCAGAGCTTCTTTGTAACATCACCCATATTGCCAAAGATACAACAGGAAGAGAACACCCAGGACCTCTTCCCCATGGGCTCTATGTCTGGAAATGCCAGTGACTGCACTGTGCCATGTTCACCAGTAGTGCTGTGTGGTGCCCTTGACTAAGGGACCTGCTTTACAGTGTTCCCAGTCATCCCAGAATAGAAGCCACAGAAACTTCTCTGTCTTATGATACACGTCAATGACAATATAGCTGGAAATAGAATTTTACTTCCCTGAACTCCAGGAATCTTGGGTGCTTGAAACCTTGTAGTTACCTTGAGAATATAGAATCTTTTTATACTGTCTTGATTTGGGAAATGAAAGAATTATGTATATAGTGGGCTTACATGAAAAGTAAAAACTGTTTTTGGACCTTCAAAGTTAAGACCTTTCTATTTAAAAGAAATTGCTAACCCTTTTTTCCCCTCAAAAAGATCTGTGTTCTGTTAACTACTCTACCCCTTTTCATTGCAACCTTGTCAAATATTTTTTGGAACGTGTCATGTAAGCAAACTATTTTCATCTTTATTGGTGGAATTATTAAAATTTATGGATTCTTCCCTTAAAAAAAAGATTTGTAGTGCATATATGTATTTTTTTTTTCTTGACATCGATGTTTTCTTGCATGAATCCAACACTGGTCTTTTCTTCCCAACATTTTGCACATTTGCTAGTTTTCTATTTAAGGAAATAAGTTCCTTGATATTGGTTTGTCTTTTTCTCAAATTATATTTTTATTAGACATGCATATCTCTATATGAAAAAGCACAAGGGGTAGAATATCGTTATCTTCTTCTAAAACAATATCGAGAGAATTAAGAAGACTGAAGTACCAGGTTTGCCACTGAGAGGGCTTGCCCTCTTTCATCAGTTCTTGTGGAAAGTGCTTTCTCCCTGAAATGCATGTCCTTAGCAACTGCTTGAAACACTCTGCCTCTCTGCTCCATGAAGCATGAATTTTCTAAGAAAAGCTTGATTTTCGGTAGCTTCTAAGCATGGACACCTCACCTAGTCTGAAACAGACTTCTCACTCTCCAATCAGGCAACACAGTGGAACTCCGTGCAGGTTGCCTGGACTATTTCACGTTACAGTAAGAGAGAGAAGCAGTTAATTTTGTAATTTCTGGAAATAAACATAAGAATATAAAACATCCTTTTTCTTATTGTTGTGTTTAGTGTCTACAGCCAGGCTTTTCAGAGGAACTTAACCTGTGCGGTTAGTGCCAACTAAATGGACTGGCAAACCTTGACTTACATTCAGCCATTAATTCAATTGAAGAAACTTTTATTGATATCTTGGTGCCAGGCACTGGTGGTAATGGTAGCGGGATGGCTAATGGCAGACTCTTTTCAAGTAGCTCATTGTAATCCATAATTAAAATGCAGAAGGTAAGGGAGATAAGGACAATTGTAAACCTATTTTTAAGGCACAAAAGCAATACTGAGAAAAGGAACAACTGATTCTAGGATTACCCAGGGGAATTAGAAGCTGCCTCGGAAACCCTGGTGGCATAGTGGTTAAGAGCTATGGCTGCTAACCAAAAGGTCAACAGTTCGAATCTACCAGGCACTGCTTGGAAACTCTATGGGAGAATTCTACACTGTCCAATAGGGTCACTATGAGTCAGAATCGACAGTGAGTTTGGTTTTGAGTTTTTGGAGGACTGATAAGAATTCATCATGAGAACATGGGAGATGGATAATTCCACCGAAAGTACCAGCATATGCAAACATAGCACTAAAGGAGCTAAGGGACAAACCTTGGTATGGTGAGCACTCTGAATGGTTTGTACGCCTGAGGAATAAATATGCAAGGCTGGGAAGAGGCAGGGAAGCAGTAAAGGAGCTAAGGACCTTGTAGTCCATGCATAAACTTTGGGTGTCTTCCCAGACACTGTGAAATAACACTATCGATTTAAAATGAGAAAAAGATACAATTAAATTTGCATTTTACAAGACCCGCCATCTCAGCAGTATGGTACATAATTTGAAAGGAGAACTTTGGAGTTCTAATAGACTTGAACAGAAAATAGATTAGTTTTCTTAACTTAGGCTTGAAATTGTTGTTGCTGTTAGCTGCTGTTCAGTAGGCCCCCAACTCATGGTGACCCCATGCAGAACAGAACAAAATGCCTCCTGGTCCTTCGCCATCTTCATGATGGGTGCATTGGCTGGGAATCAAACCCAGGTCTCCTTCACGGAAGGTGAAAATTCTACCACCGAACCACCACTGCCCCTCTTACAGATTAGAATGTGCATTTACTTGCGAAGCTAATATGTAGGCAACACAGACCAGAATGTGAACAAACAACACTTGTACTCATGGCAAGCGGAATTCCTAAAAATGGTGATGAGTGGGAGAAAATGATATTGCCCTCACTTTAGGATCATAACTGGTTTATAAGAAAAAAAAAAAGCAAAGAAGGAAGTCCATTATTCAATAATCCCTTAGAGAAATCAAGGACCTAGATTAGAATAGTGCCAGAGGCACTGGAGAGCAAGGAGAGACATGGCATGGGAGAAACATGGCAGACGTTTAATCACCGGGCATCAGTGATGATTAGGTGAGCAAGTGGAAGACAGAGAATGAAAGATGATGCCAAAGAATGACTACCTTTCGACAGACACTTTACTCCTAATTCTTCTATGCTTTATGAAAGTGCTGTCACTAAGACAGTACACAATACTGGGGAATCCAGCACAACCTGTACACGGAAAGCTCATGGAAACTCCATAGACACATCCAAACTCCCTGAGGGACCGAATTGCTGGGCAGAGGGCTGGGGGAACATGGTCTCAGGGAACATCTAGCTCAAATGGCATAACACAGTTTATAAAGACAATGTTCTACATTCTACCTTGGTGAGTAGCGTCTGGGGTCTTAAAAGCCTGTGAGAAGCCATCTAAGATACTCCACTGGTCTCACCCCTTCAGGAGCAAGGGAGAAGGAAGAGAACGGGATACAAGGAAAAGATTAGTCCAAAGGACTAATGGACCACAGCTACCACGTCTTCCACCAGACTGAGTCCAGTACAGCTGGAAAGTGCCCGGCTACCACCACTGACTGCTCTGACAGGGATCACAATAGTGGGTTCTGGACAGAACTGGAGAAGGATGTAGAACAAAATTCTAACTCACAAAAAAAGACCAGATTTACTGGCCTGACAGAGACTGGAGAAACCCTGAGAGTATGGCCCCCAGACACGCTTTTAGCTCAGTGGTGAAGTCACTCCCGAGGTTCACCGTTCAGCTGGGGATTGGACAGCCCCATAAAACAAAACAGGACTAATAAGGCACAATAGTCCAGGGACAAGGACTAGAAGACAGGAGGGGACAAGAAAGCTGGTGATAGGGAACCCAAGGTTGAGTAAGGACAGTGTTGACATGTCGTGGGTTTGTTAACCATTGTCATATGGCAATATATGTACTAACTGTTTAATGAGAAACTATTTTGTTCTGTAAACCTTCATCTAAAGTGAAGATAGCAGCACAACTAGAAGAACGTAATTGAGGCCACTGAATTGTGCATGTAGAAATTTTTGAAATGGTGTATCTTTGACTATGTATATTTTCACCCAATAAAAAGGTCCTCAAAGGTCGAGAAGGGAGAGGGTTGACATGTTGTGGGGTTGTTAACCAATGTCATTAAACAATATGTGTACTGACTGTTTAATGAGAAACTATTTGTTCTGTAAACCTTCTCGTAAAGTACAATAATAAAAAATTTAAAAAAAGAAAGTGCTGTCACTAAGCAGCAGATGACAGGGAACTGCTTGCCCTTCTGGCTCTGTTGTGTCATTCATGGTCATTTCCCCCCCTGTCGCCATACAGGTTGGAGCAGATAGCACCAGCTGGGGGGTGAGTTACTGTGTGGGCTCTGCTGTCTCCAAAACACATGTTTTTTTCACTCTCCCTTGCAGACTAGCTAATTTCATTCCAACCTCAAAGAACAGATAATAAATAACTACATATTTTTTAGCCCAGGAAATTTGTTAGCCAAGATAGTCTGAGGAGCTGTTCTCAGGAAGCCAGAAAGGAGTTTGGTGGAAAGAAAAGAGATTAAAGAGCACGAAAAGAAATATTTCATTCTTGACCGAAGACTAGAGTTAAAAATTTGTCTGTTTATAGGATTTAACACATTTGAAACCAATATAACCCTGCATTTAAATTATTTATGTACATAACTCGACATGGTAGAAGAAGGACTCAGTTATGTGATATCACCATTTGATTCTTGAAAGAAGGTAAAAATTGGTCTCCTATTTCTCAGGGTTTGTTCAATTGAATTTTCTCAGAAACAATTGGTCTTGATATTATATGAAGAGGAAAGGGAAAAGAAGAGTGACTGTATCCTTTTTTTCTCATAAACACAAGTAGTATTCATTCTCATTGTGTTTCTTTTTTTATTTTCTGCATTCCTGTCGTATTGGAAGGAAGGACAATCCTCCGTAATTCAATCCTCAGTAGAAGTCTCTCTAGGATACTCAGCTGAGAATGGAACAACCTCCCTGAACATGCTATTACTCTGCAAAAATGTTGGTGGCTCATCAAAGATGGGGGAACATGTCCGTTCAGGGCCGGCTGGGATCAGGACCAAACCTGCTGCTCTGTTTCCACCTACCATTCTCATCTATTTTTCCCCTGCAGGTTTCAACAGTCAAATTTTCTACCTCCTTTCATATTTAAGAAATTATCTATGCATCTGCCTAGAAATGACTGTCATTTTCTTCCATCTCTTTTCCATGATAGCTTGAAAGAGTTCTTCCTGTATATCTGCAGGAGGGGTACTGGGGACTACATGTGGAGTTTGCAACAACTGCTTTCCTTTCTGATTTGCAAAGAACCAACAAGACTTATTGACTCTACCTTCTTACCATCTAAACTGTGTTTTGTTTTGTTTTGTTTGCTTGTTAGCCCAATAGCTTAATGTATTCCATATTGAGTTTATTAACCTCCACTTTATTTCCTCCACCTCTCCCATAACTGTAACACACTTGTCATCCCAGCTCAGTTGCCAGACCAATTTTGGACTTAGGACCAGAAATGACTTGAGAAGTTTAATCTTGCCTTCCTCCCAGCACTATCAGATGGAGGTTAGTTGTCTTCACTCTGGTTATGCAGACATGAGAAGAAGTGCCCTAGTATTATGCATTGAAACTGGCCTTAGATTTCCTTTACAGTTATCTCTAGCATGTTTACCATTGATGTTAACTATTTACAACAAGGGATACATCATTTCAATATGTTTATCTCCATCTCCCCTGTTTTTAAGTATGATATTCTCTAAATCTAAATTAAGACGTATCTCCCTACCAAGGTGTGCCTATCAAAATCTTACCCATCATTCCAGGTTTACTTACCAAATTCCATTTCCTTTCTTAAATTTTCCCTGATTTTTTTTCGTGTTAGGCATGCTTTTTCCTGTACTCTACACCTCTTTTATAACAAGTCATATTGTTGTTATTGTTGTTAGTTGCTGTCGAGTCAGCTTTGGCTCATGGTGACCCCCATGGTGAACCCATGTACAAAATAACAAAATGTTGCCTGGTCCTGCATCATCATCATCATTATTATTGGTATGCTCGAGTCTACTGTTGTGACCACCATGTATTTAAGTGCCTTCTGGGGGGCAGGGAGCTCACCTTCCAGCTCTAACCTGGACAAAGTTTGCTGTGATCCATAGAGTTTTCACTGAATAATTATCAGAAGTTGTTTACAAGGCCATTCTTTCTATTCTGTCTTAGTCTGGAAGCTCCACTGAAACCTGGCCACCAAGGGTGACCCTGCTGGTATTTGAAATATGGAATAACAAAAGGGTGGCTCGAGAAGACAAAGTATTAAAATGAAATGTGCAAAGACGTGGAGTTAGAAAACCAAAAGAGCAAAACACAGTTGGCGTTTCTCAAGCTGAAAGAACTGAAGAAAAAGTTCAAAAGCCAAGTTGCAATGTTGAAGGAGTCTATGAGGATGATGCAGGAAACATCAAAAGAAGATGGAAGGGGAATACACAGAGTCACTGTACAAAAAAAAAAAATTGTTCAGCGTTCAGCCATTTCAGGAGGTAGCAAAAGATCAAGAACTGATGGTATTGAAGGAAGAAATCCAAGCTAGACTGAAGGCATTGGAGAAAAACAAGCCTCCAGGAAATGACGGAATAGCAATTGAGATGATTCAACAAATGGATGCAGCACTGGAGGTGCTCACTACTCTGTGCCAAGAAATTTGGAAGATAGCTAGCTGGCCACCTGACTGGAAGAGATGCATATTTATGCCTATACCAAAGAAAGGTGATCCAACAAAAGGCAGAAATTATTGAAAAGTGTCATTAATATCACACACAAGTAAATTTTGCTGAAGATCATTCAAAAGCAATTGTAGCAGTACATCAACAAGGAACTGCCAGAAATTCAAGCCAGATTCAGAAGAGGACATGCAACGAGGGATATCATTGCTGATGTCAGAGGAATCCTGGCTGAACGCAGAGAATACCAGAGAGATGTTTACCTGTGTTTTATTGACTATGCAAAGGCATTCGACTGTGTGGATCATAACAAATTATAGATAACATTGTGAAGAATGAGAATTCCAGAACACTTAATTATGCTCGTGAGGAACCTGTACATAGAACAAGAGGCAGTCATTCAAACAGGGGATACTGCATGGTTGAAAGTCAGGAAAGGTGTGCGTCAGGGTTGTATCCCTTCACCATACTTATTTAGACTGTATGCTCAGCAAATAATCTGAGAAGCTGGACTATATGAAGAAGAAGGAGGCATCAGGATTGGAGGAAGACTCACTAACAACCTACGATATGCAGATAACACAACCTTGCTTGCTGAAGGTGAAGAGGACTCGAAGAATTTACTGAAGGAAATCAAAGACTGTAACCTTTACTATGGATTACACCTCAACATAAAGAAAACAAAAATCCTCACGACTGGACCATAAGCAACATCATGATAAATGGAGAAAAGACTGAAATTATCAAGGATTTCATTTTACTTGGATCCACAATTAACGCCATGGAAGCAGCAGTCAGGAAACGAAACAACCCATTGCATTGGGCAAATCTGCTGCAAAAGGCCTCTTTAATGTATTAAAAAGCAAAGATGTCACTTTAAGGACTAAGGTGTGCCTGACCCAAGCCATGGTGTTTTCAATAGCCTCATATGGCTGCAAAAGCTGGACAGTGAATAAGGAAGACCAAAGAAGAATTGATGCCTTTGATTTATGGTGTTAGTGAAGAATATTGAATATACCATGCACTGCCAAAAGAATGAACAGATCTGTCTTGGAAGAAGTACAGCCAGAATGCTCCTTGGAAGCAAAGATGGTGGGACTTTGTCTCATATACTTGGACATGTTATCAAGAGGGACCAGTCCCTGGAGAAGGACATAATGCTTGGTAAAGTAGAAGATCAGCAAAAAAGAGGAAGAGCCTCAACGAGATGGATTGACACAGTGGCTGCAACGATGGGCTCAAGCATAACAACGATTGTGGGGAAGGACCGGCAGTGTTTTTTTCTGTTGTACACAGTTTCACTATGAGTCACAACTAACTAGATGACACCTAACAGCAACATATATATTAAAATATATAAAACATACAATTTTGTATATTTATGTATATGTGATATCTTTTTAAACTGCTTTTTTGTGGTAAATCTTTGGGTAACAAAACATCGGTCATTTCAACAATATTCACACGTAAGTTTCAGTAACATTAAATATATTTATCACATTGTTCAACCATCACCATTAACCATTACCAAATATTTCCATCATTAAACTGAGTTTTTCACTTATCAGTATATCCTATGCTTATTTATATTCCACAGCTCTGTTTCCTCTTCCTCAAATGTAAGCATAGCATTTTTTACTTTTGTTGCTTCTCACTAAACACCTTGCACTGTGCCTTGGGTATAATAAATATTCAATAAATAGACTTTATTCAAAAATGACTTAAAGCACTTCATGATTGTTTCAATGTATAATTATTAAAACAGAACTTTTGTCTTTAAAGATTAACACTTAAAACCCATGTTGTTTTTCTTGAATTGAAGTCATGACGTGTAACACTGACTTTTCCTTTTCCTTTTGCATTTCTTTCCTTTCAGTTTGTTGCCCAGCCAAATTGTCAACAGCTGCTTGCATCTCGCTGGTACGATGAGTTCCCAGGCTGGAGAAGAAGACACTGGGCTGTGAAGATGGTGACGTGTTTCATAATAGGACTTCTTTTTCCTGTCTTCTCCATGTGCTACCTTATAGCTCCTAAAAGCCCCCTTGGACTGTTCATCAGAAAGCCATTTATCAAGTTTATCTGCCATACAGCTTCTTATTTGACTTTTTTGTTCCTGCTGCTGCTTGCCTCTCAGCACATCGACAGGTCAGACTTGAACAGGCAAGGGCCACCACCAACCATCGTCGAGTGGATGATATTACCGTGGGTCCTGGGTAAATTATATTACTATAGAAAATATAATAAAAATGTGTTACTGCCATGGCATTTTGTTGCTCAGTGAAGAACACTCATTACAGTTGGGGACATAGGAATGTTTAAAACAGGCTGTGGCTATTGTAGCTCCCATCCCTAGTCACCAAAGCTAAATAAATGTTTTATAAGCAGAGGTGGACCTGCTCCTCAGTGGAGCCTACAAAATGCAGACTTAAGCTTTAGCATCCTAGATTTTAGTGGCTTCATAACCCAAGTATGATCCTCTGTTTTTGTTTGTTTCTTTGACTTTCAAACCTTTTCAACATGTATCACTGTCATATATATATAATCATTCTAATTTTCTTAATTTATATGCTTTTTAAAAGACAAGTACAAATCACTTTACAGAATTACTATATATACATAACTAACCATTTTTAAAAATCATATTCGACAGAAAATTTGGAAACAGTGAATGGTTGTACAACATGATGAACTTGATTAGTGTCACTGAACAGTACATCAAAAAAATGTTAAAATGACAAAAAAAATCAATCTATTTAAATTTATCTTTAAAATTAGATGTTAGGTCAAGAAATAGGAAATTAAACAATAGAGCATCCCCCATTCTCTATCTTTTTATTGTGCAAAAAAAAAATTATTTATATCTGCAGCAAATATTGGTAAGGTAGAAAACTTTAAAGTAGCTAGTGAAAACCTTGTTTTCCTTTGTTCTTCTTGTTATAGCCATGGCTAAAATTTCCATTTTAATGATTCTTTCCTCTATCCTGCTGTGGTTTGCTGAGAAATCACATCTTCTCAATTTAGCTAATCCTTTTAAATCTCTGGTATCACATCCATCTCATCATTTAGTAATTAGAAAATGTGTGACAAATTTCATGATTCACAGTCTGAGCTGATCAGTTTGGGTTATCTGTCAAAACTGCTGAGAGTCTGTAAAATGAGGTAAGGGCAGAAAAAAAAGAAAGTTTATCTGAATCTGAGATAGATATACTTTTCCGTTTTAAAGGAGTATAAATACCATAAGTACTGGCAATAAGAAAATTTCATAGGGACTAGATTGGAAATGCTTTATGCATGTTACTAAAAAAAGAAAATATACCTTCTCAAGTAAACCTTAAAATAGAGTAGCTTCTCATTAATCAGAAGCTCATTAAGTATGATCTTGCTTAAATTATAAGGAAGAATTAGACCATCCATAAATGTCCTTTTGAATAAAATAATTATGACATTGCAGTTGATATGAAAGATAAAATTACTCTGCTTGTCTCAATTTAAGTTAAATATGTCATATCATTTATGTTTTTTATGGAGTTTTCTTCATAGAAAATTTCTTTGGAAAAATTCTTACAGAATAGGAATTTAAGTTTCTCATTATGGGTAACTTACACTGAATGTTCCAAAATCCCAATGTCCCAAAAGAAATAAGGAATATTTCATTTTGAAATATAATGCAATGCAGCATAAGCAGATATAGTATTTCCAGTCTTTCATTTATGCTATCGATAAAAAAATTGTTGAGCATTTTCTGTGTGGTTGGCTTGATTCAGAGTAATAGTGATAAAAAAGTGAAAAAAGGAAAGTGTTGACCTTATGAAACTTAAATTCTATTGAAGGAGATAGATAAGACATAAAGAGATAATGTCAGAAAATGGTAAATGGTATAAAGAAAAATGGAAGTTCCAAACTTTCAATAACTTATAAAATTAAAACTGTCACTGGCAGCCTCCGACATACAAAACTTACAGCAGAATATCCCATGAAAGTTAACTGGAAGAAATCACATCTGAACCACAGCCAAATGGTTAAAAATGTGTAGATTTAATTGTGAGAATTAGAATTCCAGTCGAGTGTAATATCTGCTTGTCTTAGTCATCTAGGGCCGCTATAACAGAAATACCACAATTGGATGGCTCCAACAAACAGAAGTTTATTCTTTCACAGTCTAGTAGGCTTGAAGTCCAAATTCAGGGCATCAGCTCCAGGGGAAGGCATTCTCTTTCTGTCAGCTCTGGAGGAAAGTCCTTGTCATTAATCTTCCCTTGGTATAGGAGCTTCTCAGCGCAGAAACCCCAGGACCAAAGGACACACTCTGCTCCTGGTGCTGCTTTCTTGGTGGTATGAGGTCCCCCTGTCTCTCTGCTCGCATCTCTCTTTTATATCTCAAAAGAGATTGGCTTAAGAGACAATCTAATCTTGTAGACCTCATCAATATAACTGCCACTAATCCATCTCATCAATATCATAGGATTTACAACACATAGGAAAGTCACATCAGATGACAAAATGGTGGAGAATCACACAATACTGGGAATCATGGCGCAACCAAATTGTTACACATATTTTGGGGGGACACAGTTCAATCCATGACACTGATAGAGGAAATACTTTCTGGCTTTAGAGAGTTAATTTAGCTGAGAATTTTTAGAATGAAAAGAGATTTTGTAAAATCAAAAAATATATCTCAATGATCATCTTGTTTAAATAGCAGGCATTGAGAAAAATAATGTTTATATATCAAACAGATATCTCAAAACAGTTGTATTGTTCATCAGGTCTGAGGAATTCTGTGCCCCATATCAAATTTCTAAGTGCTTTACAAGATCCGTAATCATAAGAGGTACTCTCTTGTTATTGGAGTGTTGCGGAAAATGCACGGGGCTTGAATTCATACCCAGGTTCTCCCATCTACCACGAAGAGACAACTAAACCTCTCAGGATTTCAGGGTCTTCTCTATAAAATGAAGGGTTTAGAGGAGATGACCTCTACAGTTCCCCTGAGTTCTACCATTCTGTGCTGATGTGTCGCTATTATTAAGGCAGAGAAAATTGCTCATTTTTTCCTGATCAGGGGTAGATGGGTGGGGGTGAGGGATAAAGACATCAGGGTAGGAATGTTTTAACCTTTTACAAGAAGTGTCATATAGACAAAAGGCATGGTCTGAGATGATGACTGTGTTAATGAGTCTCCATATCGTCTTACCCAGTCCTGCTGTCTGGTAAATGTGTGACCTCAAGTTTCTTCACATCACATTTCACAGTTTTTCACAGTTATGTGTGTGCCAGTTAGATTCCTGATGTGTAATAACAAGATCGAATGACTTAAAAAAAAGGGTGTGACTTACTTCTAATCTCCAATAGTTATAAATGTGTCCCTCCAATCATATTAATTTCCCGAATAAGAGGTTTCAGTTCTATTCCTGGGTTTTTCTCAGATCTTGAATCCACTTAGATTTTCAACCCCTGTCATCCTTGTGAGCTACTTGTATAAAGTAATGGGTTTTTTTGGTACTAAATTTACTTTCAATCTTCAGAGGATGTCCCAGACATATAATACCTTAATTTATGAGAAAACCTTACTTTTAGAACTCCCATTTTGTTTATAATCACAATAAGACTTTTGCTTTATTTGTTTTATATATGTCTATCATAAAATTGCACTTTCTGAGTGGAAAAATCCTCTAGCTTTAAAGCCTAGTCTCTAAAATCAATCCTGTTATCACCTTAAGAAGTATGGATTTGCTTGGGATTTTCTTTTACATAATTTGCTATATTTCAGCAATAAGAACTCTATTCAGCATCACAGATTCAGATATCTTGTGATTTTTTGTACAATGCAGAATAATCTTCCTATGTTATTGTCAATATCTTTTCTGTTGAAGTTAAACATTTTGTTGGCTTTTTAAGTTACAGTCTATTGAGTTTTACATCTTTAGAAAACTGTCAACAATGATTCTTATATCCCTCCACTGTGGTGTCATTGATAAGTTGTGGCTCATCATCCTACAAAGATTTTTTTCCTTCAGACTTGCCTATATTGAAGGTTATCTAGCCTTCTTCCATCAGTCAGCCTCCAGAGGTCTTCCTGCAGATACTGGCTAACAGGATGAACTTCAACATATAAATAAAGAAATGTAAAAGCTTCATAAAGAGATCAGACTTGTGGTTGTGCTCATCTTGCTACAATCTGAGAAGCCAGATTTTAACCAACTGAGAAAATTCGTCATAGATAATTCAGAATTCAGTTAGAATTCTGTCAATACATAGGTAGATTCTAGACAGATACCCAAACCATACCAGTTGCCTTGGAGTTGATGCAATTCATGCTGACCCCGCATGTGTCAGAGTGGAACTATGCTCCATAGGATTTTGAATGGCTGATTCTTTCAGAAGTAGATCACCAAGGTGCCTCTGGACGGACTTGAACTTATAACCTTTGGGTTAGTAGCCAGGCATGTCAACCATCTGCACCACCCAGGAACTCCTTCTAGACAGATAGAGACCAATGTATTTCTCAGACTGTCAAATTATCCATTTAAACTAGAGTAAAAGTTAAAACAATATAAAAAGTAAAACAATCAATAATTCACATGATCCTAATAATCGACCTACAGACTTTCCAAGTGTCTAGAGAGAAAATGTGACTGGGAAGACTAAATGACAGATCAGAAGGAGTCTGCCTTGCCATTGACCCTGAGCCCTTAACTTACTCAGGGTGGATGTTTAACATATAATAAATACTAGGGATATGAACTGAATGATCTCTAAGTTTCCTTTTAAATCTAATGTAAAATAATCCTAAGATAAATTATTTTTTCCATAAATTTACATGCAAATTAAATATAGCATTTTACACGTATAATGTACATTCATCTAAATTATAGTAGCAGTTTTATCTCAAATGTTATTTATTTCTGGGGATAATATGGTGTCAAATATGAAAAATAGAACACCCCCCCCCCCCAAATAAGCTGGATTCTAGTTTTCAGGCATCCTTCAAAACCTGAGTGGATTTTCCTCAGATTCTGATTATAACAACGAAGTCTGTGCCGTAGCTTATCTCCATGCAAAGAACAGGTATATGAAATACCCAAGTGTAGTCTTATCTGATTAGCTTAGCAAAAAATTATGAAATTGACAACATTTTTACAGAAGAAGTAGAATGTTAATGAAGGCTATCACATTAATGGAGCCCTGATGGCACAGTGGTTAAAAGCTTGGTTGCTAACCAAAATGTCTGCAGTTCGAATCCACCAGCCGCTCCTTGGAAATTCTATGAGGCAGTTCTACTCTACCCTATATAGGGTTGCTGTGTGTCAGAATTGACTGGATAGCAACAGGTTTGGTTTTTTAAATCACATTAATAAAGCAGGAGAAATTTCTTCCCCATGAGAAAACAAAATGACTGCCGCATTGGCTTGGCGTTATGTGTACACCTAAAAATAGGCCACAATTAAACTGTATACAGATCTTTGTACGCTGAGCATTAGGATAAGGGTGAACTGAGGAAAAGATGTATCACAAGAAGATATAGAGCCCTGTTAAAAATAGCTTCTGGTGAATTCTCGGGCATAAGCTAAGAATTGCTCATAACGTCCGGATTATACATCTTGTCTATGACACAGGCTTTGTAGAATTTTTTCTCTAACAAAATTGGCCTCTCATTTCCATGATTTATTTTATATTTTTATATTTTAAAAGGTTGATATTAAGAAATCTGAAAATTTCAACAAGGCCTGCCAAACTGAAGATGTAAAATGAAAAATGGTGATCACATTCTTATCTAGATAAAGAATCATAAAAGAGGCAAACAATCATATATATTTTTTTCTTCCTTTCTTATGACCATTTCTTCATCTTTTTTCTTTGTTCTAATAAGCACTAATATCATATGGCTTCAAGTGCTCATCCTTTGAGCCTCACCCCTGCATTACCCAGGCCCCTGACTTTCTGAATCCCAAGCCCCAGATAGGAAGAACATTGTCCATCCCCTCAAACAGCTACAAAAGATATCCTTGTAATTATAAGAAACAAGCCTATTACCTTTCTCTTCCCCTTTCCTTCTTGGTACTTTGCTCTAACAACCTCAGAAAACTACCTGCAGACACAGAGAGACACTCAAACACAGCTGCAGAACATCCATTAATTTAACCAGGATATTTTAATTGCCAAGAAAAGCAGCTAGTCATTGCAGTGTGACATATGATCCTCATTTTCCTGTTTATCTGTGGGGAAAAAAATAAACATGTTAAGTCCACCTTTAGGGAATTACCAATGCTAACACATTAGAATCTAAAGCAAGAAAATATTTATGTAAATTTATTTATTGTGCACCTACTAATGCTGAGTAAATTAGTTCTTTATTGGAGAGAAAATGAACTCTTTAAGGCCCATGTGATGCAATAAAAATCTGATAAACCAGAAGTGAAATCTATCCAACTTGAGAGAATGTTTGTCAACATGGCTCAGATGGTTCAAGAGAAGAGAGGAGAGACGTGTGGACACCAAGAGTGGGAGAGTCAGAGTGGAAAGCTGAAGGGATGCGTGGAGTGCTTTCATTGCAGCAGGATGATAATGATAATAGCAGTAGTAGAGATAGCAGTAATAATCGTAGAAACTATGAAGTTAGGCTAAATGCATGTTCTCATTCGCACTTCATGGTAACTCCATGTAGTAAATGATGTTAGTATCGAATTTCACAGACGAGGAAATAAATAGGCTTAGAGAGGTTAGATCACTAGTCCAGGGTTCAGTGGTAGAGGAGGAAAAACAACAACAAAAACCACTTCCTTTGAGTCAACTCCACTCATGACGAACCCACGTGTGCAGAGTAGAACTGCTTGCCCTTCCTGTCTCTTGGCCTACTACTTTCCTTCTGTCTTTGGTGTTCTTCATTCTCCTTTACTCCAGGTGCGTTGGGACCAATTGATGCATCTTAGATGGCCACTCTCTAGCTTTTAAGACCCTAGATGCCACTCACCAAAGTAGGATACAGAACATTCTCTTAATAAACTTTGTTAGGCCAGTTGACCTGGATGTCCCCTGAAAGCATGGTCCCCAGACCCCTATGCCTGCTACCCTGTCCCTCGAAGTGTTTGGTTGTATTCAGGAAGCTTCTTAGCTTTTGGGTTAGTCCAGTTGTGCTGACTTCCCTTGTAGTGTGTGCTGTCCTTTCCTTCACCTAAGATAATTCTTGTCTACTATCTAGTTAGTGAATAACCCTCTCCCTCCCTCCCAACTCTTGTAACCATCAAAGAATGTTTTTTTCTGTGTTTAAACCTTTTCTTGGTTCTTATAATAGTGGTCTTATATAATATTTGTCCTTTTGTGACTGACTAAATTCACTCATCATAATGCCTTCCAGATTCCTCCATGTTATAAGATGTTTCACAGATTCATCATTGTTCTTTATGGTTGCGTAGTATTCCATTGTGTGGATATGCTATAATTTGTTTGGCCATTTGTCTGTTGATGGGCACCTAGGTTGTTTCCATCTTTTTGCTATTGTGAACAATGCTGCAATGAACATAGATGTGCATATTTCTATTCATGTGACATGTCTTACTTTTCTAGGATATACTCCAAGGAGTAGGACTGCTGGATCATATGGTACTCTATTTCTAGCTTTTTAAGGAAGCACCAAATCTATTTCCAAAGTGTTTGTACCATTTTACATTCTCACAAACAGTGTATAAGTGTTCCAGTCTCTCCACAACCTCTCCAACATTGATTATTTTGTGTTTTTTGGATTAATGCTACCTTTGTTGGGGTGAGATGATATCTCATTGTAGTTTTGATTTGCATTTCTCTAATGGCTAAAGATCGTGAGCATTTCCTCATGTGTCTGTTAGCCGCCTGAATGTCTTCTTTGGCAAAGTGCCTGTTCATATCCTTTGCCCATTTATTAATTGGGTTGTCTTTTTGTTGTTGAGGCTTTGCAGTATCTTGTAGATTTTAGAGATTAGATGCTGATCAGATTTGTCATAGCCAAAATTTTTTTCCCAGTCTGTAGGCTGTCTTTTTACTCTTCTGGTGAAATCTTTTGATGAGCATAAGTGTTTGATTTTTAGGAGCTTCCGGTTATCTAGTTTCTCTTCTGGAGTTTGTGCATTGTTACTTACAGTTTGTATTCTGCTTATGCCATGTATTAGGGCTCCTAGCATTGTCCCTATTTTTTCTTCCATGATCTTTATCGTTTCTGATTTTATATTTAGGTCTTTGATCCATTTTGAGTTAGTTTTTGTGCGTAGTGTGAGGTATGGGTCTTGTTTCATTTTTTTGTGGATGGATATCCAGTTATACCAGCACCATTTGTAAAAGAGACTATCTTTTCCCCAATTAATGGACTTTGGGCCAAACTGCCAATCTTTCAGTCAGTGGTAAAGTTCTTAACAGTTGTTCCACCCAGGAACACTAATAAGTGGTAGATCCTATATTCAAACTCCAGTCAGTATAACTCCAGAGATAGAAGCTTTAACCTCTCAGAGATACTACTCCAGAAGTGCGTGAGAGAGAATTAAAGGAGGCAAAGCAGCACAGGAATGCAAGTCCCCATGCAAGACTTCCTTCTTATCTTTTCTGCCTCTATTTTGCCAGTGTAGATCTTTATACAGGTTAAATTTGAATGGACAATGTTTATGATTCATTATAGATGTAAAATTCATTTAAAGGTATATTTGATATGATTTAATCTTGAAAGTAATATTTTCAGACACAGCAAATCTATCCCTACCACCACCCTGCATCGCCACCACCATCATCACCACCTCCACCACCACACCTGTCTCCAGTCTAAAATACAGACATTACATGGCTCCCTACTGCCGAAAGAAGCGTTTCCAAGAAAAAGGAATAAAGTCCTTTGCTATAAGCTTGAGATACTTCCTTTTTGGTTTCTATGGATCAGTTACTAAGAGCTAAAGTTAAATGTCCCTGTGTCCAAGGAAATTATTTATTTTTAAATCTTTTATTGGTGTGTGTGCTTGGAGTGTGCTTAGAGGGGGGCATGCAGGAAAATGTAAAGAGATAAATATATTTCCTCTGTACATGATTGTTTTAAAAATAGAAACTTATATTAAATGGAAAGTGGTGATTTTCATAGTAAAAAAATTAATATTCACTCATTCAGAAAATTATATTTAGCATCTAATGCTGCTCATTGAGAAGGCAGTTTTTGAGCAAAGACTTGAAGGAATGTTTATTCATTTTTCTCCATCTATGTAAACATTTTATGCCTTAATTTTCATGGAAAATTTCAAATTAAACAGAAATCCTATAAAAAGAATGCTATCGCATTGTCAAAAACTTCTGATTTAAGTAACTATATTTAGGTCATAAGCTATCAGATGATCTAGAATTCTGAAGTTCTGCAATCTATGTCTTAATCTAAAACTAACATGGAATCCTTTTTTGGCATACTTTGAAAATATGTATTCCCTTAATTGTATATTCCTAATTTTCTTTTTCATTAAATGTTAAAAAGTAGCCCTGGTGATGCAGTGATTAAGAGCTCAGCTGCAAATCAAAAGGTCGGCAGTTCGAATCCACCAGCCACTCCTTGGAAACCCTATGGGGCAGTTCTACTCTGTCCTGTAGGGCCACCATGAGTCGGAATTTCAATGGTAATGGGTTTGGTTTGTTTGTTTTTTTAAATGTTAATATGATGATGTCAAAACCATGGCACTTTAAGAGTTGTTAGATGTTTCCAAGGATGCATTACCTTTTCCACTGTCCTTTTAAGTCATTATTTCTTGAATTGTAGTTTGCTGACTACAATCATAGTCACTTTGGACATTTATGAAAAATTCAGATTTATTCATTCTCTTCTGGGCTGACTGGTTCAGAATTTCTGGGAGTCTTTAAACAGTAAAGTTGAGAACCAATTCTGGAGGGCAAATTTCATGCAAATTCCCTATTCATGTAATAGTTTTACTAAGGAATCTCAACTACTAGAGTCTAAACATGAAATGGTTTTTACTTCTTTCAATCTCTCCCCAGCTGCCTTATCTCAAATAACCTTTTCCTGTCTCTTATGATATCCCTAGTAGAAAGCATCAGTTTCCTGAAACTTTGAATTATTAAAAAGTAGTCCCAGTTCAGTTTAAAAATCTTATATTCCATTTACAAGCCTGGGTGACTCATGGAGTTCGGAGTCGAATGCTAATCCGCCCAGAGACTCTGCAGAAGAAAAGACCTGGTGGTCTCCTTCTGTAAAGATTACAGCCAAGAAAACCCTATGGAGCAGTTCTGCTCTAACACATGGGGTCTTCATGAGCTGAGGGCTGACTCAAGGGTAGCTAACAACAATGTTCTGTTTAAAGCTCTCCCCTTCCAACAAAGACCTGACACATGGCTCAGAGGATCTGGCATTACCCATCATCATTCACTCATCCTTCAACTCCATCACTGGAATAGAAGGAGGGACACGGACTCTTTATGTGCCCCATCCTTTGGTTGCAGGTGGCAGGAGGGGTGACTGGGAAAGTCAGACTTAGCTCGGAGCCTGTCACCAACCTTTCCTTTGGCTGCCACTTACTCCTGGCTGATCCCGCGTCACAGACGTTGATGCTCCGGCTTTCCTGAAGTGTGCGTGGGGGTTCTTTACAGGCCCTGCAGTGCCTCTGCATGGCACAACTCTCTGATTCAGAGATTCAGCTCTGTCCTTCTGGTTTCCCTCAACTCCAGTAACCAGCACTTGACCCCTACTGGGTTCCTGTGACCTTGGCAGGCAGCCCTTTTGAGTCCTGGCATGATGGCTCAGCCCCGGCTTCTCCCAGTGGTGTGTACTCACTGCACAGGAGCCTCACCCAACATTGCCACCCCACAGCAGGAGGTTCGGCTGGCCACTGCTCTGCTACCTCCACACCCCACTGTTTCTCGATGGCCCTACTAAGCTAGGCTCAGGAAGAGAGAAGCCAACTGCCTAAACTGATGCCTCAGCCAGGATTGAGATGTCACATTCTCCTTGCTACAAAAACGACCAGTGTTTCTGAACGATTTCCTTGGGGTCTCCCTCAGAAGTAGTGTAAGTGAATACTCACCCTCATCTCTCCCCCCTGTACCCCCTCTCAGCACTGACACTGTACTACCATGACTCCATGGCCTCCTAGCGCCCCTCTTCCCAGGGCTCTGTCTAGACATGAGGTTGGAAGGATGGGTAGTCAGCAATAGCTATGGTCCTGCCGCCTCTTCATACGCCCTAGAGGAAAGAGTTTGCTACAGTTTCCTGTAAGCTCATTTTAAAGAGCAAGTATCGGGGGCCCTCACTGCAGTGCTGACACAATAGAAGCTGTCCCTTACCCTCCTCCTATTTGGATACAACGAAGTGTGAATCTCAGCAGATTGAAATAACCGCATTTAGGTTTCTCTCTGAACAGAAGCAGATTTTTGACTGGTGACTACGTTTTGTTCCCTGAGCTGGAGGAATTCTTTGTGCTTTTTTTAATCGTTGACCTGATGCCGCAGCATGGGACTCAGCGTTCTGTGAAGAAACTTTCAAGGTCAGATACCCTGACCAGCTTTTGGACTGAAATACGAGGCCGTTGGGGGCTGTCATAGGTGAAAAGGTGATCTGCTGTTTGTTTGGGGTTGTCGTTTATTCTTTGTGTAAGCACTGCCACCAAGAAAGGGCAAGGTGAGAGAAGTCTTTACAGAGTTACACGTTTCTCCCGTGAAATTAGGCCTGTTGAACGTGGCGTCAGCAGACGGCCTCTTACAAACTTCATCTCTTCCTCACGGGCAGTGTCACATGATAGGCTATAATAAGAGACCTCAAATAGCCCTGAGCAAGAACTGTTATGGGAAAGGTAGAAAAAAACAGTGAAAGCTTCCAGACATCCACAAATATTATTAAAAGGAAGTTCTCTGACTCATCTGCACTGTGATCTTTCCGTTGTTGTCCCCCCAGTCCTGACATGAATGCTTATAATTAGGCCCCCACACAACTCTGATAAACCATGTCATCTGTTTATAAACAGCAGAAAGACCTTTTGAAATGTTCCCATTGTGAGAACAGTACAAACGTTTTGTGGCAGAAGCTTCCTCAAGGTTTTTTCTCCTGAGGCTCATTAGTTATCGTCAATAGTTCACAATCTGAATGTGTTTTTCAGTTAGTCAGTAGCATCCTCTAATTTTTCTAAAGGCTTAAAACTCACTGCCGTCAAGTCAATTCCAACTCATAGTGACCCCAGAGGGTTTCCGAAGCTATAAATCTCTACAGAAGCAGACTGCCACATCTTTCTCCTGCAGAGCCACCCGTGGTTTCAAACTGCCAACCTTTTGGTAAGCAGTCAATCACTTAAACCACTGCGCCACCAGAGCTCCTAAAGGCTTAGTCCTTCAAAAATTCAAGACATGTTGCCAGAAGAGATGAGATGTTGTATTTCATTAGCATGAGCATAACACATAAAAATCAACAGCCATCAAACAGGCACCGTGACTTGAGTTATATGAAGTGGTACTCCAATCTGATGCTTAAAAAAAAAAAAGACCAAGTTGGCAAGTGGCGATCCAAGCCACAATTCACTTGGAGCAACAGAGGAAGAAGGAGAGTCAGGGATAGAAGGAGGATACGGAATGTGTGGCTAATTACCTCCCTAAACAACTACCTCTTTTGCCATGAGACCGGAAGAACTGGATGGTGACCAGCTACCATTACTGAACACTTTGCTCAAAGATTCTATAGAGGAATCCTGATCAAAATTGGGGAAATGTAGAATAGAATTTCAAATTCTTATGAAATCCAGACTTTCTGGAGCCATGGAGGCTTGATGAACCTCCAAACCTATTGCCCTGAGACCATCTTTAAACCTTAAACCAGAAATACCCCCTGAAATCTTCTTAAAACCAAACAATAGCTTAACTAGTAAACAAATATCTGCCTTGATCATTATGCTCTTTTAAGATCTGTCTATACAGGATCAAATTGACAAAAACAGCTTGAAATATTGCAGAAACCTTAGGGGGCAGGGAGTTTAAAGTTAACGTGAGAGGAAAAACTCAGAAAAGTAGGGTGAGAATGGTTGCACAACTCGAGGAATATAATCAATGTTACTGAATTATATATGCAGAAAGTGTCGAATTAGTGTGTTTTGCTGTGTATATTCTCAACAACAAATAAAATAAATTATAAAAATATAAAACCTTAAAAAAATGACCCCAAGCCCCACTACCCAAGGAGCATCAATTGGCAATGTTATCTACAGCTCAAGTAAAAAGAAAAAAAAAAAGATAGCATGAATCCTCAATTTCATCAAGATCTCTGTTTTTCCCCATGCAAAGGTCAAAACTGAAATAGGATTTTGTTTGGTCATGAAAGTCAGATTTAATGTCTCATTCTTCAACTCTAAAAAAATCTATAACATTGCAGGATTGTGAATTTTTGTTGTTACTCTTCTTAGAAAACTTTAGGTCAACTTGTCTAAACTTCCAGTTGAATCCATCTGTCATGGATTGAATTGTGTCCCCCCAAAGTATCTGTCAACTTGGTTAGGCCGTGATCCCCAGTATTGTTTGGTTGGCCTCCATTTTTGTGATTGTAATTTTACGTTAAAGAGGATTAGGGTGGGATTGTAACACCCTTACTAAGGTCACATCCCTGATCTAATGTAAAGTGAGTTTCCCTAGGGTGTGGCCTTGCAAGAGATAAAAGAAAAGGAAAGTGAGCAGAGAGTGGGGGACATCATACCATCAAGAAAGCAGCACTGGAAGCAGAGTGCGTCCTTCGCACCCAGGGTTCCTGCGCAAAGAAGCTCCTAGTCCAGGGGAAGATTGATGACAAAGACCTTCCTCCAGGGCTGACAAAGAAAGCCTTCCCCTGGAGCTGAAGGCCTGAATTTGGACTTCTAGTCTACTAGACTGTGAAAAAATAAATTTCTTTCTGTTAAATTCATCCACTTGTGATATTTCTGTTATAGCAGCGCTAGATAACTAAGACACTATCCAATAAGAACCAGGCCTGCTCAGATGTTAAGGCACTCTCGTTAAAACATTGTCTGTACTAAGCTCAAAGCTGCTTCTTCAAAACCCCTTCCCGATGGCCCCCACTCTGCCTTCTGAAGCCACTTGGCTGTTAATGTCTTCCTTCCTCTACATGATCACACATGAAATATTGAAAGTCACCTGGTGGGTGACTGTTCATAGTCATGTTTGTCTTTCCGGTTTGGTAGAGACAAGGATAGATAGAACTCAATTTATTTGAATAAGAAAATAAAATATAAACCAGCTCTGGTTGGTTGGCAGGTACATTAAAATATATTTCACTTAGCAATATATACACAAATTTGGAACAAACAGAATCACACATTTATAGAGCTGGAATGAGCTTTATAGATCAGATAGACCAGGTTTCCACTCATTGCTAGAATTTCTCTGGAATGTAACTTATGAAAGATATTCCAGGCTCTGGATTGGAATCGGTACCTTTGAGGGTGATCCATTTCAGTTTTGGAACTGCTCTGCTTGCCAGAGAATTCTTTACATTATGCCAGAAGCTGTCTTTTTATCGTTTTCCTCTCAAAGATTGACTTTCTGCTTTTTAGCACAGACCAAAGCATGCCTGTGTCCCCTTCTACAGGACAGTTTTTAATCTTTGGTGGCAGCTATTGTGGTGACTGATTTTAGTAAAATTTTGATAATCTGAACAGGAAGAAGCAGTATGTGGGAATTTATACATTTGCTGTACAATCATACTGCTTGGAGGTCATATAACCCAAACCTCTCATTACTGAAACCTAGAGGAGTTGGATTAATTGGCTATGGTGACAGAGCTGACTGCTGGTTGAGCTTAGCCTGACACCTGACCACCTGACACAGTCCAGTTCTGGTCACTGGGTCTCTTGCTGGAAGTTAACTTGAAATGCATTTGTTCAGTCAACCACTGCATGCATAAGTGTCTCAAGCTCAGGGAATTGGCAACATTCCAAACAACAAAACAGCTACATTGTGAAGAGTCCCAAGGGAAAATAAAAAAGCAAAAAACATATATATGTATATGCCCAAGAGCCCTGCATTAGGGAGATTCAGATCCTCTCCCAGTATCTTCATTAACTAGTAGGACAGCGTCTTCACACTGCCTCTTAGGGCCTTCGTTTTCTTGTGTGGATGTGGTTACCTGATGGATTTTTTTTAATAATCTGTTGATATAATAAATTGAATTAATTGATTCTTAGATGTTGAAACAACCTTGCATTCCTGGGAAAACACCACTTGGTCACGGTTTATTGAAATTTTTATGTATTACTCTAATTAACTAATATTTTGCTGAGGATGTTTGTGCATATTCATGAAGATTATTGGCACATAGTTTTTTTTTTTTTTTTTTAGTGATAATATTTTTGTCTGATTTTTGTTTCAGAGTAATACTGCCTTGAAAGTATTCCTTCCTCTTGCATTTTTGTAAGAATTTGATTAGCAGTGGTATTACTTCTTCCTTGAATGTTTGGTAGAATTCACCAGTGAATCCAACTGGGCCTGAATTTTTATTTATTTATTTATTTTTTGCTCATAAGTTTTCAATTATGAATTAATTGTATTTAGTTAAGTACGGGACTACTCAGGTTACTCTATTTCATCTTAAGTGAGTTTGAAAGTTTGTGTCTTTCAGGGAAAACGTATTCATTTAAGTTGAGAAATAGAAGGGAGATTGTTCATTACATTCACTTGTTATCTTTATAATGTCTGTATGACCTGTATTGATGTCCAGGCTTTCATTTCTAATATTGATCACTTATATCTTCTCTTTTTTTCTTGATTAGTCTAGTTAGATGTTTATCAATTTTATTGATCATTTCAAAGAACCAGACTTTGTTTTCACTGATATTCTCCTTTTTTTTTTTTTTTTTTTTGTATCAAATTTCATTGATTCCTGTTCTTACCTTTGGTATTTCTGTCCTGCTTGTTTTGGGTTTAATTTGCTCTTTTTTTTCATAGTATCATAGTTGCAGTTTATGTCACTGATTTGAGACTTTTTTCTAAAAAAATCATTTAAAACTATAATTTCTAATCTAAGCACTGCTTTGTCGGCATCACACAAAGATTCTCATGTTGTATTTTCATTTTCGATCATTCCAAATTATTTCCTAAGAATTCTTGTGAATTCTTCTTTGACTCAAAATTTATTGGAAGCATTTTGTTTAATTTCAAATATTTGTGGATTTTCCAGATACATTTCACTATTGATTTGTTGTTTATTTCTGTTGATGTCAGAGAACACACTTTGTATGATTTCAATTTGTATAAATACATTGAGTTTTATTTTATGGCCCATAATAGGGTCTATCTTGGTGAATGTTCCATGTGCACTTCAGAAACATGGGTATTCTGCTCTTGTCAAATTGGTTGATAGTGTTGTTCAGGTATTATATATCCTTACTAAATTTCTGTCTACTGGTCCTATTAATTTTAGACAGAAGAGTGCTGAAGTCTCGAACTATAATTGTGTGTGTGTGTTTATATCTTATTTCACTTCTAATAATTATGATATCCTGTACTATAAGGTTCTTTTGTTAGCTACATACACATTTAGGATTGTTCTGTCTTCTTGGTGAATTGACCTTTGATGCTATATTGTTCTGCATACTTAATATCATTCTTCTGAAATCTACTTACTTATATTAATACAGCCACCGGAACTTTCTTTTTATTTGTGTTTCATGATATATCTTTATTATTCCTTCGCTTTTAACCAATCAAAGAATTTTAGATAGCATAAAGTTAGTTGTGTTGCAGTTTTATCCTATATGACCATACCTGTCTTTTAATTAGTGTGTTTAGACCATAGATCATTTTCACTCATGTAATTATTGATACTGGTAGGTTTGAAATCTACTCCATTACTATTGTTTATCATATGTGCTTCAACTGTTGTTGGTTACATTTTTTTTTCTTCCTGTTCTAGGATTAATGAGTATTTTTTATAACTTCATATTATTCTTATTTCTGTCTCTTTATTTATAAATTTTAAAAATATTTTAAAAGGCTGCCCTAGGATTTACAATGTAAACTTTAATTTATCACAGTCTAACTGCAAATAATATTATCCTGCTTTATGTGTAGTGTAAGCTCATTTTGGTAATATGCTTAAGATTCCTCTCTCACATTGTGTGCTAATGTCATACCTTTTACTTTTACATCTGTTATAAACCCAGAACACATTGCTACTGGAGAAAATCATTTGTTTATTAGAGAAATTAAAAATGAGAAAAAAAAAATTTTTATTCATTTTTAGCCATTTCTGGGAGTAGATTATGTATTATATCTATCTCCAGAAATGGTTAAATATATATAAAGGTTATATATATGTAAGTTTCTGTTCAATGTCGTATTTTTTTGGCCTAAAACACTTTCCTTTAGCATTTCCTGTAGCATGGGCCTGATGATACTGAAGTGTCTTTTACCTTTTGTTGTCTGAAAAAGTCCTTATTTCACCTCATCTAGGAGGGCTATTTGTGCTGTGCGTAGAATTCTGGATCGACTTTTATGTTTTCTTACAACACTTTAAAGATGTCACCACATTGTCTGTTGGCTGACACAGTTCCTGACAGGAAGTCTGCTGCCAGTCTTCTCTGCTTCTTTTCTATGCAGTGTGCCTTTTTCCCTCCTTGGCTGTCTACAGTATTTTGTTGTTCTGTCTGTAGTTCTCTGAGCTTCTTGTAAATGTGGTCTTATGTCTTTTATTATGTTAAAAAATTATTGGTTATTATCTCCTCAAATATTTTGTCCTTTTCCATTTTTCCATCACTTCTTCTGAAATTCCAATTATATGTGTGTTAGAAAAATCTCTTTGTTTAAGGTTCAGTAATCCTTTGCCCTATCTTCAAGTTCCCCGACGTTTTACTTGGCTGTGTTCAGTCTACTTTTCTCTTCTCTGCTACCATCATTTGTATTTTTAGCATTTCTGTTGGACTCGCTTATATAGTTTCAGTCTCTGGTCAAATTACTAATTCGTTCATGTGTGTTGATTATATTGTACACAATAATCATAGCTGTATTCGTTTCTTCTGTGATAATGGAAACATACAAGTGATCTCTAAGTCTGGTACTATTGAAAAATTTGCCTCTTGACAGTGAGTTGCTTATTCTTGCCCTTTTGTGTGGACATTACGTGAGAAGACTAGAGACAGAGGTAATTTATGCCTGAAAGTGGATATGCATCTTCTGCTGGACCATAAGCATGGGGCTTGAGAGAATCTAGTTAGTTCCGCTGAGCTTAGATTTCACTGTTACAGTCAGCTTCGGTGCACCATATACTTCTTCTGTCTGGTGGGAAGGAGGGAGAGTCTCAGTGTCCCTGCTCCACCTGAAGTGTTTGGCTTTCTCTGAGCACCTATGCACAGAGTGGTCTCTATTCACACTCTTGCCCCTCCTCCACTGGTAGTCAGCTGCCACTTCTTACCTGGTGTTTGTTAGCATGGTGATGAGGGACAGAAAGATCCTAGTCCAGGGTCAGATGTCAGTAGACCTTCCATGTGTGGGTGTTGGCGATTGGACTTTGTCAGTGACCCTCAACCTTCTTTTTGCAGCAGCCAAACTGCCAGTCCTTGCAAGTCACATGCAGAACTGTTTCCTGCCTCTGCCCAGGGCTACAGAGTTTGCTCTGAGAGGAGACAGCAGTCTGGACAGCAGTCTTTCTCTTGAGCAACTGATGGTGTCCATGGCATTCTGTCCTCTCCTGCTATCCCACACTCAGCCCTTAGACTTTTGTTTAAAAGTTTCGCTAAATTCTCTTTTCTCTCTTGGTGGTGCCAGTGTCTCTTCCTCCCACACTGTGCCGCTGGGGAGCCAACACTAGCATCAAGTCTTTCCTAGTTTCCCTATGACCTCAGCTCTCTGGTGGAGTCAAGAAAAGTAGGTAATCAGATTTTGTAGTTGATCAGACTTTTTCTTGTTTTTATTATACTGGCAATACTTTTCCCAACTTTCTACACCTCTGCTGATGGAACTCTGTATTATACTTATTATGTACTATATATATATATATATATATATATATATATATATATTATTTTTAAAGGAGTCTCTTTGTTTGCTTGTACTAACTTAGCTATAGTATCATATTTATATTTTTAATATTTTCTGATTCTCAGATACTTTGATATCTCTCTTTCTCATCACTGGCTATAAAAATAGATGTATAAAAGTTTAATAAGATTATGGAAATAAAATAATGATCTACAGGAATATTTTATAAGCCCTTCATAGAATTTGAAAAGAAAACATTTCCTATTTAAAATGTCCCCATAATGAAGGAAGAGATTTTATATTTACTCTGGAGATTGCCTTGCAACTATTGCTTGGTATCAGGTCTGTTCATAAATTATGGTGACTGTTACAACCGTCCTTTCTCAAACCCTGCAGTCAGGCCTCTGGGAGTTCCAAGAACAGCAAAGCACCTGCTGCCCGGCCAGAGCCAGCTGTGCCCACCGGATATACAGCTGTTCTTGGATCTTGGAGCCATTTTGACCGAAAGATTGAAACGTGGCTCAAGATATGTGTTTACAAGAAAATGACGTATTTTCCATGAGACAAGTACATAGTTATGATGGGATTATAATTTGATTCAAATCTTGCACATTTTTATGAAATTTTCAAATAGCGAAAAGAAAATGAGGCTCCCTTCACAGCATCCTCTACACTTAGCTGAGATCCTTCTGAAAGTTTTAAAACCTGGCTGGGACTCAGTATTCTTACCTCTAAAAACACGCATTGCAACTAGAATAACTGTATGGTCTCTTGCAGCTTTAAGATTCTATCATTGCCGAGTTGTATATATGTCTTTTTTAAGTGGTTTGATTGGAAATCACACTCACAATGAGTCTTTCTACGATTGCAGGTTTTATATGGGGAGAAATTAAACAAATGTGGGACGGCGGATTACAAGATTACATCCATGACTGGTGGAACCTAATGGATTTTGTGATGAACTCCTTATATTTAGCAACAATCTCCTTGAAAATTGTTGCATTTGTAAAGGTAACTATTATTTATGTTTTTGGCAATGCATGAAGCTCTGATAATTATTTATATTCTTTGATCACTATTAATTTTTAATAGTTACAAAGAACTTTATCTGCACATGATCGGTTGATGACTTTATTGATAGATGGGTATTTATAAGATACATAGACAATATGTAATTTATAGTCATAACAAATTTTAATAAACATTTAAAAGTTGTCATACAATTTTCTTGCATCTAAATTGAATAGTACTTCAAATTTCTTCATGATAGCTGCTCTAGTTTGTAATCTTTTGCATTTCTAATGAAATTCTACCTCCAACACTGCTTAAATTTTGGCAACCAGAAAATCTATTTTTCTCAGTTATAACTAACATAAAATTTCATAGATAGATCAAAATATTACTCCTTCAAAGCACTGAAATCAGTTTAAACTAATACAGTTTGATATAATTAGAACAGAATATAATTTCCTTCTCCTCATCCCATTCAACATGACAGTGCCTGAAATCTCACACACCTGTTACTCCCCCAGATTTTGTACATCAGTCTCATCCCAAACCACATAATTTACATAAAACATTTCTGTTCTGTAGTGACAACTGGAATTATTTTTCATTTTGGGGGATTTTTTTTTAAAACAGAATCTTATCTTGTCCCCTTCCTTCCTTCCTTTCCCCCCCTTTCCTTTTCTCCTCTTTTTAACATTTTGTTTTAAAATAATAAGTGACTTAATAAAAACGTAATTGTGTTTTATATGAATAATGCATGGATTTAGTAATCTGAACTACAAATTGCTAATGTGTAAGTGAACTCCTGTTCATTTAGTCTAGTTCTTAAAACAGTGGCCAGAGCCTCTTTTGCAATATTCAGTTATGACAGGGTCATTGTTGTCCAAAGCTGGAAAGGCCATAGTTCCCAGAATTCATTCAGTTCAAATGTTGCAAGACTCACCCAAACACTGAGGAAAAGGCGGTTTCTACCAGTTTCGTGAAAAGCAAGCTGTGTTTTAAGAATGGAAACATAATTTGGTCATGTTTCCTATATGCACTGAGGTCAATGGCCTTGAGCACCTTATTAAGACAGCAGACGATACTGTCTTACCCAAGGGAGAGTATTCATTTATACAGGAGGTGGATGGTCTGTTTTTTTAAGTACGAAGCTGTCCAATTCCTCTTTCCTCTGTAACAATTCTCAGATACACCTATAAACTTGTTTGGATCTCCCTGTACTAAAAACCAGTATATGGCTGTCTGTTTTTTTATGGCCCTGTGGAGTTATAAAATCCCTATAGCAGTTTTTTCTTACACTTTAAGGTGCCTAAGAATCACCTGGTGGACTTGCTAACACCCAGATTCCTCTTCTCCATTCCTAGAGATCCTAAGTTAGGAATACTAGGGTGGGACCCAAATTTGAATTTCTAGTAAGTTCCCAGGTAATGCTGATGTAGCTGGCCTAAGAAGACACTTTAAATATCACTGGACTGTATAACTTTATTCAATAGCTCAAAGACATGCGATTAACTCCAAAAGAAACTTCTCTCTTATATTTCTCATATATAATATTTATACGAAAATGCATAGTATTTTTGTATATGACACTTACATGGTACTTATATATACTGCATATATATTTTCATGTGTAAAATTCTGGTATATAATGAGTATACATACATAGTTAATGGATACTTAGAGATTTTTTGCCTCAAGGCTTTTAGATATGGGATTTCAGTTTCTTTTGTTGTTGTTAGGTGCCATTGAGTTGATTTTTGACTCATAGCAACCCTATATGACAAGTTATAGGCCATATACGGTTTTCAAGGTTGTAGTCTTTACAGGAGCAGATGGCCAAGTTTTTCTCACACTGAGCCACTGGCTGGGTTCAAACCACCAGCCTTTTGGTTAATAGCAGAGCACTTACCTGTTGCACCACCAGGGAACTTTAAAGGTTGTTAATTCTACACATGCAAAAATTATTTCAATATTAAAATATAAACATTGCTTCTTATAATACATCAAGGGAAGATTATGTTTAGAATTAAACCCACCCACCCCACCGGGTGAGGTGAAGGGAGACAGTGGGGAGAAGGAGACAGAGAAGTACAGTAGTCAGTGATCTAAGGAGCATGGAATCTTCTGGAAAGATGAAATTTTTTAATCATTTTGGTCATAGGTGTTCAGCTATAATTGTAACTATAAATAATGAAACTATTTGTAACTATTAATTATGAGATTATGAATGATTTGCACTTGAAATAACGTGTAACTAGAACTTGAGTTGGCTGGGTAATGTTAATGGTGTGTGCTTTGGAGTCACATTTGCTGGGCTCAGTTCCCTCCCCCATCACTCACTAGTTGTGTGAACTTGGACTTGTTTCCTCACTGCTCTTGGTCTCATCTATAAAACAAAGAAAATAATAATCTCTAACTTAGGCAGCCTGTATGAGAAGCAAATGAGTTGGAATATTTAAACTGCCTGTTAAAGAGTAAGCCCTTAGAAAGTATTTGTTTTTCTTTTTTCTCTTTTATACCTGCCCTTCCCCCTCCCCTTTCTTCTTCTCCATATGCTGTGAGCCCACTGGACTAGTCTTTTGTCGTATCTTTAATAAATCCCTTCATTTGCTTATTTTCGTTTCAAAAGTGTTGGTGCTCTGGATCCACACTTGTGAAGGATATTTCCTTTACCACAGCCTACCTGTGTGATTTTCAGCAAGTCACTTAATGTATGCCTCAGTCTCTTAGCTGTAAAATGATGATGATGATAAACTAATAATTAAAAAAAACAGCCTATAGTGTCATGCCAACTTGCTGTTTTGCCCTTCTTTACCTTAGATTTTTTTCCTATCATTCAGTTTGTCATGCTAATTACTACTTTAGAAAAAGGTACCTTATTTCTATTGCACAGCTAGATTCTGCTATTTATAAGGCAAACAGCTATTAATCAGTAAGCATTTATTGGGACACACCAAGAAACCAGCTTTTGATCTGGTTACTCAAAATGCAAAGATACTTGAGTTAGAGTCCCTGCCTTTGGGTAATTCACAGTCAGGTGGGTGAAACAGGAATGCATATAAGTAATGATCTTAGAATGTGGTAAGATCTACAGGATGAGCTACAGCAGCATCAAGAAAGGAGCTAACCTTTACTGGCAGTGTCATAGAGTTATACAGAGGCCAGAATGAGTGGGGACATCTGTCAGGTTCATGAATGTCTTAGTTAACTAGTGCTGCTATAACAGAAATACCACAAGTGGATGGCTTTAACAAAGAGAAATTTATTCTCTCACAGTCTAGGAGGCTATAAGTCCGAATTCAGGACACCAGCTCCAGGGGAAGGCCTTCTCTCTCTGTTGGCTCTGGAGGAAGGTCCTTGTCATCAATCTTTCCCTGGTTGAGGAGCTTCTCAGTGTAGGGACCCTGGGTCCAAAGGACACTCTCTGCTCCTGGCACTGCTTTCTTGGTGGTATGAGGTCCCCCTGTCTCTCTGCTTGCTTCTCTCTTTTATATCTCAAAAGAGATTGACTCAAAATAGCCTAATCTTGTAGTTTATGTCCTGCCTCATTAACATAACTGCCTCTAATCCTGCCTCATTAACATCATAGAGGTAAGATTTGCAACACATAAGAAAATCACATCAGATGACAAAATGGTGGACAATCACACAATACTGGGAATCATGGCCTAGCCAAGTTGACACACATTTTGGGGGGACACAATTCAATCTATAGCAATGAACATGTGTGATCATTCCAGAGAGACAATCCAATGTTCTGAAGTCTGAGAGTATAAAGTAGAATTCAATATCCATGAGAGATGATCCAAGAAATGGGGACGGGGGAAAGTTAGAATAACTTTACATATTCTGCTATAGAATGTAGATTTTACCTTCTAAATAGTGAGGTCATTAAGAGAGTTAAGCAGAGAATGAGTCAAATGATGATGAATACCTAAAATAGAGCAGTGGACACGAGGGAAGCTAATAGAAGGTTGGAGTTAAGGAATATTTAAGAGGAAGGATCCAAAGAGAGGTGGTATATTAGCTATGAAGTAGAGGTAGATGGAGTCATCTTGTTGCTGCTCCCTGGTAAACAGTCAGTTTACCTATTATGGGTCACCAGAGAGGCAGGTCATAACTAGGACCTCTGCTGGGATTGTACAGGTTCTCCCTCCTTCCTGAGGGTGCAGACCTGGGAGCACAAATTCATCCCTGGCTCTTTCTGGCCAAGGCATGGATCTAGACCAAAAACTGTGTCAGCCCACAGAAAAGGAATCCTTTTGTAATTTGTTTGTCCAGAAGGAACACTTGTAGAATAGATCTGGCCAGAGGGGCCACCCTTGCTTAATTGATCCATACATCCTGTTTCAATTCATCCATCTAGGGGGTATCTTTATAAAACATACACAAAAGGACCCTTCTAAGCCAGGCCATGTAGTCCCTTGGTGGCGTAAATGGTTAAGCACTCAGCCGCTAACTGAAAGGTTGGCAGTTCGAATCCACTCAGAGGCACCTTGGAAGAAACGCCTGGTGATCTACTTCTGAAAAATCAGCCATTGAAAACACCACGGAACAGAGTTCTACTCTGACGCACGTGAAGTTGCCATGAGTCGGAATCAACTCCACAGCAACCTGCTTGTTGTATACCATGGCCACAGCTAAGTTTGGGCTCTGAGCCCACAGTTGATGTGAACACTGTCTATATTACTTCTTACCTGTGTGATTTGGGGCAAATTACTTAATCTATGCCTCAATTTTCTTATCTTTAAAACTACAATAATAATTAAACCCCATAGAATGCTTATGGAGATTACATTAATAAGCATTTTTAATGCCATAGACTACCACTCAGTGTTAAGTGCTCAGCAGTTGCTTTTATGTACAATGCAACCACATTATATTGTTACAAAGACATAGAACAAAACTATATATGACTTGAGGATTCTGCTCCTTACTTACAAGGTTCTGTGGTGCTTCTGTGAATACTTGATTCGTTAGCATTTTACGGGTTTTTGTTTTTTTTATTTGTTTGTTTTAATTTGCTCCTAAGCCTCAAGAGGAAAATTTGTCAGTCATTTCTTCTTCTCACTATGTATGAAATGTTAATTAATCTGGAGTTTATTGATGCCTGGAGGCACGTTTACAATATGTTACTTCAGCTTCATTGGGACAGGTTGAAACTTTTCCCCTAAATACTCTTCAGCCTCTTTTCCATAGATAGAACTTGTCCCTTGTATTAATCTTCAGTCATTTGGTAGAAAGGACTAAATTCCTTTACCACTTACACTATATAATTTAAGTAATATTTTTTCAAAACTCAAAATTATTATAAATACTTGTTTGAACAGTTGTGATAAAATTTTTCATAGTGCCGTTTTTCTAAACAGTGCTAAGTAAATATGTCTCATTGATCCCACTTACTCTTGTCAGCTAGAAATATTGTTTCCATTTAACAAATGCTACAACTATAGTATTCTCTCCAAATTATAGGATTTTCTAAGATATTCTTTACTTCTGCATTGATGAGCTGTAGATATTTGAACCCTGGTTATTTAATCAAGTATTATCTATGACATGAGAAAATCATATACCTTCCTGTTGTCTTTGGCTACTTGTCTAACACTTTATTGAAAGAAAAAAGTTTTTGCTTTGTAAATCACACATAAAACAACTATAAAAAAACCTGTTGCCATTGAGTTGATTCCCACTCATGGTGACCACGTATGTCAGAAAGTAGAATTGTGCTCCATAGGGTTTTCTTGGCTCTAATCTTTCCAGAAATGGTTTGCCAGGCCTTTCTTCCACAGAGCCACTAGGTGGGTTTGAACCACCAGCCTTTAGGTTAGCAGCTGATCACAAACTGCTTGCACAACAAAGGCTCCTTAAAACCAGTGTAGACCTTTCCTTAATCTCATATTGCAAATATATTCACTTTGTATCAATTTAATCTTTATTCATTTGTCATAGGGGGAAAAGACCCCAGGCTCAGATTTAATTAAAAAGAGATTTTTATTAAGCCAAGACAAAGACCAAGACAATCATTGCAATGAGGGACCTCCTGGTGTACACCAGGCACAAGAGATTAGCAACATCCACTGAATTACAGTCCTGGAGCAGCTAAAACACTGTTACAGAAGGAAGTAAAGATACATCGTTGTCAAAGGCAGAATAACTAAGTGGGACTTTAATAATGATTGGTTACAGAGCTTTTGTTGACTAGTTACCTACTTAGTGACATTACATTGATTGGTGGTTTACAAGTTGTATTTTAAGACTCCTTGGGAGCAAATCATAGCTCAAGAGAGGAGCTGTTTGGGTCAAGGTTCATTTGGAAACAAGGTAACAAAATTCTGACTTGTGCTTGGTGAGGTAAGATAGCTACTTAGTGACATGGGTGCTGTGTTGGTTAGTTGTCACTTAGTTACCATAAAGAGTTCACAGAGGGGTCACAGTTACATAAAAGCCCCTTGGAAATAAACTGGCAGTGCTAGGTTTTGGCTTGATTACAAGGAAAAAATCATGTTTTCTTAACAGACAGAACTGGTTTTCTCGCACAGAGTGGATTTCAAACCTCAACTCAATCAGAGCTTCATTTTTTCTGGTCAGACATTTCTTTATGGTCTTTAAGGTATCCATAAAACATTTTAATTGATTACTTCACTTGTGTAGGTATGTACCGGAGACTGTACAGTATATGAAAATGACATACATGTTTCTACATTCAAGGAAATTATGATTCTATATTATGACTCAATCCATCTTCCTTGCTTCACACTTCTGCTCAGGCCTTCATGATCTGGCTCCAGCTTCTTCTCCGATCGTCTCTCCTTACTCCCAAACCCTCTTTGTTCCAACTCTATCAAACTCCTCACATTTCTCCAAATGAGCCATCTCCTTTATGTCAATATATCAATGATTCTTCTGCCTAGAATGCTTTTGGGTTTTTATCTCATATAAAGCACACTACTATATATATGTCTGGCATCTGAATATACATTAGACAAAGCTCCCTGCATAGAAAATTGACTAGTAATTCAGGGATGCCATAGGGTGACTATTCCGTTATATCTGTCTGCAAAAGAAGCATTTCCCTTAAAAAAGAATCTGAATAGAAATGAAGACTTGGGGCAAAAGCAAGCTAACTTAGGTTTAGGCTGGAACACAAATACTTGAGAGAATGGGGAAAGAAGGAACCAAAGGTCTGTAGGTGTTTTCGGTAGCACTTGATCCTTCCCGCAAAGATTATCCTGTAATATGGAGCTACCGGCTCTGGTCAACAGGATCCTTGTGTTCATTCAACTGCAGTCAGAGAGTGCTTCTCAAGGCAAGGATTAGTGCCACTTATTAATGTCTGTCTTCTTCACTATATTGTAAGTCCATATCACAAGCCTGGAACCTCTGGGTGGTATAAACGGATAACGCATTTGACTGCTAACCGAAAGTTTAAAGGTTCAAGTCCACACAGAGGCGATTTACTTCTGAAAAAGGAATTTTAATTCATTCTGGACACAGGGCTCAGTGTTCACAGAAAGGCATGACACTGAGAATGTGTGGCTAATTTGGGGAATTATGATTATTAAAGATTTTAGCTGGAAAACTAGACAATTGGGGACAAGTAGCAGAGCAGTCGCCATCACAACCAGGACCCGGATTCCAGAGCCCTATTTCAATACGTTGAGGTATTTTAATTTCTTCTCAAAGGCAATGCAAACTCACTGAATTATATTAAGCAAGATGTGACAAGGTCTGATTGGCCTTTTAAAAGCCCATTCTGGGGGAAATGACAAGTGATTAGGAGATAAAATTCAAGGCAGGGAGAGCAGTTAGGAAGCTATTGTACTCACATTTGTGAGAAATGACAGTGAGGGTGTGTAAGATTCAGATCCAGGTGCTGGGAGTTTGTAAGAGAAGACCCTAGGGTGAATCCCAGATTCTGACTTGGGTGATTTGCTGCTATTCACTGAGATCAGAAAATGCAAGTGGGAGAAGAGTTTGGGGAGGAAACCATGATAAGTCTCGCTGTTTGGTCAGTGAGTTTGAGATGTTTGTGAGATATCAAGTAGAAAGTCTGAAAGGCAGTAGACCATCACACACGGCTGTAAGGTGAGGAGTGTGGGCTGGGGATGTGAAATGGAGAGTCATCAACACATAACTGACAGCGAAATAATCTAAAACATCTAGGGAATGTGAGTAGAACAGAAGAGGCCTGAGAAGGGAACTCAGCATTTAAAGGGGCAGGTGAGAAAGAACCACCTGCAAAGGATATTGAGAAGAGGCAGTACAAATTGCTGGTGGCAAAAAGGAAAGATGAAATTGACTATTGTTGTTAGTTGCATCGAGTTGGCGCCAACTCATGGCAAGGTTATTATAACAGAACAAAACATCACCTTGTTCTGCGTGAGTCCGTGCATCTTCCAGCACTATGCTGGAAATTATTCTGTTGTGATCCTTAGGATTTTCCTTGGCTAATTTTCAGAAGTAGATTGCCAGACCTTTCTTCCTAGTCTGTCTTAGTCTGGAAGCTTCTCTGAAACCTGCCCACCATGGGGGGTGCTGTTGGTATTTTAAATACCAGTGGCATAGCTTCCAGCATCGCCACAACACACAAGCCACCACAGTAAGGCCAACTGACAGACAGGTAGTAGGCAAAGGGAATATAGATTTCAAAATAATTGTTAGATAATAGATTCAAAGAATGTATTAAAAAACTAAGTTGATATTTTAAGTTCTAATAATAAGTTTGGAAAATACATTTAATACCTGAAGAATTGAAATTATTTTCAAAAAATTCACAAAATACCATGATTTGTAAGAATTTAAAAATCACCTTGTAAAACAATGCCTATACTTAAAACCTAAGTAAGTGTAATATTTACTAAATAATGACAGACAGGAGAAAAATTAAAAAGCGGAGGTCAAAAGAATGAAATCAGGGTGCTTACTATAGTTTTTATATCTAGGTTTATTTATTTTATCCTGACAGGAAATATGAGCTTCTAGATCAGAGAACAGACAAATTATTTACTTACATAGCAATCTGAGCATCGGTTCCTCATGCCCCAGTCCCCCATGGGGTGACATGATAAGAGCAGATGTACCCTGCGCCTACAGGGGATTGTACCACAGGAGAGATATTCTGAAATGAGAAATCTCAGAACCTATACCTGGCGCTGGGCGAGCTGCACATCCCGTTCTCTGGAGAAAGGAGAGAGAAGGACATTTGCTTTCTAAAGTAAACAGATCCTCTCTGGGGAGCTGAAGGTCCCTGGGTTTATTATCCATAGAATGTAAGCAGATGGCTCCAGGGAAGATATTTCTTTAAATCTCCCAGGAGGTCTCTAACTTTCAAGGCTTGTTTCCCATTCAAACCTTCTTTAACCCAGAGATCAGTATTTTTTTCTCTGCAAGTCGTAATGTGCTGAGATGTGAACGTATTCATGGAGTATTGTTTCCAGACCATTACCAGAGGTGCTAGACTCTGAAGCAGACTTGCGTAATTACACTGGGGCTAAATCTGGCATCTCATGATGTCTAAAATGGAAAACCTTGCTCATGTTTGTGAGTCCCCCTGAGACAATTCACGAGGAAGGGTTCCATGAACTGTGAACACAATGGCCCGTCGTAGATCAAGAGTAGTTGCAGGGTGATGAAGGAGCTACAACCAGTTGTCTTGGACTGTCTGTGAAACCTAGAGCAAGACACACCATCTGTAGGTTTCCACTGAATTAGATGAGCTGGGAGACCCTTGAAGCTTTAACACCATACAATCTCTATTCATTCCTGGTCCCATAGTCCCAGACAGAATTAATCATTTCCTCTTTTTATTCCCATGGCACATTGTTCTTTCTCTATGAGCATTTTTATTAGAATCAGCTGTGCTCCTAACTGTCTTCCTCAGCGGAATATGAATAATTGAGAGGAAACAGTGTTTTTTGAGCACTTACTATATGCAGTGAATTGTGTTAAATGTGAGAAACTCAAAGAAAAGGATTGCATCCTCAATATGCTTTGTTATTGTTAATTGCCATTGAATTTTTTCTGACGCATGGCCACCCCACGTACAAGAAAACGAAACACTGCCTGATCCTGTGCCATCTTCCAGACCTTTGATAGGCTCAAGCCCATTGTTCTAGCCACTGTGTGCTTTGAGTGCCTTCCAACCTAGGAGGCACATCTTCCAGCACTCTATCCTACAATGTTCTGTTGTGATCCACAAGATTTTCATTGGCTAATTTTTGGAAGTAGATCACCAGGCCTTTCTTCCTAGTTGGTCTTTGTCTGGAAGCTCCACTGAAAACCTGTCCCTAATGGGTGACCCTGCTGGTATTTGACATACTAGTGGCATAGCTTCCAGCATCACAGCAACACTGAGGCTACCGGTAGGACAAACTGGCAGATGAGTGGTGGTCAACGTGCTTACTATTTCATATTTTGTACATTTGACATGTAGTCTTAGGCCATATTGTTACTGCAATAACGCGAATTGGAGCCGCCTGCCGCAATAGCCAATTCTGAGACAGGGGTGAGGTAAGCAGCGAGAGTTTTATTATATAATGATATATAGGAGACAGAGGCAAATAGATTCCTCCAAAAAACCCGTCTCCCCAACTGGAGATCAGCTGAAGGCTTTTACAGGGACGGGATTATGGGTCTTAGAAGTTTGTGTTAGTTCCCCCCTTGAGGTGGTCACCTCCCAGATGAGTTAATCTTTTCTTGGGGGTTATCTGGTCACAACCTAGTTTTTTTTGTCCCAAGATGGGTGGTTTGGTTTGTCATTCCTAGATCATTATCACTTGTTTTCCACCCTCCAAGGAGGAACATTGGTTAATCTTAAACCTTTTGTAGAGACTGGAACTGGAGGAAAAACAAGATCATGAGACAATGTCGGGGTTAGCAATGGGAGTAAATAATAGTGAGCCAGGCCTGTGCAGCCTCTTCCAATATTAGGTTAAAAAGAAGAAGAAAACGTGGAATTAACCATCACCATAGGGAGAGTCATTCTCCACTTAAACATACATGTCTTTCAAGAGAACTAAGAAAAGGAAGGAGAATATGATCTTTCCACTTGAAGGATAAGATGTCACCATGTATAGGGAAACCAGGTGGAGAGAATTAAGTAGTGTTTGGTACCTTCAAACCCCTGCTCTGATACTTGTTATGATGAATAAGAAGAGCATCATAAGTTTTTTCTGCATCTTCAGCCATTAACTATTTTATGCTAAAGTTATGATGGGAATGTTCAAGCACAGTTGTCAGGGTTTAAAAATAGAAAATCATTTCCTTCCAGTTCAAACTTGATTGTTTTAAATTGTTAGTCAAGCAAGAATCTGAATGTTGAATAAGATCAGGAGCTTGTGATGCATTTTACTTCTCAGGGAGATGAAAAAATACAATCTACTAGTTTCAAGGAGAATTAATTAACATTTGTAAAGGCCTTTGGTAAAAATGCAATATTAAAAGAATGAAAATATTCTGATGGGATTTATAACGAAGTAGACTGTTTTGTTTTCTGACATGATCATTAGGAAAACTAGTTTGTTGTCTAGACATTTTTTAATGATGTGCATGAAGAAGAAGAGAATTGTTATGGATTAAAATGTGTCTCCCAAAAATAAGTGTTGTAAATCCTAACCTCTATGCCTGTGGATATAATCCCATTTAGGAATGGGTTTTATCTGTTATGTTACTGAGGCAGGGCTGGTATAGGGTGTATCTTGAGTCAATCACTTTTGAGATATAAGAGAGATTAAAAGCAAGCTAGCAAGCAGACATGGGGGAAGAGAGATGGCAAGCCACATGAAGATTGGCCAGGAACAGAAGCTTAGAAGAGATAAGGACCTTCCTCCAGAGTTAACAGAGAGAAAGCCTTCCCCTAAGCCAGCACACTGAATTAGAACTTCTAGCCTCCTGAATTGTGAGAAAATAAATGCCTGTTTGTAAAAACCACTGACTTGTAGTATTTCTGTTATAGCAGATACCTAAAATGTGGAATCAGGTTTGGAATTGGATAATGGGTAGAGACTGGAAAAGTTTTAAGGTGCCTAATAGTGAAAGCCTAGATTGCCTTGAAGAGACTGTTGGTAGAATTAAGGACATCAAGGCAATTCTGGTGAGGCCTAGAAGGAAATTAAGGGAGTTATAGAGAAAGTCTCTATCATCTTAGAGAATACATATGGTGCCAGCAACAGAATTTTGCAAGAAATTTGGACATAAAATGTGCTTCTGGTGACGCTTTAAAAAAAATGATGAAATGTGATGACTGGACAGTGGAGGAATGGCAATACTTTTCATAAAGTGGCAAATAACTTGTTTGAATTATGTTCAAATGTTTGGTGGGAGGTAGAACTTGTAAGTGATGGACTTCAATATCTGGCTGATGAGATTTCTAAGCAAGATCTTAAAGGGGCCACATGGTTTCTGTTTGTCGCTTATAGTAAAACACAAGAGGAAAGAGATGGACTTAAAAATGAACTGTGCAAAATGAAAACAAAACTAAATGATTTGGAAAATTCTGTTGTACAAAGGACGCGTGTCCTAGAACGTTTACCAAGGATGTGGCTACACAATCTTTTGTTAAAGAGAATAAGCCTGTGACTGATTAACTAACTACCACAGCAGAAAACACATCAGCTTAGACTAAAGGGGACAGAGAAAGAATGAAAGGAAAGAACGCTGTCTGCCTCTTGGAATTCTACAGGCAGGAAATAGACCAAAGGAGCTACATCTGTTGTCTTCCAAGAAAAGAAAAGGACCATCCTTGGAGCATCTCAAAGATAGCAGAACTGGTGGAAGGAGCACAGGAATCAGGGCCTTCTCAGTTTCAAAGGGTGGGGACATGGTCTCCTGGATCTCAAAGGGTAGGGCCACAGCTTCCTAGGTTACAAAGAGTTGGACCTTCACAAACTCGCTTCTGGAGTGTGGTGTTACCAGTAAGGTGTGCCAGGGGATGGGGCCACCACCCAAAGATGAGAGAGTGTGGCTGCCATGCCCAAGGGGCAGAAGAGCAAGACCTGCCCATGCAAACGGGGTAGGGTTGCCACTCATATGGACTAGGAGAATGGGACACCCAAAGCCGAGGGAACAGAATTGCTGTCCCAGTGGGCCTGGAAGGTGGAGCTAAAGACCAGGACCAAGGGACCTCCACACAGAATCCCAAGGGCATGGCCAACACCCAGATTCTAGAAGGCGGGGCCATTGCACAGATGGTCTCAAAGAAGAGGGAATTATTTTCAAGCATTGACTTGCTTGGTACCTGTTATTTCTTTTTTCCCTCCAATTTCTCCTATTTGTAATGGAAATGTCTACCTTGTGCCTGTTCCACCATAGTACTTTGGAAACAATAAAACCAAATCCACTGCTGTTGCATCAATTCCGAATCACAGAGACCCTATAGGACACAGTAGAACTGCCCCCATAGGGTTTCAAGGCTGTAACCTTGGAAACTGAAGATTTTTACCAACTTCTGCTGTCTGAAATTGATCAAACATGCAATCAAGATGTATTGATAATTACTGGTGATTGAAATGCCAAAGTAGGAAATGAAGAATTGGTAGTTGGAAAATAGGGCCTTGATGATAGAAACAATGCCAGATATCCATTGATAGAATTTTGCAAGACCAACATCTTCTTCGTTGGAAATACCTTTTTTCAACAACATAAACAGCAACTATACATGTGGACCTCATCAGACAGAAAACACAGGAATCAAATCAACTACATCTGTGGAAAGAGACGATGGAAAAGCTCAATATCATCAGTCAGAACAAGACCAGGGGCCGAATGTGGAAAACCATCAATTGCTCATATGCAAGTTCAAGTTGAAATTGGAGAAAATTAAAACAAGTCTGGGAGAGCCAAAATATGACCTTGAGTATATCCCATCTGAATTTGGAGACCATCTCATGAGTAGATTGGATGCACTGACCACTAATGACCAAAGACCAGACAATTTGTGGGAAGATATCAAGCACATCATACATGAAGAAAACAAAAGATCATTAAATAGACAGGAAAGAAAGAAAAGACCAAAATGGATGTCAGAAGAGACTCTGAAACTTGCTCTTGAATGTAGAGTAGCTAAAGCAAATGGAAGAAATGATGAAGGAAAAGAACTGAAGAGAAGATTTCAAAAGGCAGCTAGAAAAGACAAAGCAAAGTATTATAAGGAAATGTGCAAAGATCTGCAGTTAGAAAGCAAAAACAGAAAAACATGTTTGGCATTTCCCAAGCTGAAAGAACTGAAGAAAAAATCCAAGCCTCAAGTTGCAATATTGAAGGATTCTACTGGGACAATATTGAATGACAAACGACACAGGAAGCATCAAAAGAAGATGACAGGAATACAGTCGCTGTACCAAAAAGAACTGGTCAATGTTCAGCCGTGTCAGGAAGTAGCATATGATCAAGAACCGACGGTATTGAAGGAAGACGTCTAAGCTGCACTGAAGGCACTGGTGAAAAACAAGGCTCCAGGAACTGATGGAATACCAGTTAAGATGTTGCAACAGAAGGATGCAGTGCTGGAGGTGCTCACTCTCTATGCCAAGAAATTTGGAAGACAGCTACCTGGCCAACCAACTGCAAGAGACCCATATTTGAGCCCATTCCAAAGAAAGGTGATCCAACAGAATGCAGAAATTATCAAACACTATCATTAATATCACACGGAAGTACAATTTTGTTGAGGATAATTCAAAGGCGGTTACAGAAGTACATCAACAGGGAACTGCCAGAAAGTCAAACCAGATTCAGAAGAGGACGTGGAGCAAGGGATATCAGTGCTGATGTCAGATGGGTCTCGGCTGAAAGCAGAGAACACCAGAAAGATGTTTACCTGTGTTTTATTGACTATGCAAAGGCATTTGACTGTGTGGATCATAGCAAATTATGGATAACATTGTGAAGAATGGGAATTCCAGAATACTTAATTGTGATCATGTAGAACCTGTACATAGACCAAGAGGCAGTCATTTGAACCGAGCAAGGGGATACTGCATGGTCTAAAATCAAGAAAGGTGTGTGTTAGGATTGCATCCTTTCACCATACTTATTCAATCTGTATGCTGAGCGAATAATCCGAGAAGCTGGACTGTATGAAGAAGAACAGGGGGCAACAGGATTGGAGGAAGACTCATTAACAACCTACATTATGCAGATGACACAACCTTGCTTGCTGAAAGCAAAGAGAACTTGAAGCACTTACTGATAAAGATCAAAGACTACAGCCTTCATTATGGATTACACCTCAACATAAAGAAAAGAAAACTCCTCACAACTGGACCAATAAGCAACATCATGATAAACAGAGAAAAGATTGAAGTTGTAAAGGATTTCATTTTACTAGGATCCACAATCAACGCCCATGGAAGCAGCAGTCAAGAAATCAAATGACGTATTGCATTGGGCAAATCTGCTGCAAATGACCTCTTTACAGTGTTAAAAAGCAAAGATGTCCCTTTGAGGATAAGGTGCACCTGACCCAAGCCATAATATTTTCAGTCGCCTCGTATGCATGTGAAAGCTGAACAATCAATAAAGAAGATCAAAGAACTGATGCTTTTGAATTATGGTGTTGATGAAGAATATTGAATATACCATGGACTGCCAGAAGAATGAACAAGTCTGTCTTGGAAGAAATCAGCCAGAGTGCCCCTTGGAAGTGAGGATGGTGAGACTTTGACTCACGACGTACTTTGTACATGTTATCAGGAGGGACCAGTCTCTGGAGAAGGACATCATACTTAGTAGAGAGTTGGTGAAAAAGAGGAAGAACTTTGACCGGATGGATTGACACAGTAGCTGCAACAATGGGCTCAAACACAGCAACGATTGTGAGGATGGCACAGGACCGGGCAGTCTTTCATTCTGTTGTATGTCTGGTTTGAACTACCAACCTTTTGGTTAGCAGCAGAGCATTTTAATACTGTGCCACTAGGGCTCCTACTTTGGAAACAGATAGCTTGTGTTTTTATTTTACAGGTTCACAGATTAAGAGGAATTTTGCTCCAGGGCAGACTGTGCTTAAAGTCCCACTCATATTTGATTTAGTTGATTCAGAAGATGAGATTTTAGCCTTGGAGTTGATTAAAGAGTTTTGGGGTGATGTGACGGGGTGATTGTGTTTTATGTGTGGCAAGAACATAAATTCGGGGGGAGGGGGCAAGAGTGAAATATTATGGATTGAATTGTGTCCTCTAAAAATATGTGTTGTAAATCCTAACTTCTGTTTGTAATTCCATTTAGAAACGGGTTGTCTTTATCATGTTAATGAGGCAGGATTAGTGTAGGGTGTGTCTTGAGTTAATCACTTCTGAGATACAAAAAGATTAAACAAGGGAGCAGAGGAGAGATGGAGTAAGATAGATGCCAAGACAAAATGGAGGTCCAAGGAACCAGTAAGCAGACACTGAAGAGACAAGGACCTTCCTTCAGAGCCGACAGAGAGAGAAAGTCTTCCCCTAGAGCCGGCTCTCTGAATTCGGACATCTAGCGTCCTAAACTATGAGAAAATAAATTTCTGTTTGTTAAAGCCACCCATTTGTGGTATTTCTGCTAGAGCAGCACTAAATAGCTAAGACAAAACTCAATTTATTATTCAGTTCTTAGGAGGTTTAATTATAGGTTTTTATATTGCAACATTTCAAAAAGTATCTTTGGCCCTTTTTAATAAAGGATACAAATGTAAAGTCCAGGGATAAATTTCATCATGCTCTTTGTAAGGCTCAACATCAAGATAATTCAAAGCTGACGTTTTCATTAATCTGACTTTTTAAATATTTTCTGGTCAAAGTTTAAAGTAGCAAGTATTTTTTCAACCATGTATTTTATCTAATTAATGAATGTTTAGGTAAATATTACATTTTCTATACATTAAGTATTTTAAAAATAGCCGTAGATTGACTGGCCTGGCCAGGCCTATGTCTAAGTTAGGTTTTATTTGCATTTAAGATGTAACAGATACAAAGCATGGAGAGTTGGGCTCATGTTGGTCGTTACTGTTTCCAAGGCAGCAGACCACTGCTTTGACTGTACGTGTAATTTGTATCCTACCTGTTTCCTCTAGAACAGTCGTGTGGCAAATATTATAAATAAAGTCATTGATTATTTTGTTAAAAATTTAAGGTTTTTTTTTTTTATAAAGTACTTTGTTATCATGATATGCTATCTTTTCCCAATATAAAACCAGATATTATTATTTTTCTACATCTGTCCTTTTCTTTTTTTAAAGTTCCATTGGAAAAGCAAAGAAAGATGCAAGCCACATATTAACAAATAGTCCAAATGCAAGCAAAGACCAGGAAAGCCACTTTCATTAAAGCTCATAAATTAGAAATTATTTTAATAAAGTTTTCTTTTTGTGTAGATTAATATTCTACCACCATCATGGAAGATAGCTTCCTGGCAATGGTCCATTGTGCTGGAAATACCTGGAAAAGCATCCCAGGGTTAAACTTGACATACTCATGTGTATGTGTTTGGTTTACTTTCCCTTCTTTTCTGTTTTCTCCAGTACAGTGCTCTTAATCCACGAGAATCTTGGGACATGTGGCATCCCACTCTGGTGGCCGAGGCATTATTTGCTATTGCAAACATCTTCAGCTCCCTGCGCCTGATCTCACTGTTTACCGCAAATTCTCACCTGGGACCTCTGCAAATATCCCTAGGAAGAATGCTTCTCGACATTTTGAAGTTTCTATTCATATACTGCCTTGTGTTGCTAGCATTTGCCAACGGCCTAAATCAATTGTACTTCTATTATGAAGAAACAAAAGGGTTAAGCTGCAAAGGCATACGATGTGAAAAGCAGAATAATGCATTTTCAACGTAAGTGGAATAGACATTTCTGTTGGAAACTGTGCAAAATTTAAAGTGTATCACCTTATGAATTTGAAAAATCCCTGACAAGTGGTTGAAAAGAAAATACAAAATTAAAATTATGCTTAATGCAGAAAACAAAATTAACATGGTTCAGTACATTTAAGTTTTAGTTAGATGGTCTAAATGACCTCATAAAAAGGAAAGCTGTATAGACTCTTAAAATGTGGAATAAAAAGACTTGTGTACTGTTGACAGCTTAAAAACCAAGCCAAAACCACTTGCTGTTGAGTTGACTTACACTCATGGCGACCTCATGCATGTCAAAGGGTTTTCAATGGCTGATTTTTTGGAAGTAGATTGCCAGGCGTTTCCTCCGAGGAACTGTTTCCTTCAAGCGCCAGCCTTTCGTTTAGCAGCAAGCATGTTATGTTTTCCCCGCCCAGGGACTCCAGTGACAACTTACAAGTGCATTCAAAGATAGAATATATGGAAAACTGGTCATGCAAGAAAATCTAAATGCTCTCCAATCTTCACTTGTGTGTTTTCTAGATACTAAGTTCCCTTCACCTATCTCTTTTGTTTCCCTACGCAAAAATCTTAGCATCTAAAAAAAATTCAAAGTAGAAACTCAGTAATAATCTAGGCTGTTATATGATGCACACAAAACTCTCTGTGCCTTACACCTGCATAAGCAGTAATAGCCTTTGTCCGCTTTCACCCTCTGGCGGTTATCATAATCAGGTTTGCTGGCAGCACAGGCTCATCATGGCCTTTGAGTTTGCTGCTCACTGAGACCTCACAGAATACACCACTACATGCCTATTTCCTTCCCACTAGGATCAACAGGCAGTTAATCGGCAGATAGGAGTCCCTGGGTGTGGCAACCCATTAAGCGCTCGGCTACTAATGAAAGGTTGGCAGTTCAAATACACTCAGAGGTGGTTCAGAAGAAAGGCCTGGGAATCTGCTTCCAAAAAATAAGCCATTGGAAACCCCTGTGGAGCACAGTTCCACTCTGAATCCACTTGATGGCAACTGGTTTGGTTTTTTGGTTTAATTAGCAGATGAATAAAGATGTTGGGTGATTTTTGTCTCTACAGTGACCACGATGTGAAAACACGGTCATTTTGTAGGTGACTGATAGTCAGACCCTGATCGTGGGCCACCACAGAATGTTATGTAATTTAAGAGAGTGCAGTAATTCCTCAAGTGGGAGGAAATCAATAATTTCATATAACCTAAACCATTTATGGTAAAAATCCTCTTGTTGGTTTAACTTAGTATCTGTTGTATTTTTTATTCCAATATATAAAACACCATTTTATTTCATCAACATCTGTTTTTACATGCATAAAATTTTAATCTCAGCCTCAACTACCTCAAATCCCTTCAGAAATAGATTTGATACAAACCGTGAACTGTAAAGAAAACAAAAATTCATCATGGCTTCCCCTTGTCAATTCATCCTTTCTTCCCACCTCTTTATCCTGCTAGTCTTAAGCAGCTGTTCTCTAGCCCCACCAGCTTACTCAGCCTTGTCCTCTTTCTGCTCTTGTCTGACTCTGGGTAGGAGCAACATCCTTGTGACTGGCTTGGCCTTGGAGTGTGTCTCAGTTCCGATATCCACATTTCTTTATTTCCTCACTCTTTTGTGGTCTTTAACTGGGTAATTTGCCCAGGACAGCTAGGACTAGAGACTTAACAACGGTTAGGCCCCACCAGACTCTCCTTTCATAAACTAGAATTCTGTCTCTAACAAAACCAAAAACCATTTACCATTGAGTCAGTTCCAACTCATGGCAACCCATGTGTGTCAGAGCAGAACTATGCTCCATAGGATTTTCTATGGCTAATTTTTGGAGGTAGATTACTAGGAATTTCACTTTTGCTTTCGTAGCTCTACTGAGTACTCAAAGTACCCTAGGAAATATTATCTGCAGCCTTCATATCACCACTACCAATGGACATTTAGCTGTTTCTATCTTGCTCAGTGTGTTGCTTCATTTGACCTTTTTTAACATTTCCTTTTTTTTAAGCCCTAGTCAGCGATTCCAACTTGTAGCAACCTTATGAGCCAGAATCAACTCGATGGCAACGAATTTGGTTTTTTATTTTGGTTTATCCTCCTTTAACTCCTGTTGTCACTATATTCTCCCATTTCTCAATTTACTTCTCTAACATTTCTTATTTTTCTTCTATAACTATATTCTAATTTTAGAAAAAGAAAAAGAAAAAAAAAATCCGTGGCCATCAAGTCCATTCTGACTCTTAACGACTCTATAGGACAGAGTAGAACTGCCCCATAAGGTTTCCAAGGAGTGGCTGGTGGATTCTGGCTGCCGACCTTTTGGTTAGCAGCTGAGCTCTTAACCACTCCACCCCCAGGGCTCCGTATATTTTAATTATTGCTCTTTAAATAGTGGTCTGCCTTAGCATACTCTCCTCAGATCCTCTTCACAATTTCCATAGGAAAACTTTTCTGTTATTATGAATTTTGCTCTATGTACATAAGAGAGTTCTTCCATACACGTATAACTAGCATGGATCTATCTCCTCCACACCTCTGTGTCCAACTGCCTATTGGACACTCCTTCATGCGCGGCTCACAAAGACTTAAACTCAAAGATAATTCATCATAGTCTCTCTCAAATTCTTTCTCAACTCCCTTTCTCAGTCATTGCCACCACAACCCACTCAGTTACTTCAATCAGCAACTTGTGTTTTATACTACGTTCCTCCTTACCCTACTTGCCCCCACCATGTGCAATCAGTCTGTTCCTGCTCCTCATTATCTTGGTACCATCCTCCCTTGTTCACTGCCCCTGCCTAAATCCAATTCTCCTGCCCTTAGACTCTGCCTCCCTTGATATGTCTTCCTTTGTGCTACCTCAGTGTTATTTCTAAACCCAAATCCGTCACACCCCTGTTTAAAACACCTAAAAAGCTTCTCATTCCTTCCAGCTAAAGCCAAATTCCATAGCTTGACATATCAGGTCCTTCAATGCTCTGGGCTTTGTCTCCTTTTCTAGCCTCATCTTTCTCCGTTTCCCGTTAACACTTCAGTCTTCTGAATCTCCTAATGGGTTGTAGATCCCCAAACAGATCCTATTCTTCCCTCATTCCAGAATGCCCCTGTTCTGCCCTCTTGTTTGACAAAATTTTACCCTTTCACTCAAAACCAACCTCAGATGTACTTTCTCAAGGAGGCTTTTCCTGATCCCCTACCAGACTGTAAGCTTCCAAAAAAAAAAAAAAAAAAAAACAACAACCAAACAAACCCACTACGGTCAAACCATTGAGTCAATTCTGACTCACAGTGACCCAGAGGACAGTGCAGAACTGCCCCATAGGGTTTCCAAGGCTGTAAATCTTTACAGAAGCAGACTGATACAGAACGGCTTGTGGGTTCGAACCGCTGACCTTCTGGTTAGCAGCTGAGCGCCTTAACCACTGGGCCACCAGAGCTTCTGTGTAAGCTCCAAGTGTCTTCTGTGACTCTGTGCATTTTCCACCAGCAAATGGACGCTTCTTCCTGTTCCTTCCGTGGTTTCTTATTAACGTGGGAAGAACTACACGATGCTAGAAGAAGAAACATGTTTAGTCCCTGAAGTTATTCTGTATCTAATTTTAAGGTAATAGTCCCTGGGTAAGGGATTCTTCTGTGAAGAGAAGGGCATGGTCTTGGCGTTGAGGCCTCAGGTTTGGTCTCATCCAGCAAAGCCCTCTTATGCTTATTGAAGCTGTTTTCCTAATGAATGGAACTGGCCAATGGGTGTCATTCTTCGTTGGTTTTAATTTAATATTCCATTCAACCCGTTGCTGTCAAGACAATTCCGACTCATAGCGACCCTGTAGGACAGAGAACAACTGCCCCATAGGTTTCCAAGGAGCGGCTGGTGGATTCCAACTGCCGAACTTTTGGTTAGCAGCCAAGCTCTTAACCAGTTATTGCTTTTAAACAATGCATAAAATATTCAGAAGTGACTTGTATTAATTTATGTTTCCTCATCATTTTAGTCTCAAGTAACTATAGAATACATTGCCTTTTTACTTGTTCACTTTGTCTGGTTGTAAGTATTTAAGCAGGGACACAAACTAATTTTAAAAAGTAGTAGCTGAGAAATAACTCCAAAGGGCAACAGACAAAGTGTTATCTTTAGAAAGGCAATGCTGTAGCCTCAACCCACAGAAACTGCTAGCGGTTAGTCTTCATCCGCGGCTTTGTGCAAGGTGGCATTTAATTAAGTTGTGGCATTTTCCTGGAAAGCTTTCTGTCCTTACATAACCACAGAACTAGGAAAATACTTACCACATCAAGTCAGTGTGAGAAGTGATACAGCTAATAACCCTTCACTCTAAGAGCAGTGTTGGTATCGATAGATTTGGGAATCACTAATTAAATGTTCTTACCATGTGAGGGACCCTGATGGCACATGGTTAAGTGCTTGGCTTCCAATGAAAAGGTTGGCAGTTCAAACCGACCCAGCAGCTCCGTGGGAGAAAGACCTGGCGATCTGCTCCTGTAAAGATTACAGTCTAGAAAACCCTATGGGGCAGTTCTACTCTGTCACATGGGGTCCCTATGAGTCAAAATTCACTGGAAAGCACCTAGCAACAACAATCAGCAAAACATTTCTGGAAGCAATGGCTCTGACATGTTAACCTAGATGGATTTTAAAAAGTCCATATAATAAAATAACAATTTACTTAGAAACACCAAGGTCTTTATTCCAGGGTCTTAATTCATCTAAGAAGTAAATATATTTCAGTCAAGTGGTACTATTCTGCAAATCTCACTGCTGATTCATTCCACTGAAAACTCAAAAAGAAAATAAAAATCAGAAGGAAATCCATAGTCTATCACAAAATGCTGTGTAATTCTGAATTTCCCTGTTTTTCAAATTCTACTCCAAATATCTTAATAAACATTTTGCCAAAGGATTTGCTTATATTTCCTAGCTCTTATTTGGACAGAAGTAAAATAAGTACTATCCAATCATAACAATCTATTTATTCTGCATCACTGTTTTTATTTGAACATTTGAAAAGTAGATGTTAAGGGATTTATGTGGTTATGTTTTATTTATTTCACTATATATAACTTATGCTATTTCATGTCCATGTTCTCTGAATTGCTGTGGATGTCAAGGGTGTATGAATGGAATTGTATTTGTATGTTGACAGTGAGAACATACAGTGTTTCAGAAGGAAGACCATGATTATTTTACATTACATCTCAACTAGTATTAGTTTTAGAAGTTGTCATTAAAGTTACTAAATATAAAGAACTCATGGTCATGACTAAATTTACTTTTTTCTGAGAAAATTTGCAAAGGATAATTTCTAGTGGCCTTTGTCTAGGACCAATGAATTGGATTGAAGTTTCCCTCGTCTCGTTAGAATCTGTCACTTGCGTTTGTCTTTTAAGGATCCCAGTAGCACCACAGCCCTGCTGGACAATCACAATCTGATTGAAGTCTGTCAGTCAGCACCCTTATCACTTGCAATAGTTTGAAGAGCTCTAGGAAAATAAATAATTAAATTCTATAGCCTGTAATTAAAATGTAGTGCTACATTTAAAAATAAGAAATTGTTTACTTTTTTAAAAAAGCTATAAATCTGGGGAAATAATTCCTATATGCCAATTAAGGCACTTTCTGTTACATTTTCTTGTTTATAAGGATTACAAAGGGGTTATTTCAAGTCCCAAGAGTTTTGTTTTAAGACTCATGTGCAGGATTGCAGGTTCTTCCATCCTCTGAGCAAGGGTTGATCTTAGTCAGGGAAGAATGTGCAGTGTGTCTAGGCTTCAGGGAAAACAGGAGGCACAGCACTTCATTGTGCACACTGGCATTAACCAGGCTCCTCGACTCCACTTGCTTTCTCCTCTGTGTTTCATTATTTGCTGGCTTAATTCCAAATGGCATCCCTTAATTCCAGTGACCCTGACTCTCCATCATAACCCATCCTCCTCAGCCCCTTTCGACAACTACCTCATTGTCTTGACGTTACTAAGGTAAACACTCCTAGACAGGAAATCCGATTGTTTAGGCTCCTCTTTCACATTTAGCCATACCATAGGCCACTGACGTCATAGGAATTGTTTCTCTTTGAGTCACTTGACCGTGATCAATTTTATCCATTGAGACTTTGAGTGAGGAGCTCCAGAGGTCTACATATGGACCACCCCTCCATTAAAGGGTACACATGGAACAATGTTACTGGGGCTGGGGGCTGCCAGAAAACATGATTGACTTGAAACTACAACATGATTCCAAACTAACATCTCCTCAAAGACTGAACTCCTGCCTCCTTAGTTACTGTGTCAGGTATGAAACAAGTTTGATTTTTTTAGGTTTTTGTTTTTACAAAATAAATAAAATGTGGTCTTATTTTAAGAGTTTATCAAGAAGTACAAAAGTTCTGCTATCTTTTTACTACATTATATTATGGTATGATAAGATTTGTTGAAAACAAACAATTCTCCATTTGGGTCCCTTCCACTTACTTCAGATGTTCCTGATCTAATCCCATTTCTTGGAGTAAGTTAAAGAGATTTTACTTACAGTAAAATCACAGGGATTCAAACATTTTTGGAATGAATAAAATTTTCCTAAAATATAAATATATGTATATATCAAATTTTATTGCCTAGCCATTCTGAGGCACTTTGCCATCTTATGGGATTCACTATGTCCAGTTTTAATTGAAGATATGGTCTCCATAATGATGCCATTACTTTCAATCCTCCTATGACCAAAAGCAAAATTAGGGAAAAGAAATTACTTTTTTTCAAAGCCTAAGGTTAGATCTATCATTTATTAACTAGGACAGGGTCAGAAAACATTTTCTGTACAGAAACAGTTACTCTTTCAGGCTTTGCGGGCCATGTGTTCTCTGTTGCAACTAGGCAACTCTGTAAAAATAGGCATAAAAAGTCATGAATGATTAAGTATGGATATGTTTCAATAAGACTTTATTTATGAACACTGAAATATGAATTTCATGCAGTTCATAAAATAATAATCATCTTTTAATTTTTTCCCCAGTCATTTGAAAATGTAGAATTATTCTTAATTCATGGGCCATATAAAACCATGCTGTGGACTTGATTTGCTCCCCCTGCCCTAGGAAACTAAATGTACTTTTCAAAGCTCTTGGAACCCAACAAAAATTAAACACACTATTTGTGCTAGTTCCTTTAATTCTTTTTATTAAGTTTAATTTTATGATTGCCCTAAACTATTGTTTTATTGTTGATATGTATTTTTAAGTTAATCAAATATACGTAAGAGTAGCCAAATTCTATTGTCATATCTTATATTATTCTAGAATGATTCTATTAATATAGCTCCTAGTGTAACTTTGTATTTTTTCCAGGTTGTTTGAGACGCTGCAGTCCCTGTTTTGGTCAATATTTGGGCTCATCAATCTATACGTGACCAACGTCAAAGCACAGCATGAATTCACCGAGTTTGTGGGTGCCACCATGTTTGGGACATATAATGTCATCTCTCTGGTTGTCCTACTCAACATGCTAATAGCTATGATGAATAATTCTTACCAACTTATTGCTGTAAGTTCACTAATTTTATTTCCATATTCCCCCTAGGATGTGTTTTTCCTAGCTATTTCCCATCCTATTAGCATAGGAAAGAAAATCCATAATTGGCTAGATTGACAAAAGAGAATGGAATTATAAACGGTTTATTTCAGGTTTCTAAGCAGTATGCCACGTGTGGCTATAGTATTGTCATATTACACATGATTATAGAATAGGCTCAATCTTGCTTGCCAGGCAGTCATTGGCTGCGCCAGGCAGGCAGTAAGGTGTGACTTATAAACAGGCAGCTCACCTCTGTGCTGTGCCCTGTGGCCTTTGCACTGTCTCTGTCCAATTAACTGAAAAATCTTGATTTATGCAAACAACTGCCACCTTGGCAAGAAACAAAAGAGAGCCCAGAAGGGAAATTGGGAAGGAAAAAGCCACAGATTTTTCAATTTCTTAAAGCTTAGGAAAAGCAATGTGGAAGTACCCCTGAATATTGTAATAACCCTGAATATGTGTGTTTATTTGAAACTCTGTAATTCAAACAACATAGCTTTATCTATTCATTCATACAACAAATATTTATTGAGTACAAACTCTATTGCTAGCCACTGTTCTAGGAATGAAGAATATAGTGATGAACAACACAGCCTTTTATCCCTTTGAACTTGCATACTAGTGAACGAGCCACTCGTGGCCAGTAGCAACAAAGCAAAACCCATACTGGAATGACATATATTTCTTAAGTATTTCATAGTTATACATTAGACACGTAACATTTTATAAGCCTAATTACAAGTTGCCCGTTTTTTCCATAAATAACTAAAATTATACTGCATGCTTAAATTTATTATTAAACCTCTGGAGTGTTATCATCGATATTTTGAGAAGCAACACTCTGGATTTTATTTAAACTGTCTTTATGAAGGCATGTATTTCTTATATGGCACCTGTCACAGATATAAAACATGAGAATAGATTGTTTTCATTTACTGATTCACAGACTAAATTATTTCCAATGTATAATGAATCCTCTGGCTATACCTAGGCTTTATAACTGGTGGGAATATCTGAATTTATGCATAGGTAGAACTTCATTTAAACATCTCACATACTGAAATTTTTGCAGATAGTCTATATATTTGCTTCAGAAGTTCTGTATCCTTCTAGACAACACATTTCTAAAATATGGATTCTCTTTTACAGACAGACCAAAAAAAAAAGAAAAAAAATTTGAAAGCCTCTAATTATCAAGCTACATATAGAGAAGCTGCCAACAATTTGGATCCTCTAAAACTTTAAATGTCCCCATTTCTTCAAGAAGAGAACATTATACGAGACTATTATGACATTTTCTTTTTGCTTCTTTTTGGGGTGTGTTTTTATAGGTTACTTCATTCCAGAGATGAGCACCATCTCAAATCTCTATCTTTATTTAGACCAAACTCTGCAGCTGCTTGGGAGGGGAGCAGGCACTGAGAACCAGCGGCAGGAGTACCTCCCAGTGCCCTGGATGTCATGCCGCCTTGGGCATGAGCATGCCGAAAAGTGTTCACTTTCACCTGTCCCAGAATAGTGGAACTTGTCCTGAAAGCATTGTCTTTTTGTCCTGCTACCTTAACTAAAGGAGCCCTGGGTAGTGCAAGCAGTTAAGTGCTTGGCTACTAACCAAAAGGCACCTCAGAAGAAAGCCCTTGCTAACAGCTTCAGAAGGGCTATAGCTTGGAAACCCTGTGGAGTGTAGTTCTACTCTGTACACATGAGGTCTCCATGAGTTGGAACTGACTCGACAGCAACTGGTTGTTTGGTTGGTTACCCCTAACTCAGAGATGTAGGGTAAAGCATGGGAAAAGAAGAACATTTAACAGTTGAAAGGAAGAAGCAACCATGCAGGCCGTATCTACAGCCTGCTGCCTGCTGATTCATTTGTGCATCAAGTATTTATCGTGCACCTACTAGGTGCTGGGCATAGACTTGAGCTTAGGGATGCAGAGAATAATACACAAAGTCCCTGCTCTCAAGGAAAAAAGAATGTACCAGGGACAAAAGAAAATCAATGGATAATTTTCATATTGAGATAAGAAATAAAAGAAATTTAACAAAGTACTGAGGAGAGTTTGGGGATAGGGAGGTAGCCAAGGGTTGATGGAAGGCAGGCAGACTTCCTAAGAGGGGATACTAAAGCTAAGTTTCCAATGCAACTAGAAGTTAGAAGGTGGTATTTGGGTAAGGGAAGTTGGGTTTTGCCATCATCGGCTTAGAACTTTTCATCTCCAGCATTTTCTAACCACTATAGACTGTTATAGATCCTCTCAGAATCCCAAACTATGAAGCAAGGAAGAGTCTGTTTTGTGATAAAACTAACAGAACATAATGAGATCAGAATAGCCCTTAATTTGTGACCCCATGAGAATAGAAGAATTAGAAGGAGCAGTGCTACTCACAAGCAGATACTCTGTCTAAGTGATTAACTTTTTATGACTTTTTATAATTGAATTACATTCTCCATTACTCCAGCAAATAATATCTACCTTTCTTTATTAATGCAGCACAATCAGCCAGAATCTATAAGGTTGTTTAGAAAGAGAATGGGAACGAGGGAGAGATAGCAAAGTAGAGGGAGAAAAGAGGAGAGGTAGGGAAACTCTGGTTTCCATCCATCCATCCATCCATCCATCCATCCATCCATCCATCCATGCAATCAAACATTTGCTAAGCAACAATGAAAGCCATGCATTTTCTAGATACAGTGATTCTTGTTCAAAACCCGGTCTTCCCAATATCTAGACTAAAACCCATCTTGTGCAGAGTAGGAATGTATACATAACATATGCATTCACCAGCACACATAATTCAGGAATATTAGAATGAAGCACAGTCTAAGATTATTCTCTTACTCTAAAATCTGGATTTTCTTTTATAATATTAATGGATTACAATGAACTATTTTGAATTCCATGTATACCTACTTTCTGCAACCTCCTACTTTCCAGATTTTCTGCTTAAATCAGATTTATGGCTAATTTAAAGGAGACTGGCTGCCCTATATCAAATTGCCACAGACGTTGCAAAGTTAATGGTTATACTTGAACAACGTGAAGAATGTAATTAATGTCATTGAACTGTACAAATGAGGACTGTAGAAATGGCAAATGTTCTATTATCTATATACTTACAACAGTCAAAAAAAAAAAAAAAGTTCCAAAGTGTTCTCAGGAGGCTAATAAAAAGGTGTGAGTACTAAATGGTCAGGGGGATGGCCCTAGGCTGTGGGAAACCAACCACTGGCTGCCCTCCTATCTGATGTCCTTTGGCCAAGGTTATATCACGGTCCAGTACTGTGTCAGAGAGGCCCTTTTCTACATTTATTAGAGGAACTTCTTTCTGAGTTTATATCTGATGCCTGAAGGTGGACAAGAAGTATCCACATAGAAACATATTCAATAAGACTTTTCCTGATGGCATCTGAAGGCTAGGCCATGAGCATCTGTGAAGGTGGCATTCACCTAGACAGGGGTTCAAGGGATTAGGTAAGATGCAAAGCCTTGTTTCTGGCCAGAATCTAATGAAACAGAGTAACATAAACCTACACTTCAGGAAATACAGATTCATCTTCAGTCAGAACTGATCCCTGCAGTTTCTTTAACACAGAATGACTTTAGATATCTGTCCCACTGAAGAGGGAGAAATGGGAAGTGACATGAGAGCTGTGCCTCCTTACCTGGGTAAGCCATCCTCTGAAATATGTCGGTAACTATCTCTAGGAGTCAGCAGTGTTTTTCTAAGCCATTAATGTTCCAGAAGCCACTCAAAGTCAGGTTAGCAGCTCTCTGTGAGGTTTATCTGACCTTACGAATTGAGAATTGGGTCAGCTTTGTCTTGTTCTCCTGTTCAGGACCATGCAGATATAGAATGGAAGTTTGCTCGAACCAAGCTTTGGATGAGTTATTTTGAAGAAGGAGGTACTCTGCCTACTCCCTTCAATGTCATCCCGAGCCCCAAGTCTCTCTGGTACCTGATCAAATGGATATGGACACACCTGTGCAAGAAGAAGATGAGAAGAAAGCCAGAAAGCTTCGGAACAATAGGGGTGAGATCACAACATGTTAGGGTTATGCTTTCTCTCAGCGTGGATTTGAGTATATTTATATTCTTTATTGTTCTTATCGACTGCATTTTGTGAACATTCATTGCACATCCATGTCTAAGGCACGTCTGAGAACTACAACTTTTTCCCAAACACATTTCTTCAATGGAGGGTTCCCAGACCAAACCCGTTGCCATCAAGTCAATTCCAACTCATGGCAACCCCATGTGCTGCAGAGTAGAACTGCCCCGCAAAGTTTTCTTGGCTGTCATCTTTATAGAGGCAGTTTGCCAGGTCTTTCTTCTGTGGAGCTACTGTGTAGGTTTGAACCACCATCTTTTATGTTAGCAGCCGACCACAAACCATTTGCATCACCTAGAGACCTTAAACTGAGGGCAGTTGTTGTTATTTTAATTGGACTCCAACAGGCCTCCCCTAGTGCCACTGATAACGCTCAGGGAATTAGCACATTCTCTGTTAGCACCTTGATTTCTAGTATTTTTCAATATTGTCACAACAGGTTATTTGTGGTCTTACTTACTCATTGTCTGTTTCTCTCTGGACTGTAGACTCCATAAGGGCTTTGTTGTCGCCATCAAGCGGGTTCAACTCATGACGACCCCACATCCAACAGAACAAAGCGTTGCCTGGTCCCGTGCCATCCTCAGGGCCCATTGTTGCAGCCACAGTATATTTTGAGTGGCTTCCTATGGGGCTCATATCTCTGACAGTATTCTGTGGTGATCTGTCTTAGTCACCTAGAGCTGCTATAACAGAAATACAAGCGGATGTCTTTAACAAAGAGAAGTTTACTCTCTCACAGTCTAGGAGGCTAGAAGTCCAATCTCAGGGTGCCAGCTCCAGGGGAAGGCCTTCTCTCTCAATCAGCTCTGAGGGAAGGTCCTTGTCACCAAACTTCCCTTGGCTAAGGAGCTTCTCAGTGTAGGAACCCCGAGTCCAAAGCATGCGCTCTGCTCCCGGCATTGCTTTCTTCGTGGTATGAGTTCCCTCTGTCTCTCTGCTCGTTTCTCTTTTATATCTCAAAAGAGAGTGATTTAAAACACAACCTAATCTTGTAGATTGAGTCCTGCCTCATTAACATAACTGCCTCTAATCCTACTTCATTAACATCCTAGAGGCAAGATTTACAACACAGGAAAATCACATCAGATCACAAGGTGGTGGATAATCTCACAGTACTGAGAATCATGGCCTAGCCAAGTTGACACACATTTTGGGGGGACACAGTTCAATCCATAACAGATCCATAGGGTTTTCACTGGCTAATTTTCAGAAGTAGATCATCCAGGCCTTTCTTCTTAGTCTGTCTTAGTCTTGAAACTTTGAAACCTGTCCACCATAGGTGACCCTGCAGATATCCGAAATACCGGTGGCATAGCTTCCAGCATCATAGCGACACCCAAGTCACCAGTATGGCAAACTAACAGATGGATGGTGGTGCATGAGGGCAGGGGGTCTGTTTTAGTCACCTGATTTCCCTAGTGCCTAACATGGGTCTCTGCATGGAGCACATACCTTTGTAAAAATTTCTCAATTAAATGATTGAATGAATACCATAACCTGAATATTCTGTACCAACCGTAAGCAGTGATTTCAGAATATGTTTAATTGCTCAACATTTTGCTTCTACTCCAAGTCATATTCTATTCCAAGAAGTTGTGTTTAAAAAAAAAAAAAATTAGAACTGCTCGAAGCCATGTTCCTGGTATACTGAGAAAATAAATGTCTTTCATGTTGGAAGGCAAGAGTTCTAGCAATTACAACAAAATATATACAGACTCAGATCTGTGTTTTAAACAAACCACTGGCAGGGGCAAGTTATTCCCCATTTCTTTCTCACTCTGTTTCTGAATTTTCAAAGTTGTCATAGTGATGATTTGGGAATTAACAAGCTAACATTCATTAATGATTTTGACCTTCTCAGAGAAAATGCTTTAGAAGTATTCTAGCATGCTTTTAGTTTAGAATCACCAAGTATTATTAGATATTTAATCAAAATCTTTAATTTTTTTCAGTTTTATGTAATACAGTTATGATTACCAGTTATGCCCCCAAATGATCCTTCTCATTTGTTAACATCATCACCCATCACAAATCGTTATCAGCATGGAATGGTGCTTTCTCCAGCAGGAAGTGGCAGTGAGTTTTCTGTCATCTGAGTAACAATTCTAATTCTAAAGAGAAGTTGACTGGCAAGCAGGTATTGTAGGCAGAAAGGTAGTTAGGGGAGAAAGAGACCCTTACATTCTTTTCTCTGTAGTGTTACTCTGTGAAATTGGGGCCCTAAAAATGGAGAACATATCTAATCTTAGAAACCAAAATCAGATTATGATCAAGATTTATCCTGTAATCCTCATATTATCACTGAGTTTAGGAAAAGTGACATTATTTTAGTCCAGTTATTTTATTTGTTTATTAAGAAGTTTGAAGTTCAAATTATAAATAAAATATAGATGTAGAATAAATTCAGTTATTTAGGTTTAGTAATCAATTATTGCATGTGTCCCACGTGCTAGTCACTGGGCAAGGAACTGGTGAGTGGGAGGAGGTACAAAGGTATGGTTTCCATCCTTGAAGACATCGTTTCTAATGTGGGAGACAAAGATGTGAGAACATATTGCTATAATCCATGCTAGTAATATATTTAGCATTATATCATCATATATAAGATGCCATAGAAGAAGAGTGGAAGAAGCAATTTGTTTTTTCTTGAGATAAACAGGAAGAGATTTCAGAGAAGTCAAACTCCTGCTTTCTTCTTTCCAGATCAACATATACTTGTCCTTTTTCCCATCTTATTCTAAAATTCATAAGAAATTTATTTAATCAGTCCTTGAAAAGATATTAATGGTGAATACTATCTTAAAATCCTACCTCTCATAGGAGTATTTTGATTTTAAAAAGAGATTCTGGGTAAAAACACACACACCAAAAATTTTCTTTAATATTTAAATTTCAGGGACTTGAAGATGGACTCTTGTGTTTTAAGAGGCCACTAAAATCATCTCAAGTTGTAACTGCTTACTCTGCTTTGCACAGTAATGTCCCTGCTCTACTGTTTTCAGAGATCCATCTCTGCTCCCAACACAATCAATGGAGACCTGCCCTAGGAAAGTGGCTTCCCACCCTTCCGAATCCACCTTACTGGCACTGGTAGGAATATATCCCTGTTGTTTCTTAGAGGCAAAGACAAGCTTAACAGCCAGTTAGGCTTTACCTATCCATGCAGAGGTTCACACCTTTCAGAAGGGAGAGTAAACGGCATTAGCTAAAGAGCTTTCTTTCCTTTGTATTAGAAACCAGTTGCCATTCTGTGCTCCCTAGAGTTTTCAACAGCAGAATTTTTGGAAGTAGATCACCAGCCTTTCTTCAGAGGCACCTCTGGGTGGATTTGAACCACCAGCCTTTCTGATAGCAGCCGATCCCTTTAACTTTGCACCGCCGGGGGGCTCCTTTTCTATATATCTAAAAAAACAAACAAACTCACTGCCATCGAGTCAACTCCAACTCATAAGGACCCTATAGGACAGAGCAGAACTGCCCCATGGGGTTTCCAAGGAGCAGCTGGCAGATTTGAACTGTCGGCCTTCTGGTTAGCAGCTGAGCTCTTAACCACTGTGCTACCAGGGCTCCTTTCTATGTAGTACTGGTCTCAAACCAACCAACAAAAATTCTGATTATGTCTGTATCTCTGAATGTGACCTTTTTGTTTCAAGCAAGGTAATTCAAAACGTACTGTGACCTCAAATCATTCTTTTCTCCTCTGTTAATGTACATTTTACTAACCTTTGATAATGGGTATTTTATGCTTTAGGAATTCACATCAAACTAAATAACTATTCCGAGTCGTGTCTACCTTCTCCATCTTCTTCCCACTCTCAGTCCCGCCTCTTCTCCCCCGAGCCGGGACCGGGGTGAGCACTGGTCCCATCAGTTGGTGATCTGCCAATGTCCTCTTTACCTGTGTTGCGTCCCCAGCATGATGGGACTATCTTGATCTGTATATTCTTGGTTGAGTTTCAGGCATTTTAATTTATATGGAAATAAATTCTATATAATATTTATAAAGAAGTTTTATTTCTAAAAAGTATAAGATAAATGAAGAGTAAATTAAGATGATGGTAATATTAATAGAGGAGTTAAGAAAATAATGTCAAGAAGTAATTCATTTGGCTGTAAGTTAATTTCAATTTTGATTAACTTCTTAGTTCATTGTGTAGACATATAAAGACGAGAGATACACTCATATCCATTAATTACAGAGTGACATTGAAGTATCAATGATTGTCACCGCGTAGCCAAGGCATGGCTTAGAATATAGCATCACACTTCAGAGACCTTACAAGTCATTTAGCTCAATCGTTTCCTTTAAAAGAGAACTTGCTTACCTTGTCCAATGTCTCGGGGTCCTTTAGTGACAGAACTGGGACGAGAACCCGGGTCCTTTGTTTCCCAAACCATTGTACTTTCCATTACCCTCCCTTGTTTTCCAGAAAAGTCTGTGAACAGGCAGCAGCAACTTCCGTGTTGTGCATTCATCTTCCAGATTTTGTCGAAAGTTTTTGTAGATCCTGTCATTGGGTTCGGAGTCTCTGGGTGGCACAAGTGGTTAAGCGTTGGACTACTAGCCAAAATGTTGGTGGTTCGAACCCACCCAGATGCACTTGGAAGACAGGCCTGGCGTTCTGCTTGCAAAAGGTCACAGCCTTAAAAACCCTATGGAGCAGTTCTACTCTGCACACGTGGGGTCACCATGAGCTGGAATTGACCAGACAGCAACTAACAACAATAACATGATTGGGTTTAGCTGCCTCTTACACGCCTCTGTCCCTAAGCGTGTATTTAACAGGCTGGCTGACCTTCTGCTCCCATCCCCAACATGCTGCCATCTGTGCCATGCTTTTGAAGCAGAAAAGTGAAGCTGAACTTTAAGTGGAGTTTAGTACATTCTTTGAGGCATTTTCTCTGGTCTTCCCACTTCAGCGTGTCACCAGCAGCTGCCTGCTGGGTCATTCTGTGCACACCTGCCCAGGCAGAGCCTGCAGCCCATGCTCTTCAGGGCCCCAGCCAGCCTCTAGGAGCCCATGACTGTTGATCTGATCTTGCCGTTGATCGTTTCCGGGTAATACTGATAAAACCAGCCCTGAAAACTCTTTAATCTTTTTTTACTTTGAACTTCCTTTTATGGGTGATTAGAACTGCCAGGTAAATTAATATTTCACTCTGGATGCTTTATAGGGAAAAGTAGAAGTGAAGCAGAAATGCTGTATTGAGCAAAACCTTCCTCATAGAAAGCAAACCCATCACCAAGAAATGGCTTATCTCTGGGCAATCATGAAAATCCATCAAAGGGGCGACCTACTGAGGGTACAGTAAGCATTAAGAAATGTGCTCTGGCTTGTGGTTTTGATATTACTTCTTGTTGATTTTATTTTATTTTATTTTTCTTTTTTTGCCTAACCCCGCTTGAATAGCAAATACTCTTCTCACATTAAAGCGTTGTCCTCAAACTATAGAATCATCGAGGAATCTCCATTTTAGCAAACATTTTCAGCTTTTAAGTTTAATTAGAAATCTCTATTAAAGACAGCATCTCAGCTTTTAATCCAAAACAAAACTAACCTTTGTGGCTGTTGCTTAGAAGGTCCAGATCCATTTAATTAAAGTAAAAAGATATGAATACAATACTTCCCACATGCGTGTATCTAATATAAAGCATTTTAATGCCATTGGCCAAGTTTCTAAATGGAGTCCCAAAGCTACAGGTCAGCGTGTTGTTGCTTTGTGCCCTCGAGTCCATGCCGACTCATAGCGACCCTACAGGACAGAGAAGAGCTGCTGCATAGGGCTTCCTAGGCTGTAAACCTTATGGGAGCAGATCACCAGATCTTTTCTCTCTGGGAGTGACTAGAGGGTTCGAACTGCCGACCTTTCAGTTAGCAGCCGAGAGCTTTAACCATTGTGCCACCAGGGCTCCTTTATAGGTCAATATACTGAACTGCAAAATGCTAAGTCTGCTAAAATCGCTTAAAAAAACAAAAGAAGATGATTTCAACTTCTTTAGCTTTATGTTTTCCACTTTCTAGTTTTCCCTTTAGCATGTAGTGAGGTGAGCGTGAGGCACTACCTCCGTCAGGCCATTTAGCATCAGTCTGCTCTGGGACTACAAAGGTAATCCTCTAGCCTGACCAAAAAGAAAAAGAAAACCAGCTGCTGTCGAGGTGACATTGCCTCTTGGTGGCCGCCTGTGTGTCAGAGTAGAACTGTGTTCCATAGGGTTTTCAATGGCTGATTTTTCAGAAGCAGATCAACAGAACTTTCTTCTGAAGCATCTCTGGGTGGACTCGAACCACCGACCTTTTGGTTAGCAGTTGAGTGTGTTAACATTTTGACTGTGTTACCACAATAGGGCAGATTGGAGCCACCTGCCACAAAAGTCAATTCTGAGACGGGTGAGGTGAGCAGCAAGAGTTTTATTATATATATAGATATATAGAAGACAGAGGGGAACAGAGTCCTCCAAAAAACCTGTCTCTTCAAACTGAAGACTGGCTGAAGGCTTTACAGGGACAGGATTATGAGTCTTAGAAATTTGTAGAATGTTAGCTCCTCCCTGAGGTGGTCATGGTGGTCACGTCCCAGACGACTTGACCTTTTACTGGTATTCTTGAGGGTTATCTGGCGCCATCCTGGTTTCCTGTCCATCTTTCATTCCTAGATTATTATCACTTGTTTTCCACCCTGGAGGGACAGTGGTTAATCTTAAACTTTTTGTAAAGAGTGGAAAGGAAAGAAAAATAAAGATCAAGAGAAAATGCGGGGGTTAGCAACGGGAGAGTAATAATCGTGAGCCGGACCTATGCAGCCTCTTCCAACTGCAGTTACCACAGAAATATGCCCAGTTAAATCATTGCAAGAGAACTAGAAACTAAATGCATCAGCACCAACTGTGATCAATGAAGGAAGAATTTAATAGTGCAGACCTTTTAAACTTCACAACTCCCAGTAGGCCTTACTACAGTCTTATAAATATGACACTTACTGTCCATCAATCTCTCTTGACCCCTAATTTGCTGACCAAAACCAAAAAACCAAACCCACTGCTTTGGAGTCCATTCTGACTCATAGCGACTCCACAGGACAGAGCAGAGCTGCCCCCTGGGGTTTCCAAGGCTGTAATCTTCACAGAAGCAGACTGCCACATCTTTCTCCCAAATTTGCTGACAGGGCCTTCTAATTATGTCTTCTTTCCCAAGTGGGGATGTATAGGAATTAATTGCTTTGCATTCTTGGTATTTCAAGAGTGAGGTCCTGAATGCTTGGTGTGACAAGGTGACATTCAGGCATTTTATATCATTATTTTTATATACCTTTAAAGTGTGTTATAGAGAACAATTTGTAGATGCACACTGAACCATCTGTAAACGAGCCAAGCTGCCATTTTTTTAAAGGGTCAGATCCCAGAACAGCCCCTTCCCTTTTTCACTTTTATTAAAGAAGAGCACAGCAAGCACCATTCCTTCAGGGATTTACTGAGCAAAGCCAAGAATCAAAGGCAGAATTCATGGGGTTACAATCAGTGATACGCCAAAACCTGCCTGGAAATGAGAGAACACGGGACTGAAAATTGCTCTGTGGTGTGTGCCTAGAGAGAACCAGAGGTGGAGTGAGAAGTGTCACAGCCGACTCCCCTGAGCTCCCTCTGGCTCTAAAGCAACCTGACACTTCTATCAGAATCCAGAGCCACCGCACAGCAGCCCGGGGTTCCACCAGTTGGTCTGTGATCCAAACACTGCCATTGTCTTAACAAATCAGTAGGCACCTGCAAACTGAGTCATGCTGATGTGACACACAGGCATGCCCTCAGCACACAAGGTAAAGCCACCCTGCCAGGAACATCCCTCACACAGTGCTGGCTTTCTGACCCACAGCCAGTCCTGGTTAGGAACTCTGACTTAGGGACAGCTCCTACTTGCCCTTTAATGTTATGTAAATTGGCCCTCACTTCAACACAATTGGACCAACCCCTGCTCACAACAAATTCTTCATCACAATCACCTTCACTTGCTCCATGTGCAGCTTTTAAAGCGTTGACAAAGCTTTTAGCCTTTTCTTGCACTAACCCACTGCCCTCGAGTGGATTCCGACTCATAACAACCCTATAGGACAGAGCAGAACTACCCCATAGGGTTTCCAAGACTGTAAATCTTTATGGAAACAGACTGCCACATCTTTCTCCCTCGGAACAGCTGGTGGATTCAAACCACTGGTCTTTCGGTTAGCAGCTGACTGCTCTAACCACTGCACTACCAGGGCTCCTTTTTTGCACTAAAGTAAGGCTAAATAAGAACCATAAGCACCTGTTCAGACTTACCTACAAATTCAACTTAAAGACACAAGAACAGATCTCATCTGTAACCTGAGGACTGCCTGTAATCTACAAAGAAAAATGCCAACTTAAAGTGCACTTCTTCCTCTAAAATTTTTCCTAGACACGCAGTTAGGAAATAAAGATCCTTGATGGGTTAATGGTTCATTTTTTCTGTCTTAAAGACACCGACAATCAATCTAATCAAAAAAAAAAAAAAAAATCAGGCTCGGGAAAGTGACTCCAGAATTTCTCAGTAACATTGTAAACATAAACTCATTCACTGAGCAATTATTGCTGACCTACATCCCCAGGCTATGATTCTAACTAATTTGTTGTTTTTTTAGTAAGGATAGGGAGCATCTAGTCATTGGAGCACCTACTTTGTCAATCAAAATTTAACATGAGAGTGGCTTGAAAGAAAATTCAGTAACCATTGTTGTTGTTGATAGTTACTACTCATGGCGACCCCGTGTGTGCAGAGCAGAACTTCACTCCATAGGGTTTTCAAGGCTGTGACCTTTCAGAAGCAGATGGCCAGGCCTTTCTTCCAAGGTGCTTCTGAGTGGGTTTGAACCATCAACCTTTTGGTGGGTAGTCCAGAGTTTAACCATTTGTGCCAGCCACGGACTCCTAAATATCCATTATCCTTTTGGATATTTTTGAGTGAAATAGACTTAGTTATATTACCTTTATAATACAAATTGGTCAATTACCTTGTCTTGGTCATTTTCAGTGATAATTATAAGATGTATGCCTTCCTTTATGATAATAAATCCCTTTGAAGCTCAGCTTATCTTTACCCAATGACAAGATTACAAAGTGCGAGGTATTGCTAAGGATGATTATATAATATTTAATGGTGTTGCTAATTGCTAAAAACTGTTATGTTTATTGCAAACAGCACATATGCCATGCATTTTGTGGTTATCAGTCTTTATTCAGATAAATGCTGTGGATCCAGTGTGTTGAGGGTCCTGATCCTTGAGTGAAGATGTGTTAGGAGAGGAGACAAAGTCACAGAATAGAGAGCAGATGGCTCTCAGTTGGTAGAACATGGTAGAAAGAGCAGGTAAAGAGTGAGTTCCAGCCTGGGATTCCACACCTGGCACTGCCACGAGAACAAGGTGATGTGTTAGCTACGCACTCAGTTCTATGGGCTTTGGTTTCCCTTCCTGTAAATGAGTCAAGGGGACTGGATCGGCAGTTTGGTTCTGATAAATTATATGTCTGTTCTTAATGCCTGCGTGTCAGTTGTCATATACGGCAACTTAAGTCCCAGTCTGATTTTCCCTGACCTTCAGTAGATCCTTGGTGCTCAGTAGTTGTGGGGTCAGATAATTAAATTAACCTTACTGTTAACCTAAGGAAGTCAAGTAAAAAAGAAAGAGCATCATTTTATCTCTTCCCAATTACATATTGGCAATTGGTCCATGAGTTTATCATATGATAGTTTCCCTTTAATTCAGATAAATGTGGATTTGCGATCTCATCAGCTATTACACTACGCATATAACCCTTCATTCTGTTTTTTTAGTCTTAACTTCTACAAAGATTTGTAATAACCACAAAGTGGTATCTCTATCTTAACGTCCTCTGTCAGTCTGCAAACTCGATTTCTTTATTATTTATTTTAATGACATCGACAGCTCCGCAGCCAGCCTGGAAATCTTAGTCGTCACACCCCACCTGAGCTGCCAAGCCCCAAGCCTTCTGTTCCCCACAGCGCTCACTCCCTGTGCCCTTGACTTCTTGTCCCCTCCTCTGCACTCACGCTGCTAGCATTGTAGTTCACAGGCACTTTCCCCTCCAGTTAAACCATGGTCAGGACATCCTGACTGGTGTCTTCATTCGCTGAGTCTCTCCACACACACCTTTCTTACCTGATGCTGCTGGCAGATAACTATCACGGAAGATACACTGTCATCACAGTCATTGACTGGTCAAAGACCCCACGTGACTACTGTTAAACCAAAGATCATATTAAGCCAGTAATAGAAATTGACTGAAGTTTGATAGATGATTTTCAAATCAGGGTGGTATCGTTTCGACTAGGGAATCAAAAATGTTCTGAAGATGAATAGAACTTCCAGTATTCTTATGCCACATCATATGGGCATTGCCATGGAAACAGGGGAGGGGAGGCAGAACATGGTTTAAATGATAACAATTTACCCTAAAACACAGCTTCCAGTCAGACCCTGGAGTTTCTGTTTCCTGAAAATGACTGAATTCTTCAAAAGAGCACAGTGTCTAAGGCAAAACGATCTTACTAATTAGCAAGAATATTGTTTGACTTAAAGGTGACTTTTAGGGGACCAGTTTCTTCAAGGCTTAAGGTTCACAAGGACATCTGAAAGGCAAATGGGTCACCCCAACTCCATGAACCTGAGAAATCTGGATTCCAGGAGAATTAAACCGATTTCTCACTACTAACCACTAACTCACTCTAATGTCTTAAGATCCTACATAAAGAACTCATGCTAACTTTCTCTGGTTTCTTGAAATGTGCTGCCATTAACATGTCGTCACTTAACAAATATATATTTTAACTGGCTTTACTAAACTAGGACAAGCTGGTGGCGCAGTGGTTAAGCGCTCAGCTGCTAAGCAAAAGGTCAGCAATCCGAATCCACCAGGCGCTCCTTGGAAACTCTATGGGGCAGTTCCACTCTGTCCTCTAGGGTCGCTAGGAGTCAGAATCGACTTGACAGCAACGGGTTTGGTTTGGTTTTTTGGCTTCTACTAAACTAAGCGCCATGATACAAGATGCCCAAAGGAAAAGTCAGAGATATTGTGGCAAAATTCCAAAGTTGTGCAGAGATGTTAATAAAACTTTTGGGCCGCTGGCGTTCATGTTACTTCTATCCAGATTTACTAGAACCATTGATAAAGTCCAAATTTCCTACTTGAAGTAAACACCTCCAGCTACTTAGTTGAAAGAAATGCTCTCCACAGGCATGAAATGCCTTGATAATCCTACAAAGAGAGACAATTACAAATCCTGATATGTGTCAGATTATGCACAAGTTTTGTGATTCAAGGATATTGGTGAGGGGAACGGTGTGTTAGATCATATTGTCAAACAGAAATGAAAAATAAAAAATGGAAAGAGAATGGAACTAACATTAGTCAGTGATAAAAACCCACCGCCCCATCGGGTTTCCAAGGCTGGAATCTTTATGGAAGCAGACTACCACATCTTTCTTCCGTGGGAGTGGCTGGTGGGTTCAAACTGCTGACCTTTCAGTTAGCAGCCAAGTGCTTCTTCTAGTCAGTGATAAAACTCAAAATTAAACCTGTTGCCCTCAAATTGATTCTGAGTCATAACGACCCTATAGGACAGAGTGGAACTGCCCCATAGCGTTTCCAAGGAGCAGCTGGTGGATTTGAACTGCTGACCTTTTGGTTAGCAGCCTGAGCTCTTAACCACTAATGCCAAACCAAAAACCCCTTGCTGTTGGGTCAGTTCCGACTCATAGCAACCCTATAGGACAGAGTAGAACTACCTCATAGAGTTTCCAAGGAGCAGCTGGTGGATTTGAACTGCCAACCTTTTGGCTTGCAGCTGTAGCTTTTAACCACTGAGCCAGATACCTTAAATCTCTTAGTTTACTTAATCTCCCGAATTACCCCCATGAGGTTATCTTTATCTTTTAAATAAAAAACAGGAAGGGGGACAGCCTCAGAGAAGATAAATTCCTGGTTTACTGTCAGTCGGCTTCAAAGCCAGGTATGCCCCTAAATCCATACAATTAACATCACAGTGCCACAGCACTATGTCCCAGAAAGTAAGAAAGTACAGACAGAATGGTATTGCCTTTGAGTCTACTCGAATTCATGGTGACTCCATTTGTTGTTACAAAGTAGAACTGAGCCCCATGCGGTTTTCAATGGCTGGTTTTCCAGAAGTAGATCACCAGGTCTTTCTCCTGTAGACTGTGGGGTGGGTCTGAACTGCCAACTTTCAGTTAGCAGCCCAGTGCTTAACACTGCACCACCAGGTCTTCTTTCTGCATCTTGGTGAGGGTCACTAAAGCAAGAATCAGTTTTGTGGTCCTAACCAGAGGAGGAAAGATTAAGACAGGAATTTATGGGCTACATGATTTAGTGGTCATCATTTGACGAGAGTGCATTTTTTTTTTATGGTTCAGTGGTCAAGAAGAGCTCAGCTGCTAACCAAAAGCTTGGCATTTCAAATCCACCAGCCACTCCTTGGAAACTCTATGGCGCAGTTATACTCTGTCCAGTAGGGTCACTATGAATCGGAATCGACTCAGCGGCAACGGGTTTGGTTTTTTGGGTTTATATTCAGAAAATGGTTAAGTTTATCCTTTCTTATTTTCCTAGCTAGGATGTTAAAGCTCAGTAGGCTGATACAGTCTCACAAGATGAAAAATAGTTTTGTAGTATTACCCTGTAAGTGTGGAAAAGAATGGGTTAACAATAACAATTAACTGTATTAACTTAGATTAAAACCTAGCCTACAGAAATTGAATGGCTCCTGAAAGTTATCATAGTAAACTGTATTCTAGTCTTCTTTCTGTCACTATATTGATTTAAAAAAAAAAAAAAAATTCCCTAGAAAGGTAAAGCTGGAATTTAAAAAAAAGTGATCTTTTTATATTTGTATTAAAAATTGTAAATTTGTGTATGAGTGACATTCTACTGGAGGAAAGAAAGACATTTGTGCTGTTGGGGAAATATAATTAAGAACAAAATCTACTCTCAACCCAGAAAGCTTCTCCACAAATATAGAAGAGAAAGAAAAGTTTTATTATTGAACAAGCATTAAACCAGAATGTGGCACATCTGGATAAAGAGATTGCAAAAGCACAAAGACATCTTATCCTTTATATAGCTAAATTGATACAACCCATTACATTCATTGTTTCAAGACAGAATTGCTAATTTTCTAGTATCTTTATGGCAGGATACCTGAGGTTATGCTAATCTTCCAGGAAACTAGCAGGTAAAGGAGAATTACCTGAGGTTAACATTTAAATAGGTCTTTAGTTAACACCTTAGATTTACATACTTTTCAAAGAAATGGAGAAAGATTTTACATTTACATTTTATCTTAAGAGAATTCTGAAAGAAGAGGGGAGGAAGGGAGCCTCTTACCTTATTTTCAACAGAGAGAATTAAAATCTTTTGTTTTCAATTTGTATTTGTCCTTACAGTGCTTATTTTAACACTGAGAAGTGTCATAGTAACTTTCATTTATTACTCATAATTTTCTCATAATTACTTATAATTCTGCCATCCTTAACTTAGTTTTGTGTAAGGAAATTTAAAGTTAAATCATGACCTCAAATTATTCTGTGTTGAATATTTTTATTAGCTTCTGAAAGCCTAAAACAGAATATTGAAATGCTATACACTCAAAAAAATTAAAAATTTAGTAGGCTCACTTTTTTCTAAGTTGAATTAAGAGTTTCTACTTAAATCATGGAAAGCAGATCATCCATACAGTATTTGTAGCAAGAGTGTTAAATAAGTTGGTTAGATTACAGTTAGCCGTAGTGTTTGTGTTCACATAAGGAAGTCTAAGGAGGTGTGGAAGGCCTGTTTGCTTTTAGAAGTGCTTCTTGCCCTGGCTTGCAGCTGCACTGTCTCCGTAGGAGTACAGACATCTCCATCTGGTGGCCCAGTGCTAAAGTTCTCATGCTGGGATTGTTCACGATGTATTAATTTTGTATTAAATTTAAAATTCTCCAGTTTTGGAATTAATGCCATAATCATTGAAAACCTTTTTCTCACAATTTTATATAAATGTACAAAATAACTAGCACTCTTTACTCGCTCATCTGTTCCCAAAAATCTCTAATAACCAAGAAACACAAATCCATTCTCACGACCAGTGAAAATACTGTTTAGCTCTTCCACTGAAAGGAGAAAAGTTTTGAACTGTTTACTTTTTAAAATACCATTTCACATCAGTGTATGCACAGTCTTTTTCAAAATTTCATTTGACCTGTCTGTGATTCAGTGTTTAGTAAGGAACAAGATCAAAAGCCTTCTTAAAATACAAGATAAAATCCTTCACTTTCTCACAATTTAGCAAGTACTTTCCTTTATTATAAAAATAAAATGGATTATTTTGACAAGTTGTCTTCCTTAAGGATCAGTATTGACATTTATTCAAAATGCATAGAAATTGGGATTGTGGTAACATTTTTTTTCTATTATCTTTAGATTACTTGAAAAATTTGCAAATATTTAATTTTAGTATCACATTTTTTAACTCAGTTAATAATGGACTTTTATTTTTTCAGTTATTGAACATCCTTACCATCCTGAATTCCAAAACACTGTTCTGTGTGGATGCTACCTCTGCTCCCAAACCATTCTAATCTCTTCAAAATAATAACTAGGATTTACGTTATAGTTTAAAAAAATGATAAATTAACAAATCCTATATTTGAACATAATCTTTTGTTGTTGTTGTTAAATCCAACCATCTAATCAAAACAAGAATTCTCTCAATATACATCTGATTGAAATTAGTGTTGGGACGTTTATTATCTTACAAAGTCATGGATTAATTCTTAATTTTGCTATGTTGATATTTATGAAGACCTTCATATTGTTATACTGCTAGCTTTTTAACTTACCTACTTTTGATTTTTATTTGTTATGTTAAAAATAATAAAAGTTCACCAAAATTTGAACACAGAGTTTATTCTGAGCAGTTATTTTGTATGCATTTTGATTCCAGAAAAAGCAAATGGCTCTAAGAAGCTAGGTACAATGAGGCTTATAAAGCAAAGAGTAGGGAGAAATATGTAATAAGATCAACCTTTGGCTTATCTTAATGTGATGATTGAACCCTACCTTCCACTTTACTGAGATCCAAGGATACCAGTTACTTCTGGCCTGGCTGCTAATAATTTGGCCCTCCACCCTCCTGCAGCCAGGAGACTTTTTGAGATTTCAGTTAGAAGGTAATTGTTTGACACTATCCTTTTCTAGCAGGATAAGACAAATTTACATTGTTGTAGAGCAGTTTCTGGCAGGCCTTTGCAGTTTGGGTCAGGCATTTCATGATTAATATTTGGTTTCGTGGGTAAGAAAAACTTTAAAATCAAAGTAAGGCATCTGTTATTAATTTTCCTCTTTGACAGTTATTTCTTTTATTATTATTTTTTTAATTTGGTATGTCCTATCTCTGTCTCTTAGTGTTGTTTCAGGTGATTTTGTGTGTATATCAGCTATAATTAATTAATTCTCCGTCACCCTATGGTAGAAGAACATTTCCATCATTGTTAACCTACTCTATGTTTTAAAAACCATTGTTGTTGTTAGATCCTGTCGAGTCCATTCTGACTCATAGTGACTCTGTGTACAATAGAATGAAACACTGCCAGGTCCTGTGCCATCCTCACAACTTTTGCTATGCTTGAACCCATCATTGCAACCACTGTGTCAGTCCATCCATGCTTCTAAGGAGCACTCTGGCTGTACATCTCCCAAGACAGATTTGTTTGTTCCTTTGGCAGACCATGGTGTACTCAATATTCTTTGTTAACACTACAGTTCAAAGACATCCATTCTTCTTTGGTCTTCCTTATTCGTTGCCCAGCTTTTGCATGAATATGAGGCAACTGAAAACACCATGACTTGAGTCAGGTGTACCTTAGTCCTCAAAGTGACATCTTTGCTTTTTAACTCTTTCAAGAGGTCTTTTGCAGCAGATTTGCCCAATGCAATGCGTCCTTTGATTTCTTGACTGCTGCTTCCATGGGTGTTGATTGTGGATCCAAGTAAAATGAAATCCTTGACAACTTCAATATTTTTGTCATTTATCATGATGTTGCTTATTGGTCCAGTTGTGAGGATTTTTGTTTTCTTTATGTTGAGGTGAATAGCAGTGGAACATTGTCTGATATAGGGCCAGAGGATGAGCTCCTCAGGTTGGAAGGCACTCAAAATGTTATCCAGCTCAGTGGGTTTGTCACTTGTGCTCTCATTAAGAATAACTAAGCATCAAGTGGATTTAAAGCAAGCCATAGTTTATTACTTGCAGTGAGTAAGGAGACAGGGGGATCAGTCTCAAAGCACTCTTGCAGAACAAAGGGCTGGGGGAAGTTTCGTACTATGCAAGAAAGGGGAAGTCATACATATTCATTAACTTCATACATATTCAAAAAGGAGTTGGGGTAGAATTTGTCATGGAAGTGGCTGATGGACTTCTCGCTTCTGAAATGGGCTCGGTCACCTCTGGATGACATATGTCTGGTGATTTTGGTTCTTTGGCATGGGTCTTTTGGTTCTTAGGCAATACATATTGTGGGATGGCACCATCTGGCAGTCAACCTGGTCTCTTACACCTCATGCCCAGGATTCTAGTTCTAACTGGCTGATCTAAAAGACAGCTACAAGCAGGAAGATTAGGAGGAAGCAGCTTAAACTTCAACGGTGAATGAGGTGAACAGTGCTTTGTGGTTGATACCATTTTTCTTCTAGAAAAATTTCTAACTAACATAACTTGTTGTTTAAGGACTTTTCTGTCCCTAGCTTGTCGCAAAAATACAACTGGGGAAGAGCTACCTTCTCAAAGTACAGTCGACCTTAATGATGTAGATAGAGTCAAGCTTTCAGGACCTTCATTTGCTGATGTGGCCTGACCAATGTGAGAAGAATCAGCTGCAAACATCCATTAATAATCAGAATGTGGAATGTACAGAGTATGAATTTAGGAAAATTGGAAGTCATCAAAAATGAAATGGAACACATTTCATTGAAATAGAACACATAAAGATCAATATCCTAGGCATCAGTGAACTGAAATGGACTGGTACTGGACATTTTGAATCCAAAAATCATATGGTCTGTTATGCCAGGAATGACAAAGAGGAATGGCATCACATTCATCATCAAAAAGAACATTTCAAGATCTAGCCTGAAGTACAACGCTGTCAGTAATAGGCTAATGTCCACATGCCTACAAGGAAGACCAGTTAATACAACTATTATTCAAGTGCACACACCAATCCCTAATGCCAAAGAAGAAGAAACTGAAGATTTTTACCAACTTCTGCAGTCTGAAATTAGTCAAACATGCAATCAAGATGCATTGATAATTACTGGTGATTGGAATGTGAAAGTTGGAAACAAAGAAGGCTTGGTAGCTGGAAATTATGGCCTTCGTGATAGAAACAATGCTGGAAGGCATATAATAGAATTTTGCAAGACCAATGACTTCTTCATAGCAAATACCTTTTCCCACCAACATAAATGGTGACTGTACACATGGACCTTGCCCAATGGAATACACAGGAATCAAATCGACTACATTAGTGGAAAGAGGCAATGGAGAAGCTCAATATCATCAGTCAGAACAAGACAGGGGCCAATTTCAGAACAGATCATCAGTTGCTCATATGCAAGTTCAAGTTGAAGTTGAAGAAAATTAAACAGTTATACGAGAGCCATAATATGAACTTGAGTAATCCCACTTAAAAACCATAACGGATTATATGATTGGCACTTTATTTTGCATTCAGTCACTATTTGTATTCATTCGCAGCACTCTGTAGCCATTGCCCATTGTCTAGCAGAACTCCTGCTTTGTGGAAAAGAGGGAAAAAAAATTATTCACTAAAATAACAATGAGGCAGACTTCTGGGCAACATGGTGTTATACACAGAAGGACCACACCATCCCTCCATAGCAAAGATCCGGAAAACTAATCCAAACCGAGAAAACATCGATCCTGAAACCCTATGCATCAAATGAAGAGATAAAGAACTCAACCAAGCACCGAATGGAATAAGAAACTGACAGAAAACGGAGAGTGAGGAGGGATACATGCAGCGGTCCCACATCAGCTAACACAGCACAGATCAGCCATCTTGGACTCCTATTGGAGATTGGTAAACAGGGGGTATGGGAAAGCAGCTTCACAGAGCTTCCAGCAAGAGAAAGAACAACCAGTAACCAGCAATATACGCTTTCCCATCCCCCACCCTTCTTCACCCCCACTCAGCCTCCTGTGGTAACTATGACTACAGTCTCTTAGCCAGGAAGCACCGACTTCACCCCAGTGCTGCTTGGATTCCACCCACCCGCACTGGCCGGCTACCTGAGTGCCATTTGTTGGCAGCTGGTGTTGCTTTTTTCCACTTCTTTTGATTTCTTTCATACCTCTCACCACCTCCCTCTCCTTCCTTTCAAATACCTGGCTCCGTGCACCATCTTTGCTTCTTCCCAAGAGGCTGTGAAGTGCCACTTGAGTGTGAGACTGCTTCCTCACCTGTTCTGCTAGGCTGGTGGGATACTGGGGCCTTTGTTTGTTTTGAATTGTTTGTTTGTTTGCTTTCTTTTTCTTTTCTCAAACTGGGAGCCCATTCTAGCTGGCAGTACTTGCAACTTGGGAAGTACCACCTCAGTTTGTGCAGACATCCAGAGGGACCCCTGAGGGCATTTCTTTTTTCTTTTTTGGCAGTTTTCTTGTTTTTTTTTGTTTTTTTTTTTTTAGTTCTTTGTTTTGTTTTCTTTACTCCTTCACTTTTTGTCTTTCTTCTTTACTCAGTTTCTCATCTCTCTATACTTACCTTCTCTTCCTGTCTCCTGGTGCTGAGTGACACCTCTACCCCTTTTGCCAGGCTGTACTTCACGGCCTGGGAGCAATGTCCCCAGACCTCACGGCCACACCAGTGGGATCCCTGGGGGCTTTTCTTTTTTCTTTTCTTGTCTTTCTGATTTTTATTTATTCTTTTTTTAAATTTTTTTCCTTTTTCTCCTTTTTGCTTTTCTCCATTTCTCAGTCTCTCATCTCTCCACTCCAATGACAACCTCCCTTAGCACACTTTTTTGTTTGTATGTTTTTGACTCCTGTTCCTCTCTCCTCTCTCTCCTCTTTCCCATACAGTCCTTAGCTCCACAATCACAATCTCCCCCCCCATTCTGCCTACCTGCACCATGCACTGAACATCACACCCCCAAGCAGCACAGGCACGGCCTACTGGAACCTGCCCTGCACTGATTACTGGCCCACCTGTTGGCCCTAGTACATGCCACAAACAACCCATCCCAGCAACTCTTCTTTAGCTAGATCTGCACTGCTATACCATATCTGAGCGACTGACCCTGCCAATAGGAGAAGGAGGTGAAAAGTTTCATGCCCACAGATGAGCAAACAACAAAGAACACACACAACCTGCCTGGTCAGACATAACCAAATAAAACAAAAAAGCAGGATGAAAAAAACAAATCTACAATCAATAAATGAGGAAAATAACTACCAAATGCACCGGAGACAGCAGACAATATCAGAACATTTACAAAACCAGGATAGGATGGTTCCAGGAGGTGTCCAAAATAAAACATCAGATGACTTTCCAGTAGAAGAAAGACACTAGAACTACCTGATAGGGAATGCAAATCTCTAATATTCAGAGCTATCCAAGAGTTGAAGCAAAAAGCAGACAAAAATTAGGAAAAAATAGACAAATTCATGGAAAAGCAAGAAAAATTCATGGAAATACAGACAAAAAAATGTAAGAATTCAGGAAAATAATGCAGGAACAAAATGCCAAAATAAATTCACAACTATAAATCATAAAGAACCAACAATTAGAAATCCAAAAGGTAAACAACAAGATTTCAGAAATGGACAGTGTCATAGAACGGCTGAGGAGCAGGTTTGAAACAGTGAAAGACAGGATCAGTGAACTTGAAGACAAACACTTGGATACAACTCTGTTTCAGGAAATGTCAGAAAAAAGTCAAAGAAAAATGAAGAGACACTGAAAATTATGTGGGATAAAATCAAAAGCAAAAATTTTCGAATGATCAGATTTCTAGAACAGGGGGAGAAAACAGAAAACACAGAGAGGATCATTGAAAAACTGCTGACAGAAAACTTCCCCAATATCATGACAGATGAAAAGCTGGCCATTCAAGAAGCTCAATGAACCCCATATAGTATAGACCCCAAAAGAAAATCACCAAGGCATATCATAATCACACTCGCCAAAACCAAAGACAAACGAAGACTCCTGAGAGCACCTCGAGAAAAACAAAAGTCACATACAGAGGAGAAACATTAAGACTAAGCTCAGATTATTCAGCAGAAACCATGCAGGCAAGAAGGCAATGGGATGACATATATAAAAACTTGAAAGAAAGAGATTGCCAGCTAAGAATAATATATCCTGCAAAACTCTCATTCAAATATGATGGTGAAATTAGGACATATCCAGATAAACAGAAATTAAGGGAATATGTAAAAACCAAACCAAACTTACAAGAATTATTAAAGGGAGTCCTTTGATCTGAGAACAAACAACATCAGCTCACAGACTGAATCTAGGATGTGGGATTCTACAGCCAGATACCAGTCTAAGAAATGAACTCTCAAGGAAGTACAACAGGGAATCAGAGAAGTTAATCTGTAAATGACAACAACATCAGAAAATGAAAGAGGGAATAAACAGTGTAGATATAGAACCTTCTAATGGAGAGGAAGGCAAGGCAATACCAACTAATAATAGACTGCTTCAAACTTAGGAAGATAAGGGTAAATTTCAAGGTAACCACAAAGAAAGTTAACAAACATATTCATCAAAATAAAGAAGAAAAACATAAAGTCTCAGTAAAAAAAAAAAAAAAAAAAAACCCTATAAAAACAAAAGAAATGAAAAAAAAAATCCAAAAACAAAAGGAATTCAGCACAAGAGAGTAAAAGGAACAAACAAAATGTCAGCACCACAGAAAAAAAGCACTACAAAATGACCACAATAAACTCACTCCGATCAATAATTACACTGAATGTAAATGGCCTAAATGCACCCATGAAGAGATGGAAAGTGACAGAATGGATAAAAAAACAGGATCCATCAATATGCTGTCTACAAGAGACACACCTTAGAAACGAAGACATAAATTTATTAAAACTAAAAGGATGGAAAAAAATATATCAAGCAAACAACTACCAAAAAAGAGCCGAAGTGGTAATACTAATCTCAGATAAAATAGACTTTAAAACAAAATCCACCACAAGACGCAAAGAAGGACACTATATAATGATTAAGGGGATGATCTGTCATGAAGACATAACCATAATAAACATCCAGGCACCCAATGACAGGGCTCCAAAATACATAAAACAAACTCTAACACCACTGAAAAGATAAATTGACTGTCCCACAATAATAGTAGGAGAGTTCAACACACCACTCTTGGTAAAGGACAGAACATCTAAAAAGAAACTCAACAAAGATACAGAAGACCTAAAGGGCACAATAAGCCAACTTGATATCATAGACATGTATAGAACACTCCACTGTACAGCTGCAAAGTACACATTCTTTTCCAGTGCACATGGAACATTCTCCAGAATAGACCATATCTTAGGCCACAGAGCAATCCTCAACAAGATCCAGAACGTTGAGATAATACAAAGTATCTTCTCTGACCACAATGCCATCAAGATAGAAATTAACAACAGAAAGAGCAAGGAAAAAACATCAATTACATGGAAACTAAATAGCACCTTGTTTACAAACAACTGGCTAATAGAATAAATCACAGATGGAATAAAAAATTCCTAGAATCAAACGAGAATGAAAATACATCGTACCAAAACTTTTGGGACACAGCAAAGGCAGTCCTCAGAGGACAATTTATAGCAATAGATTCACACATCAAAAAAGAAGAAAGGGACAAATTCAAAACATTAAATACACAACTCCAACAAACAGAGAACAGCAAAAGAATCCTACAGCCACCAGAAGAAAGGAAATAATAAAGATCAGAGCAAAAATAAATGAAATAGAGACTAGAAAAACAGTAGAAAGAATCAACAAAACCAAAAGTTGGTTCTTTGAAAGAATCAACAAAAATCAACAAACCGCTTGCCAGACTGACAAAAGAAAAACAGGAGAGGACACAAATAACCCAAATGAGAAATGAAATGGGGGACATTATAACAGACCCAACTGAAATAAAAAGGATCATAACAGAGTATTATGAAAAACTATACTCCAACAAAGTTGAAAACCTAGAGGAAATGGATAAATTTCTGGAAACACACTACCTACCCAAACTATCACAAAGTAATGTTGAAAGTCTAAACAGGCCCATAGCAAGAGAAGAGATTGAAAAGGTAATTAAAAAACACCCAACCAAAAAAAGCCCTGGCCCAGATGGCTTCACTGGAGAATTCCACCAAACATTCAGAGAAGAGCTTATACCAGTACTACTCAAACTATTTCAGAACATAGAAAAGGAAGCAACACTACCAGATTCATTCTATGAAGCCAGCATAACCCTGATACCAAAACCAGGCAAAGATGCCACAAAAAAAAAAAGAAAATTACAGACCAATATCTCTCATGAATATAGATGCAAAAATTCTCCACAAAATTCTAGCCAATAGAATTCAGCATCATATCCAAAAAATAATACACCACAACCAAGTAGGATTCATACCAGCTATGCAAAGATGGTTCAACATTGGAAAATCAATCAGCGTAATCCACCACATAAATAAAAGGACAGAAAAGAGTCACATGATCATCTCAATTGATGCAGGAAAGGAATTTGACAAAATCCAACATGGATTCCTGATAAAAACTCAAAATAAAATATGTATAGAAGGGAAATTTCTCCACATAATAAAGGGCATCTATGCAAAACCAACAGCCAACATCATTCTTAATGGAGAGAGGCTGACAACATTCTCCTTGAGAACAAGAACAAGTAAAGGATGCCCTTTATCACCACTCCTATTTAACGTTGTTTTGGAAGTTCTAGCTAGAGCAATAATACAAGAAAAAGAAATAAACGGCATCCAAATTGGTAATGAAGAAGTTAAACTGTCCCTCTTTGTGGATGGTATGATACTATACATAGAAAACCCTAAAGACTCCATGAGAAATCTACCAGAACGAATAGATTCAGCAGAGTAGCAGGATACAAGATAAACATACAAAAATCCATTGGATTCCTATACATCAATAAAAAGAACAATGAAAAGGAAATCAGGAAACCAATACCATTTATAAGGGCCCCTAAAGAAATAAAATACTTAGGAATAAATCTACCAGGGATGTAAAAGACCTATACAAAGAAAACTACAAAACACTACTGCAAGAAACCAAAAAGGTTCTACATAAATGGAAAAACATACCATGCTCATGGATAGGTAAACTCAACTTTGTGAAAATGACAATTCTACCCAAAGCAATTTACAAATACAATGCAATCCCAATCCAAATACCAACAACATTCTTGAAGGAGATGGAAAAACTAATCATTAACTTTATATGGAAAGGGAAGAAGCCCTGAATAAGTAAAGCACTATTGAAGAAGAAGAGTAAAGTAGGACTCACACTACCTGACCTTAGAACCTACTCTACAGCTACGGTAGTCAAAACAGCCTGGTACTGGTACAACGACAGATACATTGACCAATGGAACAGAATTGAGAACCCAGATATAAATCCATCCACCTACAGTCACCTGATCTTCGACAAGGGCCCAAAGTTCATCAAAAGGGGAAAGACAGTCTTTTTAACAAATGGTGCTGGCAAAACTGGACGTCCATCTGCAAAAAAGTGAACCAGTACCCACCCATACCTCACACCACATACAATAACTAATTCAAAGTGCATCAAAGACCTAAATATAAAGCTATCAAAAGTCTTCACCAACAAAGTAAAAAGAGAACCTATAGACAGGGAAAAAATTTTTGGACATTTTAAGTCAGACAAAGGTCTAATTTCTATAATCTACAAGAAAATCCAACACCTCTACAACAAAAAGAAATATAATCCAATTAAAACATGTGCAAAGAAAATGAACAGACACTTCATCAAAGAAGACATTCAAGCGGCCAACAGACACGTGAGGAAATTCTTGCAATCACTAGCCATTAGAAAAAAGCAAATTAAAACCACAATGAGACACCAACTGACCCCGGCATTACTGGCAGGAATAAAAAAAACTGGAATTAACAAATGTTGGAGAGGTTGCAGGGAGATTGGAACGCTTATGTACTGCTGGTGGGAATGCAAAATGATACAACCATTTTGGAAAATGATATGGCGTTTCCTTAGAAAGCTAGAAATAGAAATACCATAGTTCTATCAATCCCACTCCTAGGAATATATCCCAGAGAAATAAGAGCCATCACATGAATAGACTATGCACACCCGTGTTCATGGCAGCATTGTTCACAATAGCCAAAAGCTGGAAACAACTTAGATGCCCATCAAGAGATGAATGGATAAACAAACTATGGTACATACACACAATGGAGTATTATGCAATGATAAAGAACAATGATGAATTTGTGAAGCAAATGGATGAAAATGGAGAACATTATGCTGAGTGAAATAAGTCAATCACAAAAAGACAAATATTGTATTGACCTCTATTGTAAAAACTCAAGAAATAGTTTACACACAAAAAGAAACATTCTTCTTGGTTACAAGGGATGCTAGGGGTAGGAGGGAATACTAAATAGACAATAGATAAGTGGTAACTTTTGTGAAGGGTAAGACAGTATGTAATACTGGGGAAGCCAGCACAACTTGTACAAGGAAAGGTTATGGAAGCTTCATAGACACATCCAAATTCCCTGAGGGACCGAATTGCTGGGCAGAGGGTTATGGGGATCATGGTCTCAGGAACATCTAGCTCAATTGGCATAACACAGTTTATAAAGACAATGTTCTACATTCTACCTTGGTGAGTAGCGTCTGGGGTCTTAAAAGCCTGTGAGCAGCCATCTAAGATACTCTACTGGTCTCGCCCCTTCAGGAGCAAGGGAGAATGAAGAAAACAAGATATAAGGGAAAGATTAGTCCAAAGGACTAACGGACCACAACTACCACAGCCTCCACCAGACTGAGTCCAGTACAACTAGATGGTGCTTGGCTACCACCACTGACTGCTCTGACTGGGATCACAACAGAGGGTCCCAGACAGAGCTTGAGAAAAATGTAGAAGAAAATTCTCACTCACAAAGAAGACCAGACTTACTGGCCTGACAGAGACTGGAGAAACCCCGAGAGTATGGCCCCCAGACACGCTTTTAGCTCAGTGGTGAAGTCACTCCCGAGATTCACCGTTCAGCTGGCGATTGGACAGCCCCATAAAACAAAACGAGACTAATGGGGCATAACAGTCCAGGGACAAGGACTAGAAGGCAGGAGGGGACAGGAAACCTGGTAATAGGGAATCCAAGGTTGAGAAGGGACAGTGTTTACATGTCGTGGTGTTGTTAACCATTGTCATAAAACAATATGTGTACTAATCTGTTTAATGAGAAACTATTGGTTCTGTAAACCTTCATCTAAATAAAAAAATTTTTAAAAAAAAGTTATTTTTTTCAGAATGGTAGTATATCATTATAACCATAATGTAAATGTCTCTTTGCTTTTCAGAGACGAGCTGCTGATAATTTGAGAAGACATCATCAATATCAAGTACGTTATCATTGCATTATATTTTGAAATTTATATTTGTCTTAGTTTCCTTGTGCTGCTGTAAAAGAAATACCACAAATGGGTGGTTTTAAAGAATACAAATTTATTTTCTCACAGTCCAAGAGGGTACAAGTGTGAATTCAGGGCACTGATTCTAAGGGAAGATCCTTGTCTCTTTCAGCTTTTGCAATCCGACGTTCCTTGATTGCTGAGTGATCCAAATGTGACTTCTGTCCCCCACCCCGTTTGTGCTTGCTTGTCTCTATGTCTGAACTCATTGCCTTCAAGTTGATTCTGACTCATAGCAACCCTATAGGCAGAGTAAAACTGCCCCATAGGGTTTCCAAGGCTGTAATCTTGATGGAAGTCGATGCCACATCTTTCTCCTGTGGAGCAGCTGGTGGGTTTGAACCGCTGACCTTAGCAGCTTAACCACTGAGCCACCAGGGCTCCTCTGTCTCTATGTCCAGGCTACTCTTTACATCACTCAGCAGTGATTTGAGTCAGGCCACCCCCTACACTGCTATGGCCTCATTAACACAACAAAGCAAACCCTGCTCCCAAATGGAATGGCATCCACATCACAGATACAGGGTTTAGAATTCCAACACACTTTTCTGGAGGACACAATTCAATCCACACCAGTATTAAAATAAAATACAGTCTCCTTCTCAGAACTGAATGTCAACGCTGTTGTTTTAAAATGCCTTAGGAAGTGATGAGGAACCTGGTAAAGCGATACGTCGCGGCAATGATTCGAGATGCTAAAACCGAGGAAGGCCTGACGGAAGAGAACTTTAAGGTAAGCCCTTTCCGCTGCAACTGACCAGAGGCAGACTCAGCCGAGTGTGGAACCAGATACAGCACGTATAAACCCAGAGCTGGGAGCTCAGCCCAGTGCCGTGCTCCAGCAAGCCTGCAGTCTCTTGGATTTTAAATTAAATCCCTACTGAACTGTAAAAAACCTACAAGAGGTTAAATGTCTTCTGAAAATAAATTGTCAAATTTACTTAATCTAAACTGTCAAGGGACTGACTTGGAGGAAAGAAAATCCCAACAAGAATCTCCTGAGTGAGCTTTGTTTTTTGAAATCTCATCCTGATTTCTAAATCAGAAATATTTAGTAAGCAACGTGCTAACAAAACAAAACAAAATCAAAGCCCTTTTGTGTGCACAGCACTGCTTGGTAGCTGGGATTAAAGAGTGAGTTTAATTGTAACTTGAGTCAGTCTTTATCCTTGAGCTTTGTTTCATTCTGTCAGAGGGGACAGGTAAATATATGAAATATTATATGCTAAAATCAGATAAATAGAAATAATTTTATTCTCCATGAGTGTTTAGAGATTTTGGAAGAATGATTAAAGTCAATAAGATCTTATTGGCAAAAAATAAAATAAAAATAAAACTCTCTAGGAGACCTTCAACAGAGAAAGGCAGCAGGTTTGACAAAAATGATGAAGATAAGCAGCCAGGCAGGTAAGTAGGTAGATAAGTTGCAAAAATTAAAGCACAAATTGAAAGTTGACTACAATGCAAAGTATGCTTTTCAGCCACAAAATTCAGATTTTGAAGTTCAGTAACTCATGCTGTTTTGAGAGAGGCATGGGAAGTCAGTGGAAGTCAGGCCACCATGAAGGCCTTCATCAGGTTACCAGTATCCGTTGCCATTGAGTTGACTTTGACTCATGGTGACCCCATGTGTATCAGAATAGAACCGTGCTTCATAGGGTTTCCGATGGCTGTTTTGGAAATAGATCACCAAGCCTTTCTTCCAAGGTGCCTCTAGGTATACTTGAACCACCAACCTTTTGGTTAGCAGCTGAGCATGTTAACCATTTGCACCACCCAGGGACTCTAAATGGATGCACAGTAGAGTACACTCTTAGTTCTTAAAAATGAGTGTGAACATGTCAGACCCACATATGAAATGAGAAATTTATGTTTTCTTACGTTTATTTACTTAAGTCACAAGCTAATTTTGTCATTTTAAATTTCTTTAGGAGCTCAAACAAGACATTTCTAGTTTTCGTTTTGAAGTTCTGGGATTACTAAGAGGAAGCAAACTTTCCCCTGTACAATCCGCCAGTGGCACTAAGGAGTCTTCCAATTCAGCAGATTCAGACGAAAAAAGTGACAATGAAGGTAGCAGTAAGGACAAGAGAAAGAATTTCAGCCTTTTTGACTTAACCACTCTGATTCATCCAAGGTCAGCAGCAATCGCCTCGGAAAGACATAACATAAGCAATGGCTCCGCCCTGGGGGTACAGGAGCCCCCAAGGGAGAAGCAGAGGAAAGTCAATTTTGTGACTGATATCAAAAACTTTGGGTTATTTCATAGACGATCAAAACAAAACGCTGCTGAGCACAATGCAAGCCAAATCTTCTCTGTTTCAGAAGAAGTTGCTCGTCAACAGGCTGAAGGAGGACCCCCTGAGAGAAATATTCAACTGGAATCCCGAGCATTCGCTTCCAGGGGTGACCTGAACATCCCCGGACTCAGTGAACAGTGTGTGTTAGTGGACCACAGAGAAAGGAATATAGACACATTGGCTGTGCAGGTAGGCAAGAGAGTGTGTCCCTTCAAGTCAGAGAAGACAGTGGTAGAGGACACTCTTCCCATCATACCAAAGGAGAAGCACGCCAAAGAGGAGGACTCTAGCGCAGACTGTGACTTATCCCTCACAGAAACAGTCACCCACGAAGATTATGTGACAACCAGGTTGTGACGCTTGCAGGAGGAAGAGTTACCGTACATATACATATTTTCCATACTGCTCTGGGCAGGGGGGATATGTTTAAAATTAAATGAGCAAATGCTAACTTACACTTTACAGTATTTATCAACTGTGGCATATTAACTTGTAACATGTTTAAATAAGGAAAAGGCTATCAAAAACCCTTGTGTTTTGTAGCCTGCTTTTGCTTTCACAATTTGCTTTACAATGTTTTTGTTAATAAATAAATGCACCTTGTATTCTTGTACTGTTGCAATAACCCACAGAAATTTTTTAGCTATCTTTTTCAATTAAAACAGATGCGATTTATTTCATGTGGTAATTGACTCCTATCATAGATATTTTTATATGCAAAAAACAAAGTAGCTGAAATATTAGAGCTTTTTGTAACTTTTTAGTCTTTAGAGATGGTTACTTACCAAGGACTTTTCTCCCAGGCAGAAATTTTGGTTTTAAAACACAAATATTTCCAGATTATTTCTTAAGAATATGTCAATAATTATAGCTATAAATTCAGATAGTTTAGGCTCCTTATACAAAGCAAGATGATTGCATACTCATTATATCCAGATGAAAATGAATTTATTCAAATAATCTAAACCTAAGCAAAGTCTAATTCTAATATTTTCAGTCAATTCAATATTGTTGTCAACTCAAAAAAGGTACAAAAACCTAGTAATTTTCCCCTTCTCTCCCCCGACGACTGGTATATATATCTTTAAAATCAAAGACACTCATAAATATTAATTTTATCAGCACATATAAACAGTTTTTCATATAGAGTAACTTGAACATTGTTAATTACTGTTTCTTCTATTGTTTACAAGGTAATTTAACTATACTACATTCATTTATTGAACTTCTTAAAAGAAGTGTTCCCACTTGATGTAAACACAGTACCAGCAACTTCTTAAAGTATAACTTATATTACTTGCATCTATTTAAGCCACCAGGGAAATAGAGAGTGGTTTCCTTATCACATACAATTAGCACTTATTTCAAATCAGTGGAAAAATGCTTAGCTCATTTTACTTCAAAAATTACCTCCATGGATTAGCGTAGTTTAGCATTGACCAAAAAGGACATAATGTTATGAAACTCAGTTTCTGATTACCTTACATCCAAAATAAGGAATAACAGCAATTACAGTGCTGGTCACTGTTCAGTGTGCTATACATGTATTAACATATATGTACTGCTGATAACAGCTATTGGAAGTAGCAACTATGCTTAGCCTCCGTTTTACAGATGAGGAAACTGAGACCAGTCCGTTACACAGCTAGTGACTGAGCTAGGCTGTGTCTTCCAAGGCCATACACTTAATTACTGCCTCTCAGAGCCTAAATAGACAAGCAAGAAATGTGAAGATACAGGGGTTAGGGACTGGTTCTACTGTCGCTCCTGGAACCCTTTAGTTTAAGTGAGAAAGATTTCAGAAAGCTCCATAAGTTTGTGCCTCTCCTTGCAGAGGCAAGTATGAAAAGGGAAGTATGAAAATAAAGATGTGATATGTTTGATTCTTTAGCTTTCATTACATCATAGACTTTAGCAGATTTAAAAATCATATTTGGTTTGGGATCTTAGACTTCAACTTCAACTATCAGATTTAGATTTCAGAAAAGTCAAAGACACTAAGCTCCTGCATTCCTAGATATGACTTTGTCCTGGGGATTTAGGAGTAAGCAGGGTAGCCTTTCAGATAATATACATCAAGACTAAGCAATGTGAGTAATCTGGAGGTGGGGCCAAGATGGCAGAGTAGTCAGACATTTCCGGTGGATCCTCTTACAACAAAGACCTGAAAAAACAAGTGAATCAATTATATATGACAATCTAGGAGCCCCGAACATCTAAGGCAAAGTTGAGGATCCGGATGGGGAAGGGAGAGACAGTTTGGAAGCAGCAAGGAGTTGCCAGACCTGACCCGGCAAGAGCCTGAGCCCTTCAGGCCTGAGCAGCTCATGGGTAAACGGTGAGGCAGGCAAGCAGCCATGCTCGGGAGGCGCATTTTCTGCACCAGGAGAGACCCAGCTCAACAGAGTCTACACGGTCACCCAGAACCAGTGAGAAGCAGCCCTCCACGAAAGATAAGTACTTGCGTACGGTTTACCGCACTGATCAAAAACACCCCCCCTTAGGGAAAAACCTCTCTCCCATTTACCTTCCTGTTCCCTCCTTGGCATTTGGTCCCGGACTGGCTTCAGCAATTGCTGAGTCCCCTGGGCTGGAAGTAGGATCCATCACATGCCCGGAGCCATTCTCCCTGCCTTGGAGAGTGAACAAATTAACAAAGAGGGGGAAAAATAAACTGCTGGTTCCCCTAGGCCAGGAACCCAGGGTAGGCATAGCTCCTTTGCCTAGGCACAAGCGTAAGGGATCCATGGACTTTGAGTGCCTTTCCCCCTGCTGAGACTTGTGTGGGCCCATTTCAACAGCATAGGCCCTCATTACTTCAGTACAACAAGGTATATACCTGAAGTCTAACTTCAACTGTTTCAGCTGTGAAGCGGCAGGTTTGTGACATTCAACACTGCTCTGCCCATTAAGCAGGGCCTTCACCTACCCACATCAGGGGCCTGACGACTGGTGGCTTCACCCACACCACCTAGCCACCTGAGTTAGAGGCCAAACAATAAGGGATGCCCCTGAGTCCTTACAACCAACAGCAATGGGTGCTCATAGTCTGGCTGTAAAACCCACCCACCTACAAGCTCTAGGGAACAGGGATATGCCTTCCTCCTGGACACTTGGGGATGGCCGTCAGCCCCCTGCCTTGCTCAGACTGTGTCCCCCTGCTGCAGCCAGATGCCTGTGCCTACACCAATCACCCATGCCTGTCTAGGACTGTAGGTGAGAGCCTACACCACATTCTTAGAAGCTATCTACCTGGGCTCATGAGCTGAATCCATACAGGAGGGATGGGTGGACTCCTGAGCTTACATACCTAATAACATATCTAACCACTTGGTGACAGAACATTACAGCTTCAAAGTTGCCAATAATGAAACTATCTCATATGAGCAGCTTATTTGGGCATATCAAAACAAAGCAAGAAGCTAGGATACAGTAAGCAAACATAAAATAAATAAATATAATAACTTACTGATGGCTCAGAGCAACAGCTAATGTCAAAACACAAAAAGAGACAATCCATAATGGCTTCAGCAAGCTCCCAAAATAAAGAATCTAGAAATTTTCCAGAGGAGGAAAATTTCTTAGAATTATCAGAGGCAGATATATAAAAGATTAATACACAGAACTCTTCAAAAATTAGGAAGGAAATTAAGCAAAATGCAAAACACATAATGGAGGAAAAGAAAAAGATTAGAGAAGAGCATAATGACGAATTTAACAGGGTGCGAGGATCCACAGAGAGACAGCAATCAGAAGTCCAGAAGATTAACAATAAAATTTTAGAATCAGACACCTCAATAGAAAGTCACAGGAGCAGAATCGAGGCAATGGAAGTCAAAATTAGTGAGCACTTGACACCAACTTATTTGAGGAAAAGTCAGATAAAAGGATTAAAAAAATGAAGAAACCCTAAGAATTATGTGGGACTCTATCAAGACGAATAACCTATGAGTGATTGGAATACCAAAATTGGGGGGATAACAGAAATACAGAGAGAATTGTTGAAGATTTGTTGGCAGAAAACTTCCCTGATATTGTGAAAGATGACAAGATATCTATCCAAGATGCTCATTGAACCCCACATAAGGTAGATCCCAAAAGAAAGTCACCAAGACATATTATAATCAAACTAGCCAAAAACAAAGATAGAGAGAATTTTAAGAGTGGCTAGGGATAAACGAAAAGTCATCTACAAAGGACAGTCAATAAGAATAAGCTCTGACTACTCAGCAGAAACCATGTAGACAAGAAGGTAATGGGATGACATATATAAAGCCTTGAAAGAAGACAACTGCCAGCCAAGAATTGTATATCCAGCAAAACTGTCTCTCAAATATAATGAAATTAGGGCATTTCCAGATAAACAGAAGTTCAGGGAATTTGCAAAAAGCAAACTAAAATTATAAGAACTTCTAAAGGAAGTCCTTCAGTTTGAAAATTAGTAGCATCAGATAACATCCCAAGAGTAGAACACAGGACAGAGCAACCACATATAACCCAGATAGGGAAGTCACAAAGTAAATCAAAGCTAAACACTGAAAATAGGGAAACAGATGTCAATATGTAAAAGATGACAACATTAAAACAAATAGAGGGACTTAAAAAATGTAGACATAAATTTTGCATATGAAGAGGAAGTCAAGTCAATCTGCAGAAATAAAAGACTGGTATAAACTTAGAAAAATAGGCATAAATATTAAGGTAACCACAAAGGAAACTAACAATCCTACAAGTCAAAATTAAAAACTAGAAAAATATAAAGGCTCAGCAAACACAGAATCAACAACAATGAAAAAGATGAAAAGAAAATACATAAAGAAAAACGACTCAGCACAGAAAATTAAGTGGAACAAAGAAACTGTGAACAACACAAAAAGACACCAAAATGACAGCACTAAACTCATACCTATAAATAATTATGGTGAATGTAAATTGACTAAATGCACCAATAAAGAGACAGAGAGTGGCAGATTGGATTAAAAAACACAATCCATCTATATGTTGCCTGCAAGAGACACACCTTAGACTTAAAGACACAAACAAACTAAAACTCTAAGGATGGAAAAAATATATCAAGCAAACAACACTTAAAAAAGAGTAGGAGTGGCAATATTAATCCTGACAAAATAGACTTTACACTAAAATCCACCACAAAGGATAAGGAAGGACACTATACAATGATTAAAGGGTCAATACACCAGGGGGACAAAATTGTAATAAATATTTACACACCCAATGACAGGGCTCCAAAATACATAAAACAAACTCTAACAGCACTGAAATAGAGCGATAGCTCCCCAACAGTAGTAGGAGACTTCAACAATCATTCTCTGTGAAGGATAGAACATCCAGAAAGAAGCTCAACAAAGACACAGAAGATCTAAATGCTACAATCAACCAACTTGATCTCATAGACAAATACCGAACACTGCACCCAAAAGCAGCCAAGTATGCTTTCTTTTCTGATGCATATGGAACCTTCTCCAGAATAGACAACATATTAGGCCATAAAGCAAGCCTTAACAAAATGCAAAGCATCGAAATATTACAAAGCATCTTTTCTGATTATATAGCCATAAAAGTAGAAATCAACAACAGAAAAAGCAAGGAAAAAAAACCCAAAAACATGGAAAATGAACAACATCTTGCTCAAAAATTACTGGGTTATAGAAGAAATTAAAGATGGAATAAAGAAATTTGTAGAATCAAACGAGAATAAAACAGATCCTACCAGAATCTTTGGCACACAGCAAAGGCAGTACTCAGAGGTCAGTTTATAGCAATCAATGCATACATCCAAAAAGAAGAAAGGGCCATAATCAAAACATTAACCCTACAACTGGAACAAGTAGAGAGAGAGCACCAAAAGAAGCCCTCAGGCACCAGAAGAAAGGAAATAATAAGAATTAGAGCAGAATTAAATGAAATACAATATAGAAAAACAATGGAAAGAGGTAACAGGACCAAAATCTGGTTCTTTGAAAAGATCAACAAAATTGATAAACTGTTGGCCAAAGTGATGAAAGAAAAACAGGAGAGGAAGCAGATAATCCATATAAGAAATGAGATGGGTGATATCACAACAGACCCAACTGAAATTAGAAGAGTCATGACAGATTACTATGAAAAATTGTACTCTAACAAATTTGAAAACCTAAAATAAATGGACAAATTTTAAACTCACTACCTACCTAAACTAACACAAACAGAGGTAGAACAACTAAATAAACCCATAACACAAGAAGAGATCGAAAAGTTAATTAAAAAACTCCCAACCAAAAAAAGCCCTGGCCTGGATGACTTCACTGGATAATTCTACCAAACTTTCAGAGAAAAGTTAACACCACTACTACTAAAGGTATTTCAGGGCATAGAAAATGATGGAATACTCCCAAACTCATTCTATGAAGCCAGTATAACCCTGATACCAAAACCAGGTAAAGATACCAGAAAAAAATAAAATTATAGACCAATATCCCTCATGAACATTGATGCAAAAATCCTCAACAAAATGCTAGCCAATGGAATTCAGGAACATATCAAAAGGATAATTCACTATGATCAAGTGGGATTCGTACCAGGTATGCAGGAATGGTTCAACATTAGAAAAACAATCAATGTAATCCATCACATAAATAAAACAAAAAACAAGAACCGCATGATTTTATCAATTGATGCAGAAAAGGCATTTGACAAAGTCCAACACCCTTTCATGATAAAAACACTTAAAATAAGAATAGAAGGTAAATTCCTCAATATAATTAAGGGCATTCATATAAAGCTAACACCCAACATCATCCTAAATGGAGAGAGATTGAAAGCACTCCCCTTGAGAAAGGGAACCAGACAAGGATGTCCTTTATCACAACTCTTATTCAACATTGTGCTGGAGGTCCTAGCCAGAGCAATTAGGCTAGAAAAAGAAATAAAGGGCATCCAAATTGGGAGGGAAGAAGTCAAAGTATTTCTATTTGCAGATGATACGATCTTATACACAGAAAACCCCACAGAATCCACAAGAAAACTACTGGAGCTAATAGAAGATTTCAACAAAGTATCAGGATACAAGATAAACATACAAAAATCAGTTAGATTCCTTTACACCAACAAAGAGAACCTTGAAGAGGAAATCACCAAATCAATACCATTTACAATAGTCCTTAAGAAGACAAAATACTTAGGAATAAATTTAACAAAAGACATAAAAGACTTATACTATGAAAACTACAAGGCACTACTGCAAAAAAACAAACAGACCTGCATAAGTGGAAAAACATAACTTGCTCATGGATAGGAAGACTCAACATTGTGAAAATGTCAATTCTACCCAAAGTGATCTACAGATACAATGCAATCCTGATCCAAATTCCAATGGCATTTTTTAATGAGATGGAGAAACAAATCACCAACTTCATATGGAAATGGAAGAGGCCCCGGATAAGTAAAGCATTACTCAAGAAGAAGAACAAAGTGGGAGGCCTCACACTACTTGATCTTAGAACCTATTATACCGCCACGGTAGTCAAAACAGCCTGGTACTGGTACAACAACAAATACATAGACCAAAGGAACAGAATTGAGAATCCAGATAAATTCATCCACCTATGAGCAGCTGATATTTGACAAAGGCCCAAAGTCCATTAATTGGTGAAAAGGCAGTCTCTTTAACAAATGGTTCTGGCATAACTGGATATCCATCTGCAAAAAACTGAAACAAGACCCATACCTCAAACCATGCACAATAACTAACTCAAAGTAGATCAAAGACTTAAATATAAAATCAAAAACGATAAAGATCATGGAAGTAAATCTACGGACAATGCTAGGAGCCCTAATACATGGCATAAACACAATATGAACTGTAAGTAAGAATGCACAAGTGCTACAAGAGAGACTAGATAACTGGGAACTGCTAAAAATCAAACACTTATGCTCATCAAAAGACTTCACCAAAAGAGTAGAAAGACAGCCTACAGACTTGGAAAAGATTTTTGGCTACGAAAAATCTGGTCAGTGTCTAATCTCTAAAATCTACAAGATACTGCAAAAACTCAACAACAAAAAGAAAAATAACCCAGTTAAAATACGGGCAAAGGATATGAACAGGCACTTCACCAAAGAAGACATTCAGGCGGTGTCATGGTTTGAATTATGTCCTCCAAAAAATGTGTGTACCAATTTGGCTGGGCCATGATTCCCAGAATTGTGTGGTTGGCCTCCATTTTGTGATTATAATTTTATGGTAAAGAGGATTAGGGTGGGAGTTTCCCTGGGGTGTGGCCTGCACCACCTTTTACTTTACAAGAGATAGAAGGAAAGGGAAGCAAGCAGAGAGTTAGGGACCTCATATCACCAAGAAAGAAGCACCGGGAGCAGAGTGCATCCTTTGGACCCGGAGATGCTCCTAGTCCAGGAGAAGACTGACCTCCTCCAGAGCCTACAGAGAGAGAAAACCTTCCCCTGGAGCTGACACCCTGACTTTGGACTTCTAGCCTACTGGACTGTGAGAGAATAAACTTCTCTTTTTAAAAGCTATCCACTAGTGGTATTTCTGTTAGAGCAGTGCTAGATAACTAAGACAGGCAGCTAACAGATACATGAAGAAATGCTCATGATAATTACCCCTTAGAGAAATGCAGATCAAAAGTACAATGAGATGTCATCTCACACCAACAAGGCTAGCATTAATCCAAAGAACACAGCATAATAAATGCTGGACAGGTTGTGGAGAGACTGGAACACTTATACACTGTTGGTAGGAATGTAAAATGGTACAACCACTTTGGAAATCGATTTGGCACTTCCTTAAAAAGCTAGAAATAGAAGTACCATACGATCCGGCTATCCCACTCCTTGGAATGTATCCTAGAGAAATAAGAGTCATCACACGAGTAGATACATGCACACCCATGTTCATTGCAGCACTGTTCACAAGAGCAAAAAAATAGAAACAACCTAGGTGCCCATCAACGGACGAATGGATAAACAAATTATAGTATATCCACACAATGGAATACTACGCAATGATAAAGAATAACGACGAAGCCGTGAAACATCTTATAACATGGAGGAATCTAGAGGGCACTATGCTGAGTGAATGTAGTCAGCCACAGAAGGACAAATAGTGTATAAGACCACTATTATAAGAACTCAAGAAAAGGTTTAAACACAGAAGAAAACTTTCTTTGATGGTTACAAGGGCGGGAAGGTAGGGTGAGGGTTATTTACTAACTAGATAGTAGATAAGAATTATCTTAGGTGAACGGAAGGAGCACACACCACAGAGGAATTCAGCACAACTGGACTAAACCAAAGCTAAGAAGTTTCCTGAACACAAACACTTTGAGTGACACAGCAGTAGGGGTAGGGATCTGTGGACCATAGTTTCAGGGGACATCTAGGTCAATTGGCATAACAAAGCTTATTAAGAAAATGTCCTGCATCCTACTTTGGTGAGTGGTGTCTGGGGTCTTAAAAGCTTGCAAGCGGCCATCTAAGATGCATCAATTGGTCCCAACTATCTGGAGCAAAGGAGAATGAAGAACACCAAAGACACAAGGAAAGTATTGGCCCAAGAGACAAAAAGGGCCACATAAACCAGAAACTTCATCAGCCTGAGACCAGAAGAACTAGATGGTGCCTGGCTACCACCAATAACCAACCTTACAGGGAACACAACAGAGAGTCCTGGATGGAGCAGGAGAAAAGTGGGGTGCAGAACTCATATTCTAGTAAGAAAACCAGACTTAATGGTCTGACTGAGACTGGAGGAACCCCGGAAAGCATGGCCCCTGGATTCTCTATCAGCCCAGAACTAAAACAATTTCCGAGGCCAACTCTTCAGACAGGGATTGAACTGGACTGTGGGACTTAACGTGATACTCATAAGGAGTGTGACTCTTAGTTCAAGTTGATACAAGAGACTAAATGGACAGCTTCTGTCCGGAGGTAAGATGGGAAGGCAGAGAGGGGTAGGAGCTGGTTGAATGGACATGAGGAATCAGGTGTGGAAAGGAGGAGTGTGCTGTCACAGTATGAGGAGAGCAATTAGGGTCACATAAAAATGTATGTATAAATTTTTGTATGGGAGACTAACTTGAAATGTAAACTTCATGTAAACTACAACAATAAAAATAAATAAATAAATAAAAAAGACTAAGTAATGTAATTACTGCTTCAAGCTACACTTTTACCTCAAGTAATTCAGGATTCAGAGTAAGCCCTAGAGTGAGTGAAATATCCAGATTTTTCTAAACCAGAGAGGCAGACAGAAGGGGACCTGTAGGCCCAGTCTCAACACTTAGGGTGTTTCCCCAAGATTCCTTTCTTTCCTCCTTTGTGTTTTTATTTTTCAAAGTTAATATCATATTTATCACCATTATATACACTTCACTAGAATTTAACTTCAAATTTTCTCTGTTGCTTCAAACACTACCACCAACAATAAAAGCCACAAAAAGTTTTTTTTCACGTTTGCTTATTTATATCAGAGGTTAGAGTCTGATATTTTACTTGCGAACATGGTGATAATAGAAAGATTGATTTGGGTAACATCTTGCTTCTCAGAGTTCTGGAAAAAATAATAGTTTCTGACAACCCTCAGATGGCTTGCAGTGTTCACTGACAAATGATTTCTGAGTATGAACAAAGTGCTTGATGTTGTTAGTAGCAGATGTCCTAACATTGAACACTATTCTAAATATGTTGTGATTTTATGTATCATTTAAAAAGATGAACAGTAAGGATATAATAAGAAAACATAAAATAATAGCAGATGGTAGCAAAGGATTGGGTTTTCAATGGCTGGTTATTTGGAAGTAGATCACCAGGCCTTTCTTCTGACACACCTCTCGGAAATGGAAAGATACCAAAAGTACTCATTTAAAGACCTCAAAGAATTACCAATCCTTTGCACGTTAACCATTTGCACCACCCAGGGTCTTTATTAACATTTGATAATCCTTAATAATTCAGGGATTTTGGTAAGTGAATGATTGTCCAGTCCCATGACGTCTCACTGAAGAGCAAACTGAAGTCCCGAAACCCGTCCATTCTTAGTCACTGTGTATTGTGTTTGCAGAAGAGTGTTCTACAGTTTAGAAAGCTGCCTTCTATGTTCAATATCCCTAAAAATCAGTCTAGCAAAAACCATCAACCTTGTTTCTGTTTATGTATATGTTTCTGTAAACGTGGTTATAATGATGCAAATTTCTCCAACTTCAGACCTACCAGTAATCATAGAATTTAGAAATGTGATATCTCTGGCAAAAACCCTTTGCCATCAAGTTGATTCTGACTCAAATTCAACTTCAAGAATGTTATTTGAATTATTTTACAACTAATGATAACACATTTTGTTTACATAGTGCTGTCATATGCCTTATATTACTTAAATTTTAGAACTTTATTGAAGAAGATCTCCATAGATAACTGGAAAAACTGAGGATCAAGGGAATTCACAATAATTATTCAGATTTACCCCATTAGTGGTTGGGGTCCAGCCTAAAGGAAACAAAACAAACAAACAAAACGCTCCTCATCTAAATATCTGAATAAGGCATCAGGTCCTAATGGCTTGGCTGGTGAATTTTTATTTTGGAACAATTCCATCTTCTTCACTTTCTCCTGAAGTCTACACATAGCTGTTCAAATTTTCCACGGCAAAAATTCAGAATGAATAATTACCTTTTTTTCCTACAAATTTCTGTTAACAGGTTTTTTTTAAAAAAAATCTGGTTTCTTACTCTTCTAAAAATATGCTGTTCATCATTTTCACTTCAACTATAGATTTTATGATAATGCTATACACACACACCAGTACAAAATAAAATGTGTTAAATAATATTAAGGTTTCTCCTTAAAAATGAAAAATGATAGAGCTGGACACTGAAGCTGAACCAAAATTGAGACCATGGGACCAGGGCCATATTGTCACTGTGCCAACAAGCAGAGAAGCTGTCTCTGACGGTGTAATCCACCAGCAGCACAACCATCAGAATGTCTCCTCTGGAGCTCCACTGTCCAAGATGGTAGACACTGTCCACATGTGGCTATGGAGCTCTTGCAATAGGTCTATCTGAATGGAGATGAGCTATAAATATAAAACACACACCAGATTTCAAAGACTTAGAATGAAAATAATATAAAATGTCTCATTAATATTTTTATATTGATTACATGTTGAAATGATAGTATTCTATATATGTGAGGTTAAAATATAGTCATTAAATTAATTGCAGCTTTTTAAAATTTTTTAATGTGGCCCCTAGAAAAATTTTAAAGGCACATGTTACTCGATTGTGTAACTTACATTTCTACTGGACAGTGCTGCTCTGGAGCATCAATATTTGTTTAACTCAGTTCATATATTTCCATCATTTGAATTGCATAGGGTAAAAGTTACATATTTTAACTACTCAAAAAATACAGATGTGTCACCACTGAAATTTGCACTCTCTTTCCAATCCCAGTCCCCCTACTAGAATCAGTGCTAATAATTTGCTGTTTTTTCACATTTTCCTTTGCTTTTGTAAATGTATGAATAGATAAATATAGATGCATATATACAGGCTATGGTTTTATTATTTTTTTTTTATCAAGAATGGGATCATACTGTACCTATAATTTAGTAACTTGCTTTTTTCATCCTAAATACATATCATGGAAATCTTTATCTAGAGCCATTTATTACAACGGAGCCATTTGAATGCATTAAAAAAAAAAATGTCTTCAGGGGGTGTTTTACCTTCCAAAAGATATTATAGTGAGATTTTTTAAGTGAGGTAAGAGTTAATTATCGGATAAAACACATGGAAAAGCACATGTGCTCATTCCTCTTTGTTTAAAATCTTGCAGATCTCTCCGTTTTCCTCATGATTAAGTTCAGATTCATAAATCGGACCCAGTTTATGGTACCAGTATTATCTCTCAGACTCCCCTCTTACACATTAAGCTTCAGCCATTCTGAAGCTTTGGAGCCTGGGTAGCTCAGTGGTTAAGAGATCGGCTGCTAACGGAAAGATCAGCCTTTCGAATCCACCAGCTGCTCCTTGGAAACTCTATGCGGCAGTTCTACTCTGTCCTATAGGGTCGCTATAAGTCGAAATTGACCCAATGGCAACAGGTTTGGTTTTTTCTAATTCTTATTCTGAACTTTTATGTATTTAAGATTTAATATTTCTCTTTCCTTAGACATACTCAGTTTCCCCAGCCTTGACTCAGACTTGTACAAACATTTTATTCCCTTAAAGAATCTTCTTTAATCCAAGAGTTTAATTAATTCAGATTGACCTGGTTTTATGGTTTCCTTTAAGTCTAATTGTTTTACTAAATTTCTCCTTTTTTTTTTTTTTCTTTTAAAGATTATCTTTTCCTGAGCTTTCAGAAAGTGAGCCAGGTTTTCACCTCTCTGTGCATAAAAGGTGATCTGCACTGACTTCTTTTCAGGGCACTAACGTACTTTGAGAAGCTGAATTTCCTCCAGGAAATAACTCACTGTGCTGCCTCAGCATTCATCGTGCAAAATTTCCCGAGTCCAAGGGAAGGCATGACCCTGATGTCTTTTCATAACTGCTCCATGGCAAACTAGATGGGTGACCTCAGCTCGGGCACTTAACCTCTTCAGACTTCAGTTGCTGATATTTGAAATTATTAGATGAAAATATTCCACCTATCACAAAAATGCTAAGCCACACTAAATAAGTTTTTTAAAGTTAGAAGTACCAAACAAATAGGAAACTGGAAATGTAGGAAAAGTAAAGATGCCATAAAATATTGAGTGAATGGTTATTTCTTCTGTTTTTTTTTTTAATTAAACTATTGATTTTGAGATAACTATAAATTCATATTCAATTGTAAGAAATAAAATAGAGAGATCTTATCTTCCCCTTACCCATTTTCTCCCAATGAAAACATCTTGTGAAACTATAGTACGATATCACAACACACAAACACACACACACACACACACGTAAAAGTATCATATTTGTATGCGAATAATGCATGTCTTCTAGGTTTGTTTGCCAACAGCAACATGTAAAAACAACATTGGCATAGAGGCGCTTCTGAAAATATCTCATGGGGAGAAGTTACGGTTGGCAAACAAATGTAGGAGGCAAACATTATTTGCGTAAATCTGGGGGAATCTGAGTAAGATCAGTGAATTCTATCCAAGTTAACATCCTGGTTATGATATTGTACTATTATAACATACGGAGGTAAGTGTATCCACATCCACAGCCAAGATACAGAACAATTTCATCACCCCAAGAATCCCTCCTGTTGCCCTTTTATAACCGTAACCATCTCCCACTTCCCCCATTCCTAAACCCTGGGATCACAAATTTGTTCTTCATTCCTGTAATTTTGTCATTTCAGGAATGTTATATAAATGAAATCATACAGTGTATAAACTTTTGTGGTTAGTAATTTTCACTCAACAAATTTCTCTGGGATTCATCCAAGTTGTTGCATATATCAATAACCCATTCCTTTTTATTATTGAGTAGTATTCCATGGTATGGATGTACCACCATTTTTTTAACCATTTACCCATTGAACCATATCTGGGATGTTTCCAGTTTTGGGCTGTTACAAATAAAGCTGCTATGAACATTGTGTACAAGTTTTTGTGTGAACATGTTTCATTTCTATGGGATAAATAGCCAAGAGTACAAGAGCTGGGTCATGAGAGCTGCATGTTTGATTTTATAAGAAACAGCCAAACAATTTTCCAGTGTGGCTGTATCATGTTACATCCTGCCAGGAAAGTATTTGGTTTCTCCAAATCCTTGGCAGCATTTGGTGTTGTCATTGTTTTTTATTTTAGCCATTCTGATAGATATCTCATTGTGGTTTAATTTGCATTTCCCTGATGGCTAATGATGTTCAACATATTTTCATGTACTTGCTTACTGTGTATATGTCATCTTCAATGAGACATCTGTTCATGTCTTTTGTCCATTTTGTAGTTGGACTGTTTGAGTTTTTTTGATGTTGAGTTTTAAGAGTTCTTTATATATGCTAGATACTAGTTCTTTCTCAGACATGTGGTTTAAAAATATTTTCTCCCAGTCTGTCACTTGTCTTTTTATCCTCTTAACAGGGTCTTTCACAGAGCACAAGTTTTTGATTTTCAAAAAAGTTTTAAAAATATTTTCTCCCAGTCTGTCACTTGTCTTTTTATCCTCTTAACAGGGTCTTTCACAGAGCACAAGTTTTTGATTTTCAAAAAAGTTTTTCAAACTTTCTTTTGATGGGAAGTCTAAGAACTCTTTGCCTAAACCTCGATCAAGAATGATTTTCCTACCTTTTTTATGTTTTATACTTAACCATCTTGCATTTTTTTCCAAGTACTTTCAGTAGTATACCTAAAAACTTAGTGAGGAAAAGTCATCTTGAGTAATAAGATCATGTAGATATACATAAACGAAGTGATTTGTAGGATTTTTGGCAGGCAAACATGTAGGTAGTAGTGAAATTGGAGTGATAAGAAGAAAGGCAAATCATTTTTATGACATAAAAACTGAGTCAGTTACCCAAAAATTCTAGCCAGACTTTTCTGAATTTGAAGAATAGATAAAGCTTAAGTAATATCGCAATTCCGTTACATTGCTCCCAAGCTTCCTGAACCAGATAGAAAAGCAATAGAGAATGAGGAAAACTGTCGCGATTAGACTGAAAGCCAAAAATACAAAAAAATTGCAAATGCAACTCTCTTCATGATTCAATTGCTATTTGAAAATGGCTGGAATTGATGAAATACGATGTGACTGTTTTCTGAAGAAGAAGAATCACTGGCTTGCGAAGCTGGTATGTAGATACAATATAACCACTAGTCCTTCGTTTAAAATGCTTCTCAGTGGCTTTGACATCACACAACAACAACAACAATAATCTGAGTATAAAAGGAAATTAACTTTTTGGTATAAACTTAATCATTCAAACTAGAAAAATGAAATTATAATTATATCATAATATAAATATGAGCCATTAAACAAAGCAATTTTGTGCACCAAAAAAAAAAAAGCAACCATTTAATGATACAGAGTGTAGTATAAAATTGCCATGTTAATCAAAATCATTTCTGAGACTTGCTTTAAACCGGTTGCTATCAAGTTGATTCCGACTGGTAGTGACTCTATAGGACGGGGTAGAACTCCTCCATAGGGTTGCGAAGGAGCCCCTGGTGGATTCAAACTGCCCAACTCGTGGTTAGCAGCCAAATGCTTAACCAATGGTGCCACCAGGGCTCCGCTTGCTTTAGAAAGGAAAATTATAACTAATATCTATGAAAATTATGAACTCAAATTTTGGCTAATTCAGTGTAACCAGGGTTTGCTCTTCACCATGATATTTTGATTCCTTCATAGAAATATGGCGATTAACTGAATTGCTTAATCAATGGAAGCAATTAGTATTCTACTACAAAATTCGAAGTTATCTACTTTACAAAGGACAGAGTTGGAAATTGTTAACTCAATTCATAAACTGATCTAGATCTCTAATTTTGAATTCATTTTCTATCATTTACTATTTTCCCCCTAAATTAGAGATTTAGCTGTGTGGTTAAAAAACAGGGATAAAAGGATGAATGATACTTTCTAGAGCAACTCACAACCTCATGTCTGGAAAATCTCACTTATGTTTTACAGCGTAAAAGTTAGAAATGTAGATTTAAAAAGAATTAGAAACACAGAAAGCAGGAACCTGTGTAAGGTGGTAAACTGTCAGAGAAGGAAAACTCAAATATTTTCCACCAATAGAGAGCGATAGAAAATAGACTGCACCCTGTCAAAGGCAGAAGACTTTTGAGTTTGGAAAAACAAGGCAGTCCCGTTGAATTCACCGTATTATTGTTTGGAGTCCCTGGGAGGTACAAACGATTAAGCCTTGGCTAGAAAGCAAAAGGTTTGCGTTCAAACCCACCCAGAGAAGCCTCAGAAGAAAGCCCTGGTGATTTGCTTCTGAAAGGTCATAACGACGAAATCCCTATGGAGCACAGGACTAATCTGAAACAAAGGGGGTCACCATGAGTTGGAATTGACTTGACCGCAACTGGTTTGGTTCTCCATATACCTGGTGTTTATCAGTCAGGGTTTGCAGACTGCACTTCTCCATCATGCATTAAGCCACGTGAAAAGACATTATTCTTTTTGTTTTTTCAGCTAGGTTTTAAAAATTTTTTTTATTGTACTTTAGATGAAGGTTTACAGAACAAACTAGCTTCTCATTAAACAGTTAGTACACATATTGTTTTATGACATTGGTTAACAAATTCAAGACATGTCAACACTCTTCCTCCTTGACCTTGGTTTCACTATTACCAGCTTTCCTGTCCCCTCCTGCCTCTAGTCCTTGTCACTGGGCTGTTGTGCCCCATTAGTCTCGTTTTGTTTTATGGGTCTGTCTAATCTTTGGCTGAATGGTGAACCTCAGGAGTGACTTCAGTACTGAGCTAAAAGGGTATCCGGGGGCCATACTCTCAGGGTTTCTCCAGTCTCTGTCAGGCCAGTAAGTCTGCTGTTTTTTTGTGAGTTAGAATTTTGTTCTACATTATTCTGCAGCTTTGTCCAGGGCCTCTATTGTGATCCCTGTCAGAGCAGTCAGTGGTGGTAGCCTGGCACCATCTAATTGTACTGAAATAAGTCTGGTGGAGGCTGTGGTGGTTGTGGTCCATTAGTCCTTTGGACTGATCTTTCTTTTGTATCTTTAGTTTTTTTCATTCTCCCTTGCTCCCGAAGGGGTGAGACCAATGGAGTATCTTAGATGGCCACTCACAGGCTTTTAAGACCCCAGATGCTACTCAGCAAAGTAGAATGTAGAACATTTTCTTTATAAACTATGTTATGCCAATTGAGCTAGATGTTCCCCGAAACCATGGTCCCCATAGCCCTCAGCCCAGCAATTTGGTCCCTCAGGGAGTTTGGATGTCCATGGAGGTTCCATGATCTTGCCTTGTACAAGTTGTGATGGCTTCCCCTGTGAAAAGACATTATTCTGTTAAATGAGGTATGTATTTTCATTTTCCTTGAGAAAGAAGTGTAATAAGAAATACAAAAAGACATAGTTTCTTAGTTTCTAATCTCATATCTAGAATACATTAATTGAATATATTTGTCAGTTAGCACCTTCATATTTTTACTCAGCCATCTGTTAAATTGTCTTTTGTAACAATTACTCTTTCATTCACAAACATTGGTCAAGCTCCCATTTTGTGACAGACACTATGGTAAATGCTGAGAATAGAATAATAAAACAAAAAGTTGCTGAACTAAAAGTGTTTAATCTTCTAGATACTGTATAACAATGCAGGGTGGTCCCTTTGCAGCATTTGTCAGGAACCTGACCCAGTCTCAAGTAAAGAGAAGAAGAGATGTTTATGTCAATTTCTAAGGATGAGTCATAGTTATTCAGAAGTTGGCTGTTATCCTCAGCACAGAGGGAGTTATTAAAAATTGTTATATAGGAGTTTATCATGACAAATTTCTCTTTAAGTAGAGATGGAATGAGACGTGGAAATCATCATATTTGTACTGCAAAATTAAAGAGAAATGACCCCTTTCAATTCTGAACAACAGGTATTTCAGAATTTCACTCAGTGGTTTTGAATAACCTAACCTCCAATCTCCAGATGATAAATGAGGAATAATTTTTCCTAAAGCAAAACAAGTGTATACAATTTTAGCTATTTTTTAAAAATTTTATTGTGCTTTAGGTGAAAGTTTGCAGCTCAAGTTAATTTCTTATTCAAAAATTCATACATGTATTGTTTTGTGATGCTGGTTGCAACCCCCACAATGTGACAGCACACTTCCGCTTTCCACCCTGAGTTCCCTGTGCCCATTCGTCCAGTTCCTGTTGCTTCCTGCCTCCTCATCTTGCTTTTGGGCAGGAGTTACCCATTTGGTCTCACGTATTTGATTGACCTAAGAAGCACATTCCTCGTGTGTGTTATTTTTTGTTTTATTGTCCGGTCTAATCTTTGTCTGAAAAATGGGCTTCGGGAATAGTTTCAGTTCTAAATTAGCAGAGTATCCAGGGGGCCATAGTCTTGGGTGTTCCTCCAGTCTCAGACCAGTAAGTCTGGTATTTTTAGGTGAATTATAATTCTGTTCTACATTTTTCTCCCGTTCTATCCAGGACTTTCTGTTGTGAACCCTGTCAGAGTGATCAGTGGTGGTAGCCAGGCATCATCTAGTTCTTCTGGGCTCAGGCTGGTGGAGTGTCTGGTTCATGTGGTCCTTTAGTCATTTGGAGTAATATTTTTCTTGTGTCTTTGGTTTTCTTCATTTTCCTTTGCTCTGGATGGGATAAGACCAATAGATGTATCTTAGATGGCTGCTCGGAAGCTTTTAAGACCCCAGACGTTACTCATGAAAGTGGGATGTAGAACGTTTTCTTCATGAACCATGCTAGGCCAATTGACCTAGATGTCCCCCGAGGCTATGGTCCCTAGCCCCCAGCCCCAGCAACTTGGTCCCTCAAAGTATTTGTTAAGTGTCTAGGGAAATTTTTTGCTTTTGCTTTGGTCTAGTTGTGCTAACTTCCCCTATATTGCATGTTGTCTTTCCCTTCACCAAAGTTGACATTTGTCTACTATCTAGTTGGTGATTTTCCATCTCCCTCCCTCCCCACCCTCATAATCATCAAAGAATGTTTTTTTCTGTGTGAAAACCTTTTTTTGAGTTCTTATAATAGTGGTCTCATACAATATTTGTCCTTTTGTGACTGACTTATTTCACTCAGTATAATGTCCTCGATTCGTCCATGTTGTGAGATGTTTCACAGATTCATCATTGTTCTTTATCATTACTTAGTATTCCATTGTGTATATGTACTGTAATTTGTTTATCCATTCATCTGTTTATGAGCATTTACGTTGTTTCCATCTTTTTGCTATTGTGAATAGTGCTGCAGTGAACATGGGTGTGCGTATGTCTATACATGTCATGGGTCTTATTCCAAGGAGTGGGATTGCTTGATTGTATGGTATTTCTATTTTCAGCTTTTTAAGGAAGTGCTATATCATTTTTGAAAGTGGTTGTACCATTTTACATTTCCAACAGCAGTGCATAAGAGTTCCAATCTCCTCGAAACCTCTCCAACATTTGTTATTTTGTGTTTTTTGGTTTAGCGCCTGTATTGTCAGGTTGAGATGGCACCTCATTGTAGTTTCAATTTGCATTTCTCTAAATAGAATTTCCTCATGTGTCTGTTGGCCTCCTGAATGTCTTCTCTGAAGTGTCTGTACATATTCATTGCCCATTTTTTAATTGGATTATTTGTCTTTTTCTTGTTGAGATGTTGAAGTATTTTGTAGACTTTAGAGATTAAACCCTTGTTGGATATGTCATAGCCAAAAATTTTTTCCCAGTCTGTAGCTTATCTTTTTACTTTTTTGGTGAAGTCTTTTGATGAACATAAGTGTTTAATTTTTAGGACCTCCTGGTTATCTAGTTTCTTTTCTGGTGTTTGTGCATTGTTAGTTATGGTTTTTATATTATTTCTTCTGTGTATCAGGGCCCCTAGCATTATCCTATTTTTTCTTCCATGATCTTTACAGTTTTATATTTAAGTCTTTATATTTAAGTCTTGAATCCATTTTGAGTTAGTTTTTGTGTATGGTGTGAGGTATGGATCTTGTTTAATCTTTTTATAGATGGACATCCAGCTATGCCAGCATCATTTGTTAAGGAGACTGTCTTTTCCCCATTCAGCAGACTTTGGCCCTTTGTCAAATATCAACTGCTCATAGATGGGTGGATGTATATCTGGATTCTCAATTATGTTCCATTGATCTATGTGTCTGTTATTTTACAAGTACCAGGCTGTTTTGACTACTGTGTCTGTATAAAAGTTTCTAAAATGAGGTAGTGTGAGGCCTCCCACTTTTTTCTTCTTCTTCAGTAATGCTTTACTTATCCAGGGCCTCTTCCCTTTCCATATATTCTCCAACCTGTTAAAGAATGCTGCTGGAATTTGGATCAGGATTGCATTGTATCTGTAGATCACTTTGGGTATTATTGATATTTTCACAATGTTAAGTCTTCCTATTCATGAGCATGGTATGTTTTTCCGCTTATGTAGGTTTCTTGCAGTAGTGTTTTACAGTTTTCTTTGTGTAGGTCTTTTATGTCCCTGGTTAGATTTATTCCTAAGTATTTTATTTTCTTGGGGGCTATTATAAATGGAATTAATTGGCTGATTTCTTTCTCAGAGTTCTCTTTGTTAGTGTAGAGGAATCCAACTGATTTTTGTATGTTAATCGTGTACCCTTCTATTTTGCTGAAATCTTTTAGTTCCAGTAGCTTTTTTGTAGATTCTTTTGGGTTTTTGTGTGTAAGATTATATTATTTTTGAATAGGGATAGCTTTACCTCTTTCTTACCAATTTGGATACCTTTTCTTTCTTTTTTTTGCCTTATTGCTCTAGCTAGGACTTCCAGCATAATGTTGATTAAGACTGGTGATAAACGGTATCCTTGTCTGGTTCCTGTTCTCAGGGGGAAAGCTTTCAGTCTCTCTCCATTTAGTACGATTGATATGATCATGTGATTCTTTTCTTTTGTTTTATTTATGTGGTGGATTACATTGATTGATTTTCTAATGTTGAACCATCCTTGAGTACATGGTATGAACCCAACTTGGTCATGATGTATTATTTTTCTGATAAGTTGTTGAATTCTGTTGGCTAGAATTCTGTTGAGAATTTTTGCATCTATGTTTATAAGGGATATTGGTCTGTAGTTTTCTTTCTTCTTCTTCTTTTTGTGGTGTGTTTGCCTGGTTTTTGTATCAGGGTTATGCTGGCTTCATAGAATGAATTTGGGAGTATTCCTTCTTTTCTATGCTCTAGAACAGCTTGAGTGTATTGGTGTTAGCTTTTCTCTGAAACACGGGTAGAATTCTCCAGAGAAGCTGTTTGGGCCAGGGCTTTTTTTTTTTGGGGGGGGGGCAGTTTTTTTTAATCACCTCTTCAACATCTTCTTTTGTTATGGGTTTATTTAGTTTTTCTACCTCAGTTTGTGTTAGTTTGGGTAGGTAGTTTGTTTCTAGAAATTTATCCATTTCCTCTAGGTTTTCAAATTTGTTGGAGTACAGTTTAAAAGAGTATTCTGTTATGACCCTTTTTATTTCGGTTGGATTTGTTGTGATATCACCTGTCTCATTTCTTATTCTGGTTATTTGCTTCCTCTCTCATTTTTCTTTTGTCATTTTGGCCAGTGGTTTGTCGATTTTGTTCATATTTTCAAAGAACCACATTTTGGTCTTGTTGGTTCTTTCTGTTGTTTTTCTATTCACTATTTCATTTATTTCTGCTATAATATTTATTACTTCCTTTCTTCTGATGCCTGGCTTCTTTTGCTGCTCTCTTTCTATTTGTTTGAGTTGTAGTGTTAATGTTTCAATTATGACCCTTTCTCCTTTTTCGATGTGTGCGTTTATTGCTATAAATTGACCTTTAAACACTCCTTTTGCTGTATCCAAAAGGTTTTAGTAAGATATGTTTTCTATCTCATTTGATTCTTTGAATTTTTTATTCCATCCTTGATTTCTTCTATTACCCAGTAGTTTTTAAGCAAAGTGTTGTTCAGTTTCCATGTAGATGATTTTTTTTGTCTTGCTGTTTCTGTTATTGATTTCTACTTTTATGGCATTATGATCAGAGAAGATGATTTATATTAATTCGATGTTTTGGATTTTGTTGAGGCTTGCTTTGTGGCCTAAAAAGTGGTCTATTCTGAAGAATGTTTCATATGAGTTGGAAAAGAATGTATACTTTACTGTTGTTGGGTGGAGTGTTCTGTATATGTCTATGAGGTTGAGTTGGTTGATTGTGTCATTTAGATCTTCTGTGTCTTTATTGAGTTTCTTTCTAGATGTTCTAACCTTCACTGAGAATGATGGTTGAAATCTCCTGCTATTATTGTGGAATTGTCTATTTCTTTTTTCAATGTTGTTAGAGTTTGTTTTATGTATTTTGAGCCCTGTCATTGGGTGCATATATATTTATTGTGGTTATATCCTCCTGGTGTATTGACCCTTTAATTATTTTCTATAGTGTCCTTTCTTATCCTTTATGGTGAATTTTGCTTTAAAGTGTATTTTATCAAAGATTAATATTGCCACTCCTGCTCTTTTTTGGTTATTTTCTTGATACATTTTTTCCATCCTTTGAGTTTTAGTTTGTTTATGTCTTTGTGTCTAAGATGTGTCTCTCGTAGACTCCATATAGATGGATCATATTTTTTCATCCATTCTACCACTCTCAGTCTCTTTACTGGTGTATTTAAGCCATTTACATTCAGTGCAATTATCCATAGGTATGAGTACTGCTGTCATTTTGTTGTTGTTGTTGTTCTTGTGGTGTTGGCAGTTTCTTTATTCTGCTTAACTTTCTGTGCTGAGTTCTTTTTGTTTATGGATATTCTATTCATCTTTTTCATTATTGTTGATTTTGTGTTTACTCTTTATGTTTTTTTTTTTTTTTTGATGTGTAGGTTTGATAACTTTCTTTGTGCTTACCTTGAAATTTACCTTTATTTTTCTAAGTTTAGACCAGTCTTTTAGCTCTTGATATCGCCTTTACTTCCTCTTTATATGGAAGTTCTATAACTAAATCATTTATTCCCTCTTTTTTGTTTTGATGCTGTCATCATTTAGATGTTGACATCTCTGGTTCTGTATGTTCAATCTTTTACCTTGTTTTGTTTTTGTGAATTCCCTGTGTTGGTATCTGGTTCATCTGTCCTGTGTCCTAGTCTTGGATTGTTGTCTGCTGTTGTTGGTTCTCTAACTGGAGGACTCCATTTAATATTTCTTATAATTTTGGTCTGGTTTTTACTTATCCCCTTAATTTCCATTTATCTGGAAATGACCTAATTTCACCATCGTATTTGAGAGACAATTTTGCTGGATATATAATTCTTGACTGGCAATTTTTTTCATTCAAGGTTTTATATATGTCATCCCATTGCTTCTTGCCTGCGTGGTTTCTGCTGAGTAATCAGAGCTTAGCCTTACTGGTTCTTCTTTGTAGATGACTTTTTGATTATCCTGAGACACCCTGAAGATTCTCTTTGTCTTTGGTTTTGGCAAGTTTGATTATGTCTTGGTGACTTTCTTTTGGGGTCTATCCTGTATAGGGTTCATTGAGTTTCTTGAATTGATATCGTCTTGTCTTTCATAACATTAGGGATGTTTTCTGCCAGCAAATCTTCAACAATTCTCTATGTGTTTTCTGTTATCCCCCCCATTCTGGTACTCCCATCACTTGCAGATTTTTCCTCTAGATAGTATCCCACATAATTCTTAGAATTTCATCATTCTTTTTTGTGGTTTTACCTCAAACAAATTGGTGTCAAAGGATTAACTTCAGTCTCACTAATTCTGACTTCCGTTGCCTCAATTCTGCTCCTGTGACCTTCTATTGAGTTGTCTAATTCTGAAATTTTATTATTAATCTTTTGGATTTCTAATTATTGCTTTTGTATGGTTTCTAGCAGCCTATTTATTCTGTCATTTTGTTCTTGTATTGTTTTCCTGAATTCTTCTATTGCTTTGTCTGTATATTCCTTGGTTTGGTCTATGTTTTGCCTCATCTCTTTCTTGATATCTTGGAGAGCTCTATATATTTGTCTTTTAAATTCTTTGCCAGGTAGTTCCATTGCTTTATATTCCTCTAGAAAATTCTCTGGTTCTTTATTTTGGTAGCTTGCTGGAGCCATCTTGTCCTGCTTCTTTATGTGATTTAATATTGACTGTTGTTTCTGAGATGTCAACAAGTTATTTTATTTATTTATTTGTTATATTTTTGTTTATTGTGTCCTGAATTTTTCTTTTGTTTTGTTTTGATATGTCTAAGTAGTCTGGGTGTGTGTGCTACTCTGATCATAATCTGGTCTCATTGAAGCTCTCACCTCCTGTCTCCAGGTGGTCAGAGTAGCTACCAGGTGTGTGAGCCCTGGAGTCTATTCACTGTTTTTGTGGGGCCGCTGAAGATATAAGTAGCATCTTTGTTGAGGTGATGAATCTGTCCTGTTGGTTACCTGTCCATTGGTGTAGGGGGTTTTCTCCCTGGTCATTGGGTTGGGCATTGTGTGTGTGCTGCACTGCTTACCAGTTGGTCAGTTTCCCTGAGTGTGTGGTGCGGAGGCTCTCACCTACAGTCTTGGGCAGACAGGGCTGTATGGGGGTGTTTGGAGCAGGCACAGGTCTCTGGTTGCAGTAGGGGGTGATGTAGCAAGAAAGGCAGGAGGTTGTTGGCTGCCCCCAAGTACTGGGATGGAGGGTGTGAACCTGTCCTATAGAGCATGTAGTGGGGGTAGAGCAGCCAGTCCTTGGGTGCCCAATGCTGTTGGCTGGAGGGATTGGGAGGTGCCACTGATTCTAAGGCTGTATGGAGTGGGTAGTACTGCCGGCCCTCTGGCCCCCGGTGTAGGTGTGTGAGGCACCTTCTTAGGTGGCAGGGCAATGTTGAATGCCACAGATCTGCAGCTCCTACTCGGCTGCTGCAGGTGAAAATGGGCCTCAGTTGGAAACCCTGCCCATTTTGTCCTAATGAGGGCATGCCATGCTGGGTTGACTAGTAAGGCAATGGTGCAGGTGATCAGGAGGGGGAAGGGTGCTGCAGGTCCTGGAACCCCCAACATCACGGGCTGTGCAAAGGGGCAGGTGCCTCCAGACAGGGCTGTGAGTTGCTGGCTTTGGGGGCGTGGTGGTATTCAATGTTGTCTGACTGGTGTCAGAGTGGGAAAGGGGAAGGATGAGGAGAATGCAGTACTCCTCGGCTGTGGAGCTCTGGTTGGGGAAGGGGTATGGTGCACATTGTGTGTTGGGAGCTTGCACTTAATTTTTGCAGGTCAGGTGTCACTCCTGTTTCGTTCTGGAGATACGTGCAGTTTCCCGGTTGCCTGGCTGCACCAGATAGGATAGGTTTGGGCTTGGGTTGTTGCTGCTTCCCTCAACCTGTGTGCGTTGTACAGATTTGGCTAGTAGGATGCCAGTGATCTGGCAACCCATAATTCCCCTTTTCCACTGTTTTTGAATTGTCTCTCCTTCCACCTATCACTCAGTCTGATTCTTCAGCTTTGTCTTTGATGCTTAGGGTTCCTAGGCTGTCATGTATATCTGATGCATTTATTTTTTGGGGTCTTTGTTGTAAGAAGGATGACATGAAGCATCTGACTATTCCGTCATCTTGACTCTGCCCTGTTTAGTTTGTTTTTAATTTTTATGTTAAAAAATTGAATCTGTTTTATATTCATTCATGATGCATTTTCTGGTAATTCTTAATTATCTGAAGAGTAAATTATCTTTTTAGGATTCTCAAAAATCAGACAGTATTAAGGCACAAATACATATACTATATTACTTGTGACTATTACATAAAAAGAAAGGTACGGAATAATATTGGGCTTTCTGATTATCCCAAATTGTCTCAAAGCCATGTACGTAATATCGACTGTATTCATTACTTTAAAGAAATTCATTGCTGCTATAATTACACCAATTATCTCACTGGATAAAATGAAATATATAGGAACTTTTGCTAAGTAATGATGCAGTCTCTGAGGATGTAAAATCTTTTTGTCGCTAACATTTAACTGCTCCAATTATTTTGAAGGTGATATATAAAAGCTAAGAATGAAATAAATTATATACTTAAGCAGAGACTTGCTAAAAGTTCTACTTAATAGTATCATATTAATTATCATGTGTCATATCTATAACTTATACCAATTTAAATTGCAGTGTGGTTCTATCCATTAACAACATATTTGTGCTGACTCCTAAGCCTAGCCTTGTCATCCACTTCACCATACCATGTGAACACAAAGCTACGATGGTTCCTTTTGATGGAACTTTCAAACTGTACTAGGCTTTCCATACTTTTAAAATGTGAATGAACAGTAAGTGTTGATGCTATTATCCATTATTAAACCATTGTAAGAGACCTCATTTGTGAATATCTAATTATAACTTTATTGATCAATGAGGAGTGAGGGGTAGGAAGGTGGATTGCAATGCTTATTACTATTTTTCATGTTTGTAACTTAACTATCCTTGGTAATGTGTCCTTAAATTTTACCAGTCTTCAGAATCGAGATATTCCATTAATCTTATACAAACCAAAAACACCAAACTCATTGCCGATGAGTCGATTCCAACTCATAGCAACCCTATAGGACAGAGTAGAACTGCCCCAAAGGGTTCCCCAGGCTGTAATCTTTACAGAAGCAGACTGCCACATCTTTCTTCTGCAGAGCTGCTGGCAGGTTCAAACTGCTGACCTTTCAGTTAGCAGCTGAGTGCTTAACCACTGTGCCACCAGGGCTCCTGTCTTATTATACAGGACAAGAGAAAGACTAAATCTAGCCACTTTGGAGAACTAGTGCTCAGATTGCCTCCGCAGATGAGGCCAGAACCAGACTAATCGATTACGTCAGCTGAGAAAAGAGATGAAAATGTGAAGATGAGGTGGGCTGTAATGGCAAACTAGGTCCATGGTACCTGAAGACTAAGATCCCACTACGGCTGAAGGGAGGAACGTGGGAAGAAGATGCGACAAGCACAATTTTTCATCACCACTCGGGGAGAGCAGTAGGGCTGGCGCTTACTCATTGGCCCGCATTTGCTCTTTCTGTCCCTGTTAAGGGCAAGGAAAAACAAAAAGTTTTGAGAAAATCATACAGCCTAATTACGGATACAGACATTCTGATTTTATTGACACGTCCGTTGTTGTTGTTTTCAGATGCCATCAAGTCATCTCCGACTCATAGCGACCTTACGTATATGAATGAAGTGTTAGCCAGGCCTGTGCCATTCTCACAATCATTGCCAGGTTTGAGTCCATTGCTGCAGACACATAGATATGTTTACATGGCACTAAACTGAGTGGGAACTTGTTTGTAATCATGATTATTTAATGAATGAAAACAGCCTAAGCCATCCCTAAGCCCATGTAAGATGTTCATTTCCAGCTTTATCTATTGGCTCAGTTGTAAAATATAAAACTAACAACCATCCTACTCTAGACCAAGAAGCTCAGTTATTGTTATGATTTGAAAAAATGTAAAACACAATATAAAAGCAAATTGTCAAGTGTAAGGAACTATGTGTAAATGTTTTTCTTTTCATTACATGAGGATAACACTAAGGAATCCCAAAGAATTTAGAATTAAAATGTATAAAAGTTTTCTCTCATATAATCGAGATCAAAGAGAAGCTATGCAAATCACCTTAAAAAAAAAAATGAGCTGCAGGCCAAGAAGACTTAATTGTTATCTGACTTAACGTACTAATGTGGCTAAACAAAGAAAGTGTCAGTCCTAATGAGGGTGACAGCCAAAATCTGGAGCTATGCCACGGAGGAAGGGGAAAGGCACATCACAGAGGACATGCTGTCATTCATTGGCCATCCCCATTCTACCCAGGAAAAGGAAGGAATCTAAGCCAGTGCACTGGGATCAGTTAGGTCCCATGGGCAAAGCTGACCCAGTTGTAGAGATAAATGAACGAAGGTACATTAGCTACATGTCTCTGATACCATGCCTAAAAAGCTACTTTCTGATCATAGTGAGCCTACCATCATAGCTTCATTCAGGGAGCAAACGAACCTGGGTTGTTGAGCTCCATACTCCAGTTTATGTGATGGCCATAACTATGGAAATAAGAAAGTGGCACCATGCTTGTAAAATATGAGCTTCTGAACCTAAATAAGTTGAGTCTGTGAGAGATGTGTCCATGTTACAGATGATGACAAAATTAGATTTCAGAGCCTGCAGAGAAAGAGCCAGACACTGAATTATGGCCAATTAATTCAAGTAAAGCGAGCTTGTGAGAACTTCCGAGAAAAAACTAGCTGGTCTTTCCCAAAGGGGACATATGCTCTCTGAGTGGCACCCATCTGCTACACTAACATCCACATTATTATGGTTGTCAAATCTCATTTATACATTACATTGAAGACTTGGTCTAAGTTATTATCAAAAATGTGAGAGGATCACAGAGGCTATCTACCTTGGGTTTGGGTCTGATTCTGAAACTTACAGAACTAATACAAAATATACATTCTAATTTAAAAAAATACAGTTGGCATTCTGACTCATGATGACCCCATGTGTGTCAGAGAATGGTGCTCCATAGGGTTTTCAATGGCTGTGCTCTTTCTGGAGCAGATCATCAGGCCTTTCTTCTGAGGTGCCTCTGGGTGGATTTGAACCACCAACCTTTTGTTTGTAGTCTAGTGCTTAACTGTATTCACCACCCAAGAGCTCCATAATCTATATGTCCTCTAGTGTTTGAAGGCCACTTCAAGCTGGTGGTGAGAAAGATGGAGAGATTTAGAAGGATGCTTAGATCTCTGGTCTGAGCAAACTGATCGATCATGGAATGAAGAGAATGAGAGGAAATGATCAAAAATCAGGAAATGTAAGACAGGAAAGCATTTTCAGGAGAAAGTGGCTTACATTTACAATAGCTTCAAAAAGTCAAATAACCTAAAGACTGAATTTCTCTGAGATCAACAAGAAGGAAGAGCAAGAATGTAGATTAGAACAAGTTAACGCTGAGACTCATAGTGTGGAGAAGCAGTAATCTGAAAGGCATATTGAAAATTGAGAAGTACCTGACTTTAACCTCCTACTCTCAAGACAAACGGGATTTAGAAAATGAAGACACTCACATCAGAGAGCTATCTGGGGAGATTGTTTCCTTGGAGAGAACCAAGTTTCCAGGTATGGAAAATATTTCAAAATGGAGAATGATTATTTACAACTCATTTTTTTACCATTAAAAAAACCAAACTTGTTGCCATTGAGTTGATTCCAACTCATAGTGACTCTATAGGACAGAGTAGAATCGCCCCATAGGTTTCTAAGGAGCAACTGGTGGATTTGAATTGCCGACCTTTTGGTTAGCAACCAAGTTCTTAACCACTTTGCTACCAGGGCTACTTTTTATCATTATTAATTGCCAAATTAGTAACAAAATAGTTGTTCCAAGGTTCAAAATGGATTGGCATGGGGAAGAAAGCATGGGAGAGAACAGATAACTGGGAGGAATAATATTAATGGTAGTTACCTATTCAAGGATGAGGCAGTGGTGGTTCAGTGGTAGAATTCTTGCCTTCGTATAGGAGACCCAGGTTTGATTCCTGGCCAGTGCACCTCATGTGCAGCTGCCACCCATCTATCAGTGGAGGCTTGAATGTTGCTATGATGCTGAACAGGTTTAAGCAGAGCTTTCAGACTAAGATGGACTAGGAAGAAAGGTCTGACGCTCTACTTCCAAAATAATCGGCTAATAAAAACCCTCTGGATCACAATGATCTGATTGGCAACCAATCATGGGTATGATGCAGGAACAGGAAGCTTTTAGTTCTGTTGTGCATGGGATCTCCGTGAGTCAGGTCGACTGGCGGCAGCTAACAACAGCAACTACATAACAAGCGTGTAAAACAGGGCACTTCTGGTGTGTTGCAAGATTTCATAAAATAATTGGTGTACCAAGTTCTAGTGGATTTGGAAGAGGTAGTGGGAGTGTTTAAACCTGTCTGGAAGACGTCAGCTTTAGCCTTAATTAATTGTGCTTCTGAGGGAAACCTTTTTTATTATTTTTTTTAAAGTTTGTTTTTTTGTAATTTAGATGAAGGTTTACAGAACAAATAGTTTCTCATTAAACAGTTAGTAACACATATTGTTTTATGACAATGGTTAAGAATCCCACGACATGTTGACACAGTCCCTTCTCAACTTTAGGTTCCCTGTTACCAGCTTTCCTGTCCTCTCCTGTCTTCTAGTCCTTGTACCTGGACTGTTGTGCGCTATTAGTCTCATTTTGTTTTATGGGGCTGTCTAATCTTTAGTTGAATGGTGAACCACGGGAGTGACTTCAATACTGAGCTAAAAGGGTGTCCAAGGGCCATACTCTTGGGTTTGTCAAGTCTCTGTCAGGCCAGTAAGTTTGGTATGTTTTTATGAGTTAGAATTTTGTTCTACATTTTTCTGCAGTGCTGTCAGGGACCCTTTGTTGTGATCCAGGTCAGAGCAGTCAGTGGTGGTAGCCAGGCCCCATCTAGTTGTACTGGACTCAGTCTGGTGGAGGCCATAGTTGTTGTGGTCCATTAGTCGTTTGGACTAATTTTTCCCTTGTATCTTGTTTTCTTCATTCTCCCTTGCTCCCAAAGGGGCAAGACCAGTGGAGTAGCCTAGATGGCTGCTAACAGGCTTTTAAGACCCTAGATGCTACTCATCAAAGTAGAATGTGGAACATTGTCTTTATAAACTATGTTATGCCAATTGAGATGGATGTTCCCCGAGACCATGGTCCCCACAGCCCTCTGCCCAGCAATTCAGTCCCTCAGAGAGTTTGGATGTGTCTTTGGAGCTTCCATGACCTTTTCTTGTACAAGTTGTACTGGCTTCCCCAGTATTGTGTACTATCTTACCCTTCACCAAAGTTACCACTTATCTATTGTCTCTATAGTATTTCCCCCTGCACATCCCTCCCCACTCCTCGTAACCAACAAAGATTGTTTCTTTTTGTGTGTAAACTTTTCATGAGTTTTTACAGTTGAGGTCTCATGCAATATTCATCCTTTTGTGATTGACTTATTTCACTCAGCATAATGTCCTCCAGTTTCATCCATGTTATGAGATGCTTCACAGATTCATCTTTGTTCTTTATCGTTGCATAATACTCTATTGTGTGTATGTACCATAGTTTGTTTATCCATTCATCTGTTGATAGGCATCTAGGTTGTTTCCATGTTTTTACTATTGCGAACAGTGCTGCAGTGAACATGGGTGTGCATGTGTCTATTTGTGTGATGGCTCTTATTTCTCTAGGATATATTCCTAGGAGTGGGATTGCTGGATCGTATGGTATTTCTATTTCTAGCTTTCTAAGAAAGCACCATATCATTTTCCAGAATGGTTGTAACATTTTGCATTCCCAACAGCAGTGCATGAGAGTTCCAATCTCCCCACAGCCCCTCCAACATTTGTTATTTCCAGTTTTTTTTTGATTCATGCCAGTAATGCCAGGGTAAGGTGATATCTCAATCTGGTTTTGATTTGGATTTCTCTAATGGCTAGTGATCACAAGCATTTCCTCATGTGTCTGGTCACTTGAATGTCTTCTTTGGCGAAGTCTCTGTTCATTTCCTTTGCCCATTTTTTATTTGGATTATTTGTCTTTTTGTTGTAGAGGTATTGAATTTTCTTATAGATTTTAGAGATTAGACCTTTATCTGACTTGTCCAAAATTTTTTTTCCCAGTTGGTAGGTTCTCCTTTTACTCTTTTGGTGAAGTCTTTTGATGAGCATAAGTGTTGAATTTTTAGAAGATCCCAGTTATCTAGCTCATCTTCTGGAGTTTGTGTGTTGTTGGTTATGGTTTGTATACTGTTAATGCCATGTATTAGGGCCTCTAGCGTTGATCCTATTTTTTCTTCTATGAACTTTGTAGTTTTTGGCTTTATATTCAGGTCTTTGATCCATTTTGAATTAGTTTTTGTATATGGTGTGAGATATGGGTCCTGTTACTTTTTTTTGCAAATGGACATCCAGTTTTGCCAGCACCATTTGTTAAAAAGACTATCTTTTCCCCCATTTGATGGACTTTGGGCCCTTGTCAACTATCAGATGATTGTAGGTGGATGGATGTACATCTGGGTTCTCAATTCTGTTCCATTGATCCATGTGTCTGTCGTTGTACCAGTACCAGGATGTTTTGACTACTGTAGCTGTATAGTAGGTTCTTAAGTCAGGTCATGTGAGTCCTCCTACTTTATTCTTCTTCTTCAGTAGTGCCTTACTTATTCCGGGCTTCTTCCCTTTACGTATAAAGTTTGATTAGGTTTTCCATGTCTTTGAAGAATGTTGTTAGTATTTGGATCAGGATTGCATTGTATTTGTAAATTGCTTTGGGTAGAATTATCATTTTCACAATTTTAGGGGCTATTATAAGTGGTATTGTTTTCCTGATTTCTTTTCATTGTTTTCCTTATTGGTGTACAGGAATCCAACTGATTTTTGTATGTTTATATTGTATCCTGCTACTCTGCTGAATCTTTCTATTAGTTCCAGTATTTTTCTCTTGGAGTCTTTAGGGTTTTCTATATATAGTATCATATCATCCCCAAACAGGGACAGTTTAACTTCTTCATTACCAATTTGGATGTCTTTTATTTCTTTTTCTTGCTTTATTGCTCTAACTAGAACTTCCAGCACAATGTTACATAGGAGTGGTGATAAAGGGCATCCTTGTCTTGTTCCTGTTCTCAAGGGGAATGTTTTCAGCCTTTCTCCATTAAGAATGATGTTGGCTGTTGGTTGTGCATAGATGCCCTTTATTATGTTGAGAAATTTCCCTTCTATACCTACTTTATTGAGAGTTTTTTATCAGGAATGGGTGTTGGACTTTGTTGAATGCCTTTTCTGTGTCAGTTGAGATGATCATGTGATTCTTTTCTTTCCTTTTATTTATGTGGTGGATTACGTTGATTGATTTTCTAATGTTGAACCATCCTTGCATACCTGGTATGAATCCTACTTGGTTGTGGTGTATTATTTTTTGGATATGATGCTGAATTCTATTGGCTAGAATTTTGTTCAGAATTTTTGCATCTATATTCATGAGAGATATTGGTCTGTAATTTTCCTTTTTTGGGATGTCTTTGCCTGGTTTTGGTATCAGCGTTATGCTGGCTTCATAGAATGAATTTGGAAGTGTTGCTTCCTCTTCTATGCTCTGAAATCGCTTGAGGAGTACTGGTACAAGCTCTTCTGTAAATGTTTTGTAGAATTCTCCAGTGAAGCCATCTGGGCCAGGGCTTTTTTTGGTTGGGAGTTTTTTTTATTACCTTTTCAATCTCTTCTCTTGTTATGGGTCTGTTCAGATTTTCAACATTACTTTGTTGTAGTTTGGGTAGGCCATGTGTTTCTAGAAATTTATCCATTTCCTCTAGGTTTTCGAATTTGTTGGAGTATAGTTTTTCATAATATTCTGTTATAATCCTTTTTATTTCAGTTGGATCTGTTGTAATGTCCCCCATTTCATTTCTTATTTGGGTTATTTGTGTCCTCTCCTGTTTTTCTTTTGTCAGTCTGGCCAGTGGTTTGTCAATTTTGTTGATCTTTCAAAGAACCAACTTTTGGTTTTGTTGATTCTTTCTATTGTTTTTCTATTGTCTATTTCATTTATTTCTGCTTTGATCTTTATTATTTCCTTTCTTCTAGTGGCTGTGGGCTTTTTTTGCTATTCTCTTTCTATTTGTTTGAGTTGTGAAGTTAATGTTTTAATTTTTTCCCTTCTTTTTTAATGTGTGCATCTGTTGCTATAAATTGTCCTCTGAGGACTGCCTTTGCTGTGTCCCAAAGGTTTTGGTATGATGTGTTTTCCTTCTCATTTGATTCTAGGAAATTTTTATTCCATCTCTGATTTCTTCTATTACTCAGTGGTTTGTAAGCAGGGTGCTATTCAGTTTCCATGTAATTGATGTTTTTTCCTTGCTCTTTCTGTTGTTAATTTCTATCTTGATGGCATTGTCGTCAGAGAAGATATTTTGTATTATCTCAATGTTCTGGATGTTGTTGAGGATTGCTCTGTGGCCTAAGATGTGGTCTATTTGGGAGAATGTTCCATGTGCATTGCAAAAGAATGTGTATTTTGTAGCTGTTGGATGGGGTGTTCTATACATGTCTATGAGGTCAAGTTGGCTGATTGTGCCCTTTAGGTCTTCTGTATCTTTGCTGAGTTTCTTTTCAGTTGTTCTGTCCTTTACCGACAGTGGTGTGTTGAAATCTCCTACTATTATTGTGGGACAGTCAATTTTTCTTTTCAGTACTGTTAGAGTTGGTTCTATGTATTTTGGAGCCCTGTCATTGGGTGTGTAGATGTTTATTATGGTTATGTCTTCATGATGTATCATCCCCTTAATCATTATATAGTGTTATTCTTTGTCTCTTCTGGTGGATTTTATTTTAAAGTCTATTTTATCTGAGATTAGTGTTGCCACTCCTGTTCTTTTTTGGTAGTTGTTAGCTTGATATATTTTTTTTCCCAACTTTTGATTTTTAATAAATTCATGTCTTTGTTTCTAAGGTGTGTCTCTTGTAGACAGCATATTGGTGGATCCTGTTTTTTTATCCATTCTGTCACTCTCCATCTCTTTATAGGTGCGTTCAGGCCATTTACTTTAAGTGTAATTATTGATAGATGTGAGTTTATTGCTGTCATTTTGTAGTGCTTTTTTTTGTGGTGCTGTCATTTTCTTTGTTCCTCTTACACTTCTGTGCTGAATTCCTTTTGTTTGTGGATTTTTTTCAGTCTTTTTGTTTTTGTAGGTTTTGTTTTTACTGAGACTTTATGTTTTTCTTTTTTATTTTGATGAGTAGGTTTGTTAACTGTCTTTGTGGTTACCATGAAATTAACCCTTATCTTCCTAAGTTTGAAGCAGTCTATTATTACTTGGTATTGCCTTCCCTTCCTCTCCATTAGAAGGTTCTATACCTACACGGTTTATTCCCTCTTTTATTTTTCTGATGTTGTTGTCATTTACAGATTAACTGCTTTGATTCTCTGCTGTATTTCTTTTGGTTTTGGATAGTCCTTGAGAGTTCATTTCCTAGATTGGTATCTGGCTGGTACGATCCTGCATCCTAGATTCAACCTGTGAGCTGACGTTGTTTGTTCTCAGATCAAAGGACTCCCTTTAATAATTCTTGTAAGTTTGGTTTGTTTTTACATATTCCCTTAATTTCTGTTTATCTGGAAATGTCATAATTTCACCAGAATATTTGAACGAGAGTTTTGCAGGATATATTATTCTTGGCTGGCAATTTTTTTCTTTCAACTTTTTATATGTGTCATCCCTTTGCCTTCTTGCCTGCATGGTTTCTGACAGATAATCTGAGCTTTGTCTTATTGTTTCTCCTCTGTATGTGACTTCTTCTTTTTCACGAGCTGCTCTCAGTAGTCTTTGTTTGTCTTTGGTTTTGGTGAGTGTGATTATAATATGCCTTGGTGATTTTCTTTTGGGGTCTCTCCTATATGCCCTCAGGAATCCTTCTGCACATCTGCTCAAGCTGAGGGGGTAGGTCCCAAGTCACGCAGAACTGCCCCGCAAGAACAGGCCCCTGATTCAAAAAAAAAAAGAAAACAAACAAACAATTCAAAACAAACAAACAAAAAGCCCTGGGATCCCACCAGCATGGCAGCAGGGACCGGGAAGCAATCCTACACTCAAGCGGAGCTCTGCAGCCTTTCAGGAAGAAACAAAGGTGATGCATGGAGCCAGGCACTAGACTGAAAGGAAGGGGATGCGGCGAGAGGCAAGGAAGAAATCAAAAGAAGCAGCAAAAAGCAATACCAACAGCCAACAAATGGCACCCAGGGAGTTGGCCAGTGCAGGCAGGCAGAGTTCAAGCAACCGGTGCTTCCTGGCCAAGAGACCGTGGCCATCAGAAGCAGAGGAGGCCGAATGGGGGTGAAGAAGCATGGGGGGTGGGAAAGTGTATATCATTGGTTACCGGTTATTCTGTCTCCTGCTGAAAGCTCCGTGAAGCTGCTTTCTCGTACACCCTGTTCACTGGTCTCTGATAGGAGTCCAAGATGGCAGATCTGTGCTACTTTAGCTTATAGGGGACCTCTGCATGTATGTCTCCTCGATCTCTGTTCTCTGTCAGTTTATTATTCCATTTGGTGCCTGACTGAGTTCTTTATTGGTTCATTTGATATTTAGTGTTTCAGGATTGCTGTTTTCTCTGTTTGGCTTCATTTTTCAAATCTTTGCTGTTGAGGGGTGGCATGGTGCTGCTGCCTATAGCGCCATGTTGATGGAGGTCTTCCCACATAGAAATTTTATAAAAATTTATAACACATAACCTCTGGTCAAAAGTGAAAAATATAAACTAAATTTGCCTAATTTCTGAAAAATAATGATAATGAAAACATATTAGATCTTGGTGTTTACTTACAGCAGTAATCAAAGGCAAATGCATAGCTTTATACTTATATAGTCCCTGTGTGGTACAAATGGTTTATGCACTCAGCTAGTAACCAAAAGGCTGGTGGTCCACCAAGATGCTCTACAGAAGAAAGGTCTGGTGATCTACTTCAGAAAAATCAGCCATGGAAAACCCTATGGAGCACACATGGGTTTGCCGTGATTCAGAACAAACTCAATTGCAACTGTGTATACTGAGCAAATAATCCAAGAAGCTGAAGAAGAACAGGGCATCAGGATTAGAGGAAGACTCATTAACAACCTTCTTATGCAGATGACACGACCTTGCTTGCTCAAGGTGAAGAGGACTTGAAGCACTTACTGATGAAAATCAAAGACCACAGCCTTCAGTATGGATTACACCTCAACATAAAGAAAACAAAAATCCTCACAACTGGACCAGTAAGCAACATCATGATAAATGGAGAAAAGATTGAAGTTGTCAAGGATTTCATTTTACTTGGATCCATCCATGGAAGCAGCAGTCAGGAAATCAAAAGACGCATTGCATTGGGCAAATCTGCTGCAAAAGACCTCTTGAAAGTGTTGAAAAGCAAAGATGACACCTTGAAGACTAAGGTGCTTCTGATGCAAGCCATGGTATTTTCATCACATCATATGCACACGAAAGCTGGACAATGAATAGGGAAGACGGAAGAAGAATTGACTCTTTTGAATTGCGGTGTTGGCGAAGAATATTGACTGTAACGTGGACTGCCAAAAAAAATGAACTAAGTTGTCCTGGAAGAATTAAACCCAGGATGCTCCTTAGAAGCAAGGATGGTGAGACTACGTCTTACATATTTTGGATATGTTCTCAGGAGGGATCGATCAGTCCCTGGAGAAGGACATCATGGTTGGTAAAGTACAAGCTCGGTGAGAAAGAGGAAAACCCTCAATGAGACGGATTGACACAGTGGCTGCAACAATGTGCTCAAGTATGGCAGCGATTGTGAGGATGGTGCAGGACCAGGCAGTGTTTTGTTCTTTGTACATAGGGTTGCTATGAGTCGGAACCAACTCGATGGCATATAACAACAACAAAAACATGTGTGCATATGTCTGTGTATATATATAATACATATACATGTACATATGTATATACACATATGTATATATATAATATATACCCATATATGTACATAACATATGAAACCCTGGTGTCATAGTGGTTAAGAGCTCAGCTGCTAACCAAAACGTCGACGGTTCAAATCCACCAGCCACTCCTTGGAAAACCTATGGGGCTGTTCTACTGTGTCCTATAGGGTCGCTATGTGTTGGAATTCACTCAGTGGCAATGGGTTTTTGGTTTTATAGAACATACATATACATGCTTTTAATGAGTATAAACTAATTAAATTTCCAAAAAGAAAAAAACTACAAAAAGATGAATAAAGTAAACTTCAAGAAGTAAAGGAAGGAAATAATGATAAAGCAAAAGAAATTAATGAAGTACAGAATAAAAAAACTATAGAGCTGGTAAATAAATTAAAATTTTGTTTTTTGAAAAAAAATCAACAACTTAAACAAAGCAGTAGCTAACCTATTCAAGAAAATAAAAGGAAAAAAATCACAAATATACAAAATAAAAAACAGATGAAACCAGCGAAGTCATATGAAATTATTTTTCACAGTTCTATGTAAGTAAGTTAGAAAGACTAGATGAAATGGATAATTTTCTATTAAAATACAATTTCCCAAAATTGGCCCCAGTAGAGATGCAAATAGACCTATCCTCCCTAAAGAAATTGAGAAATTTTTCAGAGAATTTACCCTGCAATAATGCACCGGGCCCAGGTGGATCCACAGGGGAATTCTAACAAACCTGCAAAGCTGAGATAATTTCAGTGCACCTTAAACTATTCCAAAACATAAGAAAAGAGGGACAACATCCAACTTTTTTTTTTCATAAAGTTGGTATAACATGAATCCTAACCTTGATAAGGAGCCCTGGTTGCACAGTGGTTAAGAACTTGGTTGCTAAGCAAAAAGGTTGGCAGTTTGGAATCCACCAACCGCTCCCTGGAAACCCTAGGGGGCAACTCTACTCTGCCCTATAGGGTCGCTATGAGTTGGAATCAACTCGATGGCAATGGATTTGGTTTGGTTTTTGGAACCTTGATAAAGACCATGCATATTCATGTGCACACACACCCACACACACAAACACAAACAACTACAAAAACCCACTTATCACGGAGTCCTGGTGGTGCAGGGTGCAGTGGTTAAAAGCTACGGCTGCTAACCAAAAGGTTGGAAATTTGAATCTTCCAACCACTCCTTGGAAACCCTATGGAGCAGTTCTACCTTGTCCTATACGGTCGCTATGAATAGGAATTGACTCTACGGTAATGGGTTTAGATTTTTGGGTAGGGATATCATTGCAAAACACCACCAGGCTGGGTTGGTATAGGGTTGAGATAGATGTGAAAGTAGGATCTAAGACTATCCATTTAAATGGTTTTGACTTCTGAATCAATGTAACCTATGATATAGATAGAAAAAGAATTCCATTTGCTTTAGGCACAATACTCTGACTGCACATCCTTTCTGGAATATATTCTATGGGTAAAAAAGAACTGGAAAACATTTTGAACTCTACTCAGTAGATTGTTGTTGGAAGTGGTATTGATTTTGTATTTCTGAAGCTAGTTTGCGTCAGTTTTAGGCTAAAGAAATTATTAAATGTATTGGCTTTATTAGGAACCAGAGCTTTCACTGTGGGAAAGGGAGAAAAATATGGAAACTGAAATCTGCACAGACGCTAATTTCCATTCTTATAGTCATTCTCATGCAGATACTGGCCTGCGGAGCCAGCAAATAGTAACAGAAAGTTGCTAAAAAGAGACATTGATAGGCTTTATTCTTCTCCCTGACATTTACATTAAAGCAAAAGGCTTTAGTGTAACACCTATATAATGTTATGTTTCAGTTTGAATAAAATAAAAATAGCACTTAAGCAAAATAAGTCTTTTCTAAGCCAGAGGAAATATATTACTATGGAAACATGATCCCCAACAGAAATAGCAACACTGATCTTGACATACTCTTAGGATTAGTTTTCTCTTGATATGCAACACTGGCATATAGATATCAAAGACCATAAGCCCCAAAACCAAACCCACTGCCTTCAAGTCGATTTCATTCCAACTCCGCGATACTTTAGGACAGACTAGAACTGCCTCATAGGGTTTCCAAGGCTGACCCTTATGGAAGCAGACTGCCACATCTTTCTCCCCCGAGCAACTGCATGATGAGGCTATACACAGCTTTACCCTCGGAGTCAACCTGGAAAATCAAAAGCTCCTTTCAGGACTGTACATTTATATATTGATAAAGGATACACAGCATAGTTGCTTCTTCAAGGCACACCAGCAAAACAGAACCCCGTCAGCTACTCCTCACTTTGAAGTCAGCAGCAACTGTCTAGTCTCCTGCCAGCCGAAAAGGAAAAGGGAAAACAAACAGCCACAACCACAACAATCTTGCACCTTTCTAGAGAAAATACTAAAAAAGGATTTAAGAAACTCAAGTGATATTCATATACAAATACACGTGGAAAGTTATTGTAGTTTTGAATAATAATCCTCTATGGATATACGTCCTTTTCTCATAATTTGGATATGCTCCATTTTGAAGACTCTTGTCAATTTACAGTCAATGTTTCAAGTGACTGGTGGTAACAACTCTCCCAGTAAAATCCTTCAGCGAGTACTTTGTCTTTTGTCCATTTGACCTCTCCTATCTCCTTTAAGGAGCCCTGGTGGTGCAGTGGTTAAGAGCTTGGCTGCTAACCAAAAGGTGGGCTGTTCGAATATCTAGCCACTCCTTGGAAACCCTATGGGACAGTTCTAATATTAGTAGGAGTCAACTCGATGGCAACGGGTTTAGTTTGAGGTTTATCTCGTTTACAGCGCTGTCTCTCAGAGTCCACCTCAAAGCTGAAGTTCAAATAGGTTAGGAGTTACCTCCATACATTTTCTGTTTTTCTCCAAAAGTTTCTTAACCTTATCACCACATATCTTCTTCACCTGCCTTAGAGTTTAAAAAATGTTTTTGGGTTCTGGCAAAATGGCGCTCTAGGCAGAAGCACCACGCCTTCCCTCCACAGCAAAGATCTGAAAAACTAAGCCAAACAGAGAATACAACAACCCTGAAACCCTAAAACATCAAATGAAGAGATAAAGAACTCAGCCAAGCACCAAATGGAGTGAGAAAACTGACAGAGAACGGAGAGTGAGGAGAGATTCATGCAGAGGTCCCCTACCAGCTAATGCAGCAAGGATCCACCATCTTGGACTCCTATCGGAGACCAGCAAACGGGGTACGAGAAAGCAGCCTCACGGAGCATCCAGCGGGAGACAAAACAACTGGTAATTTGCAATGTGCGCTTTTCCGCCCCCCACCCTTCTTTGCCCCGGCTCGGCCTCCTCTGCTTCCCGCGGCCACGGTCTCTTGACTGGGAAGCGCCAGCTGCTTGGATTCCACACACCCAAGCAGGAGGCTCTCTGGGTGCCATTTGTTGGCTACTAGTATTGCTTTTTTTTTCTGCTTCTTTTGATTTCTCACTTGCCTTTTGCCACCTCCCCCTCCTTTCACTCAAGTGTCTGGCTCCGTGTGCCACCTTTGCTGCTTCCTGAGGGGCTGCAGAGCTCCAGCAATTTGTGATATACGCTTTCCCACTCTACACCCTTTTTCACCCACACTCGGCCTCATCTGCTTCCCACGGACACAGTCTCTTGTCCAGAAACACCAGCCCGCATTAACTGGCTCTCTGAGTGCAATTTGTTGGCTGCTGGTGTTGCTTTTTTTTTTTATTCTGCTTCTTTGGATTTCTTGTTTGCCTCTCGTCACCTCCCCCTCCTTTCACTCGAGTGCCTGGCTCCGTGCGCCATCTTTGCTTCTTCCTGAGGGCTCCAGAGCACTGGCCATATGTGATATACGTTTTCCCACTCTCTACCCTTCTTCACCCACACTCGGCCTCCTCTGCTTCCCACGGACACAGTCTCTTGTCCTGAAACACCAGCCCACACTAGCTGGCTCTCTGAGTGTCATTTGTTGGCAGCTTGTGTTGCCTTTTTTTTTTTTTTCCCTGCTTCTTTGGATTTCTTGCTTGCCTCTCGCCGCCTCCCCCTCCTTTCGCTCGAGTACCTGGCTTCGTGCACCATCTTTGCTTCTTCCTGAGGGGCTGCGGAGCTCCATTCGAAAGTGGAGCTGCTTCCTGATCTGGGCTACTGCGCTGGTGGGATCCCGGGGCTTTTGTTTGTTTGTTCGTTTGTTTTCTTTTCCTTTTCTTGAGTTGGGAGCCCTTTCCGGCCAGATGGAGCTGCGTGGCAAGGAACTCCCCTTCAGCCTCCACAGATGTGCAGAGGGATTCCTGAGAGCATTTCTTTTTTTGTTGGTTGTTTTTTTTTCCTGTTTTTTGGGGGCACCTTTCTTGTTCTTTTTTTTTTTAATTTGTTTTGTTTTGTTTTCCCTCTTTTTCCCTTTTTGTCTTTCTTCATTGCTCAGTTTCTTGTCTCCCTATATCTTCCTTCTTTTCCTAATCCCTGAATACCAGGCTTTCTTTACCTCTACACCTTCTAGCCAAGCTGTACTGCAACACCTGAGAGCGACTTCCCCAGACCTCATAGCTGCATCGGTGGGATTCCTGGGAACTTTGTGGTTCTTTAACCTTTCTGATTTTTATTTATTCATTCTTTTCTTTTCTTCCTCTTCCCCTTTCTATTTTTCTCCATTTCATAGTCTCTCATGTCTCCATTCCAATGGCAAGCTCCCTTAGCATTCTTTTTTGTTTCTTTGTATGTTTTTTGGCTCCTGGTCCTCTCTCCTCTCTCCCATATCCATCTTAGCTCCATACATAACAATCTCCCCACTGCATCCTGCCTACCTTCACCTTGCGCTTGACATCACACCACCAAGCAGTACAGTCACGGCCTACTGGAACCTGCTCTGCACTGATTACTGACCCACCTTGCTGGCTGTAGTAAGTGCCACAAACAACCAGTCCCTGTAACTCCTCCTCAGCTAGACCTACCCTGCTGTACCATATCTGAGTGACTAACCCTGCCAGTTGGAGAAGGAGGCAAAAAGTATTGAGAGCACAGATGAGCAAACAACAAAGAACACACAATCCGCCTGTTCAGACATAGTCGAATTTTTTTTTTTTAAAAAAAGGGACACAACAAACAAATCTACAATCAATAAACAAGAAAATAACTACTGAATGACCCGAAAACAGCAGACAATATCAAAACATTTACAAAAACAGGACAGGATGGTTCCAGTAGGTGTCCAAATTAAAACACCAGATGACTCTCTTGTGGAAGAAAATGCAGTAGAAGTACCTGATAGTGAATTCAAATCTCTAATACTATGAATTTTCCAAGAACAGAGGCAAAAAGCTGAACAAACATGGGGAAAAAATAGACAAATTCATAAAAAATACAGACAAAAAATTGGAAGAATTGAAGAAGATGATGCAGGAACAAAATGCCAAAATAAATTCACAACTAGAAATTATACAAAAACAACAATTAGAAATCCAAAAGATAAACAACAAGCTTTCAGAAATGAATGATGTCATAGAAGGGCTGACAAGCAGATTTGAAACCGTGGAAGACAGGATCAGTGGAACTGAAGACAAACGCTTGGACACAACTCTGTTTCAGGAAAACTCAGAAAAAAGAACAAAGAAAAATGAAGAGACGCTGAGAGTTATGTGGGACACAATTAAAAGCAAAAATTTACGAGTGATTGGCATTCCAGAACAGGGGGAGAGAACAGAAAACACAGAGAGGATCATTGAGGACCTGCTGACAGAAAACTTCCACAATATCATGAAAGATGAAAAGCTCAATGAACCCCATATAGAGGGGACCCCAAAAGAAAATCACCAAGGCATATCATATTCACACTCACGAAAACCAAAGACAAACAAAGAACCCTGAGAGCAGCCCATGAAAAACAAGAAGTCACATACAGAGGAGAAACAATAAGACTAAGCTCAGATTATTTGGCAGAAACCATGCAGGCAAGAAGGCAATGGGATGACATATATAAAATCTTGAAAGAAAAAAATTGTCAGCCAAGAATAATATATCCTGCAAAACTCGTTCAAATTTGATGGTGAAATTAGGGCATTTCCAGATAAACAGAAATTAAGGGAACATGTAAAAGTCAAACCAAACTTACAAGAATTATTAAAGGGAGTTCTTCGATCTGAGGACAAACAGCTTCAAAACCTAGGACGCAGGCTCGTACGAGCCAGATACCAATCTAGGAAACGAACTCTCGAGGAATATCCAAAACGAAAAGAAATACAACAGGGAATCAGAGCAGTTAATCGATGGATGACAACAACATCAAAACAATGAAAGAGGGAATAAATGGCATAGGTATAGAACCTTCTAATGGAGAGGAAGGCAAGGCAATACCAGGTAATGGTAGACTGCTTCAAACTTAGAAAGATAAGGGAAAAATTCATGGTAACCACAAAGAAAGTTAACAAACCAACTCATAAAAATAAAGACAAAAAACATAAAGTCTCTGCAAAAACAAAACCTACAAAAACAAAAGAAATGAAAGAAAATCCACAAACAAAAGTAACTCAGCACAAGAGAGTAAGAAGAACAAAGAAAACGTCAGCACCACAAAAAAAAGCACTACAAAATGACAGCAACAAACTCACATCTATCAATAACTACACTGAATGTAGATGGACTCAATGCACCCATAAAGAGATGGAGAGTGACAGAATGGATAAGAAAACAGGATCCGTCAATATGCTGTCTACAAGAGACACACCTTAGAAACAAAGATATGAATTTATTAAAAGTCAAAGGTTGGAAAAAAATATATGAAGCTAACAACTACCAAAAAAGAGCAGGAGTGGCAATTCTAATCTCAGATAAAATAGACTTTAAAACAAAATCTACCATAAAAGACAAAGAAGGACACTATATAATGATTAAGGGGAGGATCCATCATGAAGACATAACCATAATAAACATCTACACACCCAATGAAAGGGCTCCCAAATACATAAAACAAACTCCAACAACACTGAAAAGAGAAATTGACAGTTCCACAATAATAGTAGGAGACTTCAACACACCACTCTCAGTAAAGGACAGAACAACTAATAAGAAACTCAACAAAGATACAGAAGACCTAAATGGCACAATCAGCCAACTTGACCTCATAGCCATATATAGAACACTCCATCCAACCACTGCAAAGTACACATTCTTTTCCAATGCACATGGACACAGAACAATCCTCAACAAGACCCAAAACTTTGAGATAATTCAAAGTATCTTCTCTGACCACAATGCCATCAAGGTAGAACTTAACAATAGAAAGAGCAAGAAAAAAAATCAACTACATGGAAACTGAATAATACCCTGCTTACACATCAGTGGGTAATAGAAGAAATCAGAGATGGAATCAAAAAATTCCTAGAATCAAATGAGAATGAAAACACATCATACCAAAACCTTTGGGACACAGCAAAGGCAGTCCTCAGAGGACAATTTATAGCAATAGATGCACATATCAAAAAAGAAGAAAGGGACAAAATCAAAACTTTAACTACAGAATTCAAACAAGTAGAAAGAGAACAGCAAAAAAAGCCCACAACCACTGGAAGAAAGGAAATAGTAAAGAACAGAGGAGAAATAAATGAAATAGAGAACAGAAAAACAATAGAAAGAATCAACAAAACCAAAAGTTGGTTCTTTGAAAGAATCAACAAAGTCGACAAACCACTGGCGAGACTGACAAAAGAAAAACAGGAGAGGACACAAATAACCCAACTTAGAAATGAAATGGGGGACATTACCACAGACCCAACTGAAATAAAAAGGATTATAACAGAACATTATGAAAAACTATACTCCAACAAATTCGAAAACCTCGAGGAAATGGATAATTTTTCTAGAAACACACGGCCTACCCAAACTACAACAAAGTGATGTTGAAAATCTGAACAGACCCATAACAAGAGAAGAGATTGAAAAGGTAATACAAAAAAACTCCCAACCAAAAAAAGCCCTGGCCCAGATGGCTTCACTGGAGAATTCTACAAAACATTTACAGAAGAGCTTGTACCAGTACTCCTCAAGTGATTTCAGAGCATAGAAGAGGAAGCAACACTTCCAAATTCATTCTATGAAGCCAGCATAACGCTGATACCAAAACCAGGCAAAGACATCCCAAAAAAGGAAAATTACAGACCAATATCTCTCATGAATATAGATGCAAAAATTCTGAACAAAATTCTAGCCAATAGAATTCAGCATCATATCCAAAAAATAATACACCACAACCAAGTAGGATTCATACCAGGTATGCAAGGATGGTTCAACATTAGAAAATCAATCAACGTAATCCACCACATAAATAAAAGGAAAGAAAAGAATCACATGATCATCTCAACTGACACAGAAAAGGCATTTGACAAAGTCCAACACCTATTCCTGATAAAAACTCTCAATAAAATAGGTATAGAAGGGAAATTTCTCAACATAATAAAGGGCATCTATGCAAAACCAACAGCCAACATCATTCTTAATGGAGAGAGGCTGAAAACATTCCCCCTGAGAACAGGAACAAGACAAGGATGCCCTTTATCACCACTCCTATTAACATTGTGCTGGAAGTTCTAGCTAGAGCAATAAGGCAAGAAAAAGAAATAAAAGACATCCAAATTGGTAATGAAGAAGTTAAACTGTCCCTGTTTGCAGATGATATGATAGTATACATAGAAAACCCTAAAGACTCCACAAGAAATCTACTGGAACTAATAGAAAGATTCAGCAGAGTAGCAGGATACAAGATAAACATTAAAAAATCAGTTGGATTCCTATACACCAGTAAGGAGAACAATGAAAAGGAAATCAGGAAAAAAATACCATTTTCAATAGCCCCTAAAAAGATAAAATACTTAGGAATAAATCTGACCAGGGATGTAAAAGACCTATACAAATAAAACTACAAAACACCACTGTATGAAACCCAAAGGGATCTACATAAATGGAAAAACATACCATGCTCATGGATAGGCAGACTCAACAATGTGAAAATGTCATTTCTACCCAAAGCAATTTACAAATACAATGCAATCCCAATCCAAATACCAACAACATTCTTCAAAGAGATGGAAAAACTAATCATTAACTTTATATGGAAAGGGAAGAAGCCCCGAATAAGTAAAGCACTACTGAAGAAGAAGAATAAAGTTGGAGGACTCACACTACCTGACTTCAGAACCTACTATACAGCTACAGTAGTCAAAACAGCCTGGTACTGGTACGACAGATACATTGACCAATGGAACAGAATTGAGAACCCAGATGTAAATCAATCCACCTATGGTCACCTGATCTTCAATAAGGTCCCAAAGTCCATCAAATGGGGAAAACACAGTCTTTTTAACAAATGGTGCTGGCAAAACTGGATATCCATTTGCAAAAAAATGAAACAGGACCCATACCTCACACCGTATACAAAAACTACTTCAAATTGGATCAAAGACCTGAATATAATGCCTAAAACTATAAAGTTCATAGAAGAAAAAATAGGACCAACACTACAGGCCTTAATACATGGTATTAACAGGATACAAACCATAACCATTAATGCACAAAACCCAACAGATAAGCTAGATAACTGTGATCTTCTAAAAATCAAATACCTATGCTCTTCAAAAGACTTCACCAAAAGAGTAAAAAGAGAACCTACATACTGGGAAAAAATTTTTAGACAGTACAAGTCAGACAAAGGTCTAATCTCCATAATCTACAAGAAAATCCAACACCTCTACAACAAAAAGGCAAATAATCCTATTAAAAAATGGGCAAAGGAAATGAACAGACACTTCACCAAAGAAGACATTCAAATGGCCAACAGACACATGAGGAAAGGCTCACAATCACTAGCCATTAGAGAAATGCAAATTGAAACCACAATGAGATACCATCTCACCCTGGCATTACTGGCACGAATCAAAAACACTGGAAATAACAAATGCTGGAGAGGCTGCGGGAATACCGGAACTCTTATGCACTGCTGGTGGGAATGCAAAATGATACATACATTTTGGAATATGATATGGCACTTCCTCAGAAAGGTAGAAATAGACATACCATTTGATCCAGCAATTCCACTCCTTGGAATATATCCTAGAGAAATAAGAGTCGTCACTCGAATAGACATATGCACACCTATGTTCATGGCAGCATTGTTCACAATAGCAAAACGATGGAAACAACCTAGATGCCCATCAACAGATGAATGGATAAACAAACTATGGTACATACACACAATGGAGTACTATGCAACGAGAAAGAACAGCAATGAATCTGTGAAGCATCTCATAACATGGATGAAACTGGAGGACGTTATGCTGGGTGGAATAAGTCAATCACAAAAGGACAAATATTGTATGAGACGTCTATTGTAAAAAGCCATGAAAAAGTTCACACACAAAATGTAACAATCTTTGTTGGTTACCAGGGATGGGATGGGTGGGGGAGAAATACTAAATAGGCACTAGATAAGTGGTATCTTGGGTGAAGGGTGAGACAGTACACAATACAGGGGAAACTAGCACAACCTGTACAAGGAAAGGTCATGGAAGCCCCATAGACACATCCAAACTCCCTGAGGGACTGAATTGCTGGGCAGAGGGCTGTGAGGACCATGGTCTCAGGGAATATCTAGCTCAATTGGCATGACACTGCTTATAAAGACAATGCTCTACGTTCTACCTTGGTGAGTAGTGTCTGGGGTCTTAAAAGCCTGTGAGAGGCCATCTAAGATACTCCACTGGTCTCATCCCTTCGGGAGCAAGGGAGAATGAAGAGAACAGGATACAAGGAAAAGATTAGTCCAAAGCACTAATTGTCCACAGCTACCAAGGCCTCCACCAGAGTGAGTCCAGTACAGCTACATGGTGCCTGGCTACCACCACTGACTGCTCTGACCAGGATCACAACAGAGGGTTCTGGACGGAGCTGGAGAAGGATGTAGAGTATAATTCTAACTCACAAAAAAAAAAAAAAAAAAGACCAGATTTACTGGCCTAAAGGAGACTGGAGAAACCCCGAGAGTATGGCCCCCAGACACCCCTTTAGCTCAGTGATGAAGTTACCTCTGAGGTTCACTGTTCAGCCTGGGAGTGGACAGCCCCATAAAACCAAATGAGACTAACGAGGTATAGGAGTCCAGTGACAAGTGCCAGAAGGAAGAAGGGGACAAGGAAGCTGGTGATAGGGAACACAAGGTTGAGTAAGGATATTGTTGATGTGTTGTGATATTGTTAACCATTGTCATAGGGCAACATTTGTAGTAACTGTTAAATGAGAAACTATTTTGTTCTGTAAGCCTTCATCTTAAGTGAGAATAACAGCACAATTGGAAGAGCGTAGTCAATGTCACTGAACTGTGTATGTAGAAATTTTTGAAACGGTGTATCTTTGGTTATGTGTATTTTCACCAAAAAAAAAAAGTTTGAGAATTTAGAGGGTTAATATGTTGTGGGGTTGTTAACCAATGTCATAAAACAACATGTGTACTACTGTTTCATGAGAAACTATTTTTTCTGTAAGCCTTCACCTGAAGTACAATAAAAAATATATATATATATAAAAAAAGAAAAGCACTTTTACACATAGCCCACTCCATATGCTGCAAAAACTAGCTCTGGGACTTCTCACTGCTATTTGGGGTTTTTTTTTTAGTGCTTTTTTATTGTTTGTATGTTCACAAGTTAACACACACACACACACACACACACACACACACACACGGACACATATAAAACCTGTTAAATATTTCAAAAATCTTTTTTTTTTTTAAATTTTGCATTAGGTGAAAGTTTACACCACAAATTAGGTTTCTATTCGGTAGTTTGTACATAAAAGGCTCCACAGCCTTGGTTACATTCCCGACAATGTGTCAGCACTCCCTCTGTTTCCACCCTAGTTTCCCCATTTCCTTTGGTTCTGATTTTCTACCCCTGCCTGCCTTCTCATCTTTGCTTTTGAGCAAATGTTGCCCTTTTGATCTCATATAATTGATTGTTCTAAGAAGCATGTTCCTCTTGTGTGTTACTGTTTATTTTATGGGCCTGTCTATGGTTCGGCTGAGAGGTAGTCTCCGGGAATGGCTTCAGTTCCAGGTCTGAAGGGTGTCTTAGGTCGATAGTCTCAGGGGTTCCTGCAGTCTCTGTCAGGCCAGAAAATCTGGTCTTTTTTGTGAATTTGATTTTTCTTGCTCTGCCTGGGATGCTCTGTTTTGATTCCAGTCAGAGCAGTTGGTCGTGGTAGCCAGCACCATCTAGTTCTTCTGATCTTGGGTGGTGTAGGCTGTGGATTATGTGGTCCATTAGTCCCTTGGACTAATTGTTCCTTTGAGTCTTTGGTTTTCTTCTCTCTCTTTTGCTCCAGACAGTAAGAAACCAATTGTTGTATCTTAGATGGCTGCTCACAAGCTTTAAGACCCCAGACCCTACTCACTGAAGTAGGATGCAGAACTTTATCTTTATGTACTATATTGTGCCAATTGCCATAGATGTCCCCCAAGTCTATGGTTCTTTGCCTTTGAGCCTAGGAACTTCGTCCCACAAGGCGTTTGGTTATGTCTAAGAAGTTTCCCTGACTGTGGCCCTTGTGTGCTCTACTGTCTCTATTAATACATAAGCAGCACCTACAGTTATGTATACAGAAATACTCACCACCAAACATATATCTGCAGGTGGGTGTGTCCCTTACACCCTCCCACATCTCTTGGTATACCTATCTGCCTATGTATCCATCTGTAAGTTAGTGTTTGTTAATACTATTGTTGTGGTATTTTCCATGCTGTAGTAATTATCATTGCTGCCCTTTGTTCTTGCGTTCCTCTCAGTGTCCTCCCATGCATTGGTCATGGTTTGCGGACTTCCCTCATATTGTGGATTGCCTTTCCCTTCACCAATATTAACATGTCTTCTATCTATTTGGTAATTTTCCCTCCTTTTCCCTCCCATCCCAGGCAACTATCAAATAATTTTTTTCCCCCAGTGTGCAAACCTTTTCTTCTTTCTTTATAATAGTGGTCTCATACAATATTTGTCCTGTAGTGATTGATGTATTTCACTCAGAATAATTTCTTCCAAATTCATCCACACTGTGAGATGCTTCATGGATTCATCATTGTTCTTTATCATTGTGTAGTATTCCGTTGTGTGTATGTACCACAGTTTGTTAATCGTTCGCCTGTTGATCAGAATCGAGGTTGTTTCCATCTCTTTGCTACAGTGAACAATGCTGCGATGAACATGGTTGTGCATATGTCTATTCGGGTCATGGTTCTTATTTCTTTAGGGTATATACCTAGAAGTGGGGTTGTTGGGTCATATGGTATTTCTATTTCTAGATTTTTAAGGAAGCACCATACCATTTTCCATAGTGATTGTACAATTTTACATTCCCACCAGCAGTGTATAAGAGTCCCAATCTCCCCACAACCTCTTCAACATTTGCTATTTTCAGTTTTTTGAATAGTATCGGTAATGTCAGAGTGAGTTATTATCTCATTGTAGTCTTGATTTGCTTTTCTCTAAAGATTAATGATCGTGAGTATTTCTTCATGTTTGTTAGCCACCTGAATGTCTTCTCTCGTGAAGTGACTGTTCATATCCTTTGCCCATTTTTAAACTGGATTATTTGTCTTTTTGTTGTTGAGGTGTTGGAGTTTGCTATAAATTTTAGAGATTAGACCTTTGCCAGATATGTCATAGCCAAAAATTTTTTCCCCGTCTTTAAGTTCTCTTCTTGCTCTTTTAATAAGCATAAATGTTTAATTTTCAGGAGATCCCATTTATCTAGTTCATCTTCTGAGGTTCGTGCATTTTTAATTATGCTTGGTATTCTAAGTATGCCATATATTAGTACCCTTACTGTAGCTTTGGCAGCACAGTGGTTAAGAGCTATGGCTGCTAACCAAAAAGGTTAGCAGTTTGAATCCACCAGCTGCTCCTTGGAAACCATATGTGGCAGCTCTACTCTGCTGTATAGGGTCACTATAAATCAGAATCAGATCGACAGCAATGGGTTTTAGTGTTGTCCATATATTTTCCTCCATGATCCACATAGTTTTAGGATTTATCTTTAGGTCTTTGGTCCATTTTGAGTTAGTTTCTGTACGGAGTGAGGTTTGGGTCCTGTTTCTTTTTTTTTTTAACAAATGGAATCCAGTTTTGACAGCACCATTTGTTAAAGAGACTATCTTTTCTCTATTCAGTGGACTTTGGCCCTTTGTCAATGATCAGTTCTCCATAGGTGGATGGATTTATGTCTGGGTTCTCGATTATGTTCCATTAGTTTATGGGTCTGTCATTGTACCAGTACCATGTTGGTTTTTATTTATTTATTTATTTATTTTCCCTTACAAAAATTTATACATACATTGTTATGTGACTCTAATTGCTCTCCCCATAATGTGAAAGCACACTCCTCCTTTCCACCCCTGATTCCCCATGTCCATTCAACCGGCTCCTAACCCTCTCTACCTTCCCATCTCACCTCCAGACAGAAGCTGCCCATTTAGTCTCTTGTATCAACTTGAGCTAAGAGGCACACTCCTCACGAGTATCACTTTATGTCCCACAGTCCAGTCCAATCCCTGTCTGAAGAGTTGGTCTCGGAAATTGTTTTAGTTCTGGGCTGATAGAGAATCCAGGGGCCATGCTTTCCGGGGTTCCTCTAGTCTCAGTCAGACCATTAAGTCTGATCTTCTTACTAGAATTTGAGTTCTGCACCCCACCTTTCTCTTGCTCCATCAGGGACTCTCTGTTGTGTTCCCTGACTGGGCAGTCATTGGTGGCAGCCAGGCACTATCTAGTTCTTCTGGTCTCAGGCTGATGAAGTCTCTGGTTTATGTGGCCCTTTCTGTCTCCTGGGCCAGTACTTTCCTTGTGTCTTTGGTGTTCTTCATTCTCCTTTACTCCAGGTGGTTGGGACCAATTGATGCATCTTAGATGGCCGCTTGCAAGCTTTTAAGACCCCAGACATCACTCACCAAAGTAGGATGCAGAACATTTTCTTAATAAGCTTCGTTATGCCAATTGACCTAGATGTCCCCTAAAAGCATAGTCCCCAGATTCCTACCACTGCTACTGTGTGCCTCAAAGTGTTTGACTGTATTCAGGAGACTTTTAGCTTAGGTTTAGTCCAGTTGTGCTAACTTTCCCTGTAGTGTGTGCTGTCCTTCCCTTCACCTAAGATCATTCTTATCTACTATCTAGTCAGTAAATAACACTCACCCTATCTCTGCATCCTTCACCCTCGTAACCATCAAAGAATTGTTTTCTTCTGTGTTTAAACCTCTCCTTGAGTTCTTATAATAGTGGTATTGTACAATATTTGTCCTTCTGTGACTCACTAAATTCATTCAGCATAATGACCTACAGCTTCCTCCATGTTATAAGACGATTCACCACTTCATCTCTGTTCTTTAACGTTGCCCAGTATTCCATTGTGTGGATATACCATAATTTGTTTATCCATTCATCAGTTGATGGGCACCTAGGTTGTTTCCATCTTTTTGCTATCGTGAACAGTGCTGCAGTGAACATGGGTGTGCATATATCTATTTGTGTGACGGCTCTCATTTCTCTAGGATATATTCCAAGGGGTGGGATAGCTGGATTGTATGGTACTTATATTTCTAGCTTTTTAAGGAAGTGTCAAGTCGATTTCCAAAGTGGTTGTACCATTTTACATTCCCACCAACAGAGTGTAAGTGTTCCAGTCTCTCCACACCCTCTCCAGCATTTATTATTTTGTGTGTTTTTGATTAATGCTAGCCTTATAGGGGTGAGATGATATCTCATAGTAGTTTTGATCTGTATTTCTCTAATGGCTAATGATCGTGAGCATTTCTTCATGTGTCTGTTAGCCACCTGAATATCTTCTTTGGCGAAGTGCCAGTTCATATCCTTTGCCCATTTTTTAATTGGGTTATTTGTCTTTTTGTTGTTGAGGTTTTGCCGTATCTTGTCGATTTTAGAGACTAGATGCTGATCAGATTTGTCGTAGCCAAAATTTTTTTCCCAGTCTGTAGATTGTCTTTTGACTCTTTTGGTAAGCCTTTTGATGAGCATAAGTGTCTGATTTTTAGGAGCTCCCATTTATCTAGTCTCTCTTCTGGTGCTTGTGCTTTGTTACTTACGGTGCGCATTGTGTTTATGCCATGTATTAGGGCTCCTAGCATTGTCCCTATTTTTTCTTCCATGATCTTTATCGTTTTCGATTTTACATTTAAGTCTTTAGTCCATTTTGAGTTCATTTTTGTGCATGGTTTGAGATGGGTCTTGTTTCATATTTTTGCAGGTGGATATCCAGTTATGCTAACACCATTTGTTAAAGAGACTGTCTTTTCCCCCAGTTAACGGACTTTGGGCCTTTGTCACATATCAGCTGCTCATAGGTGGATGAATTTATGTCTGGAATCTCAATTCTGTTCCACTGGTATGTGTATCTCTTGTTGTACCAGTGCCAGGATGTTTTGACTGTAGCAGTATAAAAGTTTCTAAAATCAGGTAGTGTGAGGCTTCCCACTTTGTTCTTCTTGAGTAATGCTTTACTTATTCGGGACCTCTTCCCTTTCCATATGAAGTTGGTGATTTGTTTCTCCATGTCATTAAAAAATGCCGTCAGAATTTTGATCAGGATTGCATTGTATCTGTGGATTGCTTTGGGTAGAACTGACATGTTCACAATGTTCAGTCTTCCTATGCATGAGCAAGGTATGTTTTCCCCTTATGCAGGTCTCTTTTGGTTTCTTGCAGTAGTGTTTTGTAGTTTTTCATTGTATAGACCTTTTATGTCTCTGGTTAGATTTATTCCTAACTATTTTATCTTCTTGGGGGTTATTGTAAATGGTATTGATTTAGTGATTTCTTCTTCGAGGTTCTCTTTGTTGGTGTAAAGGAATCCAACTGAGTTTTGTATGTTTAACTTTGATCCTGAAACTTTGCTGAAATCTTCTACTACTTCCAATCATCTTCTTGTGGATTCCTTGGGTTTTCTGTGTGAAAGATCATATCATCAGCAAAGCAAGATACTTTGACTTTTTCCCTACCAATCTGGATGCGCTTTATTTCTTTTTCTAGCCTAATTGCTCTGGCTAGGACCTCCAGCACAATGTTGAATAAGAGTGGTGATACAGGGCATCCTTGTCTGGTTCCTATTCTCAAGGAGAATGCTTTCAAAGTCTCTCCATTTAGGGTGATGTTGGCTTTTGGCTTTGTATAAATGCCCTTAATCATATTGAGGAATTTCCCTTCTACTCCTATTGTGTTGAGAGTTCTTGTCATGAATGGGTGTTGGACTTTGTCAAATACATTTTCTGTGTCAGTTGATAAGATTATGTGGTTCTTGTCCTTTATTTTATTTATGTGATGGATTACGTTGATTGTTTTTCTAATGTTGAACCATCCCTGCATACCTGATATAAATCTCACTTGATTATGGTGAATTATTTTTTTGATATTTTGCTGAATTCTATTGGTTAGAATTTTTTGAGGATTTTTGTGTCAATGTTCATGAGGGATATTGGTCTTTAATTTTCTTTTTTTGTGGTGTCTTTACCTGGTTTTGGTATCAGGATTATGCTGGCTTCATAGAATGAGGTTGGGAGTATTCCATCCTTTTCTATGCTCTGAAATACCTTTAGTAGTAGTGGCATTAACTCTTCTCTGAAACTTTGGTAGAATTCTCCATTGAAGCCATCAGGGCCAGGGATTTTTTTGTTGGGATTTTTTCAATTACCTTTTCAATCTCTTCTTTTGTTATGGGTTTATTTAGTTGTTCCACCTCTGTTTGTGTTGGTTTAGGTAGGTAGTGAGTTTCTAGAATTTGTCCATTTCCTCTAGGTTTTCAAATTTGTTAGAGTACAATTTTTCGTAGTATTCTGTTATGATTCTTTTAATTTCAGTTGGGTCTGTTGTGATATCACCCATCTCATTTCTTATATGGGTTATCTGCTTCCTCTCCTGTTTTTGTTTCGGCAGTTTGGCCAATGGTTTATCAATTTTGTTGATCTTTTCAAAGAACCAGCTTTTGGTCTTGTTAACTCTTTCAGTTGTTCTTCTATTGTCTGTTTCATTTAATTCTGCTCTAATTCTTATTATTTCCTTTCTTCTGGTGCCTGAGGGCTTCTTTTGCTGCTCTCTTTCTACTTGTTCCAGTGGTAGGGTTAAAGTTTTGATTATGGCCCTTTCTTCTTTTTGGATCTGTGCATTTAGTGCTATAAACTGACCTCTGAGCACTATTTTTGCTGTGTCCCAAAGGTTCTGGTAGGATGTGTTTTCATTCTCATTTGATTCTATGACTTTCTTTATTCCATACTTAATTTCTTCTATAACCCATTAGTTTTTGAGCAAGGTGTTGTTCAGTTTCCTTGTGTTTGATATTTTTTCCTTGTTTTTTGTGTTGTTGATTTCTACTTTAATGGCTTTATGGTCGGAAAAGATGCTTTGTAATATTTTGATGTTTTGGATTTTGTTAAGGCTTGCCTTATGGCCTAATATGTGGTCTATTCTGGAGAATGTTCCACGTTTGTTGGAAAAGAAAGTATACTTGGCTGCTGTTGGGTAGAGCATTCGGTATATGCCTAGGAGACCAAATTGTTGGTTGATTGTAGCATTTAGCTCTTCCGTGTCTTTGTTGAGCTTCTTTCTTGATGTTCTCTCCTTCACCAAAAGTGAAGTTTTGAAGTCTCCTACTACTATTGTGGAGCTGTCTCTCTCTCTTTTCAGTGCTGTTAGAGTTTATGTATTTGGAGCCCTGTCATTAGGTGCATAAATATTTATTATATTTATGTCCTCCTAGTGTTTTGACTGTTTAATCATTATATAGTGTCCTTCTTTATCTTTTGTGGTGGATTTTACTATAAAGTATATTTTGTCAGGGATTAATATTGCCACTCCTGCTCTTTTTGAGTGTTGTTTGCTTCATATATTTGTTTCCAACCTTTGAGTTTTTGTTTGTTTGTGTCTTTAATTATAAGGTGTGTCTCTTGTAGGCAGCATATAGACAGATCATGTTTTCTTATGCAATCTGCCACTCTCTGTCTCTTTATTGGTGCATTAAGTCCATTTACATTCAGTGTAATTATTGATAGGTATGAGTTTAATGCTGTCATTTTGATGTCTTTTTGGTGTGTTGTTCACAGTTTCTTTGTTCCACTTAATTTTCTGTGCTGAGTCATTTTTCTTTATGTATTTTCATTGTTGTTGATTTTGTGTTTGCTGAGTCTTTATATTTTTCTAGTTTTTAATTTTGACTTGTAGGATTGTTAGTTTCCTTTGTGGTTACCTTAATATTTACCCTTATTTTTCTAAGTTTATACCAGAGTTTTATTTCTTTATATCACCTTGACTTCCTCTCCATATGAAAAAATCTATATCTACATTTTTTAAGTCCCTGTTTCTTGTTTTAATTTTGTCGTCTTTTACATATTGACATCTATTTCCTTATTTTCAGTGTTTTAGCTTGTCTTGGGTTTTTATCTGATGCTACTGATTTTCTAACCAAAGGATTCACTTTAGTATTTCTTGTAATTTTCTTTTGGTTTTTGCAAATTCCCTAAACTTCTGTTTATCTGGTAATGCCCTAATTGCACCTTCATATTCGAGATACAGTTTTGCTGGATATATAATTCTTGGCTGGCAGTTTTTTTTCCTTGTAGGCTTTATATATGTCATCCCATTGCCTTCTTGCCTGCATGGTTTCTACTAAGTAGTCTGAGATTATTCTTATTGACTCTCCTTTGTAGATGACTTTTCATTTATCCCTAGCTGCTCTTAAAATTCTCTCTTTATCTTTGGTTTTGGCTAGTTTGATTATAATATGTCTTGTTGACTTTCTTTTGGGATCAACCTTATGTGGGGTTCGATGAGCATCTTGGATAGTTATCTTGTCATCTTTCATGATATCAGGGAAGTTTTCTGCCAACAAATCTTCAACAATTCTCTCTGTATTTTCTGTTATACCCCCAATTTTGGTATTCCAATCACTCGTAGGTTATTCCTCTTGATAGAGTCCCACATAATTCCTAGGGTTTCATTTTTTTAAGCCTTTTTAGCTGATTTTTCCTCATATAAGTTGCTGTCAAGTGCTTTGTCTTCAATGCCACTAATTCTAACTTCTACTGCCTCAATTCTGCTCCTATAACTTTATATTGAGTTGTCTAATTCTGAAATTTTATTGTTAATCTTTTGGATTTCTGATTGCTGTCTCTCTATGGATTCTTGCAACCTGTTAAATTTGTCATTATGCTCTTCTCTAATCTTTTTAATTTCCTCTATTGCGTGTTCTGCATTTTGCTTAAGTTCCTTCCTAATTTCTTGAAGAGTTTTGTATATTACTCTTTTGTATTCTTCCTCTGGTAATTCCAAGAAATTTTCCTCCTCTGGAAAATTTCTAGATTCTTTATTTTGGGAGCTTGCTGAAGCCATCATGGATTGCCTCTTTATGTGATTTCATATTGACTGTTGTCTCGGAGCCATCAATAAATTCTTATGTTTATTTATTTTGTTTGCTTACTGTGTCCTAGCTTCATGTTTTGTTTTTATATGCCCAAATAGGCTGCTCGTATGAGATAGTTTAATTATTAGCACCTTTGAAGCTCTATTGTCCTGTCACCAGGTGGTTAGATCTGTTACTAGGTATGTGAGCTCAGGAGTCCACCTACTCCTCCTTTATGGATTCAGCTTAGGTGCCCAGGTAGATAGCCACCCAGTGGGTGGTGTAGGCTCTCACCTACAGTCCTAGACAGGCATGAGTGATTGGTGTAGGCACAGGCATCTGGCTGCAGCAGGATGACACACTCTGAGCAAGGTAGCGGTCTGACGGCCACCCCCGAGTGTCCAGGAGGAAGGCATGTCCCTGTTCCCTAGAGTGCAGAGTTGGGTGGGTTTTGCACCCCGACTACGAACACCCAGTGCTGTTGGCTATAAGGACTGGGGTGCACCTCTTATTCATGGACCCATATCACAGGTGGCTATGTTGAATGGGTGGAGCCACCAGTCCTCAGGCCCCCTAATGTGGGTAGTTGAGGACCCTGCTTAATTGGCAAAGCAGTGTCAAATGTCAAGAATCTGCCACTTCACAGCTGAAACAGTTGAAATTAGAGTTCTGGTATACACCCTGTTGTACTGCAGTAATGAGGGCATACACTGTTGAGATGGGCCCACAAATGTCTGTGCAGGGGGAGAGGCACTCAAAGTCCATGGATCCCTTATGCCTGTGCTAGGCAAAGGAGTTATGCCTACCTCTGGTTTGTGGCTTAGGGGATCCGGCAGTTTTTTTCTCCTGTTCATTAATTTGTTCACTCTCCAAGGCTGGTAGAATGGCTCCAGGCATGTGACAGATCCTATTTCTGGCCCAGGGGACTTGGCAATTGCCGAAGCCTGTCCAAGACCCAGTGAAAAGCAGGGAGCGGGGAGGTAGATGGGAGAGTGGTTTTTTCCTTTGATTTGCACAGTAAGCAGTATGTAAGTACTTATCTTTCATGGAGGGCTGCTTCTCACTGGTTCTGTGTGGCCGTGTAGACTCTCTGGCTCTGGGTCTCTCCCAGTGTAGAAAACACACCTCCTGAGCATGGCTGCTTGCCTGCCTCACTGCTTGTCTGCCTCACCGCTCACCCATGAACTTCTCAGGCCTGAAGGGCTCAGCCTCTTGCCAGGTCAGATCTGGCAACTCCTCGCTGCTTCCCAACCATCTCTCCCTCCCCCTGCCACTCAGTCCAGTTCGTCAACTCTGCCTTTGATGTTCAGTGCTCCCAGATTGCCATATATAATTGAATCACTTGTTTTTTCAGGTCTTTGTTGTAACAGGGTCCACTGGAAGCATCTGACTACTCCGCCATCTTGGCCCTGCCGTGTGCCGTGCTGTTTTGACCACCGTGACTGAATAGTAAGTTCTGAGATCAGATAGTGTAAGACTTCCTACTTTGTTCTTTTTCAGTAATGCTTTACTTATCCAGGGTCTCTTTTCCTTCCATATAAAGTTGGTGATTAGTTTTTCCTTCTCTTTAAATGCTGTGAGACTCACAATATGAGTCTTCCTATCCCCAGGCATGTTATGTTTTTCCATTTATGTAGGTCTCTTTTGGTTTCTTGCAGTAGTGTTTTGTAGCTTTCTTTGTATGGGTCTTTTATATCCCTGGTTAGATTTATTGCTAAGTATTTTATCTTTTTGCAAGGGGGGGGGGCGGCTATTGTAAGTGGTATTGATTTCTTTTTTTGAAGTTCTTTTTGCTGGTGTAGAGGAATTCAAATGATTTTTGTATGTTAATTTTGTATCCTGCTATCTTTGTGAAACCTTCTATTAGTTCTGGTAGCTTTCTTGTGGATTCTTTGGGGTTTTTTATGTATAGGGTCATATCATCTGTGAATAGAGACAGTTTTACCTCTTCCTTATCAATCTGGATTTTTTTTCTTGCCGTATTGCTCAAGCTAGGACTTCCAGCATGATGTTGAATAAGAGTGATGATGTCGTAGGCTGGGTTCACTGGAGAAACAAAGCCAGTAACCTGGTTAAATATATAGAGAGAAATATTTATATCAAGGAAATGGCTCAGTTGGTTGTAGAGGCTGAAAGTCCCATGTCCGTGGATCAGGTTAGAGGATTCTCCTGATTCACATAGCTGCACGGGCTGGCAAACTCAAGAATGGTAAGTCAGACAGCAGGGCTGTAGGTCACAGGCTGCAGACATCAATGAATACCAAGATTGGCAAGCAAGATGGCAGGTAAGCTGTTAGCTCAAGTCCCAAGAACCAGAAGTCAGATGAACAGCAGCAACCTGCAGGATCCAGAGTGAGCAAAAGCCCATGAGCCTTGCCTAAAAGTCCACCTGCATTGGATGCAGGCAACATCCCCAAGGAAACTATTTTTCAACTGATTGGCTACTTATAGCAGATCCCATAATGGAGGTGATCACATTATATCAGATCTCATCATGGAAGAGTTTACATCATTATACGACTGTCAAACTACATCATAACTGCCAAACCACTAAGAATCATAGCCCAGCCAAGTTGACACACAACCTTAACAATCACTGTCCACCCCTTGTATACTTGGTACCTGTACACATCTCCTTAAACCATACATCATCTCTGAATAAAGACAATTATCAAGTCATACTTGTACATGATGTAACTAACATGCATACAGCTGAAAATGCACTAGCCCAGTTTACATATTGTATTTTATAAGTGAAGAAAAGAAAAATATTTGATGCACACATACAAGGAAGAAATACTCTTTCTTAGTGTTGGAGCAATGTTTTCCAGGAGGCTGTATATGCTCTAAACCACTGTGCAATATATGGTGCTCTTTCTCCCATAGCCAGGATTCATGGATTCAAGAATCAAGGAGTGGAAATGGGAGTGGCACCACTCATTAATACCCTTAGCAATCCACTTGAAAAATTTTTGCTTCCCGTCCCTGCGACCCTTAGATCAATACTGTTATCAATTACAGTCCTTGTTTCTGCAACTGGTCATGTGGTTGTAACTGGTATTTAGAACAACTTTCTCCTACCACCCATTCTGTATTCCCTTTGCTCTCAGCAAGCACCTCGCCTGCCCATAGTTATGAAATTGATCATACATGCAATTAGGATGCAGTGATAATTACTGGTGATTGGAATGTGAAAGTTGGAAACAAAGAATGATCAGTAGTAGGAATATATGGCCTTGGTGATAGAAATGATTCCAGAGATCACATGATAGAATTTTGCAAGACCAACAACTTCTTTATTGCAAACACATTTTTTCAACAACAGAAACAACGACTATACACATGGACCACACCAGATGGGATACACAAGAATCAAATCAACTACATCTGTGGAAAAAGGCTATGGAAAGCTCAATATCATCACTCAGAACAAGGCCAGTGGCTGACTGAGGAACAGACTATCAATTGTTCATATACAAGTTCAATTTGAAACTGAAGAACTTTAGAGCAAGTCCACGAAAGCCAAAGTATGATCCCATCTGAATTTAGAGACCATCTTAAGAATAGATTTGATGCATTCAACACCAATGACTGAAGATCAGATGAGTTGTGGAATGACATCCAGGACATCATAATAAAGAAAGCAATAGGTCATTAGAAAGACAGAAAAGAAAGAAGAGACCAAAATGGATGTCAGAAGAGACTCTAAAACTTGCTCTTGAATGTGGAGTAGCTAAAGCAAAAGGAAGAAATGATGAAAAGAGCTGAACAGAAGATTTCAAAGGGCTGCTCAAGAAGACAAAGTAAGGGAGGCAGAGCCAATATGATGCTATAGACAGAAGCACTACTCCATCCCTCCACAGCAAAGACCCGAAAAACTAAGTAAAACAGAGACAAACGTCAATCCTGTAATTCTAAGTTTCAAATAAAGAGATAAAGAACTCAACCAAGCACTGAATGGAATAAGAAACTGACAGTGAACAGAAAGTTAGGAAAGTTATGAGTGGAGGTCCCCTACCAGTTAATGCAGCATGAATCCACCATCTTGGACTCCTGTCGGAGTACAGGAAAGCAGATTCACGGAGCTCCCAGCAGGAGACAGAGCACCCGGTAACAAGCCAGACAAGCTTGCCCACACCCCACCTGCCTCCCCCTGCTCTACTTTTGCTGCTTGCCAGCTGGCCGATATGTGGCTTCCGGGTGGGATGATACCTGGCTTCCTGGAGGGCCAATTTGCTGCTTCCCAGTAGGCCAATCTGCTGCTTCCCTGGAGGCTGCGATTGTGGCACAGGAGGCACCAGTTCCCTGCCATGAGGATTCACCCAGCAGCCAATTTCTTCACTGCCATTTCTTTGTTTCTGGTATTGCTTTTTTCAGCCTCTTTTCATTTCTTCCCTGACTCTCACCTCCTCCCCCTCCTTTCTCTCAAACACCTGACTCCGTGTACCATCTTTACTTCTTATTGAGAGGCTGTGAAGTGCTATTGAGCTGGGAAACTGCTTCCATGGCCCACTTCCCTGGTCTGCACGGTCACTCTGGTGGGATCCCTTGGGTTTTTTTTTTTTTTCTTTGTTTTTTGCTTGTTTCCTCTTTACTTTTTCCTTTTTATTTTTCTTCATTTCTTGGATTCTTGTCTCTTTTTACTTACCTTCTTTTCCTGTCTCCTGAATACCTGGCACTATGTATTATCTCCCAACCTTCTGGCTAGGCTATACTGTGTGGCTTGGAGCCACTCTCTGGTCTGTGCAGCTGCACCAGTGGGATCCCTGGGGGCATTTTTTCCCTTTAATTTTTATTCATTTTATTTATTTATTTTTCTTCCTTTTTGTTTTTATCCATTTCTTGGTTTCTTGTCTCTTCTCTGCAAAGGCAATCTCCCTCAGCACATTTTTCTCCTGTTTTTCTCTCCTGTCTCTCTTCTTTTCCGTACCCAACCTAGCTCCACATATCACAACTTTCCCCTCCCCTCCCCTCTTGCCTATCTGCACTGTGTGCTGAACGCTGCACTCTGGATTAACACAAGCACAACCTACTGGAAACTGCCCTGCACTGACCACCAACTCATCTTGTCAGCCCAAGTATGTGCCAAACAACCCCATCCCACCCCTCTCCTTCAGCTGGACCTGTCCTATTGTACCATAGCTGAGCAACTAGCCCTGCCCATTGGACAAGGCAGTGAAAAATATCGTGTCCACAGATGAGCAAACAACAAAGAATGTACAGCCTGCCAGCTCAGACATAACCACATAAAACAAAAAAGTAGAATGAAACAAATAATTCTACAATCAATAAATGAAGAAAATAACTACCAAATGTCCCAAAGACAGCAGACAACATCAGCATATATATTAAAAAAAAAAAAAAAAAAGACAGGATGGTTCCAGTGGACATCCAAAATAAAACACCAGGAGACTTTCCAGGAGAAGAAAGGGCAATAGAACTACCTGCTATAGAATTTAAATCTCTAATATTCAGAGCTACATAAGAGTTGAAGCAAAAAGCAGATAAAAATGAGGAAAAAATAGACAAATTCATAGAAAATACAGACCAAAAAAATGGAAGAATTCAGGAAAATAATACAGGAACAAAATACCAAAATAAATTCACAACTAGAAATCATATAAAAACAACAATTAGAAATCCAAAAGATAAACAACAAGATTTAAGAAATGGAAAGTGTCATAGAACAGCTGAGGAACAGGTTTGAAACAATGGAAGACAGGATCAGCAGCAAAATTGAAGACAAACACTTGGATACAACTTTGAGAAAAAATAAGAAAAAAGGAACAAAGAAAAATGAAGAAACCCTGAAAATTGTGTGGTATACAGTCAAAAGGAAAAATTTTCGAGTGATCAGAGTTCCAGAATAGGGGAAGAAAAAGGGAAACGCAGAGAGGATCATTGAAGAACTACTGACAGAAAACTTCCTTAACATGATAAAGGATGAAAACCTGACCATCCAAGAAGCTCAACGAACCCCATATAGGATAGACCCCAAAAGAAAATCACCAAGGCATATCATAGTCACACTCACTAAAACCAAAGACAAACAAATAATCCTGAGAGCAGCTCCAGAAAAACGAAAAGTCACCTACAGACGGGAAAGAATAAGACTAAGCTCAGTTTACTTGGCAGAAACCATGCAGGCAAGAAGGCAATGGGAAGATATATATAAAACCTCAAAGAAAAAAATACAAACCAAGAATAATATATCCTGCAAAACTCTCATTCAAATATGATGGTGAAATTAAGACATTTCCAGATAAACAGAAATTAAGAGAATATATAAAAACCAAAGCAAATGTACAAGAATTATTAAAGGGAGTCCTTTAGGTTGAGAACAAACAACATCAGGTGACAGCTTGAATCTAAGACACAGGATCACACCAGCCAGATACCAATGTAGGAAATGAACTCTCAAGGACTATTCAGAAGAAAATATTCACAACAGGGAATCAGAGCAGTTAATCTGTAAATGACAACAAAGTCAGAACAATAAAAGAGGGAATAAATGGTGTAGGTATAGAACTTTCTAGCAGAGAAGAAGGCAAAGTGATACCAAGTAATAATAGACTAGTTCAAACTCAGGAAAAAAAGATAAATTTCAAGGTAACCATAAAGAAAGTTAACAAACCTACTCATCAAAATAAAGAAGAAAAACATAAAGTCTCAGTAAAAACAAAATCTACAAAAACAGAAGAAATAAAAAAAAATCCACAAACAAAAGGAATTCAGTACAGGAAAGTAAGAGGAACAAAGAAATTGTTAGCACTACAAAATGACAACAATAAACTCACATCTATCAATAATTACACTGAACATAAATGGCCTAAATGCACCCATAAAGAGACAAAGAATGACAGAATGGATTAAAACAACAGGTTCCATTAGTATGCTGTCTACAAGAGACACACCTTAGAAACAAAGACATAAATTTATTAAAAATCGAAGGATGGAAAAAATATATCAAGCAAACAGCCACCAAAAAAGAGCAGGAGTGGCAATACTAGTCTCAGATAAAATAGACTTTAAAACAAAATCAACCATAAAAGACAAAGAAGGACACTTTATCATAATTAAAGGGACAATCCATCAGGAAGACATAACCATAGTAAACATCTACACATCCAATGACAGGGCTTCCAAATACATAAAACAAATTTTAACAGCACTGAATAGGGAAGCTGACAGTTCCACTGTAATAGCAGGAGACTTTAACACACCACTCTCGGTAAAGGACAGAACATCTAGAAAGAAACTCAGAAAAGATACAGAAGATCTAAAGGTCACAATCAGCCAACTTGAACTCATAGACATATATAAGCACTCCACTCAACAGCTGCAAAGTACACATTCTTTTCCAATGTACATGGAATGTTCTCCAGAATAGACCACATATTAGCCACAAAGCAATCCTCAACAAAATCCAAAACACTGAGATAATAAAAAGTATCCTCTCTGATCACAACATCATCAAAGTAGAAATTAACATCAGGAAGAACAAGGAAAAAAAAATCAATTACATGGAAACTAAATAATGCCTTCTTTAAAAACCACTGGGTAATAGAAGAAATCAAAGATGGAGTAAAAAAATTCCCGGAATCAAACAAGAATGAAAACACAGCATACTAAAACCTTTGGGACACAGCAAAGGCAGCAATCAGAGGTCAATTTATAGCAATAGATGCACACATCAAAAAAGAAAAATAGGACAAAATAAAAACATTAGCTACACAACCAGAACAAATAGAAAGAGAACAGAAAAAGAAGCCTACAGCCACCAGAAGAAAGGAAATAATAAAGATTAGAGCAGTAATAAATGAAATAGAGAATAAAAAATCAATAGAAAGAATCAACAAAACCAAAAGTTGGTTCTCTGAAAGGATCAACAAAATTCACAAACCACTAGCAAAATTTATAAAAGAAAAACAGGAGAAGATGCAAGTTACCCAAATAAGAACTGAAATGGGAGACATTGCAACAGACCAACTGAAATAAAAAAGATCATAACAGAGTATTATGAAAAATTGTACTCTAACAATATTTGAAAATATAGAGGAAATGGACAAATTTCTAGAAACACACTACATATACAAACTATCACAAATTGATGTTGAAAATCTAAACAGACCAATATCAAGAGAAGAGTTTGAACAGGTAATTTGAAAAACTCCCAACAACAACAAAAAAAAAAGCCCTGGCTCAGATGGCTTCACTGGAGAATTCTAACAAACATTCAGAGAAGAGTTTACACCAGTACTACTCAAATTATTTCAGAACATAGAAAAGGAAAGGATACTTCCAAATTTATTCTATGAATCCAGCATAATCCTCATACCAAAATCAGGTAAAGACACTGCAAAAAGAAATTATAGACCAATACCTCTCATGAATATAGATGCAAAACTTCTCAATAAAATTCTCGCCAATAAAATTCAGCATCATATGAAAAAAATAATACACCATGACCAAGTAGGATTCATACTAGGTATGCAAGGATGGTTCAACATTAGAAGATCAATCAATGTAATCCACCACAGAAATAAAAGGAAAGAAAAGAATCACATGATCATCTCAATCCATGCAGAAAAGCCACTTGACAAACTCCAACACTCATTCCTGAAAAAAACTCTCAATAAAATAGGTATAGAAGGGAAATTTCTCAGCATAATAAAGGGCATCTATGCAAAACCAATGGCCAACATCATTCTTAATGGAGAGAGGCTGAAAACATTCCCCTTGAAAACAGGAACAAGACAAGGATGCCCTTTATCACCACTCCTATTAACATTGTGCTGGAAGTTCTAGCTAGAGCAATAAGGCAAGAAAAAGAAATAAAGGGCATCCAAATTGGTAATGAAGAAGTTAAACTGTCCCTGTTTGCAGATCATATGATAGTATACATAGAAAACCCTAAAGACTCCATGAGAAATCTACTGGAACTAATAGAAAGATTCAGCAGAGTAGCAGGATACAAGATAAACATTAAAAAATCAGTTGGATTCCTATACACCAGTAAGGAGAACAATGAAAAGGAAATCAGGAAAAAAATACCATTTTCAATAGCCCCTAAAAAGATAAAATACTTAGGAATAAATCTGACCAGGGATGTAAAAGACCTATACAAAGAAAACTACAAAATACTACTGCATGAAACCCAAAGGGATCTACATAAATGGAAAAACATACCATGCTCATGGATAGGCAGACTCAACATTGTGAAAATGACAATTCTACCCAAAGCAATTTACAAATACAACGCAATCCCGATCCAAATACCAACAACATTCTTCAAAGAGATGGAAAAACTAATCATTAACTTTATATGGAAAGGGAAGAAGCCCCAAATAAGTAAAGCACTACTGAAGAAGAAGAATAAAGTTGGAGGACTCACACTACCTGACCTCAGAACTTACTATACAGCTATGGTAGTCAAAACAGTCTGGTACTTGTACAATGACAGATACACTGACCAATGGAACAAAATTGAGAACACAGATGTAAATCCATCCACCTATGGTCACCTGATCTTTTACAAGGGTCCAAAATCCATCAAATGGAGAAAAGACGGTCTTTTTAACAAAAGGTGCTGGCAAAATTGAATGTCCATCTGCAAAAAAATGAAACAGGATCCATACCTGACACCATACAGAAAAACTAATTCAAAATGGATCAAAGTCCTAAATAAAAAACCACAAACTGTAAAGATCATAGAAGAAAAAATAGGATCAATGCTAGAGACCTTAATACACAGCATTAACAGGATACAAACCATAACTAAGAACATACAAACTACAGAATATAAGCTAGATGACAGGGATCTTCTAAAAATTAAAAACTTATGCTCATCAAAAGACTTCACTAAAAGAGTGAAAAGAGAACCTACAGAACCAGGAAGAAATTTTTGGCTATTAAAAATTTAGCAAAGATATAATCTCTAAAATTTACAAGAAAATCCAACACCTCTACAACAAAAAGACAAATAATCCAATTTAAAAATGGGCAAAGGAAATGAACAGACACTTCACCAAAGAAGACATTCAAGCAGCTAACAGACACATGAGCAAATGCTCATGATCACTAGCCATTAGAGAAATGGAAATCAGAACCACAATGAGATACCATTTCACCCCGGTATCACTGGCATGAATCAATAAAAACAGAAAATAACAAATGCTGGAGAGGCTCTGGGGAGATTGGAATTCTTATGCACTGCTGGTGGAAATGCAAAATGATACAACCATTTTGGAAAATGATATGGCACTTCCTTAAAAAGCTAAAAATAGAAATATCATATGATCCAGCAATCCCACTCCTAGGAAAATATTCTAGAGAAATAAGAGCCATCACAGGAATAGACATATGCACACCCCTGTTCATTGCAACATTGTTCACAATAGGAAAAAGATGGAAACAACCTAGACACCCATCAACAGATAAATGGATAAACAAATTACGGTACATACACACAGTGGAATACTATGCAACTGCAAAGCATCTCACAACATGGATGAATCTGGAGGGCATTATGCTGAGGGAAATAAGTCAATCAGAAAAGGACAAATTTTGTATGAGACCACTACTGAAAAAACTCATGAAATGGTTTACACACAAAAAGGGAGGGGAGGTGTGGGGGTGGAAAAACACTAAATAGACGATAGATAAGTGGTAAGTTAGGTGAAGGTAAGACAATACACAATACTGGGGAAGCCAGTACAACTTGTTCAGGGTAATGTCATGGAAACTTCATGGAAAAATCCAAACTCCCTTAGGGACTGAACTACTAGGTTGAAGGCTGTGGGGACAATAGTCTCAGGGAACATCTAGCTCAGTTGGCATAACACAGTTTATAAAGAAAATGTTCTACATTCTACTTTGGTGAGCAGCTTCTGGGGTCTTAAAAGCCTGTGAGCAGCCATCTAAGATACTCACTGGTCTCACCCCTTCAGGAACAAAGAAAAATGAAAACTAAATACACAAGGGAAATATTAGTCCAGAGGACTAATAGACCACAGCTACTATCGCCTCCACCAGACTGAGTCTGGTATAACTAGATGGTGCCCAGCTACCACCACTGACTGCTCTGACAGGAATCACAATAGAGGGTCCTGGACATAGCTGGAGAAAAATGTAGAACAAAATTCTAACTCACAAAAAAGACCAGACTTACTGGCCTGACAGAGACTGGAGAAACCTTAAGAGTATGGCCCCCGGACACCCTTTTAGCCAAGTAATGAAGTCACTCTGGAGGGTCACCTTTTACCCGAAGATTATACAGACCCATAGGACAAAATGAGACTAAAGGGGGACACCAGCCCAGCGGCAAGAACTAGAAGGCAGGAGGGGACAAGAAAGCTGGTAATAGGGAACCCAAGGTAGAGAAGGGAGAGTACTGACATGTCATGGTGTTGTTAACCAATGTCATAAAGCAATGTATGCATTAAATGTTTAATGAGAAGCTAGTTTGTTCTGTAAACCTTCACCTAAAGTGAAGAAGAAGAAATCAAAGTTGCACTGAAAACATTGGCAAAAAACAAAGCTCCAGGAATTGACGGAATACCAATTGAAATGTTTCAAAAAATGGACGCAGTGCTGGAAATGCTCACCCATCTTTGCCAAGAAATTTGGAAGACAGCTACCTGTCTGAATGGGAGAGATCCGTATTTGTGCCTATTCCAGAGAAAGGTGGTCCAACCGAATGCAGAAATTATTGAACAATATCATTAATAGCATGTACAAGTAAAACTTTGGGGAAGATATTTCAAAAGTAGCTGCAGCAGTGTATCAACAGGGAACTGCCAGAAATTCAGGCCAGATTCAGAAGAGGATGTGGAACCAGGGATATCATTGCTGATGTCAGATGGATCCTGGCTGAAAGTAGAGACTACCAGAAAGATGTTTACCTGTGTTTTTATTGACTATTCAAAGGCATTCAACTGTGTGGATCATAACAAATTACGGATAAAATTGCAAAGGGTAGGAATTCCAGAACACTTATTTGTGCTCATGAGGAGCCTGTACATAGATCAAGAGATAGTTGTTCAAACAGAACAAGGGAATACTCCATGGTTTAAAGGTAGGAAAGATGTGCTTGAGGGTTGCATACTTTCACTATACTTATTCAATCTGCATGCTGAGCAAATAATCAAAGAACCTGGACTATATGAAAAAGAACAAGGCATCAGGATTGGAGGAAGACTCATTAACAACCTGCGTTATACAGATGACACAACCTTGTTTGCTGAAAGCAAAGACGATCTGAAACACTTACTGATGAAGCTCAAAGACTACAGCTTTCAGCATGGATTATATCTCAATATAGAAGAAACAAAAATGCTAATAAGCAACATCATGATGAACGGAGAAAAGATTGAAGTTTCAAGGATTTCATTTTACTTGGATCCACAATCGATATCCATGTAAGCAGTAGTCAAGACATCAAATGAGGTATTGCACTGGGCACATTTGCTGCAAAAGACCTCTTTAAAGTGTTAAAAAACGGAAGGCAGGACCAAGATGACAGAGTAGTCAGATGGCTTCCTATAACCCTTTTACAACAAGGACCTGGAAAAACAGGTGATTTGATTGTATATGAATATCTAGGAGCCCTGAACAAGGCAAAGCTGAGGAATCGGACTGAGTGGCAGGGGGAGAGGGAGATGGGAAGTAGCTAGGAGTGCCAGACCTGTGGTGGCGGGAGCTGCAGCTCTAAAGCCCCGAAGGGCTCCAGGTGAGCAGCGAAGCAGGCAAACAGCTCCGCACATGTGCTGGGGAGGCAGTTTCCACATCAAGACAGATCTGACAGCAGAGACTCTGCTTGGACACTCTGAACCAGTGAAAAAGAGCTCCCAAGAGGCTAAAGATAAGTACATGTGTGTGGCCTTTTGTGGGGATTAAAAAAAAAAAAAAAGCCCATTTGGGAAAAACCTTTCTCCCTTTAACCTCCTCCCTCCCTGCTCTGCACCAATCAGGCCTTCCAAAGTCTCTGAGTCCCCTGGGCAGGAACTAGATCCCAAAAAACACCCTGACCCATTCTCCTGGCCCTGGAGAGGGAACAAATAAGCTACTGACTCCCTTAAGCTAGGAACTCAGGGTTGGCACAGCTCCTTTGCTAGGCACAGGCATAAGGGGTCTACAGACTCTGAGTGCCTTCCACCCTGTATAGACTTGTGTGGACCCATCTCAACAGCGTAAGCCCTCACTATCACAGTATAACAGCGTAAACCCCTGAAGTCTAACTTCAACTGTTTCAGCTGTGAAGTGGCAGATTTGTGACCTGTGACACAGCCCTGCCCTTTAAGCAGGCACCTTTATGGGTCTGCACCAGGGGCTCCACCTACATCACCTAGTCACCTGCTACAGGGTCTAAGAATAAGTGGTGCCCCAGAGTCTTCACAGCCAACAGAGTAGGGGGCTCATAGTCCAGCCACAAAACTCACCTATCTACTCATTTTAGGGACTAGGGACACACTTTCCTTTCAGACACTCAGTGGTAGCTGTCAGCCCTTTGCCTTGCTCAGTGTGTGACCCCTTACTACAGCCAGATACCTGTGCCTACACCAATCACCTGTGCCTCTCTAAGACTGTAGGTGAGAGCCTGCATCACACACTTGGTAAACGACTGCCTGGACACCTGAGCTGAACCCCTACAGCAAGATTTAACAGACTCCTGTGTGCACGTACTTAGTTACAGAACTAACTTACCTGGTGACAGGACATTAGAGCATCAAAGCTGCCAATAATCAAACTAACGCACATGAGCAGCCTATTGGGGCATATCAAAGCAAAACAAAACAAGAAGCTAGGACTCACTAAACAAATATAAAATAAAATTATAATAACTTATTGATGGCTTGGAGACAACAGTCAGCATCAAATCACGTAAACAGGCAGTCCATGATGGCTTCAGCAAGCTCCCAAAATAAAGAATGAATAAATTCTCTGGAGGAAGAGAATTTCTTGGAATTACCAGAGGCAGAATACAAAAGATTAATATACAGAACTCTTCCAGAAATAAGAATGGAAATTTTACAAAATGCAGAAATGGCCAAAGAACATACAGACAAAGCAGCAGAGGAACTTAAAAAGTTATTCAAGCACAAAATGACAAATTTAATAGGCTTCAAGAATCCACAGAGAGACAGCAATCAGAAATCCAGAAGATTAACAATAAAATTTAAGAATTAGACAACTCAATAGACAGTCATAGGAGCAGAATTGAGGCAGTAGAAGTTAGAATTAGTGACATTGAAGATAAAGCACTTGATGCCAACTTATTTGAGGAAAAATCAGAAAAAAGAATTAAAAAGAATGAAGAAACTCTAAGAGTTATGTGGAGCTCTGTAAGAGGAATAACCTACAAGTAATTAGAGTACCAGAACGGTGGGGAGGAGGGGATAACAGAAAATACAGAGAAAATTGCTGAAGATTTGTGAATAGAAAACTTCTCTGATATTATGAAAGATGAGAAGATATCTTTTCAAGATGCTTATCAAACCCCACATAAGGTAGATCCCAAAAGAAAGTCACCAAGATATATTATAATCATACTAGCCAAAACCAAAGATAAAGAATTTTAAGAGTGGCTAGGGATAAAAGAAAAGTCATCTACAAAGGAGAGTTAATTAGAATAAGCTCGAACTGCTCAACAGAAACCATGCAGGCAAGAAGACAATGGGATAACATATATAAAGCCTTGAAGGAAAACAACTGCCAGCCAAGAATTATATATCCAGCAAAACTGTCTCTCAAACATGATGGCGAAATTAGGGCATTTCCAGATAAACAGAATTTTAGGGAATTTGTAAAAACCAAACCAAAATTACAAGATATACTAAAGGGAGTCCTCCGGTTAGATAATCAATAACATCAGATAACAACGCAAGACTAGAACACAGGACAAAGCAACCAGATATTAACTCAGGTAGGGAAGTCAAAAGTACATCAAACCTAAAACATTGAAAATAGGGAAACCGAGATACCAATATGTAAAAAAGGACAACATTAAAACAAAAAAGAAGGATTTAAAAAATGCAGACATAAATTTTTCAAATGGAGGGGAAGTCAAGGCAATATAAAGAAATAAAAGGCTGGTATAAACTTAGAAAAATAGGGGTAAATATTAAGGTAACCACATGGAATCTAACAATTCTACAAATCAAAATAAAAAAGTAGAAAAATATAAAGACTCAGCAAACACAAAATCAACAATGAAAAAGGTGGAAAAAAATACATAAAGAAAAATGACTGAGCACGGAAAATAAAGGTGAACAGAGAAACTGTGAACAACACACAAAAAGAGACATCAGAATGACAGCACTAAACTCATACCTTTCAATAATTATGCAGAATGTAAACAGACTTAACGTACCAAAAAAGAGAAAAAGAGTGGCAGATTGCATAAAAAAGCATGATCCATCTATATGCTGCCTACAAGAGACGCACCTTAGACTTAAAGACACAAACAGGCTAAAACTCAAAAGATGGAATAAAATATATCAAGCAAACAAGACTCAAAAAAGAGCAGGAGTGGCAATATTAATCTCTGACAAAATAAACTTTAAAGTGAAATTGACCACAAAGGATAAGGAAGGGTACTATGTAATGATTAAAGGCTTGATACACCAGGAGGACATAACTATAATAAATATTTAGACACCCTACAACAGGGCTCCAAAATAAGTAAAACAAACTCTAACAGCACTGAAAACAGAGATATACAGCTGCACAATAGTGGTAGGAGACTTCAACATGCCACTTTTGGTGAAGGACAGAACATCTAGAAAAAAGCTCAACAAAGCACGGAAGAGATAAAAGCTACAATCAACCAACTTGATCTCATAGACATATACCAAATACTGCACCCAACAGCAGCCAAGTATACTTTCTTTTCCAATTCACATGGAACATTCTCCAGAATAGACCACATATTAGGCCATAAAGCAAGGCTTAACAAAATCCAAAACACTGAAGTATTACAAAGCGTCTTTTCTGGCCATAAAGGCACAAAAGTGGAAATCAACAACACAAAAAGCAAGGAAAAAAAAATCAAACACATGGAAACTGAACAACACCTTGCTCAAAAACTACTGGGTTATAGAGAAATTAAGGATGGAATAAAAAAAATTCACAGAATCAAATAAGAATGAAAACATGTCGTACCAGAACCTTTGGGACACAGCAAAAGCAGTGCTCAGAGGTCAGTTTATAGCAATAAATGCACACACCCAAAAGGAAGAAAAGGCCAAGATCAGAACATTATCCCTACAACTGAAACAAGTAGAAAGAGAGCAGCAGAAGGAGCCCTCAACAGCCAGAAGGAAGGAAATAATAAGAATTAGAGCAGAATTAAATGAAATACAGAATAGAAAAACAATTGAAAGAGTTAACAATTCTAAAAGCTGGTTCTTTGAAAAGATCAACAAAATTGATAAACCATTGGCCAAACCAATGAAAGAAAAACAGGCACATAAAAAATAAGATGGGTGATATCACAACATACCCAACTGAAATTAAAAGAATCATAACACATTACTATGAAAAATTTTACTTTAACAAATTTGAAAACCTAGAGGAAATGGACAAATTTCTAGCAACTCACTACCTACCCAAATTAACACAGAGGCAGAACAACTAAATAAACCCATAACAAAAGAAGAGATTGAAAAAGTAATTAAAAAACTGCCAACAAAAAAAGCTCCAACCCGGATGGCTTCACTGGAGAATTCTACCAAACTCTTAGAGAAGAGATAACACCACTTCTACTAAAGGTATTCCAGAGTATAGAAAAGGATGGAATACTCCCAAACTCATTCTATGAAGCCAGCACAACCCTGATACCAAAACCAGGTAAAGACACCCCAAAAAAAGAAAATTACAGACCAATATCCCTCATGAACATTGACACAAAAATCCTCAACAAAATTCTAACCAATAGAATTCACCAACTGTCTTAGTCATCTAGTGCTGCCATAACAGAAATACCACAATTGGATGTTTTTATGTTTTTTGTTTTTTTTTAAATTTTTATATTTTATTGTACTTCAGGTGAAGGCTTACAGAACAAATAGTTTCTCATCAAACAGTAGTACACATGTTGTTTTATGACATTGGTTAACAACCCCACAACATATTAACCCTCTAAATTCTGAACATTTTTTTTTTTTTGGTGAAAATACTCATAGCCAAAGATACACCATTTCAAAAATTTCTACATACACAGTTCAATGACATTGACTACACTCTTCCAATTCTGCTGTTATTCTCACTTAAGATGAAGGCTTACAGAACAAAATAGTTTCTCATTTAACAGTTACTACAAATGTTGCCCTATGACAATGGTTAACAGTCTCACAACACATCAGCAATATCCTTACTCAGCCTTGGGTTCCCTATCACCAGCTTCCTACTCCCCCTCTGCCTTCTGGCCCTTGTCACTGGACTCCTGTACCTCGTTAGTCTCATTTGGTTTTACAGGGCTGTCCACTCCCAGGCTGAACGGTGAACCTCGGAGGTAACTTCACCACTGAGCTAAAAGGGTGTCTGGGGGCCATGCTCTCGAGGTTTCTCCAGTCTCCTTTAGGCCAGTAAATCTGGTCTTTTTTTTGTGAGTTAGAATTATGCTCTACATCCTTCTCCAGCTCTGTCCAGAACCCTCTGTTGTGATCCTGGTCAGAGCAGTCAGTGGTGGTAGCCGGGCACCATCTAGCTGTACTGGACTCAGTCTGGTGGAGGCCTTGGTAGCTGTGGCAGAAGTGGATGGTTTTAATGAAGAGAAGTTTATTTCCTCACAGTCAAAGTAGGCTAAAAGTCCAAATTCAGGGCATCAGCTCCAGGGGAAGTCTTTCTCCCTCTGTTGGCCTTCTCATCAATGTTTCCCCAGAATAGGAGCTTCTCGGTGCAGGGACCCCAGTCCAAAGGACACGCTCTGCTCGTGGCACTGCTTTCTTGATGGTATGAGGTCGCCCTGTCTCACTGCTCACTTCTGTCTTTTATATCTCAAGAGACTGCCTCAGGACACAATCCAGTCTTCTAGATCAGGTCTTGCCTTACTAACACAACTGCTACCCATCCTCCCTCATTAACATCACAGAGGCAGGTTTACAACATACAGGAAAAGCACCCAGTACCAGCAATCATGGCTAGCCAAACTGATACACACATTTTTGGTAATAATTCATAATTCAAACCATGACACCAACATATCAAAAAAATAATTCACCATGATCAAATGGAATTTCTACCAGGTATGCAGGGATGGTTCCACATTAGAAAAACAATAAATGTAATCCATCACATAAATAAAACAAAAGACAAGAACTACATGATCTTATCAATCGATGCAGAAAAGGCATTCGACAAAGTCCAACACCCATTCATGGTAAAGAGTCTCAACAAAATAGGAATAGAAGGGAAATTCCTCAATATAATTAAGGCCATTTATACAAAGCCAAGAGCCAACATCATCCTAAATGGAGAGTCTTTGAATGAATTCCCCTTGAGAATGGGAACCAGACAAGGATGCCCTCTACCACCACTCTTATTCACCAATGTGCTGGAGGTCCTAGCCAGAGCAATTAGGCTAGAAAAAGAAATAAAGGGCATCTAAATTGGTAGGGAAGAAGTCTAAGTATCTCTATTTGCAGTTGGTATGATCTTATACACAGAAAACCCCAAAGAATCCACAAGAAAACTACTGCAACTAATAGAAGATTTCAGCAAAGTTTCAGGATACAAGATAAACATAAAAAAATCAGTTGGATTTCTTTACATTAACAAAGAGAAACGCAAGGAAATTACGACATCAATACCATTTACAATAGTCCCCAAGAAGATAAAATACTTAGGAATAAATCTAAAGAGACTTAAAAGATCTATACACAGAAAACTACAAGACACTGCTGCAAGAAACTAAAAGAGACCTGCGTAAGTGGAAAAATACACCTTGCTCATGGATTGCTAGACTCAACATAGTGAAAACGTCAGTTGTACCCAAAGCAATCTACAGATACAATGCAATCCCGATCCAAATCCCACCGGCATTTTTTAAGGACATGGAGAAACAAATCACCAACTTCATACGAAAGGGAAGAGGCTTCGAATAAAATAAAGCATTACTCAAGAAGAAGAACAAAGTGGGAGACCTTACAGTACCTGATTTTAGAAGCTATTATACCACCACGGTAGTCAAAACAGCCTGGTATTGGTAAAACAATAGATACATAGACCAATGGAACAGAGTTGAGAATCCAGATATAAGCTCATCCACCTATGAGAAGCTGATATTTGACAAAGACCCAAAGTATGTTAATTGGGGGAAAAGACAGTCTCTTTATCAAATGGTGCTGGCATAACTGGATATCCTTCTGCAAAAAACTGAAACAAGACCCATACCTCACACCATGCACAAAACTAACTCAAAATGTATCAAAGACTTAAATATAAAATCAGAAACAATAAAGATCATGGAAGGAAAAAATAGGGACAATGCTAAGAGCCCTGATACATAGCATAAACACAATACGAACCGTAAGTAACAAAGCACAAGCACCAGAAGAGAGACTAGATAACTGGGAGCTCCTAAAAATCAAACACTTATGCTCATCAAAAGACTTCACCAAAAGAGTCAAAAGACAACCTACAGCCCTAGAAAAAAATTTTGGTTATGACAAATCCGATCAGCGTCTAATCTCTAAAATCTACACGATACTGTAAAACCTCAACAACAAAAAGACAAATAACCAAATTAAAAAATGGGCAAAGGATATGAACAGCACTTCACCAAAGAAGACATTCAGGCAGCTAACAGACACATGAAGAAATTCTCACGATCATTAGCCATTAGAGAAATGCAGATCAAAACTACAATGAGATATCATCTCACCCCAACAAGGCTTGCATTAATCCAAAAAACAGAAAATAAGAAATGCTGGAGAGGTTATGAAGAGACTGGAACACTTATACACTGTTTGTGGGAATATAAAATGGTACAACCACTTTGGAAATCGATTTGGTGCTTCCTTAAAAAGCCAGAAATAGAAGTACCATACGATCCAGCTTATCCCACTCCTTGGAATATATCCTAGAGAAATAAGAGCCATCACATGAATAGATATATGCACACCAGTTTTCATTGCAGCACTGTTCACAATAGCGAAAAGACGGAAACAACCTAGGTGCCCATCAACAGATGAATGGATAAAAAAATGTGGTATATCCACACAATGGAGTACTATGCAACGATAAAGAATGATGAAGTCATGAAACATCGTATAACATGGAGGAAGCTGGAACTTATTATGCTGAGTGAATTTAGTCAGTCACAGAAGGACGAATGCTATATAAGACCACTGTTATAAGTACTCAAGAAAAGGTTTAAACACAGAAGAAAACATTCTTTGATGGTTACGGGAGTGGGGAGGAAGGGTGAGGGTTATTCACTAACTAGATAGTAGATAAGAATGATCTTAGGTGAAGGGAAGGACAGCACACACTACAGGGGAGGTCAGCAGAACTGGACTAAACCAAAGCTTAAGAAGTTTACTGAATACAATCAAATACTTTGAGAGACAGAGCAGCAGGGATAGGAGTCTGGGAATCATGCTTTCAGGCGACATCTAGGTCAACTGGCATAACAAAGTTTATTAAGAAAATGTTCTGCATCCTACTTTGGTGAGTGGCGTCTGGGGTCTTAAAAGCTTGCAAGTGGCCACCTAAGTTGTATCAATTTGTCCCAGCCACCTGGAGTAAAGGAGAATGAAGAACACCAAAGTCACAAGGAAAGCATTAGTCCAAGAGACAGAAAGGGCCACATAAACCAGAAACTTCATCATCCTGAGACCAGAAGAACTACATGGTGCCCGGCTGCCACCAATGACTGCCCTGTCAGGGAACACAACAGAGAGTCCCTGATGGAGCAGCAGAAAGATGGGGTGCAGAACTCAAATTCTCATAAGAAGACCAGACTTAATGGTCTGACTGAGACTGGAGGAACCCCGGAAAGCATGGCCCCTGGATTCTCTATCATCCCAGAACTAAAACAATTTCTAAGGCCAACTCTTCAGACAGGGATTGGACTGGACTGTGGGACATAAAGTGATACTCGTGAGGAGTGTGCCTCTTAGCTCAAGTTGATACAAGAGACTAAATGGGCAGCTTCTGTCCAGAGGTGAGATGGGAAGGCAGAGAGGGTTAGGAGCTGGTTGAATGGACATGGGGAATCAGGAGTGGAAAGGAGGAGTGTGCTGTTGCAGAACAGGGTGAGGAATTAGGGTCACATAACAATGTATGGATAAACTTTTGTAAGGGAGACTAACTTGAAATGTAAACTTCATTTAAACTACAACAATAAGAAAATAAATAAAGTGTTAAAAAGCAAAGATGTCACCTTGAAAACTAAGGTGTGCCTGACCCAAGCCATGATGTTTTCAATTGCCTCACATGTATGTGAAAGCTGGACAATGAATAAGGAAGACTGAAGAAGAATTAAACTCTTTGAATTATGATCTTGGCAAAGAATATTAAATATACAGTGGACTGCCAAAAGAACAAACAAATTCTGTCTTGGGAGAAGTATACTCTGAATGCTCCTTAGAAGCAAGGATGGTGAGACTACATATCAGAGACTTTGGACATGTTATTAGGAGGGGTCAGTCCCTGGAGGACATCATGCTTAGTAAACTAGAGGGTCAGAGCAAAAGAGGAAGACCCTCAACAAGATGAATTGACATAGTGGCTGCCACACTGGGCTCAAGTGTAACGATTGTGAGGTTGGTGCAGGACCAGGCAGTGTTTTGTTCTGTTGTACATGGGGTCACTATGAGTCAGACCCCCCTTGATGACACCTAACAACAACAACAACTGATCCTTTTTATTTCAGTTGCTTTGTTGTAATGTCAGCCATCTCATTTCTTATTCAGCTTGTTTCCTTTTCTGTTTTTCTTTTGTCAGTTTTGCCAATGGTTTGTCACTTTTATTGATCCTTTCAAAGAACCAACTTGTGGTCTTGTTGATTCTTTCTATTATTTCATTTATTTTTGCTTTAATCTTTATTATTTCCTTTCTTCTGGTGACTGTGGACTACTATTTTTTTGAGTTGTAGGGTTATTGTTTTGATTTTGGCCCTTTCCACTCTTTTGATGTTTCTGTTTATGGCTGTAAATTGAACTCTGAGCACTGCCTTTGCTGTGTTCCAAAGGTTTTGGTAAGATGTATTTTCATTCTCATTTGATTCTAGGGATTTTTTAATTCCATCTTCAATTTCTTCAATTACCCATTGATTTTTAAGCAAGGTGTTACAGTTTCCATATATTTGACTTTTTTCGTTGTTCTTCCTGTCATTGATTTCTATTTTTATGGCATTGTAATCAGAGAAAATGTTTTGTATTATTTCAATGTTTTGAATTTTATTGAGGCTTGCTTTGTGGCCTAAAATATCATCTATTCTGGGAAATGTTCCATGTGCATTGCAGAGGAATGTATACTTTGTTGCTTTTGAGTGGAGTGTTCTATATATGTCTATGAGATTAAGTTGGTTGTGGCATTTAGATTTTCTGTACGTTTTTTGACTTTCTTTCTAGGTGTTCCGTCCTTCACCAAAAGTGGTGTGTTGGAGTCTTCTACTGTTATTGTGGAACTGTATATTTCTTTTTTCAAGGTTGATAGAGTTTGTTTTATGTATTTTGGAGCCCTGTCATTGGGTGTGTATATATTTACTATGCTTATGTCCTTCTGTTGAATTCAGCCTTTAATCATTATGTAACGTTCTTCCTTATCTTTCATGGTGTATTTTGCCTTAAAGTCTATTTTATCATAGATTACTATTGCTACCCTGCTCTTTTCTGGTTATTGTTTGCCTGATATATATTTTCTCCATCAAAGGATGGTTTTGGTTTGTTTATGTCTTTGTCTCTGAGTTGTGTCACTTGTAGACAGCATATTGGTGGATTGTGTTTTTTAATCCATTTCACCTCTCTGTTTCTGTATGGTGTACATTTAGTCCCTTTACACTGGATGGAGTGGGAGCCACCACGAGGCCTCAGGGCCCTGAGTGCGGGTGGCTGGAAGGGGGTAGGGGGCACCACCAGGCCTCAAGCCCCCGGTGAGGGTGGCTGGAGGTAGTAGGAAGTCCTGCAGGTCCATGGGCTCCTGGTGCAAGTGGCTGAGCTAAGGGGCAGGCGCCTCTAGTTCATGGGCTCTCAGCTGAGAGGGCAGGTTGGTGGTGGGTGCCGCCAGAGTGCTATCGCATGCAGGGAGGGGGGATGGGTGAGGGGTGTGATGGACCCCCACGGGCCTATAGGACTCCGGCATGGGGGGCTGGAGTGGGCACAGTGAGTGAGGTGCAAGCACGTAACTTTCACAGGGCGGGAAGCACTCCTGCCTGGCTTTGGATGTGAGTGCAGAGTCGCTCCGGCTTGGCTTGCACCAGGTGATGCAGGTTTCTGCTGGGAATGCTGCTTGTTTTGTCTTAATATGGCCGCATGTGCAGGCTCGGCTAGAAGGGTAGCGATCCATAATTCTTCACGTCCACAGTTTTTGTATTGTCTCTCCATCCACTTGGTGCTCATCCGATTCTTCAGCCTTGTCTTTGATGCTCAGGGTTCCAAAGTTGTTTTCCATATATGATTCACTTGTTTTCTCAAGTCTGTGTTATAAGAGGGGCATTATGAAGCATCTGACTACTCCACCATCTTGAACTGCCTCCTCACTGTTATTTCTGAGGCTATTGAATGACTTCCTTCAGGTCAACCACTCTGCCTGTCAATGCTGAAAAAATATCCATTAGTGCCTTTGAGGATCCCACTTGACAGAAATATGAAGTTGCCAGTTCTGAGAGTGGGTTCGTTTCCACAAATTCTACAAGACGTGGAGTTTATTCCATTTGGACACTTCCTTAAAACATCCCTCCTACTTTAAACATAACTCTTAAAACATCTCTGAGGGGTTAAAAGAGAGATATTATTAGCCAATTATTCAGCTGAGGAAAGTGAGGCACAGAGATGTTAAATGATTTTCCTGACAGTCTTACAGCTGATGACTGGAAAAATAAGAGTTCACACTAGGCCATCTGACTTCCAGAGTAGCAACCTTTTAAAAATATGCCTCTTTCTTTGCCTCACATCTTTAAATTTCAATTTCTTTCTTGCAAGACTTTTTACACATATGAATATTCAAATCTCCCTTTAAATATTAACATTAATTCATAAGTGCCTGTGAAAAAAAAATCTAATACTAATTTTATAGAGAAAAATGAAAGAAGAGAAATGAAGAGAAAATAATCTAAGTGATAGAAATGGCACAAAGTTCCGAAGTTTGCCTAGAGTTTGCCCTAATTTTTTCCAACAACAATCTGATCTCAAACAGAAAGATCATAAACTCATGTGTACTTTAAAAATAAATAGCTGATAATAGATTAAATTGTTATCTTTGCTTCTCAGAAAAGTTATACCTTAATGGGGGAAGTTAAAAAAAAAAAATTCCCATACATGGAATTTAAGGCATCATCAAACAGTTGGAGGACATTCGAAGGATGAAGAATTTGGAAGGTAAAGTAAGAAGGTCTGTTCCGGTCCCTGAGAACATACCCAGTAAGACTTTTCCTACTCAACCTTTTCCACTTCGCTTTGCTTTAGATTTGATGATTTGGGTCACTACCAGTCTGTAGGCTAACCCCCAAACGTCATCCATCTGACCTTCCTACTCTTCAACTGTGTAAAGTTGTTTAACACTATTGAATCAAAAGTGATTCTAAGACTTATCTAACTTAATTGCCTTACTTTGAATTCATCTTCTGAAAAAAACAACTTTTATCTTGAGTTCTAAATAGTTTATCTGTTCAAGACATTTTTACATACAAAATCAATTAACCCCTGAAAGCATTTGTCTGAATAACTGAATAGCAACAATGAAATCGAACTGATACACTTTGTGTCAGAATCATTTGAACAGGTGATCCTCAATCCTGGCTGCTCATTATTGTTTTCTGAAGTGTGATGGTTTATTTTATGTGTCAGCTTGGTTAAACTATGGTTCTCAGTTGTCTGGCCAAACACTAGTCTAGTTACTGTTATAGAGTAATTACGTGTGCTGTTATAGAGTAATCACATGTGATTCAATCAGTTGGCCTTAAGTAAAGCCGATTGTCTTTGGTAATGTAATGTAATGTGGTGTAATCAATAACTCAATCAGTTGAAGCCCTTAAGAGCAAAAAAAGAATTTCTGTAGGGTGCCTCCAGTCTATAAATAAATATTTTGGCAGAATTCTCATCTCACTTTTCCCATCGCCTGACCTATGGAGCCTCAGACTCAAGTCTGCAGGAGTCTCCAGCTTGTTGTCTGACCTAAGGATTTTGGACTTGCCAGTCCCACACAATCACATGAGTCAATTGCTTGAAATAAATCTCTCTGAATCTCTCTCCATATATATATAGTTCTGTCACTCTAGAGAACCCTAATACATAAGGAAATACCGATATATTTTTCCTAAGGTGACCTGGGCATCTGTATTTTTAATAGCTCCTCAGGTCATTCTAATGCGCAGCTGGGGCTAACAACCGTTAATCTAAACATTTCATCTAACATTGCTTTAGAGCTCACCTTAGCTGGATGATTTGACTTATGGAAGGATTGACTGAAGTTTAAACAGAGAAAGCTGTTCTTGGCATCTTTGTTTCTGTCTTCCCTATCAATGGGAATTATCTTCAGTCTGGTAGAAAAATAACGCGTTTATTATAAAGATGGAAACCTAAGGTAGGTTTCAAGAGAGTGAGAGAGCACTTAACTGCTTTAAATAAGTTTAAAGCCATTGACCCAAGTACATTTGATCACATGCTGCTAAAAATGCATGCAGAGGAGACTGCTGAATGGCTAGTGCTGATCGGTAACGAACTATGGCAAATGAGAGACAACTGGAGATAGCACACAAGCAAATGAAATTCAGATTTCTATAAGAAGATGGATTCTGGATATCCACCACACATCCAATTCTGGATCTCATTATTCAATTAATAGTTTTGAGCATATAGAAGAGGAAGCAATGATTATCAAGACTCAGCATAGCACATGCCTGGTTAACTTCAAATTTGAATGACTAGTCATTGATTGAGTGACTATATTGATAAACAAGGGAAAACTTATAGACATGGAAGGTATGAGGATTTCAGAAAAAGTATTTATGAAGTCTATTACAAAGATGACATCATGGGGGTGGGGGTATCTTTTAGACAGAGAAGTTATGTGTATTTCAATACGAAATCATTAATGAACTCATTTATGCTGATAGGTTCCTGGGTGAGGCAAACAACTTGCTCTCAGCTACTAACCACTGGTGATTTGAATCCATGCAATGGCTCTTCAGAAGAAAGGCCTAGTGATCTACTTCTGTCACATTCCAAAACAAAACAAAACAAAACCCAGTGCCGTTGAGTGGATTCCAATTCATAGCGACCCTATTGGACAGGGTAGAACTGCCCCATAGTGTTTCCAAGGAGCTGCTGGTGGATTTGGACTGCCGACCTTTTGGTTAGCAGCCGAATTCTTAACCACTACACTGCCATTGAAAACGCTATGGGATGTAGTTGTATTTTGACATGCATGGAGTTGCTATGAGTCAGAATAGAATTAATGGCAATGGGATTTTTTGTTTATCTATTTATTTTTTGTGCATAGGCTGCCTTGACAGGGAGAACTTTATAGACAGAGAAGGTATGTGAATTTCAATATAAAATCATTAATGAACTCTTTCATAAGGATAACATGTGGGCTGGAGGCAAGGACTGCAAGTAGTGGAACAATCGTTTCCAAAAATCTGTGACCAAGTTACATTTTTATTGGGTTTCTGCTGATCTTTGATCTTTACCCTTTGTCATGGATTGAACTGTGTCCACCAAAAATATCTGTCAGCTTGGCTGGGTCATGATTCCCAGTATCGTATGATTGTGTACCATTTTGTAATGTGATGTGATTTCCTTATATGTTGTAAATTCAATCACTATGATCTAATAAGATAGATTAGCGGCAATTATACTGATGAGGTCTACAAGATTAGATAGTGTTTTAAGCCAATATCTTTTGAGATATAAAAGAGAGAAGTGAGCAGAGACACATGGGAACATCATACCACCAAGAAAGCAGTGCCGGGAGCAGAGCACGTCCTTTGCACCTGAGGTTCCTGGGCTGATATGCTCCCAGACCAAAGGAAGATTGATGACACAGACCTTCCTCCAGAGCTAATGGAGAAAGTGTTCTCCTGGAGCTGATGCCCTGAATTTGGACTTGGATCCTACTGGACTCTGAGAGAATACACTTCCGTTTGTTAAAGCCATCCACTTGTGTATTTCTGTTATAGCGGCAGTAGATGTCTAAGACACCGTTGATCTGTACTTTTCAAATTAATGTATATAATTTGGATTAAAAATATAGACACCATGTTCATAAATGTGTTACCTGAAGCTGGAACAGATAGTAGAAAATTAAAGTGTTTCCCTAAAGGCCAGTCTCTATACTAACTGAATTGCATTCATAAGTAAAGCTCTTTATAAATATTTTACATCTTAAGTAAGGTAATCTGGAGAAGTTATAGGATTAATAATCAGGATCCTAGTTCTCACAGTGTGACCCTACTGACTTAGTAAATCATAGTTCTGCATCTGTTAAATAGTGATATATGATCAACTATTTTATGGAAAAGTTCAGTTGGTGAAAAGGCTGAAGGATTTGAGAAACAATTCATGCCTTTATCGATAGCTGTCTATAAATGAGGCATTTTCTGTTTCTCTCTCTCTCCTTTTTTGATGTATTTCATTATATATTCAGGATAAAAAAAATCACATTTTCAGTTTAGGGAAAAAAAAAAAGAACAGTAATATCTTTCTAGGAATTCTGAGCAAACATTTCTAACAAGGAAGATCACTTGGCCAAAACATTAAATGACTGTCAAAGGGCTTGGTGGGGGCATCCGACCTTCTCTAACTTCACCAGGGGGAAGTAGAATCAAGATCAGCAGCCCAAGGCTGATTGCTATGAGGTGGAGGCCAGACATACCTTCTCTCTCCGCCATCTTTACCAACTCTGACACCATCCGTCCCTCCCACAGCACTCTCTACTTCTCTGCTGGGTTTGACAATTCATCGCAATGGCCACACAGAACTCACAGAACATACTCACAGTTATGGGGTCTATTAGGGAAGTAACAGGTTCAGAAGCACTCAGGACAGCCTCTTCTCAGCCGTGCCCACAGGCACACCTCTCTCTGGCCCTCGACCTCTGCCCTGCCTAGGCATGTGTTACAAAGACCTTTTAGCTCTGCCAGTAAGTTCCAGAGGCACCCCACTCTGCCAGTTAGCCTCAACCAGAAGGCACTCCAGCTCTAGCACCATGTGTCAGCAAACCTAGCTCCACCAAGTGCCTGGAGGCACCCGACTTCGCCAGCAAGCTTCCTGCCAAAGGGCACTAGGCTTTCTTGCTCCGTGGACCGGGGAGCCCACTGCACCGTCTCCTGCCTCTAATGCTACTATTTCTCTGACTCTGCTTCTCACCATTTTTGGTGTTACAGCTCTCTGTCTCTCAGTCTCCTGCTTCCAGGAGCTTCTCAGAGCAGGGATCCCAGGTCCAAAGGACACTCTCCACTCTTGGCTCTTCTTCCTTGGTCGTAGTGAGATCCTCCCCTCCGCCTCTGGGATGGTTCATTTTAAGCAAAACTGATCAATCCCCTTGTTAGGGTTCTATAGACCTTATTTGCATTGTCCCACCCCCACATGGATGCCATATACTTATTTGCATTTTAACAAGCTATCTAATCTCCTTGGTGGGCCACAATGACCTTATTTGTATAGTTCCACTGTGAGTCGGAATTGACTCCACGGTAATGCTTATCCAATCATTTTAATCCCATTTGGTGGGAGTTACAAGACCATGGTGAGAAAGTCCATATAAAAGCGATCCACTGCACCGCAATGACGAAACTGGAATAAAGATACTGGATTCCATCAAAAACAAAACCAAGACTAGGATTCTAGTATTTGATGGTTGGGCTATACTATGTCTAGCATATGAAAGCCTCTATAGTATGTTCTTAAACTAATGGATTAGTTAATACATGTTTAAAGACTGAAAATTTAATAATGGAATGGCAGATAAATATTTTGCCTCTGGATTAGGCAGACCAAGTTTGAATTCTGGTTTTACCACTTACCAGACCCATGATCTTCTGGAGCCCTGGTGGCGCAGTGATTAAGAGCTTGGCTGCTAACCAAAAGGTCAGCAGTTAGAATCCATCAGCTGCTCCTTGGAAACCCTATGCGGCAGTTCTACTCTTTCCTACAGGGTTGTTAGGAGTCGGAATCAACTCGATGGCAATGGGTTTTGTTTTGTTTTTTAGACCCATGATCTTAGGTAAGTTACTTATTCTTCCTAGCGTTCTCACCTATTAATAAAAAAAAATAGTCCCATTTCATAGGTCGTTGCAAGGATTAAATGAGATAATGCATAATACACTTAGTGCAGTATCTGACCTATAGACAGTGATCAGTTTTGTCAGCTGTTACTGCTTCTGTTAATACTCCCACCACCACCATCACTGCTGTTACCTCTACTACGGTCTTATCATTTAGTCAGTATTCTTGTGCATTTTAGGTCCCTAGTTTATACACAATCATCTTTATCTTAAAGCATTTTCCCTAAAGGATTCAGCTTTCTATTTGCCCAAGTTATATTTCCTACGTACATAAAGATTGGAAGTAAGGAGTAAGAGAGAGACAGAGAGAACAAAAGGAGGAGAAGAGGAGAGAGACCCAGAGAGAGAAAGAACCTATATTCATCCCATTATCACAAGGGAATAATGTATTTGTTCTTGTTGTTGCTGTGTTCCATGGAGTTGATTCTAACTCATAGTGACCTTATAGCGCTTAATGTATACACTATTTTTATCTCCTTATATCCTAATGTTTCACATACTATGTATAGCCATTCATATCCAGTCATGGAGCCATGTTTATTTTTGTTTCTTTTTTATCTTCCTGAAGAAGTATCTCTAAGAAACACATAACGATTTACAGTTGCAAGAATTAGCTGCAACCACTAGAGGTCAGGCATTTAAATCTGCAATATGATGTTCACGTTTTGAAGTCAGCCAGTTTAGAATTCGGTATCCTGATTTCCAAAACACTTTCTAAATTTTCTTTCATTATTAGAAGTCTTTTCCTTTCCAAAATTTCAAAGCATGCTCTGCCTTGGTGGATGGATATCTTACACTGTACTTAATCCAAGCTGAAATATTTTAAAGAGAAGGATAATCCAGGAAAATAAAAAGATGGAGCCTTGATGGTTTTCTTTAAAAAAAGTAAATTTAAATGCATTTAATGAACTAAATGTATAGCAAGCACCTGGCAGATATCAAAGTACTTCCACATACATTATCTAATCTAGCCACAAATTAGAGGACTCCTTAAGTATTTATAGATTTACCAGGAGCCACAGGATCTAAATGTCATCTCCCATGGCCACAAATATTTTTACTGTTATCCCATCAAGGGATGAAGTCTACGTCTGCTCCCTTTATATTTGAACTGACTTATGACCACGTCAACCAATAGCATATTTGGCAGAAGATCCCTATGTGCCCTCTGAGGCTAGCTCATAAAAGACTGTGCACAAGGTTGCCTTATTTGCTGGATCACTGAGCTGCCATGTAAGATGTCCAACTACTCTGAAGCCACCATACTGCAGAGGCCACATGGGGATGCTCTGGCTGATGGTTCCAGTCATCCTTAACAATCTGGTGGACGTGAGAGTGAAGAATTCATCTTAGAAGTGGATCCTCCAGCTCCAGGTATTCCGGCTGGCAGCCATGGACACCACCCGTCATTCTTCACAGCTCAACCTCAGCTATCACGGAGCAGAAAACTTCCATGCAATCTCCACTATGTGTGACCCCCTGACCCACACAAACTACAAGGGTAATAAGTTGGCTGCTATCCTATGCCACTAAGCTTGGCATGGTATATTAGGCAGTAATAGGCAAGGAGAAGACACAGAGAAATTAACTGAGCCCCCTCCCTTCAATTGGGCGATTGTCAAAGCAGAAAGTTCCAAAATGGGTCCACCTGGACAATTGAGCTGCTTATTTTTCTCAATTATCCTCTAGCTATTAATCTTGTAAGAGCAGAAAAAAACATTGGAGAAAAATATCATTTTAAGGGATTAACTCACTCAATCATGGAGACTGATAAATTCAAAATCTCTAGGCAGACCTGCAGGCTGGAAATTCAAGAAGATTTCTTCTTCTACAGAAAACCTCTGTTTTTGCTTTTAAGGCCTTCAGTTGATTGGATGAGGCCCACCTACATTACGAGGGCAAATCCCCTTTTCTTGCAGTCAATGACTATAGACGTCATTGGTTACCCGGTCCCTCCTGATAACAAGTCAGCAAATGAAGGTCCCGAAAGCTTGACTCCATCCACATCGTTAAGGTTGACTCTACCTTGAGGAGGCAGCTCTTCCCAGTCATATTTTGAGTGTCTTCCAACCTGACGGCCTTATCTTCCAGCACTATATCAGACCATGTTCCGCTGCTACTCATAAGGTTTTCACTGACTCATTTTTTCAGAAGTAGTAGACCACCAGGTCCTTCTTCCTTGTCTGTCTTAGTCTGGAAGCTCTGCTGAAACCTGTCCACCATGGATGATCCTGCTGGTATTTGAAATACCAGTGACATAGCCTCCAGTTATCACAACAACACGCCAGCCACCACAGTGCGACAGACAGGGAGTGGGAAGGAATATTAGATGAAGCTTTTTATGGGTGGGAGTTATTTATGGATGATGCTCAGATTCTTAGTTGTCTCTGAAGCAAACTCATCCAGACATAAATGAGGGAGAGAAGAGAGACACAATGTCAACAGCGTCACGAGTGTCCGAGGTGAGGACCAAAGGGCGTGTAAATGCGTGGGGAGGGGACTGACAAGTGAGATAGACTGCCCTGGTGATAATGTTTCCATGGAAACATCTCAGTCACTATTCTATATCAGCGTATAACAAACACGCTACAAACAAAACTCAGATAAAAAGTAAAGCAAATCCATTTCCAGCCATGTACATTCAAAAACAAAAGAGCTGTTTCACTTTTTATTCAGATTTTACGTCTTTTATTATGGCCAGTCTGAACCTGCTTTACGTGGTTTTATGTAAGAGACAGTTATTAATCTTTAGTTGTTTGGCATTTTGAAATGTGTGTAAGATACGTAAGAAATGTTTCATAATCATTCCACATTCATTATCATTTTAATCAAAATGTACGGGATGGTATGTGTGCTTCTGGAAAGATTCTATACTGCACTTTCTCCACTAGATGTCTCCAGAGAAATACAAGTAAATTCAGCTAATAAGAAAGCCTGCTAATAAGCACCCAGCTTTAAATTTCAGAAGTACCCAACTCAGGGACAAATAGCTATGCGGGTTGCACTACTGAGTAGCAGATCTGTCACTGACAGGCCTTCCCAGGAAATGGGGGTCTACTTTTATGTAGGGAGATGGCATGTAACCCACTCTTATCACAGAGTGCCTTTTGTCCAGCTTCTAAATGAGTTAACATCAAAGAGACACCATTGAACATTGCTCTGGGGAGCTCCTCATCTTTTGCTCTGGGTATTATTTCGTTATCTTAGCTACATTAGGTCAGAACACGCCTGGAAGAACTGGGCGGTGGCTGCAGAGGGCCCACTGGAACAAAGCAGGAGAACGGCTCTGGGCTGCTTCCGTTGGAGGCTATGCGAGGTGTGAGACACAAGTGTCTGAGCCCGTGTTTGCCCTTTTACCTCTTATCTTTAAGTCTGCCAGTGATGTTCAATTTTAGTTTAGTTGTGTGAATATTTTAAAGAGGGTAAAATCACAGAATTTAATTGTTGCTCAATTTGAATAATCCCTTATACTTTCAGCTTAATTCAGCATAACATAATAGTTCTAAGGAAACATTTCCCCTGTCTCAGAGGGACCAACCATGACTGGGTCATTCATTGCCAGAACTTCAGTTTACAGCCTGCTAAACCAGATACCCGGGAAGGAGTGCCAGGACCCTCACCAAGGTGCTTCACTACAGGGGTGCTGCCATCAGGAATGTATGACATTGACTGTAAAACTTTATCGTATTTCACAAGTAAGTTCTATTACCTGTATTTTATGAATAAACCAAACCTGTTGCCATCAAGTCAATTATGACTCATGGCAACCCCATGTGTTTCTGAGCAGAACTGTGCTCCATAGGGTTTTCAGTGGCTGTGATCTTTTGAAAGTAGATCACCAGGCCTTTCTTTTGAGGTGCCTCTGGGTGGGTTGTAACAGCCAACCTTTAGGTTAGTAATGGACAGCAAACTGTCTGCTGCACCCAAGGACTCGTATTTTATAAATAGGGTAATAGTTAAGCGAAATGATTCTCAAAAATTCTTTCAAGATCCTAGGGACCACATGCTAAAAAGCAAGGGGTTAGAAATAACTTGATGAAAATAACCACTATGGATCATTCAAAACCAAGGGAATTCTGATTTTTAAGAACTGCTTTTGACTTGAATACCCAGGTTTGTTGAATCGTGCTCCATGTCCAATCCTATGTTGTGTAGGGCAAGTTTAAGGTCAGTTAAGGCTGGTGACAGTAGCATGATACTACACTGACTTCACTGTCTCCGGAGGTCATGGCGCTTGCCACAAAGGTCTACCGGGTCATTTGTGAACTGCGGGTAAATTACCATCCTGATATCTAGAAACAAGTAGTTCTGTCTTTCAGGCACATTATTTTTCTTTGGTGCCATAATAAACCATTTATTTTTCATCAATGTCTTACATTTTCGGGTCAAACTTTGCAACCCTGAAAGTCAGACTAAATTGCTATGATTTCAATCCTTCTCCAATTTGTTAGGGATCAGTGAATTGTGTGGCCAGCTCAGGAACAGGATCTTTTCATGAAGCAGAAGAATAGGGCTCCTGTGTAGGCAGAGAGAGGAAGGGGAAAGAGGCTGATGCTTGACAAGTGCTCTGAAAGCAGAGAATTGTGTCCCTCTTAAGATTTATCTTTTCTTTCCATATTCCGAAACTCTTTCCATCCCTCACCCTGCCCCCAACTGCCAGCTGTGCTTCAGAGTTCAATTATTAGGCTCCCTGAGACCAGGATACCTGCTAAAGCAGCTGTGAGTTTTCTCCCACTCACTATTCAGCATACAATACCACACTTCTGGGCTGGCCTGAGGTTTTTTAGTTGCAAATTGCTTCATGTCCATACAACTCACTGATCCCTAGCACTTTGGAGGAAGACTGAAAATCCAAGCAGTTAAATCCTTAATGAAAGTGATTAATGCAAGTTTTTTTATGTTTACCCTAAAGTTTCCCTTTGTCTGGAATGTTCTCCAACCTCTAAATTTACATGTAGTTTGTATGCACACTCTGGTGGTCATTTTCAAGATTCTTCTGCATAGAATTACTAATTCTAACTGTAAATATTTGTTGAGGACCAGCATTTGTGGACTTCCATGGAGCTTATACTTACATTTTGAAATATGATGCCCAGGAAAGACAGATTTAAGATCTCTTATTATTTGAAACTCTGAAATGAAAGATTTAAGAGCTCTCTTTTTTATTGTATGAGCATATATAATGCCTTTTTAAAAAAGTAAGCTTGCACCCCCAGTCTCAGTCAGACCATTAAGTCTGGTCCTCTTACTAGAATTTCAGTACTGCGCCCCATCCTTCTCCTGCCCCATCAGGGACTCTCTGTTGTGTTCCCTGTCAGGATGTTCATTGGCAGTAGCCGGGCACCATCTAGTTCTTCTGGTCTCAGGCTGATGAAGTCTCTGGTTTATGTGGCCCATTCTGTCTCTTGGGCTAATATTTCCATGACCCCTGGACTCTCTATCAGCCCAGAACTAAATTTCTGAGGCCAACTGGACTGGACTGTGGGGCATAAAGTGATACTCATGAAGAGTGTGCCTTTTAGTCAAGTAGATACAAGAGACCAAAGGGGCAGCTTCTGTCCAGAGGTGAGATGGGAAGGCAGAGAGGGTTAGGAGCTGGTTGAATGGACATGGGGAATCAGGGGCGGAGAGGAGTGTGCTGTCGCAGAATGGGGTGAGCAATCAGGGTCTCATAACAATGTATGTATAAAAATTTTGTATGGGAGACTAACTTGAAATGTAAACTTCATTTAATTACAACAATAAAAAAAAAGTAAGCTTGCATTGCTTGTCAGCAGGGAGAGGTAATCTTTTGAAATGTAGATACGTTTCTGTCTTCACTATACATTTCATGTGACTCTTTGTGTATTTAGATCACTGCAGATGGGAGAATGGATGGCAGCCGTTGATTCCAATGGCACAATATGAAGGTCACGAGGAACAGCTACGTCAAAAATTGCTCTTTAAATTCATCAGTGTAATTTCGCTTTATTGCAGGCACCGGTGACAAAGCAGGAAGTATAGCAAGAAACTCTTGATTCTGCCTTTGCCCCAATACTCACAATCTGTCTATATGTTATCACTAAATTAAGGAGATCTGTTTTTACTCTTGTTACATATTATCCAAGTGTGTATCTCTTCTCCTCTCTACCTCATCTAAAGGTACTCTGGTGGTGCAATGGTTAAGCGCCCAGCTGCTAATGGAAATGTCTATTCAAACCCATCCAGCGGCTCCACAGGAGCAAAGACCTGGCATTCTGCTCCCATAAAGATTACAGTTAAGGACACCCTATGGACAGTTCTACTCTGCCCCATAGGATTGCTGTGAGTCGTAATAGACTCAGTGGCACACAACAACAGTACCTTATTCTTTTGCCTTCCAATCAAACCCACTGGATTTGAGAAGATTTTAGCATTGTGTACAGAAATGCTTGTAAACAGTTGCAGCTACCTAAAAATGAAAAAGAGTCACATTAACAGTAGTGAGCACCCCAGTAAAGACTTGAATAAGTAATTGTAGTGGTGATGTTGGAAAGATTTCTATATTTTCAGTTTGATTTATTCTTCTGTAATTCAAAAATTCTATTATAAGTCTTAAGGATAAGTAATCTACATTATATTACCTAACCAGTCTAGAATTGTAGATTTTTATATAACTATGTTATCAGGAATATTCACACAGCTACTTTTCAGACATTAAGTGGAACTAATAAATTTCAAGGCACTTCTAGGTTGATATTTTATATTCATAAAATAGTCCTTCAATTCTATTTGGTAAGCAGTTACTGATCACCTACCATTTGCCCAACATAAAAATAATATAGAATTGTTATATAAAGACAACCAGAGAAATACGGAGGGAGTTGGAATAATTGAATCCAGAGAACTATAAGTGATAGATTGATACCCTTCTTTCCACAAGGGCTCAAGGGAAGGAATATAATCCTCCTTTTATGCCGTCTTCTCTCCAGCTCTCCTTCTGAACGGCTCCTTCGTGTTCTATACTTTAATATCAAGATTTTCAAATTGAAAAGAAGACTCTAAATGAAATTTAGAATGTGTTGTTCCATCTATACTTTCTTAGTAAACTAGCAGCAAACTGGAGAATCATTTTAAGGCAAAAAAGCCCACAGCTGGCTTAGCCTAACTCTTCTTACACTTTGAATCCTCTCTAGCCCAGTTCATCCTCCCATAGAAGCCCTTTCAGTTGGACAACATGGAAAGTCCATTTGCAAAATGTCTCCACTGCACCAGCAGGAAGCAACCCTGGTGTGTCATTACAGTAACACAGTGCTACTTTGCAAGAAGATGTTACCTGAATTGCACTTTTACTATAGAATAGTGTGTAACTTGTCTATTCAGGAAGACTGACTGTAGTTACCATTCCAGTTTATTGATGATTTCTGACATTCAGGTTTCTTTCATCCAAAGCTTCTGAGCAGTTGCCCCATGATGCAGGGAATGGTGAAGATGCATATTTCCCTGGGTAAGGACTGAATAGTTTAACATCAAGAGACTTCAGTTACTTTTGGATAAAATCAAAAGAAGAGTAATTTTGTCAGCACTCCTGCGTTTAACTTTGTCTTTAGTTACTCTGTTACATTTAGATACTTGTTACCAGTAGGGGCTGCTTTGTCCGTGATTATCAGTAGATGTGTTGCTCAGATTTCCAGCATCAGATGAAATATGTAATGAAAAAACAGTAAAGCATAAACATTTCTCCTTTCTGTTTCATTACAAGAGTTAGGCAACTTGCCAGAAGCAGACTTACCTTAATTCTGTCTATTCCTAGTGCTCTGGAAGTGAGACTGCAGAATTTTTTTAAAACACTTTAAAAGCATTTTCCATAGAAAAGTCTAAATTACAAAAGAATAAAACTGAAGTATGAACATGCAGTGCATAATTTATTCACATGATCAAAAATAATTTTTTTTATACTGAGAAGAAAAAGAGGCTCAATGTTATGTCAGTAAATATAACTAACCCAAGCTGGTTTTAGCTAGCAGCTTGAAGTTGCTGATGTTTCCTGGAGAGAGTTCAGATTCCCAGGTTGATACAATGCTCCCTCCCACAGCTCTGACATGTATATAAACTCTGAGATCTCCAAAGCCCACTGCCAGTTCTCTTCGTGGACTGAGTGCAACGGAGAGATTAAAGATGCTTCCTTTCTTACCCATATTTTCCCTAATCTTGCTGTTTGTTTTCAACCCTGCAGATGCCAATGGTCATTACGACAAGATCTTGGCTCATAGCCGTATCAGGGGTCGGGAACAGGGGTAAGTCAATGGTTTGGTTTTTATAAACCTTTTCCCCCTTAACTTGTTATATGTACAATTATACATAAAGTTCTTCAAATTTCCCTCAGACCTTCTTTTTGTAACTTATTACAAAGTAATAAGAAAAAGGATAAGATAGTATTCTATGATATACATGTATTTTAAACTTTAAGAATCACTGTCAAATAACTTCAGTTACTCTTGCTTTTTATGAAATATTACATCATTTGAATATAATTAACAAAATGGAACAGAGCATTATTTTATGATTCAGTTTATTTGTGTTTTTATTTCCTTCCAGAAATCTGGAATGAGGTTTCAAAATTAAAGTATCTGTGCCTAAGGCTATGATTATGTGAACAGTTTGCAAATATCTCATGTCTTGTTAAGGCCACCTTGCATACTGTTTCATTTAGATTACCAAAAAATGAGTAAAGTGTAATGTAACTAGTTCTCTGAATTCTTTTAAGCATTCAATTTAAATTAGTTTTAAATTCTGCATCCCATAAAATTAAAAAAAAAAACAATTCATGTTTCATAGAATAAATTCAGGCACAGCTTAGCATTTTAAAATAGTTATCAGGTGTATATAACCAAGTTTTTATAATTTTTTTTAAGTGAATCTTGGCATGTCATCCTTTGTCTCAGAGGGAGTTTTATAACGTTCAAAAGCTCCCTGGCCTTACAGTGGAAATAAGACTACCATCTCTCTAAAAGAGAAAAACACTTAAAACTGTGGCAGAGGAGGTTCTAATTTCTTACTTTCATTCAGAAATTTAATTTTGCTCTGTGTAGACATGTTGCTTACAAGTTCATTTTAGCACTCGTTAGGGGTGCCTAGCTTCTGTGACTACTTACCTGGAAAATTACAGACTGTGTGTCTTTGAGCAGAGTAAAACTTGCTTCTTTCCCTCTCTGACCTCTCAGTGTCCCAGGGAGCCTTAAAGCCACCCCCACTCCCGAAATGAGCACATGTTTGGTTTAACAAGCAGAGTCAATGGATTCACCCCTTTAGATATAATAAGAACAGGATACATCAAACTTAATGGTGCTTGGATATTCCTACTAGGTTAACTTTTTGTAACACTGGGGTTTACTGTCAGGATATAAGATTTTTTCTCTTTCCCTCTTGCTCTCTCCCACAGATTAGTTTTTCCAGTGATTCAGCAGAATGGGATTAAGAAACAGATTTGTGCAAGGCTAAAATCACTTCTTTGAAAATCAGATTCACATGTTATTTTTGTAACCATCTGACTGTAGATACGAAGAACTAGCCATCTTTAGGACAGTAACTCTCTTTCCTTCTCTCTACCTTCCAGCCCAAATGTCTGTGCCCTTCAACAGATTTTAGGCACCAAAAAGAAATACTTCAGCACTTGTAGGAACTGGTATCAAGGTGCCATCTGTGGAAAGAAAACGTAAGTCTCATCTTTTTCATAATGTTCCAGGCCCAAGATAACACTACAATGTCTGTGCCTTTCCTTGGGCATACACCATTCTTCTTGAAAATACTCTGCAAAACTGTGACTTTTCTTTTAAAGAAAGGCTCACATATATGAATTCAAAATTTCTCCCGATATCTCTTCAATTGCTAGTGGAACTCAGATTTCTCCCTGAATCCACGTGTTCTTGGAGGCTGAAGGAGCCCAATCCCATGGCAAGGTGATTTGATGTGTAACCAGAATAGAGGATTTCCTTTGTCAGTTCTACTTTTGGTTTTGCCCTGTTTGATATTAGTGGAGTCAGTTAACTTCTGTACCTCAGTTTCCTTGTTTCATAAAAAAGTGGCCTAGAAGAACAAGTTAATCTGAAATATCTGTTTTTGTGGCAAAATGCAATGTTTAACTCCAGTTATTTGGAAATTATCCAAACGTTTCCAGTTTACTTCAGAGTTTTCATCAAAACGTAAGGTTGGAAAGGACCTGAGTTTCATCCCCTTATCTAATCCAGTCATCTTTGTCTTAAATTGGCAGTTCCCCAAGCACCCACAACAGTGATAGTGGAAGCCTAGTTATATTTAATATTTCAGTAGCTAAAACAATGATTAATGATCTATAACTTTAACAGTTATAAATTTCACTGATTAACTTGGAATTGGAAAACATTATTACTTAGTAAACATATGAATTGGAATTCACTTGACGACTCAACAGCAATGGGTTACTGGGTTTTTTATTGATTTGGTCTACCAATAAACACTGGTAGGAAAGAAACACAATCCTGAGCATATAAAGGCTGAGAACTACTCACGTGGTCCAAATCCTTCATTTAACAGTGATGGAGTAGCACATTCTCTGTGATAACTTACTAAAACAGAAGGGTTATAGATGCCATCCACAGTCAAAGAAAGAGTGAAAACAGCTCCTCCCTGCTTCCTACTAATCTAGACCCATCCTCAGTAAGGGGTACCTTGAGAATCAGGATCTGAAAGAGAACCTAACATCATCATTAAACTTCAGTTACCCTAAGTAGGGTGGAGGCATTGGAGGATTGTTCAAAATGTATTTCCAGTCTACTAATATCAATATTAAATGTGGAATGACTTAACCTCTTGGATCTTTATGTTTCTTATTCTGTGAAATACAGATTTAATACCTATGTTATAGAGTTTCCAAGAAGGCAAAATGAAATAATGAATGTGAAATTAATGAGTTAATATAACTTACAACATCAATTGTCTTTAAAATGAAGCTGCTTTAAACAAACGTATACATGAAGGTGAGAGCTGTGACCAGATCCCTAAGTAAAAATCATAGGATTATCATTGTTTCCAAATAAGAATGATATACAGGAGGAACGTGACATTAACGGCACTGCAGCTCCTGGTAGTGACCGACTCCCTAGACTTGAATCGCCCCACGATCCTGCTGCCCATTGGCTTGATTGAGCTTCAGTGATTTTTTTTTTTTTAATTTTTATTGTGGTGAAATACATGTAACAAAACCTTTGCTATTTCAACCATTTAATGACAATTATGTTCACCATCTTGTGCAACCATCACCACTATCCATTTCCAAATTTTTTCATCCCTCTTAACAGCAACTGAACACCCCTTCAGCAGCGCGCCTCCCCATTTCCCCTCCTCTCACCACTGCTAACCACTAATAACCTTTGGTCTCCATGCATTTGCCCATTTTTTTACCTGGACATTATTCGTATCAGTTGAAGATGGTCCCGTACAAGTAGAGCCTCAGTCAGTGGTTACAGTGATCTTGGGTATGCTTCAGGCCAGGCCCCAGTGGGCAACTTCAAAGCCTTGGGTTCTCTTTTTTTGTTCTTTATATTCTTAGATAGCATGAGACAAATTTTGAATGCACACTAACCAGATAAGAAGGAGCTGCTCTCTGAAATATTTAAGGGCAATTTTTATTGCATCCAGCCTGGAAGTTAGGGAAGTGTGATATAATCTTTAACCAACTAAATATGTTCAAGATGTCAAGACTTGTACAAAGCATATGCCAAGATTCTTTCTTGCCTTCAATTAAAAAAACAAAAAACCCTGCTTTGAAGCCTGGCTTTTTTATCAGAAATATTACAACATATCCTTTGTTCAATTATACCTAGCTGATTTTCCCCAAGTAGCTTCAATTTCACAAATTTACACCTATTCCCTGAAATAGATATAAATGGAGTTTCAAATAGCAAAGAAATCAATAATATTGACAGTAAATATACCTGTTTACCAGCTGCTAAAATTTCCAGAGACATTTTAGGACTTTAGGTGTCAGTTGATGGAAATGTTCACCTGGTTAAATGGTTGCTTTAGGGATTTGGGGGAAGTAAACTCGCCAAGTCTAAAGAAAACCTTGAAGTCTCATGAAGTTTACGATCTTACCCACAATATAGATTGGTCCAGCAATACAGCACTCTGTAGACTCACTTTAGAGAATGCCAATGATGTTTTCAGCTGGCAGTTTCATGAGATTTACTCAGAAATTCCTTCAGAAAACGAAGATAAATTTTAGAGCTGCACACAGTAATGATTTTTCTTTACTCTTGCTTTGTCCTTCCAATCAGATGGAAATATTGAGTTTTGCGTAGCATAAATGGTTTCCCAAAAAAAACTACTTTTTTGTCTTTAAAATATCAACTCAGCCATATTTTTCAACATCAACTGAAATTATTACCAACCGTTGGGAATTTTGTTCTGTCTGATGCATTAATTCTCTACATTAAGGCTGATACTTGGGTTTTATTAGCATGTGTTATAAAAATTTGTGTTAAATTAACAATTTCCCCTTGAATTTGCTATTTTAAGGTTAACTATAGTCAGTCTCTGGACTAAAAATAGCATCTTCTTGAATATTGTACTTTAATAACTTAAATTTATTTAAATTGTTTTTTTCAAATTTACGAATGTTTGTAAAACTAAATAGAAGATTTTACAGGCACTCTGTAATCTGATAAAATGAATTCAAACCAATAATAGCATTATTTACTTTAATTAGCGAGTATATCAATTTCATTCATTTGAAATGGGTTAATGTACTTTCTGCTATTTCTAATAACATTGTACTAATCAAAAGTTCTAGCTGTTTATAGCTCCAAAGTGATTTCAAATGCATCATATTGAGAGTCACAGCTACCCTGTGAGCAGGTACTGCAGTTACTATATCCATTTTAAATAGTTGTGGAAATTGGGGTTCAAGCTGGTTAAATAACTTGCTCAAGGTCACATATCTACCAAGTTGCAGAACTGGGATGCAAACTCCATTTCTCTGGCTCTAGACCCTGGGACTTTTCCACAATGCTTTGATGCTGCAGAGAGAAATCAAACTAATGTGAACCGTTAGTTGGAACCATAAAAAAAACCTGATTTCTAGACTCTCAATAAGTAAACCGTGGCAGTAAGTGATATGTTTAGCTAAATTTATATCAAAATGTAACCTATTTGTTCCCCATTTGAATATTAATTTTCTCCCAATGTACAGGACTGTGTTATATGAATGTTGCCCTGGTTATATGAGGATGGAAGGAATGAAAGGCTGCCCAGCAGGTAACACCTCAGTTACTTAATTAAACCGGGAACTTGGCTTAGTGAAGAAGAGTTGAGGTAGCTTGTGGAGAAGCCAATTATTTATGTGTGTGTGTGAGTGTAGGTGAGTGTGTGTGTGTATGAGTGTGTGTGAGTATAAGTGAGTGTGTATGTGAGAGTGTTAGTGTGTGTGTGAGTGTAGGTGAGTGTTTGTATGAGTGTGAGTGTTGTGTGACTGTGCATGAGTGTGTGTGAGTGTGACTGTGTGTGTATGAGTGTATGAGTGTAGGTGAGTGTGTGTATGAGTGTGAGTGTTGTGTGACTGTGTGCATGAGTGTGTGTGAGTGTGACTGTGTGACTGTGTGTATGAGTGTGTGTGAGTGTAGGTGAGTGTGTGTATGAGCATGTCATGTGTGTGAGTGTAGGTGAGTGTGTGTATGAGCATGTCGTGTGTGAGTGTAGGTGAGTGTGTGTATGAGCATGTCATGTGTGTGAGTGTAGGTGAGTGTGTATGAGTGACTGTGAGTGTTGTGTGAGTGTGAGTGTAGGTGAGTGTTGTGTGAGTGTGTGTATGAGCACTATGTGAGTGTACGTGAGTGTGTGAGAGTGACTGTGTGTGTGAGTGTGGGTGAGTGTTGTAGGTATGTATGTGTGTGTGTGTGGCAGTGTGAATGTGTGTATGAGTTTAGCTGAGTGTGTGTGACTGTGAGTGTGAGTGTGTGTGTGTGTCTGAGTGAGTGTGTGTTTAGCACCGTGATAACTCCAAGATCTATTCCCACACATGATATGTTAAACAAAAATTTATTATGCTGACAAAATATTAAAACATTGCTTACACGCTGGTCAATAAAATTTGAATGATCATAGTCATAAATTTAATTAGTTCAACTTCCCTTCAAGAATAAAAATCCGCCCTATGAGACCTATTTCTTTGAACTTGTTTAGAAACAAGCAGCTGACTGCTTGGCAAGAGATTATTGTCTCTAGTTGAACAGTCTTCTTTTTAATGTTCTTCATATCGAAGTTTGGCTTATGTAACTCTGCCAAATAGAGAAAAAAATCGTTCATCTATTTCTTCTTTGAAATAGCAGCCAATCAAATATTTAAAACCAATTATTACACCCCTTTTCCAACTAATCTTTCTCGCCTGCTAGAATCTTCTCTTCTTTTGGCTAATCATTCCCAGTTCTTCTAATTTGACATGGACTCTGGAGTCCTCACCACCATGGACACCATCTCACAGAAAGTCTGTAGTTCAGTAATCTTCCTGAATGTGATCTCTGACTGCTGTCTACAATCCATGTGGCTCTGAACAACTGAGAGGATATTTAGACAAATACTTCACTTTTTGAGGGTCTCCATGAGTCAGAACCAACTCTATGGCACTTAACAACAACAACAACAACATACTTTGGTTTGGAGTCCTTGGGCGGTGTAAACAGTTAATGCGGTTGACTGCTAATACAACTGTTTCACACACACACACACACACACACACACACACACACACACACACTTTGGTTAATGTCATTGGTAATCATGTCGTATTATTAGCTCAGATGGTGCTTACGACAAATTAAAATTGACCACAGGTCTTTTGTACATGAATTCTATCCAGTGGAATCGCTCTCCAGGATTTTTTCGTAACTGAAGTATAGGACTTGAGTTAACATTTTCACTTTGTTAGTTTTGACTCAGTTTCCTCATTCTTTTGAAGTCTTTTTAAATCTTGATTTTATAATTTATTTCTTGCCTCATCTAGTCTTGGGGTATTCACAAATGTAATAACCCATCCCTCCCATGATATTATCCTAATTAGATTGATTTTTAAATCTTAAAGAGTCAGAGACAAGAACAAGTTGGTTGTACCATACTAGAGACATCCCTTTGGGTAGACATTAATACATTAATCTTTCTTTTGAAGTGCAGAAGAGACACTCTGGAAGTGTTGGATGCTTTGATCTAGTTCCTTCATGCAATCATGATGAAAAGAAGCAGGCCTACACATCTCTTTTAAGGATCCAAATGCTATAAAATGCATATCCCGACACCTACAGCTTTATGGGGCTGAGGCGCTTCAAGCCAACAGGATAAGAATTACTGCCTCTGCTATTCTCAGTGAGACATGAAGACCATCGGATTTTTGTCAAATGAAATCACCAGAGACATTTATGACAATGATAATTGAACTATTATTGACATATCAAAAATCAGACCTAAATAGACTAAACTAAGATGATAATTTACAATATATTTCCCTCAATACATAGGCTATATTAAATAACAGTTTTTAATCATATTTTTATTATTAGGCACTCACTCAAAGGCAACTTTCATATAAAATTGATGATCCATAGTTTCATTGCTAAATTTATCAGTTAAGTGTGTCAAGATACTTAGTGTGAAGTTGAAATGATAGTGAAATAATATTCTAGGATAGTATCTTAAATCTTTATTAATTTGTTGATTATTTCAGTTTTGCCTATTGACCATGTCTATGGTACCCTGGGCATCGTGGGGGCCACCACAACACAGCGCTACTCAGATGTCTCCAAACTGAGGGAAGAGATCGAAGGAAAGGGGTCCTTCACTTACTTTGCACCAAGTAATGAGGCTTGGGAGAACTTGGATTCGGTGATGAATTATTTTGATTGTTATAATTACTGTTATTTCGTTTTAATTGATTTGTTTACTTAAATATTAATGAAGATTTATCTTTCTATTGTGGTTGTGTGAGGACATATAAGAGGATGAGCCACTGGGGAGAAGGAGGAAACATTTTAATACTTCCATAAATAAAATAACTTCCTAGCAGGCTCATAGACTAATAAAAATAAAGGCAATCAAGAGTGGACTTAAAGGTCACTTACTATTATTCTACTTTTCTTTTTTTGTTGTGAAGAAATACATATAATGTTAGATGACATACCTAATAGAAAGATCAGGAGCCTGCTAGAGTTTAAAATCTATATTAAGCTATATTGCAAAGACATATTTACTTACGTATTTTAATTTATATTAATATAGTTCATAGATTGATGGATTTATAAACTTGTGTGTGGACAGTTAAATGAAGTGTTGTATACAAAACATTTGATTTTCAGACTTTTTTTGCATAAGTTGATTTGTAACACAATAAATTATGAGTCAATTATTTTAATCTGTAAAACCTACCTTCTACTTGAGTTGAAGATAACTTGATAATTACTGCTGGAGTCAAATAATACTTAGGAAAATTTAGGCAGATTCCTCTAGATAGCGTCTTGCTATATTAACTGCATGTATTACTGCTTGCGGAGTAGAATTCCCTCTTCTGACCATCTCTCTCCATGTCTCTGATCACCTCTCTGGTTCCTTTTGCTAATTTCTTTCTTGGGAATCTCTGAGTGGTGCAAACGGTTAAGCGCTTGGCTACTAACCAAAAGGTTGGCAGTTCAAATCCACCCAGAGGTGCATCAGAAGAAGGCCCTGGCCATCTGTTTCTGAAAGATCACGGCCATGGAAAACCTTACGGAACACAATTCTACTCTAATACCCATGGGGTGGCCGTGAACTGGAATCAACTTGATGGCAACTGGTTTGGTTTTTTGTTCTTTCTTGCTTTACAAATGTTGTTGTTTCTTGTCATTGCATCGGCTCCAGCTTGTGGCGCCCTTATGTCTTAAGAATAGGCCTCAGGAAGTCTCTGCTGGGGACTCAGCCCCGCTCTTTAGGGCACTTCTGATGGCTTTGGTGATCACTGAGTACACGGAATGATGATGTCTGTGTTGCTTGTACTGCGCTTCCTTATCCTGGGAACCCCAGAATAATATTTTCCTTGGATACGTCATCTGCATCTTAAATAAAAGTTACCTAAATCATATGCCATTTCCTTTATCCCGATGAACAATTGCTTTTCTGCTGCCTTTACTTCCGTAACTAACAGTGTCAGACTTGAAATTGCCTGTCCTCTTTGCCGCCCCTTTGTCCAGTTCTTTGAACCCACTGTTAGTCGGCTGTATCTCAGGTTTCATCCAAAGTGACAGACTTGCCTCCTAGCTAATTTCTCAGTTTTGCTGTGTACTACCACCAGATAAACCTTCCCAAAGCAGAGTTCTAATCATCATATTTCAATGTCATAAAATCTTCAGTGGATCCCATAGCCAATTTAGTTTACTCCTTACTCAGTGGTGCAGTGATTAAGAGCAAAAGGTCAACAGTTCAAATCCACCAGCTGCTCCTTGGAAACCCTATGGGGCAGCTCTACACTGTCCTGTAGGGCCGCTAGGATCGGAAGCGACCCGGCAGAACCTAACAACTTTACTCAGTCATTAAAGTCCTCCACATTATTGGCCCATATACCTTTCTAAATTTCTGTGAATGTGACCCTAGAAATATAAAAGTGCGTGCTACCAAGCTGGAAACCCCAGTGGTGTAGTGGTTAAGTTCTTTGGCTGCTAACCAGAAGGTTGGCAGTTTGAATCCACCAGGCGCTCCTTGGAGACTCTATGGGGAGGTTCTACTCTGCCCTATAGGGTCAGTATGGGTCAGAATCAACTCAATGGCAACTGGTTTTTTGGGCTACCAGACTGGACCACTTTGTTCTCCCAGTAGTGAGTATGTGTCAGCCACTGGAGCTGGACTTGGAGTGATCACCACCCCACCCCCCGTTTAAATCCCATCTGCTGGGGGGACTGCTGAAAACATTTTTTTCTCCTTCTGTCAGTATCTTACTGTGTTTATTTTTATCTGCTGGCATATGATAAGGGCCTTAAAGGTAGAGACTTTACCTTACTTATCATTGAATTTCCTGTAGCATCCAGTACAGTGTAATACAGTGCATGGTATTGGATAGATTAAAAATTACAGGATGATCGAATTGTTGAATTTATTTATAAAATAAATACAAAATCTTTTTAGAACTCAAATATTGTATACAAATACAACGTCATTTTTGTTTTATTTACCACTCAAAGATATTTTACAGACCTGGCAATTTCATATCCCCCTAAGCTTTTATTTTATGTCAAGATTGTCTCCTCATTAACACATTCATTTACTCATCTGTCGTGCCCCTAATAACGTCCAAGCCCTCTATCAGATTCATTAGTCTTCACTGAGTACCTGAATTTAAAAAATTCCCCAATCAGTTGGAGCAATATAACTTTAAGTTATTTATGTCAATTTTATTTGACCATTTGGATAATATAATGAGAAAGTAACAGGACAGCAGAAAAAAATGTGATTCTAAGAACTTTAATAATTAATCATAATAAAGTAAACTTCTATCACTTTCTTTTTCCCTAGGATATCCGGAGGGGTTTGGAGAGCAATGTGAATGTTGAATTATTGAATGCTTTACATAGCCACATGGTTAATAAGAGAATGTTGACCAAGGACTTAAAAAATGGCATGATTATTCCTTCGATGTACAATAACTTGGGGCTTTTCATTAGCCATTATCCTAATGGGGTAAGTATCATTAGTATAAATTACATTTCTGAATAATCTCTCTTTTAATTTTTTGTACCTTTTATATAATGTTCAAAAAAATAATAAAGTTTAGTGAGAACAACATGAGCGCATCTGATGACTTGCCTCCAAATCTAGGGCATTAAAATGTCTGTGGCAGTGACTGCTCTCCACTGAAGAGTGTCTGTGAAAGAGAAATTAACACCTCATTGACAGTAAACTGAGATGCTCTTAAAGAGAAATTTTTAGTAGTTAATGTGTTTAAATATGTATTTTTTCCATCTGGTAAAAGAAATCTCAGAGAACGCGTGCTATTCAGCCTCAGACTCTCCTCCTGATAAGGGTTCTTGTGTTTGGAGAGCATCTGTGGGAAACCGCCTACAGGACCATAGGGCTCTTTCAAAAGTCAAATTCCAGAGACAAGAAGGGTCAGTGATGAGGCAATATTTGGAATAGAACTGATGGCATTTATGCAGTAATTTTTTTCTCTCAGAGTTTATTTTAGGACTAATTAGACTTCTTCATGTGATGCATTGACCTACAATAGAAATAGTTTGTGACTAGCTCCATAAAAGAAAGAGAAGAATAAAAGCAATGATTATTGCTTTTGAAAGAGCAAATGAAAACAATGTTTGTGCCTCATCTTTTCAGATACATTAAGTGTAACTAGACTTGGATTCTCACCTGGTTTCATTTTCTCTTCCAGCTTCTTTTTTAGACATAGTAATATGTAAGTCTTCATCCGTAGCCTTGCATTCAGAATGCCGGTTCCTTCTGGTACATTTACCGGGACAAATGAAAAAGTGGGAAGGATCTTGTAAGTCTGTGGTCATTGGTTAGCTCTGATTTTTGCCCTTTGATTTTCTCAAACTAATTACAGGTTGTCACCGTTAACTGTGCTCGAATCATCCACGGGAACCAGATTGCAACAAATGGTGTTGTGCATGTCATTGACCGCGTCCTTACACAAATCGGCACCTCCATGCAAGACTTCATCGAAGCAGAAGATGACCTCTCATCTTTTAGGGTAAGTGCAAGATGTAACAGCAGATTGTTTTCACTACTAAAATTCCTCCTCTTTCCCTATTGAAATCTAAAACCAAGAAAAATGCTATTAAATAAATTTGGCAAAAATGTAACAAATATATTTCTTGAAATAAAACTATTTTCATTTGACAGAGGAAAATCATCTCATGTAAACTAATATTTATGTGGACATGATAGATACAGAATGGTTGGTTATGTGACTACATGCCCTTAGTTCATTTAGAACACGTTCACTGCAGTTATCGTACATGCTGCTCGCTGGTTACTGCTATAGTCACACAAATGTTGGCAGAATTCCTGTTCTTGCAAACAGAATTTGTGGGAAAATTGGAAGACACATAGTTGTTTGTGCCAAAAGGGAATGTTTTAAAGCCCTAACAAGGATAAACTTCTATAGTGAAGGAATCAACTCCTAAATGTCAGCCTAAGGCTAAGTGTGTTGGCATTTTCTTTTGGATTTGCAAGGTGCGAGCCTTTAAAAAGCTCATTTGTGTTTCAGGCAGCTGCCATCACGCTGGATATATTGGAGACCCTTGGAAGAGATGGTCACTTCACGCTCTTTGCTCCAACCAATGAGGCTTTTGAGAAGCTCCCACGAGGGGTCTTAGAAAGGATCATGGGAGACAAAGTGGCTTCTGAAGGTACTGAACTGTCTTTCCCTCTGAGACATCTCCCAGGAAGAGAAGGAAATTAAAAAAAGATTCATTCATGCCAATATTATTAGCAAAGACAAAGAAAAGATTTTATTCTGAGGTCAACAATAAAAATCTTAAAAGCTAGAGAAAGAGTATGCAGGGTGCAATCCTTAAATAATGAGAATACCCTAAAGATCACATTGTTTGGTGTACTGCTTTCAAATTAATAAGTAGCAGACATTGAAAAGGATTAGCAGGAGTTGAAAATAAATATTAGATCGTCGAATTTTTATATTGTAAGCATATAATCCAATGCTTTTAATTCTTAATTTATGATAAAAAGATATCTGAGTTGATAAAACTACATGGTTCTCTTGCACCTTGACTTATCGATATAGAGGAGCATTTGGCTTCCTTCCAATCACTCTGTTTTCAAGCAAATTTTACACTGTGACTAACATATTTCACTCACTCAGCCTTTCCCAAAACACGTTTAACCAATTTAAGATAAGAAATTTTGAAGACAGATGTGTAGACATAATATAGTTGAGGCATAGATCTCTCCAAATGTCCTTCAAGAAATCGTCTTGATTTGGCTACTTGCTAGATTTCATCTTTAAGGAATTATGTATCTTACTCTCAACTTCTGTTAAAACCTCTTCATGAATTACATATAGATATTCTGTTATGAGCAGCTAATGCAAAATGCTAGTTAGGTGTTTTGGAATATGTATAACTAACAAAGTCCCTGGGTGGTGCAAACGGTTAATGTGCTTGGCTGCTAACCTAAAGGTTGGTAGTTAGAATCCACTGGAGGCACTTTGGAAGAAAGGCCTGGCAATCTATTTCTGAAAGATCACAGCCATTGAAAACTATGGAGCACAGTTCTACCCTGAAACATATGGGGTCGCCATGAGTCGGAATCAACTCAGCTATTACTAACAAATAACTTTCCAGGTCTTCTGAAACAGCAATTCTTACTGCTTTCACATCATTATGCTTCATTATACTTCATTATGGTAGCTGAAACATGATCTACCAAATACAGTTTAACATTTTCTGGTACTGTACAAATCATTTCCTGAAGCTGATCTTCACTTCTTTCCACTTCCTACTGAGTTGAATTGTTTCTGTTGAATAGTTGATGGGAAAAAAAAAGTTCCTAGGACCTAAGCAGGTAGTATTTATAAACTTCCAATCAATCCTTAGGTCTTAGATATTTACTGAATGTCTTAGTAATACCTAGCTTCGCACTGAAACGTATCTTCTAAGGATACACGTCATTTCCCGTGATCTAAAGGTTGCTTTTCTCATCTTGTCCTCCAGCTCTGATGAAGTATCACATCTTAAATACTCTCCAGTGCTCTGAGGCCATTATGGGTGGGGCAGTCTTTGAGACCCTGGAAGGAAACACAATCGAAATCGGATGTGATGGTGACAGCATAACAATAAATGGAATCAAAATGGTGAACAAAAAAGATATTGTGACAAATAATGGTGTCATCCATTTGATTGATCAGGTCCTAATTCCTGATTCTGGTGAGCAACAGTTTCATATTCTTCTTACTATTATTTACCACTTATGGTGCCTCAAGAGTATGTCCCAGTAAGTGCATGGAATATGGATGTGCACTATAAAGAATGGGATGTGAGGCACAAACACAAGGTAAGCAGAGAGCTGGGTACTAGAAGGTCAGTCTGTGCAGTCATGGACAGTCCATTGAGGGAGCTTTGTCTTTCCAGGGTGTTTGAGGCCTAACGTTTATAACCCACCATGCGTCTGTCAGTTTGTTGTCCTGTGGTGGCTTGATATGATGCTGGAAGCTACACCACTGGTATTTCAAATACCAGGAGGGTCATCCGTGGTGGACAGGCTCTAGCAGAGCTTCTAGACTAGGAAGAAAAGACTGGTCTACTTCTGAAAATTAGCCAATGAAAATCCTATGGCTCACAACAGGACATTGTCCGATACAGTACCAAAAGATGAGGGCCCTCGGTTGCAAGGCACTCAGACTACACAGTGGCTGTAACAATGGACTTGAGCATACCAATGATCATAGAGCAGGTGCAAGACTGCGCGGTTCTGTTGTTCACGGGGCCACCATGAGTCAGAGCCAACTTGATGGCAGCTAACAATAGCAGCAACGTTTATAAAGTTTCTCACAGTTACAGGAGTTTTTCTTGGGTAACAAAAAGGAAAGATATAACCAAACAGCTTTGGGTAAATGAAGGAGCTGTGACACTCACAAGGGTAGAGAGAGATGAGAGGTGAGAAATAGAGGATGAAAGAAAATTGAAAATAAGAAGAAAGAAAGATATTCTCCTTCTGAAATTCTTCGTGGTTATCCACTCCAAAAAAGGAAAGCTGGCACTCTCTTTCTAGGGTAGAGCAAGATGTCTAATCACATTGATGTTGCAATAAATATAATGTTAGAAAACAGCCAAGAGTTGATTTACTCCTTTTATGATGATGCTAATCACACCGATGACATTGATGGAGTGGTGGTGGTTTATTTTACAGCCAAACAAGTTATTGAGTTGGCTGGAAAGCAGCAAACCACTTTCACAGACCTTGTGGCCCAGTTAGGCTTGGCATCTGCTCTGAGGCCGGATGGAGAATACACTTTGCTGGCGCCTGTGAATAATGCATTTTCTGGTACGTTCTAGACTTCTTGTTCCTCTTCCCACGAGCTTTTACTTCTCCATGATCATTTGCAGTAACAAATAACAGACGTTTTACCAGGTGTTGGTAAGTTTCTGCAGAGGCTACACATACAATGTGTTAGAACTATGTTGTCTCTACTAAACTGTACTTCATTTCAAACATTTAATTCTAATGAATAACAACCTATAGGGAGCCAAAATTTGTGATAAAGGGAATTCGGTTATTCTGTAAATATAAACATGTTTCCAATACACATATGGATGGATGGATGGATTACTAAATATTAAGAAAAATACATCTACTTTGTGTATTTGACATCAGCATAATAATATTTAGGAATAAATAGCCATATTTTGTACCTCAGAATTTATAAGGTGAGTATATTAAATTATAAATTAAAAAGAGAGACTATTATGCACTTTTATATTATTATGTGACGTGTTATTAGAAGTAGTTCATCTATCTAAGGTCAGTGTTTAGACTAATACAATCTGTCACTTTTTCCAGAAAAAATATTTCATATAGACATCTTTGTTAGGCAAAATTTTGACAAAAAAGGCAAGTATAACTTTTTTGTACATTTTCCAAATACTAAATTATGAAATAGAAAATTATTTGTTATTAAAATATGCAAATTCCTAGGAATGCTATTGTCCTCTTTGTAATAAAGATGCCCATGTATATTGGCACTAACCCACCTTTAAGAGATTGTGTGCTTTCTTGTTCCAATAATAAAGATGAATTTACTAATGATTCATCAATAGGGAATCTATTGGGTATGTAATTGTCAGAAATGGATAGATGTGACTAATGGATATCTAATTGTCAGAAAAAACCTTTGCCAGCACTGAGTTTACCTGTTGCCAGTGACCACCATAAAACTATGTAGGACTCACAGAGATTAAATCTATCGTTTAGATTGATGGAAACCATGTGCTAGTCATATGACATAAGAGGTCATAGAGTTTACAATTGGTGGAAAGAATTTCTAGCCTTAGGCATTTAGTTTACTCATACATTATATGAGTGTAGGATCCATAATATCAGTAGCATCCAGCGATTTCCATTTTCATGATTTTCTCTTATAAGGAAAAATTTAATACTTCCTAAATATGATACTGCTCTCTCTTTATTTATAGATGATACTCTGAGCATGGATCAGCGCCTTCTTAAGTTAATTTTGCAGAATCACATATTGAAAGTAAAAGTTGGCCTGAATGAGCTTTACAATGGACAGAAACTCGAGACCATTGGAGGCAAACAACTCAGAGTCTTTGTGTATCGTACAGTAAGTGAATAACAGCAAAATAAAATAGCCACACTGGCCTAAGATCAAATGATAGGCAATTGTCAAAGAATGCTGTTTCAACAAATGTTTCTCAGAATTTTTAATATGTGTTTTATAATAGCAAATATTCACAGGCAGATCAGGGAAATGGGTTCACTTGGGTGGTGAAAAAACACCATTAGGAAAGTGCACAGAAAGTGGTGTATGTGTTAATTCAGAGACTTTGCTTTTGTTTCGTTGTAAATACATTTGTTATAAGCATAACTTATTTTAATTTCAGAAAGCACCAAAACTCCTCAAAAATAAGCCTTTGATTCATAGAGCACTTTATAGTTCTCAAGATAATTTTTAGCTAGAATTAAATATGTAGGATGAACTTTTAATGTTAAGATGCTTTACTCACCAATTGAATTTTACTGGATGACTTTCAAGATAAACTTACATAGGAATACAGAGATTTCTGGACCCTATATAGTAGTTCTAATGGATTTTTATCTGAGGACAACTTTCTATAAAACATTACTTATCCAAATTACAGGGAAACTAGTGGTATCATTCAGTTTCTGCCCAGAAACACATGCAGCTACTGTTAAAAGGTCTCATAAGAAACTGTATAGCACCTAGAATTGGATATGACACACCGTAGCTTCTCACTGTGCTGCTCCCATTCCAAGACATGCATTTTAATGATTCAGAAAATGAGCTATATTTTAAATTATACATTAACATGTATTACATTTGTTTAAAAGCTATCACTAAGTCACTGATTTGATTTACAGTTGAATGGGTCTTATAGTCCAAACAAGAGAGTAAATTTTTCTTTAATTGAATCTAAAGGAAAGGCAGATCACAAAGGGCCCTGGAGTCACTGGAAACTTTATGGTTAATATTGACCTAAAGAAGGTGTGGGGAGTCCTTGGGTGGCGAAAACAGTGAAATGCTCAGCTACTAACTGAGAAGCTAGCAGTTCCAACCCACCCAGTGGCACCTCAGAAGAAAGGCCTGGTGATCTACTGAAAGATCACAGCCCTTGAGAACCCCATGGAACGCAGTCCTACTCTGAAACATGTGAGGTTGCCATGAGTCGGAATAAACTTGATGGCAACTGGATATTTTTTTTATAAGAGGTTGGAGGAATAGTTAAAACCTAGAGAGGAATAGAGTAAAAACAATGGAAAATGCAGAAGTGGAATTCCATGGAAGTTTTGTAATTTACTGACGAACTATCTGCTGGAAGCCTGAGGTAGCTTGAATAGTAGTAGAAAACCTGGTTGGATAAGAAGTGTGAGATCAGATTGTGCAAAACCTTCGAAACACGAGAGAAGCTATTTCCTCTGGCCTAAGGGATCAGGTGACTTCTCTGAAGGGTCAGTCCAGAAATTTAATTATGCGTCTATATCCACATAAGAAGTTTCAAGTAGGGAAATGAGAGCATGCTTCTTTCTTTCCCTTGCTAGGCCGTCTGCATTGAAAATTCATGCATGGTGAGAGGAAGCAAGCAAGGGAGAAACGGTGCTATTCACATCTTCCGAGAGATCATCAAACCGGCAGAGAAATCACTACACGAAAAATTAAAACAGGATAAGCGCTTTAGGTAAGCTTATTAGTGTCACTTCCACAAAACAGTGGAGCAACTGGCATTTTTTTTCTTTTTTTAATCAGTTAGTATCCCAAAAGCCATTCAGCCTCCTGTTTTGCTAAAAACAGAATTTAGAATTAGAAGTCATTGTGAAGGTTTTCAAAATTGAAATATGTTTTAAACACTATTTATTTTGCTCCTTGGTGCAAAATAATATTTGATGAGCAAAAAAAAAAACAGCTAGTAGACTGAACTGCTTCTTGCAATGCTTCTATAATTAAGTTTAATAAAATGATGAATACACTAGCAAAGACTATTTTATAGAATACTAAATGAAAAAATATGCTTCTGTTTTGTTATATTGTATGACCTCAGAAAGATGTTTACCTGTGTTTTATTGACTATGCAAAGGCATTTCACTGTGTAGATCATAACAAATATGTATAACATTGTGAAGAACAAGAATTCCGGAACACTTAATTGTGCTCATGAGGAACCTGTAATATAGACTAAGAGGCAGTCATTCGAACAGAACAAGGAGATACTGAGTTTAAAATCAGAAAAGGTGTGTGTCAGGTTTGTATCCTTTCACCATACTAGTTCAATCTGTCTGCTGAGCAAATAATCTGAGAAACTGGATTATATGAAGAACTTGGCATCAGGATTGGAGGAAGACTCATTAACAACCTGTGATATGCAGATGACACAACCTTGTTTGCTGAAAGTGAAGAGGACTTGAAGAACTTACTGTTGAAGATCAAAGACTGCAGCCTTCAGTATGGATTACAGCTCAATATAAAGAAAATAAAAATCCTCACAACTAGACCAATAAGCAACATCATGATAAACAGAGAAAATATTGAAATTGCCAAGGATTTCATTTCACTTGGATCTGCAATCAACACCCATGGAAACAGCAGTCAAGAAATCAGACGACGCATTGCATTGGGCAAATCTGCTGCAAAAAGACCCCTTTAAAGTGTTAAAAAGCGAAAATGTCCCTTTGAGGACTAAGGTGCTCCTGACCCAAACCATGGTATTTTCAAGTGTCTCATATGCATACTAAAGCTGGACAGTGAATCAGGAAGACTGAAGAAGAATTGACACCTTTAAATTATGGTGTTGGTGACGAACATTGATATACCGTGGACTGCCAGAAGAACAAACAAATCTGTCTTGGAAGAAATGCAGCCTGAATCCTCCTTAGAAGGGAGGATGACTTCGTCTCACATACTTTGGTCATGTTGTCTGGAAGGACCAATCCCTGGAGAAGGACATCATGCTTGGTAAAGTAGAGGGTCAGCGAGAAAGAAGACCTTCAATGAGACAGATTGACACAGTGGCTGCAACAATGGGCTCAAACAGCAGTGATTGTCACGATGGCGCAGGACCAGGCAGTGTTTCCTTCTGTTGTATGTGGGGTCGCTATGAGTCCGAACCTACTCAAGGACATCTAACAACAACAACATGACCTCACTGAGTTTGATACACTAAAAACAGAGTTTGAGAAATTTAAGAATTACAATGAATATTTAAATCATTTCCCCATGATAAAACTTTCTTAATAAGTAAATTGCATTTGAAATATATGAAAATGTTTTTCATGCTTTTTGCAATTCATGGATTTTATGTTAATGCATTGTTGGTGAGCACACCTGATTTTTTATTGTTGTGAAAATACATATAACACATTTGCCAATGCAGTATTTTTAGGTGTACAATTTAGTGATATCGGTTACATTAATCACGTATAACCATCACCCATAATTGTTGCCAAATTTTCCATCGCCATAAACATTCACTGCTTCCTAAACAATGGCTCACTGTTTCCGCCTCCTTCCTGCCCTTGTTTACCACTAACAAATTTTGGTCTCTATACATTTGTCTTTTCTTGTTATTTCCTATAAGTGAGATCATACAATATTTGTTCTTTTGTGAATGACTTATTTCAGATCAAGATTTTCAAGGTTCATCCATTTTGTAGCATGGATTAGGACTTCATTTCTCTTTATGGCTGAGTAATATTCCATTGTATGTATGTGCCACATTTTGTTTATCCATTCATCTGTTGATGGACACTTAGGTTAGCACATTTAAATTTAAAACTAACTAAGTAAACATACTTCCTTCCTATTTAGCATCTTCCTCAGCCTACTCGAAGCTGCAGACTTGAAAGATCTTCTGACACAACCTGGGGATTGGACCTTATTTGTGCCAACCAACGATGCCTTTAAAGGAATGACTAATGAAGAGAAGGAAATCCTGATGCGTGAGTAGAAGTGATTACCAGATGTTTGCCCTTTAACTTCAGTTTCTAATGTCTTCATCAGTCTTTTCTGGCCAGATGTGAGCCTTCCTTCATAATGGAAGGGACAAAAATGTCCCTTCTTTCATATTCGTGGCTAGCATTTGATCCCTTTAATTCCACTTGAGATAAATGGAGGGTCACTCATTAATGTTCTGAACTAACTTTTTCCTATCATGCTGTTGGAGGACACGTGGTGATTCAATCGTAGAATTCTTACCTTCCATGCATGAGACCTGAATTCCAGTCCCAGCCAATGTATCTTATGCACAGCCACCACCTGTTTGTCAGTGAAGGCTTGAGTGTTGCAATGATGCTGAATAGGTTTCAGTGGAGCTTCTAGACCAAGACATACTAGGAAGAAAGACCTGGTGACCTACTTCCAAAGAACAAGCCAGTGAAAGCCCTATGGATCACAACGGTCCGATCCCATTGTTCATGGAGTCTCCATTTGTCTGGGCTGACTCGATGGCAGCTAACAAGAGTCATGCTGTTGGCTGGATGTTCCCTTAAGTAATTTCTATCAAAGGCCATGCAATTAGGTGAGAAAGGGGGCAGTACTCAGAATGTTAACAGTCATTTGATTCTGTTCTCCCAGTAAGTTGGGTCATATTTTAATTGGTCTGATTGAAATAACTGTATGTTTTGGCATGGTTTTGATATCAACTTGAGAGTACAATGATGGTATAGAAATAATAGCATGGGGGAAGATAGTTAAAGACAAAGGCATGTTTTACGCCAAGGTCCTGGTAGTGTCACGGTGTCTGAAGTATGACATAGTGTTAAATAAATACATTTCTTTTTATCCTAGGGGATAAAAATGCTCTTCAAAACATCATTCTTTACCACTTGACACCAGGAGTTTTCATTGGAAAGGGATTCGAACCTGGTGTTACCAACATCCTAAAAACCACTCAAGGAAGCAAAATTTATCTGAAAGGAGTAAGTTCTGTAGAAGACATTTATGATAGTGCAGAGCTGTCTCTAAATTATCTTAATGTTCTTTCCTCATTAAATTTCTCATTGACCTTATTCACCTGTTTTGACAGGTAAACGATACACTTCTGGTCAATGAATTGAAATCCAGAGAATCTGACATCATGACAACAAACGGTGTCATTCATGTTGTAGATAAGCTTCTCTATCCAGCAGGTTAGTAATTACTGAACTCATCATTTTTCAATTGGCACCTAGATCTTTATTTCACACTTTCTTAACAATATTCATTTACTATTCCTCTTCATAGACACACCGGTTGGAAATGATCAGCTGCTGGAAATACTTAATAAACTGATCAAATACATCCAAATTAAGGTACAAAATGATACTTCGTTTATTTTTAATATGTTGAACAGATATTACAGGCTTAGTGTGGTGGACTAGAAATGTAGGCATTAAGAAATAGAGGCACGTCCTCAACCGGTTGAGACTAGAGGACTCCCCAAGACTATCACCCTGAGATATTCTTTAAACTTTAAACCAAAATTATCCCTTGAGTTCACCTTTTAGCTAAATAACAGATTGGCTCATAAAATAAAGACTATCACTGGTGAGTAATAAGCTTCCTTAACAAATCATCTGTATGAGACCAGATGGTCAAAATTCCTCTAAAGCAAAGATGAGAAGGTAAGGGGGCAGGGAAACTAGAGTACTAGAAATGGTACAACCAGAACGGAAAGAATGAGAATGATGACATATTGTGAAAAATGTAACCAACATCACTGAATCATTTGTGCAGAAATTGTTAAATGGGAACCTACTTTGCTGTGTAAACTTCCACCTTAAACACAATAAAATATTATTAAACAAAAAAGAAAGAAAGAAATTGATGTGCACTGGGATTAGGTTGTTCTTTGTTGCTAATGCAGCACTAACCCACCTGGAAAGAAGTAACAACATCATTTCTCCATGGCTTTATTCAATAAATATCTATGAAAAAGCAACTTGGAACCAGGCAGTGTTTTAAGTGTTATGAAAAATACTAATTTTAATCAGAGATGGACCTTTTTTCCAAAAAACTTACTGTCCACTTGGCACAATAAGACATGCACATAAACAACTATAATCTTTCTATTATCGAACACTGTTGCTACCAAATATTAGGGAAAGTTTGTTTATAAAAAATGTCACTAATCACAGTAGTGAAAGGCAAAAGTATATTTTGTTCCTTGTCTTTATAGTGTCACAATACCAGAGACGAAGAGAAATGTTATTTAATAAATTATTATAGAATGACAAATCTGATGATTTTTCTGTCATCTGGCCAGTATAGTAACGAGATATGTTTTTTAGCAGATTATTTCCATGGGAACCTCACTTTATTTCTATTAAGTGTAACGATAGCTTCATTGCTTTTACTTAAATGAGAATTAAAACAGTGCTATGATTTTTTAAATATAACTGCCACATGTATGGTACTAAATATCAGCATTTATTTTCAGTTTGTTCGTGGTAGTACCTTCAAAGAAATCCCCATGACTATCTACAGTAAGTACATATGAACGTTTGTTATATGTAAGTCAGATGAGGTAAAGAAAGAAAACACAGTAATTTCCTTTGTATTTACAAACAGAGACTATTGATAATCTGGTATTTAGAGTTGCAGATAATGGTGAATCTCACCCCATTTGAGCCAGGGCTTGAAGTCTGGGTGGAGAAAGATCTCTCAACCTTGGCCATCCCCTTCAATCCAATGAATCTTCCCTAAGCCGCCCAACAGCGGGACTGGTAAGATCTGAGAAAGGCAGTTAACTATAAAGGCTAGCTTGCCAGAGGGACCGGGAAAGAGACAGACAGACAGACAAAGGGGAGAGATAGCAAAAACGGCACTCGAGAGCTACCTGAAAATTAGGCTGTGTGGACACAGAAACAGCTTTGCTAAGGGACTTATCCTTCACTCCTCCTTCAAGCCCTGAGCACTCTAAGGGCAGGTGGAAAGGGGTGTGACAGGATACAAATATTACGAGCTGGTGGCTCAAAAGTTCTCTGCATCCAAAGCTGAACTGCGAGGTGATAAACTTTCTAGACTCCAAGATGCCTTTTTTTTCTGACACTACCAGATTATCAAAATTATACCTCTATGACTTAAGGAAACAACCATAAAGCCAATTTCACTGTCATAAATGTACCTTATAAGATTTCTTTTTCATTTTGCCTTTTTTTCTTTCTTTGTCTTTTCTCTGTTTTCATTGTAGCTTTCAAAAGCAGAAATTCTTTTCATTTTGTTTTGACTCTACAATTACACACTCAAATATATCAGTAGCTAAAATTCTCACATTTATTCTGGTTAGAAAAGGACTCTATTTTATAACATGATCTTTCAGTTATTTCATGAAGAAATTTTCCTTACGATTTAGACCAGGTATTGCAAAAGAATACAGTCACTATAAAAAGCAAAACAAAATGTCCTCTGCTCTTACTGATTTCAATTATGTAGTAATAAAACACGTAATTCCAATATCCGGCCAGCTTAGCACAGTGTTCAAAGATTCATTTAGAATACTGTGTTTCAAAATGGCATAAATTCCAGTCTGAAAGTATACAATTTTGTTAAAGTTATATTTTATAACAAATTAAAGAATCCTTATGGGCTCTATTCATCAGAAATGTTATGTCATCTTTCTCTACTAAAATACATATACGTTTGTGTGTGTGTCTGTATTATATACATAGGTGTGCGTGTGTTTACATATATTATATATTGGAACAAATCCACTGGCTAAGTAAACACGCTAAACTTCAAATTCCCTAACATGATGTAAAAATTAAGCTAACAGTAATTAACCAGGGTGATAGCTGCAGCAGAGACCTCTATGAATTTGACCTTCATGGAGAGGTTCCTCTGTGATAAGACCATATATGGTGGTAGAATCAATAACTGAATACAGATTTCATATAGTTAGAGTTTCATAACCTGAGATCTCAAGATACAGCATCTGACATGACCAAAACATAGTCTCAATTAAGGTCTACAATCCACACTGATTCAAAAAGCTGACACAGCTAGACACCTCAGAAAGCTGAGGTAGAATATCACAGAAACCCTAGGTGTGCTAACATCCCATCGCTAATGTGCCGGCATTGCCTGTTGGGATTGCAAAATCAGCTTCAGTACAGCCCACTGGCTAATGGAGCCGTCTTTTAAGGCTTCGGATTACAAATGCCAAAAAGCCAGTAGCTGCAGTTGTGAGGCACAAGAAGCACATTTCGGTTAATGTATACAACCAAAAGTCAACCACATAGTTGACTATTATTTTAAATAAATCTTGCGCCTTATTATCTTGCTTAGGTAGCTGACATCCATTTAAAATACATACTTTAAGTTTAAAACAATTCTATGATAATAAAGCTGAAAATCAAAGGCATTTTATCCTGGAACTTAAAATACTGGTCATACCATATTTTGTTGCATAGAGCTCATGTCTGGCTGGCTGAAATTTATTTTTAAGTATTCTGAACTATTTTTCATATTTTCTTTCTGTATCACTGTTATCAAATGCATGAAAAACATTAGCCTTTTTTTGTTGTTTTTTTCCTTCTAATTGAGCAAGAATCCAACCACGCAATTTTACAGATTATGAATTGCATAAAATTAATTATGTTTGTCTTCTGTTGCTATGCAGCCACTATTTTCAAGAAGTACAAAAGAAGGTGAAGAACTTTAGTGGTACAGTTCAAAATTATAGATTTCTAGGTAGAATTCCTCTTTAGTGAGTGGATATTTCACTGGAACAAATCCAAGTTACTGTACCTCAGACCGCAACATCTGGACATGAGAAGATAGTAAATAATGTATCATGAATATTGCCTGTATCTGACTGCCTGAGCATATTACCACATCTGATACCTCAGTACAGTCTTCAAAGAAAAAAAAAAAGACAGAAAGCTTTTGTTTAGGTTCTTTTTATGTAAACATCATTCATGTTCCACTTTCTATACTTTTCAGCAACTAAAATTATAACCAAAGTTGTGGAACCAAAAATTAAAGTGATTCAAGGCAGTCTTCAGCCTATTGTCAAAACTGAAGGTAAAATCAATGTTATACATGGTTCCTTTTACTGTGGGAAAAAGAAAAATCCATATAATAAACTGATTTCTATGAATGTATCTACATTCTTTTTGAAACTAACATGCTAAATATTTCTACACCCATGGCATGCTCATGTAATTGCAGAATGCGGAGTGCCAATTATTTAGCGCAGTAGATGGTGCATTCCTAATACTTTCAGTACATTTGCTGGTACTTGATTTAATTCGAGCCTAATTGTTGTATTAGCACTAGTACCCAGATACTCATTAAGCAGATAATTCCTGGATTTTTTGCTGCAGTTAGATTCTTTCACAGTATACCTTTTAAGGCTTTGTTTCCAATCTCCTCACATGAGTCCCTTTGTACTATTATAAGAAGCTCTTCTAAAAAAGTGCAAGTATTTTTCTTTCATTCTGCATCCTAATAGACCATAAAGAAAAACCTGTTGCCGTCGAGTCGGTTCTAACTCATAGCGACCCTATAGGACAGAACAGAACTGCCCCATAGAGTTTCCAAGGAGCGCCTGGTGGATTCGAACAGCCAACCTTTTGGTTAGCAGCCATAGCACTTAACCAGTACGCCACCAGGGTTTCCAATAACAGAGCATAGAAACAGTAAATTGATAAAAGCTCTTAAAAATCACAACCTCACATGATGTATTTTAAAATTAGACCAGTAGAGACAGAAGAGAAAATAAGTAACTGGTATACTGAGTGGAACCATATAATCCATAATTCCAGCCCTGAATTTATAGAAAACTTCTCACTGATGTTTCAGATTAGAACATTAAACAAGCAGTCACTTTTCTCTCTACTCCTACTGCGAAATCCACCATCCTTGATGTCGCCTTCATTTCACTGTATTTTAGTTAGCTCCTTCAGAATTTTTCATTTCCATATTTAAGTATTTTATGTGATGACTTGCCACAGAGAAAAGACCTGGTTATCTTCTTTATTCTATAATATAGATAGAAGTTGTCTTCCAAAAAAGGAATAGATTATGTTTTGATTAAATCTCAGGCAAACTATTATCGTAATTATCTTTGATTTTGGTATTTGTTCTCAATCTGTGAGATGAGATGGCAATTTCTGTAATACTTCTGTCTATTCTTTTTAAAGCAAACCAAGGCTTAAAATGTAAACATTGAAAACACAAGGATGAAAGCTCATTTCATTGCTTATTAGTTATCTACATTTTCAGTCATTCTTGAGACCTAAAATTGACTTATTCTTTTAAAACTGTGCTTATTTTTTTAAAAATACTATACTTATGGTCATTTCAACAACATGGCCATTTGGTTATTTTTACACATTGAAGAAGAGAATTTGATGTTTTAAGAAGAAAATTAAATTACAGATTTTTTATTGAGAAAATATTTCTCATCATTTTAGTAAAAAAATGAACAAATAATCCCTGATCATACACTTGATTTTAAAATTCTCGTACTGTTAAAATCAGAGTCCCTAAAATTTTGTATTATCACTTGAACACAGCTTCTATAACTGAAATTATTCATATGTGCCATTGTTCTTATTTGCAAAGATTCTTTTCTCTTTCAAGCTTCTTCATCATCCTTCCCAATCTTCTCCATCATGGGGATTCTACCCATGCAGTTAGGAGAACTATGGAGGAGCTGCTCTTCTCGGTTCTTCCTAATGAGGGAACATGGATGAAAAATGGTGTCATGTCACCTATTCATTAATAACTCTTCAGTTCCAAAATTCAAAAGTTTTCTTTCCGTCTAACTTAATGAAGGAAATAAATACTTCCCTTCACAGCCATTTAGAGTTGTCTAGCTTCTAATATTACTACTGGTATTTCGTTCTCACTGTAGGAACTTCTGCAGATTTACTGATGACTCTTAAATAAATGAGACCCCAAGACACAATTTTAAGTTGTTTCTTAACCATACTTCATACTTAAGAATAAATCAACTGAAATTCAATTCAACAAATATTTACTGGGCATCCATTGTTCTGGCAGGTGCTGGGAATAAATATGAAAAAATAATGATAAAAATCTCTGCTTTCATAGAACTTACTTCATAGAAGATGTTTCTGAAATTTCAGTTGAGACTTTTCTAAAGTAATGTTAATTCAGATATTTTATTAGCTGAATTCTCATCTTTAAATTCCTTAGGTGTACATTATTTTTGAAGTTGCCAGACCTTAAAAACCTGATCTTATAGTTTGATGATCGATATCACTTTGCCCCATAAAGCAAATATTATGATGTGAAATACTTATAGTTTTAAAGAACTGTACTCTGTTTTTCATTACTTAGATTGTTTTAGACTATTTAGTTCTGGGTAATGGTGTACATTGACAATTTCTGGACAAGCAAATAAATCTTATCAAAAATTAGCAAGTATAATGACATTCAACCATTGAAGGGTATTACAGTATGAGTTAAATGTACTGAACCTTATTTTTCTTTTCCTCTGTGAAACAGTCTTGATTAACTAATGTAGTAATCAGCTTTCTAACATTCAAAATGATTTTCTCCTGGAGCAAAATCATTTTGCAAGTCAAATACTGCACTTGTTTAACTCTTGCATTTGAAGGACTGTTCAGTTACGGTAAGTATTCAAAATCATTTATTTCCATAAAACCTGAAACTTGGCAGCTTAAAGGTAGGCATAAAGTTGGGATGTTCACATGTTCAATCCTGTGCCCTTTTAAGATCAAAATTGTAAGTATTGAATAATTAAAAAAATACAAATAAAATTAACGATGCTTGATATGTGTATGTATATTACATCAGAGCCACTCAAGTTTGTACATGCTCTATGATTCAAAGTGTGGCCTCGTATAGTATTTTGCATGATTATACTTTGCCACCGTCAGTGGATGGATGTGTTTATCCATCACTTTAAATGCAGATAAAAGTAATTTTAGCAGTACACCAGTAGACTGAGTCATTTATTCACATAAATATTGCCTAATGTGAAGACGATAGGAAATGTTTAAACCGATTCCAAAAGCCTGAAACCACTTTGATATCTGAGTAACAAAAATGTTGAAATAAATTTCCTATTCTGGTAAATGTAAAGGACTGCTTTTAACATGAGCATTTGTCTCCTAAAATAATGTCTCAGGACCTGCAATAGCAAAGCTCGGAACTGAAGATGAGCCTGAATTCAGACTGATTACAGAAGGCGAAACAGTAACTGAAGTGATTCACGGAGGTGCGTTATATAGGTGTTCTGGTGCCTAGCTGGAATCTCTGGGATTCTTTTGATATAGTGTTGGATTAAAACTATCAAACATCGGTTGTTTTATGTTGGTTTTTACTTTATATTCATTGTGGGAATGACCTTCTCAGTTATGGCTTCTTATTAGACAATCAGAAATATATATTTTTCTTTTTCATGGATCTAAATTGGAATTAATTTAATCATTAATTTACTAGATCCAACAAAACTTTCATAACTTCTGCATATTCAAGTGATGATTATGAAATGTAGTGATAACAAAAATATCAATACAAAAGAACATAGTATATTCAGAAATAGAGGACTATATAGCAGCCATTGTATAAGACTCCAGCTAATAAGCCATCTGGAAACCCTGGTGGGGTAGTGGTCAAGAGCTACGACTGCTAACCAAAAGGTCGGCAGTTCAAGTCCACCAGGCACTCCTTGGAAACCCTATGGGGCAGTTCTACTCTGTCCTGTAGAGACTATGAGTCAGAATCAACTTGATGGCAACAGGTTTGGCTTTTCGGGCTTTAATAAGCCATACTAGGGCTTATTATGGAGTCACTGAGTGATGCAAATGGTTAACACTCTCTGCCGCTAACCAAAAGGTTGGAGGTTAGAGTCCACCCAAAGGCACCTCGGAAGAAAGGTTTGGTGATCCACTTCCAAAAAACCAGCCATTGAGAACCCTATGGAGCACAGGTCTACTCTGACACTCTGGTAGCTATGAGTCAGAACTGAATCACTAGCAACTAGTAAGACTTATAGGGTTCCCATTCTAATGATATGTAACTCCTTGAATTCTCACTAAATACTCACTCCACGGCAGGGAAACAAGTTTGACATGGAGAGTTAGCTTTCCAGCTGGCCCTCTCCCTCACACAAGATTCAAGACATAACTATTAACTTTTAGAGCTCTAGTAATCTGAATTTATTTGAGATATGTTTCAAAAATGATTATAATTGAATCCTAAATGCTATTGTTTTAAGAAATACATTTAATCATTAAAATGTCTACTTTATGGCAGTTTAGACACCATTTGGGGATAAATCAAATGCATTTTTCTTCCTCTACTTTCAGAGCCAATTATTAAAAAGTACACCAAAATCATTGATGGCATGCCTGTGGAAATAACTGAAAAAGAGACAAGGGAGGAACGAATCATCAAAGGTAACTTTTGATTTCATACATGTAACAATGCCTGGATTATAAAGAATAAACAGTGGTTAAACCCGTAACTTCTCTGTAAGGAGACTCATTAGAGAAACACAGCATGGTTCATGGTGGTTACCAAAGTCAGTTTGTTTTTGTTTGGTAGAAATAATGATTCTAAATATGCAATCTACGTTTTTTTTCAAACTGGAAATTGCTAGATCAATCTATAAGCATGTGTTTTTATTGTAAGCAGGAATATTATATAATACATTATGTTCACTTTGCTGCTTATTAATGACTTATTGAGTTACTGAGTCCTAGAAGAAAAACCACTCCCTCCTTTTATTTTCTATGGATCTTAAGTCTATAGATTTACATATTTAAAATATATTCAAGTTTGTATAAAGCAATTGATCAAAAATTGTAGTAAACATCTGCATCAGCCTTCCACCTATCAATTAGCCAAAAATTCTGAATTCAGCTATTCTGTATTTTTTTACGACATTGTTTCCGTCAACAAAATTATGACCTGTGTGGCCTGTTTGTAAATCAAGTTTTATTGGAACACAGCCACTCTCATTGGTTTAGATGTTGTCTCTGTCTGCTTTGACAGGACAACAGCCGAGTTAAATAGTTTTAACAGAGACCATCTGGCCTGCGAAGCCTAAAATATTTACTGTCTGTCCCTTTGCAGAAGAAGTTTCCCTGCTCCTGATGTAGGCTTTTTTGATTACCTTTTCTTTAGGTCCGGAAATAAAATACACTAGGATTTCTGCTGGTGGCGGGGACACAGAAGAAAATCTGAAGAAACAGCTGCAAGAAGGTCAGCATGTCTAGCAAACTAAGCATCCGTCCCTGTCAGACTCAAAATAACCTTTTAGGCCTTTTACATGGTTTCTACCATATCTCATTTCTTCCTCTGAGTTCCACCCCAAAATAAAAAAAAAGTCAAAAGACAGGGAATGAAACTCAGTTGGCAGTCGTACTGATTGCACGTTTGTTATACATCATTCAAAGTGTGAGAAAATTGATTTATCAACCACAGCACTAAAAACGGAGAAAGGCCTGAGTGTTGGTCTGGAATTCATTGCTGGGCAGATGCCGTTATTTATTACATCAAGTCACCTGTTTTTTTATTACATAAACCAATTTACACTGTAAACATGTATCTACTCAGAGGTCACCAAAGTCACCAAATTCGTTGAAGGTGGTGATGGTCATTTATTTGAAGATGAAGAAATCAAAAGACTGCTTCAGGGAGGTTAGTAAAAGAAAACACTAACCCTCTTAACAGGTTCTGGTGACTGAGTTCATCAACTTTTTAAAGACTGAACACGTAGGGATTGTTTGTGTGTTGGTTTTGTTTTTAAATTAGGGTCTAAAAAGACAACATCATGTGTTGTCTTAATAGAATGATTGATTCAATAGTAGTCTAAGCAATAGTTGTGAAGAAATGATTATTAGTTTTCACAGTCTTTAAAAAGTTTTACGGGATAAACATTGAGGAGCAATGAATACATTTTTTTGTGTTTGGCTTTGACACAGATAATCATAAAGATATTTTAAGCAAGTAAAAGGAGAAAAAAAATTAAATTGCTAGTTGTTTAAACAAGCCCAAATTGATATACTTTTTCTATTTTAAAAATGTATTCACCGCCCCCATAACAATAATAAAAGGCATGCTTATGGTTTCTTTAAGTGATAGATAGAGTAAAACCAGTGCATTTAGTAACTTTCTTTTCCAGACTACATTGCTGGGAATGTATATCTGTTTCTTCTAACAATTCGGGTGATAATCTATTCCTGGGGATTATGTTATTTTTGCATATGATATTAATCTTAATCCTTAAAGTATGCAATGTTCTCTGACTATGGCATTAAATGGTCCTACTTTAAAAGCAAAGGAAGAAAAAAAAGAATTCAAAATCTTACACAAACTCTAAATGGTAATTATTCAAAGAAATAATTTATGCTAATAAACTCTAATTTGGATCATTGGAATTTTTTAAATTAATAGACTTTATTTTTTAGAGCAGTTTTATGTTTCCAGAAACATTGTGCAGGAAGTACAAAGTTCGCCATCTCCCTTCCCTTGCACACTGCTTCTCCTCTTAGTAACATCTAGCCTTCCTTCCTGTGGTGCATTTGTCACAACTTGTGAGCAAATGAATTGATACATTATTATTAACTAATGTCCATAGTTTACACTGGTGTTTAATCTCGGTGCTGTACAGTTCTATGGGTTTTGCCAAATGGATAATGGCGTGTGTCCGCCATTAATTACAACATCACACAGAATCATTTTACCGCCTTAAAAATGCCCTGTGCTTTACCTATTCATCCCTCCTTCCCTCCCCCTGGATCACTGAAATTTGAATAAATAGATTTTTGGTTTACTTTATTAACAATTAAATTAGCAAAATGCCAAAATGCTTTAGAGAAACAAGTATTTAAATTATTTAGTAAAAAACAAATATACTCTTTGAAATAATATACCAATTAAGAAACACAACTGAAGTTTGGTATTTATCCACAATATAGTCCGTATGGGTTTGCTGCTGATCATTGTAAAAGTTGGACCATTATGTCCAAGAAGATGTAAATTCTCTTGGGACCCTGGGTAATTTGAGCAATTATTGTTTCTTTTATGCTTTATTTAAATACAGATAAAAGTCTCTTATACACTGTTTAAAGACTTGCAAGTGGTAATAAAAATGCATAATTTCTTTCAACCAATGATTGAATTTCCCCTCAATAGAAATATATGCGTCTGAAAATTACCAGATTTCCTTTCAGACCACAGGGAGTACCTGACACAACCAAAGCCATATGACAAAGGGTCTTGTAACATCTAATACAGAATTCAGTTATCTACCCCACATGCCTGTCTGCTGGCAAAACATTAGGAATTCGAGGGAATACGCCAACACATTATGAAGATTAAATTGAATTCTTTTTTTTTTTAAATCCTTGCCATAGTAAGCAGCTTTGTAGAATGACAGTGCTTTTTAGAGGATGTATCAATTAGTAGCTGCATTTGTTTATATTGCTTTAATTTATTTAGGCTTAAACTTCAGGTAAGTATGTTTTCTTTTCTTTCCCTTTAATAAGTCCTTGTTAATGAATCCATTATAGATAATAAAACTAAGTACTTAAGAATTGCTTAAGCCAAGAAAAGGAGATATATCTACTATAAATTGGAGTGTGATATTCTGTTGCTTCCTAGTTAATGGACTTCTCTCTTAACTGCTTTTGTTCATCCCAGAGATTAATCCTTCAGTCCCCAATACGTGGTTTCTCTGTTACACGTATAAGGCTGTTTCCACAGTGCCACATCCTAAGTTTTTATCAAAACATTTCCAGTATTTTTCTTCCCATTGGAAAGGCAGTAGAAGCATCATAGTTACATTAATTGGATATGCTAGCATTTTTTTTTTTCAGCCATGTAAAACCATTGGGTCATCACTAAATCACATATGTCTTCTTGTCTAGATCCTAAGGGACACAGATTTACCAAGAAATGATTGTGAATACAAACTGACTTTTTGTGTCTTTCAGACTGATATGGTCTTCATCTTAAACCTTGATATTTCCTACCTAAACTGTTTATATCGTGGTACATATAGCAGTATATTTTCTTGAATTGAGTGTATGTCCTAATCATTTAAGTGATGACTATTAACATGGCTAAGTAGTCCACTGGTACAGATGCTGTGATTTACCACTGAAATATTTCAGAGCCATTAACTAAAAACAAAAATTTTTACAAAGTGCGTATAGAGTTGTTAAACTCTGCCCATCAGTTTTTCATGCTTATCTTAGATAGGACAAAGTATACAGAAACTACTAGAGAAATTAAGGGAGAACATTAGGCTACGGAGAAGGGAACCAGAAAAGTCATTCTGGAAGGTTTTGGCAAATCTGCCAATAAAGCTTTGTTAAGATTCCTGGCTTTTGTGGAGCTTAGAGAATCAGGGTGTAACTGGCTTCCAATCTGTGCTCCACCTCCAGTCATCTTCGGTTAGTTGACTGTTTTCTGCTTTGGTTTCTTCATCTAATAGCTCAGATGGTAGTGCTCCTTATGTAGCCTATAGTTAACAGATGAAGAGCACTTGGAATAGTGAGCTCTCGGTGAATGCTGGCTACTATCAGTATTATCTCCAACTCACATTATCATGGTCATGAAGGTAAAACAACACCCTTACCTTAAATTTCCAAAGTCATAGCAATGTAAAAACGTAGCAATTTGCAAGTAATTGGGCTGAGGCACTTTGCATGTTTTAGGAATCAGGTTTTGGGCAAGGCTGTGTGTGCCAAATGATTCAGGTAACAGATTCACCTTCACTCATTTTGCTTCTTTTAACATGACCTAACACAACTCTCATTCATTTTGATATAGCGGAGGGCCAAGGGGAGAAAACCTGATTTTCTACACTTTTATCATGCTTTTCTTTTAAAGATAAAGTCACTTGACACATAAAGCACTTCTTATTTTGATATTATCATAGCTTTCTCTCCTTATCCAATCTAATGAGATTTTCTATAGTTCCATATTTTATTGTAGTATTACTATGGTGTCAGAGCCTTGGTGATGCAGTGGTTAAGAGCTCAGCTGCTAACCAAAAGGTCGGCAGTTCAAATCCACCAGCCACTCCTTGGAAACCCTATGGGGCAGTTCTACTCTGTCCAATAGGGTCTCTATGAGTCGGAAACAACTTGACGGCAACAGGTTTGGTTAATGTTGTGTGGAAAATGGTTATACACCTTATATTCTGGGATGGAAAAATTACACGTTGGAAATAAGCTATCTAGACAGAAGCAGAATTCCTCAAAATTTGAAAAAAATATTGTTTCTTTTTTTTTTTTTAACTTGGTGTCTTACATCAGAATTACTCATGGTAATAGTTTCATGCCTACTGTTTATGGGATTTCAGAAAATTGAAACATTTATATAATATAAAGATGTTGATTTCATTGCCCAACATAGATGATATATATATATTTTAAAAAGTCAAAATTTGGAGAAAAAATAAACAGAAAAATTAAGTTTCTGTAAGAACCAATTTACTCTTTGGTCTCAATGTCCATCAACAGTTGTGAAAATATGAACTTAGGCCTATCAGGTTGTAAAAATGGTGTGGTGGAGGCGTCTGACCTCCTCTAACTTCACAGGGAGAAAGGGGAATCAAGATCAACAGCCCAAAACGGATTGCTATGAGGTGGAGGTCAGACATGCCTCCTCTCTCTGCCTTCTTTACCAATTCTGACACCAACCGTCCCTCCCATGGCACTCTCTACTTCTCTGCTGGGTTTGATAGTTCGTTGCAAGGGCCACCCACAACTCACAGACAATACTGACCATTATGGGATTTATTAGGGAAGTAGAAGGTAACAGTTCAGGTCCAGGAACACTCAGGATACAGTTCCTCCAACAGGACAGCCTCTTCTCAGCCGTGCCCACAGGCATGCCTCTCTCTGGCCCCCAGCCTCTGCTGTGCTGGGGCAAGTGTTACAAAGCTCTTTTAGCTCTGCCAGTAAGTGCCTAGAGGCACCTCACTCCGCCAGTAAGCCTCAGCTTGAAGGTGCTCAGCTCTAGCTCCATGGGTCGGCAAATCTAGCTCCACCAAGTGCCCAAAGGCACCCTACTCCACCAGCAAGCCTCCTGCCCAAAGGCATTCAGCCTTCTTGCTCCGTGGGTGGGGAAACCCACTGTGCCCTCTTCTGCCAGTCTCCTGCCTTGCTGCCATTTCTCTGCCACTGCTTCTCACTGTCTTCAGTGTTACTTCTCTCTCTCAGTCTCCTGGTTCCAGGAGCTTGTCAGTGCCGGAATCCTGGGTCCAAAGGACACACTCTGCTCCTGGCTGTTCTTTCTGGGTGGTGATGACATCCTCTCCTCCTGCCTCTGGGATGGCTCATTGTAAGCCTAGCAGGATGGCAAAGCTGACCAATCCCTTTGTTAGGTTTCCTTAGGTCTTATCTGCATGGTCCCACCCCCACAACACGGGTGCCATGAACTTTATTTTCACTATTAGCAAGCCATCCAATCCCCTTGATGGGCCACAATTACCTTCTCTGTATACTCCCATCCAAAGGCCATAGGGAAGCAAGCCATTGCACCACACAGGTAATCTTGTCAGTCAGTCAGAAGAAAAATAAGGAATCGAGAAATACTCTGCAACCGTAACAACTACAACAACAAAAGTTGCATAATTATGAAATAGGGCTTTGAATAGTTTCCTTCTGTTCAACCCCCTGCTGAGAATTTGCGTTTCTAACACGTTCCCTGCTGAGAATGGGCTTTTCTACCCCCAGATATACTGAATTCGGATGTACATTTTAATAAGATGAGCTCTGGTGGCACAGTGGTTAAGAAATCGTCCGCAACTTGGAAACTGTCTGTCCTATAGCGTTGCTATGAGTTGGAATTGACTCTGGGGCAATGGGTTTGGTTTTTTTTTTTTTTTCCCCTAGGTGATTTATATGTATAAATTTCTGGGAACTTGTTAGAAATGTAAATTCTCAGCAAGGAACTTGGTAGAAATGCAAATTCTCAGCATAGGTTAGAACCAGAGCAGACTGGTTCAAAGTCCTGTTAACGAAACGCTTGATGTTCTTAAATATGAAGGTTTTGTTATTTTTAACTAGTTTATTTTTTTAATTGTCTCATAAGATTGGAATTGGATTTTGAGAGATAGTGGCACAAATCTCCTGAAATGCTTATTGTTACATTCTAGAGCTGTTAAGTCAATGCTATGTTGTTGTCTTCATGTACTATAAGATAATCACTGTTTGATCTATAATGTCAAGAATTTTAGAGTCAGAAGTGGGAAACATTACAAATGGGGACGAGTGCCTGGCAAAATAGGTACATAACTCTGGAAAGTGATACTTCTTACAAAAGGGTGAAAAAGTAATGTAAATCATTTACTTTATGCAAAAATAGCACAAATGCCATAATGAAAAATGTGTTTTGAAAATAGTTACCATCCACTATGATATATGGAAAAGAAATGTCTATTTGTCCATTGCCAATGCAGACCACTTGCAATCATAAAAGTTACTACTCCAAAAGAAAACTTACATGTTTAAGTAATGCATATGTAAAATTTTATACTTTTCTGCTTAATTATAGTCTCCTGTCTGATTTCAGACATAATTTCTAATTAATTCGAAGTACTTCTAACTATGACTATTTAATTTTAGACACACCTGCGAGGAAAGTGCAAGCCAACAAGAGAGTCCAAGGTAAGTATATTGACTGTGGTAACATTTACACACGACACCAAAGAAAAGCAAAGTGTATTAATGTATTTTATTGAATTTTGTTGTCAGGTAGAAAAGTTAGTCACTTTTGAGGTACATTACTTTCATAATAAGAATCAGAAAATAAATTGTTCATGTTCTACACTATTAGTAGAGTCTAAGAACAACAAAACCGGTTGTCATGGAATCAGCTTTGACTCATGGCAGTCCTGTGTGTGTCAGAGGAGAACCGTGCTTCACGGGGGTTTTTACTGACTCATTTCACAAGTAGATTGTTAGGCCTTTCTTCCAAGGTATCTTTGGGTGGACGCTTGGCTGTGAACGAAGTAGAATCAAGTACAGTCTAGTCAAAAATAAATTCTTGAATACCAGCAGAGAAAAGTAGGTTACAGTTTGACCTGATCACTATAAAAAAAGATTTTTTTTGGGAGAATACTATTTTGAGACATATGCAAATTCTAAATGTATACATACAGAAAACTGCTAATGTAACTCTTTACAAAGCTCTTGATATAATGTGTAGATTATATACAAGCATACATCACATAGGAGATACAATTTTCTTCATAACTATACTTATGTGCATTTCTAATTTTTTCGCTTAGGTTGCCTTACATTTGTATACGTTCAAAGATTAAAGGCTTATAAATCCATTATAGACATATCTGATTTTAGGCCACTCCAATGTATAGTTATTTGGATTAAAGGATCAATTGCACAATTATTTTGTAACTCAAGGATTTATCAGGGCTTTCTTGTAAACATCCAAATTTTCTAAAGAATTAAAATTACCAAATTTTAACTTACTCTTTTCTTATACTTCTGATTAAAAGATAACTTTGGCTTCCTCACTATCAGCTGAAAGTATTATTAAGAAAACAATGTAACATTTATTACACTAAGAAATGACAGACTTTGATAAAGATAGTTATGCATAGAATATCATGTTCTTAAATGCTAAAGTTTCATCACATTTACAGTCTATATGTTCTTTCGTCTTCCTAACCAGGATCGAGAAGACGATCAAGGGAAGGTCGTTCTCAGTGAAAAATCAGAAACCGGACACCAAAGTTTATAAAACCCTAAGTCTATCATCTGACCGAAAGGAAAATTCTGAGAGCCACTTTGACTTCAGAAACTTCAAAATCATCAACACAAAAACCAATCATGAAACAATTCTGTACTCAAATAGCATTTTTTTTTTTCCTGAATGAGAAACATGAAAGCAATTGTGGAGTTAGCCTCCTGTGGGTTAGGAACTGAGGAAAATATAGCCCCTTACAAGTTTTTACATCTTGACAGTAAAAGTTCTAGCTACCTTTGGATTACATCAAAGAAAATCCTTGTCGCGGGATTCATTACAATTCACATCTCAAAGTAGTGAGCTGTTATCCCACTGAAAATATTGAGCCTTGAATTATCTGTAATGCGTAGATTAAATGCTTGAAAACAGTTACCTCTGCATGGGAAGCTAAGTTATAAAAATGGGCACTCAGTATAAACAAACAAATTAGAAAAATCAAAACAAACACCCACAAAAACTTTTACATCAAAAGGCTTTGCATTTTCTAATACAATGTCAGATTACCAGTAAATTATGTTATTTTTACAACTAATTTTGTACTCTGGAAATGTTTGTCATATGCTTCTTGTAAAACATATTTTTATCTCAGACATTTCAATAAAACCATTTTTCAGGCATAAAGAGAATTACTTCACATAGGTAATTCAGAAAACTCGAGGTTTACATTAAAAAGGGTTTGGACTTGGGAACAAGACTTTATACCTCTGTTTTTGTAACAAATATTCATTAAAGGAAATTGAATAAATTTAGTGTTTCTTGAATTTATAAAACTACAATGTTATATAAAGAAATATTAGAGAATGAAGCGATCATTAAACAGCAGCTAATCACCTGATACAAAGTAGGAACAGTGCTGAGTTGTTAGGATTCAGAGATGAATCTGACACAATTTCTGTCCTCAGAGTAAAGAGACAAATTACCAGTTATGCACAGTGTATCCTGGGCTATAATAGAAGCAAAATCAGTACTACACAAACACAAAAGATCCATCACCTAATTAGGCCTGAGTAATGCATGGGTGGGGAGCCACAGAGATGCCCTCTGCTAAGAGTCCATTGCATGGCAAAGTAGAGGAAGAGAATATTTATGCTGGGAATTGTATACAGACTGGCTTGATCTATTCAAATCTCTGCAAGTGTTATCCTCAGCTTGGAATGGTTGTAATAAGAGCATTCAGGGAATGGTATCCATACCCAAAAAGAAACTAATTGGTGATAGATTAGATAGATAGATAGGTAGGTAAGTAGGTAGGTAGGTAGACAGACAGACATGGTAGCGTTGACTCCAAGTTATAGTGACCTTATGTACAATAGAACGTAATGTTGCTTAGTCCTATACCATCCTCATAATCACAAGTATGTTTGAATCCACCATGTTGGTGATTGTGCAAATCCATCTCACTGAGGGTCTCCCTCACCCTCGCTGGCCTTTTACTTCACCAAACAAACTGTCCTCCTCCAGTGATTGGTTCCTCCTAACGAAGGAGTTGGACAATATTCTGTTGTGATCCAGAGGTTTTCACTGGCTAATTTTGGAAGTAGATCACCAGGCTTTTCTGCTTAGTCTGTCTTAGTCTGGAATCTCTGCTGAAACCTGTCCACCACAGGTGACCCTGCCGGTGTTTGAAATACTGGTGGCATAGCTTCCAGCACCACAACGACATGCAAACCACCACAGTATGACAAACTGACAGACGGCTGGTGAATCAGTGATTAAAAAAAAAAAACAAAACTCATTGCTGTGGAGTCAGTTCCAACTCATAGCAACTCTATAGAACAGAGTAGAACTGCCCCATAGAGTTTCCAGGGAGCGCCTGGTGGATTCAAACTGCTGACCTTTCAGTCAGCAGCTGTAGCACTTAACCACTATGCCACCAGTGTTTCCCACATTGGTGATAGTATAACCAAATTCTTCTAATAGTTGGAGGACAGCAACTGAGAGACTTTAAAACTGAGAGGCCACATTTATGGTATCAGGTTTGACCATACATATCCAGCTTGGATGAGGAAAAAAAATCCATTCTGTACTAATGTAGTACTAAAGGGCCTAAAAACCCTTTCCGGGACAATGGTGGGTTTGATATCTAGCATTTGGAGCCATTGCTAGAAAACAATATCCTACCATCTCATTACTCAAACAGAGATCTTAGATTTAAATCTGAGCTGGAAGGGGTGCTGCCCTGATCTTCCCAAGATGCTTCAAAGGAGATGCTTACATATTGTGGAACTGGTGGGACAAACTAAAATACCATCAACATAGATGGCTGTTCTTAACAGGTAGCATGTGTTCATGATCTTTTGGAAAATCGCAGGCTAATGGCATAAAACCAACAGTAGATGGGTTTATCAATTTAGCCCCTTTCAGGGTTTTCATTTGATGATGAGCTAGGTGTTCCAGACCTGGACCTTATACATGATAATCCATGGTGATAATAATGATTTCGAGATGATGGGCTTTGAGGCCCTGCCTTTTTACCATAAGAAGAAAAGAGCACTGGCTAATACATACATAAATCTCGTGTATCTTTCTGGAAAAGTACAGAGTCTTTCAAGTCACACATGCAAATATGTTTAAAAATAAAATCAAAAAAGTCATTAATAAAATATAAATTAAACAATAACACAAGTAAAAAGAAATGAAAATATAAGAATATAAAAAACAATAATTTAAAAATCTTAAAATAAGATTAAAAAATAAGAAAATAAAGGTCCAGCCAGGAAACAACCCCCAAAACAACTAATCAGGAAGTCCTAGTGGCTTGGGCCACTTCACTAGAAAATTAGTGAATCAGCAACCTGATGTTTTGGAAAGATAAAGCAGTGTAGCATGAGCTTTTATATTTATGTAATTTTTAATCCTTAAAAAATTCTAGAGAATTTTATGGTCTCCAGTTTTATATGAGGAAATGAGGCTCAGTAAGTTTACTAATGTTTCTTCTTTTGCCCTTGGTTGTTGAATTGGGGTACTGATTCCGTGTGATTCCACTGTTTCCATGAACTCATTCCACGTGTGGATTACCCAATAAGTACAAGTGTGAGAATAGTAAGCAAATTTGTCTGTTGCAATTGTACTGATGCTTTGTGCTACCTGATTTCAGCTTTTTTCCTAACCATCCTCTGCATAAGTGACATTGACTAAGTTTGGGTGACCTTAGCAGAAACCTTAACAAAGCAATATTTCTCAAAGTTAAGGCTCTGGACCTTCTGCATCAGAATCAGTGAGGAGAGATTATTTACAAGAGCAGACTTTTGGTTCCACTGAAGTTTTACTAAAAGAATCTTTTGAGCAACTTCTCTTATAATTCTTATAAACACTAAAGTTTTGTTGTCTTTTTAAGCATTTTATTGAAGTATAATTTAATTATAATAGACTTCAAATATTTAAGTGTACAATGTAATAAGTTTTGACATATTATAAACCTGTGAAACCATCATCACCATCAATATTGTGAATATATCACTCACTCTGCTGAATACTCATGGGGATCCTCTGCAGCTATCTTGAGTTCTCTCTCTGTGCAGCTCTATCCTCTCCTGTGTTCTGTACTGTGAACTCTAGCCCTCTTGGTCTCTCTGAACCCTTAGCTCCATCTCCCCACCTCAGGGAGTCTCCAGCTCCACCTGGGTTCCCCCTCCCTGTGCTGCACCTGAAAAGTCTCTCAAGGCAGCAAGCTGGGGCAATCACAGGACTCACCTCACTTGTTTCCCCATCTCAGGGACCACTGTCCTTCATTCCTTCATTTCCTGATGTAGTGTCACAGTGCCTTGACAACCATTGTTTTGTATATTTTTTCTGAGCCTATTTCTTCTTTCACCACTTTGTCTAGAGAAAGTAGGACCAACTGGGCAGCTTCCTTATACTTCTCATTCTGACAAAACTGTAGAAAAGTATCAAATATGCAGTCACCCAGAGCCTTGTCTCTCACAAATATTTGATCCACTGGTGGTGATATTTTGCATATGTCTATTGCCACCTCATGCCATGGATTAGCAGTTCCCTCTTTGCTATCGAAGGCAGAGTCATCAGCACCTTTAAGGCTAGCAGACCTGAGAACCAATTCAGAAAACTCACCCCTATAATTTTGTACCTCAAGAACCACTCTCAGTACCAAATGTCATATATACATATATATATGAGTATATATATAAATATATATATATATATATATATATGAGTATATATATAACCCATTGCTGTCCAGTCAATTACAACTCATAGCGACCCAATAAGACAGGGTAGAACTGCCCCATAGGATTTCCAACGAGCAGCTGGTGGATTTGAACTGCTGATCCTGGACCTTTTGTTAGCAGCTGAGCTCTTAACCACTTTACCACCAGGGCTCCATGTATATATATATATAGAGAGAGAGAGAGAAAGAGAGGGAGAGAGAGAGGGAGAGAGATTTTCCTCAAGGAAATGGGTCACACAGTTGTGTGAAGGCTGGCAAGTCCCAAACCCATGGATCTGGTGTCAGGTTGAAGGCATCTCCTGAGTCATGTGGATGCAGGGGCTGATGAATTCAAAATTGGCAGGTCAGGCAGAAGGTTGCTGGCTTACAGGGTTGTGAGAGATGGCAAATCCCAAGGTCTGCAGGTCAGGTGGCAGGCTGCTGGCTCACGTCACACTAACAAGACGTCAGAATATGATGAGTTGGATGTAAGATCCAGAGTGTGCAAGCTTTGCCAGAATATCCACATGTATTAGATGCAGGCCACACCCCCAAGGAAACTCCTTTTTCAACTGATTGGCTGCTCCCATCACATCACAAAATGGGGGATGACTACATCAGATCACAAAATGAAGGATGATTACATCATTACATAACTGCCAAATTACATCATTACATAACTGCCAAAACCACTGAGAATCATGGCCCAGCCAAGCTGACACACAACGTTAGTGATCACAAAACTCTAACAGAATTGAAAAGAAAAATAGACAGTACAGTAGTAGTAGGAGATTTTAAGACACCACTTTCAATGATGAACAGAACAACTAGAAAGACATGCAATAAAAATATAGAAGATCTAAATAACACACTTAACCAACGCAACCTCATAGACATATACAGACCACACCACCCAACAGCAGGCTAGTATACATTCTTCTCCAACAAAAATGGATTATTCTACAGAAGAGACCATATTCTAGGACACAAAGCAAAACTCAATGAATTCAAAAACATCGACATAATACAAAGCATCTGCTCTGACCAGGAGGCTATAAAACTAGCAATCAGTAACAGAAAGAGCAATGAAAAAATTAAATACTTGAAAACTGAATAAAACATTACTTAAAAACTATTGGACCATAGAAGAAATTAAAAATTTCTTGGAATCAAATGAAAATGAAGACACAACATACCAAAACCTTTGGAACAGAGCAAAAGCAGTACTTGGCAGAACATTTATAGCAATAAATGCACACGTCAAAAAAGAAGAAAGGTCCAAAATCAATAGCTTAACCTGACAACTTGAACAAATAGTAAAGGAACAGCAAAACAAGAGTCCACAGTCACCAGAAGAAAGAAAATAATAAAGATCAGAGAAGAAATAAATGAAATAGAAAAATAATAGAAAGAATCAATAAAAGTAGAAGTTGGTTCTCTGAGAGGATCAATAAAATTGACAAACCACTGGCCAAACTGACAAAGGAAAAAAAATGAGAAATGCATATAACCAAAATAAGAAGTGAAATGGGCGATGTTACAACAGAACCCACTGAGATAAACAAGATCATAACTGAATGTTTTGAAAAATTATACTTCAACAAATTTGAAAACCTAGAAGAAAGACAAATTTCTAGAAACACTTTATTTACCTAAACTAACACATAGAGGTAGAAAATCTAAATATACCCATAACAAAAGAAGAAATTGCGTATGGCAGAAAAAATACTCCCAACAACAACAACAAAAAACGCTGGCCCAGATAGCTTCACTGGAGAATTCTGCCAAACATTCAGAGAAGAGTTGACACCAATTCTACTGAAACTATTCCAGTACATAGAAAAGTAAAGGATACTCCCTAATCCATTCTATGAAGCCAGCATAACTCTGATGCCAAAAGCAGGCAAAGATAGTAGAAAAAAAGAAAATTACAGACTAATATCCCTCATGAATATAGACAAAACAATTATCAGCAAAATTCTAGCCAACAGAATACAATAGCATATCCAAAAAAAAAAAATACATTATGATCAATTGGGATTCATACGACGGATACAAAGGTAGTTCAACATTAGAAACCAACCAGTGTAATTCACCACATAAATATAACAAAGGAAAAGAATCACGTGATCATCTCAGTCACTGCAGAAAAAGGATTTGATAAAGTCCAACACACTTTCCTGATAAAAACTCTTGGAAAATAGGAATATAAGGGTAATTCCTCAACATAATTAAGGGCATATATGCAAAACCAACAGCCAACATTATTCTCACTGGAGAGAGATTGAAAGTATTCCCTCTGAGAATGGGAATGAGACAAGGATGCCCATTATCACCACTTTTATTCAATATTGTACTGGAACTCTTAGCCAGAGCAATAAGGCAAGAAAGGGAAATAAAGGGTATCTAAACTGGTAAAAAAAAAAAAAAAAAAGAGGTGACACTATCTCTATTTGCAGAAGCCATAATCCTATACATAGAAAATCCCAGAAACTTCACAAGAAAGTTACAGGAACTAACAGAAGGGTTCAGCAAAGTGGCAGGGTACAAGCTCAACATGCAAAAAATCATTTGGGTTCCTCTGTTCTAACAAGTAGAACTCCAAAAAGGATATCAAGAAAACAATACCATTTACAACAGCCCCCAAAAGGATAAAATACCTAGGAATAAATCTAACTGGGAATGTGAAAGACTTATCCTTTTAAAGACCCAATTATTTTCTGCTTTGAATTTGTTGTTGACACCATGTGTTTTCAGTAGTGGAATGTATGCCCAGTCATTAAGTGTGTTTAAATTTTTGGTTGGTAATAAAGATTTTGAGAAATATTATGTGGAAAATATATGATTTGTGGCAGCCTGTCTGGCCCACTGGTCTTAGGTAACAGGCTTTATTTTGGGGTGCCTTCCATTTGGGTACACGGAGCACCTCTGTTTTTACCTAATACCCAAGTAATTTGCTTCAACAAATGTTTCTTTTGCCTTTCACCATTACACAAGTCCCCACTGGAGGGAAGCAATACTTTCAGCGGGAACCGTGTACTCCCAAAGAACTCCAGAAGCATAAAAAGTGGGTAGGATAACTTATTCTCCATGAGTCACTAAAGGGTTATACAAAGAAAACTGCAAAACACTACTGCAAGAAACCAAAAGAGACCTACATAAATGGAAAAACATTCCATGCTCATAGATTGCAAGACTTAACATTGTAAAAATGACAATATGACCCAAAGCAATCTATAAATATAATGCAACCCTGATCCAAATCCCAACAACATTCTTTAGCAAAAAGGAAAAACTAATCTCCAATTTTACATGGAAGGAAACAGGCCCTGAATAGCCAAAACAACATTGAAGAACAAAGAACACTTCCCTAGCTCAGAACTTACTATACAGCCATAGTAATCAAAACAACCTGGTATTAGTACAACGACAGACACATAGACCAATGGAACAGAATTGAGAACCCAGAAGTAAATCCATCCATCTATGGAAAGCTGATCTTTGACAAAGGGTTGAAGTCCATTCAATGGGGAAGAAACAGTCTCTTTAACAAATGGTGCTGGCAAAACTAGATATCAATTTGCAGAAAGTGAAACAGGATCCATACCTCACTCTGTAAACAAAAACTAACTCAAAATCGATCAAAGACCTAAATGTTAAAACTAAAACTATGAAATTCCTGGAAGATAACATAGGGATAAAGTTAAGAGTCCTAATTTTTAGCATAAATACACTATCAAACATAACTCAAAATGCAGAAGATAAAGCAGATAACTGGGACCTCCTAAAAATTAAATATTTAAGCTCATCAAAAGACTTTACCAAAAGAATAGAAAGAGAACCTACAAACTGGGGAAAAAATGTTTGGTAATGACATATCTGACAAGGGTTTAATCTCTAAAACACATAGAAAACTTCAACAACTCAACAATGAAAAGACAAACAATACAATCAAGAATAGGCAAAGGACATGAACTGACCCTTCACCAAAGAAGACATTCAGGTGGCTAACAAACACATGAAGAGATGCTCGCAGTCATTAGCCATTGGAGAGATGCAAATCAAAACTGCAATGAGATTCCGTCTCATCCCTGCAAAAATAGCACTGATCAAAAAAAACAGAAAACAACAAATATTGGCGAAGTTGTGGGGAGACTGAAACTTTATACACTGCTGGTGGGATTATAAAATGGTACAACCGCTATGGAAAATGGTATGGCAATTCCTCAAAATGCTAGAAACAGAAATACCATATGATCCAGCAATTCCACTCCTAGGTATATACCCTAGAGATATAAGAGCAGTGATATGAATAGACATACGAACATGCAGGTTCATTGCAGCATTATTCACAATAGTAAAAGGATGGAAACAACCTAAGGGCCCATGAGCTGATGAATGGATAAACAAATTGTGGTGCAGACACAACGGAATGCTACTCAACCATAAAGAATAACGATGAGCCCTTGAAACAGCTTATAACATGGATGAATCTGGAGAACATTATGCTGAATGAAATAAGCCAAACAAACTTACAAATATTGCATAATACCATTTTTATAAAACGTCAAGAATACGTATACACACAGAATGCAAAGTTCTTTGATGGTTTGCAGAGATGGGAGGGAGATTCACTTACTAAACAGTAGACAGATGTTAATTCTGGTGATGGGAAAGACAACATACAGTACAAGAGAAGTCAGCACAACTTGACCAAGGAAAATGAAGACACGAAGAGGTACGCAAGAATAAAGGACAACTACAGTAAATGCTGTAACATATACAATTTTTCAACAAGAGTAATAACAAGCAAAAAATATGTGAGTGTTTACATAGGTAAATATGTATGCTATATGGGTGTGGGAAGGCATATGGGAGTACATGGGTGTGCATATATAGGTATATTTGTGGGCATATGTACATATATGTTTGTAGGTGCTGCATATATATTTACAATAAAGCACACAGAGGCACCGTTACGGATACTTCCTAGGCATACTCAAACACCTCTTGAGATTGATTCACTGGGTTTGAAGGCTCAGGACCATAGTCTCGTGTGACAACTAGGTCAGCTGGCAGACTTTAATTCATAAAGATAATGTTCTATATCCTAGTTTAGTGATAGCATTGTGGGTCTTAAAAGCTTGCGAGTGGCCATCTAAGATACAACTATTAGACTCTTCCCATCTGGAGCAAAGGAGAGTGAAGGAAACCAAGGACTCAAGCAAGAAATTAGTACACAGGATTAATGACACAAAACAAATCACAGCCTCTTCTAGCCTGAGACCAAAAGAACTAGATGGTGTCTAGTTACCACTACCAACCATTCTGGCTGGGGACACAGTTAGACTGGGAGAAAAATGCAGCCCAAAACTCAAAATCATAAAAAAGACCAGATTTTCTGGACTGTTAGAGACTAGAAGAACCCCTGAGACACATGCCCTAAGACACCCTTTTAACCTGGAACTGAAGCCACTCTCGGAGGTCAACTTTCAGCCAAATAATAGATTGGTCTATAAAATAAGCAAAAACACCCATGAGGAATGTACTCCTTTAAACAATCAACTCTATGAGACCAAATGGTCAACTTTTACACAAAAACAAAGATGAGAAGGCAAGGAGGGGCAGGGAGACTGGATGGATGGAAGCGGGCCAGGCGGGGTGCCAATGGGGAGCATGCTGACACATGGCGGGGATTGTAACCAATGTCACAGAACAATCTGTGTACGAATTGATGAATGGAAATCTAATTTGCTGTGTAAACTTTCACCTAAAACACAATAAGATATAATATTACAATATTTAAAAAAATTTAAATGTTAAAAAAATAGGCTGCACTTTTTTTCTTTTTTCTTTTTTTTTAAGAAAACCGTTATCCCGTATGGTTTGGTAATTCAAGTAAAATAATCACTGGAAGTTTTGATGTGATTTATTTTTGGTCTTACTTTTAAAACAAAAAGTCTTAAAACTTTAACCATTTAATAATATGGCAAAATACTAACAATAGCAAAAAATCCTTTCGCTCAGCCTTATGTCTGCATTTTCAAAACTGATTACTGATTAGGCTTCAAAATTTGCATTCTATTCACCTCTGCTTAGCAAAGGCTTTCCCTATTCAAGCTCTCTATTTGTATCTCCTTAAGTTATCATCATACAAAAACCAGGTAACAGAACATCTGCCTGCTACAAATAGAATTTGCTCCTCAAACTCAGATTTTCATGTAAGGAGAAGGGAAAAGACTCCTGTTTTCTTCTGGTTGGCTTATAGGCCCTAGATTCACAGAATTTACCATTTTCAGAAGTATTTATGATAACTATATATTATTTTTTTGATTTGTTAGTTTCTAAAAGGACATGCCATCTTGCTATAAGAAAATTTAGAATAAAACCACAGGAAAAGACTTAGAAGTGTTAATGCCTCTCAGATATCACAGTTCTGGAGCTGTATTCTTTCAAGTGAGGCAAATTAATTTTATTTCTCCTTCCTTCCTGCTTCTGAAATATCTGAATGAATTCATCTCTGACCCTCACCTCATGATGAGCTTGAAGCCACATCTTTTACTTTTCCTACCCTGCCCCAGTCTCCCTCCTGATCCGTGATTCCTTAGCTTTCATTCATCTGGCTGAATTTCCACATCACATATTCATTTCTCATCCTATTTCCAAGCTAAGCTCGTGGCTAAATGAGAAATTAGTTGAGGGACATAGTGAGACTCAAGATTGAGCTAAGATTGTCATTGTTGTTGTTAGTTGCCATTGAGTTGGCTCTGGTTCATGGCGACCTTATGTATAGCAGAATAAAACACTTACTGGTCCTGTACTATCTTCACAACCTTTGCTATGTTTGAGCCCATTGTTATGGCTATTATGTAAATCCATCTCATTAAGAGTTTCCCTCATTTTCACTGATCCTCTACTTTTCCAATGTCATGTCATTTTCTAGGGATTGGTCTTTCCTGATGACTTGTCCTGATTAGGGACATTTGATTCTCTTCAAAACAGCTGTGCCATAAGTCATATCAAAGACACAGAAGTACCAACTGCCACCACTATGAGATTATATTTATATTATTTCATAAACAACAACAAATAAAACCTCCATCCAAGCATATAATTTGCATGTCAAGATATATAGGTTTCTCATTGGAAGTAATCTAAGAATAAAGGAAAATGAAAAGCATTAAAATTAAATTCAGAAAATAATTTTTTTATAAAACAACTTCCTCTAGTGATATATTTTTGAAATATTTTAGATGTGATTTTTTTTTTCTTTCTCTTTTCATGTGCTTAGTATTTATTTTTTAACGTTTTATTTACAGTCAGCATCATTTGGGACAGCCAAGATCTTAATTTGGACAGATTCAAGGAAACACAAAATTTTTGAAGCTAAGTTATTCAAACTCCCTGATTTAAACAAACAAACAAAAAAAAACTTTTTTCTGATCATAATTTTCTTTATGACATTTAATGTAATGAAGAGTATAATAGAAATAATTATTCACAAAAAAAGTGAAGACTAAATCCAGTTTACTGTTTCATTGGTATTAAATTAGCAAGAGAGAAAAGTAAAAAAAAAAAAAAAAAAAAAAAGGGTAGTTCATTGATCTTCATTTGACTAATGTTGGTAAGCTCTGTAAAGAGTTTTCAAATTGTGATTTCTTTTTCAATGTGTATCTTAGTTATCTAGTGCTGCCGTAACAGAAATACCACAGGTGGATGACTTTAAAAAAACACTAATTTATTTTCTCAAGTTAGGAGAACAGAAATTCGAATTCAGGGTGCTGGCTCTAGGGAAAGGCTTTCTTTCTGTAGACTCTGGAGGAAGGTCCTTGTCTCTTTTGAGCTTCTGCTCCCGGGACATCTTCATGTGGCTTGGCATCTATCTTCCTCCATCTCTGCTTGCTTAATCTCCTCTTTTAATATTTAGCAAGAGACTGACTCCAGATACCGCCTACACTAATCTTGCATCATTAACATACAAAGTCAACTAAATTCCAAATGGGATTATAACCGCAGGCACTGTTGTTGTTGTTAGGTGCCATGGAGTCAGTGCCGACTCCTAGCAGCCCCATGTACAACAGAATGAAACACTGTCCGGTCCTGCATCACCCTCACAATCATTGCTATGTTTGAGCACATTGTTGCACCCACCATGTCAATCCACCTTGTTGAGGGTCTTCCCCTTTTTTTTCTGATCTTCTACTTTACCAAGCATGATGTCCTTTCCAGGGACTGGTGCCTCCTGATAACATGTCCAAAGCATGTGAGACGAAGTCTTGCCATCTTCACTTCTAAGAAGCATTCTGGCTGTACTTCTTCCAAGACAGATGTGTTCCTTCTTCTGGCAGTCTGTGGTATATTCACTATTCTTTGCCAACACCATAATTCAAAGGCATCAATTCTTCTTTGGTCTTCCTTATTCACTGTACAGCTTTCTCATACATATAAGGTGATTGAAAATACCATGGTTTGGGTCAGGTACACCTTAGTCCTCAAAGGGCATCTTTCCCTTTTAACACTTTAAAGAGGTCTTTTGCAACGGATTTGCCCAGTGCAGTATGTCATTTGATTTCTTGACTGCTGCTTCCATGGACATTGATTGTGGATCCAAATAAAATGAAATCCTTGACACCTTCAATATCTTCTCTGTTTATCATGATGTTGTGTATTGGTCCAGTCGTGAGGATTTTTGTTTTCTTTCTGTTGAGGTATAATCCATACTGAAGGCTGTAATCTTTGATCTTCATCAGTAAGTGTTTCAAGTCCTCTGCTTTCAGCGAGCAAGGTTGTGTCATCTGCATATCGCAGGTTGTTAATGAGTCCTCCTTCAATCCTGATGCCCTGTTCTTGTTCATATAGTCCGGCTTCTTGGATTATGTGCTCAGCATACAGATTGAATAAGTGTGGTGAATGGATACAACCCTGACGCACATCTTTCCTGACTTTAAACCACACAGTATCCCCTTGGTCTGCCCAAACGACTGCCTCTTGGTCTATGTACAGGTTCCTCATGAGCACAATTAAGTGTTCAGGAATTCCCATTCTTCACAATGTTATCCATAAATTGTTATGATCCACACAGTTGAATGCCTTTGTATAGTCAATAAACCACAGGTAAACATCTTTCTGGTAGTCTCTGCTTTCAGCCAAGATCCATCTGACATCAGCAATGATATCCCTCTTTCCACGTCATCTCCTGAATCTGGCTTGCATTTCTGGTAGTCCCCTGTTGATGTACTGCTGCAACTGCTTTTGAATTATCTTCAGCAAAATTGTACTTGTGTGTGATATTAATGATATTGTTTGATAATTTCTGCATTCTGATGGATCACTTTTCTTTGGAATGGGCACAAATATGAATCTCTTCCAGTCAGTTGGCCAGGTACTGTCTTCCAAATTTCTTGGCATAGATGTGTGAGCACTTTCAGCGTTGAATCTGTTCATTGAAACATCTCAGTTGGTGTTCAGCTAATTCCTGGAGCCTTGTGTTTCGCCAGTGCCTTTGGTGCAGCTTGGAATTCTTCCTTCAATACATAGGTTCTTGATCATTTGCTACCTCTTGAAATGGTTGCATGTTGACCATCTCTTTTTGGTACAGTGACTGTGTATTCCTTCTGTCTTCTTTTGATGCTTACTGTGTATTTCAATATTTTGCCCATAGAATCTTTCAATATTACACTTCAAGGCTTGAATTTTTTCTCAGTTCTTTTAGCTTGAGAAGTGCTGAGTGAGAACCTCCTTTTTGATTTTCTAACTCCAGGTTTTTGCATATTTCATCACAATACTTTCCTTCATCTTTCTGAGCTGCCCTTTAAATTTTCTGTTTCACTCTTTTACTTCATCATTTCATCCGTTCACTTTAGCTACTCTAAGTTTAAGATCAAGCTTCAGAGTCTCTTCTGAAAACCACTTTGGTCTTTTCTTTCTTTCCTGTCTTCTTAATAACCTTTTGCTTTCTTCATGTACAATGTCCTCGATGCCATCACACCACTGCTCTGGTCTTTGGACATTAGTGTTCAATGCATCAAAACTATTCTTGAGATGGTCTCTAAATTCAGAAGGGATATACCCAAGATTGTACTTTGGCTCTCCTGGACTTGTTTTAATTTTCTTCACCTTCAACTTGAACTTGCATATGAGCAATTGATGTTCCATTGAGCAATCAGTCCCTGGCCTTATTCTGAATGACGATACTGAACTTCTCCATCATCTCTTTCCACAGATGTAGAGATAGAGGTTAGGATTTGGAACACATATTTTGTAGGGGCACAATTCAATCTATAACCATGTGCAAGGGCAACATCTAGACTCCTATGTTGGGATCCATTTTCAACTCTCTTCAAAAATAACCACAATGCTTTTCGTTCATCCACAAAGTTTCATGAGCCATCTTCAAAAAAAGTCATTACATCCCTTTGGGAGCAAGACAACCTAAGCATACTTGACACCAACTCCACAGGCTTATATATTTATCGCTTCTGAGTTTCCCCAGCCACAGGGGAGCCTACACAAGCCAAAGCCTGAGAACATATGAAAGACTATATCAATAGCCATCAATATTTTGAAAACAGACAGACAAGAAATAGAAACAAAAAGTGAAAGGTCTAAAAACTGTATCAAGAAGCCAACACTGGTTTGGGGAATGTCCTGAGTTAGTACAATATAAAAAAGCTGAACTTGATAAGAGTTTACAGTGCAAATGTACAACCTAAGTTACTTCAGTATAAAAAAATGGATCTCTTTCATACTCCATTTCTGAAGAAAAGAGATATTTTTGTAACAATCTATAACTGAATTGTGAATAAACACCAAAATGAAAAAGCCAGAATGCTATTTATGAGTAGAAAGGAAGTTTATCTATTGGGATGGTATTAAGAGGAAATGGCATTAAGGAGGAGGTTGGAGAATTGTAAAGGTTTAGAATAATCACAGGGGTAATGACAAAGTTGTTGATTATTAATCCTGCTAAAATCTTTGAACTTTTAAACTCTTTTTATCTATCCTTTGGTTTTTTGCATTATAGTTGTCAGGCTTTTTAATTCTACAAATAATTTAGGCATAATAGTATTTTTTTTTATATACTCAACATTCATTTATGTTTACCAACACATTTATCCTTCTGCTGTTTTTTTTATTCCCTCTTGAACTTCTAGGTTTTCACTAGAATTATTTACTTTTTGCCCGAAAAAAAAATCTTTTTTGGTTTTTTTTTTTTTTTGGTTCACACTGGATGCTGACTTATTTCCTCAGTTTTGTTGTTCTGAAAACACTTTACCTTCATTTTTGAAAGATACCTTGGCAGAACATAGAAATATACTTTGGTAATTATTTTCTTTCAGCAACTAAATTTGTTTCAATAATTTCTGTTGAGAAGTCAATTTTTTTTTTTTTTTGTTCTTTTGATGGTAATATATCTTTTTTTTTTGTTTGTTTCTGGCTGCTTTTTAAGATTTTCTCTTTGATTTAGCCTGTTGTAGTTTCTCTGAGCTTTTTGAATCTGTGGGTTGCTACCTCTTATTGGTTTTGAAAAATTTATGACCAACAGCTCTTCAAATATTGCTTTTGCCAGCTTTCAAGCAGCCATCTAAGATATATCTACTGGTCCCACCCCATCTGGAGCAAAGGAGAATGAAGAAAACCAAAGACACAAGGGAAGATTAGTCCAAAGGACTAATAGACTACAACAACCATAGCTTCCACCAGACTGAGTCCAGAACAGCTATTTGTTGCCCAGGTACCACCACCAACTGCTCTGACAGGGATCACAATTGAGGGTTTCAGACAAAACTGGAGAAAAATGTAGAACAAAATCCAAACTCACAAAAAAAGATCAGACTTACTGGTCTGACAGAGACTGGAAAATCCCAGCAGTGTGCTCCCTGGACAGCCTTTTAACTCAGTACTGAAGTCACTCCTGAATTTCACCTTTCAGACAAAGATTAATCAAAAAAAAAAATTAACCCATTGCCATCAAGTCGATTCTAACTCATACTGATCCGGATTCTTCATTGTTCTTCACTGTTGCATAGTATTCTATTGTGTGTTGAAAAAAATTCCATAATTTGTTTATACATTTGTCATTGATGAGCACCTAGGTTTTTTCCATCTTTTTGCTATCAAAACAGTGCTGCAGTGAACGTGGGTGTACATATATCTACTCATGTGATGGTTCTTATTTCTCCAGGATATATTCCTAGGAATGGGATTGCTGGATAGTATGGTACTTCTATTTCTAGCTTATAAGGAAGTGCCAAATTGATTTCCAAAGTGGTTGTACCATTTTACATTCCCACCAACAGTGTGTATAAGTGTTTTAGTCTCTCTACAACCTCTCCAACATTTATTATTCTGTGGTGTTTGGATTAATGCTAGCCTTGCTGAGGTGAGTTGATATCTCATTGTCGTTTTGATTTGCATTTCTTTAATGGCTAATGACTGAGCATTTCCTCATGTGTCTGTTAGCCACCAGAATATCTTCTTTGGTGAAGTGCCTGTTCATATCCTTTGCCTATTTTTTAATTGAGTTGTCTTTTTGCTGTTGAGGGTTTGCAGTATCTTGTAGATTTTAGAGATTAGATGCTGATCGGATTTGTCGTAGCCAAAATTTTTTTCCAAGTCTGTAGATTTTCTTTTACCCTTTTGGGAAGTCTTTTGATGAGCATAAGTGTTTGATTTTTAGGAGCTCCCAGTTATCTAGCCTCTCTTCGGGTGCTTGTGCATTGTTACTTATGGTTTGTATTCTGTTTATCCCATGTATTAGGGCTCCTAGGGTTGTCCCTATTCTTTCTTCCATGATCTTTATGGTTTCAGATTTTATATTTAGGTCTTCGATCCATTTCGAGTTAGTTTTTGTGCATGGTGTGAGGTATGGGTCTTGTTTCAGTTTTTTGCAGATGGATATCCAGTTATGCCAGGAGCATTTATTAAAGAGACTGTCTTTTCCTCAGTTAATGAACTTTGGGCCTTTGTCAAATATTCAGCTGCTCATAGGTGGATGAATTTATGTCTGGATTCTCAATTCTGTTCCATTGGTTATGTATCTGTTGTTGTACCAGTACCAGGCTGTTTTGACTACTGTGGGGGTATAATACGTAAATAGGTAAAAAATCAGGTAGTGTGAGGTTTCTCACTTTGTTCTTCCTCTTCAGTAACGCTTTACTTATCTGAGGGCTCTTCCCTTTCCATATAGAGTTGGTGATTTGTCTCCATCTCATTGAAGAATGCCAGTGGAATTTGGATCAGGATTGCATTGTATCTGTAGATTGATTTGGGTAGAATCGACATTTTTCACGATGTTGAGTCTTCCTACCCATGAGCAAGGTGTATTTTTCCACTTACACAGGTCTCTTTTGGTTTCTTGCAGTAGTGACTTGTAGTTTTCACTGTATAGTCTTTTACGTCTCTGGTTAGATTTATTCCTAAGTATTTTATCTTCTTGTTGGGGGGGTGGGTCCATGCTTTTTTTCTTTCTGTGATTTGATTCAGATATGTTCCATTGATCTCTTTTCCACTTTACTAATTTTATCTTCAAGGAGCCCTGGTGGTGCAGTCGTTAAGCACTTAGCTGCTAACCCTAATGTTTTTAGTTCAAATCCACCAGCTGCTCCATGGGAAAAAGAGGTGTCAGTCTGCTTCTGTAAAGATTTACGGCTTTGGAAGCCCTGTGGGGCAGTTCTACTCCATCCTATAGGGTTGCTATGAGTCAGAATATGCTTGAAGGCAATGGGTTTGGGTTTTTTGGTTTTAATCTTGTCTTGTGATGTGCCAAATCTTCTGGTAAACTCATCTGCCATATTTTTACACAAATAGTGAGCGCCGACTGGGTTTGTTTGCCAGCCACACCCTTCCCCTCGAGGTACCCTCACAAGGGCTGCCATGCCAATCCTCTTTTGCATGTTGCTGTAAAAAATATTTGCATAGCCCTTATGAAAATGCCTCACATGAGGAGGGCAAGACCAGCAAAAAAATGAATTATGTGTATAAAAATACAGTATTAAATTGTTAATTTGATATATTTTTTCATTTGTAGGATATCAATTTGATTCATTCTATAAATTTTTGTTGCCTTTTTTTTGCTTTTATCTATCTTGTCCAACTTTTTTCTATTTTTTTGAACAAATTGATCATAGTTATTTAAAAATCATTGACTACAGCTACAATAACCATGTCTATAAACCATGACAACCAAACCTATTGCCATCAAGTCAATTCCAACTCATAATGACCTTATCGACAGAGTAGAACTGTCCCATAGGGTTTGAAGGAGCTACTGATGAATTTGAACTGCCAATCTGTTGGTTAGTAGCCAAGCTCTTAGCCATTGCGCCACGAGGGCTCTACTGTGTCTATACTAGTATTTTTTCTCTTTATTTGTAGTCATGTTTTTTGTACCTCTCTGATGTTTAGGAAACCCTGGTGACGTAGTGGTCAAGAGCTAAGGCTACTAACGAAAAAGTTGGCAGTTTGCATCCACCAGGCACTCCTTGGAAACCCAATCGGACAGTTCTACTCTGTCTTTTAGGGTCACTGTGAGTCAGAATCAACTCAATCGCAAAGAGTTTTTGTTTTTTTTTTCCTGATGGTTATGAACATTATAAATAGGCAAACACTGTGTACAAAAGTATCTCAGAGACTCCAGATGATGTTGTCTTCCACTAGTGCTTCTCTTTTCCTCTATTAGGTAAATAATCTGAGTTGCTGATTGTGTCAATCAAGTCTGGGAATAAGATGGTTCTGATCACCTTGGAGATTTAGTTTGAATCTATCTACTTCTTCATCTCTGTTGTTCTAGCATGTACCTCACAGCTTTAGACTGAGAACCTGGCAGGTGTTTACCTTATCAACCTTAAACACTGCAGAAGATTGAGTTCTGAATATCAGAGACTGCCAGCCCAGTTTTCCAGCCTCTTGCCCGACACAGCTTCAAAGTTTGGCACCTGTGTTGAGTTGGATAACGGCCATGAGATTCAACTGGCCTCCTCTACTGGCAGGGTGTGGCTTCCTAAGCAATGTAAAACTGCTGGAGATTTCATTGTGCTTTTAGAATGCCTGCAACTCCCTAACCTTCTACAGAATCCCAGAATCAGCAAATGTCCCCAAGAGTACCATCAACTTCAAGTTCCCAATTGCCACTATAGCTTAGAAAGACCACTAAAATTGTCACTTTAGCTTCTCCCGCCACCCCCCGAAAGAAGTTTTCTCTCAGGACTAAGCCAAATCATTAGCTATACCCTGAATAAGAAAAGGTCCCTAGCAGGGGAAAGGCGAGAAACCATCAGAGCATAGAGAAATTCTTCACTGTCTGAAACGTTATTTCATCTACTTCTCATTTCCTCTAATGCTCTCTATGAAATATGATTTATGTAGTTTTCCAACTTTTATTTGCCCTAATGGTAACTCTGGTCTGCCATGAACTACTACATCTCACCCAGAAGCAGAAATTCTCTCTCCGTGTTTTTTAAGCTTTAACATTTTATCAGGCTTGACTTTTTGTGATTTGTGTTACTGAAACAAATAAAAATTTGTGATTTTTTTGTATCCTGAATATTGAATTTTATTATATCAAATATGTTACACCTTCCTTCAAGGTCATTATATGTCCTCTTTGTAAGGGTGCCCCTACATGTCCTCTGCTGTTGGTAATTACTGTTCTAAGTTAGAACACGTATTTATACTGGAAACAATCCCAAAGCTTTTGTGATTTTCTTCATCAGCTTATAAGAGCCATGAGAAGGGATAAAGAAGGTTTATATTGTGTGAGTTTGGATACTAAGAGAGCAGGAACAAGAGAAATTTTGTGCTAGAAAAGCAAGAGAAGTGCTAGAAAAGCAAAGGTGAAGGCTCTGTGGAATTGATATAAAGCTAAGATCTGGATAAAAAACAAGGTACAGAAGGAGATCACAATGAGATAGAAAAATAAGGTCCACAAGAGTAAGCAAGTGGGAGAGCTGGAATGATTAACAATTTAGTTAGTGAATGAGGCGTACGTTTAGAAGACAAATGTACAAAATATGAAACAAATGGTGATTCTTCATAAATATTTAGTTAAGTGAATCTGAATATAACTTTTCATAAACTAGAAAGGAAAAAAGTAACACTATAAAGTTGAGCAATTCATTTGTTAAAAATATAATCTCTACTATAGAGTATGACTGCTCAGAGTTAGGATTATGTTAAGAATTCAGATAAATACCTGTTCTGATCATATTTCACCTTTGTTTTTGTTGTTTGGTGACATCAGGTCAGGTTCCGACTCATAGCAATCCTATGTACAACAGAATGAAACACTGCCGGGTCCTGCGCCATCCTCACAATGGTTGCTATGTTTGAGCCCATTGTTGCAGCCACTGTGTCAAACCATCTACTTGAGGGTCTTCCTCTTTTTCACTGACCCTCTATTTTACCAAGCATGATGTTCTTCTCCAGGAGCTGGTCCCTCCTGATAACATGTCAGCAAATGAAGGTCCCAAAGCTTGACTCCATCCACGTCATTGAGATTGAGTCTACTTTGAGAAGGTAGCTCTTCTCTAGTCATATTTTGAGTGCCTTCCAACCCGAAGGGCTCGTTTTCTGGCACTATATCAGACAATGTTCTGCTGCTATTCATAAGGTTTTCACCAGCCAATTTTTTTCAGAAGTAGACCTCCAGGTCCTTCTTTCTAGTCTGTCTTAGTATGGAAGCTCAGCTGAAACCTGTCCACCAAGGTTGACTCTGCTGGTATTTGAAATACTGATGGCAAAGATTCCAGCATCACAGCAATATGAAAGCCACCACAGTATGACAAACTGACAGACACATGGGGGTTTCACCTTAATTACCTCTTAAAGTTTAATTTTTTATTTGGGTAAGGTAATTTATATTTTATCAAATTCCTTTTTACTATGCATAAATAAATAAATTACTCATTGTTACCCATTGCTGTTGAGTCGATTTCGACTCATAGCAATCCTATAGGATAGATTAGAACTGCCCCATACATAGGGTTTCCAAGGAGTGACTCGTGGATTTGAACTGCCGACCTTTTGGTTAGCAGCTGTAGCTCTTAATCACCAAGCCACCAGGGATCCAAATAAATAAATAGCAGTAAATAAATAACGGTAAATAAAATTAAATAAATGTAAATAGTAAATAAAACGTTTCCTGGAAGAAAGTTTAACTGTTACAAATGGGGGATTCAGACAAAGCATTATACCTAGCATCAAAAAACAATGGCAAAGTGCTCACTATACAGTAATCAAGAACAAAGTTCATTGGGCATGGACGTACTGGGCATTTCTTTGTGTAATATAGTACGCATGAAAAAGATGATAAACTGATTAGGTGATTGATTTATTGACTTGTATATAGGTTCTGGCATCAACTGGAACAAAACAGAAACTTTGAGCCCAAAGGACGTTCATTAATTGTTTCTGTTGTTTCCAGGAGCCCTGGCGGCACAGTGGATAAGAGCTCAGCTGCTAAACAAAAGGCTGGCAGTTGGAATCTACGAGCTGCTCCTTGGAAATTCTATGGGCAGTTCTACTCTGTCCTATAGGGTCACTATGAGTTGGAATTACTCGTTGACAACGGGTTTGGTTTGATTTTTTTTTTTTTTTTTTGGTTGCCTTTCCGTATACTTGATTCTATCACTCCTACAACATGAGTGACCTAAAATTAACATATTTTAGGAAAAACACTAGGGAAGAAACCAATAAAAATGGTTTATGAAGGACCTGTGATCCTGAGAATTAGTGTGAAGAAATGAAAAGAAGAAATTTCATTAGGAAGCAAGATTTAAATATTAGAGTCACAGGGCTATAGGTTTGTTTTGTCCTTAGAGTCTTATGTTGTACAGTACAGAATATTCTATTTCCTTTTTTTTTTCAAAATATTTTTATAAGGGTAACTAATAAACATGACATAAAATATGAAAGTGCAGATGACTGTATGTTTAAAATTCCTACCCCTAACCATGCTTTCCAACTTCCTGTGTTGTCTTCAAGCAATACACTATGCAACTATGGGCATGTCTACCTAAGGAGGCCTGTGACCACACAGTGGTAAGTGCTTGGCTGCTAACTGAAAGGTTAGTGGTTCGAACCCAGTAGCTGCTCTGCAGAAGAAAGATGTGGCAGTCTGCTTCTGTAAAGATTACAGCCTTGGAAACCCTATGGGGCAGCTCTACCCTGTCCTGTAGGGTTGCTATGGGTCGGATCAACTGAATGGCAACAGGTTTTATCTATCCATATATCTGTATATCTATCTATCTACCTACCTACCTGCCCACCTATCATCTAGCCATTCTCTATATAAAAAGTAACATATTACATCCATACCCTTTCTAGTCTTTTTTTAAAAATAGTAATATATTGTGAAGATCTTTCATATCAGTACATACAAAGCTACTTCTTTGTTTTTAAAGCCTCCCAAGTTCTGTAGAAACTTGCTCCTCTGACACAGTCTAGTTCCATAATTTGTCAGTGAATAAATAATTTTGATAAAAATGGAAAATTTTAAAAATTCACTTGTTTAGCTATTGGTCAGTATCTTATATCTTCTCATAACAATTTTCTTTTATGTTTACCATTTGTAATAATTTAATAAGTTTTCAAAATTGGCAAAATTTACCTTGCTATTGTTGCTAGCTGCTGTCAAGTCCATCCCAGCTCATAGCCCGTGCACGTTTAGCTGTCCTTTATTAATTCAAAGTTTGAAAACTATGATTTTGAATAACGTACGGCTGTCTTCAAGTTTTGCAAATACTCTGCTCTCACAGTTATTGGGAGAAACCTGGAGAAGTAATTACTGGGTTAAAATATTCTCCAGCTGAGATGCTGTTATGGATTTCATATCCATTAACTCTGAGGCCTTTACAAGTATTATCTGCATGTGTACACACTCTCCTGGGGACTTCGTCTCTGACTTAACCAGTTTGGGAAGCTAGCACATATTCGTTAATAAAAGAGCATCCAAACTAAACTATAATCCTTCCAGGCTAGTCATCCACTTCGACAAAAATGGCCTAATCTCGGGCCATTGTGTTGGAACAGGAAAAAGTCGTCCTATGAAGAGCCTTGAGTTACGTTCTGTTAGATTCTGTGAGCTATATGAGGTTGTGAGAAATACATATTAGTAAATTTTAAAAAGAGGGAGGGGAAAATAATAATAAAGTCAGTTAATGGGCTTTACTTACCAGGTCAGAAAAGTTTAAAATGATAATTACTAGAATTCATACCAAATATTTTAAGCTTAACAAAGTGCATTCACAAATACTGATTCAATTAAATATTTGAAACTTTGTGCACTGCACATGTATAAGAATAATCCCAAAGAGAACTCAGTAAATGGCACATTAATGTAATTCCATATGTTGACACAGCCCCCTACCCAAGGCTGACATTAATACCTTTAAAAAAATTATTCCAGGGTAGTGAATGGAAGAGAGACGGGCCGAGGTGGGGTGTGGGGAGGGGTGCTTCTGAGATGCTGATAATCTTCTGACTGAATGCCAACGGGTTTTATCCATCCATCTATCTCTATCTATCTGCCTATCTACCAACCTACCTACCTATCTGTCTATTTACTTTCTTGATTTGGATTCTGGTGCATGTAATTTGTGAAAAGATAACAAGATTTACATTTATGATTTGTGTACTTTTGTTTGTATCCATAATACTTCAATAAAAAGTTAAAAATTATTTTGAAAAATTACAGAAGTAACACACACTCCAAAAATTAAAAGAAAAAAATTAAAAACCAACTATAAATCCATCCAACTCTTCAGAGTTAATCTCACATTTTTTGGTCTACATATTTTCTTTTTTTCTGTTCATATGTATATACATATATTTTAACAGAATATATTATCATAATGTGACAGTGTTTAATAATTTTTTCACTTCATAACATTTTGTGAAAAACATTTTTACCTGAAAATAATTATACCTCTAAAACAGCATTTTAATGAGTTTCTGTATATGGTGATACTGTGATGCAGTGAATTACTTAATATGGCCCTTCTAGCCATGGTCTTTTTAACTCCCACAAAATGACTGAGTGGGACTATGCAAATGAGGAGCTTGTGGCCCAGCAAGGGGATTGGATAGCTTGCTAGTAATGTTATTAAGGTGCCTGGCACACTTGTGGAGCCCTGGCAGCACAGTGGTTAAGAACAACAGCTGCTAGCCAAAAGGTTGGCAGTTCAAATCTGTCAGCCACTACTTGGAAACCGTATGGGGCAGTTCTACTCTGCCCTATGGGGTTGCTATGTGTTGGGATCAACTTGATGGCAACAAGTTTGGCTTGGTTTTGGTTTTGACACCCTAGTGGGGGGTGGGACCATGCAAATAAGGCATAAGGAACCCTAATGAGGGGATTGGTCCATTTTGCCATCCCACTAGGCTTAAAAGAGAGCCAATCCCAGAGCAGAGGGGGGCCTGACTACCACTAAGAAGAGTCAGGAGTGGAGTGCATCCTCAGGCTCTCTTAGACCAGGAGACAGAGAGAGAGAGAGCTGTAACACTGACCACAGCAGGATGGCAAGAAGCAGTGGCAGAGAAACGGCAGCAGCAGAGGCAGCAGAACCAGGAGACCAGCAGGAGACCATACAGTGAGCTTTCCAGCCAAAGGAGCAAGAGAGCTGAGTGCCTTTGGGCAGGAGGCTTGCTGGTGGAGTGGCATGCTTCTAGGTACTTACTAGTGGAGCTAAAGAGCTTTGTAACACTTGGATAAGCAGGGCAGAGGCTGGGCAGAGGAGCCAAGGGGCTGAAGGCCTGAGAGAGGCCTGCTTGTAGGTATGGCTGAGAAGAGGCTGTCCTAACTGAAGAACTGTATCTTGAATTGTAACCTGTTACTTCTCTAATAAACCCCATAACTGTGAGTATAGTCTGTGATTTCTGTGTGGCCACTGCAACAAATTATTAAACCCAGCAGAGATGTAGAAAGTGCCGTAGGAGGGATAGCTGGTGTCAGAATTGGTAAAAAGTCTGCAGAAATCAAAGGAATCAGTCTTGGGCTGTTGATCTTGACCCTTCTTCCACCCTTGTGAAGTTAGAGGAGGTCAAACGCCTCAGCCACTCCATTTTTACAGATATCGTCGCTTATTTTACCAATCTTCAATTTTTTGTTGGAGTCCCTGGACTGTACGAACACTTAAAGTACTTAGCTGCTAACGGAAAAGTTGGAGGTTTGAATCCACTCAGAGTCACCTCAGAAGAAAGGCCGGTGATCTACTTCCAAAAACTCAGCCATCGAAAACCCTATGGAGCACAGTTCTGTTCTGACACACATGAGGTCGCCATGAGTTAGAGTCGACTTGGTGACAATTGGTGCTGGTACTAGTAATTATTGGTTATGGCCATTTTTTCCCCACAGAACTTTTGAAATATGTCACGACTGAACTGGTAGCTGTACCTGTTGGTGGAAAAAATGGGTGATGCTGTGGATATGTAGGGGCAATGGAATCTGCCTGGACCATGTCCGACTCCTAATCTAAGGACTGGCCTTGTTCCTAAGGTAAACTGTGCATCTCTCGCCAAATAGACTATGAGATGTTTGATGACAGTAAACAGGTACATTCCACCATCTAGAAGAGTACATGGCAGATAGTAGATGCTCAGTAAATTTTGGAATAATAAATAGATAAGTTCATGAATTAATGGACTGATGAATAAATAACTCACCCTTTCAAGATACCTTAGGTAACTGCTCACTCATAATTAAATAGTGAGAAAAAGACTATAATTTTCTCTACAATAGTGTTTTAATGTAGATTCAATTCACACGCAATTCAAGTCACACTTCCAAACATACTAAAATACTTTCTTTTAACATAGTTTCACAATAGTTTGAACAGGCTGCCTGTTTCCCATTTCCTTATTGAGTTGACATGCGTCATCTCACCGAAAGCCCAATTTCAATTAATCTCACATGATGGCAGGGAGCAACAGCTTCATCTTCTTCGCCTTTACTTACCACTCCTCAGTGCCCAGCACGGTGCTTTGCAAGTCACGGCTGTGCATTAAATAGTGTGTAACATATATGTGCCGTTTGATACACTCAGTATTAGATATACCCTAGGAGCTCTCGTCAAATGGAAACACAATGTACCAAATCAATCTGCTCATGTTTATGTTGGCATCTAATACGACAGTCACCTCATCACACTAATCTGTATATCCAGACTAGATGGTTGTAAGTGATTCAAAGCAGGGAGAAAAAGTAGTGTCTGCTCTCAAGTGTCATCTAACTGAGGAAACCAAAGCCACATAGGTGTTATTATCCTGCTTTGTGCATCCTAAGAAAGATCAAACACATACACAAAAACTGATTGTGCACTGCTGAGATAATGTCATGGGAAAATTTTCATGGAGATTGGCAATGACGGAAGAAATTTTGGAGAAGGTTAATTTTGAAGATGATGTCTGTACCATGGGGCAGAAAATTATAACTAAAATTTTAATTATAATGTAATTATATTTGCATTCACTAAACTTAAAAGCTATCATCCATACTATATCATTTTTCCACTAGCAATCTATATGATTTGTTGTTCAACGCAGACGAGTAAATCTTGGCATATACCAGAGCCTGAGAGCCTAATTAATTCCCTTAGCGGAAAATGAAAAAAAAAAAAAAAGAGAGAGAGATTTTTAGATAAGTTTTATTTATTGAGGTGTTGGTTGAGGCAGGAGTCTTGGTAGTATGGCAATTTAGAATTATTTAAACTGAGGACTGAGAAGGCTCTTTAAGTTATTGACTATGGAAAAGAAGGAGATCTGATTGTCAGATTGATATCTGTATCTTACGATTCTCTTTTTGCTTTTCTAGAACTATAAACATGGGCTTCAGTATTATTTTTAAGACTTTGGTCTATAATTACATGAACTCAAAGTATATTGTGGAATGTAACCATCAATCCCTCAACCTTGTCAAGTAACTGTCATGTACAATGGGCATGATCTTGAGCTGAAACCTCAGTTACATAAATGTCAGAATCTCATTGTTAGACAAGTTTCAGATTCATATTCACCTCCTCTCCTTCTGGCCAAAGCACTGTGAATGAAAATCACTGTTAATTAAAAATTTTAATAATGATTTTAATTACAAGGAATTTAGGAAAAAACATACTATTTGTTTCTATAATACAGGGTTATACATCAAATAGCTGAGCAATTATCCTAGTGATTCAATTTAAAAAAACACTTAAAATATTAAAGCAATAGTTATTAACCTGAGTTGTTCAGAACAATTTCACTATACTTTCATGGAGAGTCATTTGTTTCTTCTGCAGAGATCACAGCACATTATGGTTGACAGCTGTAATAAGGCAACTCTATATTTCCCTCAGATGGTTTGGAAACATATGACTTCTCATTTGTCTTTAACCTGTTGCTGTTGAATCTATTCCAACTGATAGTGACCCTATAGGATAGAGTAGAACTTCCCCATAAGGTTTGCAAGGAGTGGCTGGTGGATTCGAACTGCTGACCAAATGCTTAACCACTTGCACCACCAGGGCTCCTGGGGAGTCCTCCATTTGTCTTTAGTAATCTAGAATCTCCTTAAATTTTCTTTATACACAAAATAACTTTTATTCTTACTATTAAAGAAATAGCTTTATATATCCCTTTGTTTTAATAGGCATTTGCTCTGTGATAGCAGAGAAGTGATTTTGCTTGTTTGAAACCATTTAAATAAGAACAACCTTGCAAAGAATGAATAAATCTATCTTGTAGAACTATCACAAAGGATAAAAAATTTGTATACACAAATTACCCTATTGTTCTCTACCTGCTATGTTATTTGAAAGCATAAAAAACATCTTTTCCTTAAGGAAGAGTATTACTGGAATATTCTTTTTTTAAAAAAAAATTTACTGTGTTTTTGTGAAGTTTTATGCAGCAGTGTAGGTTCCTATTCAACCATTTCTATAGAAGTCTTTAAGTGACATTGGTTACATTCTTCACAATGCATGAGCATTCTCATTATTTCCATCTGGTTGTTCCATTTCCACTAATCTAGTTTCCCTGCCCACTTACTTTCTCATCTTTGTTTTAAAGTAATTGTTGACGGTTTGGTCTCATATAGGTGATTTTTTAAAGGAACACAGTGCTCATAGGTGACATTCATTATTTTGTGAGCCAGTCTGTTACTTAGCTAGGTGACCTCAGGGGTTAGTTTTAGTTCAAGGTTTGAAGAGTATCTCAGGGCAATGGTCTTAGGGAGTCCTTCAGTCTCAACCAGTCCAAGAAGTCTGTTTTTTCTGTTTTATGGATTTGAGGTTCTGTTCCCCATTTTTCTCCCATTCTGTCAGGGTCCATCTATTATGGTCCTGAGTAGAACTGTCAGTAGTGGTAGAAGAACCACCTAGTTCTTCCGGTCTCAGGGTAGATGAGACCGTGGTTTGTGTAGACTATTTATCATGTAGACTAGTTTCTTTGATTCTTTGGTTTCCTTCTTTCTGTTCTGCTCTGGACAAGTAGAGACCAGTAGTTGTATCTTAGATGGCTGCTCACAAGTTTTTGAAGTCCCAGACACTACTCATCACATTGGGTTATAGAGTACACACTTTATGAACTCTATTTTGCCAATTAACTGAATTGTCCCACGATACCATGATTCTAAGCATTCAAACCAGGAAAACCAACCCCATGAAGTGTGTGGTTATGTCTAAGAAGTATCTGTAACTGTGCCGCCTATATACTTTATTATGTATATGACTATATGTGCATACTGTCACATAGATGCATATACAGATATACATGCATACACCTATACACACACACACACACACACTTATATATATATATATATATGTGTATATATATATATATGTATATACTCATATATACTTAAACACATATATGCCTGCATACGTACATACCCACATACATATTTTTTGGTTGTTTTTGCTGTTGTTTCAAAACTATATATGCTAGAGCAATTATGAACAGGCCCCTTTTTCTTGTGTTCATTTTAGTGACACCATTTACCTTCATCAAGCTGTGTATACTTCACCCTCATTTGGTTTTACCTTTCCCATCACCTAAAGTAACAAGTATCTACTGTCTAGAGAGTAAATCCCTTTTCCCCCACCCCCATCCCTGGTAACCACTAATGAACATTAGCTTCTGTGACCTGTTCATGTCATTTCATAAAAGTGAGAACATACAATATCTGTTTGTGATTGACTTATTTTGCCCAGCGTAATGTCCTCCAGGTTTATCTATGTTCTAAGACTTTTCGGAAAATCATTTAAAAAAAATATTTTCTTGTGGTTGTGGTGAAACCTTACACAGGAAATTAGGTTCTCATTTAACAATTTCTATATATATATATTGTTCCATGACACTGGTTACATTTGTCACAATATATCAGCATTCACGTTATTTTCCTTTTGGTTGTTCTGTTTCCATTAATCTAGTTCTCCTGTCCCACCTTGCCTTCTCCTGTTTGGTCTAGGATGAATGTTACCCATTTTCTTCCATCTAGACAATTATTTTGAGGAGTACAGTACTCAAGGGTGATATTTGTTTTATGGGCCAATTTGTCATTTAGCTGAAAGGTGACCTCTGGGAATGGTTTGAGTCCCAAGTTTGAAGAGTATCTCAGGTGATAGTCCCAGAAGCACATCAAGTCTTTATAGGTCCAGTAAGTCTGACACTTTTTTATGAATTTGAGTTTTGTTCTACATTTTTCTCCCATTCTATTTGGGACCATCTATTGAATACATGGTTGAGAGTGGTAGCTGGGCACCATCTAGCTCTTCTAGTCTCAAGGAAGATGATGTCGTCGTTCATGTAGGCTATTGGGTTTGTAGACTAGTTTCTTCTCTGAGTCTTTCATTTCCTTCTCAGAAAATAATTTTTCTTTATTGCTCGGTACTATTCTGTTGTATGTATGTACCATATTTTACTTATCCATTCATCTATTGATGGGCACTTAGGTTGTTTCCATCTTTTTGCTATTGAGAATAGTGCTGTGATGAATATAGGTGTACATATGTCTGTTCATGTCTTTTCTCTTGAATCTTCTAGGGTATATACCTAGGAGTAGATGGAGTATTCTGTTTTACTATAAATCCATTCCAATATGTTCTCCATAATTCTCCTGGAATTTATTCACCAAGACTGTCAACATTTTATGTATATATAGTTAAGGAGTCATGAAGGACTCCATCAAGTCCTAGCCCATTCCACTTCATGCTCTCTGAACTCCCTTCCCCTTCAAGGAATTGTGAGTTACTCTCCCCTCTATTGGCCCCTTGTTATATTTATCTAAAGCCCCAATGATATTGTGTGTTGTTGTATTGTAATTGTTTCTCTCATTAAACTGTGGCCTCTTTTTAAAGACTATCCATATCTCAGAGGGGTGAATTATACTGTAATAAAGAAGTCCTAGTTGCACAATGGCTAAGTACTCAGCTCTAACTGAAAGGTTGGTAGTTTGAACCCACCAGCGGCTCCAAGGGAGAAAAGAACTGGCAGTCTGCTCCGTAAAAATTACAGCCTAGGAAACCCTGTGGCGCAGTTTTACTCTGTCATACATAGTTGCTATGAGTCAGAATTGACTCAACAATACACAAAAACAAGAAGAATATACTGTAATGGATAACTGCTTAACAGCTGGAGTCAAGCAGCATTCCAACTTCACCACTTACCAACTGGGTAAGTTTGAGTAAGTTAGTTAGACTCTCTGTGCCTTGACTTCCTCACCTATAAAATGGAGATGAAAATAAAACTCACAGCATTGATGTGAATATTAAATTAGATAATATATGTAAAGCATTTAGAAAGTGCTGGCACGTACTAAGAATTATATAATTGTGTGTTGTGTTCATTATTTAATTTTTATCATCAGCTGCTAGCTTTATATCTTACATATTGCAGGTGCCAAATAAATGTTTGTTAAATAAATACATTATTTTAACATACAAACGTTGGCATGCATTTTCTTCCAGTCGTAGAGGTGATCTGTTTTAGTGATCACCTCTGATATCCATTGACCCTACACTTAACATGCTTGCTGCTAACCAAAAGATTGGAGGTTCGATTCCACATAGAAGTGCCTCAAAAGAAAGGCCTGGTGAAAAATCAGCCATTGAAAATCCTATGGGTCACAGTTCTACTCTGACATACATGGGGTTGAGATGAGTCAGAGATGTCTCTACGGCAACTGGTTGTTTGTTATTGTTGTTTTAAAACAATTAGATAGTAATAATAGGTAGATAGTATACTATTATATAAAATAATTGTAATTATACAATATAATTACAGAACTTTTCATAGAATATGTATTTTGCTTGTGACTATAATTAGAAATACGGTTAGAATGGGAGCACAAAAAAGGAGATGGTCAGAAAATGCCTCATAAATGCCTTTTACTAGAGCTGAGTCCTGATTAATGAGTAAGTATTTACCAGGTTAGTTGGAAGAAACAGGTGGACCCAGAAAAGGTGAGAAAAATAAAAAGTGTCACAGCACATTCAGAGAATTCTAAATATTCGCAGGGATAAAGCCTCTAAGGAGGAGGAAAGGGCCAGCCACAGATACAGTTGAAGTATTGGGTACTTTTTTTAAGGAAAGACTGAACATTGTACTATACAAAAAGAAACGAATTAAGGAGATTTAGTTATCACTTTACTTGTACAAAATCCACACATAAACTCTCCTCCAATCCTTGATTGACTCCTGAACTGCTTTTGTGAAGTGCAAGACTTCAAAGATCTTAGGGGAAATAACAGCTAAAAGGTCAAAATAGCTGAGCTGAGATTTCAGCAACTGTCCATTATGAGGAAAAAAGTTGAAGTAAGAGTTCTGACAAATCAGTGAGAATTAGTAAATAGATTGTATCAAACTGAAACCCAGGGAGGACCACATTTTAGGGGTAAAGATTATAACCCAGGACTAATAAATTCATTCTAAAGTAAAATTAAAATAAATCTTTAAAAGCCTACACAAGTTAAAGTGATTCACCAGTAGAACAAAAACTAAAAACTCTTCAGTGGAAGATAATTGAACCCAGATCCCTAAAATATGTCATTTACAGCATCAATTATGATTTCAAAATTTATAAGACATTGGAGAAAACAAGAGAGTGTGGCCAATAGTCAAGAGAAAATAATTCAAGATAGACACAGAAAAAATTCAGATATTGTAACCTTCAAATAAGTACTTTAAAATAGCTATGCTAATTAAAATAATTATGCAAAAGCATTCGACTGTGTGGATCATAACAAAGTATGGATAACTTTACGAAGAACAGGAATTCCAGAACACTTAACTGTGCCCATGAGGAACCTGTGCATAGATCAAGAGGCAGTCATTTGAACAGAACAAGGGAACACTGCATGGTTTAAACTCAGGAAAGGTATATGTCAGAGTTGTATCCTTTCACCATACTTATTGTGATGGTTAAGATTGTGTGTCAACTTGGCTGGGCCATGATTCTCAGTGTTTTAATGTAATCACTCCCATGATTGAATATACTGTGAGTAACCAATCAGATGAAAGGGAGCCTCCTTGGGGGTGTGGCCTGCATTTGAATATAAGCAGATGTTCTGGCTTTTTACTCTCTCTGGATCCTGTGGCTGTCTCCTGTTGTCTCATCTCCAGTTCTTGGGACTTGAGCTGTCAGCTTATCTGCTGAACTTGGGATTTGTCAGTCTGCACAGCCTGTGAGTGGGAGCCCTGCTCTTCAACCAGCTGATCTTGAGCTTGCCAGCTTCTGGAGCTGCATGACTTGGGAGAAGCCTCTACCCTGATCCACGGACTTGGGACTTTCTAGCCTCTACGATCACGTGAGAAGTTTCCTTGATATGAATCTCTCTCTATCTATATATATTTATACACTTTACTGGTTTTGCTTCTCTAGAGAACCCAGCCTAAGACACCGATTCAATCTGTATGCTGAGAAAATAATCTGAGAAGATGGAATATATGAAGAAGAATGGGGCATCAGGATTGGAGGAAGGCTCATTAACAACCTGAAATATGCAGATGACATAACCTTGCTTATTGAAAGTGAAGAGGACTTGAAGCACTTACTGATGGAGATCAAAGACTGCAGCCTTCAGTATGGATTGCAGCTCAACATAAAAAAAAAAAAAAAAAAAAAAAAAAACAAACCTCACAACTGGACCAATAAGCAACATCATGATAAACAGAGAAAAGATTAAAGTTGTCAAGGATTTCATTTTACTTGGATCCACAATCAATGCCCATGGAAGAAAGTCAGGAAATCAAATGATGTATTACATTGGGCAAATCTGCTGCAAAAGACTTCTTTTAAGTAAGTGTTAGAAAGCAAAAATGTCACCTTGAAGACTAAGATGTGCCTGAACTTAGTGTTTTCAATCACCTCATATGCATGCAAAAGCTGTACAATGAATAAAGAAGACCAAAGAAGAATTGATGTCTTTGAATTATGGTGTTGGCGAACAATACTGAATATACCTTGGACTTCCAGAAGATCAAATACATCTGTCTTGGAAGAAGTACAGCCAGAATGCTCCTTAGAAGCAAGGATGGCAAGACTTCGTCTCACAAACTTTGGACATGTTATCAGGAAGGACCAGTCCCTGGAGAAGGACATCATGCTTGGCAAAGTAGAGGGTCAGCAAAAAAGAGGAAGAACCTCAATGAGATGGATTGACACAGTGACTGCAACAATGGTTTCAAGCATAACAGCAATTGTGAGGATGGTGCAGGACCAGGTAGTGTTTTACTCTGTTGTACATAGGGTCGTTACGAGTTGGAACTAACTCGATGGTACTTAACAACAGCAACAACAACATGTTAATTCTGTTAAAAATATATAAGAAAAAGTGGGTATAATGGATAAAGAGGTAGAGAACCTAAAGAAAGATATAAGAAACTATTAAAAAGAATTAAAATGAAATTTTAGAAACAAAAATATAATTCCAAAATAAAAAATTCATCAGATGGGATTACATGAGACGGGCTACAACAGAAGAATTGATAAACATGAACATGGATTAATTGTAATCACAAAGAGAAAAAACAAGTTAGAAAAGAACAGAGCCTCAATAACCTGTAGAGTCCCAGAGGAAAGGACAGAGAAAATTGGACAAAAATATTGAAAGAAATATTGGCTAGAAAACTTCCAAATTTGATTAAAAAAAAAAAAAAAAAAGACAAGACATAGATCCAGGAAGTTCAGATAATGCAAGCACAAAACCTACAAAGAGAACCAGTATTAGGTAAATGATAGTCAAACTGCAGAAACAAAAGATAAAGAACAAAATCTCAAAAGCAGTCAAAAACATAACACACTTACTCCTCACTTATCAACTATCTCATTATTTGACATTTAGCATATACACCAATAGTAAAAATCTCCTATGTGACTATTTTGAGCTTTAAGTATGTACATCTGGCAGTAATAAATGCTGAGATGCAAGGCGAGAGTAACACTGACTGTGACGGTTAAGGTTAAGTGTCACGTTGGCTGGGCCATGATTCTCAGAGGTTTGGTAGGTATGTAATGATGTAATTTGGAAGTTGTGTAATGATGTAGTCATCCTCCATTATGTGATTGGATTTAGTCATCCTCCAGTTTTGCACAATGCTGATTTTCATGTAATGACCTGGTCTTTGGAACCTAACCATGCTGATAAGTGAAGAGTGGGTGCACACATTTCAAACAGGTAAACAATGACAAAAAAATGATGTCTGACTTCTGATCAGAAACATTGGGGGTCAGAAGACAACTGACTAATATTTTTTAAGGATTGAAAGAAGAAAACAAAAAAACTGTCAACATAAAATTTTATATAAAGCAAAATATCTCTCAAAAATGAAGCCATGAAAGAAGACATTTTCAGATAAACAAAACCTAGAGAAATTGACACCAGAAGAACTACTCCACAAATAACGCTGAAAAGAAATAATACTGGTTTGATATTCAGACCCATAGGTAAGAATAAATTAAACTGAAAATGTTAAATATGTGAATAAATATAAAAGGCTATTTTAATTTCCTGTCTTAAATTCTTAGAAGTCAATTGATTGTTTAAAGCAAAAATACTAACAAGTTATTCTGAATTAGATAATATGTGTACAAGTATATTATAACGATAAAACCAAGGTCTGGAAAATGCAAAATTACAAGGACAATGAGCATCACTACTCACTGTTAGAGAGGTTAAAATTAAAAAGACTGACAGCAACAAAGGTATGGATATGGAGAAACTGAAAGTCTCATGTACTGCTGATTGGAATGTAAAATGGTAAAATGACTTTGGAAAACAGTTTGACAGTTTCTTAAAAAGTTAAATATACATTTATCATACAACCCAGATTTTCACTCCTAGATAATTACCACAAAATAGGAAAACATATGTCCACACAAAGACTTGGGTATAAATGTTTATAGCAATCTGAGTTGTAACAGTGAAAATTTAGAAACAACCAAAAGTCCATTAGCAAATTAGTGGATAAACAAAATGTGGTAAATCCATCCAATGGAATATTACTCAGCAAAAAAAAGAACAGATTATTCATATATGTTGTTGTTGTTAGTAGCTGAGTCAGCCTTGTCCTTATGGCAACCCTATGTACAAAGGAACAAAACACTGTTCGTCCTGCCATCCCCATGATCAATTGCAAGATCAGACCATTGTGATACATGGGGTTTAGATCACCAGGTCTTTCTTCCTAGTCCATCTTAGTCTGAAAGCTCCACTGAAACCTGTTCATTATAGCCTCCACTGGCAAATGGGTGGTGGCTGCATATGAAGTGCATTGGGCAGGAATCGAACCCAGGTCTCCTACATGAGAGGCAAGAGTTCTATCACTGAAGCACCAGCCATAAACAATGTAAGTCAGACAATAACTTGGAAGGAGTCATGGCCATAGCTTGTATATAACAGAATTATTTGACCCAATAAATGCATTTTATGTTTTAAAATAGAAATTGTACTTGAAAAATAGAAAGTATTTTTTGTTTGTATGTTCGGTTTAGTTTTTAAGAGGGCCTTATGGAAGAATGAAATAAAATGGGCATTAAAACCTGATTGTCAGGCTTTAATCCTGGATCCCATGTGTCTGTCTCTTAGTCTCTAATCTTGATCATGTTCTGTAAGCTCAGTCTTTTCATTTTTCATTTGAGATAATCCCACCACTCTCAGGACTACTGTGAGCATTAAATCAGGCACTATACTTGCAGTGCTTAACAAATTCTCTGTTATACACTAGGCTTTCAGAAGTATTAGCTAAGTTTTTTTTTTTTTTTTTGGTCCCTCTATTAATGAAATTGGCCACTTAGAGAATACCCTTTGCTGTCGAGGTGATTCTAACTCATAGCTACCCTATAGAACAGAGTAGAACTGCCCCATAGCATTTCTAAGGAGCAGCTGGTGGATTTGAACATTGACATTTTGGTCTTACAGAATAGGAGAGAAAAATGAAAAGATAAAGAAACTAGGAGGACTTCCGGCCAACATGGTGCTATAGACAGAAGCACCACACTGTCCCTCCACAGCAAAGACCCAAAAAACTAAGTCAGACAGAGACAAATTTTAATCCTGAAACCTTAAGCATCAAATGAAGAGATAAAGAACTCAGCCAAGTACTAAATGGAATACAAAACTGACAGAGACCAGAAAGGAGAGAGATTAGAGTGGAGGTCCTGTATCAGCTAACACAGCATGGATTCCCCATCTTGGACTCCTGTTGGAGATCGGAGAAAAAGGAGTATGTGAAAGCAGCTTCATGGAACTCCCAGCAGGAGACAGAACAACTGGTAACCAGCAATATATGCCTTCCGACCCTCACCCTTCTTCACCCCCACTCAGCCTCCTCTGCTTCCTGCAGCCACAATCTCTTGGCCAGGAAGCATTGCTTCAGCCCTGTGCCTCTGGGATTCCACCTGCTGGTGTTTGTTGTTGGTGTTGCTTTTTTCTGCTTCTTTTGACTTCTTTCATACCTCTCACAACTTCCCCCTACTTTCTCTCAAATACTTGGCTCTGTGTGTCATCTTAGCTTCTTCCTGAAAGGTTATGAAATGCCACTCAACTGTGGAACTGCTTCCTGGCCCACATCACCATGCTGGTGTCACTACTAACTACTTGGGAGCCCCTTCTAGCTGACCTGTACTGCGTGGGTTGGGAGCTACTTCCTCAGTCTGCACAGCCACACAGTGGGATCCCTGGGGGCATTTCCTTTTACTTTTTGGATTTTTTTCAGTTTGTTTTTTTTGTTTTTGTTTTCTTTTCTCTCTTTTCTCCCTTTTTGTCTTTCTTCATTTCTCAGTTTCTCATCTTCTATAATTACCTTCTCTTCCTGTCTCCTGAATAGTTGGCACTGTGAGACACCTCTACCACTTCTAGCCAAGCTGTACCTTGCAGCATGGGAGCCACTTTCACAGTGTTCACAGCAACACCAGTGGCATACCTGAGGGCTTTTCTTTTCTTTTTTTTCCTCTAATTTTTATTTATTTTCTTTTACCCTTTTTATATTTTTTCTCCTTTTTGTTTTTCTCCATTTCTTGGTCTCTCACTTCCCCACTCAAATGGCAAACTCACTTAGCACTCTTTTTTGTTTATTTTCTTTCCTGTTTCTCCCTCCACTCTCTACTCTTTCCCATACTCATCTTAGCTCCAAAAATCACAATCTCCCCCCTCCTTCCTGCCTACCTGAACCATGCACTGAATATCACAACCCCAAGCAGCACAGGCACGACCTACCAGAACCGGCCCTGCACTGATTCCCAGCCCACCCTGTTGGCCCTAGTATGTGCCACAATCACCTAATCCCAGAAACTCCCCTTCAACTGGACAGGGCTTGCTGCCCCAAGGCTGAGTGACTGACCCCGCACATTGGACTAGGCAGCAAAAAGTATCATGACCACATACAAGCAAACAACAAAGAATGTACAGCTCATCTGCACAGACATAACCAAATAAAACAAAAAAGCGGGATGAAACAAACAAATCTACAATCAGTATATGACCAAACATCCCAAAGACAGCAGACAATATTAAAACATTAAAAAAAGGACAGGATGGTTCCAGTAGGCATCCAAAATAAAAACACCAGCTGACTTTCCAGTAGAAAAAAAGGCACTAGAACTACCTGATAGGGAATTCAAATCTCTAATATTCAGAGCAATCCAAGAGTTGAAGCAAAAAGCAGACAAAAATGAGGAAAAAAATAGACAAATTCATGGAAAAGGCAGATAAATTCATGAAAAATACAGACAAAAAAAATGGAAGAATTCAGGAAAATACTATGGGAACAAACTGCCAAAATAAATTCACAACTAGAAATCATACAAAAACAACAATTAGAAATTCAAAAGATAAACAAGATTTCAGAAATGGACAGTGTCATAGAATGGCTGAGGAGCAGGTTTGAAACGATGGAAGACAGGATCAGCGAAATTCAAGATAAACACTTGGATACAAATCTGAGGAAAAATCAGAAAAAAGAATAAAGAAAAATGAAGAAACCCTGAGAAATATGTGGAATACAATGAAAAGCAAAAGTTTGGAAGTTATCGAAGTTCCAGAACAGGGGGATAAAAGAAAAAACTCAGAGAGGATCATTGAACAACTGCTGACAGAAAACATCACCAATATTATGAAAGATGAAAAGCTGACCATCCAAGAAGCTCAACAAACGACATAAAGTATAGACCCTAAAAGAAAATCACTAAGGCATATCATAATCACACTCGCTAAAACCAAAGACAATGAAAGAATCCTGAGAGCAGTTCAATAAAAATGAAAAGTCACAGACAGAGGAGAAACAATAAGAATAGGCTCAGATTATTAGGCAGAAACCATGCATGCAAGAAAGCCATGGGTTGACATATATAAAAACTTGAAAGAAAAAAATTGCCAGCCAAGAATAATATATCCTGCAAAACTCACGTTCAAATATGCTGGTGAAATTATGGCATTTCCAGATAAACAGAAATTAAGGGATTACGTAAAAACCAAACCAAACTTTCAAGAATTATTAGAGGGAGTCCTTTGGCCTGAGAACAAACAACATCAGACCAGAGGCTGAATCTAGGATGTAGGATCATACCAGCCAGATAGCAACCTAGGAAATGAACGCTCAAGGACTATCTAAAATCAAACGAATTACAACAGGGAAATAGACAGGTTAATCTGTAAGTGACAACAACATCAGAACAATAAAAGAGGGACTAAATGGTGTAGGTATAGAACCTTTTAATGGAGAGGAAAGCAAGGTGATACCAAGTATAATAGACTTGCTCAAACCTAGGAAGATAAGGTTAAATTTCAAGGTAACCAAAAAGAAAGTTAACAAACCTACTCATCAAAATAAAGAAGAAAAACATGAAGTCTCGGTAAAAACAGAATCTACAAAAACAAAAGAAATGAAAAAGAAAATCCACAAACAAAAGGAACTCAGTACAGGAGAGTAAGAGGAACAAAGAAAATGACAGCATCACAAAAAAAGCACTACAAAATGACATCAATAAACTCACATTTATCAATAATTACACTGAATGTAAATGGCCTAAAAGCACCCATAAAGAGACAGACAGTGACAGAATGGATAAAAAACCAGGATCCATCAATATGCTGTCTACAAGAGACACGCCTTAGAATCAAAGACATAAATTTATTAAAAATCAAAGGATGGAAAAAACATATCAAGCAAACAGCTACCATAAAAGAGCAGAATTGGCAATACTAATCTCAGATAAAAGAGACTTTAAAACAAAATCCACCATAAAAGACAAAGAAGAACACAATGTAGTGATTAAAGGGACAATCCATCATAAAGACATAACCATAATAAACCTCTACGCACCCAATGACAATGCTCCCAAATACATAAAACAAACTCTAACAGCACTGAAAAGAGAAATTGACCATTCCACAATAATAGTAGGAGACTTGAACACACCACTCTCAGAACATCTAGAAAGAAACTCAACAAAGATACAGAAGACCCAGTGGGTACAATCAGAGAACTTGACACCATAGACATGTATAGAACATTTCACCCAACAGCTGCAAAGAACACATTTTTTTCCAAAGCACATGGAACATTCTCCAGAATAGACCACATCTTAGACCACAGAGCAACCCTCAACAAAATCCAAAAATTGAGATAATACAAAGTATCTTCTCTGACCACAATGTCATCAAAGTAGAAATTAACAACAGGAAGAGGAAAGAAAGAAAATCAATCATATGGAAACTGAATAACAACCACTTTGTAATAGAAGAAATTAGACATGGAATCAAAAGATTCCTAGAATCAAATGAGAGGGAAAACAAATAATACCAAAACCTTTGGGACACAGCAAAGGCAGTCCTCAGAGGACAATTTATAACAATAGATGCACATATCAAAAATGAAGAAAGGGACAAAATCAAAACAGTAACTACACAGTTCGAACAAATAGAAAGATAAAAGCAAAAAAAGCCCACAGTCACCAGAAGAAAGGAAATAATAAAGATCAGAGCAGAAATAAATGAAATAGAGAAAAGAAAAGCAATAGAAAGAACCAACAAAACCAAAAGTTGGTTCTTTGAAAGGTTCAATAAAATCGACATACCACTGGCCAGACTGACAAAAGAAAAACAGGAGAGGATGCAAATAATCCAAATAAGAAATGAAATGGCAGACATTACAACAGACCCAACTGAAATACAAAGGATCATAACACAGTATTACGAAAAACTATACTCCAACAAATTTGAAAACCTAGAGAAAAGGGATAAATTTCTAGAAATACACTACGTACCCGACGTAACACAAAACAAAGTTGAAAATCTGAACAGACCCATAATAAGTGATTGAAAAGGTAATAAAAAAAAAAAAAAAAAAAAACAACTCTTAACAAATAAAGACCCAGCCCACATGGCTTCACTGGAGAATTCTACCAAGCTTTCAGAGAAGAGCTTATCCCAGTACTACTAAAACTATTTCAGAACATAGAAAAGGAAGTGACAGTTCTGAATTCATTCTATGAAGCCAGCATAACCCTGATAACAAAACCAGGCAAAGACATAACAAAAAAAGAAAATTACAGACCAATATCTCTCATGAATAGATGCAAAAATTCTCAACAAGATTCTAGACAATAGAATTCAGCATCATATCAAAAAAGTAACATACCACGCCCAAGTAGGATTCATACCAGGTATGCAAGGATGGCTCAACATTAGAAAATCTAAGTAATCCACTACATAAATAAAAGGAAAGAAAAGAATCACATGATCATCTCAATTGATGCAGAAAAAGCATTCAACAAAGTCCAACACCCATTCCTGATAAAAATTTTCAATAAAATAGGTATAGAAGGGAAATTTCTCAACATAATAAAGGGCTTCTATGTAAAGCCGACGGCCAACAACATTTTTAATGGAGAGAGGCTGAAAACATTCCTCTTGAGAACAGAAACAAGACAAGGATGCTCTTTATCACCACTCCTATTTAACATTGTGCTGGAAGTCCTAGCTAGAGCAATAAGGAAAGAAAAAGAAATAAAGGGCATCCAAATTGGTAATGAAGAAGTAAAACTGTCCCTATTTGCAGATAATATGAGACTATAGATAGAAAACCCAAAAGACTTCACAAGAAAATTGCCGGAGCTAATACAAGGATTCAGAAGAGTAGCAGGATACAAGATAAGCATACAATAATCCATTGGATTCATACACCAGTAAAGAAACCAAAAGAGATCTACATAAGTGGAAAAACATACCATGCTCATGGATAGGTAGACTCAACATTGTGAAAACTACAATTCTACCCAAGGTAATATATAGATACAGTGCAATCCCAATCCAAATACCAACAACATTCTTTAAAAATATCGAAAAACTAGTCATTAACTTTATATGGAAAGAGAAGAAGCCCCAGATAAGTAAAGCACTACTGAAGAAGAGTGAAGCAGGAGGACTCACACTACCTGACCTAAGAACCTACTATACAGCTATGGCAGTCAAAACATTCTGGTGCTGGTACAACAACAGATACATTGACCAGTGGAACAGGATTGAGAATCCAGATATAAATACATCCACCTACAGTCGTCTGATCTTGGACAAGGGCCCAAAGTCCATCAAATGGGGAAAAGACATTATAACAAATGGTGCTGGAAAAGCTGGATGTTCGTCTGCAAAAAAAAATGAAACAGGACCCATACCTCACACTATATACAAAAATCAATTCAAAATGGATCAAATACCTAAATATAAAGCCAAAAACTATGAAGTTCGTAGAAGAAAAAACAGGATCAATTCTAAAGGCCCTAATACACGGCATTAACAGGATACAAACTATAACCAACAACACCCAAACTCCAGAAAATAAGCTAGATAACTGGTATACTCTAAAAATTAAACATGCTCATCAGAAGACTTCACCAAAAGAGTAAAAAGAGAACCTATAGGCTGGGAAAAATTTTTTGGACGTTACAAGTCAGACAGAGGTCTAATCTCTACATTCTATGGGAAAATCCAACACCTCTACCACAAAAAGACAATCCAGTTAAAAATGGGTAAAGGAAATGAACAGACACTTCACCAAAGAAGACATTCAAGTGGCTAATAGACACATGAGGAAATGCTTGTGATCACTAGCCGTTAGAGAAATGCAAATTCAAACCACAATGAGATACCATCTCACCCTGGCATTACTGGCACAAATCATAAACACTGGAAATAACAAATGTTGGATAAGCTGCAGGGAGATCAGGACTCTTATGCACTGCTGGTGGGAATGGAAAATGATGCAACCATTTTGGAAAATGATATGGCACTTCCTTAGAAAGCTAGAAATAGAAATACCATATGATCCAGCCATCCCACTCCTAGGAGTATACCCTAGAGAAATAAGCCATCACATGAATAGACATATGCACACCCACGTTCATTCCAGCATTTTTCACAATAGCAAAAAGATGGAAAAACCCAGATGCCCATCAACAGATGAATGGATAAACGAACTATGGTACATACACACCATGGAGTTTTACACAACGATAAATATTGATGAATCTGCGAAGCATCTCATAACATGGATGAAACTGGGGGACATTATGCTGAGTGAAATAAGTCAACCACAAAAGCACAAATATTGTATGATACCACTACTGTAAAAACTCATGAAAAGGTTTACACACAAAAAGAAGCAATCTTTGATGGTTATGAGGAATGAGAGGGGTGGGAGAGGATACGAAAATAGAGAATAGATAAGTGTTAACTTTGGTGAAGTGTAAGACAATACACAATACTAGGAAAGACAGAACAACTTGTACAAGGAAGGTCATGGAAGCTCCATAGACACTTCCAAACTCCCTGAGGGAGCGAATTGCCTGGCAGAGGGCTGTGGGGTCCATGGTCTCAGGGAACATCTGGCTCAATTGTAAGAACACAGTTTATAAAGAAAATGCTCTACATTCTACTTTGGTGATTAGTTTCTGGGGTCTTAAAAGCCTGTGAGAAGCCATCTAATATACTCCACTGGTCTCACCTCTTCAAGAGCAAGGGAGAATGAAGAGAACAGGATACAAGGAAAAGATTAGTCCAAAGGACTAATGGACAACAACTACCACAGCCTCCACAAGACTTAGTCCAGTACAACTAGATGGTACCCAGCTACCACCCCTGACTGCTCTGACGTGGATCACAACAGATGGTCCTGGACAGAGCTGTAGAAAAATGGAGAACAAAATTCTAACTCAGAAAAAAAGACCAGACTTACTGGCCTGACTGAGACTGGAGAAATCCTGAGAGTATGCCCTCTGACACCCTTTTAGCTCAGTAATGAAGTCACTTCCCAGGCTCACCCTTCAGCCAAAGATTAGACAGCCCCATAAGACAAAACAAGAGTAATGGGGTGAAACAGCCCAAGAACAAAGACTAGAAGGCAGGGAGGAGAGAAAAGCTGGTAATAGGGAACCTAAGGTCAAGAGGGGAGAGTGTTGACATGTTGTGTGGTTGTTAACCAATGTCATAAAACCATGTGTGTAGTAAATGTTTAATGAGAAACTATTTGTTCTGTAAACCTTCATCTAAAGTACAATAAAAAAATTAAAAAAAGAAATCTGGGAACTAGATACCAACTATCAGGTAATTTCTTAATCTTCTGTCCTAGGCTAGGTAATTATTCGTTTTTAAAATTTTATTTTATTTTGGGTGAAAAATATGCACAGCAAAACCTGCTCCCATTCCACTCTTTCTAGGCATAATGATCAGTGACACTGGGTACATTCTTCACATTGTGTCAATAGTCTCATTATTTTTGCTCTAGTTGTTTCACTTCCATTTATTAAACTCCCTTCCCCCTAACCTTCTCAACTTTGCTTTAAAGTAGCCTTCAACTCTTTGGTTTTATATAATTTTTTTTTTAAAAACACAATACTCAAGGGTTACCATCTTTACTCTTTGACCTTAACTGTTACTTAGTTTAAAGGTGACTTCAGGCGGTAGTTTCCATTCAAGGTTTAAAGAGCAACTCAGGACTCAGCAACTTTGGGACTCTTCCAGCCTCAAGAGGTCTAGAAAGTCAGGATTCTTTAAGAATTTGAAGTTGTGTTCCACATTTTTCTCCACGTTTATCAGGATTCGTGTACTATGTCCCTGATAACAATGTGCAGAAGTGGTAGCTGTGCACCGTCAAGTTCTGTTCTCAAGGTGGAGGAGGCAGTGGTTAATGGAGACAATTTGTTCTACAGTCCAGTTCCTTCTCTGATTCTTGGATTTCCTTCTGTTTCTTTTATTTCAGACAAATAAAGACTAGTCATTGTATCTTAGATGGCTGCTTGTAAGCTTTTAAGACCCCTGACACTTCTCACCATACTGGAAGGTAGAACATAATCTTTAAGAACTGTATTATGCCAGTTGACTGGATTGTCCCAGGACACCAAGGCCCTAAGCCCCTAAACCAAGAGAACTAATCCCATCAGGTGATGAATTATGTTTCGTTAGTATCAGCATCTGTTGTTGTTGTTGTTGTTAGGTGCCATCGAGTTGGTTGTGACTCACAGTGACCCTGTGTACAACAGAATGAAACACTGCCAGATCCTGTGCCATCCTCACAATAGTTCCTATGTTTGAGCTCATTGTTGCAGCCATTGTGTTAATACATCTCCTTAAGGGTCTTCCTCTTTTTCACAGACCCTCTACTGTACCAAGCATGATGTCCTTCTCCAGGGACAGATCCCTCCTGATAACTTGTCCAAAGTACATGAGATGAAGTCTCACCATCCTCAATTCTAAGGAGCATTCTGGCTGTACTTCTTCCAAGACAGATTTGTTCGTTGTTCTGGCAGTCTATAATATATTCAATATTCCTTGCCAACACCATAATTCAAAGGCATCAATTCTTCTTTGGTCTTCCTTATTTATTGTCCAGCTTTTGCATGCATATGAGGTGATTGAATTTCCATGGTTTGGGTCAGGCATACCTTAGTCCATAAAGTGACATCTTTGATTTTTAACGATTTAAAGAGGTCTTTTGCAGCAGATTTGCCCAGTGCAATGTATCGTTTGATTGCTTGACTGCTGCTTTCATGGCCATTGATTGTGGATCCAAGTGAAACAATTCCTTGACAACTTGAAATATTTTCTGTTTATCATGATGTTTCTTATTGGTCTAGTTGTGAGGATTTTTGTTTTCTTTATGTTGAGGTGTCATCTATATCACTCAAAATGAGAAGTAACAATTGCAAACATCCATTAGTAACTGGAATGTGGAATGTAAGAAGTATGAATCTAGGAAAACTGGAAGTTGTCAAAACTGAAAAGTAACTTTTTAAAAAAAATTATTTTATTTTTACTGAACTTTAGATGAATGTTTACAAAACAAACTAGCTTCTCATTAAACAGTACATATATTGCTTTATGACATTGGTTAACAACACCATGACATGTCAGTATTCTAGCTTCTGGACCTTGGGTTCCCTATTACCAGCTTTCCTGTCCCTTCCTGCCTTCTAGTACTTGCCCCTATGCTGGTATGCCCCTTTAGTCTCGTTTTGTCCTATGGGTCAGTCCAGTCTTTGGCTAAAAGGTGAACCTTTGGAGTGACTTCATTACTGGGCTAAAAGGGTGTCTGGGGGCAATACTCTCAGGGTTTCTCCAGTCTCTGTCAGGCCAGAAAGTCTGATGGTTTTTTGTGAGTTAGAATTTTCTTCTTCATTTTCTCCAGCTCTGTCTGGGTCCCTCAATTGTGATCCCTGTCACAGCAGTCAGTGCTGGTAGCCAGGCACCATCTGGTTGTACTGGACTCAGTCTGGTGGAGGCTGTGGTAGTTGTGGTCTATTAGTCTTTTGGACTAATCTTTCCCTTGTGTCTTTAGTTTTCTTCATTTTTCCTTGCTCCCAAAGGGGTGAGACCAGTGGAGTATCTTAGATGGCTGCTCACAGGCTTTTAAGACCCCAGATGCTGCTCACCAAAATAGAATGTAGAACATTTTCTTTATAAACTATGTTATGTCCATTGAGCTAGATGTTCTCTGAGACCATGGTCCCCACAGACCTCAGCCAAGTAATTCAGTCCCTAAGGGAGTTTGGGTGTGTCTATGGAGCTTCCATGACCTTACTGTGAACAAGTTGTGCTGGCTTCCCAAGTATCGTGTCTTACCCTTCACCAAAGTTTCCACTTATCTATTGTCTATTTAGTGTTTTTCCAGCCCTACCCCTCCCCTCCCTTGTAACCATCAAAGACTGTTTCTTTTTGTGTGGAAACATTTTCATGAGTTTTTATAGTAGTGGTCTCATACAATATTTATCCTTTTGTTATTGACTTATTTCACTCAGCACAATGTCTTCCAGATTCATCTATGTTGTGAGATGCTTTGCAGATTCATCATTGTTCTTTTTCTTTGCATAATACGCCATTGTGTGTATGTACCATAGTTTGTTTATCCATTCATCTGTTGATGGGCATCTAGGTTGTTTCCATCTTTTTGCTATTGTGAACAATGCTACAATGACAGGGGTGTGCATATGTCTATTCATCTGATGGCTCTTATTTCTCTAGGATATGTTCCTAGCAGTGGGATTCCTGGATCATATGGTATTTCTAGTTCTCGCTTTCTAAGGAAGTGCCATATCATTTTCCAAAATGGTTGTACCATTTTGCATTCCTACCAGAAGTGCATAGGAGTTCCAATCCCCCTGCAGCCTGTGCAACATATATTACTTGCTTTTTTTTTGATTCGTGCCAGTAATGCCAGGGTGAGATGGTATCTCATTGTGGTTTTGATTTGCATTTCTCTAATGGCTAGTGATCTCGAGCAATTCCTCACGTGTCTGTTGTCCACTTGAATGTCTTCTTTGATGAAGTGTCTGTTCATTTCCTTTGCCTATTTTTAATTGGGTTATTTGAGTTTTTGTTGTAGAGGTTTTGGATTTTCCTGTAGAGTAGATTTTAGAGATCAGATCTCTGTTGGATTTGTAACAGCCAGAAGTTTCTTCCCAGTCTGTAGGTTCTCTTTTTACTCTTTTGGTGAAGTCTTTTGATGAGCGTAAGTGTTTAATTTTTAGTATATCCCAGTTATCTAGTTTATCTTCTGTAGTTTGTATTTTGTTAGTTATGGTTTGTATCCTGTTAATGCTGTGAATTAGGGCTTCTAGCATTGATCCTATTGTTTCTTTTGTGAACTTTATAGTTTTTGGTTTTATATTTAGGTCTTTGCTCCATTTTTAATTAGTTTTGTGTATGGTGTGAGGTATGGGTCCTGTTTCATTTTTTGCACATTGACCTCCAATTTTCCCAGCATCATTTTTTAAAAAGACTGTCTTTTTGCATTTGATGGACTTTTGGGCCTTTGTCAAAGATCAGATGACTGTAGGTGGATGGATTTACATCTGGGTTCTCAATTCTGTTCCATTGGTCAACGTATCTGTCATTGTACTGGTACCAGGCTGTTTTGACTACTGTAGCTGTATAGTAGGTTCTGAGGTCAGGTAGTGCGAGTCCTCCTACTTTATTCTTCTTCAATAATGCTTTATTTATTCGGAGCCTATTCTTTTTCCATATGAAGTTAGTGATTGGTTTTTCCATCTCTTTAAAGAATGCTGTTTGTATTTGGATGGGGATTGCACTGTATTTACAGATTGATTTTGGTAGAATTGTCATTTTCACAATGTTGAGTTTATCTGTGTTCATGGTATGTTTTTCCATTTATGTAGATCTCTTTTGGTTCCTTGCTGTACTGTTTTGTAGTTTTCTTTGTATATTTCTTTTACATCCATGGTTAGATTTATTCCAAGTATTTTTTTAGTTGCTATTATAAATGGTATTGTTTTCCTGATTTCCTTTTCGTCATTCTCTTTATTGGTGTAACGGAATCCAACAGAGTTTTGTATGTTTACTTTGTATCCTGCTACTCTGCTGAATCTTTCTATTTGTTCCAGCAGTTTTCTTGTGGAATCTTTTGGGTTTTCTATATATAGTATCATATCATCTGCAAATAGGGACAGTTTTATTTCTTCATTACCAGTTTGGATGGTTTTTATTTCTTTTTCTTTCCTTACTGCTCTAGGTGGGACTTAAAGCACAATGTTAAATAGGAGTGGTGATAAAGGACATCCTTGTCTTGTTCCTGTTCTCAGGGGGAATGTTTTCAGCTTCTCTCCATTAAGAACACTGTTGGCTGTTGGTTTTGTACAGATGCCCTTTCTTATGTTGAGGAATTTCCCTTCTACACCTATTTATTTGAGGGTTTTTATCAGGAATGGGTGTTGGAATTTGTTGAATGCCTTTTCTGTGTTGATTGAGATGATCATGTGATTCTTTTCTTTCCTTTTATTTATGTAGTGGATTATGTTGATTGGTTTTCTAATGTTGAACCATCCTTGCATACCTGGTATGAATCCTGTTGGTTGTGTTTTATTATTTTTTTGATGCTGAATTCTATTGTCTAGAATTTTGTTGCGAATTTTTGCATCTATATTCATGAGAGATATTGGTCTGTAATTTTCTTTTTTTGTGGTGTCTTTGCCTGGTTTTGGTATCAGGATTATGCTGGATTCATAGAAGGAATTTTGAAGTATTCCTTTTCTGTGTTCTGAAATAAGTTGAGTAGTAGTGTTGTAAGCTCTACTCTGAATATTTGGTAGAATTTGAGAGTGAAGCCATCTGGGCCAGGGCTTTTTTTTGGTTGGGATTTTTTTTTAATTACCTTTTCAATCTCTTCTCTGTTGGGTCTGTTCAGATTTTCAACTTTGATTTGTGTTAGGTGGGTAGAAAGTGTGTTTCTAGAAATTTGTCCATTTCCTCTAGGTTTTCAAATTTGTTGGAGCATAGTTTTTCATAGTACTCTGTTAGGATCCTTTTTATTTCAGTTGGGTCTGCTGTAATGTCACCCATTTCATTTCTTATTTGGGTTATCTTATCCTCTCCTGTTTTTCTTTTGTCAGTTTGGCCATTGGTTTGTCAATTTTGTTGATCCTTTCAAAGAACCAACTTTTGGTTTTGTTGATTCTTTCTGTTGTTTTTCTTTTCTCTGTTTCATTTATTTCTGCTCTGATCTTTATTATTTCCTTTCTTCTGGTGGCTGTAGGCTTCTTTTGCTGTTCTCTTTCTATTTGTTTGAGTTGTGTAACTAATGTTTTGATTTTATCCCTTTCTTCTTTTTGATGTGTGCATCTATTGCTATAAATTGACCTCTGATCACTGCCTTTGCTGTGTCCCAAAGGTTTCGGTATTATTTGTTTTCCTTCTCATTTGATTCTAGGAATTTTTTTATTCCATCTTTGACTTCCTCTTTACCCAGTGGTTTTTAAGCAGGGTATTATTTAGTTTCCATGTAACTGATTTTTTTTCTTTGCTCTTCTGTTGTTTATTTCTACCTTGATGGCATTGTGATTAGAGAAGATACTTTGTATTAACTCAATGTTTTGGATTTTGTTGAGGGTTACTTTATGGCCTAAGATGTGTTCTATTCTGGAGAATGTTCCAGAATATTCTGGAAAAGAATGTGTTTTTTGCAGCTGTGGTGTGAAGTGTTCTATATGTCTATGAGTTCAAGTTGGCTGATTGTGGCCTTTAGATCGTCTGTATCTTTGTTGAGTTTCTTTCTAGATGGTCTGTCCTTTACCAAAAGTGGTATGTTAAAGTCTCCTACTATTATTGTGAAACTGTCGATTTCTCTTTTCTGTGTTGTTAAAGTTTGTTTTATGTATTTTGAAGCCCTGTCATTGGGTTCATAGATATTTATTACGGTTATATCTTCATGCTGGATGGTCTCTTTAATCATGATATAGTGCCTTTCTCTGTCTTTTACGGTGGATTTTGTTTTAAAGTCTATTTTATCTGAGATTAGTATTGCCACTCCTGGTCTTTTTTGGTAGCTGTTTGCTTGATACATTTTTCCATCCTTTGATTTTTAATAAATTTATGTCTTTGATTCTAAGATGTGTCTCTTGTAGATAGTATATTGATGGATCCTGTTTTTTTATCCATTCTGTCACTCTCTGTCTCTTTATGTGTGCATTTAGGCCTTTTACATTCAGTGTAATTATTAATAGGTGTGAGTTTATTGTTGTCATTTTGCAATGCTTTTTTTTTTTTTTTTTTGTGGTGTTGATGGTTTCTTTGTTCCTCTCACTCTTGTGCTGAATTCCTTTTGTTTTTGTAGATTTTGTTTTTACTGAGACTTTATGTTTTCCTTCTTTATTTTGATGCGTAGGTTTGTTAACTTTCTTTCTGGTCACCTTGAAATTTATCCTTATCTTCCTAAATTTGAACCAGTTTACTGTTACTTGATATCACCTCACCTCCATTAGAAAGTTCTATACTTACATCATTTATTCCCTCTTTTATTGTTCTGACATTGTTTTCATTTGAAGATTAACCGCTTTGGTTCCCTGTTGTAAATTTTTTGCTTTTGAATAGCCCTTGAGAGTTCATTTCCTAGTTTGGTATCTGGCTGGTGCTTTCTCGTGTGCTAGATTTGGGCTGTCATCTGCTGTTGTTTGTTCTCAACCTGAAGTACCCACTTTAATAATTCTTGTAAGTTTGGTTTGGTTTTTACATAGTCCTTTAATTTCTGTTTATCTGGAAAAGTCCTAATTGCATCACCATATTTGAATGAGAGTTTTGCAGGATATATTATTCTTGGTTGGCAATTTTTTTCTTTCAAGGTTTTATATATGTCATCGCATTACCTTCTTACCTGCATGGTTTCTGCCAAGTAATCAGAGCTTAGTCTTATTGTTTCCCCTCTGTATGTGACTTTTTGTTTTTCTCGAGCTACTCTCAGGATTCTTTCTTTGCCTTTGGTTTTGGCAAGCGTGATTATGATATGCCTTGGTGATTTTCTTTTGGTGTCTATCCTATATGGAGTTCTTTAAGCTTCTAGGATGGTCAGCCTTTCTTCTTTCATGATATTAGGGAAGTTTTCTGTCAGGAGTTCTTCAATGATCCTCTCTGTGTTTTCTGTTTTCTCTGCCTGTTCTGGAACGCCGATCACTCACAGATTTTTGCTTTTGATTGTGTCCCATATTATTCTCAGGGTTTCTTCATTTGTCCTTGTTCTTCTTTCTGACTTTTCCTCAAGGTTGTATCCAAGTATTTGTCTTCAGTTTCACTGATCCTGTCTTCCATTGTTTCAAACCTGTTCCTCAGTCCTTCTATGACACTGTCCATTTCTGAAAACTTGTTGTTTATCTTTTGGGTTTCTAATTGTTGTTTTGTACAATTTCTAGTTGTGAATTTATTTTGGCATTTTGTTCCTGTATTATTTTCTTGAATTCTTCCATTTTTTTGGTGTGTATTTTCCTTGAATTTGTCTGCCTTTTCCATGAATGCGTCTATTTTTTCCTCATGTTTGTCTGATTTTTGCTTCAACTCTTGGATAACTCTGACTATTAGAGATTTGAATTCCCTATCATGTAGTTCTAGTGCCTTTTCTTCTACTGGAAAATCATCTGGTGTTTTATTTTGGACACCTACTGTAATCTTCCTGTCCTTTTTTAAAATATGTTTTGATATTGTCTGCTGCCTTTGGGCCATTCAGTATTTTCTTCATTTATTGATTGTAGGTCTGTTTGTTTTATCCTGCTTTTTTGTTTTATTTGGTTATGTCTGAGCAGGCATGCTGTGCATTCTTTGTTGTTTACTCATCTGTGGACATGATATTTTTCACCTCCTTTTCCAATGGCCAGGTCCAGTCACTCAGCTATGGTGGAGCAGGGCAGGTACATCTGAAGCGGGGGCTGGGATGGGTTGTTTGTGGCATGTAGTAGGGCCCAAAAAATGAGCTAGTTATCAGTGCAGGGCAGGTTCCAGTAGGTCTTGCCTGTGCTCCTCAGGAGCACAATGTTTAGCACATGGTGCAGATACGCAGGAGGGATAGGGTGGGGAAGGTATTGATGTGTGGAGCTAGGTTGCGTATGGAAAAGAAGAGAGGAGAGAGAAACAGGAGCAAAAAAAATGTGTTGGGGGAGCTTGCCATTGGAGTGGAGAGACAAGAAACCAAGAAATGGAGAAAACCAGAAAGGAAAAAATAAATAAATAAAACTTAAAAAATTAAAAAAAAAAAGTTAAAAAAATACCCCCAGGGATCCCACCCACGCAGCTGTGCAGACCAGGTGAAATGGCTCTCAAGCCGAGCAGTAAAGCCCGCCTAGAAGGGGTGAAGATGATACACAGTGCCAGGTATTCATGAGGCAGGAAAAGAAGGTAATTAGAAAGAGACAAGAAACCAAAAAATGAAGAAAAATAGAAAGGAAAAAAGAAAGAGAAAAAAAAAAGTCTCCAGGGATTCCACTGGCATGGCTGTGTGGGCCAGGGAAGCAACTGGGGAAGCAGTCCCCCAGCTGAGCAGAACTTCACAGCATGTCAAGAAGAAGCAAAGATGGCACATGGAGTCAGGTGTTCGAGAGATGGAGGAGGAGGTGAGACGCAGGGAAGAAACAAAAAGAAGCCAAAAAAAGCAATATCAGCAACAAAGAAATGGCCATGAAGAAGCTGGCCAGTGTGGGCAGGGCGAATCTGCACTGCACAGAACTGGTGCTTCCTGTGCCTCTTTCGCAGCCCACTGGGAAACTGTAGAATGGCCTACTGGGAAGCTGCAAATCAGCCTTCCAGGAAGCTGGGTATCAGCCCTCTGGGAAGCTGAGAATTGACCCACTGGGAAGCCCAGAACTGGCGAAGGTCAAGGAGGTGGAGGCAGGGTTGGGGGTGGGAAAGCCCATCTGGCTGGTTACCGTGTGCTCTGTCTCCTGCTGGGAGCTCCATGAATCTGCTTTCCCATACTCCCTGTCTGCTGATCTCCGACAGGAGTCCAAGATGGTGGACTCATGCTGTATTAGCTGATAGGTGAACTCCGCTCATAACTCTCCTTGCTTTCTGTTCTCTGTCAGTTTCTTATTCCATTCAGTGCTTGGTTGAGTTCTTTATCTCTTCATTTGATGCTTAGGGTTCCAGGATTGATGTTTGTCTCTGTTTTACTTAGTTTTTCAGGTCTTTGCTGTGGAGGAACAACATGGTGCTTCTGTCTATAGCACCATGTTGACTTTGCCCAATGAAACGGAACATTTGAAGATCTATATCCTATGCATTAGTGAGGTGAAATGGAATGGTACTGTTACTGGCCATTTTGAATCAGATAATCATAGAGTCTACTATGCCAGGAATGAAAAATTGAAGAGGAATGGTGTCACATTCATCATCAAGAAGAACATTTCAAGATCTATCCTGAAGTACAATTCTGTCAGTGACAGGACAATATCCATACACCTACAAGAAAGACCAGTTAATACGACTACTATTCAAATTTATGCACCAACCGCTAATGCCAAAGATGAAGAAATTGAAGATTTTTACCAACTTCTGCAGTCTGAAATTGACCAAACATGCAATCAAGATGAATCTGAAATCTACTTGGCAATGGTTTTTTTTTTTTTTTTTTGGTTTGGTGATTGGAATCTGAAAGTTGGAAACAAAGAAAAAAGATCAGTAGTTGGAAAATATGGCTTTGGTGACAGAAATGATAGAATTTTGGAAGACCATCAGCTTATTAATTGGAAATACCTTTTTTCAACAACATCAGCATCTGTAGCCCCTCCTTTTTTTTTTTTTCTTGGTTGTTGTTATTATTGCAAAACCATATTAACTCATTCTTCATATTCTGCTTCATCCCTCTCCAATTTCATTGCTACTACTTTTTTCCAGACTGTCGGTTGTTCTCATTACTAGAACATCTTGGCAAATCTTCTGAGCATATATGTTTCATCTCTAATGCATCCTACATATAACTGACAGATTTATTTTTTAAACAGCAGCATCATGCCTGCCAGCTCCACATGGAAAGATTTATTCTCTACCACTCCAAAACTAAACCCCATTACTCAACTTTTTAAAATATCAATGACATGATTCGTGAAAAGTATCAACAGAATTACAGATCTAAAACTCCATAGGCAATTGAAAAGGAGCCTTGTAGCTCAAGGATCATATGATATCTTAAACACTGTTCTGATTAAGAGTCAAGAGAGTGTTTTAATGTCTTGCTTTGAGGCTCCAGATGGAGATACTTCCTATACTCATGCCACTTAGTGATAGATAAAACACATAGCACTAATATAAAACATATAAAAATTAAGGATATATAAACATACTTAAAAACAAGATACACAACATCATGACCAGAAATGGAATGAAAATTTAAAATGACAGGTGAGGCTGCAGCTAACACCTCCTCTGACAGCAGGAGAAGCTGTCAAAAATTCATTTTCTATGGGATTATAGGACTAAAATTGCAGTGAGAATCAGGCCCAGTGTTTGATACTAGGGACTAAAATAAGGCTCCCTTCTCCATATGAAGGAGTGAAACAAAGTGGCCAGATTGTTCCTAGGGCTTTGTTGTTGTCATTAACTGCTGTCAATTTGGCCCCCCACTCATGGGAACCCCTGCACAATGGCATGGGGCCATTGTGATTTGGTTTTCATTGGCTGATTTTCAGAAGTAGATCTATAGACCTTTCTTCCTAGTCTGTCTTAGTCTGAAAACCCTACTTAAATCTGTTCAGCATTATAGTTACATGCGAGTCTCCATTGACAGATGGGTGGGTGTCTGCCCATGAGGTGCATTGGCTGGGAATCAAACTTGGGTCTCTTGCATGGAAGGCAAGAATTCTACCACAGAACCACTACTGCCCTCTTCCTAGGTCTATGGGGTAGATAAATCTACTTGTCTGAACTAGAGGATGCAAAGGTGGCTTGGGCCAATCTACCCACTCATTCAGTGCCTGGATCTACAGTATTATTAATATCACATCCAGATGGAGCATGAAGCTGACAATATAAGGCCAACTTCTAAGATCAATAAAGAGATAAGGATGACCTCAAAGAGAAAGAGAGGGGGAATGAAACAACTTTCATACAAAATAGGCCTCCACAAACCCAAATCCCAAAACTTATGATGAAGACTAATGCTAAGAAAGAAAGCCCACAAAATTAACAATGAAAAAATTCACCTAACTCAAATGGAAATAAAATTTCAATCAGACTTTAGGATCCTTAAATATCTAAAGATATATATTTTTTAAAACTTAAGCAACAAATTATAAACCAAATACAGGCAAAAATAAAACATACACAATGGACATGTAAAAAAAATTAAAAGTAGTTAAATAAAAATAGTTGTCTTAGTCATTTAGTGCTGCTTTAACAGAAATACAAGTGGATGACTTTAACAAAGAGAAATTTATTTTCTCACAGTGGAGAAGGCTACAAGTACAAATCCAGGGCATTAGCTCCAGGAGAAGGTTTTCTCTCTTTGTGGGCTCTGGAGGAAAGTCTTTGTGATGCATCAGTCTCCCTTTGGGAGCATCTCAGCACAGGAACTTCAGGTCCAAAGGATGCACTCCACTCCCGGCACTGCCTTCTTGGTGGTATGAGGTTCCCCTGTCTCTCTGCTCGCTTCTCTCTTTTGTATCTCAAAAGAGATTGGCTTAAGACACTATCTAACCTTGTAAACCTCATCAGTATAACTGCCACTAATCCATCTTATTACATCGCAGTGATACAGTTTACAACACACAGGGAAATCACATCAGATGATAAAATGGTAGACAATCACACAATACTGGGAATTATGACCTAGCCAAGTTGACAGATATTTTTGGAGGATACAATTCAATCCATGACAATAGTCATTAAATGGGGAGAAAAATCAAGGGGGTGGGGAATGACTGTTAATGGTTACACGGTTTCCTTTTGAGGATGATGAAAATGTTCTAAAATTAGATTATGGTAACAGTTGCAAAAGTCTGTAAATATACTAAAAGCCATCGAATACACTTTAAATGGCTGAGATTTGTGGTATGTAAAAGTTGTGAATTGAACTGTGCTCCCCCAAAATATGTGTTGGGATCCTAACTACTATACCTATGGATGTAATCCAGTTTGGAAGTAGGGTTTTCTTTGTTATGTTAATGAGGCCATGCAAGTACAAATTGTGTCCTAAACTCAATCCCTTCTGAGTTACAAAAAGAGCAGACCAGACCCAGAGGTATGCACATGGGGATAATGGGACAAATGGGGGAAGACAGATACCACGTGAGGATTGTCTACAAGCCAAGGAACCAAGGAATGCCTGCAACTACCTACTAGGAAGGAATTGACATGACTGAAACCCTGATTTGGACTTCTAGCCTCCAGAACTGTGAGAAAATAGATTCCTATTCTTTAAAGTCACACACTTGTGGTATTTCTTTTATAGCAGCTCTAGGAGACTAAGTCAGTAAATTATATCTCAATAAAGCTTTAAAAATAGTCCTTAAAATAAAAAAGTTCAATACAAGAGCAAACTGTAAACTCAACACAAAGAGAATTATCATATTTCTTTAATTCTAAGATGCACATATTTTCACATGTTAATGTCTCTGAAATCAGGCCAATCAGTGGTGGTTTTATAAACACTATCAACCAGGCAGAACTTATGATGAAATTGCCATTACCTCACATGGGTGAACATACTCATATCTGTTCATTTCAATTATATGCATTGTTTGTACTGCACATGTTTTAAATAACTGCCAATTGAAATATCTTAAAATTATTATTATTTTGTCTTCTTAAAGTCATAGAAACAAAAGCATGGAGAAAATTTGAAACTATCAAAGCAAATATTATTATAGGAAGAATAGTCACAATTCCATATTTTCTTTCAAAGCAAAGCATAATCTTTAAAGATTCTAAATAAGGAAAATATCCAGAAGTTAGAATCTTCATTTCGTTTTGATTGCAAACATAAACAGGAGAAAATGCTAAATCTTAAAGAGAGGCATATTGACTGCAAAGCTAACGAAGTTTAAACTTTAGCACCTCGCCGCCTGCCGCCATTGTGCAGACCTCTTCCAAGGCCTTATTCCCCTTCCAAGGTCTGAACTTTTTTTCTCACAAAGAGGGATCTTAATATTGTGAGGCTGTAGGGTCTACAAAACCTGGATCCAGTCTTGCTCTTAGAATAGATGGAAAAAAATTTTAAAGCACATTTGGCTGGTACAACAAATTCATGTGTCAAGAAGGACTGTTATGTAGGTGGCAAACATCAATTCCCCAGAAGCTACTGGTAAACTTCTCATATCATGTAATTCAGTTAGAGGAAAAATGGAATTATGAATTTTATTAAATAAGAAAAGGTTATGAAATTCCATTGTCCTTCAAGATGCCTCAAAATTACACCATCAATGTCAATGATATGAAGACCATGTACACCAGTTACAATAAACAGCATATCAGTGTGATTCCATGCAAACTTGATGGTAGGAAGTTATTACCATAGTTAACTTAAACTACCAAACAATTCTTAAGAATGAAAACTTCCCCAAAGATGCTATTGTGCATACCAAAGAAAAAGCTAATAGAGGACTAGTGAAAAATTATCTGGAATAGTAGACTGTCAGAGATCTCTACATGACCCATCATGTATATGAATTCTTGATGCATTTCATAAATCTGTACCTAAACAGTTAAAGAATAGACTTACAAAAATTTAGTGTTGCTGTAGAGTCAGCTCCAACTCATGGCAACCTGATACATAACAGAATGAAACAATGCCCAGTCCTGCACTATCTTCATGATCATTGGGTATATTTGACTCCATTGTTGCAGTATTGAGTCAGTCCATCGCATTGAGGGTTTCCTCTATTTTTGCTGACCCTCTACTTCGCCATACAGTGTCCTTTTCTAGTGATTGGTCTTTCCTGACAACATGTCCAAAGTAAGAGAACTGAAGACTCTCATCATCTCGCTTCAAAGGAGCATTCTAGTTGTATTTCTCCTAAGACTGATTTGTTTGTTCTTCTGGCAGTCCACGGTATGTTCAATATCTTTTGCCAACACCACACTCAAGTGTATCAATTTTTCTTCTGTCTTCTTTTTTCAGTGTCCAGCTTTTGCATGCTTGAGGCAATTGAAAAACCGTGGCTTAGATCAGGTGCACTTTAGTCACCAAACTGATATCTCTTTTTTTTTTTTTTAACTTTAAAGAGGTCTTTTGCAGCAGATTTGCTCAATGCAGTACTTTGCTTGATTACTTGACTGCTGCTTCCATGTATGTTGATTGTTGATCTAAGTAGAATAAAATAATTGACAACTTCAATTTCTCCTTCGTCATGATGTTATTTATTGGTCCAGTTGTGAGGAGTTTTGTTTTCTTCATGTTCAGGCATAATCCATATTGAAGACTGTAGTCTTTGACATTCATCGGTAAGGTGCTTCAAGTTGTCTTCATTTTTGACAAGCAAGATTGTGTTATCTGCATATTGCAGGTTGTGAAGGAGACTTCTTCCATTCCTGATGCCATGTTCTTCATAGGATCCAGCTACTCAGGTTATTTTTTTCAACATGGTGGCATGACTGGACACTTACAACAAGCTTCTCAGTATTTCTATCAGTAATCCATTTATAGTCTATTAGAGCAAGTAATATGAATTTTGCCTAAAAACATTTCAATGACAATCTCTGGTAGAATTTCTGGTAAGATGAGGAAAGTACCAGCATGAGAACATGCTGGGACCGGGAAGAAAATTCTGGTTGGTAAATCAAGAAACTTTTAAAAAAATACTCCATCAGAAATACACTTGATGGCACTAAGTATGATGTTATGGGGGGAAAACACAGCTCTGTAACAAAAAGTTGATTTAAAAGTTGGACTCTGAATATGAGAAAGTTTTAGGAATATCTTAACCAGTTTATTTTATGTTTTTTATATTTTATTTCTAATAAAAAGTATTAAATTTTTAAAAATCTATGCTTAATAGAGCTAAATTATTTCAATAAGTAAAATGTAAACATTTTTGTTGTTGGGTGCCGTTGAGTTGATTCTGACTTGTAGGGATCCCCTGTGACAGAGTAAAACTGCCTTATAAAGTTTTTTGGGTTGTAACTTTATAGAAGCAGATCACCAGGTTTTTTTCCGGTGAGGTCACTGGGTGAGTTTGAACCACTAACCATTTTTTTAGCAGCCAAGTGCTTAACCGTTGCACCACAAGGACTCCTTATATAAACATTGCTATACTTTAATTGTTATATTTAACAACATATTTTAATTGTAGCATTTGTTTCTTTCTTAGTGACACATAAAATCATAGTGCATCTTACAATCAATGATGTGTTAAAAGTTCAATAAAGTATGAATAGAATGGTGAGGGATTCACTAGAATATTGCACTGAGAAAGGTATATGAAGATATAGATATGCATACATGTATGTATGTATCCATATAGAAAATACATTGAGAGTCTCCAATATACATCTAATAGATGTTTCAGAGGAAGAAATTAGAGAAATAATGAAGAAGCAATATTCAAAGAAATAATAGAAAAGAATTTTCAAGAACTGAAGAAAGATATGTCTTCAGATTTAAATGGATTTGAACACCATACAGGATGAATAAAAAGAAATCTGCATCTAAACATACAGCAATGAAACTGCAGAATATAAAAATGTGAATTACAAAGGTAGCCAAAGGCAAGGAGAGCAAGCACATGAAAGGACATCAGGCTAACAGCAGACTTCTCACTCACACCAAAACAGGCCAGAAGACAATGGAGAAATAGCTTCAAAGTGGGAGGGGAAGTAGAATTTCACATTCAACAAAAATATCATCAAGTGTGAGAGGGAAATAGACATATTTTCAATGCTGAGACAGTTTACTAGGCAGAAACTTATGGATACAATTCAGTAAGAAGAAAAGTAAACACAAAAGGAATGTGAGTGATACGAGAAAAAAACGGTGGCTCAGAACTGGTTAAATCTATTTTAAAATTAATTATTAACTGTAAAAACAAGTTTTAACTTCTTTGTACTTTAAACTTAGAACTAAAATTATAGAAAACAATAAAGGAAATTGAGGAGGAAATGTTTTGTGGTTAAGTGCGCTAGAAGGTCCTTGTCTTGCGAAGAGGTGAATAAGAATAAAAATGTTAATTAACTTTAGATTTTGTTAGAAGAAGTGTGTAACTAAACATGGTTCTTTTTCATTTGAGAGATACTACTAAAAAAAAAAAAAAAAAAGAAGAAGAAGAAGAAAGGAAGAAAGAAAGTCTATATTTTCCAAACCAGTAGAGCAAAATAAAGAGAATACAGAATGCTGAAAACTGTATCAGTCCAAGAAAAAGCTGAAAATGAGTTTAAAAAAAAAATCCTGACTGAAAAGAAACAAACACTAAAAGAGAGAAATAAATCAAAATATACCACTAATCATGAAGTTATGATGAATGAACTTGATCTACACATACAAAATGGATAAACATAAACACTTAAGAAAGTAAAAAAGGCAGGTTGAAGAATGATATATACAGTATGGGAGACATTTTATGTAGGGTTTATACATCATATATGCATATAATAGATACACCTCATATATAAACCTTGCATTTATCTCTTTAACCACTGCACCACAAGGGCTCCTATATACATATGGTTAAAGCACTTGGCTGCTAACCAAAAAGTCTGCAGTTCGAACTCACCAGCTGCTCTGTGGGAGGAAGATGTGGCAGTCTGCTTCAATAAGGATTTACAGCCTTGGAAACCCTATAGGGCAGTTCTATTCTGTCCTATAAGGTTGCTGTGAGTCAGAGTCGACTCAACGGCAATGACTTTGTCTTTTCTGTCTTATGTATATATATAATACATTTACGTATATATGATGTATACATTTTGGGTAAATGGTCTCATATACCGTTTATATATATGTCGTTGTTGTTGTTAGGTGCCGTCAGGTCAGTTCTGATTCATAGCGACCCTATGCATCACAGAACTAAACACTGCCTGATCCTGCACCATGCTCACAATCGTTGCTGTGATTGAGCCCATCAATACAGCCACTGGGTCAATCCATCTTTTTGAGGGTCTTCCTCTTTTTTGCTGACCCTCTACTTTACCAAGCATGATGTCCTTCTCCAGGGACTGATCTCTCCTGACAACATGTCCCCAAAGTATGTAAGACGTAGTCTCACCATCCTTCCTCCTAATGAACATCCTGGTTGTACTTCTTCCAAGATGTATTTGTTCGTTCTTTTGGCAGTCCATGGTATAGTCGATATTCTTTGCCAACACCACGATTGGAAGGCGTCAATTCTTCTTTGGTCTTCCTTATTCATTGTCCAGCTTTCACATGCATATGATGCGATTGAAAATATCATGGCTTGGGTCAGGCGTACCTTAGTCTTCAAGGTGACATCTTTGCTTTTCAACACTTTAAAGAGGTCTTTTGCAGCAGATTTGCCCAATGCAATGCATCTTTTGATTTTCTGACTGCTTCTTCCATGGGTGTTGACTGTGGATCCAAGTAAAATGAAATCCTTGACAACTTCAATCTTTTCTCCATTTATCATGATGTTGCTTATTGGTCCAGTAGTGAGGATTTTTGTTTTCTTTATGTTGAGGTGTAATCCATACTGAAGGCTGTGGTCTTTGATCTTCAACAGTAAGTGCTTCAAGTCCTCTTCACTTTCGGCAAGCAAGGTTGTGTTATCTGCATGCCATAGGTTGTTAATGAGTTTTCCTCCAATCCTGTTGCCTTTTTCTTCTTTATATATAGTCCAGTTTCTTGGATTATTTACTTAGTATACAGATTGAATAGATATGGTGAAAGGATGCAACCCTGATGCACACCTTTCCTGACTTTAAAACATGCAGTATCCCCTTGTTCTGTCCGAACAACTGCCTCTTGATCTGTGTACCGTTTCCTCATGAGCACAATTAAGTGTCCGGGAATTCCATTCTTCACAATGTTATCCATAATTTGTTATGATCCACACAATCAAATGCCTTTGCATAGTCAATAAAACTCAGGTAAACATCTTTATGGTAGTCTCTACTTTCAGCCAGGATCCATCTGACATCAGCAGTGATATCCCTGGTTCCACATCCTCTTCTGAATCTGGCCTGAATTTCTGGAAGTTCCCTGTTGATATACTGCTGCAGCTGTATGATCTTTAGCAAAATTTTGAATGATCTTTAGCAAAATTTTACTTGCGTGTGATATTAGTGATATTGTTCGATAATTCCCACATTTGGTTGGATCACCTTTCTTGGGAATAGGCATGAATATGGATCTTTTCCAGTCGGTTGGCCAGCTAGCTGTCTTCCAAATTTCTTGGCATAGACGTGTGAGCTCTTCCAGTGCCGCATCCACTTGTTGAAACATCTCAACTGATATTCTGTCAATTCCTGGAACCTTGTTTTTTGCCAATGCCTTCAGTGCAGCTTGGACTTCTTCCTTCAGTACCATCGGTTCCTGATCATGTGCTACCTCTTGAAATGGTTGAACACAAATTTTTTTTGGTATAATGACTCTTCCATCTTCTTTTGATGCTTCCTGCATTGTTTAATATTTTCCCCATAGAATCCTTCACTATTACAACTTGAGGCTTGAATTTTTTTTCTTCAGTTCTTTCAATTTGAGGAATGCCGAGCGTGCTCTTCCTTTTAGTTTACTATCTCCAGCTCTTTGCACATGTCATTATAATACTTTACTTTGTCTTCTCAAGCCACCTTTTGAAATCTTCTGTTCAGCTCTTTTACTTCATCATTTCTTCCTTTTGCTTTAGCTAATTTCAGAGTCTCTTCTGACATCCATTTTGGTCTTTACTTTCTTTCCTGTCTTTTTAATGACCTCTTGCTTTCCTCATGTATGATGTCCTCAACGTCGTTCCACAACTCGTCTGGTCTTCGTCATTAGTGTTCAATGTGTCAAATCTATTCTTGAGATGGTCTCTAAATTCAGGTGGGTTATACTCAAGGTCATACTTTGGCTCTCGTGGACTTGTTCTAATTTTCTTCAGTTTCAACTTGGACTTGCATATGAGCAATCGATGGTCTGTTCTGCAGACAGCCCCTCACCTTGTTCTGATATTGAGCTTTTCCATCGTCTCTTTCCACATATGTAGTTGATTTGATTCCTGCGTATTCCATCTGGTGAGGTCCATGTGTATTGTCGCCGTTTATGTTGGTGAAAAATGCTATTTGCAATGAAGAAGCCATTGGTCTTGCAAAATTCTATCACGTGATCCGCGGCATCATTTCCATCACCAAGGCCATATTTTCCAACTACTGATCCTTCTTCGTTTCCAACTTTCAAATTCCAATCACCAGTAATTATCAATGCATCCTGATTGCATGTTCAATCAATTTCAGACTGAAGAAGTTGGTAAAAATCTTCAATTTCTTCATCTTTGGCCTTAGTGGTTGGTGCATAAATCTAATAATAGTCGTATTAACTTGTCTTCCTTGTAGGCGTATGGATATTATCCTATCACTGACAGTGTCGTAGTTCAGGGTAGATCTTGAAATGTTCTTTTTGACAATGAATGCATGTCATTCATCTTCAAGTTGTCAGTCCTGGCTTAGTAGACCATATGGTTATCTGATTCAAAATGGCCAATACCAGTCCATTTCAACTCAGTAATGCCTATCAGTAATATCGATGTTTATGCGTTTCATTTCATTTTGATGATTTCTAATTTTCCTAAATTCGTACTTCATATATTCTGCTTTCAGATTATTAATGGATGTTTGCAGCTGTTTTTCGCATTTTAAGTTGTGCCACATCAACAAATGAAGATCCCAGAAGCTTGACTCCAACCACCTCATTAAGGTTGACTCTACTTTGAGGAGGTAGCTCTTCCCCAGTTGTCTTTTGAAGTGCCTTCCAACCTGGGGAGCTCATCTTCCAGCACTATATCAGACAATGTTCCCCTGCTATTCATAAGGTTTTCCCTGGCTAATTCTTTTCAGAAGTAGACTGCAGGGTCCTTCTTCCTAGTCTATCTTAGTCTGGAAGCTCAGCTGAATGAAACCTGTCCACCATGGGTGACACTGTTGGTATCTGAATACCGGTGGCATAGCTTTTAGCATCACAGCAACACACAAGCTCCCACAGTACAAAAAACTGACAGACACGTTGGAGATATATATATATCTATATACATGTATATATAGATATATACACACTTAGGTACAATTTATATATTATATGTAAAGTTTATACACAATATATATTTTATGGACATTTACCTGTGTTTTAAAAGATAGAAGATATGGACATGAAAGATGCTTACTAAAATCTCATATTATTGAATATGAGCTGAGCTCCCCCAACTGCCCACATTATTTCTATAAGCACAGCTACAGATACACGAAAAGTTACTAAGGTTCTAAACTTGCCCCCACAGAACTATGGCAACATTTATTTGTGAGCCCTGTTCATGTCTTCAATTCCATGGTGACATCATCAGTACTTTAGTTCATACTGGAGAGGTTGAGGTTTATTTTATTTCTACTCTACCCCATTGTACAAGTTGACCTCCAAATTCCTGGTTCTACTCAAATAGAGCACATGGTTTCAGAGTCAGGTGTTCTAAACCACTTAAGCGACAAAGACGTGTGTCTCTCCTCAAAGATTCTGAATTGATCTGATTCCCTGGTGATGACTTGCCCAAGTACAAATTATGAAATGGATATTATTACTGCTATTTTTGGTGTTTTTGTATTTTCTTCATTTCTTTGTGGTGTCCAGGTCTCCCCAGTATATTTACTCATTTACTTATCTATTCATACTCCAGTTTTATATCCTTTTTCAAAGCATAATGTCTCAGTAATCTATCTTGTCTTAGGCTGGGTTCTGTAGAGGAAAAAAACCAGTGATGCATACATATAAATATACATAGAGAGATTTATTTCAAGGAAATGTCTCACACAATTCCCACATCCATGGGTCAAGCAGCAGGCTAGAGGCTTCTACTGACTCACGTGGTAGCAGTGGCTGAGGAACCCACAATCTGCAGGTCAGGTACAGGCTGCTGGCTCACATCCCAAGAATGAGAGGAAGAGGATGACAAAACAAATGCAGGATCGAGAGAGGGTGCGAGTTTTGCCAGAACATTCATATATATTGGATGCAGGCCACACCCCCAAGGAAACTTCCCTTCCAGCTCTTTGACTGCTAACATCAGATCACAAAATGGAGGATGACTACATAATGTCTGCCAAACCACTGAGAATCATGGCATAGCCAAGCTGACACATTAACCATCATATACTAACAGCAGAGTAGATTGAAGTTGAAGGAAACTCTAAATTCCCCAAAGTTTCCATTGACACTTCCATCGTTACCCTGGTGTTTGAGGTAAGAGGACAGAAGTTACATGAATATTCACTATGGTTTCTAAGACACTTGAATTTTCACTGAGGATAATCAACCAGTCCCAAGTAAATTGTTAAATGACAAATTGCTTCTGCAACTGGATACTAGAACATCACTTTTGTCTTAAAAGTAAGATTATCATTTCATTTTCTTACCTTTAAAAAGTTCCTTGTTTAATATATAATGTATAGTCTCCATATTTTCTGATTCAGTCACCATTTTAGAGTATAATAATCAAAATGGCAATGATACCTCATGTGTGGTTTGAACAATTTTTTTCCCTAATTTCCACCTTGAATGAAATAATCATGTTTTTGAGGGGTTTATGAAAAAGTCATAAACAGTCACTTTTGCTGGAGTACTACATTATAGGAAATTTTCTTCTTCCTAATTTGAGGTCTGAATTTTTTTGACCACCAAAAAAAAAAAAAAAAAATCGAGACACAGGACTAGCTGTATCAAGATAAAGAAGCAAAAATCTGTGTTCCATCTGTTGAATCATCACACATTTTATCTATCTTTGTAAACAATGGAAATTGTGATTTTCATTTTCCATTCTAATATCATAGTGAAAAATGCCAAAACAACAGAAGGAAAATAAGAATATCCTTGACCAAATAATCAATACATTGAGAATAAAAATGAAAAATATCTTATCACTCAAGAACTTGTAGCAGTCTAATCTTTAAGAGCCCTCTTGTGCCTGAAATATCAGGGAGGAAGAAAGCAAGACAAAATTAATACATTTGAAATATTTACTGGCGATTGGGTTTTTAGCACTAGACTTTTTGCTTATAGATATCTCTTCTTGGAAAGTCACTGGACAAGTGTGGAACAGAACTTGAACCCTACCAGGAAGACAGAATCATAAGTTCGGTATAAGCACTGGAGTGTCTCACTCGGCAGTGAAATGCATCTCGGCCAGCCACAAGTGTTTAGCAGATGACCATCAGTATCTGACGACAGTTGGTGGTTGGGCTATCCCACGGTTTATTAGTTCCTCATCTCAGTGGTGGGTGCTTTACACAATAAATGCATTTTCTTCAAACTTCTCCATCTGTAATGAAGTTTTGTTAATTACTCCTCAAACGTCATCATTACTCCAAATGGAGGATGTGTGCTTTCTGCCGTTCTGCTTTCCTTATGATCCTCCATTTTGTGATATTTCTTTTCCTATTCCATAAAAGTTTCCTCCAAGAAAACATCACTTATGTGGTTGATGACTGTTAATGGGAATTTAGGTCCATATCCAGTGAATTGGTGGAAATAGGGAAAAGTAATAACATGTTATTCAATGGACACATTCCAAAACCTCACCACTACTGATGCCACAGAACATTGTTACTGCAGTAAAGAAAAAGCAAACATTTACTGAAGGTTTTTTAAAAAGCAGATCCTGTGCTAGTTCAAGAAATCCATATAGTAGGAATGTATCTAGTTTATAAATCCTAGGATGAAAAAATGCCTATTCCCAAAACGTTCTCAGTTAACTGGAGCAATAGATGAAAGATACGAAAAAACCTTGTTGTACTGTTTAGAACACACAAGTCGTGGCCAGACAAAGCCTAGTTAGTACTTCATCTTTGTGTCCCGGATGGTGCATTTCTACTTATACTGAGGAGCCTTTATTCTGGTCCTTCAGGGAAGGTATCGGCATCTAACTTCTGGCACTTCCTTTTTCAGGGTAAATTGCTAAATCTCTCTGAGCACCTATATTTTACTTGGAATTACTGGCGAGGTTAAATGATATTACACATATGAAGCACCTAGTATACGGGTGTTCTAAAAGTGTTAGTTTCCCTCCTGTTGGGGAACTTGACAGAATAGGAGAGGGAATGACAGAAACAGTTGGAAGTTGGGAAACCGTTGAAATAATGATGACCTGCCTAGCCTGTAAGAGAATTCTGGATGGTAGCAGGAGAGAAAGCCTAGAAGCAGTGTCCCCCAAACCCAGAAAGGATTGGGAAATGAAAGTCCAAGAGAATTGGATTTTCCAGTAGAAATATTAGGACCTCAAAGACAATGGAGCAGTGCTTTCACAATCAGCAGTTCAGTGTCTTTCAATCCAGAAAGCTATACCCTGCCAAAACACTCATTAATTGCAGAGGGAAAACGATGACAATCTGGGCTTGCTAGTTCTCAAAATAATTTCCTCCCATGCCCCACTTTTAAAGAAGTTACTGGATTATGCATTACATCATGTAAGGAAATTACCAGCCAAGGAAAAGAAAAGCATGAGAAGTACAGGAGAGGGTGAAGGGACCTCCAAGTGATGGAAGATAAAGATCTAGGATAATAGCTCTGCAGCAGGCCTGGAGAACAGCCCGTCCAGGTTGGATCAGGAGAGTGGAGGGCTCCAGACAGGGTGCCTCCTTGGAAGGACTGAAATGGATGAAACATTTCTTGTGCTTGTATATACTGAAAGAAGATTCATACTTCAGTCAGCGAACTTACAGATTGATTCCGTACAGATAAAACTAAGCTTAAAAAAAGAGGCAATTGATAATTCCACGAAACTCAAAATTTTGTTTAAGAAATCACAGCCCGTAGGTTAACTCTGAATTCTAGTTGTAAATTCATAATTTTATAAATGATGAATGTTGATCTAATAAAAATTATAATGTAACTCTTCAGGAAAATGGGGTGAGAGAAAGTGTATACATGTGGGAAGGAGGAAGTCTGGGCTATAAGGGCTTAATTCTTATTTTCTACTATATGAAAACATTAGGTATCTCAAAAACCAGCAAATAACTGATAGGCATGTTATTTAACAATATGGAATCACGTGCCATATTGCTAGACTAGTTGAAATTGGTTTCTCTTCAGAACAGGAATAGGGAATGGGGAGTCAAGAGTTCGTTATTCATGAAAAGTCTTGTAGGCTGGACTCCAGTGTTCATTGCAGCACTATTCACAATAACCTAAAGGTGAAAACAGCCTAAATGCCCATTGACAGATGAATGGATAAACAACATGTGGTATATACTGAAGAATGGAGTTTTTAATTCCATGGAGGTTGAGGTGACCCACCAATGCTATTGCCCTGAGATGATATTTTGAACCTTGAGCCTTGAAAAACTGTTTTCTAAAAGTCACCTTTAAGTCAAACAATAGTCTAGTTTAATTACTAAAGAATGTTTTGCTTTAAGCATTGTGCTCCTTTAAAGAATTGTTTACGTACAGCTTCGACAACAGAAACTCCAAAGGTCAGACTAGAGTTATGTTTGAGGTTAAATCAATATTTATCTGAATTGTCCTTCAAGAGGATGTTGCATGTCCACACGTTATTCTGGCCCTGTTACTGTGACAATGTATAATTACCAGGGATAAGCTGGAGTACAAGAATCTGTAAAAGATTTTTCTTTGTTGAAATATTTTTGACTCTCTGTTTGGAAATGTTAGCTCTATTTGCAAATCATACATTAAGTAAACTTCAATCTATTTCTTTTTTTGGCTTAATATTATTTTTATTTTAACAGTATGTACAATGGAATATTACTTAGCCATAAAGAGAAATGAAGTCCTGATATACGTCACAACATGGATGAAACTTAAAAAAATGCTGAGTGAAATAAGTTAGTCACAAAAGAACAAATACTGTATGATTTCACTTATATGAAATCAGCAAATAGAAGCTAAAGCTTATTAGTGGTTACTAGGTATAGGAGGGAGGGAGAGGGGATTATTTCATAGGGGGCACTGAGTTTATGTTAATGGTGACAGAATAAGTCAAACAGGATAATGGCAATGGTTGTACAACATGAGGAATGTAATCAATGTCACCAAATAATACATGTAGAAATTGTTGAATTGGCAAATGTTTTATGTATATTTTACCACAATAAAAAAGGCAAATTGCTGCAAAAAAATCTTGTAGAACTATTTGCCTTTTTAAAATTTTGTATATAACCTTGTTAATAAAACTCATATTTAAATAAATATAAATTTTATTTAGTAAATAAAGTTAAATTAAGAACTTAAAGTTCTTATTATATCCCAGATCTATTTGAGTAATAAAGGAATTATTTCTCTCTTACAGTCCTTTTTCTGAGATTCCTTCCTAAAGAGCCATATGCAGAATTGTCAAGCTCTTGGCTACTCAAAATGAAGGCCCCAGACCAGCAGCACCAGCATCACTGGGGTGCTTATTAGAAATGAAAATGCCAGTCCTCTCTTCAGACCTTCTGAATTAAAATCTGAATTTTAACAAGAACCCCAGGTGATTTGCATGTACATTAAAGTGCACATTTGAGAACCACTGGTCTAGGTCATTGCATGAACACCCTTATCTGTATGGAAGAGGTTTAGTCTTACCTCACAGGCACTGTGCTCTATCTTTGCCCTTCTGCAAAACAAAGCCGGTGATATCCCACTAGAATAAGTTTCTTAACCTTGATACTTTCAATACTTTTTGGGTTGCTATAAAAGTGGCAAGATGGGCAAACCCTATGTTTATTACTAACTGTATGGCAGGGATCAGCATAAATCCAATCCCACCTGAAGCAGACCCAGACTTCACCTTCTCACATCTCCATGATTCTTGTTGGCAACCACTTCTCCTGTGGCACTTCCTCTCTCACCCTAACTACCCAGAGTTAAATCAAAACATCCCTGGCCACCTAGGGCCAGGTTATCTGGTACCAGCTGTAGGCTCAGGAGTCTGCAAAACTCCTGCATTTCAGATCTGCCAGCTCCTTTCTCTCCCTCTGGCCCCTTGGATCACAAGCTAGAGGACTCTGTCCTTCTTCATTGACTGTCCCGGCAGCCTTTCTCTGTCCCCCAGCCCCACCCAGAGCTGGAAGAAGTTAGGACTCTGTCTTTACAGCTGCCTGTGCAGCACTCCTCTGAATTAGCCACCTTGAGCTAAGTCAGAGTCTCATTGCTTCTTTGGGGTTCATTAATTCTCTACAATGGCTCACAAAATTTTTGGATACTATTATTTGTACCTACAGTTACCCTTTTATTATAACCAGAAAGCATATACGCAAAGGGACACATAAGGCAAGATCTGGGAGAGTTCTAGGCACAAGGCTTCCATTTTCCCCAGAGCCCTACCATTCTCTCCTGTTCATGGATGTTGTCACCAATCTAGAACGCTCCAAAAGAGGAAGCTCCAAGGCTCAGGGTCCCTTAGTCATTGGGAACTCATGAATATCCATGACTGGGGCCTTCATGCACAGTTAGGATTGATCCAATCCATGAATATGCATGACTGCATCACGCACCCTCCCTTCCGGAGGTCTGTTGCTAGGGTGGAGTCTGTGTAGGCCCCTACTGTTTTACACATTGAGTGTAGCCTGGTTATTTTAGAAAGACAAAAAGCACCATATTTCCTTGGTTTATTTTCAGAAACTAGAGACAAAGACAAATCGAGTTCTACGTCCCACACAGCCTGATAACTCTTAGTTTGCTCCTGGGTGGCACGAGCGATTAAGCATTCGCCTACTAGCCAAAAGGTTGGCAGTCAACTCACCCAGAGACACCTTGGAGGATATACCTGGAGATGTGCTTCTGGAAGGTCGTAGCCTTGAAAACCCTACGGAGTAGCTCTACTCTGCACATGTGGGGCCGCTATGAGTCAGAAATGACTCAACAGCAATTAAAAAACAATGACAATATCTCCTTGTTGTGGGAGGCTGTGCTATGTACAAGATGTTAAGCAACATCCCTGGACTGTACCCACTAGATGCCAGTAACAGCACGTCCTACCCCTAATGGCAACCAAAAACATCTCCAGACTTTGCAAATATTCCTTGGTTGGTAAAATCAACTGTGGTTGAGAATCACATCACTGCATTGATTCTCAAGGTAGGGAGCATGCTGGCAAAACCCTCAAAATGAAGATCAATCAGAATTGGCAGGGAGTGAGTGGACGGATAAAGCAGCTGGGTGGTGCAAATGGTTAGCTCACTAGGCCGCTAACCAAAAGATTGGAGGTTCTAGTCCACCCAGAGGTGCCTTGGAAGAAAGGACTGGCAATCTACTTCTAAAAAATTAGCCATTGAAAACCCTATAGAGCACAGTTCTCCTCAGACTCACACAGTCACTATGCGTTTGGTTGGCTTGATGGCAACTGTAGTGGAGACACAAGAAGAAATATAGTTTGGAAAATAATATTAAATGCTACCATATAATTTTATATTTGAAATTAGGTAAACCCGCTGTTTTTAATATGCATTATTGATAGTAAAGCACTTGAAAATTCCCTTGGGCATAAGCAGAAGCTCAGTCATTCCTACTTTAAGTCCATCTCCTTTCGCTTTTGTGCTGTTTCTAGGTACGCTTGCATTTTTGAAATTCTTATCGACTTTGCAATATTTGTATGATGTGTTTCAAATGGCAAAATTATTTTGTAAAGCAATGGTCTCAAAATTGGAAAAATATACTCTGAAATGTGTGATACTATCTATTAGAGTATAAGAAAGGTATATGAGAATAGTTTTAAATAAATTCAGAGGTACTGAGAGTTATAATGGGGGTTGACACCTGCACTGTCACTCAATTTGTATGTCAAATTGTCACATGGTAGGGACTATAGAAGTGGCATCTTGAGGGACGAGTCAGTGGTGGTGACACTCTCACTCACTCATGCTACATGTATCACTGTTCAGAGGGGCTATGGGTAGTCGGTTTACGGAGACCAGTACTTTTCCTTACCTAAAGAAGCCCTCACTAAGTGGAAAGAAGCTTTAAAAGACACTCCTAGAAATGCAAGCACAAAGGAACAACAACAAAATGCTAGAGCTGACATCTCCTGCTCCTAGCACAAGTTCTTCATCAGCCACGCGATGCAGTCAAAAATGATGATAAAGATGAACAAAAATTTGGACAAAAATGACATTTTTACAAAGACTATTTAAAATATAATTTATATAGACTCTTATCAATGACAATGTACTTTCATGTGTATATTATGCTGAAAATGTAGTTAATTATATAAGTATATATGTATAATAGATATATATATACACATGTGTATGTGTGTGTATATTTGTGTGTGTATTTCTTGCCAAGCTGTAAAGAGTAGCACACACAATTCTTTGATAGCTGTTTGTAGAATGAAAGATTAGCCCAAGGAATTCTTCAAAGCAACATTCGATTAATCTGTTGCTGTTGTTGTTAGGTGCCTTCAAGTCAGCTCTGACTCAGAGCAATGCTATGTACAACAGAATGAAACGCTTCCCAGTCCTGTGCCATCCTCACAATCATAATTATGTTTGAGCTCATTGTTGCAGCCACTGTGTCAATCCATCTCATTGAGGATCTTCCTCTCATTCACTGACTCTCTACCAAGCATGATGTCCTTCTCCAGGGACTAGATCCTCCTGATAACATGTCCAAAGTACGTGAGATGAAGTTTCGCCATCCTCACTTCTAAGGAGTACTCTGGCTGTACTTCTTCCAAGACAGATTTGTTTGTTCTTCTGGCAGTCCATGGTATATTTAATATTCTTTGCCAACACCATAATTCAAAGGCATCAATTCTTTTTCAATATTCTTTGCTCATTTGTCTAGTTTTCTCTTGCATATGTGGTGATTGGAAATACCACGGCTTGGGTCAGGCGCACCTTAGTCCTCAAACTGACAACTTTGCTTTTTAACACTTTGAAGAGGTCTTTTGTGGTAGATTTGCCCAATGCAGTGTGACATTTGATTTCTTGACTGCTGCTTCCATGGATATGGATTGTGGATCCAAGCAAAATGAAATCCTTGACACCTTCAATCTTTTCTCTGTTTATCATGATGTTGCTTATTGGTCCAGTTGTGAGGATTTTTGTTTTCTTTATATTGAGGTGTAATCCATCCTGAAGGCCGTGGTCTTTGATCTTCACCAGTAAGTGCTTCAAGTCCTCTTCACTTTCAGCAAGCAAGGTTGTGTCATCTGCATATCACAGGTTGTTAATGAGTCTTCCTCCAATCCTGATGCCATGTTCTTCTTCATATAGTCCATCTTCTTGGATTATTTACTCAGTACACAGATTGAATAGGTATGGTGAAAGGATACAACCCTGACACACACCTTTCCTGATTTTAAACCAAATTTTATACCCTAAATGTCTGCTTTTAAGTACTGAACTTTTCATGATTTTCTAATTCAGATGGTCTTTCTCTCAATCAGAGAAGTTTTACTTGCAATAATTTACCCAATAAAATCACCACAAATTTTCTGGAAAACAGTTTAATTTACCTCATCTTGCTTTGGAACAGGAAGTTGTTTGAAGAAAACTAAACTTCCCAAAGTTGTAAGATCTGAAGGATCTAGAGCCTGCTGCACAGAGTGTAAGAAGGGACTTGTTCTTGTCAAAGAGCTAAATGGATGGCTTGTCATCCACCAAGAGTCCCCTCTTGAAATGGCTCTGTCCACATGCCAGAGACCGGTGCAGTTCGAGTCAGAGTTATATTCTACACTAACATACAACCAATACTCACTTTGTAGTCCTAAAGATGTCTGGTTTAAAATAAATATTGTTCTAGTTTGAAAATTCTGACAATGCTATGTCCCAATTCCTAATTGCTACACACAGAAATATTTTATTCATAGAATCTTTTTTCTTTTGTTTTCATCTTTAGAACAATTACCACTTGTTATAGTACCGAGCAATGTGTGCCTTAAAGAGCAAAAAATAAGCTTGTTTTTAATTGGAAAGTCTCATGAAACCAGAAATCAACTAAAGTCAACTAAATGCAAAGGAGAACATTAGAGAGAGGGTAAAAAATGTTTCTTTTAGTTTATTCATAAATAAAAATCTATTGAAGTTAAAACTAAATTTTCACACCTTATCAAATGCCTTCTATATGGCAAATATACTCCTAACCAGAGCGCCCAAAAATACAACCTCTAACATAAAATAGATGGTAATACTGAATTGAGGGAGGAATGGATAATTGTGCAATGGAGCAAAGGAAAGAAGGAGATTTCTATACACAAAATATTTGTTATTTGAATAGTTACAGGAATAATTCAGTTTGAGAAAGATATATATTGGAAGGTGTGATGAAGGAAAGAAAAGAAATAAGAAGATGACAAATAGAAGAAAAGATGCGGTCTTTATAAGACTACAAGCAATTGAGCATGGAAAACACACAGTGATTATGCAGAAAGGAATAGAAGGTCCCATGCTGGAAGCGTCCTATGTGTTAAACTCCAGGGCTGTAGAATTCACCCTCGAGCCTAGAAGATGACAGGACACTGAAAACTCTTAAGCAAGGAGGATGGATGGGATCCACTTAAATCACATTCTTTTGGAAGCTTTGGATCCTAAATTATTTTTGGTTCCCTTGGTATGTACTCTCTCAGGAAATGCTTTACTATAATTACATAATTATAGTAAATATAGTAGCTGCAATTATAATTCATCTATAATTACAGATACTTTCTAGCATGTTTTGATGTATTAATCTTTGTTAATTTTTATCATGCACACATACGTGTGCATGTGTATGCACACACATATGCACACAGAATAAACAAAAAGAAATTGTTCCAGGTTGAGTATGGGACAGAAAAGAGGCTTAAGAATTGCATGGAAACACCAGAAAAGCAGTAACTAGACCTGGAGAAGCAGGCAGAAGGACTGGGGATGGCCATGACTAGACCTGGAGAAGCAGGCAGAAGGTCTGGGGATGTCTCCATGACTAGACCTGGAGAAGCAGGCGGAAGGGCTGGGGATGTCTCCATGACTAGACCTGGAGAAGCAGGCAGAAGGGTGTGGTTGCCTTTGTAGACTGACACAGAGTCCACAACTCTAGGGAGGATGAGATTAAGTTATACACAAAACCAGCACAGTGGAGGTTCAAAGTGTTCCATTAGTTTTTGTTTTTGTTGTAGAAACATCAAATTATATTTCTCAAATGCATACTTCTTTCCTCCTCTAGATTGTGAATGCTGCAAAAAGTAAAGGTTATATCTATATCGATCGCTCTTGTATTGCTAAAATCAAGCTTAGCACATAGTAGGTTCCAAAACCAATGTTGTTTAAATAAATATATATAAGATTAATAAAAAATAAAAAAAAACAACTGCCATGGAGTCAGCTCCAACTCATGGTGACCCCATGTGTGTCAGAGTAGAACTGTGCTACACAGGGTTTTCAATGGCTGATTTTTTAGGAGTAGATTGCCAGTCCTTTCTTCTGAGACACTCTGAGTAGACTTGAACTTCCATTCTTTTTGTTACCAGCTGAGCTCATTAACTGCACCATAGATGTTCTTTTTCAAAAATAATTATTGCAGCAATATGGAGAGTGGATTAGAAAGGAACAATTAATGGTGAATATATTGGATTGTGTACAAGATAGGGGCAATGTGGTCCTGAACTAAGGTTGTGACTATGGAGATGAAGAGAAGGGATATATTCAAGAAAGATTTAGAAGATAAAATTTAGGAACTTCTGGCAACATGGCACTCTAGGTAGAAGCACCACACTGTCCCTCCACAGCAAAGATCCAAAAAACTAAGCCAAACAGAGAAAACAGCAATACTGAAATCCTAAACATCAAATGAAGAGATAAAGATCTCAGCCAAGCACCAAATGGAATAAGAAACTAACAGAGAACAGAGAGTGAGAAGACACACATGAAGTCCCCTATCAGCTAATGCAGCACGGAATCGCCATCTTGGACTCCTATCAGAGACCAGCAAATAGGGGGTACAAGAAATCAACTTCACGGAGCCTCCAGCAGGAGACAGAACAACCAGTAAACAGCGAAACACGCTTTCCCACCCCCCACCCTTCTTCACCCCTACTCCACCTCCTCTGCTTCTCGCAGCCCTAGTCGCTTGGCCTGGAAGCACCAGCTGCTTGGATTCCACCTGCCCACACTGGCTAACTCCCTGAGTGCCATTTGTTGGCTGCTGGTGTTGCTTTTTCCACTTCTTTTGATTTCTTCCTTACCTCTCACCACCTCCCCCTCCTTTCACTGAAATACCTGGCTCCGTGGGCCATCTTTGCTTCTTCCTGAGGATCTGTGGAGCTCAGTTCGAGTGTGGAACTGCTTCCCAGTCCATGCTGGCCCAGGGCTTTTTGTTTGTTTCTTTGTTCTCTTTCTTATTCTTTTCGCAAGTTGGGAGCCTGTTCTGGTGGGTGGTACCGTGCAGCTTGGGACCTACCCCCTCAGCTTGCACAGATGTGCAGAGGGATCCCTGTGGGCATTTCTTTTTTCGTGGGTTTTTTTTTTTTTTTTTCTGTTTTCTTGGGGGGTTTTCTTGTTCTTTTTTTTAAACTTGATTTGTTTTATTTTCCCTCTTTTTCCCTTTTTGTCTTTCTTCATTACTCAGTTTTTTGTCTCTCCATACCTTCCTTCTCTTCCTGTCCCCTGGATACCTGGCACTGAATACCTCTATGCCTCCTAGCCAGGCTGTACTTCAACATCTAGGAACAACTTCCCCAGACCTCATAGCCATACCAGTGGGATCCCTGGGAGCTTTGCTCTTCTTTTTTCTTCCTAATTTTTATTTGTTCATTCTTTTCTTTTCTTTCTTCTTCTTCCCCTTTTTGTTTTTCACCATTTCATAGTCTGTCATCTCTCCACTCCAATGGCAAGCTCCCCAGCACTCTTTTTTGTTTGTATGTTTTTGGCTCCTGTTCCTCTCTCCTCTCTCCCGTACCCATTTTAGCTCCACACATCACAATCACCCCACCCCCCATCCTGCCTACCCGCACCTTGTGCTTGACATCACACCACCAAGCAGCTCAGGCAAGGCCTACTGGAACCTGCCCTGCACTGATTACTGACTCGCCCTAGTGGCTGTAGAGGTGCCAAAACAACTCAGCCCAGCAACTCCTCTTCAGCTAGACCTGCCCTGCTATACCACACCTGAGCGACTGACCCTGCCAGTTGGAGAAGGAGACGAAAAGTATCGTGCCCACAGATGAGCAAACAACAAAGAACACACAGCCTGCCTGCTCAGACTTAGCCAAATATTAAAAAAAAAGGATGAAACAAACAAATTTACAATCAATAAACAAGAAAAATAACTACCGAATGCCCCGAAGACAGCAGACAATATCAAAACATTTACAAAAACAGGACAGGATTGTTCCAGTAAGCATCCAAACTAAAACACCACATGACTTTCCAGTAGAAGCAAAGGCACTAGAACTACCTGATAGGGAATTCAAATCTCTAATACTCAGAATTATCCAAGAGTTGAAGCAAAAAGCAGACAAAAATGAGGAAAAAATTGACAAATTCATGGAAGAGGCAGACAAAAAAAAAAAATGGAAGAATTCAGGAAAATAATGCAGGAACAAAATGCCAGAATAAATTCACAACTAGAAATTATACTAAAACAACAATTAAAAATCCAAAAGACAAACAACAAGATTTGAGAAATGGACAGTGTCATAGAAGGGCTGAGGGGCAGATTTGAAATGGTGGAAGACAGGATCAGCAGAATTGAAGACAAACACTTGGATACAACTTTGTTTGATGAAAAATCAGAAAAAAGAATGAAGAAAAATGAGGAGACCCTGAGAATCGTGTGGGATACAATCAAAAGCAAAAATTTGTGAGTGATTGGAGTTCCAGAACAGGGGGAGAAAACAGAAGACACAGAGAGGATCATTGAAGAATTGCTGACAGAAAACTTTCCCAATATCATGAAAGATGAAAAGCTGACCATCCAAGAAGCTCAATGAACACCATATAAGATAGATCCCAAAAGAAAATCACCAAGGCATGTCATAATCACACTCATTAAAACCATAGACAAACAAAGACTCCTGAGAGCAGCTCAAGAAAAACAAAAACTCACATACAGAAGGGAAATAATAAGACTAAGCTCAGATTATTCAGCAGAAACCATGCAGGCAAGAAGGCAATGGGATGACATACATAAGACCTTGAAAGAAAAAAATTGCCAGCCAAGAATAATATATCCTGCAAAACTCTCGTTCAAATATGATGGTGAAATTAGGTCATTTCCAGATAAACAGAAATTAAGGGACTATGTAAAAACCAAACCAAACTTACGAGACTTATTAAAGGGAGTCCTTTGATCTGAGAACAAACAACATCAGACCACAGGCTGAATATAGGACATAGGATTGTAGTAGCCAGATACCGACCTAGGAAATGAACTCTTAAGGACTATGCAAAACCAAAGGAATTACAAAAGGGAACCAGAGAGGTTAATCTGTAAATGTCAACAGCATCAGAACAATAAAAGAGGGAATATACAGTGTAGATCCAGAAACTTCTAATGGAGAGGAAGTCAAGTGATAGCAAGTAATAATAGACTGGTTCAAATCTAGGAAGATAAGGGTAAATTTCATGGTAATCACAAAGAAAGTTAACAAACCTACTCAGCAAAATAAAGAAGAAAAACATAAAGTCTCAGTAAAAACAAAACCTACAAAAACAAAAGAAATGAAAAAAATCCACAGACAAAAGGAACTCAGCACAGGAGAGTAAGAGGAACAAAACCGGAGGACATTATGCTGAGTAAAATAAGTCAATCACAAAAGGACAAATATTGTATGAGACCTCTACTGTATAACTCATGTAAAATTTGTACACAAAAAGAAACAATCTTTGTTGGTTATGAGGGATGGGAGGAGTGCAGGGGGAACTAAATAAATAAGCAGTAACTTTGGTGAAGGGTAAGACAGCACACATTACTGGGGAAGCCAGCACAACTTGTACAAGGAAAGGTCATGGAAGCTCCATAGACACTTCCAAACTCCCTGAAGGAGTGAATTGCTGCACGGAGGGCTGTGTGACCATGGTCTTAGGGAACATCTAGCTCAATTGGCATAACACAGTTTATAAAGACAATGTTCTACATTCTACCCTGGTGAGTAGCGTCTGGGGTCTTAAAAGCCTGTGAGCAGCCATCTAAGATACTCCACTGATCTCACCCCTACGGGAGCAAGGGAGAATGAAGAGAACAGGATACAAGGAAAAGATTAGTCCAAAGGACTAATGGACCACAGCTACCACGGCCTCCACCAGACTGAGTCCAGTACAGCTAGATGGTGCCCAGCTACCACCACTGACTGCTCTGACTGGGATCACAATAGAGGGTCCTGGACAGAGCTGAAAAAGGATATAGAACAGAATTCTAACTCACACAAAAAAAAGACCATATTTACTGACCTGACAGACTGGAGAAACCCTGAGAGTATGGCCCCCAGATGCCCTTTTTAGCTCAGTGGTGAAGCCCCTCCCAAGGTTCACTGTTCAGCCGGGGATTGGACAGTCTCATAAAACAAAACAGGACTAATGAGGCACAGCAGTCCAGGGACAAGGACTAGAAGGCAGGAGGGGACAGTAAAGCTGGTAATAGGGAACTCAAGGTTGAGAAGGGACAGTTTTGACATGTCATGGGGTCGTTAACCACTGTCATAGGGCAATATGTGTACTAACTGTTTAATGAGAAACTACTTGTTCTGCAAACCTTCATCTAAGGTACAAAAAAAAAAGAATTATCTATGTGAGATCAAATTGACAACAGCCACTCAAAAGGTTTGATGGGAAGCCTAGGGGACAGTGAGTTGAAGATAATGGTGAGGAATAATCTGTAAAAGGATAGTAAGAATAGCAGCACAATTGGAAGAATGTAATCAATGTCACTGAATTGTACATGTAGAAACTTTCAAAATGGTGTAACTTTGGCTATATATATCTTCACCAAAAATAAGGTCCTCAAGGTCAAGAAGTGAGAGTGTTGACATCTTGTGGGGTTGTTAACCAATGTCATAAAACAATGTGTGCACTGACTGTTTAATGAGAAACTATTTGTTTTGTAAACCTTCATCTAAAGTACAATAAAAAAATTAAATAAAAAAGAAGAAGATAAAATTTAGATCTTGGTATAAGTTAGGAATGGGAGATGAGCTATGAGAAAAGTCAGGATTATATCGGGGTTCCTATTTTGAAACGGTGATGTTGTTATTCATTGAGCTGAGTGATACAGGAAGAAACAGTTTTTAAGGCAAAATAATTAGTAATTATCTTCGCTTAGGTAACTATGACACACTCTGGCAGGGCTGTTCAGTAGTCAAATATATTAGCATGTCTAGATCTCAGGACTATATATAGTTCAGCCTAGAAATGCAAACCTGGGCATATCAACAAGTAGATCATTCAGAAAGACTGTGTTGAATTGTGTTGGTCAATATATTAGCCCCTAGGTATACTGGGTATTTAATTTCAGTTAAATTAATTAAAATTAAATCATATTTAAAATTCAATTAGCCACACTAGCACATGTGAAGTTATCAATAGCCACATGGGCTGGTGGCTAACATACTGGACAACACGGAGACAATTTCCACTTTATGGTCACTTCTGTGACATAGTCATCACCTGGCCCTGCCCAGACCACCATTCCAACATTGCAATATCTAGTCAGAGGACTCCACCTCTCCAGCATTCTCACTCCCTTACTTCCTGGTACGTCTGTATACTTATCTACCACTAGATGATCAGGCTTTCAGTTCAACTCAATTTTCATGTTTTTCCCTTAAAAGAGAAAATAAGTTAGAAATAAAAACTGACAAGCCAGATTGTTTAGGTTGAGTCTAAATAAAAATAAATTGTGTTTCTAGAGTTTCAAAAGTGCAGGCAATTTTCCCACATCTCTAAGTGATAAGATTCAACTGGGTGTGAGAAACCCACTTTGGAGAACACACTGTAAATTGACTTAGCTGAATGGTGTTTTGTGCTTCTAACTTGGGAAGGTGCTTGGTTTAATCGACAGAAACCAAAAAAGGAAGGCAGACTGCAATAAATTTTGAGTAAGTATAGAGAATCAGTCTTACGTATTCAGATATTTTCACTAAAAACTTAAGAAAAGTTTAGTATCTACATATTCTTAAAGCTAAACAGATCATTTTAAATTTTAAACAATTAGTGGAGGTAGTGATAGTGATGGTTTTTAATGACTATTAATATTGCAGGGTGAGGCATTATCAAGAGTCTTCCAATCCGTCTATGCTCCTACTACCTACTACTACCCGTTGCAGTGGACTCGATTCCAACTCATAGTGACCCAATAGTACAGAGCAGAACCACTCCATAGGGTTTCCAAGGCTGTAAATCCTCCCCCGGAGTGGCTAGTGGGTTCTAATTGCCAAAAATTTGGTTAGCAGCTGAGGGTTTAACTACTGTGCCACCACTGTGCCATCTATGCTCCTATAGAACCTGCATCTCTCCATCAAAGAACTTACACAGTGCAATTGCCTGTTAATACCTCTCCTTCTTGGTGGTGCAAATGGTTAATACGCTTGGCTGCTAATCAAACAGTTGGAGGTTCAAGTCTACCAAGAGGCACCTCAGAAAGAAGCCATGTCAACCTACTTCCCCAAAATGAGCCATACCAAGCCCTACAGAGCACAGTTCTACTCTGACACACGGGTTTCCATGAGTCAGAGTGGAATGGATGGAAACTGGTTGGTTTCAAAAAATGGGATCAAAATACCCTCAACTCGATGGCAATAGGTTCTTGTATAGTTGTTGAACATTAAGAGCCTGATGTTTTAAGCTCCTGCTTCTTCATCTAAAGTGCTGCTTAAACTACCCCTGTTTTCTGGATGTCTGATCTGCCATGGTCTGAGACATCCTGGTTAGTCTGAAGGAAGAAGAACCAAAATAAAGAACTGAAGACAATGAGAAGAAAGGGATTGTGACTGCAGCACTCCAGGGTGATCTGAACAGAGAATAGCAAACTAGAAACTTTAAAGAAAAACACACAGTGAATCAGAAAAGAAACATAGATTTTTAAACATATGTGCACCTCCATGACAAGTCACGGGAATTTCATCCTAAGACCACAGCTCTTCCACAAAAGGAGAGTGTTATGTGCATTATTCCTATTTAACCCACTGTTGCCTTCCTCCAAAGGATTAGCTTGTTGCAGCAGACTGTTCCTTATCTCTTCTTTTTAATGAAAATAAAACTCTTTTTGGCTCATACTCTTATTTTTATCTAAAAATTCAGATATCTAACGTATCTCCTGTGGTCAGATTTTTCTTTTTTTCTTCAAGTTTCCCAGGCTTCTGCCTAGAGTTTTGTAATGCACCACACAGACTCTTGTTCAAATGAGTCAGAAATCTGGACTGTCCTTCTCTGCCACTCTTTGTTCATCACAGAATGAATAATCAATAGATACTACTTCTTGTAAGCTGATTAAGAAACATTGACGCTAAGTCAAACTGAGTTCAAAAGAAAAGAAATATCACAGATACATTTATAATCTGTCTATAACTTATTTTAAATAAAAGAATTTCCATAGTAAGAATGTGTCCTGTTGGACTTCTATAGGTTGGCGAGCTATGGGCATCTTTACACACTCTAAAAGTGGAGCTTTTTTATATGAGATTCTCCCATTCGGCATCCCCCCACAGGGATATTTATGTGCACTCATGTCGGTGCTGCTGGATTTTTCCAATGTCATATTACTGGATTTTTCTCTTTCTCCAACCCTTGCTTGCAAAGGGATCGCCATGAGTTGGAACTGACTCGATGGCAATGGGTTTGGTTTTGTTTTTCTTTTGGTATACTTAGGATATTTGGGCCGCCATGTGTATCTCGTTAAGGACCACATTTCAGATCCTGATAAAACAGAGGTGCTGCCAAGCAGTCTGTCTTCTATCCTCAGTTGAAACTTAATTTACTAAGAAACAACTACACTTGGGACAGTGGTGCAGACACCTCAAGATAACACTCGTAAGACACAGTCTTTACTCTGAAGGTAACTAAGATCGCACTGGGGAAGCAAAACAAAATCCGCTGTGTGAAGCTAAAATATTTGGTTCAGAAAAAAAACTTTTATGTATCTTAAAGCCAACACAAAACTGCGTATGTTGTTGTTGTTACTGTTAGCTGCCACTGAGTTGGCCTTCTACTCATGGTGACCCCATGCACAATGGCATTGTACTCTTGTGACCCATAGGGTTTTAATTGGCTGATTTTCAGAAGCAGATCACCAAGCCTTTCTTCTTAGTCCATCTTAGTCTGGAAGATCTGCAGAAACTTATTCAGCTTCACAGCACCACGCAATCCACCACTGACAAATGGGTGGTGGCTATGCATGAGGTGCATTGGCTGGGAATCAAACCAGGGTCACAGACGGCAAGATTTCAACCACTTAACCATCATTGCCCCCCACTACAAAACTGTGTATATAAATACAGGTTCCCCCACAAGGACATGAAGAGGGTGGGGCAACAATAAACAAAAAAGACCTAGACTTCAGTGATTTGGTTGCATGAGGCTATGAGTCCTCTGATCCTCATGTTAAAATGATGTATAAAAACAAAGACTCTGAAATAATTCTTCCCATGTTCCTCTGATCTTTGAGGGTCTGTTCAAAGCATGCCAGCCTCATTTCCACCTGGTAAATGTTAGCTACTGGATTGAGACAAACTCCTACAGAAGGTACCCTACAGGGGAGTCATGGGGGCAGATCACCAAAGTGAAGACCACGACTAGGCTGCTGGGGCTCTGAAATCAAGAAGAAAAATCTCACGGAGATTCTTTTGGGGAGTGTCAGCCCCCTTTTTCCTAATACGGAGGAAAATCGACCTGTGCTTACCCTGAAGGCCAGCTCAGATATTAGTGGCCCCCCACAGAGCACAGAAGAAAGCATCCGGCAAAACCAGAGGGCAACACCCAGCCCCACAGAGGGCTCACTGGGTGCGGGCTTTCTGGTTGAAAACACAGTTGCAGAAACAGAGCAGGGGAGGGAGTAATAACCAGAGAAAGAGAGAGAGATTTCCCCTTCTGGTGGACAGATTGATTAGTGTCTAATATCTCACCTGAGTGTAGGAGCCCACTAGTGGACAGATTAATCATAGCATGTTCTCTGATGTGTTCAGGAGACATTGAAAGTTGAAAACTGCGACATGGAACTTTTGAATTCTAATTAAATTAGGGAAGGAAAAGAAGTTTTCAGAGAAAGGGAGACGTAAGCAAAGGCTGAAGGCTTTGCTTGCCAATGAGTTTTGTGGCGAGAGTATAGAGCAAACAAAAACACCAAATACTGTGGAGAACTGACAAATACAGCATCCTCGAAAATTCCAGTGCCCCAACAAAAAAATCACAAGACACACAAAGACAAGAGTAATGATGGCCCATTCAAATGAACGTGCTGAAGGGAGTGAAATCAAATTTATGGAAGACTGAATAATGAAAAGAATGGAAGAATGTAATGCAGCAATGTTAAACATAATTAAAGACAAAATGTGGCACATATATACAACGGATAGTTACTCAGCCAGAAAGATAAATTAAGTCTTGATACATGCTACAACATGGATGGAGTCTGAAGACATTATACTGAGGGAAATAAGTCAATCACAAAAGGACAAATATTGTATGACTTCACTTTTATAAAATGACAAGAACAGTGCTTAGGCTGGGTTCTCTAGAGAAGCAAAACCAGTGAAGCATATGTATATATCCTTATATTTGTATACACACACATATGTACATATATTAATAGAGAGAGAGAGATCAAGGAAATAGCTCATGGGGTTGTAGAGGCTGGAAAGTCCCAAGTCTGTGGGTCAGGCTGGAGGCTTCTCCTGACTCATGTAGCTGCAGGGGCTGGAGAACCCAAGATCAGCAGGTCAGACAGCAGGCCTCTGGTTCACAGGCTGCAGAAGCCAATGAAGCCCAAGATAGGCAGGTAAGATGGCAGGTAAGCTGCTAGGTCAAGTCCCAAGAACTGGAGATCAGATGCAGGATCCAAAGGGAGGAGATGCCAGTAAACTTGGCCAAAAAGTCCACATATGTTGGATGCAGGCCACGTGCTCTAGGAAGATCCTTGTCAACTGATAGGTTGTTTATAGCAGATCTCAGTAGGGAGGTGATTATGTCATGACATAGCTGTCAAACTATATTATAACTGCCAAACTACTGAGAATCATGGCCCAGCCAAATTGACACACAACTTTAACCATTGCAAACAGGGACATGTAGAGTCCAAAGTTTATTATTGGTTACCAAGCATGGGGTGGGGGGAGGAGAGTTTATTGCTTATGTAGCATTTAGTTTCTGTTTACACCAATGGAAAATTTGCACTGATCAAGGGTAGGATTGCACGTAGGTTTATGTAATTGAGGTCAATAAGTTATACACCTGTAAAAAGTTGAGTTAGCAAAAGTTGTGTGACAGATATATTTACAACAACTATAAAAAGAGAGAGAGCAATTACTGAGGCTGTTTATGTACAACCAAACACCTCACGGGATTTAGTTTCTTGGTCTGGAGGTTTAAGGTCATGGTTTCATGGGACATTCCAGTTAATTGGACTAATACTGTGTTTACTGCTTCTGCTCCACCTCCTACTTCATTGAGTAGTGCCTGGGGTCTTAAAAGCTTGCAAGCGGCCACCCAAGGCACAATGATTGGTCTCTATTTGCCTGGAAAAACAGAAGGAGAGTCAGGAATAGGAGGAAAAATGGAATTTGTGGCTAATTACCTCCATGAACAACTGCCTTTTTGCCATGAATCCAGAAGAACTGGATGGTGCCCTGCTACCATTGCTGAATGTTTTGAACAAAGATTCTATAGGAGAATTTTGATCAAATGGGAGAAAATGCAGAACAGAATTTCAAATTCTCATGGAATCCAGACTTTATGGAGTCATGAAGGCTGAATGAACCCCTGAAACTACTGCCTTGAGATAATCTTTAAACCTTAAACCAAGTCTCCTTAAGACCTAAAAATAGTTTATCTTAATTAGTAGTATGTCTGCCTTGAGCGTTGTGCTCTTTTAAAGAATTATCTATATGAGATTAAATTGACAAGAGCAACTCAAAAGGTTAGATGGGAAGTTTAGGGGGCAGTGAGTTTAAGATAATAATGGTAGAATAATTTGGAAAAGGATAGCAAGAATGGTAGTACAACTTGAAGAATGTAATCAATGTCAATGAATTAAGAGGGGTAGCAAGGTGGGGTTAAAGAGGGGCATTTGCCCCTGGGCACAAGTCTAAGGGAGCACCATACAAGGCTAGCCAGAGAATTATCCCCTTCCACACCCCATCAACAAGGCCAGCAGGGGTGGGGAGGTCGCAAACTTGGAGATTGCCTCTGGACAGTTGTCACCAATGCTATGCCTCTGACTGAATCGTACATGTAGAAATTATCAAAATGGTGCATCTTGGGCTGCGTATATTTTCACTAAAATAAAAAATATATATATTAAAAAAAAAAAGTGACTCTTGAAACCAGGGCGTGGTGGAGCATGGTGCTTCGGGAAGACAATGACACTACCCCATGGCCAAAACAGGAAGCAAGCTGCCTGCTGGGTCTACAGAATCACTAGAATCTGGGGAGGATCCCTAAATCCAGGATCAGACTGGCTGTGGACTTAGATAACGGCTGATAATTTTCCAGAACTTTTGAAATATGATTCTTAAATTGAGGAAGGAAATCCCAAGTAGAATATAAATAAAGGGAAAAAGGAAATGTAAGAAGAGAGAGAGAGAGAAACCCAAGCACTGTAATGAAGAAGTTTGACACAGAATAATGTGGGAAAAAAAACATACAAGAAACCAGACACATCAAAAAGACAAACATATTTCAAAGGAAATACAGTTTACATAAAGGAAAAAAACAACACACAATTAGACTGACATCTGATTTTGGAAAATTAAAGACCAGAGACTGTGACATATGTTCTAAGTTATAAGAGAGAATAACTATTACTCTAGAACTGTATAAATAACTATCAGTCCAGAGAAAGGGCAAAATAAGCACATCATTAAAAAAAAAATTGATAAATGAATCCTAATAAATGATTTTAAGAAAAACTTCTGAAATAATATATCTCAGAAAGAAGCAAAATAATTCCAGAAGAAAGATGTGAGTTGCAAGATAAAAAATTAAAGTATCTAAAGAAATTGGCAAGTATACAGGTCAGCTAAAATGTACACTGAGTTTAAAAAAATAAAAAAAGATAACAACAGCACCATTAATAGTAAGTGGGTAAAAAACTGAAATATTGAACAATAATAGCATTTACAATGGGAGAAAGATGATCAGATTTAAATGTTTGTAAGTTCCTAAATACCAGAGAGTAGAGATACATTGACTGAATTTAGACTTTGCTAAGTATGAATATTAAAGCTTTCATGGTAAGAAATATGATAATAAAAATACAGTATCTTCCAAACCAAACCAATGGAGGGAAGAAATATAATTTTAAAAATTCAGTCAATCCAAGGTTAAGGCAAGAAAGAAGAAAACGTGCAGCATAAGAGAGACAACAGAAAATTCAAAATGAAGTAACTGAAACAAACCCAAACGTATACGAAAATGAAAACCAACAGGTGAAAAATAGGCCATGTCAGGTTGGATAAGCAAAATGCAAGAATAAGCCATTTAAAATAGTCATATTAAAGCATACAATACCAAAAGGTTGAAAATATCTGGATAGAAAAAGACATGTCAGCAAATACTAAACAAAATAAAGACAATGGAGTTATTTTAAAGACAGACAAAACAGATTTTAAGGTTGTTACTAGGCTCAAGTTCTGGGTTCGGCCCGGTATGACTTCAGCCAATAAGAACACCAGCAGGGTGAGGAAGGAAGAGAGGATGTACTCCGAGCTGTGCGCGAGCTGAGGCAGAGGGGCGCGCAGTGCTCAGATTCTGCCTGCCTTGGGTCACGCAAGTCACTCTGAGGAAGGAGGGAGTTCTTAACAAATCATACGACGACAGGTTTCTACATTCTCTAACATACTACGTAAGCCAATACAGTACAGTCCAAACCGTATTATAATGTTAGCGCGTCTCGTTATCCTGTGCAGTCTCCGACTAGGGGAGTGATTTTTCCTACGTTAACGAGCCATTCTCTGACGTGTGGGCTCGAGGTTCTGGTGCAGGAGTTAATACTGGCCAGCTGGCCTCTTGTGGTTATCCTTCTGAACCGTTAAAGGGTTGCTGTTTTGTCCTCAGCAAACCAGGCTCTTTGAGGACACACCAATGGTATCAAGGTAACAAGTACTCTGAGTCACAGTATAAAGGTAAATATTCAATTAACCAAAAAATTAAATCAATTTTAAACTTTTATGCAACTCATAGAATAGCCAAAAATATATTAAGGAAAAATCTACCCAGTGACAAAGTGAACTGGTATTTTCACAGTTAAGACGGGACATTTTAAAATAACTTTCCTTGTAATTGATAAAACATTCCAGCAAAAAAAATCATAAAAATATAGAAAAGTAAATAGCATAACCAACAAATCCTATACCTAACAGCAACAGGACTTAGCAATACCTATTCTTTTCAAACAAGAAGCACAAAAATTAAACAATTGTTAGACACTATGTTTCAAATAATGTCAAAGAGGCACTATCAGACAGACAGACCACATACTCTGACCACAAATAAATTAAGTGATAAATAACAAAATGGATACACTTTGGGAACAGATAAGGACAATGGCTGAACAACATGACAAACGTAATTAATGTCACTAAACTGAACAGGCAAAGATTGTTGAAATGGCAAATATTTTGTTATATATATATATTTACTGCAATTAAAAAAAAAGTAAATAAAATAAACAGATGAGGTCTGACATGTAAAGAGCTTGGAAGTCATCATTTGCAACCGTATAACAGGAAAAAAGACAAACAAACTGAAAATCAAGAATTCTTTTAAGATCTGTGAGATTTTTGAGGTCAGAGTAAAGAGCTACAACCTAGACTAGGCAAAATACTCTTAGACTTGACAAAAAAGCCTAATCTATAACAAGAAAAATTAATAAATTGGACTTTATCAAAATGTAAAACTTTTGCACTGAGAAACATAGATCCTGTTAAGCCAATGAAAAGACAAGCTACAGACTAGGGAAAAATACTTGCAAACCACATATGTGACAAAGGACTGGTATCTAAATTATATAAGGAACACTCAAAACTCAATAATGAAAAAGCAAAAAATTCGGCTGGAAAATGGGCAAGACACATGAAGAGACACTTCACTGAAGAGGATATACAAATGGTAAATAAGCACGTGAAAAGATGTTTAGCACTGTTAACCATTAGCCAATGCCATCCAGTCGATTTCGACTCCTAGCGACCCTATATGACAGAGTAGAACTGCCCCATAGGGTTTCCAAGGAGCAGCTGGTGGATTCAAACCACTGACCTTTTGGTTAGTAGCCAAACTCTTAACCACTGTGCCACCAAGACTCACATTAGCCATTAGGGAAATGCAAATTAAAAATCACAATGTGAGGACTCAGGCAGACATGGCTGTGGCAGCATGCTTGTCTGTTTTCCCACTCTTGTCTGTTCTGTAATATTTCTTGAACTCAGGCAGACATGACTCTGGCAGCATGGTTGTCTGTTTCCCAATTTTGCCTTTTTGACTATATGCTCAATAAAACTTTCTTTTGGCTTTACTAATCTTTGTGATGTTTTTTACTCTACAACAGTTAATAACATAGTCGTCAAGGATTTCTGAAGCTACCAATCCAATCAACCTGGAGGAGACCTGGACTGCAGAGCAGAAACTAGCATGGGACTTACATGTTCTTACTCCATGTGCCTTCGACACCAATGGGGTGAGTGCTCTTGGAAAACGAGCCTTTGCTTATTCTTTTTAGTTTTCTTTCTCATGTTTTCTTAAGCTTTGTTTGGCATATTTGTTTGAAAATCAGTCATTTGATTAAGGAGAATCTTAGATTTCTGCCTCATCATTTGGTTAACAGTGATATCTAGTAACTCTTTAGGTGAACTGCAATTTAGGTCTGGATTTGGGCGTTTGAAACAATAAAGAGGTAATTCAGTTTTCAAAGAGCTTTGAGCCACTATAAGCCACAAAAATTCCGGCATGAGTCCACCAGTAAAAGCCATTAGGGCAGTGGCCGGTGCTCATCACGAGTGGTAGAGACTCCCGTGACAGGATAAGGTGGTCGCAAGACAGGCTAGATAGAGCGCTAGGCTGCCTGCCACCCATGAGCAAACTCTTGCCCAAGAAAGGTACACATCAGTCTAAGTGAAACACCATCCAAACCCTGCGGCGTTGCTTATTAGGTTTCTTTTTGTGGCTCAGAGAAAACCTGGAAAATAGGGCTCTGTTTAGCAGAATTTGCAGGGGAGGTGGCAGCTCTGGACCTGTGTTACGAAATTTAAGGGAGAAGTAGTAGTTTTGTACCTTTTTTATGATACAGTTTCTCAATCAAGAATCTCAATGTTAAAATTAAAATCATCAGTAGCTACTTTAAAGTACCTTCCAATTGGAGGAACTAGTCTATTTAAGGTCTAAAATAACAGACCAGGTCTATAGCCGGCAGAATGAATTAAGTTCAAAAAAAAGGAAACCAAAAGCCTGAACCTCAGAGCTTAACATCTTTGGGAAATGAGCCTGGATTTCCCCCCTGCTACCAAGACACTGGTTTGGGCTTCAGATTTAAAAATGCTATAAACTGAGTACACTAGAGGTAATTTGGAATTTCAGTGACCACTTGGGAAAATGAGCTTTCATTTGTGTTGTCTTTTCTCTTTGGGGAACTTTTGCTTGATGCTCAGGTTTTGTCAAAAGTTCTAATATCCCTCCATCTGAGGCTCTGGAAAGTTAATAAGTTTTATCTAGAGCCTGTTTTTTCTGTTGAATTGAGTCGATCTTACCAAGAATTGCTACATACACTTTAGGAAACTAGGATACTCATATCCTTAGTTTTGTGCGGTTCTGTTCAGTGAGTTTATGTGGTCTTTCTGTCTCCTTTTGTTCTGAGAGCCTGCTTCTGGTCTACAGCATTGTGTCTAAGTTTCTGTCTTGTATCAGGTTGGAGGCAATGGCTGAGAATTGCTGCTTTTTGTAAGGCTATCTTAGAACCTCAGTTCTTTCCTCATCCAAGAAAAACTGTGACTTGTGTCTGTCTTATGATTTAGATTTTTAGTAACTATTGAAAAACTTTATGTTTAAGTCAATCGTAAAAACAAAGCCTTTCTAAGTAACTCAAGCTAGATAGTATATGAAATATGTTTTGTTTAAAGAAAAAGGATAATTTTGTCTTAAAGTAAAACTATCAGTTCCAGAGTATGAGAAAGGAGGCATAGAGAAGCCTAGAAAAAAAATTGCTAAAAGGCTTTGGTATTTACTGGCTAGGTAAAATGTTGTGATAAAGAGAAAGCAAAACTGCTTTCCAAGAGAGTAGTAAAAGGGAAAGAAAGTAGTTATCTTTTGCCTTTCAAAATGCCTAGATCAGCTTAAACATATGAAATGAATCTGAATGACCCAATCTTGTCTTCTACCAGGAGTCAAAAATAGAGAGGGTGAGGCAACATCAGGCCTCCCCTGTGTCCAGTCTCTAAGGTCATATAGCTCCAGGAAGTTTACTATAGTTATCAGAAATTGGGTGGATCCCAATTATAAAAGAACTGTAAACAAGTTCTCTCTGTTGTAGGGGAAGTTTAAGAAGTCAAAAAATAGAAATCACAATGAGACGCATCTGAAATGGCCTGGGAAAATGTTTCCAACCCTAGCCAGACACTTAAGGTTATATCCCCATCAATGAATTGGTCAGCTGAGCAGAGACTTTGTGATTTCCAAAGCCAGCTGATAAAATCTTTAAGAGCTAAAATTAGATTGGGAAAATATGAGAAATAGTAAAAGCTGAATGAAAACTTCGAATGTTTAAAACAGACTTTTTTTAAACAACAGTTATGTTTTATGGCTTACAGGCTTAAAATAATTTCTAAGACCTTTTAGGTAACTTATCGATGTTAAATTGAGTTAATAGTTATTTGTCATAAATCAAGCTTATACACTTTTGCTTTTTATGCCACAAGAGAAAGGATAGATAGATAGATAGATATATGTGTGTATTTGGGTCTGCTAATGAGTGAGTCCATTTTTGCCATTTTAAAGGGATGTACTATAAAAGGTATGCAACAAAGACATTTAAAGGATTTATTAAAAAGAAATTTATTTGATATGGTCAAAAGTTTTATCTCTCTGACTAAAGTTTAATGGTTTAATGTATGAGATTTTTAGGAGTTTTAATGTTAAATAGCATATAAAACAAAGAATCAGGCTTCTTGCTGTTGAAGGAACAAAATTTTTTTGATTTCAAGTTGTAAGGGTTAGTTTATTCTTTTATAATCTTCCTGGAAGACAAAGATTTTGTCTCTCATTAGAATAAGATTCCTGAGTTGAAAACCAAACCACATGGCTTTAGGAAAAAAAAGCTAAAGTTTTTTTACCTTTAAGGTCTTTGGCTAAATAACTTAAGTATTGTTTCTCAACGACCTATAATAAACTCCTGACAAGTCTGAAACTTCACGGAAAGCCACAAAAATTTTTATCAAGGAAAAGTGCTAAAAAGTTTTATGTTATAAATTACATACAGGTGTTGTCAAAACAAGAGAAGTACCTGATTCTCTTTGAGTTAAAATTTATATATTAGTATTTCCTCTTATGTTTTTGCCTAATATTAGATAACAAATGTATGATATGTCATAATTTTATTATTATTTCTTTATTGCTAACTTGGCCATAACTTTATCTTTTTGAATCTAGCATCATCAAAGCCAATGGTTTGATTGGGGAATTCACATGATTTGTTACCATTGAGGGCACAGAGGCCCTCTGGACTCAATGGGTCCTTGTCTTTCTCTTGTAAGAATACACAGAGGAGACAATTTTGGGGTTCAGCTCTAACAGGTTTATTTTACTTGTGACAAGTAAAAGGCATCAGTCAGGGCTCATGCCTCTCCAAAAGACTGGATCAAAAGGGGAAGCAAGGCTAGGGCTTATATGGGTTTGGTGGGGACAATAGAGCAATGAGTATTCAGTGGGTTCCTTCGAAGGGGCGGGTACTCCTTGAATGGTAGTGCATACTAATTAGGTTGCACATGCATCTGGAATCCAAGATGGGACCTGCTGATATTCAAGACAGAGTCCCCTCGGCAGCTCTCAGCATCACTTATTATGGGATATGGGATGTGGCACAGGTGCGCTGATCTTCTGTATTACTTCGTCCCCTTCTGTGGGCCGAAACAACAGTCACGCTTTGTTCTTCTGTACATGTGGAGCCTGTAGGAAGGGGAAAGGGACTAGAGAAACACTAAGCACGAAGTAGTAATTCACAGGTTGTTCTAACCTTATTTTATGTTGATAAGATGTGGTTCCTGTTTACCCAACTTCTAGGTGGTAGTTTTTTAACAGCTCTTTTATTCCGCCAGCACAGTTAACCTTATCTGTCTCACATTTACCTATGAAGTTTTTTTAAATTACTTTTCAGATATTTAGAGATTTGATAATCTTGGTATATTCTTAGTATATCCTGACTATATGGTATTTTGTCTCAAGATTATTAGGTATTATATCTGAAGCTCTTTGAAAATAAGGTTAATCATTATATTTAGAATTTTTTTATCTACAGTTTTTTAACTGATTTTATTTGGCCTTTACATTATGCTTGCAATTAATTTCGATCAGGTCTTTCACTATTAAGAGTATTATTTTTATAAATTAATCATGGCCATTTTAAGTTTTGTTCTCTGCAAATAAGTTTTTACTTTGCTGATTTGCTGAAAACATTTGACCAAAATATCTCAACAAAAAGATGGACAATATTGGACTTGGGAAAAAGACTGACTAGACTCAGTCAAGATTTTCAGAACTCTTATGCAGAAGCTGATGGGCTCACACAGACAGCTGCTGATCCAGAATCAAGTGGAACAGAAATTAACTCCATAAGACTGAGTAAATGAAATGAAACTATGGGTTTTATGTGGGAATACTGCTGATGTTTTAAGGCCCTACTTTCTGGCTATAAGAAATCATTTTCCTCTTTCCTAAATTATCTAATGGGTCTAGCTATTGTAACTCTTGAATTAGAAGTTCTGTTGGTAAACTTAGCAAAGTTGCAACTATCTTAACCAGATAAGTGTCTGAAATTTGAGCTATGATTTTATAAAATAGAATAGTATTAGCTTTCCTGTTAGTGTCTCAAGAAACAGTTTATGCCTTAATAGATAAATGTTGTATTTATATTAACATTCAATCTGAGGTTTTGCAGAATATAGTTGCTATTGAGGCACATGAAAAACAGTTACTAATGCTGCTTATGTATAGACAAACACCTCATGAGATTTGTTTCCTTGGTTCAAAGACCTTAGGGTCATGTTATCATTGGTTATTTCAGACAATTGGCCTAATATTATTCTTCAGGTTTTGGTTTTACTTCCTAGTTTGCGGTATGGTCCTTGGGATCTTAAAAACCATATTTTGCCCAATTACCATTTATTGAGCATTTCTGATAAAATATTCTATAGCAAGATCATGATCCAAAGGAAAGAATGATAAGAGAGTTGTAAGTAAATTCTTCAGGGATTCAGATTTCTGGCTTTCATGGTGGTTGTGGCAACCCGTACAGGCCATCATCTTTGAGTGTCCTTTGGAGCCTCGAATTTTGGTAGGGGTGGGGGGGAGACTGGTTCCTGAAGCCACTTTTGAGTCAAACAATAGTCCAGATAAACTAGTAAGACCATTTTGTGCTGGGCATTTTTTTTGAAGAATTCAGTCTGTTTTAGGAAACTAACTTCAAAGATCAGACTGAGAGTTATGTTTCGAGTAAATCAGTAATTTGTTTAATCAGTCTTCAAGACAGTGTTATGAAATACCTGTCTAATGTTTGTAGTCAAACTCTCACCCTCTTACTATGCAGAAAATTATACATCTTAAAGAAACCAGGTTCTCAGAGGAGACCAACCTCATGGCTCAGAATCCATTTTGTCTTAGATTCCACTTCTGCTTCTGAGAAAGTGACACATGATTGTTAGTAGTTAAACCAAAGAGGGGTGGCTTGCCCTTGGGAAGAACACTTAGAATATTTTTTTATTGTACTTTAGTTGAAGGTTCACAGAACAAATACTTTCTCATTAAACAGTACACAGATTGTTTTCTGACAATGGTTACCAACTCCACGACATGCTAATACTCTCCCTTCTGGACTTTGGGTTCCCTATTACCAGTTTTCCTGTTCCCTCCTGCCTTCTAGTCCTTGTCCCTGGACTGCTGTGCCCATTAGTCTCATTTTGTTTTATGGGGCTGTCTAATCTTTGGCTGAAGGGTGAACCTCGGGAGTGACTTCATTACTGAGCTAAGAGAGTGTCTGGGGGCCATACTCTCAGGGTTTCTCCAGTTTCTGTCAGACCAGTAAGTCTGGTCTTTTTTTGTGAGTTAAAATTTTGTTCAACATTTTTCTCCAGCTCTGTTCAGGACCCTCTGTTGTGATCCCGGTCAAAGCAGTCAGTGGTGGTAGCTGGGCATAATCTAGTTGTACTGGACTCAGTCTGGTGGAGGCTCTGGTAGTTGTCGTCTATTAGTCCTTTGGAATAATCTTTCCCTCATATCTTGTTTTCTTCATTCTCCCTTGTTCCTGAAGTGGTGAGACCAGTGGAGTATCTTAGATGGCCGCTCACAGGCTTCTAAGACCCCAGACGCTACTCACCAAGGTAGAATGTAGACAATTTTCTTTATAAACTATGTTATGTCAATTGAGCTAGATGTTCCCCAAGACCATCGTCCCCATAGCCCTCAGTCAAGCAATTCGTTCCCTCAGGGAGTTTGGATGTGTCTATGGAGCTTCCATGACCTTGCCTTTTACAAGTTGTGCTGGCTTCCTCAGTATTGTATACTGTCTTACCCTTCACCAAAGTTACCACTTATATATTGTCTATTTAGTATTCCCCCCAACCCCTCCCATCCCTTGTAACCAACAAAGATTGTTTCTTTTTATGTGTAAACCTTTTCAGGAGTTTTCACAACAGTGGCTCATACAATATTTGTCCTTTTGTGATTGACTTATTTCACTCAGCATAATGTCCTCCATGTTATGAGATGCTTCACAGATTCATCATTGTTCTTTATTGTTGCATAATACTCCATTGTGTGTATATACCTTAGTTTGTTTATACATTCATCTATTGATGGGTATCTAGGTTGTTTCCATTTTTTGCTACTGTGAACAATGCTGCAATGAACATGGGTGTGCATATGTCTATTGGCATGATATATTCCTAGGAGTGGGATGGCTGGATCCTATGGTATTTCTAGTTCTAGCTTTCTAAGAAAGTGCCATATTGTTTTCCAAAATGGTTATATCATTTTGCATTCCCATCAGCAGTGCATAAGACGGCAGCATCTCCAACATCTTTATTTTCAGTGTTTTTGATTCGAGCCAGTAATGCTGGGGTGAGATGGTATCTCATTGTGCTTTTAATTTGCATTTCTTTAATGGCTAGTGATAATGAGAATTTCCTCATGTGTCTGTCGGCCACTTGAATGTCTTGTTTAGTGAAGCATCTGTTCATTTCCTTTGCCTATTCTTTAATTGGATTATTTGTCTTTTTGTTGTAGAGGTGTTGGATTTTCTTGTAGATTTTAGAGATTAGATTTTTTCTGACCTGTAATGTCCAAATTTTTTCCCCCAGTTTCTCTATTACTCTTTTGATGAGCATAAGTGTTTAATTTTTAGAAGATCCCAGTTATCTAGCTTATCTTCTGGGGTTTGTGTGTTGATGGTTATGGTTTCTATCCAGTTAATGCCGTGTGTTAGGGCTTTGACCATTGATCCTATTTTTTCCTCTATGACCTTTATAGTTTTTGACTTTATATTTAGGTCCTTGATCCATTTTGAATTAGTTTTTGTATATGGTGTGAGGTATGGGTCCTGTTTCATTTTTTGCAGATGGACGTCCAGTTTTGTTAGCACCATTTGTTAAAAAGACCGTCTTTTCTCCATTTGATGGATTTTGGGCCCTTGTCAAAGATCAGGTGACCATAGGTGGATGGATTTACATCTGGGTTCTCAATTCTGTTCCACTGGTCAGTGTATCTGTCATTGTACCAGTACCAGGCTGTTTTGACTACTATAGCTGTATTGTAGGTTCTGAGGTCAGGTAGTGCGAGTCCTCCTATTTTATTCTTCTTCAATACTCTTTACTTATCTGGGGCTTCTTCCCTTTCCATATAAAGTTAATGGTTAGTTTTTCCATCTCTTTAAAGAAAGTTGTTGGTACTTGGATTAGGATTGCATTGTATTTGTAAATTGCTTTGGGTAGAATTGTCATTTACAAAATGTTGAGTCTTCCTATCCATGAGCATGGTATTCCATTTATGTAGATCTCTTTTGGTTTCTTGCAGTAGTTTTGTTTGTATGAGACTTTTACATCCCTGGTTAGATTTATTCCTAAGTATTTTATTTTTTTAGTTGCTGTTATAAATGGTATTGTTTTCCTGATTTCCTTTTCATCATTCTCTTTATTGGCGTATAGGAATCCAACTGATTTTTGTATGTTTATCTTGTATACTGCTACTCTGCTGAATCTTTCTATTTGTTCTAGTAGTTTTCTCATGAAGTCTTTTGGGTTTTCTATGTATAGTATCATATCATCTGCCAATAGGGACAGTTTCTCTTCTTCATTACCAGTTTGGATGCCCTTTATTTCTTTTTCTTGCCTTATTGCTCTAGCTAGCATTTCCATCACAATGTTAAATAGGAGTTGGGTAAAGGGCATCCTTGCCTTGTTCCTGTTCGCAAGGGGGATGTTTTAAGCCTCTCTCCATTAAGAATGATGTTGCCCATTGATTTTGCATAGATGCCCTTTATCATGTTGAGAAATTTCCATTCTGTATCTATTTTATTGAGAGTTTTTATCAGGAATGGGTGTTGGACTTTGTCAAATGCCTTTTCTGGGTCAATTGAGATGACCATGTGATTCTTTTCTTTCCTTTTATTTATGTGGTGGATTACGCTGATTGATTTTCTAATGTTGAACCATCCTTGCATACCTCGTATGAATCCTACTTGGTCATGGTGTATTATTTTTTTGATATGATGCTGAATTCTATTGGCTAGAATTTTATTGAGAATTTTTGCCTCTATATGCATGAGAAATATTGGTCTGTAATTTTCATTTTGTGACATCTTTGCCTGATTTTCATATCGGGGTTATGCTGGCTTCATAGAGTGAATTTGGAAGTGTTGCTTCCTTTCTATGTTCTGAAATAGTTTGAGTAGTAGTGGTATAAACTCTTCCTTGAATGGGTGGTAGAATTCTCCAGTGAAGCCATTTGGGCCAGGCATTTTTTTCACTGGGAGTTATTTTATTATCTTTTCAATCTCTTTTCTTGTTATGGGTCTGTTTAGATTTTCAACATCACTTTGTGTTAGTTTTGGTAAGTAGTGTGTTTCTAGAAATTTATCTATTTCCCCTAGGTTTTCAAATTTGTTGGAGTATAGGTTTTCACAATACTCTGTTACGATCTTTATTTTTTTCAGTTGGGTCTGTTGTAATGTCCCATATTTCATTTCTTATTTGGGTTATTCGCATCCGCTCCTGTTTTTCTTTTGTTAGTCTGGCCAATGTTTTGTCGATTTTGTTGATCCTTTCAAAAAACGAACTTTTGGTTTTGTTGATTCTTTCTACTGTTTTTCTATTCTTTATTTCATTTATTTCTGCTCTGATTTTTATTATTTCTTTCTTCTGGTGGCTGTGGGCTTTTTTTGTTCTCTATTTGTTCGAGTTGTGTAGTTAATGTTTTGATTTTGTCCCTTTCTTCATTTTTTATGTGTGCATCTATTGCTATAAAATGTCCTCTGAGGACTGCCTTTGCTGTGTCCCAAAGGTTTTGGTATGATGTGTTTTCCTTCTCATTTGATTCTAGGGATTTTTGATTCCATCTCTGATTTCTTCTTTTACCCAGTTGTTTGTAAGCAGGGTGTTATTCAGTTTCCATGTAATTGACTTTTTTCCTTGCTCTTCCTGTTGTTTATTTCTACCTTGATGGCATTGTGGTCAGAGAAGATACTTTGTATTATCTCAACCATTTGGATTTTGTTGAGGTTTGTTCTGTGGCCTAAGGTGTGGTCTCTTCTGGAAAATGTTCCATGTTCATTGGAAAAGAATGGGTACTTTTCAGCTTTTGGGTGGAGTGTTCTATATATGTCTATGAGGTCAAGTTGGCCGATTGTGCCCTTTAGGTCTTCTGTATCTTTGTTGAGTGTCTTTCTAGATATTCTGTCCTTTACCAAGAGTGGTGTATTGAAGTCTCCTAGTATTATTGTGTAACTGTCAGTTTGTCTTTTTAGTGCTGTTAGTTTGTTTTATGTATTTTGGAGCCCTGTCATTTGGTGTGTAGATGTTTATTATGGTTATGTCTTCATGATGGATCATTCCCTTAATCATTATATAGTGTCTTTATTTGTCTTTTCTGGTGGATTTTGTTTTAAAGTTATTTTATGTGAGATTAGTATTGCCACTCCTGGTCATTTTTGGTAGCTGTTTTCTTGATATATTTTTTTTTCTATCCTTTGATTTTTAATAAATTTAGATCTTTGTTTCTAAGGTGTGTCTCTTGTAGACAGCATATTGATGGATCCTGTTTTTTTATCCATTCTGTCACTCTCCAGCTCTTCATGGGTGCATTTAGGCCATTTATATTCAGTGTAATTATTGATAGGTGTGAGTATACTGCTGTAATTTTGTAGTGCTTTTTTTTGTGGGGCTGACGTTTTCTTTGTTCCTCTTATTCTCCTGTGCTGAATTTGTTTTGTTTGTGATTTTTTTTCATTTCTTTTGTTTTCGTAGGTTTTGTTTTTACTGAGACTTTATGTTTTTCTTCTTTATTTTATGAGTAGTTTTGTTAATTTTCTTTGTGGTTACCTTGAAATTACCCTTATCTTCCTATGTTTGAACCAGTCTGTTGTTACTGTGTATCACTTTGCCTTCCTCTCCATTAGAAGATTCCATTTAGTCCCTCTTTCATTGTTCTTATGTTGTTGTCATTTACAGATTAACCTCTGTGAGTCCCTGTTGTGATTCTTTTGGTTTTGCGTCGTCCTTGAGAGTTCTTTTTTCAGGTTGGTATCTGGATGGTATGATCCTTGGTCCCAGATTCAGCCTGTGGTCTGATGTTTGTTCTCAGACCAAAGGACTCCCTTTAATAATTATTGTAAGTTTGGTTTGTTTTTTACACAGCCCCTTAATTTCTGTTTATCAGGAAATGTCCTAATTTCACCATCATATTTGAAGGAGAGTTTTTCAGGATATATTAGTCTTGGCTAGCAATGTTTTTCTTTCAAAATTTTATATATGTCATCCCACTGCCTTCTCGCCTGCATGGTTTCTGCCAAATAATCTGAGCTGAGTCTTATTGTTTCTCCTCTGTATGTGACTTTTTGTTTTTCTTGAGCAGCTCTCAGGATTCTTTCATTGTCTGTGGTTTTAGCAAGTGTGATTGTGATATGCCTTCGTGATTTTCTTTTTGGTCTTTCCTGCATGGGGTTCGTTGAGCTTTTCATCTTTCATGATGTTGGGGAATTTTTCTGTCAACAGTTCTTCAATGATCCTGTCTGTGTTTTCTATTTTCTCCCCTGTTCTGGAACTCCAGTGACTCACAAATTTTTGCTTTTCATTGTATCCCACATATTTCTCAGGGTTTGTTCATTTTTCTTCATTCTTTTTTCTGATTTTTCCTCAAATAGAGTTGTCTCCAGGTGTTTGTCTTCAACTTCCCTCATCTTGTGTTCCATCATTTCAGACCTGCTCCTCAGGCCTTCTATGACACCGTCAATTTCTGAAATCTGGTTGTTTATCTTTTGGATTTCTAATTGTTGTTTTTGTATGATTTCTAGTTGTGAATATATTTTGAAATTTTGTTCCTGTATTATTTTCCTGAATTCTTCCATTTTTTGTCTGTATTTTCCATGACTTTGTCTATTTTTTCCTCATTTTTGTCTGCTTTTTGCTTCAACTCTTGGATAGCTCTGAGTATTAGAGATCTGAGTTCCCTATCAGGTAGCTCTAGTGTCTTTTCTTCTACTGGAAAGTCATCTGGTGTTTTATTTTGGACATGTACTGGAACCATCCTGTCCTGTTTTTTTAATATGTTTTGATTTTTTCTGCTGTCTTAGGGACATTAAGTAGTTATTTTCCTCATTTATTATTGTAGATTTGTTTGTTTTGTCCTGCTTTTTTGTTTTATTTGTTTATATCTGAGCAGGAGGGCTGTGCTTTCTTTGTTGTTTGGTAATATATGGGCAGGATACTTTTCACCTCCTTCTCCAATGGACAGGGTCAGTTCCTCAGGTTTGGTACAGCAGGGCAGGTCCATCTGAAGGGGAGTTTTTGGGATGGGTTATTTATGGCATGTACTAGGACCGACAGGGCAGGCCCGGAATCAGTTCAGGGCAGGTTCTGGTAGGCCATGCCTGTGATGCTTGGGGTTGTGATTTTCAGTGCATGGTGTGGGTAGGCAGGAAGGAGGGGGGAGATTGTGATGTGTGGTGCTAAGATGGGTATGGGAAAGAGGAGAGAGAGGAGAATGAATGAAGAGCCAAAAACATACAAACAAACAAAAAAGAGTGCTAAGGGAGCTTGCCATTGGAGTGGAAAGATGAGAGAATGAGAAATGGAGAAAAACAAAAAGAAAAAAAAAAAAAGAAAAAGGGTAAAATAAAAAAAGAGTAAATAAAAAAAAGCAAAGCTTCCTGGGATCTCATTGGTGTGGCTGCAAGGACTGGGGAAGTTGCTCCCAGGCCATGAAATATCGTGTGGCTAGAAGGGGTAAAGGTATCACACAGCGCCAGGTATTCAGGAGACAGTAAGAGAATGCAAGTATAGAGAGATGAGAAACTGAGAAATAAAGAAAGACAAAAAGGGAAAAAGAGAGAAAAGAAAAGAAAACAAACCAAACAAAAAAACAAGAAAAAGAAAGGGCTCCAGGGATCCCACTGCACGGCTGTGCAGACTGAGGGAGTAGCTCCCGAGCCACACAGTACAGTCCAGCTAGAAGGGGCTCTCAAGCCAAGAAAAACGAACAAACAAATCAAAACAAACAAACCAAAAGATCGGTGTATCCCACTAGCATGGTGGAATGGGCCAGGAAGCAGTTCCACAGTCAAGCAGTGTTTCACAGCCTTTCAGGAAGAAGCAAAGATGGCACATGGTGCTACGTATCGGAGAGAAAGGAGGGGGAGTAGTTAGAGGTATGGAAAAATCCAAAAGAAGTGGAAAAAAGCAACACCAGCAACCAACAAATGGCACACAGGGAGCTGGCTAGTGTGGGTGGATGGAATCCAAGTGGCACAGGGGTGAAGCCTGTGTTTCCCAGCCAAGAGACTGTGGCTGCAGATAGCAGAGGAGGCCAAGTGGGAGTGAAGAAGGGTGGGGGGTGGGAAAGTGTATATCACTGGTTACTGGTTGTTCTATCTCTTGCTGGGAGCTCCATGAAGCTGCTTTCCCATACTCCCTGTTTTCCAATCTCCTACAAGAGTCCAAGATGATGGATTCCTGCTCTGTTAGCTGATAGGGGGCCTCTGCATGTATCTCCCCTCACTTTCTATTCTCTGTCAGTTTATTATTCCATTCAGTGCTTGGCTGAGTTCTTTATCTCTTCATTTGATGCTTAGTGTTTCAGGATTGATGTTTGTCTCTGTTTGACTTAGTTTTTTCAGATCTTTGCTGTGGGGGGACGACGTGGTACTTCTGTCTATAGTGCTATGTTGCCCAAAAGTCTGTATAGTTAGTATGTTTTAAAGAGATTAACTCCTCCTACAGGAGAGGTCCATCCTGTATTATCTTGCTCGTCATGAGATTCTCTAATCAAAACTTGGCTGTCATATGTAAGTTTTTCTATACCTTCTGTTTCCTCTAGACAAACTTTCTGTGCTCCTTATGGATATATGTTCTCTGTGTGGTAGATCCAACTATACTAATTTAGATGATCCCTTTCCAACTGATAGTGAATTTATATGGGCGATCTCTTGTTTAGATTCCTGATGAATGCATGGGAAATGCACTTTGGGAAGCTTATGATTACCTTCAGATATTTATAGCAATGATGCTAGTAATGTTAATCTGTTATCCCCATAAAACAAGAGTCAGAAGAAAGCCCATTGGTCCAACACTCAGGGTATAGTTGGTAGGTTTAATTCCTACTTATAGTACAGTTGAATTGGAGAAAGCTTTAAGAAATTTATCAATTACTATGGGACAAATAGCAGATGAAGTTGCTAATAGGATAGAAGCACAACAGAGATCTCTGACCTCAATAAGCCAGGGTGACATGAGATAATAGAATAGCCTTAGATTTTTTGTATTATCCCAAGAAAATGTAGTCTGTGCTGTAGCAAACATCTCTTGTTGCATTTGGATAAATAACTCAGAAGAAGTAGAACAATGTATACAACAAGCTACTTGGTTACACATTGTAACACTCTTACAGTCACCAAATTTGGTTGGTTACCATCAGGAATAGTACATGGGCTAGATCACTATTGCAAGGAATAGTAATATTCTTAGTCTACATCCTGATAGTATTAGGCATAATAAAATTTATCTTCTATTGTCTTAACGCACTTAAAGGGCAATGAAAGCCTCGGGCTAAAATGTTGATGTACATTGAGTCTGCTCACTTCAGCAATGTGATTGAACATCGCTCTTACTTAAGATCATGATGAAGAACCAGGTAGTATCCGGTGGAAAACCAGCACCATGAGTTTAAAGAACCCACCATGGTTGCCATCTAGGAACTTGATTAAGTCCAGGTATTGATCATCAATGTGTTATCTCCAATCTCCAATCAAAAGGAGGGAATGATTTATAAAATAATATTGGAATCATTTATTCCCTCTCCTTGAGCATAAAGAATGTGACCCAGCTGGAGCTGGGCTCACAAAGACACATCAACTGGGCCCTGAGAGAAAGACAGTATCTAGGATAATCTTGGAAATTATCTTTTAGGGAAGAAAAATATCTTTTAGGGAACCTTTCACATAACTAATTAAAATAGAACACAAAAAACTTTCCACTCTTATCTTTTTCTTTTAGCATTTAGTGAATAGAAATTTGTTGGACCAATGAAGACCCTCCTGACTGTCATTACTGAAACCTGTACCAATGATTGTTAAGAAAGACAATTCAAAATGTAGGATCACAGTTCCTAGCTAATCTGTGAAAAGGCAAAGCTTTCAATTGTTTTGCCCATTTGTAATGTTAATACATACTGATGGCTCTGTAACATTCCTTGGACTCTGGCAGACATGGCTGTGGCAGCATGCTTGTACATTTTCCCATTATTCCCTATTCTGTAATATTCTTTGGATTTGGACAGACATGGCTGTGGTAGCATACTTGACCATTTCCCCACTTTTGTCTGTTCCGTAATATTTCCTTGGACTTGGGCAGACATGGCTTTGGCAGCTTGCTCGTCTGCTTTCCCACTCTTGCTTATTCTGTAATCCTCGGACTTGGGCAGACATGGCTGTGGCAGCATGCTTGTCTGTTTTCGCACTCTTGTCTATTCTGTAATATTCCTTGAGCTTGGGAAGACATGGCTCTGGCAGCATGGTTGGCTGTTTCCCACTTGTGCCTTTTTTAATATATGCCAAATAAAACTTTCTTTTTGCTTAAAAAAAAATCACAGTGTAATAGCATTACACACCCATCAGAATAGTAAAAATAAAATATAGTGACAGCATCAACGGTTGCTTAGGATGTGGAGAAACTGGATCACTCAGGCATTGCAGGTGGAACATAAAATGGTATAGCCATACTAGAAAATGCATTGGCAGTTTCTTAAAAAACTAAGCATGTGACTACCATGCAATCTAGCAATTGCCATTTTAGGTAATTATCCAGAGAAATAAAATATGTTCACACAAAAACCTGTACACAAATGTTGGTAGCAACTTTATTTGTAAGAATCAAAAACCAGAAACAACCAACAACCCAATGTCGTTTAACGGGTGAATGTTTAAGCAAACTGCAGTATATCCATAACATGGAATACTACAGAGCAATAAAAAGAAACTATTGATACTTGCAGAGTCCTGGTGGTGCAGTGGTTAAGTGTTCAGCTACTAACCAAAAGGCTGGCCACTGGAATCCACCAGCTGCTCCTTGGAAACCCTATCGGGCAGTTCTACTCTGTCCTATGGGGTGGCTATCAGTCAGAATCGACTTGATGACAATGCTTTTTTTTTTTTATATTGTTATTGATACTTGCAACAATTTGGATAAATCTCCAGTGAGATTTAAAAAAAAAAAAAATCCAAACGGATACTTATGACTCCATTTATATAGCATTTTTGAAATGACAAAATTATAGAAATGGAGAACAGGATAGTGGTTGCCAGCAGTTAAAGATAGGGCAGACAGGGAAGGGAAGGACAGGGGAGAAGTGGGTATGTCTATGAAAGGGGAACATGAGAATCCTCCTGGTGAGAGAAATGTTCTGCATCCTGACTGTGTCAATGTTAATATCCTGGTTGTGATATTGTACTAAAATTTTGAAAAATGTTACCATTTGGAGAAACTGATAAAGAGCACATTGGAACTTTCTCTATTTTTCTTATAACTGCATGTGAAGATAAAATTATCCCAAAATCAAAAAGTTTAATTAAAAATAAATACATTGACAACACTTGGAAATAAAATAAAAAAAGAAAAACAGATTTAAAGATTTAAAATAATTACACTTTAAAATAACTTGTGTGTCTAAAACACAAACCATAGTGGAGATTAGAAAATATACTCAAATGATAAGGATAATATTAATTATCAAAATTAATCATGTGTAGCCACCATTCTAATTAGAGGATTATGGTCTCAAATTGTTCTGCTACTAAAAAAGAAAGGCATAGATATAAGAGTTTAGCTTCCGTGTTAATTACCTTAGAGAAAGTATAAGAAAAAAGATAATTAGGAACAGAAGTTAATGAAATATAAAACAAAAATAAAATAGAAGCAATTAAATCAAAGTTTGTTTTTTTAAAAGGACCCATAAAAATGGATGAATCCTTTGAAGGACTTATCAAAGATTAAAGACAGAAGGAAAAAATTAAAAATATAGGGAGTTAAAATGACATAACTATAGGATGATCGTTGTTGTTGTTAGATGCCATTGAGTCGGTTCCAACTCAAAGTGGCCCTACCTACAACAGAACGAAACACTGCCAAGTCCTGCACCATCATCACAATTGTTGTTATGCTTGAGACCACTGTTTCAGCCACTGTGTCAATCCATCTCATTGAGGGTCTTCCTCTTTTTTGCTGACCCTCTACTTCACCAAGGATGATTGTTACCGGGTAGAAACCCCAGGTTCTTGCTTGGCATAACTCATATTGGCCAATAAACAAGAGGCCGAGGTGGGAGAACAGGAAAGGCATCTTCATTTTGTTGTACAAGGAAAGGAGTCAGTCGGAGCTGCTGCCACCAAGACTGCTTGCCATGAGTGGGCAGGCAAGTTAATTTTAAAGGGGTTTACAAGTAGGGAGTTCATACAAGTTATGTCAGCAACATTCTTAATCATGCTACACAGGCACAATGGGGTTTTCATAGAACCTCCAAGCAAAAGCAGTATTCAAATGGAAAGCTGAGGGAGTGGGGAGCCCAGCAAAAGAATTGATTTTGCAATACAACACTGTAGGGGAGGAAGCCAGGTAAAGACTACAGCACTGTGGGGGCTCTGTATCACTCCTTCCATTTCTTTTTGGACATTGGTCATTTAGGACCAGCGTCTACTTTGAACTATAGCTCAACTCGGAATTGCTTGGAACATTTTCAGGTAGGGGCAAATATTAGACCTAGGCCTTTCGCTGTGGCTACTCTCCTCTTGTTGGTTTATAACTGACTATTTACTAAATACTAAAAGAAAAAGAATGGTTTTATACCCTGTTTATCTGAATGTCTCCCTAAAAGATTCTCTCTCTTTTTTTTCCCCAGATTGTCTTAATTATTATCTTTATACCTCAGGGCCTGGTTGATGTGTGTTTATGAGTCCAGCTCCAACTGGGTCACATTCTTTATGCTCAAGGACAGGGAATAACGGCTCCAATATTACCTCCTAAATTATTCTTGTCTTTTAATTGGAGATTGGGGAGATAACACATTAATGATTAATACCTGGACTTAATCGAGCCATTAGATGGCAGCCATTGCAGGCTCTTTAAACTCACGGTGTTGGTTTTCTACCAGATACCATCTGGTTCTTCACCAGGATCTTAAGTAAGAGCAACGTTCCCATCAATCGCATTGCCGAAGTGAGCAGACTCAGTGTACATCAACATTTTAGCCTGAGGCTTTTTTAAGTGTGTAAGGCAATAGAAGATAAGTTTTATTACACCTAATGCTATCAGGATGCAGACTAAGAACATTATTATCCCTTGCAGTAGTGATCTAGCCCAGGTACTTATTCCTGATAGTAACCAACCAAATAAATCTGGTGTTTGTAAAGGTGTTACAGTGTGTAACCAAGTACAGTGTCTAATTCTATGTATATCCTGTTCTATGTCTCCTGTGTTATTTATTCAAATGCAACAAGAAGTATTAGCTACAGCACAGACTACACTTTCTTGGGCTCTTAAAAAAAATCTAAGGCTATTTTGTTATCTCATGCCACCTTGGCTAATGAGGTCAGAGATTACTGTTGTGTTTTTATCCCATTAGCAACTTCATCTGTTGCTGTTGTGTGCTGTTTAAGTGATTCTGACTCATAGTGACCCTACAGGACAGAGTAGAACTGTCCTATAGAGTTTCCAAGGAGTTCTGGTGGATTCAAACTGCTGACCTTTTAGATAGCAGCCATAGCTCTTAACCACTTCACCACCAGGGCTCTGTTAAAACAGGCGCCAGACACTGCCATGACTCGGATATGGACAGAGGCTGCTGCGACTGTTGTTTGTTCCATAATGATTGATAAATTTCTTAAAAAAATTTTTTTCCCAAAGTTTGAGGTTGAAAAGGACACCCAAAGGTGATGGCCTGTGTGGGTTAACCTAACCTCCATGAAAGCCAGAAATCTGGATTCCAGGAGAATTACAACTCTTTCATCATTCCTTCCTTTGGATCATAATCTTTTTATAGAATCTTTGATCAAAATGCTCAATAAATGGTAATTGGGCACCATCTGGTTTTTAAGATCCCAGGCATCATACAGTGAAATAGGAGGTAGAATAGAAACACTAACAATACTATTAGGCCAATTGTCTGAAATAACCAATGAAACCATGACCCTAAGGTCTTTGAACCAAGGAAAGAAATCTATGAGGTGTTTGTCTGTACATAAGCAGCATCAGTAATGGCTTTTCGTGTGCCTCAGCAGCAATTACATTCTGCAAAACCTCACATTGAGTATTAATATAAACACAGCAACACTTTTCTATTAAGGCACAAACTGTTCCTCAAGAAAACTAATAGGAAACCTAATGCTGTTCTGTTTTGTAAAATCATAGCTCCAACTTCAGACACTTATCTGGTTATGACAGTTACAACTTTGCTAAGTTTACCGACAAGAAATTCTAATTCAAGAGTTATAATATCTAAACCCATTAGTTAGACAATTTAGGAGAAAGGAAAATGGTTTCTTATATTCAGAAAACATCGGCATCATAGTTTCCTTTCGTTTACTAAGTCTTATGTAGTTAATTTCTGTTCCACGTGATTCTGGATTAGCCACAGTCTGCGAACTCATCAGCTTCTGCATAGGAGTTCTGGAAATTTTATTCAGTCTAGTCACAGTCCTTTTCACAAGTCCAATATAGTCCATATTTTTGTTGAGATATTTTGGTCAAATGTTTTCAACAAATCAGCAAAGTAAAAACTTATCTGCAGATGACAAAACTCAATATGGCCATGATTAATTTATAAAAATACTCTTTTTCTTTTTAATATTTTATTGTACTTCAGGTGAAGGCTTACAGAACAAATAGTTTCTCATGAAACAGTAGTACACATGTTGTTTTATGACATTGGTTAACAACCCCACAACATATTAAGCCTCTAAATTCTCAACCTTTTTTTTTTTTTTTGATGAAAATACAGATAGCCAAAGATACACTGTTTCAAAAATTTCTACATACACAGTTCAGTGACATTGACTATGCTCTTCCAACTGTGCTGTTATTCTCACTTAAGATGAAGGCTTACAGAACAAAATAGTTTCTCATTTAACAGTTACTACACATGTTGCCCTATGACAATGGTTAACAATCTCACAACACATCAAGAATATCCTTACTCCACCTTGTGTTCCCTATCACCAGGGGACTTCCTTGTCCCCTTCTGTCTTCTGGCCCTTGTCACTGGACTACTGTACCTCATTAGTCTCATTTTGTTTTTTTTTAACACCATTTCAAAACTTTTTACTTACACATTTAAGTGATATTGACTATGATCTTCCAATTGTGCTGGCATTCTTGCCCAAGATGAAGGCTTACAGGACAAAACAGCCTCCCATTTAATAGTTACTACAAATGTTGCCCTATAACAGTGGTCAACAGTCTCACAAACATCGACAGTGTCCTTACTCAATTTGTGTTCCTTATCGTCAGTTTCCTACTCCCCCTCTGCCTTCTGGCCTTTGTCACCAGACTCCTGTACCTCATTAGTCCCAATTAGGTTTACTGGGCTGTCCACTCCCAGGCTTAACATCGAACCTCGAAGGTAACTTCACCTCTGAGCTGAAAGGGTGTCTGGGGGCCACACTCTTGAGGTTTCTCCAGTATTCTTTAGGCCAGTAAATCTGGTCTTTTTTTTGGGGGGGAGTTAAAATTATGCTCTACATCCTTCTCCAGCTCTGTCCAGAACTAAAAATACTCTTATAGTGAAAGACCTGATAAAAATTAATTACAAGCATAATGTAAAGGCCAAATAAAATCAGTTAAAAAAAACTTTAGATAAAAATATTTCTAAATATAACCATTAACCGTATTTTTAAACAGCTTCAGATATAATGCATATTTATCTTGAGACGTAATACCATACAGTCGAGATATACTTAGAATATACCAAGACTATAAAATCTCTAAATACCTGAATAGTAATAAAAAAAAAAAAAGTCACAAGTAAATGATGTGAATTCCCTGATCAAACGACTGGCTTTGATAAAATTGCAACCAATTTAGCAATTAAGAAATAATAATAAAATTATAACATAATATTACATGTTTACTGTCTAATATTAGGCAGAAACACAAGAGAAAATGCTAACACAAATTTTAACCCAAAGAGAATCAGGCATTTCTCTTGGTTTTGACAACACATTCCATGTCATTTATTAAATAAAACTTTTTAGCACTTTTCCTTTATAAGAATGTTTTGTGACTTTCCATGAAGTTTCAAAGTTGTCAGGAGTTTATTACAAGTCACTGAGAAACAATACTTAAATTATTTAACCAAAGATTTTAAAAGTAAAAACCTTCACTTTTTTTCCCCCCCCTAAATCCATGTGGCTTGGATTTTCAAATCAGGAATCTTATTCTAACAAGAGACTGAACCTTTGTTTTCGAGGCAGATTACACAAAGAATAAATTAACCCTTCAACTCAGAAATCAAAGGAAATTTTGTTATTTTAACAGCAAGAAACCCAATTCTTTGTTTTATATATTATTTAACGTTAAAGCGCCTAAAAATCTCATAAATTAAACCACTAAACTTTAGTCAGACAGGTAAAACTTTTGACCATATCAAGTAAATTTCTTCTTAATAAACCTCTTAAACGTTGTCTTTGTTGCACACCTCTTATACTACATCCCTTTAAAATGGCAAATATGAACTCACTCATTAGCAGACCCAAATATACACACATATATATATCCTTTCTCTTGTGGCATAAAAAGCAAAAGTATACAAGCTTAATTTAAAACAAATATCTATTAACTCAATTTAACATCGATAAGTTGCCTAAAAGGTCTTAGAAATTATTTTAAGCCTGTATGCCATAAAACATAACTGTTGTTTAAAGAAAGTCTGTTTAAACATTCGAAGTTTTCATTCAACTTCTACTATTTCTCATATTTTCCCAATTTAATTTTAGCCCTTAAAGATTTTATCAGCTGGCTTTGGAAATCACAAAGTCTCTGCTCAGCTGACCAATTCATTGATGGGGATATAACCTTAAGTGTCTGGCTAGGGTTGGAAACATTTTCCCAGGCCATTTCAGGTGCGTCTCATTGTGATTTCTATTTTTGACTTCTTAAAGTTCCCCTACAACAGAGAGAACTTGTTTACAGTTCTTTTATAATTGGGATCCACCCAATTTCTGATAACTATAGTAAACTTCCTGGAGCTATATGACCTTGGAGACTGGGCACAGGGGAGGCCTGATGTTACCTCACCCTCTATTTTTGACTCCTGGTAGAAGATAAGATTAGGTCATTCAGATTCATTTCATATGTTTAAGCTGATCTAGGCATTTTGAAAGGCAAAAGATAACTACTTTCTTTCCCTTTTACTACTCTCTTGGAAAGCAGTTTTGCTTTCTCTTTATCACAACATTTTACCTAGCCAGTAAATACCAAAACCTTTTAGCAATTTTTTTTCTAGGCTTCTCTATGCCTCCTTTCTCATACTCTGGAACTGATAGTTTTACTTTAAGACAAAATTATCCTTTTTCTTTAAACAAAACATATTTCATATACTATCTAGCTTGAGTTACTTAGAAAGGCTTTGTTTTTACGATTGACTTAAACATAAAGTTTTTCAATACAGTTACTAAAAATCTAAATCATAAGACAGACACAAGTCACAGTTTTTCTTGGATGAGGAAAGAACTGAGGTTCTAAGATAGCCTTACAAAAAGCAGCAATTCTCAGCCATTGCCTCCAACCTGATACAAGACAGAAACTTAGACACAATGCTGTAGACCAGAAGCAGGCTCTCAGAACAAAAGGAGACAGAAAGACCACATAAACTCATTGAACAGAACCGCACAAAACTAAGGATACGAGTATCCTAGTTTCCTAAAGTGTATGTAGCAATTCTTGGTAAGATCGACTCAATTCAACAGAAAAAACATGCTCTAGATAAAACTTATTAACTTTCCAGAGCCTCAGATGGAGGGATATTAGAACTTTTGACAAAACCTGAGCATCAAGCAAAAGTTCCCCAAAGAGAAAAGACAACACAAATGAAAGCTCATTTTCCCAAGTGGTCACTGAAATTCCAAATTACCTCTAGTGTACTCAGTTTATAGCATTTTTAAATCTGAAGCCCAAACCAGTGTCTTGGTAGCAGGGGGAAATCCAGGCTCATTTCCCAAAGAGGTTCAGCTCTTAGGTTCAAGCTTTTGATTTCCTTATTTTTGAACTTAATTCATTGTGCTGGCTATAGACCTGGTCTCTTATTTTAGACCTTAAATGGACTAGTTCCTCCAATTGGAAAGTACTTTAAAGTAGCTACTGATGATTTTAATTTTAATATTGTGATTCTCTGTTGAGAAACTGTATCATAAAATAAGTATAAAACAGGTCAGAAGCTGTCACTTCTTCCTGCAAATTTCATAATACAGGTCAGGAGCTGCCACCTCCCCCTGCAAATTTGGCAAAACTGAGCACTATTTTCCAGGTTTTCTCTGAGCCACAAAAAGAACCCTAATGAGGATGCTGAGGGGTTTAGACAGTGTTTCGCTTACCTTCATTGTGTGAGAGTTTGCTCGTGAGTGGCAGGCAGCCTAGTGCTCTAGCCTGTCTCACGACCACCTTATCCTGTCACAGAAGTCTCTACCGCTTGTGATGGGCACTAATGATCACCCTAATGGCTTTTGCTGGTCGACTCATGCCTGAATTTTTTGTGGCTTATAGTGGCTCAAAGTTCTTTGAAAATAGAATTACCTCTTTAATGTTTCAAATGCCCAAATCTAGACCTAAATTGAAGTTCACCAAGAGTTACTAGATATCATTCTTAAACAAGCAAGCAAAAATCTAAGAGAGAGTCTCCTTAAACAACCTGTTTTGCAAACAAATATGCTGAACAAAACTTAAGAAAACCTGAGAAAAAGAACAAAAAGAATAAGCAGAGGCTCATTTTCAGAGAGCACTCACCCCATCGGTTCAAAGGGAAATGAAGTGTGAGTGCTTGAGTCCAAAAGATAGGACCTCTCTTTTTACTGGCTTCTGCTCTGCAGTTCAGGTCTCCTCAAGGTCGACTGGATTCATGGTTTTAGAATCCCTGCAACAACTACACCATGAACTCTTGTAGGGTGAAAACACCACAAAAAGTAGTAAAGCAAAAAGAAAGGTTTTATTTGGCATATATTTAAAGAGGCAAAAGTAGGAGAGGGACAAGCATGCTGCCAGAGCTATTTCTGTCCAAGTCTCTGTTCTCAATTCTTAAGGATGCATTAGCGGGCTGTATTCCAGGATCCCTTAAATGTTCTCCATTCTCCAGATACACACACTTACACATTCACACAACTTAACAGGTATCTGAGCCTTTTACCTTAGTGGTCAGTGCCTTGGGACAATTCTAAGGCCTTACCTAGGTACTTACCAAACAACCCAGGCACGTTTCATTTCTCCCTCAGAGCCATCATCTGGGTCCTGGGGGGATCAGCTTTCAGAGCTGCTCCAAGTTCTCCAGGAGAAATCTCCTAGTGGCACCAGATATCGGGGCTGTTCTGTTTTCTGATCCACCTCAGGAACTGAGCAGATAGCTCCTGGCTGGCTCAACAGAAATGTTACCAGGTGGAAACCCCAGGTTCTTGCTCGGCATGATTCATATTGGCCAATGAATGAGAAACTGAGGTGGGAGAGCAAGAAAGCCACCTTTATTTCATTGCTGCTGCCAAGACTGCTCACCTAGGGCGGGCAGGCAAGTTACTTTAAATGGGTTTACAAGGAGAGAGTTCATACAGGTTACATCAGTGACATTCTCAATCATACTACGAAGGCGCAATGGGGTTTACATATAACCTTGAAGCAAAAGCAGGATTCAGCTGCAGAGCTGGATGTGGGGGGACGCCCACCAGAGAAAACAGAGTTTTTTAATACAACATTGTGGGAGCTCTGTCTCATGATGTCCTTCTTCAGGGACTGGTCCCTCCTGATAACATGTCCAAAGTATGTGAGATGAAGTCTCGCCATCCTTGCTGCTCAGGAGCATTCTGGATATACTTCCAAGACAGATCTGTTTGTTCATTTGATAGTCCATGGTATATTCAAAATTCTTTGCCAACACCATAATTCAAAGTTATCAATTCTTCTTTGGTCTTCCTTATTCACTGTCCAGCTTTCTCATGCATATGAGGTGATTAAAAACACCATGGCTTGGGTCACATGCACCTTAGTTCTTAAAGTGACATCTTTACTTTTTAACACTTTAAAGGGGTCTTTTGCAACAGATTTGCCCAACACAATGCGTCGTTTGATTTCTTGACTGCTGCTTCCATGGGTGTTGATTGTGGATCCAAGTAAAATTAAATCCTTGACAACTTCAATATTTTCTCTGTTTATCATGATGTTGCCTATTGGTCCATTTGTGAGGATTTTTGTTTTCTTTATGTTGAGGTGTAATTCATACTGAAGGCTGTAGTCTTTGATCTTCATCAGTAAGTGCTTCAAGTCCTCTTCCCTTTCAGCAAGCAAGGTTGTGTCATTTCCACATTGCCGGTTGTTAATGAGACTTCTTCCAATCCTGATGCCCGATTCTTCTTCATATACTCCAGCTTCTTGGATTATTTGTTCAGCATACAAAGTGAATAGGTATAGTGAAAGGATACAACCCTGACACCTTTCACGATTTTAAACCATGCAGTATCCCCTTGTTCTGTTTGAACGACTGCCTCTGGGTCTATGTAGAGGTTCCACATGAGCACCATTAAGTGTTCTTGACTTCCAATTCTTCATAATGTTATCCATAATTTGTTATGATCCACACAGTCATATGCCTTTGCATAGTCAATAAAACACAGGAAAATATCTTTCTGGTATTCATGGCTTTCATCCATGATCCATCTGACATCAGCAACAATATCCCTCTTTCCACATCCTCTTCTGAATCCAGCTTGAATTTCTGGCAGTTCGCTGTAGATGTACTGCTGCAGCCACTTTTTAATTATCTTAAGCAAAATTTTTCTTGTGTGTGGTATTAATGATATTGTTTGATAATTTCTGCATTCTATTGGATCACCTTTCTTCGGAATTGGTACAAATATGGATCTCTTCCAGTCGGTTGGCCAGGTAGCTGTCTTCCAAATTTCTTTTTTTTTTTTTTTAATTAAATATTTTATTGTACTTCAGGTGAAGGCTTACAGAACAAACAGTTTCTCATGTAACAGTAGTACACGTGCTGTTTTATGACTTTGGTTAACAACCCCACAACATTTTAACCCTCTGAATTCTCAGCTTTTTTTTTTTTTTTTTTGGTGAAAATACACATAGCCAAAGATACACCATTTCAAAACTTTTTACTTACACATTTAAGTGACATTGACTATGCTCTTCCAATTGTGCTGCCATTCTCGCCCAAGATGAAGGCTTACAGGACAAAATAGCCTCCCATTTAACAGTTACTACAAATGTTGCCCTATAACAATGGTTAACAATCTCACAACACATCAACAGTATCCTTACTCAACTTGTGTTCCTTATCATCAGCTTCCTACTCCCCCTCTGCCTTCTGGCCCTTGTCACTGGACTCCTGTACCTCGTTAGTCTCATTTAGTTTTACTGGGCTGTCCACTCCCAGGCTGAACAGTGAACCTCGAAGGTAACTTCACCTCTGAGCTGAAAGGGTGTCTGGGGGCCACACTCTTGAGGTTTCTCCAGTCTCCTTTAGGCCAGTAAATCTGGTCTTTTTTATTTTTGTGAGTTAGAATTATGCTCTACATCCTTCTACAGCTCTGTCCAGAACCCTCTGTTGTGATCCTGGTCGGAGCAGTCAGCGGTGGTAGCCGGGCACCATCTAGCTGTACTGGACTCAGTCCGGTGGAGGTCTTGGTAGCTGTGGTCAATTAGTCCTTTGGACTAATCTTTTCGTTGTATCCTGTTCTCTTCATTCTCCCTTGCTCCCGAAGGGATGAGACCAGTGTAGTATCTGAGATGGCCGCTCACAGGCTTTTAAGACCCCAGACACTACTCACCAAGGTAGAATGTAGAGCATTATCTTTATAAGTAGTGTCATGCCAATTGAGCTAGATGTTCCCTGAGACCATGGTCCCCAGAGCCCTCTGTCCAACAACTCAGTCCCTCGGGGAGTTTGGATGTGTCCAAGGGGCCTCCATGACCTTTCCTTGTGCAGGTTGTGTTAGTTTCCCTTGTACTGTGTACTGTCTCACCTCTCACCCAAGATACCACTTATCTATTGCCTATTTAGTATTCCCCCCCCCCCCCGCCCCATCCCTGGTAACCAACAAGGATTGTTACATTTTGCATGTGAATTTTTTCATGGGTTTTTACAATAGAGGTCTCATACAATATTTGTCCTTTTGTGATTGACTTATTTCACTCAGCATAATGTCCTACAGTTTCATCCATGTTATGAGATGGTTCACAGATTCATTGTTGTTCTTTCTTTCTCATTGCATAGTACTCTATTGTGTGTATGTACCATAGTTTGTTTATCCATTCATCTGTTGATGGGCACCTACGTTGTTTCCATCGTTTTGGTATTGTGAACAATGCTGCCATGAACATAGGTGTGCATATGTCTATTCGAGTGACGACTCTTATTTCTCTAGGATATATTCCTAGGAGTGGGATTGCTGGATCGAATGGTATGTCTATTTCTAGCTTTCTGAGGAAACGCCATATCATTTTCCAAAATGGTTGTATCATTTTGCATTCCCACCAGCAGTGTATAAGAGTTCCCAACTCCCCGCAGCCCCTCCAACATTTATTATTTCCAGTATTTTTGATTCGTGCCAGTAATGCCGGGGTGAGATGGTATCTCATTGTGGTTTTAATTTGCATTTCTCTAATGGCTAGTGAACGCGAGCATTTCCTCATGTGTCTGTTGGCCATTTGAATGTCTTCTTTGGTGAAGTGTCTGTTCATTTCCTTTGCCCATTTTTTGATGGGATTGTTTGTCTTTTTGTTGTAGAGGTGTTGGATTTTCTTGTAGATTATGGAGATTAGACCTTTGTCTGACTTGTACTGTCCAAAAATTTTTTCCCAGTCTTTAGGTTCTCTTTTGACTCTTTTGGTGAAGTCTTTTGTGAGCATAGGTGTTTGATTTTTAGAAGATCCCAGTTATCTAGTTTATCTGTTGGGTTTTGTGTGTTGATGTTTATGGTTTGTATCCTGTTAATGCCATGTATTAAGGCCTGAAGTGTTGGTCCTATTTTTTCTTCTATGAACTTTATAGTTTTAGGCTTTATATTCAGGTCTTTGATCCATTTTGAAGTACTTTTTGTATATGGTGTGAGGTATGGGTCCTGTTTCATTTTTCTGCAAATGGATATCCAGTTTTGCCAGCACCATTTGTTAAAAAGACTGTCTTTTCCCCATTTGATGGACTTTGGGCCCTTGTCGAAAATCAGGTGACTGTAGGTGGATGGATTTACATCTGGGTTCTCAATTCTGTCCCATTGGTCAATGTCTCTGTTGTTGTACCAGTACCAGGCTGTTTTGACTACAGTAGCTGTATAGTAGGTTCTCAAGTCAGGTAGTGTGAGTCCTCCACCAAATTTCTTGGCATAGATGAGTGAGTGCTTCCAGCACAGCAACAATTTGTTGAAAATATCTCAAATGGTATTCCATCAATTCCTGGAGCCTTGTTTTTCACCCGTGCCTTCAGTGCACCTTGGACTTCTTCCTTCAGTACCACTGGTTCTTGATTATATGCTACATCCTGAAATGGTTGAAGGTCAATGAATTCTTTTTGTTACAATAACTCTGTGTATTCCTTCCATCTTCTTCTGATGCTTTCTGTATCATTCAGTCCTTTCCCTATAGAATCTTTCACTATTAGAACTTGAGGGTGGAATTTTTCTTCAGTTCTTGCAGCTTGAGAAATTCCAAGCATGTCCTTCCCTTTTGGTCTTCTAACTCCAGGTCTTTGCATATGTCATTGTAATACTTTATTTGCCTTCTGGAGTCACCCTTTGAAATTTTCTGTTCAGCTCTTTTACTTCATCATTTCTTACTTTAGCTTTGGCTACTCTACATTCAAGAGCAAGTTTCAGAGTCTCTTTTGACATCCATTTTGGTCTTTTCTTTCTTTCCTGTCTTTTTTGTGACCTCTTGCTTCTTCATACATGAAGTCCTTGATGTCATTCCACAACTCATTTGGTCTTCACTCATTAGTATTCAGCGAGTCAGAGCTATTCTTTTTTTTTTTTTTTAATTTTATTGTACTTTAAGTGGAAGTTTACAATTCAAGTTACTTTGTCATACAAAACTTTATACATACATTATTATGTGACCCTAGTTGCTCTCCCTATACTGTGAAAGCACATTCCTCCTTTCCATCCCAGATTTCCCGTGTCCATTTAACCAGCTCCTGACCCTCTCTGCCTTCTCATCTCCCCTCCGGACAGGAGCTGCCAATTGAGTCTCATGTATCTACTTGAGCTAGGAAGCACAGTTTTCACGAGTATCATTTTATGTCCCGTAGTTGCATCTAATCTTTGAAAAGTTGGCCTTGGGAATGGTTTCAGTTTTGGGCTAACAGAGAATCTGGGGGCCATGTCTTCTGGGGTCCCTCCAGTCTCAATCAAACCATTGAGTCTGGTCTTTTTACTAGAATTTGAGTTCTGCGCACACTTTTCTTCTGTTCTGTCAGGGACTGTCTGTTGTGTTCCCTGTTAGCGTGGTCATTGGTGGTAGCCAGGTACCATCTAGTTCTTCTGGTCTCAGACAGATGTAGTCTCTGGTTTACGTGGCCGTTTCTGTCTCTTGGGCTAATACTTTCCTTGTGTCTTTGGTATTCTTCTCCTTTACTCCAGGTGGGTTGGAACAAATTGATGCATCTTAGATGGCCACTCGCTAGCTTTTAAGACCCCAGATGCCACTCACCAAAGTAGGATGAAGAGCATTTTCTTAATAAACTTTATTATGCCAATGAACCTAGATGTCCCCTGAATCCATGGTCCCCAGACCCTGGCCCCTGCTACTCTGTCCCTCGAAGTGTTTGGTTGTACTCAGGAAACTTCTTAGCTTTGGTTTAGTCCAGTGGTGCTGAATTCCCCTGTAGTATGTGTTGTCCTTCCTTTCACTTAAGATAATTCTTGTCTACTATCTAGTTAGTGAATACCCCTCTCCCTCCCTCTCCACCCATGTAACCACCAAAAAATGTTTTCTTCTGTGTTTAAACCTTTCCGTGAGTTCTTACAATAGTGGTCTTATACAATATTTGTCCTTTTGCAATTGACTATATTTACTCAGCATAATACCTTCCAGATTCCTCCATGTTATGTTTCATGGATTCATTGTTGTTCTTCATCATTGCGTAGTATTCCATTGTGTGAATATACCATAATTTGTTTATCCGTTCATCCATTTATGGGCATCTAGCCTGTTTCCATCTTTTTGCTATTGTGAACAGTGCTGCAATGAAGATGGGTGTGCATATATCTATTCGTGTGACGACTCTTATTTCTCTAGGATATATTCCAAGGAGTGGGGTTAATGGAGCGTATGTTACTTCTATTTCTAGTGTTTTAAGGAAGTGCCAAATCGATTTTCAAAGTGGTTGTACCATTTTACATTCCCACCACATCCTCTCCCGCATTTATTATTTTGTGTTTTTTTTATTAATGTTAGCCTTGTTGGAGTGAGATGGTATCTCATTGTAGTTTTGATTTGCATTTCTTTAATGGCTAATGATCGTGAGCATTTCCTCATGTATCTGTTAGCCACCTGAATGTCTTCTTTGGTGAAGTGACTGTTCATATCCTTTGCCCATTTTTTAAGTGGGTTATTTGTCCTTTTGTTGTTGAGGTTTTGCAGTATCTTGTACATTTTAGAGATTAAATGCTGATCAGATTTGTCGTAGCCAAAAATTTTTTCCCAGTCCATAGGTTGTCTTTTTACTCTTTTGGTGAAGTCTTTTGATGAGTATAAGTGTTTGATTTTTAGGAGCTCCCAGTTATCCAGTTTCTCTTCTGGTGTTTTTGCATTGTTACTTATGGTTTGTATTCTGTTTATGCCATGTATTGGGGCTCCTCGCATTGTCCCTATTTTTTCTTCCATGATCTTTATCGTTTTCGATTTTATATTTAGGTCTTTGATCCATTTTGAGTTAGTTTTTGTGAATGGTGTTAGGTATGGGTCTTGTTTCAGTTTTCTGCAGATGAATATGCCAACACCATTTGTTAAAGAGACTGTCGTTTCCCCAATTAACAGACTTTGGGCCTTTGTCAAATATAAGCTGCTCAAAGGTGGATGAATTTGTGTCTGGATTCTCGATTCTATTCCATTGGTCTATGTATCTGTTGTATTACCAGTATCAGGCTGTTTTGACTACTGTGGTGGTATAGTAGATTCTGAAATCAGGTAGTGTGAGGCCTCCCACTTTGTTCTTCTTCTTCAGTAATGCTTTACTTATTCAAGGCCTGTTCCCTTTCCATATGAAGTTGGTGATTTTTTTCTCCATCTCATTAAAAAATGCCAGTGGAATTTGGATCGAGATTGCATTGTAACTGTAGATTGCTTTGGGTAGAACTGACATTTTCACAATATTGAGTCTTCCTATCCACTTAATTAGGTCTCTTTTGGTTTCTTTCAGTAGTGTCTTGTAGTTTTCATTGTATAGGTTCTACATCTTTGTTTAGATTTATTCCTAAGTATTTTATCTTCTTGGGGATAAATGGTATTGATTTGGTGATTTCCTCTTCGCAGTTCTTTTCGTTGGTGTAGAGGAATCCAACTGATTTTTGCATGTTTATCCTGCATCCTGATACTTTGCTGAAATCTTCTATTAGTTCCAGTAGTTTTCTTGTGGATTCTTTGAAGTTTTTTGTGTATAAGATCATATCATCTGCAAATAGAGATACTTTTACTTCTTCCCTACCAATTTGGATGCCCTTTATTTCTTTTTCTAGCCTAATTGCTCTGGTTAGGACCTCCAGCACAATGTTGAATAAGAGTGGTGATAAAGGGCATCCTTGTCTTGCTTCCCGTTCTCAAGGGGAATGCTTTCAAAGTCTCTCCATTTACGGTGGTGCTGGCTATTGGCTTTGTGCAAATGTCCTTAATTATGTTGAGGAATTTCCCTTCTATTCCTGTTTTGTTGAGAGTTTCTATCTTTTCTGCATTGATTGATAAGATCATGTGGTTCTTGTCTTTTGTTTTATTTATGTGATGGATTACATTCTTTTTCTACTGGTGAACCATTCCTGCATACCTGGTATAAATCCCACTTGATCATGGTGAATTTTTTTTTTTTTTTTTTTGATATGTTGGTGAATTCTATTGGCTAGAATTTTGTTGAGGATTTTTGCATCAATGTTCATGAGGGATATTGGTCTGTATTTTTCTTTTTTTGTGGTGTATTTATCTGGTTTTGTTATCAGGGTTATGCTGGCTTCATAGAATGAGTTTGGGAGTATTCCATCCTTTTCTATGCTCTGAAATACCTTTAATAGTAGTGGTATTAACTGTTTTCTGAAAGTTTGGTAGAATTCTTCAGTGAAACTGTGTGGGCCAAGGCATTTTTTTTGCTGGGAGTTTTTTAGTTACCTTTTCAAACTCTTTTTTTGTTATAGGTTTATTTAGTGTTTCTACCTCAGTTTGTGTTAGTTTAGGTAGGTAGTGTGTTTCTAGAAATTTGTCCATTTCCTGTAGGTTTTCAAATTTGTTAGAGTACAATTTTTCACAGTATTTTGTTATGATTCTTTTAATTTCAGTTGAGTCTGTTATGATATCACCCATCTCATTTCTTATATGGGTTATTTGCTTCCTCTCCTGGTTTTTTTTTTTTTTTTTTTTTTTTTGTCATTTTGGCCAATGGTTTATCAATTTTGTTGATCTTTTCAAAGAACAGCTTTTAGTCTTGTTAACTCTTTCAATTGTTTTTCTATTCTCTATTTCATTTAATTCTGCTCTAATTCTTATTATTTCCTGTCTTTTGGTGCCCAAGGGCTTCTTTTGCTCCTCTCTTTCTACTTTTTCAAGTTGTAGGGTTAATATTTTGATCAAATCAATTCTTGAGATAGTCTCTAAATTCAGGTGGAATATACTCAAGTTCATGCTTTGGCTCTTGTGGACTTATTCTAATTTTCTTCAGCTTCAACTTGAACTTGTATAGGAGCAATTGATGGTCTGTTCCACAGTCAGCCCCTGGCCTTGTTCTGACTGATGATATTGAGCTTTTCCATCATCTCTTTCCACAGATGTAGTCAGTTTGATTCCTGTGTATTCCATCTGGCCAGTTCTACATGTATAGTCAAAATTTATGTTGGTGAAAAAAGGTATTTGCAATAAAGAAGTCATTGGTCTTGCAAAATTCTGTCATGTGGTCTCCTGTGTAGTTTCTCTCCCCAAGGCCATATTTTTCAACTACTGTTCCTTCGTTTCCACCTTTTGCATTCCAATCACCAGTAGGTATCAATGAATCTTGATTGAATGTTCGATCAGTTTCAGCCTGCAGATGTTGGTAAAAATCTTCAGTTTATTCATCTTTGGCCTTGGTGGTTGGTGTGTAAATTTGAATAATAGTCATATTAACTGGTCTTCCTTGTTTTTATCCTATCACTGATAGTGTTGTACTTCAGGATAGATCTTGAGATATTCTTTGTGACGATGAGTGCGACACCATTCCTCTTCAATTCGTCACTCTCAGCATCATCGATCATATGATTTCCAACCCAAAATGGCCAATACCAGTTTATTTCAGCTCCCTAATGCCTGGAATATCAATGTTAATGTGTTCCATTTCCTTTTTGATGACTTCCAATATTCCTAGATTCATATTTTGTACATTTCACATTCCTATTAAAATTATAGGAACGTGGAATAATAAGAAGATAGCTAGTTAAAAATATAAGCAATTACTATGAAGAATTGTGTACCAAGAAATTTGAATATTTAAATGAAATGGTCCATTGTTTAGAAAAATGTAATTATCAAATTTGACTCAATGAAGAAATAGAAAATTAATATGGCTAGGCATATAATAAGTATTTTATTTGAATCACATGACAAAAATTCTAACTTCAGAAAAATGTCCCTGAACTTATGTAGAGGCAGACCTCCCAGTCACAGGGGAGACCTATGAAAGTTAGATAACCCATCTCACAGTAGTTCCAATGGGGTTATTTCTCTGGTCCCAGAATGTGTAGTAGGGAGAAACACAGTAACTTACAGAATTCCCATACTGCTTCCATGACCCATGGAGTCAGGGTTTTTATTGTGGAAAGGGCCAAACTGAAGCCCTATTTGGTCCACACAAGAGTTATATGGGTTTTAGAGAATAGCTATACATAGCTTTTATCAAATTTAATCAGGTCATGACGATAGTTGTATCTTTACTACAGCAAAGCAACAAACTCCTATCACATTGTATGCAGCAACTGATCTAGAAAATGTCCCCTCATCCCCTATCTGTATCAAAAAACATAGTTAAAAAAAAAAAAAAACCTGCTACCCTATGGCAAGGATGGTGATAAACCTTAATGCTTTTCCTTAAGGCTATATCAGTGCTCCTGCTTTATGTCATAATATTATTTGGAAGGACTGTGATCATCACAATATCCCATGGAGCATTACATGAAACCACTACATTGATAACATTTTACTAATTGAGCCTGGTGAGTAAGAATTAGCAAGCACCATAGGTCCTTTTTCAGTAAGATGCATGAATACTGGAGAGTGGGAGATAAACTCTGAAAGTTTAGGGATCTGTGAAGCTTCGTGGGGTCTGGTGATCTGAGGACAGGCTGGGATATCTTCTGTAAAGTAAGAAGCATGAAGCGACACGTTGATCCACCCACCCTGAAGAGAGCAGCACAATGCTTGGTAGGCCTCTTTGGATTTTGGAGACAATATGTTCATTTTAGAGTGAGCTTCTTGGGCCTCTTTACCAGGTTACCCATAAGGCTCCCCAATTTCAGTGTGGCCCAGATGAGAATACAGATATAGATTAGATAGCCAACCCAATGGCTATGGAAAAGTCTTATGATAGACAGAGATACTGTATGGAGCCTTTGGCAGATGTCAATAGGAAAATAGCATGTGGCCCAAGAGTTTTGGAGTAAGGGTGTGCCTTCTTTTGCTAACAGGTATTCTCTACTTGAAAGGTCTGTTGCTGACCCAAGATTTTCCTCCATCTTTGAGTTTCCCCAGGGCTTGGGAAAAATTTAGAAAGACTTAATGGTAATGGGAGGGGGGATTCCAGGCTGGAAATAGAGCTTGGACCCAGCAGCCTATTTAAGGAAGCAGGGGCTGTGGCATGTACAGGATTGCCCAGGGAGGTAAGTAATACAGACCAAAGAAGGAGTCTCACTCAGTGAGCACAAACTCTCAGCTCTGGATGCTGCTAAACCTGTGAAAACATTTCAGCAGTAAACCAGGACCACAGGAATGTGGTGCTTCTCCCTTGGACAAGAGAAGATTATAGCTTAAGTACAAAAAGCTAAAGGTCCTAAATGTTGACACTTAAGTTAAAAATTAGTTTTCTCTCCCTTTAAAATATTTACAAACTGGATTAAAACTGACAAAGAAAAAAAAGAGCGAGAGAGTGAAAAAAAATTGTAAAAAAGAAATGCAAAAAGTGTAGATTATAGCTACTTTTTAGAGATATTTTGGAAGCTTTTCCATAAAGGTGTAAAATTCTCCAATTGAATGTAAGTTCATAAGGGTCTTATTTGTCTTGTTCACTATTCTGTCCTCCTCTGTCGAAGATTGCCTGGCATAAGGAGATGGTTGATGAATTTTTGCTTAATAATTGAATGAATAAAAAATAAATGAACCAATGTTGGCCTACTAGGAGCCATGAAATATTTCTATTTCTTATACATACCCTCTACCTATTTTAGGCTGAAAATATCAGGATAACATTAATGAAGATGATATTTTGAGCCTACTTTGCAGTGGTTAAGAGTTCCACTGCTAACCAAAAGGTCAGCAGTTCGAATCCACCAACCACTCCTTGGAAAACCTATGGGGCAGTTCTCTGCTGTCCTATAGGGTCACTATGAGTAGGAATCGACTCAGTGGTAATTTTTTTTTTTTTAAATTATCTTCAGCTTTATCTCAGCTAGATTAAAATATTTTCGGAGTTGTCAGACTTTTGTTTTCACAGAGCTTTGTTTCTCTTTCTCCAAGTTGAATGAACATACCTTTTTTTTTTGGATCATCATCCTTAGGCTTATTTTAGTTTAAATAATCAACTAACATTAACCAAGGCTGGGCTCTTAATTACTTAAGAGAGAAAATAATAATCCATTCACACAGGCCTGTGTTTGTTAAAATCTCTGGTTTCTACTGACAAGGCAAGAACTCCACTCTACCAAATACTTCTTCAGTTGATCCTTGTTCAGAGACAGAGAAAGCCTTCAAGAGCCAATGTGCATCTAAGAGCCATCCATCTGACCGTGTAATGAGAAACGGAAAGCAATTCAGAGCATACACTGAAAATACCTTAGAATCAGCACATAAATACTTCTGAAACTGTCCTCTCTAAACCCTGAGGCCACTGATGAAAAGCATATTCTAATAAATCAGAGCCATATGCTAGGCCTTGTCTTCTGCAATTGAGAATAAACAGTGTGTTGAGCGTTCTCACTGTGTTTTCAGAGGCTTTCCAGGGCCCTGTCAATTGTGTCCCAGGAAGACGAAAGCAGGACCACAGCGCAATGGCTCCTTCATTTCTGGTAATAGTTCTTCTAGTAAATGAGTTCACATGGGCATTAAGCTGATGCAGTCCCTGGGCCAAAGCAGTACTCTATGACTAAGGACTCCATTCACTCCCTTCCTCTTTTCCCTTCTCCACTTAAATACAACTTATTCTGCCCACCCCAAATCTCCTGCTTGGATATTTTAAATGAATTTTTTAAGAATGGGGTTGAAAGCCAATGTTTTTATTCTTTTTGATTTTGTTTTTGGCTTTTGGAGGGCTGGTTTTATTAATATATTTAAGTTAATATGATATAGTTAAATGTTATCTGAATATTAAGACAAATGTATTATGTAAATGATACAGCACTTCAAAGATGGAGTGGAAAAGGTGAAATTTTCATCATTTCTTTCCAGCTAATGAGCATTAACCTTAAGTTACAATTAGGGCACACTACGTTTGTTTAGCCATTTGCTTTTGTTGTTGTTTTCAGTCACTGTTGAGTTGGCTCTGAATCATGGCAACTTTATGCATAACAGAACGATACGTTGCCCGGTTCTGCACCATTTGCATGATCATTGGTATGTTTGAGTCCCTTGTTGCGGCTATTGTGTCACTCCAACTCACTGATGATTTCCTTCATTTTCACTAACCTTCTACATTACCAACCATGATGTCTTTTTCTAGTGAATGATCTTTCCTGATAGCGTGCCAACAGTAGGAGACTAGAAGTCTCCCCATCCTTGCTTTTAAGAAGCATTCTGGTTGCACTTTAAAAAAAAAAGAAAACTCTTAAATACATTCTTCTATCAAATAACTACTACCATCAGGTATGCCTACATTGTAGACAAACAATGATGATATACAAACATTGGTTATCCAAGTTGTACCAAGGAGATCAAAACTACCAGGATGAATGTAGAGGGAGCGTATAATTTACCTTTCAAACTGGGAGACTTTTGAGAGTTATTATTGGAACACAGGCATAAATCCAGACTGTACCCAGCAGTCTGGGTGATTTGGTCACCCTATATAAAAGGAGGAGCCCTAGTGGTGCAGTGGTTAAGAGCTTGGCTGCTAACCAAAAGGTCAGCAGTTAGAATCCACCAGCAGATCCTTGGAAACCCTATAGGGCAGTTGTAATCTGTGCAATAGGGCCACTGAGTCAGAATCGACTCAAAGGCAATGGGTTTCGTTTTTTTCATTTTATGTAAAAGAATAGTGCCTTTGAGGGCATGAATCTTTCTGAAGATTTTGAAACAGGGTTAGACAGCTGATGGGGCAAAATAGTCTGTGTGTAAAATCAGTCTCAAATATGCAAGGCTGGCTTACAACATAAACTCTATGTGCAACCAGATTTACCTTTCAAACTGATACAAAAATGACCTTTCCAGTATCAAGATAGCATCTCTTCAGCACCACTCTGCTGTAGCTCTGTATCTTTTATTCTTTTCTGTTTCTTATCAAAGCAGCTTTGTGCCCCCTAGGGACCTCCAAGTCCTCTTACTTCCTGCATATCCCAGTTTCCACTATCTCAAAATTCTGATCATCCCTAATACAACAGCCAGATAAATTATTTTGAGTATCTCTTCAGAGGCATACAAGAATCTTTGAAGTTTTTCCATTGTCTGAGAAAAAAGTATCAATGTCTTACCTTACTATTTCAAGATCTCTACCAATTGACTTCAAACTAACACTCTAACAGCTACTAGCCTAGAATCCTCTTTAGGCAAATGTGTCTATTTTCCTTCAGATTCTCCATGCCTTTGCTTGGGCCCCTGTTTTGAAAGATTGAAATGTTACAACTGTCTCTGTCTTCCTTGGAATACGACTGGGAACCTGAGACACAACTCCATTCCCCATCGTATTATTAACAACTACCTTCTACAGACTGTGTACTAAACAGACCTTGTTGGTTGCTGCCATCATGTCAGTCCCCAGCTCATGGAGACCCCATGTACAACAGGCCTGCACCATCCCCGTTATAGGCTGTGGATTGGACTGTTGAAATACATAGGGTTTTCACTGGCTGATTTTTTGGAGTTAGATATCCAGGCCTTTCTTCCTAGTCCATCTTAGTCTGGAAGCATTATTGAAACCTGTTCAGCATCATAGCAACACACAAGGCTCCAGTGGCAGATGGGTGGCAGCTGCTCTTGAGATGCATTGGCCAGGTATTGAATTTATAGAAAGCAAAAATTCTACCCCTGAACCACCACTGCCCCCTTAAACAGACTTATACTTCATTTATTTTCTTTAAAGATTATGAGGCACCCTGTTATCTGTGTAATTAACTGTAAGAATGTCTGTCCCTTTTATTTATTTTAAATAACCAGAAATTTATAGACCTAGAAAGTCAGAAACAAGATTGAATAAGTCTTTAATTGCTGGTCCACTTTTCTTAACATGGCATTAGGCCATAAGTTATATAGGACTTCAAGGAGGGTATTTGGTTGTGGAAACTGGATAGAAGCAGCTGCTTGAATGATTCCACCACTTTTCAGTAAGATACTATTAGACATTTTTGTGAGTTTCAGCTGACATTTCCATTTTTTGATCTGAATATCTGTAAAACATCACACTCCAAGTCACATTTCCCTGAAGAAAAAGACCACTCTGTAACATCTGGAGGAAAGCTTGGAAAAGCATGATACAAAACTAAAATTCCACCAGGGAATACACTGAAAAACATTAGAAGTTGTCTACTTCAAAGTGTCTTCCTGTTTCTTACAGTCTGTGATCTTTGGAGCTCCCTGCATCACGCACACAGGGTATGATTTCCTAAGGAAATCAGTTTCAGTTCAACTTGGTCCCAATAATCCTTGCCAACTCCTTATTCTCTTCCTCCCTTTTCAAGAGAGTTATTGTGGTGAAACTCAGAACTTTAGAAAGAAGTTACCTTAAACAGAATCTAAACTAGCACTTATTTTTAATCCTTATATTTAGAAAACAGTTTCTGATAAAAGTTTGCCATATCATCTATACAGCTACAGTAGTCAAAACAGCCTGCTACTGGTACAATGACAGATACATTGACAGATGGAACAGAATTGAGAACTCAGATGTAAATCCATCAACCTACAGTCACCTGATCTTCGACAAGTTCCCAAAGTCCATTAAATGGGGGAAAAGACAGTCTTTTTAACAAATGGTACTGGCAAAACTGGATGTCCATCTGCAAAAAAATGAAATAGGATCCATACCTCACACCGTACACAAAAATGAATTAAAAATTTATCAAAGACCTAAATATAAAACCAAAAATCATAAAGATCATAGAAGAAAAAATAGGATCAATGCTAGAGGCCCTAATACACAGCATTAACAGGATACAAACCATAGCTAACAAAATACAAACTCCAGAAGATAACCTAGATAAGTGGGATCTTCTAAAAATTAAACCCTTTTGCTCCTCAAAAGAGTTTGCCAAAAGAATAAAAAGAGAACCTACAGACTGGGAAGATCTGTATCGCTATGACAAATCCAACAAAGTTCTAATCTCTAAAATCTACAGGAAAATTCAACACCTCTACAACAAAAAGACAAATAATACAATTAAAAAATGGGCAAAGGAAATGAACAGACACTTCATCAAAGAAGACATTCAAGGGGCTAATAGACACATGAGGAAATGCTTGTGATTACTAGCCATTTGAGAAATGCAAATCAAAACCACAATGAGATACTGTCTCACCCAGCATTACTGGCACGAATCAAAAAAACAGAAACTAACAAATGTTGGAGAGGCTGCGGGGAGGTTGGAACTCTTATGTACTGCTGGTGGGAATACAACATGGTACAACCATTTTGGACAATGATATGGCATTTCCCTTAGAAAGCTAGAAATAGAAATACCCTATGATTCAGCAATCCCACTCCTATGAATATATCCTAGAGAATTAAGAGCCATCCAGCGAATAGATATATGCACACCCGTGTTCATTGCAGCTTTGTTCACAATGGCAAAAAGATGAAAACAACCTAAGTGCCCATCAACAGATGAATGAATAAACAAACTGTGGTACATACACACAATGGAGTAGTAAGCAACGATAAAGAACAATAATGAATCTGCAAAACACCTCACAACATGGATGAATTGTAGGGCATTATGCTGAGTGAAATAAGTCAATCACAAAAGGATAAATATTGTATGAGATCACTACTATAAAAACTTATGAAAAGGTTTACACACAAAAGAAACAATCTTTGATGGTTACGAGGGAAGGGAGGGGTGGGGATGGAAAAACACTAAATAGACAATAGATAAGTGGTAACTTTGGTGAAGGGTAAGATAGTTCACAATACTGGGGAAGCCAGCACAACTTGTCCAAGGCAAGGTCATGGAAGGTCCATAGACACATCCAAACTCCCTGAGGGATCAAGTTGCTAGGCTGAGGGCTGTGGAGACCACGGCCTCAGGTAATATCTAGCTCAACTGGCGTAACATAGTTTATAAAGAAAATGTTCTACATTCTACTTTGGTGAGTAGCGTCTGAGGTCTTAAATGCTTATGAGTGGCCATCTAAGATACTCCACTGGTCTCACCCCATCGGGAACAAGGGAGAATGAAGAAAACCAGAGACTCAAGGGAAAGATTAGTCCAAGGGACTGGTGGACCACAACTGCCACTGCCTCCACCGGACTGAGCCCAGCACAGCTGGATGGTACCTGGCTGCCACTACTGACTCCTCTGACGGGGATCAAAGAGGAGTGTCCCTGACAGAGCTGGAGAAAAATGCTGAAAAAAATTCTAACTCACAAAAAACAAAACAAACAAACAAAAAAGAAAAAAACAGACTTACTTGCCTGACAGAGACTGGAGAAACCCCAAGAGTATGGCCCCCAGACACCCTTTTAGCTCAGTAACGAACTCACTCCTGAGGTTCACCCTTCGACCAAAGATTAGACAGGGCCATGAAAGAAAATGAGACTAAAGGGTCACACCATCCCAGGGGCAAGGACTAGAAGGCAGGAGGGGACAGGAAAGCTGGTAATAGGGAACCCAGGGTGGAGAAGAGAGAGTGTTGGCATGTCATGGGGTTGGTCACCAATGTCACAAACAATAAGTGTACTAGTTGTTTAATGAGAAGCTAGTTTGTTTTGTAAACTTTGATCTAAAGTACAATAAAACAAAAAAAGTTTGCCATTTCATAAGCAAAGTCTTGGTGTTTTATTGTTATAAGTGGCCTCACATAGGTAAATTTCTTAAAATCCTTGGTTTAGTTCCAGGATAATAATATTTGGAGAAATAGGCTTTTTGAGTTAGTTTTTACAACTATCCCTAATGACAGAATTTCAAAAAATAAAAAAATTGAATCTGTAATGTGATGGAGGAATCTGTAATGAGATAGAAAAATAAAACAAGATTATTTTTAGAAACATTGCACTTATTTGGAAGGCCTCGATAAGCCAATTGTCACTACCTAACAACTGTCACTACCTAACAATTGTCACTCCCTAAAAATTGCACATGAAAAGGGGAAGACAAAGTCTCGCTATCCTTGTTTCTAAGGACATTCTGGCTGTACTTCTTCCCAGACAGATTTGTTTGCTCTTTTGGCAGTCCATGGTATATTCAATATTCTCCGTCAACACCACAATTCAAAGGTGTCAATTCTTCTTCTGTCTTCCTTATTCACTGCCCCGCTTTCCTATGCATACGAGGCGATTGAAGACACCATGGTTTGGGTCAGGTGCACCTTAGTCTTCAAGGTAACATCTTTGCTTTTTAACACTTCAAAGAGGTCTTTTGCAGCAGATTTGCCCAGTGCAATACGTCATTTGATTTCTTGACTGCTGCTTCCATGGGTGTTGATTATAGATCCAAGTAAAACGAAATCCTTGACAACTTCAATATTTTCTCTATTTATCATGATGTTGCTTATTGGTCCAGTTGTGAGGATTTTTGTTTTCTTTATGTTGAGGTGTAATCCATACTGAAGGCTGTGGTCTTTGATCTGCATCAGTAAGTGCTTCAACTCCTCTGCACTTTCAGCAAGCAAGATTGTGTCATCTACATAGTGCAGGTTGTTAATGAACCTTCCTCCAATCCTGGTGCCCCATTCTTCATATAGTCCAGCTTCTCGGATTAGTTGCTTAGACTGACTAAGTATGGTGAAAGGATACAACCTTGACACACACCTTTGCCGACTTTAAACCACGCAGTATTCCCTTGTTCTATTTGAACAACTGCCTCTTGATCTATGTACAGTTTCCTCATGAGCACAATTAAGTGTTCTGGAATTCCCATTCTTCAAAATGTTATCCATAATTTGTTATGCTCTACACAATCAAATGCCTTTGCATAGTCAATAAAGCACAGGTAAACCATCTTTCTGGTATTCTCTGCTTTTAGCCAGGATCTATCTGACATCAGCAATAATATACCTTGTTCCACTTTCTCTTCTGAATCTGGCCTGAATTTTTGGCATTTCCCTGCCAATGTACAGCTGCAGCTGCTTTTGAATGATCTTTAGCAAAATTTTAATTGTATGTGATATTAATGACATTGTTTGATAATTTCCACATTCAGTTGAATCACCGAATAAATCCAAATTTATCTGAGCACTCATCATAATATCATCTTCCCTTTGATACATTAAAAACTAGTTGCTATTTAGTGAGGTCCAACTCATGATGACCTCATATGTGTCAGAGTAAAACTGTGCTCCATAGGGGTTGCAATGGCTGATTTTTCAGAAGTAGGTCACCAGGACTTTCTTCCAAGGCATTTCTGGGTGGACTTAAACTTATAACCAGTTGGTTAGCAGCCGAGTGTGTTAACTGTTTGCACAACCCAGAGACTTCCTTTAATATATTAATTGGTCCTTATTGTGTAATTGTTCTATACCATATTTAAACTTTCCATAGCCTACATAGATAGCCAAAAAATTAACTCCCTTAGTGCTAGATTTCTTACTTAGTGGTTACATACGATGACCTACACGGATTGTATCTTCACAAAGAGAGTGTGTAGCATCATGTAGGAAGTCTGGCCTGGAGGTTTGTAGGAACTCTATTGTAGCATTAGCTCTCATAGTATTGAACTGGGCTAAATAATATCTTGGAACCCACATGTGTTTAGTTACTATAAGTATTGGAAGGACTGTATATCCCATTTGATATATGATTTTTTTTTTTTTTTAGTATGGACCTCTGTTCTCAATCACAAATTTCTTATCAGGAAAATTTATATCTATGGATATAAATATAAATTGTCATGCAGACAGTTATTTTTCAACCATAATAAAAATTTCCAGACAATTAAGTGTATCATTTTCATGTCCAAAACCCACTAAGAGCTTCATAAACAAGATATATTCTAGAAGAGCAAGGATTTAGTCAATAACAATATTAACATTAAATAAGTCATTATTTCAGATGTAGCAAACATATTAAAGACATTTTTCATTTAAAGTGCTTCATATTTCCAAATTTTGGACTGATCTCTTTATAAATGTATATCCAGGCAATTAACTGTGACCAATACTCTTCAGAACTGATGAAAGATTTTCAATTAAGAAACAAAAATATTCAGTGAGTTTTATATGCCAACTATGCATATGCTTTCTAACTAGAATTACTGATAAAATTAATTTGTAAGTTAAAGATAAAACTATGAAGCTTGTGGAAGATAACATAGGGACAAAACTAGGGGACCTAATTTTTAGCATAAATAGTCTATCAAACACAACTAAAAATGTGCAAATAATAGAATACAAATTAGATAACTGTGATCTCCTAAAAATTAAATAACCATGCTCATCAAAAGGCTTTACCAAAAGAGTAAAAAGAGAACCTACAGACTGGGAAAAATCTTTGGCAATGACATATCTGATAAGGGTCTAATCTCTAAAATATATAGAAAACTTCAACAACTCGACAAGAAAAAGAAAAACAATCCAATCATAAAATAGGCACAAGACATGAATAGACACTTCACCAAAGAAAACATTCAGGCGGCCAACAAGTACATGAAAAGATACCTGCAATCATTAGCCATTAGAGCGATGCAAATCAAAACTACAATGAGATTTCATACCACCCCTGCAAAAATGACAATGATAAAAAAAAAAAAAAAAAAAAACTAATGTGGATGAGGCTGTGGCAAGATTGGAGCGCTTTATACACTGCTGGCAGCATTGTAAAATGGTACAATCATTATGGAAAATGGTATGGTGCTTCCTCAAAAAGCTAGAATAGAAATACCATATGACCCAGGAATCCCACTCCTAGGTATATATCCTAGAGACACAAGATCGTGACACAAATAGACATGTGCTCACCCATGTTCATTGTAGCATTGTTCACAATAGCAAAAAGATAAAAACAAGCTAAGTGCCCATCAATGGAAGAATGGATAAACAAACCGTGGCACATACCTACAAGGGAATACTATGCAACTATAAAGAATAATGATGAATCTGAAAAACATAACATGGATGAATCTGGAGGACATTATGCTGAGTGAAATGAGTCAATCACAAAAGAACAAATATTGTGTGGTCTCACTTTTATAAAAAGTGAAGAATAGATATACACACAGAAAGCAATGTTCTTTGATGGTTACCAGTAATGGGAGGGGTAGGGAGGGGGAATCACTTTCTAGGTAGTAGAACTTGTTGTTTTTGGTGATTGGAAAGGCAATATCCAATATGGGTGCAGTCTGCACAACTTGACCCGAGCAAAAAACGCCAAGAATAAGGAACACTTTTGGTAAATGGTATAACATACACAATTTTGCAACAACAGAAATAACAAACAGAAAATATGAGTGTGTTTACATAGGTCTATGTTGTTGTTAGGTGGCGTTGAGTCCATTCTGACTCATAGTGACCCTGTGTATGACAGAACAAAACATTGCCTGGTTCTGCATCATCCCAACAAGCGTTGCTAAGCTTGAGCCCATCGTTGCAGTGACTGTGTCAATCCATCTCATCGAGGGTCTTCCTCTCTTTTGGTGACCCTCTACTTCATCAAGCATGATGTCCTTCAAGGATTGACCCCTGCTGATAACATGTCCCAAGTACGTGAACAAAGTCTCGCCATCCTTGCTTCTAAGGAGCATTCTAGCTGTACTTATTCCAAGACAGATTTGTTCATTCTTCTGGCAGTCTGTGGTATATTCAATATTCTTCACCAACACCATAATTCAAAGTTGTCAATTCTTCTTCGTCCTTCCTTATTCATTGCCCAGCTTTCACATGCATATGAGGTAAATAAAAATACCATGGCTTGGGTCAGGTGCACCTTAGTCCTCAAAGTGACATCTTTGCTTCTTAACACTTAAAAGAGGTCTTTTGCAGCAGATTTGCCCAATGCAATATGTGGTTTGATTTTTTGACTGCTGTTTCCATGGGTGTTGATCCTGGATCCAAGTAAAATGAAATGCTTGACAACTTCAATCTTTTCTCCATTTATCATGATGTTGCTTTTTGGTCCGGTTGTGAGGATTTCTGTTTTCTTTATGTCAAGGTGTAATCCATACTGAAGGTATGATCTTTTTCAGTAAGTGCTTCAAGTCCTTTTCACTTCCAACAAGCCAGGTTGTGTTACCTGCATATTGCAGATTGTTAACGAATCATCCTCCAAGCCTGATGCAGCATTCTTCTTCATATAGTTCAGCTTCTCAGATTATTTACTCAGCATACAGATTGAATAAGTATTGTGAAAAGATACAATCCTGATACACGCCTTTCTTGATTTTAAACCACTCAGTAGCCCTTGTTTTGTTTGAACGACAGCGTCTTGATCTATGTACAGGTTTCTCATGAGCACATGTAAGTGTTCTGGAATTCCCATTCTTCGCAATGTTGTCCATAATTTGTTATGATTCACACAGTGGAATTACTTTGTATAGTCAATAAAACACAGATAAACATTTTTCTGGTAGTCTGTGCTGTCAACCAAGATCCACCTGACATCAGCAATGAGATCCCTCATCCTACATCCTCTTTTGAATCTGGTTAGACTTTCTGGCAGTTCCCTGTAGGTATACACGTATGCATATATGTGTATAGGAAGGCATATGTGATTACATTCATGTATAGGTGGATCAGTAGGAAAGTGTATCTACATGTTTGAGTGTATTGCCTATATGTATGTGTATATGTATATATATATATATATATATATATATATATATATATATATATATATAAAATAAAGCACATAAGGGGCACAGTTATGGATACTTCCTAGACATAACCAATCACCTTGTGGGATTCGCTTATTGGGTTTGAAGGTGTGATAGTTAATGCTATGTTTCTTCTTGGCTAGGCCATGATTCTCAGTATTATGTAGTTATCTTCTATTTTGTGATTTGATGTAATTATCCTCCATTTGGTGGTATAATATGATCACCTCCATGATGTGATATGATGTAATCAGCCTAGCAGTTGTAAGAGGAGTTTCCCTGGGGGTGTGCCTTGCACCCAGTATATATATAGACATTCTGGCAAAGCTTGCTTGCTTGCTCTGGATCCTGTTTCTGTCTTGTCATCATCTGACCTCTGGTTCTTGGGACTTGAGCCAGCAGCTTGTTGTCTGACCTGCTGACTTTGGGATTTGCCAGCTCTGCAGCCCTGTGAACCAGCAGCCTGTCCTCTGATCTGCCAGTTCTCAGTTCGTCAGACTCTGCAATCACATGAGTCAGGAGAAGCCTTCAGCTGACGCCTTACCCACAGACTTTGGGGCTTGCCAACCTCCACAACCGCATGAGCCATTTCCTTGAGATAAATCTCTCTCTCTCTCTCCCCGCCCTTACATGTATATGTGTATATATATATGTGTGTGTGTGTATAATATATACACACACATAGACATATATGTACATATGTCTATGTATGTATATATATAATACACACACATAGACATATATGTATATATGCCTATGTATGTATATATGTGTGTGTTGGTGTATATATATATGCATATATATATGATTCACTAGTTTTGCTTCTCTAGAGAACCAAGGCTAAGCCAAAAGGCTTGGGACCATAGTCTCATGGGACAATTCAGTCAATTAGCACAACATAGTTCATAATGTTCTACAGCTTAGTTTGGTGAGTAGCGTCTGGGGTCTTAAAAGCTTGCGAGCAACCATTTAATATTCATCTATTGGTCTCTACTTATCTGGACCAAAAGAGAATGAAGAAACTAGTCCACAGGACTTACTAGCCCACATGAACCATGGCCTCTTCTAGTCTGAGACCAGAAGAACTAGATGGTGCCCGGCTACCACTACCAACCATTCTGACCCGGGACACAATAGAAGGTCCCAGATAGAATGGGTTAAAACTGTATAACAAAACTCAAATTCTTAAAAAAGACCAGACCTACTGGACAGATAGGGACTAGAGGAATCCTGAAGATTATCACTTTAAGATATCCTTTGAATTTGGAACTGATGCTATTTATGGAGGTCACCTTTCAGGCAAATAATTGATTGGTTTATAATATAAACAATATCAACTGTCAGTAATGTGCTCCCTTAAACAATCAACACTATGAGACCAAATGGTCAACATTTGCCCCAAAAGAAAGACGAGAAGGCAAGGAAGGGCAGGGGAGCTAGATCAATGGTGTCTTAGTTATCTAGTGCTGTATAACAGAAATACCTCAACAGAAATTTATTCTCTCACAGTCTAGGAGGCTAGAAGTCTGAATTCAGGGCGCCAGCTCCAGGGGAAGGCTTTATCTTTCTGTCAGTTCTGGGGAAATTGCTTGTCATCAATTGTCACCTTGCCTAGGAGCTTCTCAGCACAGGGACCCCATGTCCAAAGGATGCGCTGTGCTCCTGGAGTTTCTTTCTTGGTGATAGGAGGTCCCTCTCCTCTCTGATCAATTTGCTCTTTTATGTTTCAAAAGAAATTGACTCAAGATACAATCTAATCCTGTAGATTGAGTCCTGCCTCATTAGCATCACTGGCTTTAATCCTGCCTCATTAATATCATAGAGGTTAGGATTCACAACACATGGGAAAATTAGATCATAAAATGGAGAACAACCCAACAATACTGGGAACAATGGCCTAGCCAAGTTGACACACATTTTTGGGGGGCACAATTCAATCCATAATAAATGGAAACAGAAAAATAGAATGGAAATAATGAGAATGCTGATACATTGTGAAAATGTAACCAATATCACGGAACAATTTGTATAAAAAATGTTAAATGAAAACCTAATTTGCTATGTAAACTTTCACCTAAAACACAATAAAATATGAAAAAAAATATACCAGTCATACTGGATTAGGACCCACACTATCCTGGTATGACCTCATGTTAACTAATTATAACTGTAAAGACCCTAATTTCCACATAAGTTCACATTCACTGATACTAGGGTTAAGACTTCAGCATATCTATCTGGGGGACACAATTCAACATGTACCACTAGATGAAGCTAGAAAAAATACCTAATAAAAGAAAGATAGTTTTTTCTTCATTTCACCTAATTTCTGTCATCATTTATTGAATGGCATTCAGCTTTCCAGTAAAGTCTTCATGTGAAAGTTACATCTGTTGAATTAACTCATCGAATTATTTTTATGCAAATTTGCTGTAATTTTTCCTAGAATAATAAGACTCATTTGTTTTGAAAAAACATTAAGTTGTAAATAATTAGTTAAGGAAAATACATGATAAAACTCAGTCGTAAGACAATGATTTTGCTCAGAATAGGAGTATGCTTCTTACTGGGTACCAACCAAACACTAGGAACTCTGATGTGTGATTTTCATAATTATCTCATTTAATCCTCAAAAGAACCCTGGAAGTTAATTATCCTCATCTAAGACGTGAGGCCATTGAGATGCATGGATGTTGGGTAACTTGCCAACATCTCAAAGTAAAGGCAAAGCTGGGATTCTAAGTCAAATCTACCTCCCAGACTCACAGCCCTTCCTATGAACCAGCTCTGTGAGGTAATATTTGAGTGTGTTTTGAAATCATGTGCTTTTAGGTTAGATCTAAAATAACTTAGTATATTGCTTCATTCACAACAAAGCACCGATGCGTATGCACCACCAAGATGTAGCTTAGACTGAAAACATTAAAATAGGGAACTGCTTGGTTTGTACAACTACTCCAAGGGTTAATGGAAAAACATCTGTCACATAAGCAAAAGAAACAAAAATTATTGCATGTTAATGCTTAAGATAATGTGCAAAATGACTCACCATTTCTGCAGAACTCAAGCAATTAGTATTTGCTGGCATCTTTATCAATCTCATTTTACTGTCTCATTACTTTTTTCGTAAGGCTTGTTTTTGTAAATAAGGAGTCTACTAGGAAAATTTTGGTTTTCAAAAAGCATATCTCAAGGCCAATTAAAAAATTGTTTTAATCTGTCCTACAAAGTTCATAAAATTTAAAATAAAACCAATAGTTAACTCTTTGTTAAAGAGCCCTATATTAAGTTAAAAGATGCTACCAAGGCCAATGGCCTGAGCTCTGTTTCTGTTTCTATGTCATCAGTACGTTCATTAGATAGACACACATACGCACACGTGCACACACACACAAAACTCACAATGTCTTTCACTTTAATAATTTCCCTTTTTCTTCTTATAAAACTCAACAATGCTATGATTAAAACATGGAAATTAGCAATATTAATCAAGCCAAGCATATATTTTTTAATAAAAATTTGAGCTAACTAAGGCAGGATGTGTATGCCGCCATTATCTGGATTCTCAATTTTTATTTTATTCTGCAAAGAGAGACAGGGACAGACAAAAGACATACAGACACTTGTACAATCTCCTGGGTACTGATCTCACCTCTTCTTTATTTCCTGGGTAAATAATGTCTTTGGAAGTGGCTCCCTTTTGAACATTAATTGCTTATTTATAATGTGCCAATGAGTCTCTGCTTACATTTAAAATGGGAAAAGATACAAAATAAACGTTTGGCAAAGAAAGCAAAGAAGCAATCTCTGGTGTTTTTTTATGCCCTAGTTTCTTAGACAGGAACCGAATAAAAATCACATTCTTCACTTTAATAGTCACTGGAGCTTCAAGACGAGTAAAGATTTAGGAAAATAAAAGATCCACAAATAAATATGTTAGATTTTGCATTCATCTAAGAAAACTATTAAGTACTAGTTTGAACTGATATAATAATATTCTGCCATAGAACTTTTAAATTTCCTTGGTGCTATCACACACGCATACACACGCACACACACACACAACATCCACAGTCTTTAAATACAGTTTTGTAAAAATATAAAAGTCAAAGGAAATAGCAATGCATTTCCTAATAGACCAAAGATACATGTCAATGAGTGAAAAGAACGGAACGTGTCTAACTAAATGGAGGCTAAGTTGAAGTAAAATCAATTAAGAAAAGAAAAAAGAATAAAATACTACTGAAGGTTATTGAGAGACGTGCTTTATTATTAGTAACACGTGTAAGACTTGGGAACGTCCATTGACGATATTTCTACTACAGATCAATTATGTGCTTTGATATTAAAAAAACAAAACAAAGCAAAAAACTAATGATACTGTCAGGGGCATTGAGAAGACACAAGGAATGAAAGAAAGAAAATTATCACCCCATTCTATGTTGCTCTGACCAGCGTGTTTAATTCTTCCTCATTTTAAGACAGCTCTGGGCATATGGAGATGCACTGAAAGATTAGCAACTAAGATGAAATGGGAAGCTTTGTGGGGAGAAAAACAAAAGGATCTAGACATGAAGCCTAAAGAAGAGAAGACTCAAGCAAAGGCCAGGGAGAATGGAGAGTAGCTTTTTCCAAGTGCTGAAATATTGTTATATAAAAGAAGAGTCACACTTGTTCTATTTGTCTCCAGAACGGAGATTTGAGCTCTAATAGGTAAAGATTGTTCTAAAAATCAAAACTAAGATTATGGAAGTGGTTGCTGTATTAGTCAAGTCTCTTTTGCTTACAAGTGGAAAGAAAGAAAGAACAAGAAAGAGACAGAGAGAAAGGAAGGAAGGAAGGAGGAAGGGAGATTTAGTGACTGACATGATTGAGAAATCCAAGGGTGGAGCTAGCTTTAGGCACAGTGGATTCAGACATTCAGTGTCACCATGCTCTAGAGTTCCTACCTTCTGTCTCTTTTGCACTTGGTTTCTTCTGAGGTGGCCTCTTGATACATGAGAGCAAAGAGGGCCGACGGTAACACGAGGCTTACCAGAGCTTGAAATTACAAAGAAAGGGAAGCAGTCATTCCTCACCTGCCTTCCATCCATTACTTCTAATAAAGAATCCTGATTGGGTCAGCTTGGTCCTTTCGCCAAGTGCCCACTACTTGAACCAATTGCTATAGACAGAGGGATGGATACTGTGAGAGACCTACTCTGGGTCATGTGTCTACCCCTCCCTGCAGGAGCAGCAATCATGGCTGGCCTCGGCAGAATCACTCTGAGGAGAGAAGATAGCAGGGAAGTGTGCCAGCAAAATCAAAGGAAAAAGGATGTGCACCACAGCTTCTTTGGAAGGTAATTATTTTCTCATCAGTGAATATGTTTGATCAGAAGTTTAATAACAACCTATCAGTGATTGTTATGGATTGAATTGTGTCCTCTCAAAATATGCGTTGAAATCCTAACCCCTAAAGCTGTGGATGCGACTCTATTTGGGAATAGGGTTTCTTTGTTGTATTGATGAGGCCATGTAAGTGTAGGATGTGTCCTAAACCAAATCACTTCTGAATTATGAGATGAGCAGTATAGACGAAGAGAAGACAGAAGCACATACTGGGGAAGACCAATGTAAGGATCTTCTACAAGCCAAGGAACCAAGGAATGCTCACGCTGGACAAGGAAGGAACCAACATGGCTGAGACCCTGATTTGGACTTTTTAGCCTCCAGAGCTGTGAGAAGATAAATTTTGTTGCTTAAATCACCCACTGGTGGTATTTCTATTACAGCAGCACCAGGAAATTAAGACTATGACAAAAGGCCACATTGCCCTTACCTACAGTGGAACCCTGAGCGAGTCTGCGCAGGCCTTACGGACACGGCCCACAACATAGACAAGGCGCCTGCCCTCCAGAAGGAGACAATCCACCGTCTCCAATCTATCACACAGTATGAGTCTGATTAAAAGAACAAAGTGGATGTGGAAACTGGCAATTATAAAGCAATATACAAGGGCAAGATATTAGACAGCACAATTATAATAACTAATATTTGTGCTGAGAAAGGTAGGAGGCAGTTATAGCCAACACCATCTCAAAAAAGAATTTTGTCTACACACACTGCTGCCTACCGAGCTCCTCGGTGCAGCCTGTGATCTAATTCCAAATGAATTACTTCATCCACTAAAAATCATCAAAGGGAAAAAGCCTCTGGGTGACCCCTCAGCCTTGGGGGCAGGGGCGAGAAATTCAAGGAGCAGATTATCCCATAGGCCCTAAGCACTGCGATGCTGCTTCTGTGACAAGAGTCTTGGTGAGGGCCTGAGCAGGCTCTACCCTGGAACTCCGTGATCTGACTCAAAGCAGGGCAACTGCTAGGAATAGCCAGAGGGCCTCAGCAGCCTGCCTCTCAGGTCACGGGGGTGTTGACCTGCTAAGCCAGAGCTTCTGGCTGTTAGTGGCTATTAAGCCAGCCCCTGACTCATGGGGACCCCATGCACAACAGAACGAAAACGCTGCCTGGTCTTGCATCATCCCCATGTCTGGTGATGGATCGGACCTCTGTGATCCAAGGGTTTTCATTGATTTTCAGAAGTAGATCGCCAGTCCTTTCTTTCTACTATGTCTTCTTAGTCTGGAAGCTCCACTAAAACCTATTCAGCCTATACAGACGGGTTTGACTGCACATGAGGTGCGTTGGCCAGGAATGGAACCCAGGTTTCCTGCATGGGAGGTGAGATTCTGCCACTGAACCACCACTGCCTCATAGCTAAAGCTTAAAGGACATGAAACAACCTCTGGAAAGGATGGATGGCCCCATCACTCAGTACTCAGTTTAACAGGGCCTAGGGTGTCTGGGTGGCACAAGAGGTTTGCGATCAGCAGCTAACCTAAAGGTTGGTGGCTTGAACCTACCTAGAAGCTCTGTGGAAGAATGACCCGGTGATCTGCTTCCATAAAGATTACAGCCAAGAAAACCCTATGGAGTTCAGTTCTACTCTGTGACACATAGGGTCACTATAAGTCAGAACCTACTCAACAGCCACAGGGGCAAGATGGCAATATCTTGCTCAGCAATCCATCTGCAGTGCCAGGCACAGGGCCAAGCTCAGCTGCTGTGTAAGTATTTCCATGAGTGAAACACTGACTCTAACCACACCTCTCCTGGGGAGTTTATTGTACGAGTCACAGTAAGTCACTTCACCTTTCTAAGCCTCAACTTTCTAATCTGAAAAATAAAAGTAGATGTGAACTAACTTGTAAGTTCTAAATAACCATCCAAACTTAAGGGATAAAATAATAGAAAGTTACTTCCATGTACCCAATTCCTAAAGGTGACCTGATGCTACTACCATTTTACTGCCTTAAGCAAGTGCCAATTTTCCCACTGAAATCTATCTATTCAGTGAAGGCAATCCAAGATGTGATAATTTACAATTAATCTATGAGACTCAAATATTTTTGTTCTGAATGGAAAAAAAAAAATGGACCAGTTAATATTTGTATGGGGTAGGGTGGGGTAGTATTGGCAATATGGGAAAATTAAAAGCTGCTCACGTCAGATTTAGCCCAGTTACATTATTCTCGTACCTTCTCAGATCCTTATACTGTAGATGCAGGGACAGCCTCCGATGGGTGATTGGAAAGTAGCAGGAACCTCTGAATCACATAGCACTTGCCTTCAGCTAGTTTCCAAACCAGCTAAGCAGGGTCAGTTTGAACCAGGATTAGATTTTCCCTACATCCTGTTGCTGCTGAGTCAATTCCACTTTAAGGCAACCCCATGTGTTACAGAGTAGATCTGAACTCCATAGGGTGTTCTTGGCTGTAACTTTTATGAAAACAGATCAGGCCTTTCTTTCATGGCACGGCTGGGTGAGTTTGAACTGCCAACCTTTCCGTTAATAGCTGAGTACAAATTGTGATGCTTAGGTCCCTTTGAATCTTTAAATCAGCCATTGAAAACCAAAGTGGAGTTTCCCTCTATCTCCAAAATACTGGTATCATATCTTTACTATGAGAATAAACTAAAAATAATTTGAAGAAATATTACTCCACCTGAGGGAGGCAAATAGAATGTAGAAACTCTGCCCAGATGACTCCAAATGAAGGACTAATTTTAAAAAAATAACTACTTCAAAAGGGACATTTAAATCGTCTGAGAAACTCTATTCCTAGGAAGGGACCAATGCTTTGGGGTTGAAACACCATTTAAATGGCAAAGCCTTTTTCATTTTTTCATTTTAGAAGAAAAAGTAGACTTTGAGTTAAAGATTTTATTCAGATATTAAGTATCCCATGGGCACTGTTGATCAACAGAGTGGGAAGTAACTTTTGTTATATATTTTTTTAATTCCCAGGTGTGATGGTTAAGACTGTGCATCAACTTGGCTGGGCCATGATTCTCAGTGTTTTTAATGTGATCATTCCCATGATTGAATATACTATGAGTAGCCAGTCAGATGAAAGCGAGTTTCCTTGGGGGTGTGGCCTGCATCCGAATATAAGCAGACATTCTGGCTTTTTGCTCATTCTGGATCCTGCGGCTGCCTCCTGTCATCTCACCTCCAGTTCTTGGGACTTGAGCTGTCAGCTTATCTGCCAAACTTGGGGTTCGTCGATCTTCACAGCCTGTGAGCAGGAGCCCTGCTCTCTGACCTGCCGATGTTGGGTTCACCAGCCCCTGCAGCTACGTGAATCAGGAGACACCTTGTGGTCTTGCCTGCTGATCTTGGAATTCGTTAACCTTCACAGCCTGTGAGCAGGAGCCCTGCACTCCAACCTGTTGATCTTGGGCTCACCAGCTTCTGCAGCTGTGTGACTTGGGAGAGGCCTCTATCCTGATCCATGCACTTCGGACGTTCTAGCCTCTACAATCACGTGAGCTGTTTCCTTGATATAAATCTCTCTCTCTCTCTATATATATATATATATGTATATATATACGCTTTACTGGTTTTGCTTCTCTGGAGAACCCAGCCTAAGACACCAGGTTTCTGTTATTGCATGCTGCAGTCATTTTGCAAGGAGAGAATTAGATCCAAATCGCTTTGTAACAATAAATAAATGTCTTGTCAAAGGTCTGCTTATTCCTTCCATGTTTGTATTACACTCCAATACATGTTTTCTGGTGAGGAGGACAAAGAAGTGTCTATGTGTATTTCATTCTGTCCTGAGGATAACATAATATTGGGCTCTCAAATAAAGGTATCCCTTGGTTTTCTGACAGTCTCTGTAGGTCAAGCATTTCCAACAATAAGTGACCCTGCTTCTTTTTTGACAGAGATATTCTATTACCTAATGGCTGTGTTTCCCAACAGAGTCCCAAAGCAGGTACCAGTTGACACTGAGTTTGCTTCAACTCATGGCAGCCCCATATGTGTCAGAGTAGAATTGTGCTCCATAGGGTTTTCAGTGGCTGATTTGTTGGAAGTAGATCTCCAGGCCTTTCTTCTGGCCCCAAGCCCAAACCATCTGTGCCACCCAGGGACCTTCTAAAAGGTCACAGCTATTGAAAACCCTATGGAGCACAGTTTTACTCTGACATCTGTGGGGTCACCGTAAGTCAGAGTTGACTCAACAGCAACAGATTTGGATTTTTGGTTTGTGTGTCCCAATGTTTTTCATGATATGGCCCACGTGGGGCAGAGAAGGCTGCTCCTGGCTGGCGGTGACCCACTGCCAAGGGGCTCTTCTACAAAGATTACGATCAAGCAGGCTGTGGGCAACTCTGACTTTAGAGTCTCAGTAACTGTTAAGCTACTGTCCCCAAAGGGGCTGAAGATCCCATTCTTTCTCTGCCAACAATTATGTTAATATGGATCACCTAATTCTTCTGCATTACTCACAGACTTACCTTCTCTTTCTCATTTCAAATATACTAAATATCAAGAAGTCTGAAATGAAGTTCTGGATGGTTTAGTGTAGTTTTCCACAAAAGCAGATGGCCTGAACCAGGTGCTTCCTTCCCCAGAGGATTCCATCCTTTACATTCTTGCTGCATTGTTCTTCCATCGGGGGCTTTGATAAACAAGCAGGGAGTGTATAAGAACCTATATCTTAGAGATTCACAGTACTTCTTCAAACTTCAAAGATGTAGGCTTCTAAGAAAAAGGTAAAATTAGGCAATTTTGATCAAATAAACAGCATTTTTATGCCAAAGGCAGGTAGGAATGGGCACTGTGGCTTTGACATTGCAATAGAAAAGAATTAAAGATCCCTGGGTGGTGAAATGGTTTGATTTGCCTGGTGACTGAAAAGTTGGTGGTTAACAGCAGTGCTGTGGAAGAAAGTCCTGGTGATCTGCTTCCCTAAAGTTTACAGCCAAGAATACCCTATGAAGTAGTTCTCTTCTGTAACACCAAGAGTCGGACTTGATGGCAATGGTTTTTTTGTTTTTTGTTTTTCTTTAAATGTGGTCTGGTTTCTGACTAGTGTGTCAAGAGAGCTGCCCATCCCCCAAGTAGTGCAGAAGTGACCCTCAAGACCCCAGGGTCTTCTGAACATCCTGAGGAATGAGGAGACCAGGATGCTGCATTTGTTGGGTGATTCTTGTTGATTCTCACAGGAGAGATTTTTATGCTCTTTAACTTTTGGTTTGCACACAGCAGTGATTTCAGAGGGCTGGCTGTAGAGATGAGAAGAGTTAAACCAGTAACTAAGCCTGCTAATTCTTTGTTGTTTTTACTGCTTTGGAAGCTGCTTTTACTGCTTTTATAGCATCAGACTGAACTTAATATACAAAAATCTCTTTTCCTAAAGCTTGCTATCTAATATCAGAATCTTTTTGGAGAGAAATTTTTTTTTTCCCCCTGAAGAAAATTAACCTACAAAAATGTGGCTGTGCTTCCCAGGGCTTGTTCGCTCTTGCCATCTCTCACTCGCTCACACTCATTCTCAAACTCTACCAACAGAAAGTCAAGATTTTAATTGATTTTACTCATAATATCTATCAAACTATATTGGTTTGTTTTTTAAGGGGAAACATACTTAGTTAAATCACATTTTTCAAAGTTGATTCTTATGGTTTAAAAAACATTTGTGAAACTTCTCTGTTGAAGGTTTTTTTGTTTGTTCTGTATTTTTGCTTTTTAAAAATAACTTTACTGTTAGTCAGCTGCATGATTTCCCTGAGGGAAACGATGTTATACACAGGGCTGCATAGAAACAGAATTGGAATAAGTAGCTTCTGATATCATTTATGGAAAAAGAAAAACTTTGCTTTTCTGGTTTCTTTTTTTTACATATATATATTTTTTTCGTGTTGTTGAAAATTTACACAGCAGAACATACACCAATTCAACAATTTCTGCACTTACAGTTCATTGACATTGATTCAAAAGCCGTTGCTGTTGAGTCAGTTCCAACTCATAGGGACCTTACAGGACAGAGCAGAACTGCCCCCATAGGATTTCCAAGGCTATAATCTTTATGGAAGCAGACTGCCACATCTTTCCGCCACGGAGTGGCTGGTGGGTTTGAACCAATACGCTTTCAGTTAGCAACAGAACACTTAACCACTGAGCCACTGGGTCACTTTGACATTGATTATGTTCTTCAACTTGTGCAAGCGTTTTCACCCTCTTTTTCCGAATTGGAGGGTGCGAATCAACATATACCAACTGCCCGCTAAGCTCCCCATCTACTCTTTCAAGTTGTTGTTGCCAATTTGATCCCATACAGCTAGCTCTTTAAAAGAGCACAATGTTCATTTACTAATTAAGCTAAACTGTTGTTTGGTTTAAAGAAGACTTTAGGGGATATTTTTGGTTTGAGATTTAAAGATTATCTCAGAGCAATAGGTTTGGTAGTTCATCCAACCTCAATGGCTCCAGAAAGTCTGGATTCCATGAGAATTTAAAATTCTATTCCACATTTTCCCCCTTTTGAACAAGATTCTTCTATAGTATCTTTGATCAAAACATTTGGTAATGGTAGCTGAACACCATCCAATTCTTCCGATCTCATGGCAAAGAGGCAGTTGTTCATGGAGGCAATTAGATATACATTTCATTTCTTCCTCCTCCTATTCATGATGCTCCTTCTTCCTCTGTTGTTCCAGGCAAATAGAGACCAATTGTTGTAACTTGGATAGCCATTTGCAAGCTTTTAAGACCCCAGGAACTATGCAATGAACTAGGAGATAGACTTCCAGAGGCGCTAAACATGATATTAGGCCAATTATCTTTGATGTCCCATGAAACCATGACCCTAAACCTCCAAACCAAGAAATCAAATCCCTTGAGGTGTTTGGTTGTATGTAATCAGCCTCAGCGGCTGCTCTTTTCTTTTGTTGTTGTTGTGAATATATATATATCACACAACTTTTGTCAACTTTAACTCTTTACAGGTGTACAAGTTATTGACATCAATTACATTAATTGGCTGTGTAACTCTTACCCTTATTCATTGAGAACTTTTCATTACTGCAAACAGAAACTCCATGCTCCATAAGAAATAAATCCCCACCCCCCTTTCCCGGTTTTCCCACCCCTGGTAACCACTAATAAACTTTGGTCTCTATACATTTGCTTGTTCTTGTCTTATGATATAAGATTAGTCCTTCAATATTTGTCCTTTTGTGGTTGACTTATTTCACTCAGCATAACGTCTTCAAGCTCCATCCACGTTGTACCATGTATCAGGACTTCATTTCTCTTTCTGGTTGAGCAGTATTCCATTGTATGTATATACCACACTTTATCCATTCATTTGTTAATGGGCATTTAGGTTGTTTCCACCTTTTGGCTATTGTGACTAGTACTGCAAGGAACATTGGTGTACATATATCTGTTTATGTTGCTGCTTTCAAGTCCCTTGGGATTATTCCTAGCAGTAGACTTGCTGGGTCATATGATAGTTCTGTTTTTAGTTTTTTGAAGAACTGCCACACTGTTTTCCACAATGGCTGTACCATTTTGCATTCCCCACAGCAGTGGATAAGGGTTCCAATTTCCCCACATTCTCGTCAATATTTGTTATTTTCCATTGGAAAAAGAAAATCGTGATTAGTGTTCATTTGAAAAGCTCATCAGGAAATATTATTACCTTACAGCTGATTTAAAATACAATTAACTAGAGACAAACGTGGCTTTCATCCTGATTTTTTGAACTTTAAACTCAGAACTGTTGGTTTTCTTCAAATGTCATCACAGAATCAATTTTTCCCATAATTCAAACAAAAACCAACTCACTAGACAATTTGCAAAACCAGCACTTTACATATATTCAGCAAAGTTTGTGTGCAACAAATTGTTAAGCGACAATTAGGCAAACGTCTGTTTTGTGTGGCACCTCCACCTCTGCACACAAAGCGCATGTGTGTATCACGTGCACACATGAAGGCATGCAGAGTGAAAGCCATCTTTGTATGAGGATTTAGAAAGTTCCTTTTTAGTGAATCCAAGTTTAATAAATGTCTTCTGCTGCAAAACAGTTGGAAAGACTCATCTAAAAATCAAATGGTCTATTTTCTCAGGTGCTTTCACTGCTTAGGAAAGAAAAGAGCTCTTTCTAAATGTTCTGAGACATAAATGACAGAGTCAAGAAAAGCTTAAAAAATCCCCAACTTTGATCACATCATCATGAAATGTAATGCTCTCCCAGAAATGCTGCTTAATATAATTGCCAAAGGCTGACTGTACTCGGGATGAACCCTTGTTCAGAATATGGATATTCTTATTTATTAAGAATGAAATAAAAGAACATAAAAATATTACAAAGTGTACAGAATGGAATGTCAGTTCATTTGTAGATATTTAGTTGAAGAGTCGACTCTAACTCACGGTGACCCAGTGTGTGTCAGGGTACAACTGTGCTCCATAGGGTTTTTAATGGCTGTGACCTTATAGAAGTAGATTGTCAGGCCTTTCTTCCCAGGCACCTCCAGGTAGATTCGAACCATCAACCTTTCTGTTAGTACCCAAGAATGTTAACCATTTGCACCACCCAGGGATTCCTATAAGTTCATCAGTGGGCCCTATTAGGTTGAAATCTCTGGAGAATATTTTGGTATTCTTGTCAAGCTCTGATTCTTCAGTGAACCACTTTTTTCCTAATTTTTATTATTGCTGTATTTTTCACTGTTTTTTTCTTTTTCTCCAACTAATGCTGGATCTTTCATCTCAGTATTTTTATATCTTTCCTTTCTTGTCTCCTAATTATCCAATAAGTCTTCTTATTCTAGGAAAAGAGGCCTGCCGATCTGCTTCTGAAAATTAGCCAATGGAAACCTTATGGATCAGAACAGAACACTGTCTGATTCACTTGCTTTGGATACATCATTAGGAAGGATCAATTGCTGGAGGAAGATATAACATTTGGTGAAGCAGAGGGCCAGCAAGGGTGAGGGATACTCTTGGTGAGCCTGACTGGCACCATAGCTGCAATACTGGGCTTGAACATACCAACAATCATGAGGATGAGGCAGGGACAGGTAAGGCTTGCTCTGTTGTACGTAGGTGGCCATGCATTGGGGTCGACTTGATGGAAGTTCTCTCCCTCTCTATTCATCTATCTACGTCTAATATTATCAGTTACATTGAGATTTTGATTACTTAATGATTACATCATAAAAAGCCTTTTCTGTTTGCCTGTTGGGGGCAAAATTTACTTCATCAGCTCACTAATTAAAGCATCAAATTTCCTCCCACCTGACCCCCTCCTCTTCAAAAAAATCACCTTGTCTAATGTAGTCTGCTCATGGCAACAGGATGTGTTACAGAGTAGAAGCGTGCCATAGGATTTAAAGCCCCTCACCGTCGAGTCAATTCGGACTCATAGTGGCCCTATAAGACGGTGTACAACTGCCCCACAGGGTTTTGAAGGCTGTAATCTTTACAGACGTAAATTGCCATATCTTTCTCCCCTAGCGTGCTGGTGGGCTCAAATCGCTGACCTTTCAATTAGCAGTTGGTAGCTTAATTATTGCACCTCCGGCTTTGGCGGTATAGTGGTGAGCGTAGCTGCCTTCCAAGCAGTTGATCCAGGTTCGAGTCCCAGCCAACGCAGTGGGCTGACCGTAGGACTTACTTGGCTATAATCTTTACAGAAGCAGATCATGAGGCCTTTCTTCCACGGCACCACTGGGTGGGTTTGAACTGCCATCCTTTAGGTTAGTAGCCTATCACAAACCGTGTGCACGACCCAGGGACACACGGGGTCACCGTGAGTCAGAATCAACTTGAGGACAATGGGTTTTGGTGCAGTGTAGTTGATGAAACTGAGAGCTCATCAGTGGAGCCCATATCGGTTGTCTCGGCGATACTGTTTCCCTCCGCAGACATTTCCTTCACTGGAATGACTGGCTTACCACAGCTAAATACACCCAGATGGCCTGCGCCAAACGCTGCCTTTAGTAAAACGGCCAAATGAGACACTGAGGATGTCTGTATAGCGAGAACACTAATGTGTAATTTTTTTTTAGAAAATGCCTGCAGTGTGGCTTTATTGAAAATTATGGTGGTAAAAAAGATACAGAGAAAGCATGAAGAAAGAGAGCGCATGCACCGTGGCCCAGTTTCCATAGAGACGCTAGTTTACCTCATTAATCCCTTCTTTGCTTCCAGAGTAATAGAGTTTTTAGCTGGAATATACAGCCACTCAGAATAAAGACTACATTTCTCAGTTTTCCTTGCAGATATAAGACCAAACTCTGGCAAAGGAGGCGTCTGCAAACTAAAGTGGAGAGGCGTGCTATCCCTTTCCTCCTCCCCGGTCCTGGGACCTGGATGTGCTAACAACTGAGACCAAGCAGGCAACACCGCAGACATGGCGGAGCCGCATGATGCAGCCACGCGGGCCTCTGACGGTCTAGTGGAATGACTCTCCTCCAACTTTGCATGAGAAGTCTGATTTTGTTAAGGACGCTGTTACTTGGGACAGTGTCAAAAATAGCTGAAGCCATGTGCTAATTCTGACCATGAACAGCCAGGCTTCACATGCCAGCCTCAGATGTTTGAGAGTTACAGCATACATATTTCTCATAACTACATGTTTTTATTGCTTTCAGGAATCGATGTACACTTTTTTGCTAAATCATCTAGACCTTAATGCTGAAATCTCTAAAATCATTGCTCTGATGCCACACCCTGGATTCTATGGTTAGTGTACACAGTGAACAAGGGGATGGGAATGGGACGAAGGGGGAGTCAAGGCAATGGGCCAGGGTCAGTTCCTGCATATAATCGAGAGTCAAGGTTGGGTGTTTTACCAAGTTTTACTGAGGACAAGGAGTCCCTGAGTGGTGCAAATAGTTACCACACTCGGGTACTGGCCAAAAGGTTGGCTGTTCGAGCCCACCCAGAGGCACCATGGAAGAAACACAATTAAAACCCTATGGAGCACAGTTCTACTCTGACACACATGGGGTCACCATAGTTGGAGTCCACTCAGTGACAACTATGTTGTTTTATTATTATTATCATTGTTACACTGAGGATGAAAGTCAATGTCTTGCATCTCCATCTAGTGCAGTCCACTTCAATTTTTTTTCTGTGTGAAGAACTGTCAGAAACCAAATATCAAGTGTATAAACTTCAAAATTGTTCTAGTTTTTCATTTCTCTTATTTTCTAATTACACAGGATCGTATTTCTGCTTGTCGCTTTCTTTATTTACTACACTTTCCATTGAGCATCTTCTCACCCACTTAAACATTAACCCCATGACTCCCACATGATTCTTTGGGAGGGTGCGCCTCTTCTCAGGTCACGTTTTGGGAAATGAGGCAGATGGTGGTGACCACTTTCTATGTATCAATTTCTTGAAGCCACGCCTCTCTACATTTGGTTTATGAAGGAGTCAGTGTTCCACTGTCAATTGTGTCTTCTTTATTTGCCAGAACCTGGGTATTATTTAGGTTGATTCTTCATGAGACATTCAAGTGAGACAGTGTTTCATGTGATTTTAGTGTCTCACTGTTGCAAGTGTCATCTGGTCCAACCTCACAACTAGTACATAAGTCTCTTACAGCTATTTACTAGCCATGTGTCTTTAGGTAAATTACTTAACCTCTCTGAACCTCAGTTTCTCCCTTATCAGTGCTAATACGATTCTAAATTATACAGTTAGAATTGCCTCAATAATAGTACTAGTGATACCAACTGCTATCATTGCTTGCTATTGTAGATGCTGTCGCTAATAAAGTTCAGTCGTCCCTTGATTTGTCACCACAAAGCCTCTTTCCTATCTGAGCAATTAAAATATTTTTTAAGTTACTCTTTGTGTTAAAATGAAAGCTCATCTCCTGTGATTTTCATCTGCTTGTCCTGGACCTTCCCACAGGACTTGGAGAACGAATCTCTACTTCTTCTACCATAGGATGCTAATTCTTCCAAGCAAAGCTTTTCATTTCTCAGGCTAAACATTTCCAGGGACTCTGAAGTTTTTGGATATGATAGAGATTCAAATTCCTTTGACCAAGATCTCTCTCCTCTAGACGATCCCCAGTGTCCTCTGTCCCAATTAAAGGTAGTAAAACCAAGTCAGTTGATGCTGAGTTGACTCCGACTCGTGGTGACCCCATGTGTATCAGAGTCGAACTGTGTTCCATCAGGTTTTCAGTAAACTGATTTTTTTGCAAGGCTATCACCAGGCCTTTCTTCTGAGGCACCTCTGGAAGGTTCAAATCACCAACCTTTTGGTTAGTAGCTAAGAGCTTAATCATTTGTGTGATCCAGGGACTCCACTAAAGGCAGTAACAGACCCAAAGCACAATGTTTAAGGGGTATCCTGGCTCATGCTTACCATGTAGGACCATAAGGAAACACCACGACATTCTCTCGAAAGAAGTCTAATCCAGAGGCAAGTTTTCCTCAAGGCAGGGATACCTTTTTCCAGGCTTTTTTCCTCAAATTTTGCACACCTCATGTTTCACTTTCAGTTTAACCTCTTTGTGTGCTGCAGAGAGCAGGGCTACTGCACAATCAAAGGATCTGTGTTTGTTTACAGAGGTTCAGTCTACACATGGTGTAAACTTGGGCAATGTGCTAACATCTCTGCTTCATTTTTCTTAATTGCAAGATTCGTGTCCTGCCTACCCCACAGGATTAATAAAAGATTCAAGCAAAAACATTAATGAGGAAGCATTCGAAGTACCGACCTTTTAGTTAGCAGCCGAGCTCTTAACCACTGCACCACCAGGGCTCCAAATGTTACACAGCATTGGTAATAATAACAACCACCACTTGTCTGTCAGTTTGTCATACCGTGGTGGCTTGCAGGTTTGCTATGATGCTGGAAACTATGCTAGCAGGATTTTAAATACCAGCAGGGTTACCCATGGTGAACAGGTTTCAGTGGAGCCTCCAGGCTAAGACAGACTAAGAAGAAAGGCCTTACAATCTAATTTTGAAAATTTGCCAATGAAAACTGTATGGATCACCAGAAAATACTGTCCAGTACAGTGCTAGAAAGTGAGCCTTCTAGGTTGGAAGGCACTGAAAAGACATAGTGGCCACCACAATGGACTTCAGCGTTCCAGTGACTGTGAAAACGGCACAGGACCAGGAAAGATTTCGTTCTGTTGTACGTGAGGTCGCCATGAGTCGGAGCCGACTTGATGACAACTAGCATCAATGGTAACAAAACTGTCCTTTCCTCCATGTTTTCCATTCTTCGTAAGTTCCTTGTTTATAAAACACAGAGTTTCTCTGAGAACTGAATTGTTTGAGGATCGAGTTAATGTGTGTACAATAGATTAGCGAAGTTCCTGGTACCCATTGGTCAATAGATGTGAATTTTGTAGGTTAAAGTGAACTGATTCTAGCTTTCAGAACAACATAGCCATTGTACCCATTTGCATGAATGCAAGTCATTTTGCAATCATTCTCTGCGGTGTAAGGAAATACGTCACTTGATCTGAAGACAGATCAACTGGAAACTATTCACCTGCATTACAGAAGAATTAGATTCACCTAATTGTCTCCTTGAAGTGAATGACCAAGACGGTCTCATCCTTCCTCTGTCCGTCAACAACCACTGTTCCCCTAAGCTCCGTGCACACAAAAAATCCAGGAGGGAAATCAACTGAAACATAATACACTATCCTTCGGGTCGCCATGAGTCCGAATCGACTCCATGGCAGTGGATTTCGGTTTCTTAGGAGGAAACAGTGAGACACAGTTTATCACACTGTTCCCTGATTCTCCAGAAGAGAAAATTCTCTGTCCTGCTTAAATAATGTGTTCTGTAAGGGTCATAATTTAATCTGGTTCACTGCCCAACCTGATTAAATGCTCCTTGCACCTCCGGACACCCTTCCAGGTACAAAGGGGCAAACAGCCATATAAAGTCATACTCTGTCAAATTCAGTCTTCAGCGCCTATGTGATGACCGCGAGGGTCTGCTTTTTTTTTGTTATCATTTATAATCTTGTGGGCCCTGATTATATCCCCTCACATTATCTGCCTGTCATTTTAAATCTTCACAAAGCCTGTTTTTCTGGCATGGTAAAACAGTTTTTAACAGGAATTACAGATTTCTTCCATCATGCACTGCCTCAAATTCTGAGCCTGAGCAGCTAAATGCTGTTGGAAAACAATCTAGAAGCCAATTTCAGTTTCCAGCTCTTGCCTAACCACACTGGAAAGCAGCATTTACCACTCTTCCCTTATTAAATGCAACAGGGCCACAAGCTACATCTGTTCTTAAAAACGTTCAGGTCTCACCTGCAGCCTCTTTCTCCTTTCCCAGTCTTCTTTTTCAACAGTAATGATCTCATAACTGCTTCAAAGAGAAAAGTGAGATCATCAGCTCCATTTCAGGATGCACTTCCCTGTTTGGAGCCCTGGTGGCGCAGCAGTAAAGGGCTTGCCTGTTAACCGAAAGGTTGGGAGTTTGAATCCACCAGGCGCTCCTTAGAAGCCCTATGGGGCGGTTCTACTCTGTCCTGTAGGGTCACTGTAAGTCAGAATCGACTCGACAGCAGTGGGTTTGTTTATTTGGTTTTTCTTCCTCGTGTGTTTGTTTATCTACCCCCCACCCCCCGAGTATCTCAGCTATTTATTACTCAGTCAGGTATTTATTGAGTACCGGGGCACTTTAGGAGATAACAAAATAAGTATTTCTCAATACCAAATACAAAATAAAAGAGTCTTAAATCTATCTTCTAGGATCTTATGGTCTCCCAGAAGTACTTGTGTACACAAGTAATTAATATGCAATACAGAGAGTACTAAGTGTTATTAAGAGAAATATAGTTAAAACCCTATAGAAGGGCAGAGAATTGAAAGGTTATAGCCAGCTCCAGGGACCAAGTGTGATCTGGGCCCCAAATGTAGTTACAATTTGGGCAAACAGACATGGAAGGAGGGAAGCTTTCTAAGGGAAGGGGTGAATTTGAACAAAGAAATGGAGATAGAAAAGCATACAAAATGTGCAAAGATCTTATAATTAGTATAGCTAATCTGACTTTACTAATTTTAGGGGTAATATGAAGGAGAATGAGAGAAAAAATAAAAAGATATATTTGCGCCTTCAATATTAAGCTATGTTGTATAACTTTTATTTATTTGGAAATAGTGAGTCATTGAAGGTTTTCTAGTAGGTGAGACCTACTCAGGAGGGTAAATCTGGCAGCTCTACTGTGAATGGGAAGGAAACATTGAAGTCAGAGATGGTCTGGATACTCACACTAACGACACAGAAGAGTAAACAGAGTCTGGAATAGGCAATAAGAATAGAGTGGAAGCTGTATGGATACCAGAGAAATGTATGAGACACAGGACTTGGCAAACAGCTGCATGCAGCAAAGAGTGAAAGAGTATTTCCACTCAAAACCTAAGTTATCCTTTTAAATTTATTTCATGGTTAAAACTGATGTTGACTTATGCCCGATTCTAATTTCAAAATGCAAAGAGAAGTTGCTGGAATTTCAGAAAAGTAAAGACAAAAGTAATTCAAAAGTAGTGCAGAAATTAACCGAGCCAAGCCAATGACAAAGTCAAGATAATAATACAATGTGGATAATTTCCTAACTCTGGGGTAGAATAACACCTCTGCAAAAAAGATGATTTTTTTTACAGTGTGAAAAATAACAATAAGAAGAAACAAATGCATTGTAGGAGACAATGAATCTCAAGTAAATATTCACCATGTAAGTGACTTTCAGTCAGCCAACAATACAAAATTGATTCCAGGCTTAATTCTGGACTTCGTATTTTACTCAGAAACCACATAATAAAATAAGCAAAATTCAGACATAAATCAAATAAAACATAGTAATAAAGATAAGGGACAATATCAAATTATTTAAAACAGTACAAAAATTAAGCATTCTATTCTTTACAAACATTACATTTCTATTATTTCTACTCTCTTTATCTTTTGTTTCCATTGTAAAAATAATGTAGGAATCGTGTGTACCTGGCTTTGGAAAAGTCCACATTCAGCCTCATTTATAAAATAACATTTGTACTTAAATCATTCCTCAATCATACTTAGATCAATACTTAAAAGAACAGAAACTCCCCAGATATTCGCTGAAGGTTTGTTGAAGTGAATGTCATTGGTGTTTTCCTACTAAAAGAGGAGCCAAAAACCAGTTGCTGTAGAGTCAATTCCAAATCATGGCGACCCAATGTGTGTTACAGTAGAACTGTGCTATGTAGGGCTTGCAATGACTGATTTTTCAGAAGTAGATCGCCAGGCCTTTCTTTCAAGGTGCCTCTGAATGGACTTGAACTCCAACCTTTCGGTCAGCAGCTGAGAGCGTTAACACTTTAACTCTTTGCACTACCCAGGGACTCCAGAAGGAGGATAGTAAGAAATTCCTGACTACAGTGATCTTCTTCAATGCCAGGACTGATAAGCACATAGAAGGCCTGTTCTATACTTGGAACGATGAAGAAATGAAGAAAATCACAACGTAAAATGGAAGTAGAGTGAGAAGAGTAAAATACACTCTAAAAAAATCTCAGATTTTGAATGTATATGACTCCTTATAAAATGAACATGCAATTTCTATATAAAAACAAATTATTATAGTTATAAACTCATAGAATCATAAAAGTTGAGCACTAGAAGTGACCTCATAGACTATCATAACTCTTATATTACGGACAAGAAAGATGTTGCTAAGAAAGGTTAAGCCTTCTTTCACCTCTACCCAGTTTTCTTGTTAATGTCAGCATCATTAAAATGACTTTTCCAAAAGGAAATAGGTCATTTTTAAATTATTTTTATTTTTGTTATTAAATTGTAGGAGTTCTTTATATATTCTGAATATTAAACCTTTATCTGATATTTGGTTCCCAAAAATTTTCTCCCCATCTGTAGGCTGTCTCTTCACTCTCTTGTTAAAATCCTTTGTTGAACAAAAACTCTTAATTTTTGATGAAATCCAATTTATCTATTTTGTCTTTTGTTGCTGGTGGTTTTGGCGTGTACCTAAGAATCCGCTGTTAAAAACTAGGTTCTGAAGCGGTACTCCTATATGTTCTTCTAGGAGTTTTATGGTTTTAGTTCTTACATTTAGGTCTTTGATCCATTTTGAGTTAGTTTTCGTATGTGTTGTGAGGTATGGGTCCAGCTTCATTCTTTTGCGTGTGGATATTGTCCCAGCATCATTTATTAAAGAGAACAGTCCTTTTATTAAAAAAAAAGAAAGAGAACAAGAGATCTTAATATAAACTAATCCTCTGAAATTTGGAAATCAATTCCATTTCATTATTGTATTTATGTTTGGTGTCCCAGAATTGCTAACAGTTCAGCAGCCAGCTTCTCCACATGGCTTCCGTGCTTTTTCTGTGTCTCCATCCATCTGATTTCCTCCCTGTCTCTGTGTGCACGCTGAAGTGGCATCAGATCTGACCCTGGAGGTTTGGTAGCTCTTCAGCAAGGGCCTTTGCCACAGCTTATGAGTATGTAAGCTGTTAAATAACTAGATCAAAGGATGGAAAAGGCTACAGGCCATTCCCTTAAGTCACCTCAGCAGCAGCAAGGGTGCAAGAATGAGGCATGATGACTCAAACTTCAGTCATTTCACTAAAGTATCAAGAACTAACAAAACGGATTAGGTGAAAAATCTCTTTTCAAGGATAAAAAGGATCCACACAAATACAAACACTTAAGACAGGAAATTTAGAACCAGAAAAGACAATCATTCAAATAATTGTTTTAAAATGGTGTGCTCTAGATGCATTTATCTAAAATTAGGTGAAAATGACATTTGGATATTTGTCACTAATAGCCAATAATATACTTCCTTCTTAATTACTAGAATTCTGTGAAAATAAAATACTTGTGGAAATGATATATTTTTGTATTATTTACAAATAAGGACATCATTAAAAATAGCATATTTGGACAAACACAACTGTGTCAGGTTATGATCTCTTTACCAGACTAGGTGACACCATGGCATAAATTAGACTTGGCTTGTGATTATTGTGAAGTTCTTAGTTCTTCCTCCCTCCCCATTTTCTGTTTAAACAACTGTGGAAGGTAAAAATGAAAATGTGTAAGCAGTTTACTCTAGAACACTTGTAGGAAATTTTTCTTAACATTGGCTGAATTTTTTTTTTTCATTTGCCCCATGAAATGCAATAGTGATGTTGGATGAAGAACTACATGTGTCAGTATTATTTTAGCCATTGTGCCTGTAGGTGTAATTAGGTTTTCTTACTTGACATGCATGCTATTAGACATGTTCATGGCACACACTGCTGTGAGCAATCAAGACTAAATGTCTACAAGGAGGTTTATAATGAGACACGTTTATATTAGCACAGTATTTTTTTCTTCCAATTGAAGTCACAATCTCCTTTTTCTGATCTATAGGTTGAGAAAATGTACAACTTTCTTCAAACATCCTGGATGATCTTATGTTGATAACAGATTTTCCTGGACAAAGACAGATTTTTTAAGTGTTCATAAATACTCAATTCACATATGAGTGTGAATGTGAGACATAGGATTGTAAAAAAATAGTAAAAATAAAATAACAATTATCTACTATAATTTCATGACAAAACCAAGGAGATGTTTTTTGAAATTCGTAAGATTTAAAATAAGATCCACCGGTACAGTAAAATGTCAAAGATATTTTACTCTGAGTTCATATTCTGAGTCTCTTACTGGCTGTGTAACTTAAGGTTCCTAACGTCTCTGAAACTTAATTTCTCTATTTTTTTTTTGGAAAAAAAAAAAACACCATAAAAATATCTAAGTCATAAGATTCATATTCAATATTATAAATGGTGTTTCTTCCTCTCCACTTCTTCCCTTGTTCTCATAAAATTCTCTGTCTGTGGTTAGAGGCCATATGATCCCCTCTTGCAGGCTCAGTGCAGGTTCAGGATCTGACATCAATCCAATCCTGCATATGATGAGAGTTAAGAAATCCTAGTTCGGCAACTCACACGAGTCAGCAATAAGCTTACTTTGACCCTCACACAATTTTTGCAATGAGGCTTCCACCTTGCTTCTGGAATAATAGCCCACTGTGTTCCCACTCATTGGCTATACCTTTTGGCCTCTCTAAGTAAGAGTTCTTGCCCTACAACCTGCCCATTAGTCCTATTTATCCAAGATCTTGTCATTTCCAGTCTTCTAATCCCAACAGCAACTAGGTCCCAATTCATTAATCCTACATTTACTATCTGATACTTCCTGTGAGGATCTTTACTTTCTTGCCTGATACCAAAAGCCTTGCATTCAGTAACATTTTCTGCTGCCTGCATACCTAATACCAGACTGCTGGGTACCACGATTGTTTGGTGACATCCATTGTCCTATGCTCTGGATTTCTGATTTGTCTTGCCAACCTGAACTACCTCTTATCACTTAGAGCTTGTTAGGTGCCTACCTCATGAGTGGTCCTGAGTCTCCAGGGTCTGCTGCCTGCTGGTCAAGCTTACCTCATGGCACCTCTCAGGTGTCATCTCAAGGCCACATTCTATGCCAAGACAAAATGCTATTCTAACTGCTGGCACATGGGTTGGAGAGATGGGCTTAAGTCGGATCTTGTTTTGTTCTAAGCTACAGAGTTTGCAAATTGTGCTTTAATTTTTTTTTTAATTATTATTTTAAAAATCAGTTTAGGCCTGCCATTTTAGAAAGTGATGTGTTTATGGTTTTATACTCAGTTGAGGTCGATTATTTTTATTCACTTTAGGCATATCAATTTAAAATGATATTATGGCTTAGTTTTAGGAAAGGGCAGTGCATAAGTATGTATAGGATCCTTTGGAGAATAAAATAAAATTCCATAAAAAAATCTCCCCAAGTATTAAAAATATTTTTTAAATATGTAATTTACAAAGAAGATAACAAATGCAGGAGAGACTACTGTACTTATTCTGGGTCTCCCAAGAATCAAGCTACAATATAGGACACAAATCTTCTCTTTACATCTGATGGGTCCACTGGTGCATAGAGAGAGGGACTTAGTGGAAATAATAAAGGAAATGTCTCCCTCGATTAGCTCTGCTCTCAATGGAAGAGACAATTTATTTTCAGTAATTCCCAGGCTGCATATACTTCCCAAGCGAAATCTGTACTTCCCCAGTGTACTCTAGAGTATCAACTCATAACACAACCAAAACCATTCCTTGTGTATAGCACAGAGTGAGCTCAAATTAATTTTTTTAATAAACAACTTTGGTCACAGACACCACCACAACAGTGCCTATGGAGGACTCTTTTCTCTAAAAGTACAGATGTGCTCTTCTAAAAAACAACCCCCTAGCTGTACTCAACTCAGTAAGATTACATATTAAAGATAAAGGCAGGAATGAGTTTTTATTATTTGCAGAATTCATTAGTAAGGGAGATTATACTTTGAACTCATGTGGTATTCAGGCATGTTGGGTATACCTGGAAAACAGGTCAGATCAGTGGTTCTCGCCTGGCAGTGTTGTCCCCCGGGTATTCTTGTCAATGTCTGGAGATGTTTTTGGTTGTTACAACTGTGGGAGTGGGTGGGGAGGGATGCTGCTGGCATCTGAGGGGGGAGAGACTAGGGATATTGCTAAACATCCTGCAGCGCTTAGGCTAGCTCCCCACAACACAGAACTATAGGGCCCAAAATGACAATAGTGCTGAGACTGAAAAACTGTGGGCCAGGCAAATAAAAACCTCATTGCATGAGGGTTGACAGGCTCTCTGAAAGCAAGAATTCTCTCCAAGGTAAGAAAAAACAGATGGAAGGAAAGAAAATCACCAAACCCATTGCTGTTGAGTCAATTCCGACTCATAGTGACACTACAGGATGAAGTAGAACTACCCGTAGTGTTTCCAAGGCTGTAATCTTTATGCAAGCAGACTGCCACCTCTCTCTCCTGCAGAGCAGCTGGTGGGTTCCAACCACTAACCTTTCAATTAGCAGTGAAGTACTTTAACCATTTCATCACGAGGGCTACCTAAAAACAGAGAGGCAGCGGTAATTCTAAGTATTTCAGAACACACTGTGTTTGTTTCCAATACAGCACTCTCCCTCACTGGAAGATTCCTGGGTCCTGGAGAAAACAGTGACTGGAAGTAACGCTGCGTGGAATCTCGATCAGCATGATTTGGAAATGCCCTTCCTCAACAACTGGTAACACAGTAAAGGAATAAGGGGACCATCCCCATTCCCCAATGATAAAAATCACAATATTTTGAGACTTGCAGTTCTGCCAAGATGGAGTAGCTCCATTTTTCCCTCTAACAACTAAAAACCCTGGACATAAGCACAGCACAACAGGAAGACCCTGAAAGGTAGAAACAAGGAGGTGGACAGCCTAGGGACCTTGGACTTGAGAAGCCACACAGCAGTGAGTTCCCTGGGTTTCCTAGTTGCTTCCCATATATCCCCAACAAAGTGCTGCAGAAGCCTCAAACCTAGAATCATCAATGAACACAGACCAAAGTGAGTTCCAAGAAAACCTGTCCTCCCTGAGAGGGGTGGCTATAGGTGGGGGAGAAGGAGGGCCCAACAACAGAAAGGAGTGCCTGGATGGTGCAGTTAACATGCTCAGCTGCTAACTGAAATGTTGGAAGTTCAAGTCCACCCAGAGGCACTTTGGAAGAAAGGCCTGGTGATCTATTTCCAGAAAACAGCCATTGAAAACCTTACGGAGCACAGTTCTACTCTGACACACATAGGGTTGCCATGAGTCAAAATTGACTTAGTGGAAATTGGCTGACAACAGAAAACCTTTTTGACAATACTCACCCTCCTCCAGCTAAACACCAACAGAAAAACTGCCCCTCTCCCTGGTTAGTGGGCCTAGTGGAGAGTTGCAGCCCTGGTAGCCAAGTAGTTAAGAATTCAGCTGCTAACCAAAAGGCTGGCATTCAAATCCACCAGCCACTCCTTGTAAACCCTAAGGGGCAGTTCTACTCTGTCCAATAGGGTCGCTATAAGTGGGAACCAACTCAACGCCACCTAAAGACTACAGTGGAGAGTTGATTTTCCACTCCTTGCCTGGCAGAAACCGGGAGTGCTTTGATTCTGCTGGCAGGTAATGCTGGCAGAACCAAGTGGACAGTTGTTCTTCTACCCTCCAGCCGGTAGAGCTAGATGATGCTCTGATTTCCCTGCTGGGATGATGTAGGAGGGGCTGAATGGGAAACTGATTTTCTATCCCCACCCAGCAGAAGCAGGAAATGGTTCAATTGCCCTATCAGGATAGTGCCAGTGTGGTCCAGCAGTATAAGTCCAGTAGAGAAAACAATCAATTATTTCCTCCATCCGTTAGCAAGATGCAGTGGAGTGAGAATTACATGCCACCTGGTCCTCAGGACTATACTTCAACAGGGGAACTGCCTGTCAAAAAAAAAAAAAAAGATTAAATTGGATTTACAGTCTCATAATATAATATCTATTATGTCCAAAAAAGAAACACCTTTGCTGTTCAGTCCATTCCAGCTCATAACAACCTTATAAGACAGAGCAGAACTGCCCTATAGAACTTCCAAGGAGTGTCTGGTAGATTCAAACTGCCAACCTTTTGGTTAGTAGACGAGCTCTTAACCATTGCACCATCCGGACTCCATAATGATGTCCAGGATACAACAAAAAATCACCAATTATACAAGAAACAGGAAGATCTCAGAGTAAATGAGGAAAGAAAATCAGCAGATGGCAACACCAACCTGAATCAGATGCTGGAATGATCAGATGAGGATTTTAAAGCAGTAATCATAAAAATGCTTCAACAAGCAAAAATGAATTTTCTTGAAGCAAATGGTACCATAGAATATCACAGAGAGGAAATAGAATTTATAAAAATGAACTAACCAAGTGGAAGTTGTAGAACTGAATAATACAGTAAACAAAATCCAAAAACTCACTGGATGCCATCAATAGTAAAGTAGATATGACAGAGGACAGAACAATTAAACTTGAAGACAGATCAGAAATTTTAAACAACAGCAACTGGAAAGATTAGATAAGAACCTTAGGAGGCAGTGAGTTTATGTTAATGAGGGAGGAACAACTCAGAAAAGGAGGGTGAGAATGGTTGTACAACTCAAAGAATGTGATCAATGTCACTAAATGGTACATGTAGAAACTGTTGAATTGGTGTATGTTTTACTGTGTATATTCTCAACAATAACAACAAAAATAAACTAATAAACTTTAGAAAAAAATTTAACTAATCTGAAAAACGGAAAGAAAATAGACTGATAAAATAATGAATGAACAGAGCCTCAGGGACCTGTGGGACAAGAACAAAAGATCCACAATTTGTATCATTGGAGTTTTGGAAGAAGAGAAAGTCAGTGGGGTAAAAGAATTATTTTAAGAAATAATGACCGGTAACTTCCCAGATTTGATGAAATACATAAGCTATAGAGTCAAGAAACTGAGTGAAACACAAATAGGATAAACCCAAATAAATTTATGCCAAGAAATTCAACATAATTGGACTTCTGAACACTAAAGACAAAGACAAACTCAAAATCAGCTTGAGATAAATGATGTGTTACTTGTAGGAGAATAGGAATTTGAATGACTGCACATTTCACTTCTGAAACTATGGAATTCAGAAGAAAGTAGTAAACATTTCTGACGTATTAAAAGACAAGAACTCAGTTCCACAATAATAGTAGGAGACTTCAACACACCGCTCTGAATAAAGGACAGAGCATCTAGAAAGAAAATCAACAAAGATACAGAAGACCTAAAGGGCACAATCAGCCAACTTGACCTCATAGACATGTATAGAACACTCCATCCAACCGCTGCAAAGTATACATTCTTTTCCAGTGCACAGGGAATGTTCTCTAGAATAGACCACATCTTAGGCCACAGAACAACCCTCAACAAAATCCAAAATTTTGAGAGAATACAAAATATCTGACCACAACATCATCAAGGTAGACATTAACAACAGGCAGAATAAGGAAAGAAAATCAATTACATGGAAACTGAATAACATCCAGCTTACAAACCACTGGGTAACAGAAGAAATCAGAGATGGAATCAAAAAATTCCTAGAATCAAATGAGAATGAAAACACATCATACCAAAACCTTTGGGACACAGCAAAGGCAGTCATTAGAGGACATTTTATAGCAATAGATGCACACATCAAAAAAGAAGAAAGGGACAAAATCAAAACATTAACTGCACAACCTGAATAAACAGAAAAAGAACAGCAAAAAAGCCCACAACCACCAGAAGAAAGGAAATAATAAAGATCAGAGCAGAAATAATGAAATAGAGAACAGAAAAACAATACAAAGTCTCAGCAAAACCAAAAGTTGGTTCTTTGAAAGGATTAACAAAATTGACAAACCACTGGCCAGACTGACAGAAAAAAAAAAACCAGGAGAGGACGCAAGTAACCCAAATAAGAAACAAAATGGGGGAAATTACAACAGACCCAACTGAAATAAAAAGGATCCTAACAGAGTATCATGAAAAACCATACACCAACAGATTTGAAAACCTAGAGGAAATGGATAAATTTCTAGAAACACACTACCTACCCAGACTACCACAAAGTGATGTTGAAAATCTGAACAGACTTATAATAAGAGAAGAAACTGAAAAGGTAATTAAAAAAAAAAAAAACTCCCAACAAAAAAAAGCCCTGGCCCAGATGGCTTCGTTAGAGAATTCTGTCAAGCATTCAGAGAAGAGCTTATACCAGTACTTCTCAAACTATTTTGGAACATAGAAAAGGAAGCTACACTTCTGAATTCATTTTATGAAGCCAGCATAACCGTGATACCAAAACCAGGCAAAGATGCCACAAAAGAGAAAATTACAGACCAATATCTCTCACAAATACACATGCAAAAATTCTCAACAAAATTCTAGACAACAGAATTCAGCATCATATCAAAAAAAATAATACACCACAACCAAGCAGGATTCATACCAGGTACGCAGGGATGGTTCAACATTATTAAAATCAATCAACGCAATCCACCACATAAATAAAAGGAAAGAAAAGAATCACATGATCATCTCAGTTGATGCAGAAAAGGCATTCGACAAAGTCCAACACCAGTTTCTGATAAAAACTCTCAATAAAATAGGTATAAAAGGTAAATTTCTCAACATAATAAAGGGCATCTATGCAAAACTGACAGCCAACATCATTCTGAATGGCAAGAGGCTGAAAACATTCCCCCTGCGAACAGGAACAAGACAAGCATGCCCTTTACCCAACTCCTATTTAACATTGTGATGGAAGGCCTAGCTAGAGCAATAAGGCAAGAAAAAGAAATAAAGGGCATCCAAATTGGTAATGAAGAAGTTAAACTGTCCCTATTGGCAGATGATATGATACTATACATAGAAAACCCAAAAGACTTCACGAGAAAACTACTAGAACAAATAGAAAGATTCAGCAGAGTAGCAGTATACAAGATAAACATACAAAAATCAGTTGGATTCCTATACGCCAATAAAGAGAATGACGAAAAGGAAATCAGGAAAACAATACCATTTATAATAGCAACTGAAAAAATAAAATACTTAGGAATAAATCTAACCAGGGATGTAAAAGTCTTATACAAAGAAAACTACAAAAAAAACTACTGCAAGAAACCAAAAGAGATCTACATAAATGGAAAAAAATACCATGCTCATAGATAGGTAGACTCAACATTGTGAAAATAACAATTCTACCCAAAGAAATTTATGAATACAATGCAATCCTAATCCAAATACCAACAACATTCTTTAAAGATATGGAAAAACTAACTATTAACTTTATATGGAAAGGGAAGAAGCCCCAGATAAGTAAAGCAGTATTGAAGAAGAATAAAATAGGAGGACTCGCACTACCTGACCTCAGAACCTACCATACAGCTACAGCAGTCAAAACAGCCTGGTACTGGTACAATGATGGATACACTGACCAGTGGAACAGAATTGAGAACCCAGATGTAAATCCATCCACCTATGGTCACCTGATCTTTGACAAGGGCCCAAATTCCATCAGATGTGGAACAGACAGTCTTTTTAACAAAATGTTGCTGGCAAAACTGGATGTCCATCTGCAAAAAAATGAAACAGGACCCATACCTCACACCATATACAAAAACTAATTCAAAATGGATCAAAGACCTAAATATAAAGCCAAAAACTATAAAGTTCATAGAAGAAAAAATAGAATCAACACTAGCAGCCCGAGTACATAGCATCTACAGGATACAAACCGTAACCAACAACACACAAACTCCAGAAGATAAGCTAGATGATTGGGATCTTCTAAAAATTAAACACTTAAATGCTCATCAAAAGACTTCACCAAAAGAGTAAAAAGAGAACCTACAGACTGGGAAGAAATTTTTGGACATTGCAAGTCATACAAAGTTCTAATCTCTAAAATCTACAAGAAAATCCAATGCCTCTGCAACAAAAGGACAAACAATCCAATCAAAAAATGGGCAAAGGAAATTTCACCAAAGAAAGCATTCAAGCAGCCAACAGACACATGAGGAAATGCTTGTGATCACTAGCCATTACAGAAATGAAAATCAAATCCACAATTAGATACCATCTCACCCCGGCATTACAGGCACAAATCAAAAAAACTGGAAATAAGAAATGTTGGAGAGGTTGTGGTGAGATCGGAGCTCTTATGCACTGCTGGTGGGAATGCAAAATGATACAACCATTTTGGAAAATGATATGGCGCTTCCTTAGAAAGCTAGAAATAGAAATACCATATGATCCAGCAATCCCACTCCTAAGAATATATCCTAGAGAAATAAGAGCCATCACACGAATAGACATATTCACACCCATGTTAATTGCAGCATTATTCACAGTAGCAAAAAGATGGAAACAACCTAGAAACCCATCAACAGATGAATGAATAAACAAAACTATGGTACATACACACAATGGAGTATTATGCAACGATAAAGAAGAATGATGAATCTGTGAAACATCTGTTGAATCTGTGAAACATCTCATCAACATGGATGAAACTGGAGGACATTATGCTGAGTGAAATAAGTCTATCACAGAAGGACAAATATTACATGAGTCCACTAATGTAAAAACTCATGAGAAGGTTTACACACAAAAAGAAATAACCTTCGATGGTTACCAGGGATGGGAGGGGTAGGAGGGAATACTAAATAGACAATAGATAAGTGGTAACTTTAGTGAAAGATAAGATAATACACAATACTGGGAAAGCCAGCACAACTTGTACAAGGAAAGGTCATAGAAATTCCATAGACACATCCAAACTTCCTGAGGGACCGAACTGCTGCACGGAGGGCTGGTCTCAGGGAACATCTAGCTCAATTGGCATAACATCATTTATAAAGAAAATGTTCTACATTCTACCTTGGTGAATAGTGACTGGGGTCTTAAAAGCCTGTGAGCAGGCATCTGAGATACTCCACTGGTCTCACTCCTTTGGGAGCAAGGGAGAATGAAGAAAACAAGATACAAGGGAAAGATTAGTCCAAAGGACTAACAGACCACAACTACCACAGCCTCCACCAGACTGAGTCCAGTACTAGTAGATGGTGCCTGGCTACCACCACTGACTGCTCTGACAGGGATCATAACAGAGGGTACCAGACAGAGCTGGAGAAAAAATGCAGAACAAAATGCTAACTCACAAAAAAAGACCAGACTTACTGGCCTGACAGAGACTGTAGAAACCCTGAGCGTATGGCCCCTGGACACCCTTTTAGCTCAGTAATGAAATCACACTCGAGGTTCACCCTTTAGCCAAAGATTAGACAGCCCCATAAAACAAAATGAGACTAATGGGCACAACAGCCCAGGGACAAGGACTAGAAGGCAGGAGGGGACAGGAAAGCTGATAATAGGGAACCCAATGTCAAGAAGGGAGAGTGTTGACATGTCGTGGGGTTGTTAACCAGTGTCATAAAACAATATGTGTACTAACTGTTTAATGAGAAACTGTTCTGTAAACCTTCATCTAAAGTAAAATAAAAAAAGAAAGAGAGAGAAGAACTGAGCTCCATAAATTTTATATCTGGAGAAAATGTTCTTCACGAATGAAAGGGGAATAAATACATTATCAAAAGAAGAAAACTTAAGACAATTTGTTTCTATCAAATCTACCCTTAAAGAATGGCTGAAAAAAGTTCACTAAACAGAAAAGAAGTGATAATGAAGAAGTCTTGGAACTTCAGAAAGAAAAGAACATTAGAATGGGTAAAAATAAGGATAAATACAATTGACTATCCTTAACATGAGTTGATAAAATTATATTAAATTATTAAAGCAAAATTAAAACACCATCTAATGTGATGTTCAGTGTACATAGAGGAAATATTTCAGACAATTATATTTAAAAGGTGGAGAAAGTAAAGGGACAAAAATGGAAGTTAATCTTCTATACTTCATGCAAATTGGTAAAACACTGACACTAGTAGACTGTGATAAGTTATGAATGCATATTATAATATCTAGAGCAACAATTAAGAAAACAATAAAAAAATGATATACACAATAAACTATATAAATCAATCAAGATAGAATCCTATGCTTCCATGGGTGTTGATTGTGGATCCAAGTAAAATGAAATCCTTGACAACTTCAATATTTTCTCCATTTATCATGATGTTGCTTATTGGTCCAGTAGTGAAGATTTTCGTTTTCTTTATGTTGATGCGTAATCCATACTGAAGGCTGTGGTCTTTGATCTTCATCAGTAAGTGCTTCAAGTCCCCTTCACTTTCAGCAAGCAAGCTTGTGTCATCTGCATAACAGGTTGTTAAATGAGTCTTCCTCCAATCCTGATGCCCAGTTCTTCTTTATATAGTTCATCTTCTCAGATTATTTTCTCAGCATAAAGATTGAATAGTTATGGTGAAAGGATACAACCCTGACACCCACCTTTCCTGATTTTAAACCATGCAGAATCCCCTTTTTCTGTTTGAAGTTTTGCCTCTTTGTCTACACACAGGTTCTGCATAAACACAATTAAGTGTTCTGGAATTCCCATTCTTCGTAATGTTATCCATAATTTGTTATGATCCACATAGTCGAATGCCTTTGCATAGTCAAAAAACATAAGTAAACATCTTTCTGGTATTCTCTGCTTTCAGCCAAGATCCAATCTGACATAAGATATGATATCCTTGGTTCCACATCCTCTTCTGAATTTGGCTTGAATTTCTGGCAGTTCCCTGTCAATATACTGCTGCAGCCACTTTTGAATGATCTCCAGCAAAATTTTACTTTTGTGTGATATTAATGATATTGTTCGATAATTTCTGCATTCTGTTGGATCACCTTTCTTGGGAACAGGCATAAATATGGATCTCTTCCAGTCAGTCAGGTAGCTGTCTTCCAAATTTCTTGATAGAAAGTGAGCACTTCCAGTTGAAACATCTCAGTTGGTATTCTGTCCATTCCTGGAGCCTTGTTTTTCTCCAGTGCCTTCACTGCAGCTTAAACCTCTTCCTTCATTCGGTACCATTGGTTCCTGATCATATGCTACCTCATGAAATGGCTGAATGTCAACCAATTCTTTTTGGTATAGAGACTGTGCATTCCTTCCAACTTCTTTTGACACTTCCTGAGTCGTTTAATACGTTCCCCATAGAATCCTTCAATATGGCAACTCGAGGCTTGAATTTTTTCTTCAGTTCTTTTCAGCTTGAGATATGCTGAGCATGTTCTTCCCTTTTGGTTTACTATCTCCAGGTTTTTGCACATGTCATTTTAATATTTTACCTTGTCTTCTCGAGTTACCCTTTGAAATCTTCTGTTTGGCTGTTTTACTTCTTCATTTCTTCCTTTTGCTTTAGCTACTTGATGCTCAAGGGTAAGTTTCGGAGTCTCTTTTGACATCCATTTTGGTCTTTTCTTTCCATCTTTTTAATGACCTCTTGCTTTCTTCAGGAATGATGTCCTTTATGTCATTCCACAACTCTCTGGTCTTCAGTCATTAGTGTTGAACACATCAAATCTATTCTTGAGATGGTCTCTAAATTCAGGTGGGATATACTCAAGGCCATATTTTGGCTCTCGTGGACTCATTCTAATCTTCTTCAGTTTCAATTTGAACTTACATATAAGCATTTGATGGTCTGTTCTGCAGACGGCCCCTGGCCTTGTTCCAACTGATGATATGGAACTTTTCCATTGTCTCTTTCCGCAAATGTAGTGGATTTGATTCCTGTGTATTCCATCTGGTAAGGTTCATGCGTATACTCACCATTTATGTTGTTGAAAAAAGGTGTGTGCAAATACACCTCTAATAATACCGACAAAGATAAAAAGAGACAAGATGGAAATCACCAATATCAGGAATAAAACAGAGGGTATTGCTACAGATCCTGTGGCCATTAAAGGATAATAAAGGAATGCTACAAAGAACCTTATGGTCATAAATTTGACAACTAAGAAAAGATGGATCAATTCCCTGAAACCACAAACCACCAAAACTCAACCAAGATAAAGCAGACAATCTAAATAGTGCCATAACCATTAGGGAAATTGATCTGTAATTTAAACACTCTCCCTCCAAAAAATCTCCATACCCAGGTGATTTCACTGGAAAATTTCACCAATATTAAAAAAATAAACACATACATGTGTGTGCATGCATGGGGATACAGTTATGGATACTTTTTTTTTAGCTTCCCATTCAAAAATGTATACACAAATTGTTTTGTGATTGCACTGTCCTCCTTTCCACCGTGGGTTTCCCGTGTCCATTCATGCAGTTTTTCTGTCCCTTCCTGCCTTCTCATCTTTGCTTTTGGGCAGGTATTGTCCATTTGGTCTCATATACTTGCTTGAACTAAGAAGCACGTTCCTCATATGTGTTATTGTTTGTTTTACAGGTCTGTCTAACACTTAGCTGAAAGGTAGACTTCAGGGATGGCTTCAGTTCTGAGTTAGCAGGGTGTCCATGGGCCATAACGTCAGGGGTTCCTATAGTCTCTGTCAGACATGGATACTTCTTAGACATAAACAAACACCTTGCAGGATTGGTTTTGAAGGCTTAGGACCATATTCTCTTGGGACAACTCAGTCAATTGGCACAATATAGTTTATAAAGTTTATGTTCTGCATCCTAGTTTGGTGAATAGTGTTCAGGGTTTAAAGCTTGCCAGTGGCCATCTAGACAACTACCGGTCTCTACTCATCTAGAGCAAAAGAGAAAGAAGGAAACTAAACACTCAGAGAAGAAAGTAATCTGTAGGACTAATAAACAGTCTATGGAAATCACAGCCGCATCTACCTTAAGACCAACCAGAAGAACTGGATGGTGCCCAGCTGCCACTACCGATTGTTTTGGTCATGGCCACAATAGATGGATCCTGATAACAGTGGGGTAAAAATTTGGACCAGAACGCAAATTTTTAAAAAGTCCAGACTTTTGGACCTTTTTACAGTAGAAGATTCCCCGAGACTATCACCCTGAGATACTCTTTAAAACTTGAACTGAAACTATCCCGAGGTCACCTTTTAGCTAAACAATGGATTGGCTTAAAAAATAAAAAAAAAATCACCCATGAGTATTATACTCCTTTAAAACATCATCTATATGAGACCAAATGGTCAACAATTACTCTAAATCAATTTGAGAAGGTAAGGAGGCAGGGAAACTAGATTATTGGATATGAAACAACTAGAACAGAAATAATTAGAATTTTGACACACTGTAAAAAATGTAACTGATGTCATTGAACAACAATATATGTAGAAATTGTTAAATGAGAACATAATTTGCTGTGTAAACCTTAACTAAAAACAAAAGGAAATATTATTTAAAAAAAAAGGAATGGGTCTATGAGGATAATTGAGAGAGTGAAAGGAAAAGGGATAAGGTTAAGGGATGGGAGACAGAGAAAGGGAGAGAGCAAGCTCTGTTTTTGTAGAGTTATATCAGCTAATAAATGTACAAAAAATGATCAATTTTTTTTAAAAAAAATGGAATTTTACAACCTTCAATGTAATAATTGATTCATCAACATCAAGGATGTAAAACTATCATTTGAAAGGTTGTTAAATACAGGATTTTTACGTGGACTAGAAATACTGCCCCAGAAATAATTTAGTTTTTTATTTAATTATTAATTAATTAATTAGAAAGGAGAGAAAATACTCTGCAATGTAGATGTCTGGCTTTTCCAAGCGACAGTGAGACATCTGGACATTATGTGATGCATCAGAATTAAATAGTATCTCCTAGAATTATTCTCAGAAATGTTTAACCTGAATCTAAGCACAAGGAAACAATGAGCTAAACCCACAATGTGGGACATTGCACATGGCAACTTGCCAGTACTCCTCCAAAAAAGAAAAACAAAAACAAAATCAAAAGGCAATGTCAAAGGGCAAGATGGCGCTCTAGGCAGAAACACCACGCCGTCCCTCCACAGCAAAGATCCGAAAAACTAAGCCTAACAGAGAATCAACAATCCTGAAACCCTAGAACACCAAATGAAGAGATAAAGAACTCAGCCAAACACCAAACGGAGTGAGAATACTAAAAGAGAACGGAGAGCGAGGAGAGACTCAGGCAGAGATTCCTTACCAGCTAACGCAGCGCGGATCCACCATCTTGGATTCCTATCGGAGACCAGCAAACGGGAGAGCAGCCTTGCAGAGCATCTGGTCGGAGACAGAACGACCGGTAAACTGCGGTGCGCGCTCTCCCACCACCCACCCCTCTCCGCCTCAGCTGGGGATCCCCTGCTTTCCGTGGCCAGGGTCTCTGGGCTGGGGGGTGCTGGTGCTTGGATTCCGCGCGCCTGGGCTGGCGGCTTTCTGAGAGCCGTTTGCTGGCAGCTAGCGAACCTTTCTCTGCCGCCTCCCCCTCCTTTTGCCTGGGTGCCTGGTTCCGAGTGCCGTCTCTGCTCTCTCCTGCGGGGCTGTAGGGCTGCGTGCGGGCGTGTGGCTGTTTCTAGGTCTGGGCCCCCGCGTGGGTGGGATCCCGGGGCCTTTGTTCGTTCGCCCCTCTGCTTTCCGTGGCCGGAGTCCCTGAGCAGGGGGGCGCCGGTGCTTGGATTCCGCACGCCCGGGCTGGAGGCTTTCTGGGAGCCGTTTGCTGGGACCTAGCGAACCTTTTTCTTCCGCCTCCCCCTCCTTTTGCCTGGGTGCCTGGTTCCGAGTGCTGTCTCTGCTCTCTCCTGCGGGGCTGTAGGGCTGCGTGCGGGCGTGTGGCTGTTTCTAGGTCTGGGCCCCCGCGTGGGTGGGATCCCGGGGCCTTTGTTTGTTCGCCCCTCTGCTTTCCGTGGCCGGAGTCCCTGAGCAGGGGGGCACCGGTGCTTGGATTCCGCGCGCCCGGGCTGGAGGCTTTCTGGGAGCCATTTGCTGGCACCTAGCGAACCTTTTTCTGCCGCCTCCCCCTCCTTTTGCCTGGGTGCCTGGTTCCGAGGGCCGTCTCTGCTCTCTCCTACGGGGCTGTAGGGCTGCGTTCGGGCGTGTGGCTGTTTCTAGGTCTGGGCTCCCGCGCGGGTGGGATCCTGGGGCCTTTGTTCGTTGGCCCCTCTGCTTCCCGTGGCCACGGTCACTTAACCCCGAGACTACCGGCTTCTTGGAATTCGTGCCCCTGAGTGGGGGCTCTCTGGGTCCCATTTGTAGGCACTGACTGCTGGTGTTGCCCTTTTTTTTTTTTTTTCTCTCAATTTTATTTTTCTTCCTTTTTTGATTAGTTTTGTCATCTTTTACCTCTTTTTTTCTTTTGTCTTTCTTCATTGCTTAATTTCTTGTCTCTCTATCTCTTCCTTCTCTTTCTGATCCCTGAATTCCAGGCGATGTATGCCTCTGTACCTTCTGGCCAGGCTGAGCTGTGAAAATTGAGACCGACTCCCCCAGACCTCATAGCTGCATCGGTGGGATCCCTGGGAACTTTGCAGTTCTTTAACTTTTCTGATTTTTATTTGGTCATTCTTTCCTTTTCTTTCTCTTCCCCCTTCTGGTTTCCTCCATCCCATAGTCTCTCATCTGTACATTCCAACGACAAGCTCCCCTAGCATTCTTTTATGTTTTTACACTTTTTGCTCCTCCTCCTCTCTCCTCTCTCCCATATCCAGCTTAGCTTCACACATAACCATCTTCCCGCTGCACCCTACCTACCTGCACTGTGCACTAGACATCACATCACCAAGCGGTGCAGGCACGCCCTATTGGAACCTGCCCAGCATTGACTACCGACCGTCCTGGTGGCTGCGGTGAGTGCCACAAGCAACCCATCCCAGTGGCTCCTCCTCAACTAGATCTGCCCAGCTGTACCACAAGAACGAAAAAAAAAAAAATCTACAATCAATAAACGAGAGAAATATCTACTGAATGCCCCGAAAACAGCAAACAATATCAAAACATTTACAAAAACAAGACAAGATGGCTCCAATAGGCGTCCAAATTAAAACACCAGATAACTCTCCTGTGGAAGAAAATGCACTAGAAGTACCTGATACGGAACTCAAATCACTAATACTCGGAATTTTCCAAGAACTGAGGCAAAAAGCTGACAAACATGAGGAAAAAATAGACAAATTTATGGAAAATACAGACAAAAAATTGGAAGAATTCAGGAAGATGATGCAAGAACAAAATGCCAAAATAAATTCACAACTCGAAATTATACAAAAACAACAATTAGAAATCCAAAAGATAAACAACAAGATTTCAGAAATGGACGGTGTCATAGAAGGGCTGAGAAGTAGATTTGAAACCATGGAAGACAGGATCAGTGGAACTGAAGACAAACACTTGGATACAACTCTGTTTCAGGAAAACTCAGAAAAAAGAACAAAGAAAAATGAAGAGACCCTGAGAGTTATGTGGGACACAATTAAAAGCAAAAACTTACGAGTGATTGGCATACCAGAACAGGGGGAGAAAACAGAAAACACAGAGAGGATCATTGAGGAACTGCTGACAGAAAACTTTCCCAATATCATGAAAGATGAAAAGCTGGTCATCCAAGAAGCTCAACGAACCCCATATAGAAGAGACCCCAAAAGAAAATCACCAAGACATATCATATTCACACTCGCTAAAACTAAAGACAAACAAAGAATCCTGAGAGCAGCTCGTGAAAAACAAGAAGTCACATACAGAGGAGAAACAATAAGACTAAGCTCAGATTATTCAGCAGAAACCATGCAGGCAAGAAGGCAATGGGATGACATATATAAAATCTTGAAAGAAAAAAATTGTCAGCCAAGAATAATATATCCTGCAAAACTCTCATTCAGATTTGATGGTGAAATTAGGTCATTTCCAGATAAACAGAAACTAAAGGAATATGCAAAAGTCAAACCAAACTTACAAGAATTATTAAAGGGAGTTCTTCGATCTGAGGACAAACAGCTTAAGCCCTCAGGCAGGACCTAGGACCTAGGACGCAGGTTAACATGAACCAGATACCATTCTAGGAACTGAACTACAGAGGACTTTCCAAAAACAAAAGATATACAACAGGGAATCAGAGAAATCAATCAAAGGATGACAACAACATCAAAACAATGAAAGAGGGAACAAACGGCATAGGTATAGAACCTTCTAAAGGAGAAGAAGGCAAGGCGATACCAAGTAACGGTAGACTGCTTCAAAATTATAAAGATAAGGGTAAAATTCATGGTAACCACAAAAAAAGTTAACAAACCAACTCATAAAAATAAAGACGAAAAACATAAAGTCTCAACAAAACCAAAACCTACAAAAACAAAAGAAATGAACACAAAATCCACAAACAAAAGGAACTCAGCACAAGAGAGTAAGAAGAACAAAGAAAACTTCAGCATCACAAAAAAAAGCACTACAAAATGACAGCAACAAATTCACATCTATCAATAATTACACTGAACGTAAATGGACTCAATGCACCCATAAAGCGACGGAGAGTGGCAGAATGGATAAGAAAACAGGATCCATCTATTTGCTGTCTACAAGAGACACATCTTAGAAACAAAGATGTGAATTTATTAAAAATCAAAGGTTGGAAAAAAATATATCAAGCTAACAACTACCAAAAAAGAGCAGGAGTGGCAATTCTAATCTCAGATAAAATAGACTTTAAAACAAAATCTACCATAAAAGACAAAGAAGGACACTATATAATGATTAAGGGGATGATCCATCATGAAGACATAACCATAATAAATATCTATGCACCCAATGACAGGGCTCCAAAATACATAAAAAAAACTCTAATAGCACTGAAAAGAGAAATTGACAGTTCCACAATAATAGTAGGAGACTTCAACACACCACTCTCAGTAAAGGACAGAACAACTAAAAAGAAACTCAGCAAAGATACAGAAGACCTAAAGGACACAATCAGCCAACTGGACCTCATAGACATATATAGAACAATCCATCCAACCGCTGCAAAGTACACATTCTTTTCCAATGCACATGGAACGTTCTCCAGAATAGACCACATCTTAGGCCACAGAGCAATCCTCAACAAGATCCAAAATGCTGAGATAATTCACAGTATCTTCTCTGACCACAATGCCATCAAGGTAGAAATTAACACTAGAAAGAGCAAGGAAAAAAAATCAAACACATGGAAACTGAATAATAATCTGCTTACACATCAATGGGTAATAGAAGAAATCAGAGATGGAATTAAAAAATTCCTAGAATCAAATGAAAATGAAAACACATCATACCAAAACCTTTGGGACACAGCAAAGGCAGTCCTCAGAGGACAATTTATAGCAATAGATGCACATATCAAAAAAGAAGAAAGGGACAAAATCAAAACATTAACTACAGAACTCAAACAAATAGAAAGAGAACAACAAAAAAAGCCTACAACCACCAGAAGAAAGGAAATAGTAAAGATCAGAGCAGAAATCAATGAAATAGAGAACAGAAAAACAATAGAAAGAATCAACAAAACCAAAAGTTGGTTCTTTGAAAGAATCAACAAAATCGACAAACCACTGGCCAGACTGACAAAAGAAAAACAGCAGAGGGCACAAATAACCCAAATAAGAAATGAAATGGGGGACATTACAACAGACCCAACTGAAATAAAAAGGATTATAACAGAATATTATGAAAAACTATATTCCAACAAATTTGAAAACCTAGAGGAAATGGATAAATTTCTAGAAACATACGGCCTACCCAAACTACAACAAAGTGATATTGAAAATCTGAACAGACCCATAACAAGAGAAGAGATTGAAAAGGTAATAAAAAAACTCCCAACCAAAAAAAGCCCTGGCCCAGATGGCTTCACTGGAGAATTCTACAAAACATTTACAGAAGAGCTCGTACCAGTTCTACTCAAGTTATTTCAGAGCATAGAAGAGGAAGCAACACTTCCAAATTCATTCTATGAAGCCAGCATAACGCTGATACCAAAACCAGGCAAAGACATCACAAAAAAAGAAAATTACAGACCAATATCTCTCATGAATATAGATGCAAAAATTCTGAACAAAATTCTAGCCAATAGAATTCAGTATCATATCAAAAAAATAATACACCACGACCAAGTAGGATTCATACCAGGTATGCAAGGATGGTTTAACATTAGAAAATCCATCAACGTAATCCACCACATAAATAAAAGGAAAGAAAAAAATCACATGATTATCTCAATTGATGCAGAAACGGCATTTGACAAAGTCCAACACCCATTCCTGATAAAAGCTCTCAATAAAATAGGTATACAAGGGAAATTTCTCAACATAATAAAGGGCATCTATGCAAAACCAACAGCCAACATCATTCTTAATGGAGAAAGGCTAAAAACATTCCCCCTGAAAACAGGAACAAGACAAGGATGCCCTTTATCACCACTCCTATTTAACATTGTGCTGGAAGTTCTAGCTAGAGCAGTAAGGCAAGAGAAAGAAATAAAGGGCATCCAAATTGGTAATGAAGAAGTTAAACTCTCCCTGTTTGCAGATGATATGATACTATACATAGAAAACCCTAAAGACTCCACGAGAAATTTACTGGAAGTAATAGAAAGATTCAGCAGAGTAGCAGGATACAAGATAAACATTCAAAAATCAGTTGGATTCCTATACACCGGTAAAGAGAACGATGAAAAGGAGATCAGGAAATCAATACCATTTTCAATAGCCCCTAAAACGATAAAATACTTAGGAATAAATCTGACCAGGAATATAAAAGACCTATACAAAGAAAACTACAAAACACTGCTGCATGAAACCCAAAGGGATCTACATAAATGGAAAAACATACCATGCTCATGGATAGGCAGACTCAACATTGTGAAAATGGCAATTCTACCTAAAGCAATTTACAAATACAATGCAATTCCGATACAAATACCAACAACATTCTTCAAAGAGATGGAAAAACTAATTATTAACTTTATATGGAAAGGGAAGAAACCTCGAATAAGTAAAGCACTACTGAAGAAGAAGAATAAAGTTGGAGGACTCACACTACCTGACTTGAGAACCTACTATACAGCTACAGTACTCAAAACAGCCTGGTACTGGTACAACAACAGAGACATTGACCAATGGAACAGAATTGAGAACTCAGATGTAAATCCATCCACCTACGGTCACCTGATTTTTGACAAGGGCCCAAAATACATCAAATGGGGAAAAGACAGTCTTTTTAACAAATGGTGCTGGCAAAACTGGATATCCATTTGTAGAAAAATGAAACAGGACCCATACCTCACACCATATACAAAAACTACTTCAAAATGGATCAAAGACCTGAATATAAAGCCTCAAACTATAAAATTCATAGAAGAAAAAATAGGACCAACACTTCAGGCCTTAATACATGGCATTAACAGGATACAAACCATAAACATCAACACAAAAAACCCAACAGATAAACTAGATAATTGGGATCTTCTAAAAATCAAACATCTATGCTCTTCAAAAGATTTCACCAAAAGAGTTAAAAGAGAACCTACAGACTGGGAAAAAATTTTTGGACAGTACAAGTCAGACAAAGGTCTAATCTCCATAATCTACAAGAAAATCCAACACCTCTACAACAAAAAGACAACCAATCCTATCAAAAAATGGGCAAAGGAAATGAACAGACACTTCACCAAGGAAGACATTCAAATGGCCAACAGACACATGAGGAAATGCTCGCGATCACTAGCCATTAGAGAAATGCAAATTAAAACCACAATGAGATACCATCTCACCCCGGCATTACTGGCACGAATCAAAAACACTGGAAATAACAAATGTTGGAGGGGCTGCGGGGAGACGGGAACTCTTATACACTGCTGGTGGGAATGCAAAATGATACAGCCATTTTGGAAAATGATATGGCGTTTCCTCAGAAAGCTAGAAATAGACGTACCATTCGATCCAGCAATCCCACTCCTAGGAATATATCCTAGAGAAATAAGAGTCATCACTCGAATAGACATATGCACACCTATGTTCATGGCAGCATTATTCACAATAGCAAAACGATGGAAGCAACCTCGATGTCCATCAACAGACGAATGGATACACAAACTATGGTACATACACACAATGGAGTACTATGCAACGAGAAAGAACAATGAATCGGTGAACCATCTCATAACATGGATGAAACTGGAGGACATCATGCTGAGTGAAATAAGTCAATCACAAAAGGACAAATATTGTATGAGACCTCTATTGTAAAAACCCATGAAAAAATTCACATGCAAAATGTAACAATCCTTGTTGGTTACCAGGGATGGGAGGGGGGGGGGGATACTAAATAGGTAATAGGTAAGTGGTAACTTGGGTGAGAGATGAGATAGTACATAGTACAGGGGAAACTAACACAACCTGCACAAGGAAAGGTCATGAAGGCCCTATAGACACATCCAAACCCCCCGAGGGACTGAGCTGTTGGACGGAGGGCTCTGGGGACCATGATCTCGGGGAACATCTAGCTCAATTGGCATGACACTACTTATAAAGATAATGCTCTACATTCTACCTTGGTGAGTAGTGTCTGGGGTCTTAAAAGCCTATGAGCGGCCATCTAAGATACTCCACTGATCTCATCTCTTCGGGAACAAGGGAGAATGAAGAGAACAGGATACAAGGAAAAGATTAGTCCGAAGGACTAATGGTCCACAGCTACCAAGGCCTCCACGGGACTGAGCCCAGTACAGCTGGATGGTGCCCGGCTACCACCAATGACTCCTTTGACCAGGATCACAACAGAGGGTTCTGGGCAGAGCTGGAGTAGGATGTAGAGCATAATTTTAACTCCCAAAAAAAAAAAAAAAAGAAGACCAGATATACTGGCCTAAAGAATACTAGAGAAACCTCGAGAGTGTGGCCCCCAGACACCCTTGCAGCTCAGAAGGGAAGTTACCTTCAAGGTTCGATGTTAAGCCTGGGAATGGACACCCCAGTAAAACTAAATGGGACTAACGATGTACAGGAGTCCGGTGACAAGGGCCAGAAGGCAGAGGGAGAGTAGGAAACTGATGATAAGGAACACAAATTGAATAAGGACACTGTCGATGTATTGTGAGATTGTTGACCACTGCTATAGGGCAACATTTGTAGTAACTATTAAATGGGAGGCTGTTTTGTCCTGTAAGCCTTCATCTTGGGCGAGAATGGCAGCACAATTGGAAGAGCATAGTCAATATCACTTAAATGTGTAAGTAAAAAGTTTTGAAATGGTGTTTAAATAAAATAAAAATAAATAAATAAACAAACAAAGGAGACTAAAGAGGTACAATAATCCACTGACAAGGTCCAGAAGACAGAAGGGGACAAGGAAGCCCCCTGGTGATAGGGAACACAAGGTGGAGTAAGGATATTCTTGATGTGCTGTGAGATTGTTAACCATTGTCATAGGGCAACATGTGTAGTAACTGTTAAATGAAAAACTATTTTGTTCTGTAAGCCTTCATCTTAAGTGAGAATAACAGCACAGTTGGAAGAGCGTAGTCAATGTCATTGAACTGTGAATGTAGAAAATTTTGAAACGGTGTATCTTTGGCCATCTGTAATTTTCATCAAAAAAAAAGGTTGAGAATTTAGAGGCTTAATACGTTGTGGGGTTGTTAACCAATGTCAAAAAAAACAACATGTGTACTACTATTTCATGAGAAACTATTTGCTCTGTAAGCTTTCACCTGAAGTACAATAAAATATATAAAAAAAAAAAAAAAAAAAAAAAAAAAAATCCAATTGGATACTCTAAAGAAATGAAACCAATATTTTAGCAATGGTAAGAGAACCTTCACCCACTCCCAAGAATACATCCTAGAGAAATAAGAGCCGTCACACAAATAGACATATGCACACACATGTTCACTGCAGCATTATTCACAGTAGCAAAAAGATGGAAACAATGTAAGAGCCCATCAACATATGAATGGATAAACAAATTATTGTACATACACACATGGAATACTATGAAATGATAAAGAACGATGATAGATCCTCAAAACATCTCACGACGTGGATGAATCTGGAGGGCAGTATGCTGAGTGAAATCAGTCAATCACAAAAGGACAAATATCGTATGAGTCCACTATTATAAAAACACAGAAAAAAACAATCTTTGATGGTTACAAGGGAGAGGAGGGGTATATATCACTAACTAGATAGTAGACAAGTGTTAATTTTGGTGAAGGCAAAGACAAGACACAACATAGGGGAAGTCAGCACAACTTGACCACAGCAAAGCCATACAAGCTTCCTAGATATATCCATACACCTGGAGGGAAAGAGTTACTGGGGCTGATGGCTGGGGACCATGGTCTTGGGGGACGTCAAAGCAACTGACATAATATAGTTTATAAAGAAAATGTTCTACATCCGACTGTGGTGAGTAGTGTCTGGGGTCTTAAAAGCTTGTCAGTAGCCATCTAAAATACATCTATTGGTCCCATCATGTTGGGAGCAAAGGAGAATGAAGAAAACCAAAGATGCGAGGAAAAAATTAGTTCAAAGGACTAATGGACCACATGAACCACAGCCTCCACCAGCATGAGCCCAGAAGAACTAGATGGGGCCCGGCTACCACCACTGACAGCTCTGACAGGAATCACAGTAGAGGGCCCCAGAGAGAGTGGGAGAAAAATGTAGAACAAAATTCAAATTTACAAATAAATAAATAGATAGATAAATAAAAGACTAGACTTACTGGTCTGACAGAGACTGGAGGAACCCCTGAGACTATGGTCCCTGGACACCCTACTAACTCAGAACTGAAGGAACTCCTGAAGTCCACCTTTCAGCCAAAGATTAGACAGGCCTATAAAACAAACAATAACACATGTGAGGAATGTTTCTTAGTTCAATCAAGTATATGAGACCAAATGGGCAACACCTGCCCAGAAGCAAAGACGAGAAGGCAGGAAGGGACAGGAAAACTAGACTAATGCGCATGGAGAACACGAGGTGAAAAGGGGGAGATTGGTGACACATTGCAGGGATTGCAACTGATGTCACCAAACAATTTGTGTATAAATTTTTGAATGAGAAACTAATTTGTGCTGTAAACTTTCACCTAAAACACAAGAAAATTAAAAAAAAAACAAAAACAAAAACAAAAAAAAAAAAAAAAAGGCAATGTCAGGCAAAAACAAGAAAAGTTGGGGGTTGGGGGTTGAGGGAGGTGTTCTACATGAAAAGAGACCATAGAGATGTAATAATCAAATACAATATGTGAATCTTGATTGGATTCTGGATTCAAAGTAAAGAACTAGTGATAAAAGAAATTTTGGAGACCACTTGACAAATTTGAAAATGAGATATTATTTGAGATTACTGCACTATTGTTATTTTTTTATGTGTAATAGTGATCAGGTAGGAGAGAGTCTTTAGTCTTAGAAATTACATGCTGAAGTATTCAGTGTTGAAGTGTCATTATGTCTGCAACTTGCTTTCAAATGGTTCAGCGAGTAACGTGTGTGTGAAGGTAGAGAAGCAAATGTGGCACAATCATAAAAATCACCAAACCTATATGAAGGATATATGAGTGTTCAAGTTTTTTATTTTAAAAATTAAAAATTTTAAAAAATAAGCATAGACTTGACTAAAGTTTTTTGGGAGGCAGAGGAGAGAAATACAGGCACCTGAGCAAACTTCTCAAACATCCTCTTTATCCATCTCTGCTCTTTCACCTAATTTCCTCCCTCTACTGCAGTTACCACTTTTTTCTCATTCTCTCACCTCCTCTCACCCTTTCACTCCTTCTATCAAGCACTCATAGATACACACACACACACATACACCTAAACACACAGACATAAAAAAATTCGTCCTGATTGCACACTTCCTCTACAAAACAAAAGCCAGGTAAGTAGCCCAACAGCTGAATTAAAACATGCTACTGCATATTTCTTTGAAAGGAATTAGGTTGGCAAGGTGAAAAAAAATACTCAATTCTTCCCCACCGAAAAAGGCTGCAACATGAATCCATAGGCAAGATGAAGTTCCTGCTTTCCAACTCCATCACAATGCAGCCCCAAAACTTTGGACACCCTTTGTGAGAATCAGAGAGGAATGCTTGAGGGGAAGCTGGAAGTTAAGAAAGTTGACTTTCAAACATGGCCAAGCCTCTGAGAAACTGGGTTAGTAGTTTAAAAGTTTGTCCCAGTAGCAAAGTAAACAAAGACCTTATTGGAGAGTGTAATAGACTCAAGGGAATTCCAAACACACAAATTAAATTCCAGAGTAGTACAGACATTGTTAAAGTCCTCTCTGTGACAGAAGATCAGAATGATATATGCTCAGCCATGCTGTATCAACCATGTAGACCTTGAATGATGTCTAGGGTGGAGAGGAGGAAAGCAACCTCATTGTGAGCAGAACATGTGGATTAGGAAGGACACAAGCCATGGTGTTTTCAATCACCTCATACGCATGTAAAAGCTGGACAATGAATAAAGAAGATCGAAGAAGAGTTGATGCCTTTGAATTATGCCATTGTCAAAGAATACTAAATATACCATGGAATTCCAGAAGAACAAACAAATCTGTCTTGGAAGAAGTACAGCCAGAATGCTCCTTAGAAGCAAGGATGGCGAGATTATGTCTTACATACTTTGGACATGTTGTCAGGAGGGATCAGCTCCTGGAGAAGGACACCATGCTTGGTAAAGTAGAGGGTCGGAGAAAAAGAGGAAGACCCTCAATGAGATGGATTGACACAATGGCTGCAACAATGTTCTCAAGCATAGCAATGATTGTGATAATGGCACAGGACCAGGCAGTGTTTCGTTCTGTTGTACATGGCGTGGCTGTGAGTTGGAACTGACTCAGTGGCACCCAACAACAAAAACAATGTAGTTTAAAGATGTTTGGTTAAACAAATACTAGATCCTGGAGTCAGACTTTTAGTGATAAAGTAAACTAAGTTTACCACAGACTTAGTTTGTTATGCTTTTTCTTCCCAAATAATAGTCACTATTGCTAATGCATAAAAGGCCAAGAGTTTTCTATGACATTTGTTTTTATTGGCTTTGAGACATCTGTATTTATAGACATGGGCCTCAGAGGGTCATGTAGAGGGTTAGAAATTACTTTTTGTCTTTGTTGGCTTTCTTTTGATATGTGTGAGGCAATGACAAACTTCTTTAAAAGCTATTTCACTCATCTAGGAAAAGAATGGGCTGATGAATAGCAATTTTCCTTCAGTAAACCCAATCTGCTGACTTCATGAGCCAAACCTTCATATGAAGTACAAAGTATTCAAAGCTATGGACGTCTCCTTACATTTCTGGAACAAACATTTCTTACAAATTATTACTGTGATACAATGCAAAAGGTATGTCCTAAAGGAACAAATACTGGCTGATATAAGAATAAATTATTATTGCTCTACACTCTCAATTTTATGTGGTCATATTTGCCTCATTATTCCATCATACAGCTCCATCTACATGGCTGAAAAAACACTTGTAGGACAATTAATTCAGTTGCCACACAAATAGTCTAGGGCAGTGGAGCACATTAGCAATGAATCTAAGCATATAGAATATATCAGATGTCTCACATACACATTGAAACAACCAAACCAAAAATAATAAGACAGAAAAATATAACTATTTCAAAAGAGTATAAAATGAAATGATCACCAATTATCCCTGAGTAGAAGTGAATGACATCTGTCTTTGTTATCTAGTGCTATTATAGCAAAAATACCACAAGTGGGTGGTTTTAACAAAACAGAAATTTATTTTCTCACAGTTCAGGAGACTAGAAGCCCAAATTCAAGATCCCAACTCTAGGGGAACGCTCTGTCTGTCAGCTGTGGGGGAAAATCCTTGTCTCTTTTAATCTTCTTGGTGATCATGTGGCATAGCATGTTTTCCTCCATCTCTGCTTCCTTGCTTCCTAGCTCAATTTGCTCTTTTTATATCTCAAAAGAGATTAATTTAAGACACACCCACACTAATACTGCCTCATTAACATAACAAATAAAACCCATTCCCGAATGGGACTATAATCACAGGTATGTTGTTGTTGTTAGGTGCCATCAGGTTGGTTCCGACTCATACCAACCCTATGCACCACAGAATGAAACACGGTCCGGCCCTACGCCATTATCACAATCATTGCTATGCTTGAGCCCATTGTTGCAGCCACTGTGTCAATCCATTTCTTTAAGAATCTTCCTCTTTTTCACTGACCCTGTACTTTACCAAGCATGATGTCCTTCTCTAGGGACTGATCCCTCCTGATGACATGTCCAAAGTATGTAAGACATAATCTCGCCATCCTTCCTCCTAAAGAGCACTCTGGTTGTACTTCTTCCAAGACAAATTACAGGCATAGAGGTTAGGATTCACAACACATATTTCTGGGGGACAAAATTTAATCCATAACATTCCACCTTTTGCTCCCCCCATTCATGTCCTTCCTATATGCAAAAAAACATTCACTCCATCACATTATCTTAAAAATCTTAAATCCACTCCAAGTCCAAAATCTGATCTTATGAATCATCAGAATCAAATATGGGTGAGACTTTAGGCACATTCCATTCTAGGGCAAAATTCCTCTTCATCTGTGAACCTATGAAATCTAGAATACATGTTATCTCCTTCCAGAGTATAACGACTGAACGGGCACAAGGTAGACATTTCCATTACAAATGCGAGAAACTAGAGGGAAAGAAGGGATTAACTAGCACCAAGCAAATCCAAAACCCAGCAGAAGAAATTATATTAGCTCTTAAGACTTGAAAACAATCCTCTGTCCTCCGGGACCATCTGGGCAATGCCCCTGTCCTCCAGACTCTGGGTATTAGTCATGCTTTCTGGTTTCTGTATGGAGGTCCCTCAGCCCTGTGCTTCAGTTGCACCTTTCAGGCCCACTAGGACAGAAACTCTGCTCCCTCAGCTTTGGATCATCCCATTCTCCCAGTCCTTCTGATTGGTGACCCCATCCCCTCAGCCCCACAGGCTCCTTTCTCGCACTCCTTGGGCATAGCAGCCTTACTCCCTCAACTTTGGACAGCAGCCAACCTAAATGGCAGCATCACATTCCAGAATGGACTTGGTGGAGATTTGTCTCTTTGAAACCTAGGAGGCCACGGCTCTACCCTTGAAATCCAGGATGCTGTGGCTCCAACCTTTGAGACCGAGTCAGCTCTGTTGTTATTGTTAGGTGCCCTAAACATGGCTCCCTAAACATAGCTACCCTGTGTACAACAAAACAAAACAAAACACTTTGCAGTCCTGCGCCATCCTCACAATATTAGTTACGTTTGAGCCCACTGTTGCAGTCCCTATGTCAATCCATCTCATTGAGGAGCTTCCTCTTTTTTGCTAACCCTCTACTTTACCGAGTATGATGTCCTTCTTCAGGCACTGCTCCCACCTAACATGTCCAAAATATGTGATATGAAATATCACCATCCTCCCTTCTAAGGAGCATTCTGACTGCACTTCTTACAAGACAGATTTGTTCGTTCTTCTGGCAGTTCATGGTATATTCAATATTCTTTGCCAACACCATAATTCAAAGGCATCAATTATTCTTCAGTCTTCCTTATTCATTGTTGAGTTTTCCCATTAATATGAGGTGATTAAAAACACCATGGCTTGGGTCAGTTGCACCTTAGGCCTCAAAGTGACATCTTTGCTTTTTAACACTTTAAAGAGGTTTTTTGCAGCAGATTTGCCTAATGCAATATGTTGTTTGATTTCTTAACTGCTGCTTCCATGCGTGTTGATTGTGGATCCAAGTAAAATGAAACCCTTGACAACTTCAATATTTTCTCCATTTATTGTGATGTTGCTTACTGGTCCATTTGCGAGGATTTTTGTTTCTTTATGTTGAGGTGTAATCCATACTGAAGGCTGTAATTTTTGATCTTCATCAGTAAGTCCTTCAAGTCCTCTTCACTTTCAGCAAGCAAGGTTGTGTCATCTGCATATCACAGGCTGTTAATGAGTCTGCCTCCAATGCTGATGCACCGTTCTTCTTCATATAGTCCAGCTTCTCGGATTACCTGCTTAGCATACAGAGTGAATAAGTATAATGAAAGTATACTACCCTGATGCACACCTTTCCTGACTTTAAATCACACAGTATCCCCTTGGTCTGTTCGAACGACTGCCTCTTAGTATAGGTACAGGTTCTTCATGGGCACAATTAAGTGTTCTGAAATTCCCATTCTTTGCAATGTTATCCATAATTTGTTATGACCCACACAGTTGAATGCCTTTGCGTAGTCAATAAAACACAGGTAAACATCTTTCTGGTATTCTCTGCTTTCAGCCAGGATCCACCTGAAATCAGCAATGATATCCCTCATTCCGTGTCCTCTTCTGAATCTGGCTTGAATTTCTGGCAGTTCCCTCTTCATGTACTGCTGCAACCACTTTTGAATGATCTTCAACAAAATTTTACTTGCATGTGATATTAATGATATTGTTCAATAATTTCCTCATTCTTTTTGGTCATCTTTCTTTGGAATGGGCACATATATGGAACTCTTCCAGTCAGTTGGCCAGGTAGTTGTCTTCCAAATTTCTTGGCATAGATGAGACAGTGCTTACAGCTTTGCATCTGTTTGTTGAAACATCTCAATTGGTGTTCAGTCAACTCCTCGAGGCTTGTGTTTCACCAATGCCTTCAGTGCAGCTTGGACTTCTTCCTTCAGTACCATATGCTACCTCCTGAAGTGTTTGAATGTCAACCAAGTCTTTTTGACATAGTGACTCCGTGTATTCCTCCTTCCGTCTTCTTTTGATGCTTTCTGCATCATTCAACACTTTGCCCACAGAGTCCTTTGTATTGCAACTTGAGGCTTAAATTTTTTCTTCAGTTCTTTCAGCTTGAGAAGTGTTGAGTGTGATCTTCTCTTTTAGTTTTCTAATCTTAGCTTTTTGCACATTACATTATAATACTTTACTTTGTCTTCTCAAGCTGTCCTTTGAAATCTTCCATTCAGCTTTTTCACTTCATCATTTCTTCCTTTCACTTTAGCTACTCTACATTCAAAAACAAGCATCAGAGTCTCTTCTAACATCCATTTTGGTCATTCCTTTCTTTCCTGTCTTTTTAATGACCTTTTGCTTTCTTCATGTCCTTGATGTTATTCCACAACTCATCTGGTCTTCGGTCATTAGTATCCAATGTGTCAAATTTATTTCTGAGATGGTCTCTAAATTCAGGTGGGATATACTCAGTCGTACACTGACTCTTGTGGGCTTGTTCTAATTTTCTTCCGTTTCAGCTTGAACTTGCATATAAGCATTTGATGGTCTGTTCTGCAGTCGGCACTGGCCTTGTTCTGACTGATGATATTGAGTTTCTCCATCATCTCTTTCCAGAGATGTAGGTGATTTAATTCCTGTGTATTCCATCCGTTGAGGTCCACATGTATAGTCACCGTTTATGTTGTTGAAAAAAAGGTACTTGCAATGAAGAAGTCATTCATCTTGCAAAATTCTATCATGCCATCTCTGGCATCGTTTCTACCACTGAGGCCATATTTCCCAACTACCAATCCTTTTTTGTTTCCAACTTTTGCATTACAATCACCAGCAATTATCAATGCATCTTGATTGCATATTTGATCAATTTCAGGCTGCAGAAGTTGGTAAAAATCTTCAATTTCTTCATCTTTGGCTTTAGTGGTTTGGCATAAATTTGAATAATAGTTGTATTAGCTGGTCTTCCTTGTAGGGATATTATGCTATCTCTGATATGTATGGATATTATGCTCTCGCTTATAGCACTGTACTTCAGGATAGATCTTAAAATGTTCTTTTTGACATTTTAAGATCTATCCTGAAGTACAAAGTGAACAACACCTTGCTTAAAAATTACTGGGTTGTAGGAGAAATCTAGAGCAGAATAAAGAAATTCATAGAATCAAATGAGAATGAAAACACATCCTACCAGAACCTTTGGGACAAAGCTTCCAGCATCACAGCAACACACAAGCCACCACAGTATGACAAACTGACAGACAAATGGTAGGAGTCAGCCCTGCTTCCTTTTTTTTCTTCCAACATTTCTACCCATCTCTGTGCTGCTCCAGGAATGGTCCTTGTCTTTTCTTGGAAGACAGCAGATGTAGCTCCTTTGGCCTGTTTCCTGCCTGTAGAATTCTAGAGGCAGATAGCTTTCCTTCTTATCATCCTGTCTCTGTTGCCCTGAGTCTAAGCTGATGGGTTTTCTGCTATGGTAGTGGGTTAGATCCATCAGTCACAGGCTTAACCTCTTTAACAAAAGATTGTGTAGGGATATCCTTGGTAAAAATTCTAGAACACGTCCTGAGTTTGTGCAACAGAATTTTCCAAATCTCTAAGTTTTGTTTTCATTTTGCACAATTCATTTTTTTTTTAATTTTAAAAAATTTATTTAGTCAGGCAAGATTGATATATATCCATTAGAGCTCTTTCATGTAATTAGGCTAAAACATTTGTAACTTGGATCTGTTTAAACATGAAACCAAATAAAAAGTATTAACTATTTTTTATTTTACCTCCAAAAATCTTCACATTAAAACACAAATACAGTCATTTCAAAATTATGTGACTCATGAAAAATGCATTATTTATATGCTAAAATTACAGAAATCACAACTAAACGTAACAAAACCCTTGAAGAGTCATCCATTGCTGTCAAGCCAATTCCTAGTCATAGTGACCCTATAGGACAGAGTAGAACTGCCCCGTAAGGTTTCCAAGTGGAGCCCTGGTGACACAGTGGTCAAGAGCTCAGCTGCCAACCAAAAGATTGGCAGTTCAAATCCATCAGCCGTTCCTTGACCCTACAAGGCAGTTCCACTCTGTCCTACAGTGCCGCCATGAATCAGAATCTACTCAACAGCAACGGGCTTGGCCTTGGTTTGGAATTTTTATGGAAGCAGACTGTCACATCTTTCTCTCACAGAGCGGCTGGTAGGTTTAAAACACCGACCTTTTGGTTAATAACCGAGCACATAACCACTGCCAACCTTTCAGTTAGTAGTAATATAGCACTAAACTATTTGCCCCACCCAGGGACTCCTTCCTAGCACATAGCACAGTGCTTATCACCTACTTGGAATTCAGTAAAAGTTCAGTCCACTTTGTAAGAAGCCATCATGGCTCCTTATAAATAGCCACCAAAACCCAAACTCACTGTCATCAATTCGATTCCGACTCATAACGACCATACAGGACAGAGTAGAACTGCCCCATAGGGTTTCCAAGGAGCTGCTGGGATTCAAACCGCCAAACCCCTGGTTAGCAGCCAAGCTCTCAACCACTGGCCACCAGGGCTCCATAAATAGCTGCAGTTCCCACAAAGTGAACGTATCAGATGGTTTAAATGGTACTTCTAATTCCAGGTATTTCTTGTTCAGCTAATGATTTTTTCCCTTGAACAAACCTTATACTCTACTGATGCCTTTGCAGATTTCCTTTTAATATGTAAATTATTCCATGCTGTAATCTTGATTTAATGAGTACAGATGCCTGAACAGCTTGTCTGTGATTACCTGGTTTTGGACAACACCTGTACATGTGGCAGATTTGGATGAAAACACAACAGTTCCAATGGCTGGCGAAGTATGGCATTGAATTCTAACATTTTTAGACCAAAACCAGAAATTACCTTCTGAGGTTTCTGAAATTACACATAATCGCACTATCTAAAGCCTTTAAAAACTCTTGTTGGTCATTTCTCAATGGCATCCATTTGGTCACTGCAGAAACACAGAGCTACTATGCAGAGAACACTGTCCATGGCTAGTAAGTTCTTGGAAAAAGCTTTGCTGTATTTATGTTTTTCTATTGGGCATTTAGCCCTCAATATAGATAAGCCTTTGGGACAGTCCATAATTGAACAAACTAGAACCATTTTGAAAAAGTTTTGATCATTTAAGTACCACCATTTTTTTGCACACTGTTCAGTTCTTGGATATTCAATTTATGAATTTCTAATTTATTCTTCTTATAGATTTTTATAAATTTAAATTCTTTGGTGAAATTCTTCATTTTTTTCATCTATTTACCTGTCAATATTAATAATAATTATCTTTAAAGCCATTATATATATATATTTTTTAATATTTTATTGTACTTCAGGTGAATGCTTACAGAACAAAGTTTCTCATGTAACAGTAGTACACATGCTGTTTTATGACTTTGGTTAACAACCCCACAACATTTTAACCCTCTGAATTCTCAGCTTTTATTTATTTATTTATTTTGGTGAAAATACACATAGCCAAAGATACACCATTTCAAAACTTTTTACGTATACATTTAAGTGACATTGACTATGCTCTTCCAATTGTGCTGCCATTCTCACCCAAGATGAAGGCTTACAGGACAAAATAGCCTCCCATTTAACAGTTACTACAAATGTTGCCCTATAACAATGGTTAACAATCTCACAACACATCAACAGTATCCTTACTCAACTTTGTGTTCCCTATCATCAGCTTCCTACTCCCCCTCTGCCTTCTGGCCCTTGTCACTGGACTCCTATACCTCGTTAGTCTCATTTGGTTTTACTGGGCTGTCCACTCCCAGGCTGAACAGAACCTCAAAGGTAACTTCACCTCTGAGCTGAAAGGGTGTCTGGGGGCCACACTCTTGAGGTTTCTCCAGTCTCCTTTAGGCCAGTAAATCTGGTCTTTTTTTTTTTTTTTTTTTTTTTTGTGAGTTCGAATTATGCTCTACATCCTTCTCCAGCTCTGTCCAGAGCCCTCTGTTGTGATCCTGGTCAGAGCAGTCAGCGGTGGTAGCCGGGCACCATCTAGCTGTACTGGACTCAGTCTGGTGGAGGTCTTGGTAGCTGTGAACAATTAGTCCTTTGGACTAATCTTTTCGTTGTATCCTGTTCTCTTCATTCTCCCTTGCTCCCGAAGGGATGAGACCAGTGTGATATCTTAGATGGCCGCTCACAGGCTTTTAAGACCCCAGACACTACTCACCAAGGTAGAATGTAGAGCATTATCTTTATAAGTAGTGTCATGCCAATTGAGCTAGATGTTCCCTGAGACCATGGTCCCCACAGCCCTCCATCCAGCAACTCAGTCCCTTGGGGAGTTTGGATGTGTCCATGGGGCCTCCATGACCTTTCCTTGTGCAGGTTGTGTTAGTTTCCCTTGTATTGTGTACTGTCTCACCTCTCACCCAAGATACCACTTATCTATTGCCTATTTAGTATTTCCCCCCCTCCCCTCCCATCCCTGGTAACCAACAAGGATTGTTACATTTTGCATGTGAATTTTTTCATGGGTTTTTACAATAGAGGTCTCATACAATATTTGTCCTTTTGTGATTGACTTATTTCACTCAGCATAATGTCCTCCATCCAGTTTCATCCATGTTATGAGATGGTTCACAGATTCATTGTTGTTTTTTCTCGTTGCATAGTACTCCATTGTGTGTATGTACCATAGTTTGTTTATTCATTCATCTGTTGATGGGCACCTACGTTGTTTCCATCATTTTGCTATTGTGAAAAATGCTGCCATGAACATAGGTGTGCATATGTCTATTCGAGTGATGACTCTTATTTCTCTAGGATATATTCCTAGGAGTGGGATTGCTGGATCAAATGGTATGTCTATTTCTAGCTTTCTGAGGAAACACCATATCATTTTCCAAAATGGTTGTATCATTTTGCATTCCCACCAGCAGTGTATAAGAGTTCCCATCTCCCTGCAGCCCCTCCAACATTTGTTATTTCCAGTATTTTTGATTCGTGCCAGTAATGCCGGGGTGAGCTGGTATCTCATTGTGGTTTTAATTTGCATTTCTCTATAAAGCCATTATATTTTATTTTATTAATTATTTTAAAAGATTATTACAAAAGATAATATCTGAATCAATGATGAATTAGCATCTATTTTCTCTTTTTTCCTTTTATTTATTTATATCATTTTCTCATCTTTTCACAGCATACCTGATTATTTTTTATTGAATGCAGACATTATGTATGAAAAAAATCTTAGAGGTGCTGGATGATGTCATCTTCTTGAGGCGATTCCATTTTCTTGTTGCTATGGTTATAAGAAGCATGTAACTTGACTTGAATATCAGAAGACCAGCATAGAACACCCAAAAATTAGCTGTGAAATGCATGAGAAATAGAGAGCCTGCATGTGCTGCCAAGAAGACCCCCAGCACCAGCTCCCCTAGAAGGCTCCAGTTGACTTTCATGCAGCCCACTGTGAAGGCCGCCATGACCCCTGTGGGAGAGAAACTCAAATCCAATCCCCTTAAGTAATGGTGTCTGTGGAGTGGATATGACAAAATTCCTCAATATTTCTTCACCTCTCATTCTTTTTTTAATTCCAAAGACCTGGAAAAACTTTTGAGACTAAGGCAGTTCAGCTTCTTGGGTTCCTTGTCTGTTCAGCTTCTGCTTCCTGGTTTCTTGGCCTCTTGGCCCTCCGGCCTCATGTCTGCATCTGCCATGCTGGGGCAAGTGTTCCAAAGCTCTGTAGCTCCACTGGTAAGTGCCTGGAGGCACCCCACTCCAGCAGGAATCCTCCGGCACACAGGCGCTCAGCTCTCTCGCTCTGCTCCATGGGTTGGCTCCAGCAGTGTCTCTCGCTGGTTCTGCTGTTGCTGGTTCTCTGCCGCTGCAGGTCCTCTGTTGCTGCCACTCCTTTATCCATTCACAGTTTCAAAACCACTTCCACATTTTAGGTATCTATTAGAGCAGCACCCCTCACTCTTGGTACTACGTTCTGAATGGTTATCTAGTGCTGTTCTAACAGAAATACCACAAGTGGATGGCTTTAACAAAGAGAAGTTTATTCTCTCATAGGCCAGTAGGCTACAAGTCCAAATTCAGGGTGTCAGCTCCAGGGGAACGCTTTCTCTCTCTGTCATCTCTGGGGGAAGGTCCTGGTCATCATCAATCTTCCTCCAGACTAGGAGCTTCTCAAGCACAGGAACCTCAGGTCCAAAGGATGTGCTCTGCTCCCAGCACTGCTTTCTTGGTGTTATGAGGTCCCCTGCACAATTCATTTTTAAGTCTTTTTCTCTCCTCTTGCATTTTACTGTAAGAGGCAAGGAGAAACCACACAGCCATTTAAGATCTTGCTTAGAAATTTTCTCAGACAAATATCCAAATCCATCACCAAACATTTAGACATAATTCAGGTAAGTTCTTTGCCACTGCATAAAAAGTATCACCCTTCCTCCATTGTCCAATCACATGCTCATCTCTTCCTTTTAAAGCCTCACCAGAAGCACATTAAAGTCCACATTTCTAGCAACAGTCTGTTGATGGTGCCATATGTATTCTCTAGGACAAAACATTTTCTCTATGGCTCTCCTCACTTCCTTCTGAGCCCTCACCAGAATTGTCTTTGACATCCGTAATTCTACCAACAGTCTCTTCAAGGCAATTTAGGGCCTCACTATGAAGCACGTCAAAATTCCTCCAGCCTCTACCCATTACCCAATTCTGAAACTACTTCTACATTTTAGGTGTTTGTTAGAGCAACACCCCACTCTCCAGTACCAAATTCTGCCTTAGTTATCTAGGGCTGCTACGACAGATATACCACAAATAGGTGGCTTTAACAAACAAAAATTTATTTTCTCACAGTTTAGGAGGCTAGAAGTCCAAATTCAGGGTGCCTGCTCTAGGGGAAGGCTTTTTCTCTATGTTGGCCCTAGAGGAATGTCCTTGCCTCTTCAGTGTCTATTCCTTGGAGATCACGTGGCATGGTATCTATCTTCCCCCACCTCTGCTTCCTTGCTTCTTGTATAATCTGTTCTTTTTATATCAAAAGAGACCGATTTATGACACACCTACTTTAATATTGCCTCATTAACATTACAAAGAAAACTCATTCCAAATAAGATTATAACCATAGGTAGAGGGGTTAGGATTTATAGCATGTATTTTTTGGGGACACAGTTCAATCCATAACAACATCAAGGATACAGACTAGGGAAAATATCCTGTTATTGAAAACAAAAAGAAATGTTCCCAAGGGGGAAAAAAAAACAACTTAAAGTGCTTACTCAATTAATTTTTAGAATTGTGATGGGCAAACCTAACAAAGTGGTTGTGTTATCTGCCAGAAGGAACAACTTGACACTTGAGGTTGCTTACAGTAATACGCTTATTTTAAAGCAGTGTTTATAAAACAAAATTGAGTGGAGAACTGTAATTATTAGCTTAATGTGCTCACCCCAGTTTATTTCTAGTCTCAAATTTATAGAAGAAAATTGAGATAAGGCACTCTTTAAGTAGAAGTCATTACGATTTTGAAGATCCAAAGATGTGATTCTAGTTCTTAGACCAGCCACAGGAAACCACATTTGAAATCATGTCTGTTAAGATGTCTCTGGAACAGCAATTTAGCAAAATTTGAGAAAATGCAGAAGCGTTGCAAATTATCTTGAAGTGTTAAAATTGTCCAAATTTCAAAATAATGTACATTTAAAACATACATATATTCATGCCATCAACTGCTTTGTGATGGGAGATTTATTAGACAAAATAATAAATGTCTGAAAGGCTGCAGTTCATTGCACTAGAGTTTCATTCCCACAGAACAAAAGTCTCAGGAGATGTTACGATGAAAAAGTGTTCTATGGTCACATATGGGGGGAATTCTTTGTTATTGGCTGCAACACTTATGAGAGACAATTTTTTACAGTGTGTTGCAGAGCTCTGGGAGGCATCTGGCCATAACGTTTTCTGTGTAGAGCTTCTCCAGGGACTAGAATGCTGAGGCATTAAGATCTCTTCCCGGGAAACAGGGGCATATAGTGGTAGCTGAAGCCCAGCATGTGGATTAGAAAGGATAAGATTACACATACGTTGTGTGTAACAAAGGAGTCCCTGGGTAGTGCAAATAGCTAATGTGCTCTACTGCGAACAGAAATGTTGAAAGTTCAAGTCCACCCAGAGGTGCCTTGGAAGAAAGCCCTGGTGATCTACTTTAAAAAAAATCAGCCTTTGAAAAGCCTACTGAGCACAGTGCGACTCTGAGCACACATGGGGTCACCATGAGTCACATTTTACAAAGGCTGATTTTTTGTATGTAAAAAGCAGCAGCTCTCAGCCTCAGCATGACAACATATGGGTGTATGATAAGGTTGGAAGATGTGTTACAAGTAATCTGTTCCTAATAATAGCTATAATATAAATTTGCAAATAATTTGTTTTTTAACATAAATTACAATGGATAGAAGATTATCTCTAAGATAAAGTTATTATCACTTGTTTCACTTCTGATGGTCTTACTGGAGAGGCAGAGAGTGAGGACAGTCCACCTGATGTATCAACAATGGTAAGAACAAAACAAAACAAAAAAACAGAAGCCCAGATTCCTGGGAGCATGTCTTGTATGAAATATCATTGATTATGTGTGCTCAGAGGAAGAAAGTTTGAATACTTCTAGCCAAAAGATAAAGACCTAGCTCCTTAGTTTAGAACACAAATTTCTCCATGATCTTGTTCCTTCCTGCTTCTCTAAGCCTTGTTCTTTTCCACTCCTTGACTCAAATTTATGTTCATCAGTATAGCCTGCTTGTACTTCCCTACCTACGTGTGCTACTTCTCAACTCCATGCCTCTGCTTGTGCTCTCTTCTCTGTGTAGGCTGCCCTCCTGTTGTTCCTAGATAATTTCCACTTATTCATCCACCCAAACTCAGTTTAGGGTCACCTTTTCTAAAAAGATTCTGCCAGACTAGTTTTAGTAGATTGTCTACTGTCACTTCCATACCTCCTTATTCTTGTATCTATTTTTGCACTTACGACAGTGTTTGAATGAGGCATTGGTGGTTCTGTCATAGAATTCTTGCCTTCCATCTGGGAAGCACCTCATGCACTGCCACCACCCATCTGTCACTGGAGGCTTGTGGGTTGTTATGATGCTGAACAAGTTTCAGCAGAGCATCCAGAATAAAATGGACTAAGAAGAAAGACCAGGCAATATACTTACAAAAATTAGCCAATGAAAACCCTATGGATTACAATAGTCCAATCCACAACAGATCATGAGGATAGTGCAGGACAAGGCAATATTTTATTTTTTGTGCATGGGATTACCAAGACTTGGGGGTGATTCAACATCAGTTAATAACAATACTGTTTGAAATGTTCTGTTCTATATTTATGCTCCTCTCAAATGGGAATCACTTGAGGGCAGAAACTACATCTGATTTATTGTTCTACCTCCAATTTCCAATAAAAGGTGTGGAATAGTAGGTGTGAGATAAAAAATATATATATAATTAAACTAAATGGTAAAATACTGTCAAACTGAAAATGTTAAGTACTCAACATTCATTAAAAGCATATTTTATTTCAGCATCTTAAGTTGATTACCTATACATTAACCAAAAAAAAAAAAAAATGCTATAAAACCAGGCTTGCTCTTTCATATTTCACTCATTACAAATAGTCCACTGTAAACTCATGCTTCAGTTTACTTTTTTCAAATTTTGTAATGGAAAAGAAACCACTGTCACACATAAAGAAACATTAATAGTATTTACTTGTGCTCGCCTTAATATCGTCTAATGAACTGTAAGCTAGACCTCTTGCTGTATGTTGTGTCATACCTCCCAGTAAAACTAGTCTCTTGCTTTGTCTGCCTGACCATAAAATTCTCTAGGCCGTGTATTTCAGCTTTTAAATGCATTCAGTTTAGCTCTTTACTATGTATATTGACTTGTGCTATGTTCCAGAAACTTCAACAAGATTATAAACTCCTAGAGAGCAGTACAAGGAGCCCTTGTGGCGCAGTGGTTAAAGCAATCGACAACTAACCAAAAGTTCACCGGTTCGAAACCACAAGTGTCTCTGTGGGAGAAAGATGTGGCAGTCTGCTTCCACAGAGATTTACAGCCTTGGAAACTCTATGGGGCCATTATGAGTCAGAATCTACTCAATGGCAATTGATTTGGTTTTTCTTTCTTTCTTTTTTTTTTAAAGAGCAATACATTCCATATCAATATTATATTCTCAGTATTGCTTAACTCAGGGACCGATGCACAGAATATGTTCAATAGAAACTTGTTGAAAGAATGAAATTAACAACTATCCACAGAGAAATATCAAATAATCATAACCAGTGAAGTCATCCAGAATTCTAGCCTGATGAAAACAAGGTTGAATTTACCTTTGAGCCTTCTCTGGCTCTAAAACATATATAAAACAAATATAAAAGTTATGACATTTCTGTCATTGAGACTTGCTCACCGTCTGGGGCTCTATGCTTGGCTTAACTCACTTCTCCTGCTAACTTATCTCCCTGGACAATATGCATATACCTATAACTTCAACTGTCAACTTCAAAGTAGACTGCATCCAAGTATACATCTCTGTTGTTAATTGCTAGTTGCCACCAAGTCAGCTCCAACTAACGGCAACCTTATAATAACCATGAAACGTTGCCCAGTCCTGTGCCACTCCTTGTAGTAACCACGAAACCTTGCCCAGTCCTGTGCCATTCCTTGTAGTAACCACGAAACCTTGCCCAGTCCTGTGCCATTCCTTGTAGTAACCACGAAACCTTGCCCAGTCCTGTGCCATTCCTTGTAGTAACCACAAAACCTTGCCCAGTCCTGTGCCATTCCTTATAATAACCAGGAAACATTGCCCAGTCCTCTACCATTCCCATAATCTTTTGATATGTTTGAGTCATTGTTGAGGTTATTGTGTCAATCCATCTTTTTGAGAGTTTTCCTCATTTATGCTGATCCTCTATCAAACATGATGTCCTTGTTTAAAGATTGGTCTTTCCTGATAACATATCCAAAGCAAGTAAGATGGCAACTCACCGTCCTCACTTCTCAGGAGCATTCCAGTTGTATTTCTTGTAAGACTGATTTGTTCATTCTTCTGGCAGTCCACAGTATATTCAATAGTCTTCACCAACACCACAATTCAAATTTCATTGTCCAGCTTTCATGTGAATATCTAGCTCATCTTTTTTAAACACCATGGACAAATGTCTAATTTTCACTTATGCAAACTTAAACCCTCATTATCTTCCCTAAGAACATTCTTTCTTCCGTTGTCTGTATTCTGGAAAAAAAGTGAAAGTATTGACCCAGTCACCTTTGATTTGCTTCTCTCTTTCCCCTCCTACATCCAAAAGCATCCCTAAGTCTTGTTAATTCTATCTCCACATGCCTGATTTCCTCCCTCCCCTTCCATTGTTGTTAATGATGATCTAGCTGAAGAGCATGAAATACATCAACAGGATCTTTTGTCCTCTAGCTTCTGGCTGTGTTTGACCAATGGGAATTGCTAGCAGAAATTGAAAGGATAGGCAGGGAGTGAATCCAGCTTATTTATTCCCCTGCTGTCTTTGCTCCTGTCAGGTGGCCTCTTCACAGCACTCTCTCTCCAAATTTTCTCATTTAGGACTGTGGATAGAAAAACGCAGCCACAAACCCTGGTTCCACGTCCTGTTGTTGTTGTTAGGTGCCTTAGAGTTGGTTCCGACTCATAGCGACCCTATGTACAACAGAACAAAACAGTGCCTGGTCCTGCGCCATCCTCACAATCATTGTTATGCTTGAGCCCATTGTTGCAGCAACTGTGTCAGTCCATCTTGTTGAGGGTCTTCCTCTTTTTTGCTGACCCTGTGCTTCACCAAGCATGATGTCCTTCTCCAGGGACTGGTGCCTCCTGACAACATGTCCAAAGTACATGAGATAAAGTCTCTCCATCCTTCCTTCTAAGGAGCATTCTGACTGTACTTCTTTCAGGACAGATTTGTTTGTTCTTCTCCAAGTCCAGGGTATATTCAATATTCTTCACCAACACCATAACTCAAAGGCATCAATTCTTTGGTCTTCCGTATTCATTGTCCAGCTTTCACATGCATATGAGGCAATTGAAAATACCATGGCTTGGGTCAGGCACACCTTAGTCTTTAAAGTGACGTCTTTGCTATTTAATACTTTAAAGAGGTCTTTTGTAGCAGATTTGTCTAATGCAATACACTGTTTGATTTCCTGACTGCTGCTTCCATAGTCATTGACTGTGGATCCAAGTAAAATGAAATCCTTGACAACTTCAATATTTTCTCCGTTTATCATGCTGTTGCTTATTGGTCCAGTTGTGAGGGCTTTTGTTTCCTTTATGTTGAGGTGTAATCCATACTGAAGGCTGTGGTCTTTGATCTCCATGTCCTAGAGGACTGTATTTCTTTTGGCTTCCATATACTTTGCCAATATCTTTTACAGAATACTTATTAAACGTTTCTCAAATTATCTGATTTGAATGTGCCATCTGTTTCCTAACTGATACACTAATCAAAATTATGTACCAAAAACACAGGTAAAATCACATTACTTTCTTCTCCCTAAATGTTAAAGTTTTCTCCATTGTCTAAGTTCCAAACTCTGTAGGCTGACATTCAAAGGTTTCCACAGTGTTCCCCTGCCTCCTTCTCCCATTATAACAACGCTGCTCCCTATCACCTGTGATCAGGCTCACTGGAGAGTGAGCCCAGTTCCCTAAAAAGCAATTTTTTTTTGTGATCTATTCCTAGATATTCCTTCCACTCCTTCTTTTCTAGTGAAAGTACACTTAGTTTTCAATGCCCCATTCAAAATCCTGTCTCTCAATGAACACTTCCCAATGAAATAATTTCTTGTTTCTCTGGTCTCTAATAATATTACATTATTAATTATATTCTGACTTATCCTATTATATTATTACTGTTTGGAGAGATGGGCCATGTATTAATATTTTATGTGTTCATATGAAAATGTTCCATTTTTTGACTTGTGTGTTAAATGCATGGAAAGAATAACTCTCCATGTAGACCTAAGTTCCCAGGAGCAAATGTGACCTGAGCTGGGTGCTTCCCAAACTGTAATTCTGCCAGTCATGCAAAAGCCCCTATATCCTCAACCAAATAGCAACTTTTATGCTATTGATCACTATCAGAAAATGATGACATTGGTCAATGAATTCTGTAGTTCTTGGAGAAAAAAATAAAAATTGGACACAAACGCCATTCTGTAATGATATGTTAATACTAGTGGAAAGAAATCTGAGGCAAGGGTCACAGCCAGAGCCAAGTCAGAATATTCCTCTGTGCTTCGGCTCATAACCCTATGAACTAGGAAGAGAAGTAAAGAAATTCTCCCAAGAGAAACAAGGGCTTTCTCCCCTAGCTATGCTGTGCTGAGAATGCTGAATAGAAGTTACCCCAAAAACATCCAAGTTTCTCTGACTCTGGGTTCACAGGCAAATTTGAGGCAGAGACAACAGCTGCAAAAGACACTAGCCCTTGAGAATCTAGTTTCTATTTTTGCCTAGATTTCAACCCAGGTCAAGTTGAAAAGTGGAATAAGGGTCAATATTTTTTTCTTAATTTTTAGTTATATATACACCTACTCCTCACTTACTGATTTTCTTGTTTTAGACATTTTACACTTATGACAATCTACTACCCGACTACTTTGCACACTAATGACCTATGTCTGGCAGTAACAAACACTGAGGTGCGAGGTATGAGTAACGCTGACTGTGATGGTTAAGGTTATGTGTCAACTTGGCTGGGCCATGATTCTCACTGGTTTGGTAATTACATAACGATGTAACTTGGCAGTTATGTAATTTAGCAGTTATGTAATGATGTAATTTGGCAGATACGTAGTGATGTAGTCAAGTTCCATTTTGTGATCTTATATGATCGTCCTCCATTTTTGCATAGTGCTGATTTTCACATAACGACCTGGTCTTTGGAACTTAACCATGTCGATAAGTGAGGAGTGGGTGTCTATATTTTTTATAATCCATACTTTAAAAAACAAAAACAAAAAACAGTTGCTGCCGAAGCAGCTCTGACTCATGGAGACCCCATGTGCTTCAGAGTAGAATTGTGCTTCATAGGATTTTCATGGCCATGACCCTTCAAAAGCAGATTGGCAGGCCTTTCTTCTGAGGCACCTCTGGGTGGACTTGAACCACCAACCTTTCAGTCAGTAGCCAAGCAGTTAACTGTTTGAGCCATGCAAGAAATATTCCATACTTACTAGTAGCTATAGTACTTATATATGAATGTTGAAATTCAAAAGGATCTATCGTACATTAAATAACTAAAGCAAAGACTTAAAGAGGCAATTGTAAATTTGAAGCTTTATTTATTGAACTCCAAAAAATATGGAAGGCACCATGAAGATATTTGGATTATAGGATGAAATACAATAATATATGTTAAAACAATAAAAATATTGACAAAGCTTTTCGCTTTTTGTCACTTTACCAAGTTGAAAAAGCATAACTTAAAACCAGGGTGAGCCTTAAAGAAAGTAGCAGCTACAGCCAGATAATCTGGTGTTTAGTTGGATGTCTGGCTTTTCAATCACACCTACATGCAGAGAGATATTAAACGTGAAAGAAAGGATGGGTGGAACAAGGAGTATTAGCAATGTACAGTCATGCATCTTTTAACGTTCATGATACGTTCTGTGAAAAAGGACGTTATGTGATTTGGCCGTTTTATGAACATGCCTAAATCATCGGCAATAGCATTCACTGATTTTCGACCTCCATGTTGTTTAATAATGTTGAGTTTCACTTCCAGATTGATACTTCTCCTTTGCCTCTTGCTACCGCTACCACTAGCATTGGTTTTTCTGTGTTTCGCAGCCATGATGTACTTCACGGTAATATTTTAGAAAGAAAAACAGCTAATGCTACAACGCTTGAGACGCACAATACATGAGATTGGATGCTGCTATCTACAAGTCGAAGCATACATACACTGTTATATGGTAAACTTTTTATTTGTAAGTAGGGAAAGTTCACATTAAAATAACAATAGAAAGTACAGTACATACATAAGCCAGTAACATAGGCTTTTATCATGACTATCAAGATGTATGCATTATAGGTTACATATGTACTGTACCATTATAAGCCTGGTAGCGCAATCACTGTACATAAAAGACGTGAGATACACGTGTTGCCTGTGAGAAGCTGTTGTGTTTGCTATATCTGGTTATGTCTGCTACATCCCATTCTCCCGTCAGGATTTCTGAACTGTATTATGACCTTATGGGACCACAGACTTACATGCAATCAGACGTTGCCCAAACGGACGTTTGCAGCACATGACTGTACTCTCAATATCAAAGCTCATCTAGAATTTCCCTTGAATCAGGCATTTTCTTAAAGTAAGGGGACAGGGATCCAAAGCTCTGTGGGAACGAGGCGCGCATAGAGACCAGGGCATGGTGGAAGAACTCACGCACAAAAGGACGTCTCTCCCTAATTCACCAATCCATGTATTTGCTGTCTCTAATTTGTGGCACTCTTTCTTGCCTTTCCGTGCATTTCTCTTCCCACAATGCAGTTTCCACAATCCACAGCCTTTCCTCACTCCCCATCCCAAGCCACCTCTGGCAGAACACTTGATTAGCTTGAAAGCAAACTCAGATGCAGAAAGAAGTTAGAATGGCTGTTTCTGAAAGCGACTCTATTTGTTTATTTCCATTTTCTGATAAACTTTCTAAACTAGAGAGAAATAATAACTAGAACATAAGATACCTAGGAACTAGGTCATTTGTTGGCACTTAGTGGGAGCTCAATCAATTACTTGATAGTCAATTGTTTCTACGAATTGGATTTAAAAACACACACTAAGAAACTTGAATTTTATCTCTTCCTTGTAAATGCATAATTAAAGCTTCAACTTGGAGGAGAAGCCTTTGTTCATAGAAAGGAATAAAAGCATATTTTATTTTCAAGGTATGTTAAAAAGTCAGTTTTATGAAAATCTGTTGTGTTCACTATTTATTTTGAAAGATATTTTTATATCATATTTTTAAATCCACACACAATTGAGCTAAACAGTCACCTTTTTCTTGGTTTCTGTAGAGTATGACTCACTGTGCAGTTAACGGAGCAAAAACCTCCACATGGAATTAGTACTTTTACTGGAATGGAAATTTATTTCCATGTTTTAGGTAAATAAATATATAATGTTGTCTTTGTGGATTAGTGGAAAAATAACAAAAGAGTTTGTGTCTCTGTGTCACTAATCCACACACATAACATTATTTTATCAGAAAGGAATCCTGCATTCAACTGTGTGGTCAATTGTCTTTGTTTCCCTTAAAATATCATTACTTAGATATTTCAGTTATAAACAACCTAGAAGACATGCACTCTTTTTTTCAAGGTTGCCACTAAAATATAAAAAGGATTATAGTACCTTTAGACACTATACTTTTGTCAGCCATAACTTTGTGTTAGTTGCCAAAACAAAGCTGAATGATTGACACGCATTATTAAAATATATTTGAAGATCCTACCTTAACTACATTATTATATTGGAAAATTCAGTCTGAATTTCTCCTGTCACTTGACCTTGGTTCCTTCATCTATAAAAGAGAAGCCCGTATAAAATACTTCAGATTTAAGTTTAGATCAAATATATTAAGTCCTTTTCACATTGCTTGAGCATAAGAAAGGCGTGAATCAAAGCCATTTATTTTTTACGAACACTATGAAGGCTAAATTTGATCCAAGGGCTGGCAAACTACAACCGCTTCCTTATAATTATGAAAAGCTAATCTGGTTAAACCATGAAAATAATCATTATTATTATCATTATTATTTTGGAAACTTGTTTTTCCATCAGTAATCCAGTCACTCTTGTTTTGGTAATCATCATTTTGTACTTCTGGGTAACCAACACATCCCCTATTTTCTGCCCACGTGCTTTGAGTGGGCCTCCATGCTAGGCAGAGATGGCATAAGCTGAGCAAAGCATAACAATTGCCCAGAAAGGGTGACTGGTTTTGTAATGAGCACATGACCCAGAAAGAGCTCATGAGATGCAATGAAACTCTTCCTGTTATTTGTAGGAAATACTTTTTGGGGGTTTTGTTATTGTTGCCATCAGATGTGAAAATGAGGCATTATTGTATTTTTACCCAAATAAGCGAGTGCCTTCTGCATTTCTTTGCCGGTTGAACCCCCGCCCCCCCCACCCAGCCCCCGCCCCGCCACCCCCAAGAGGCACCCTCACAAGTAGGGCCATGCCAATTCTCTTCCACATGTTGCTGTAAAAAAATCAGCATAGCGTGCTTACAAAAACACCTCCTTGAGGGGAGGACATGGCTGGCAAACAAACTCGGAAGCTGCCAGTTATTTATGTAAAAATACAGGATAAGGTCTATAGCTGTTGCCTTCATCTTGGAATCAGGAGGGTAGAGCTTGTCTGACAACCAAGCCAAGGAAGAAGGCCTTGCTGGTAGTGAGTGGATGCAAAATATTTATGGGGCAAATGAGGGAATAACATCAGAGTTTGTAGAACTGTGTTGCACGGTGACTTAACATCTCTATAGCAAAATTTCCTAAACTATAAAGTAAATGGAAAGATATAGATCACTGATTCTTAAAGAGAAGAATAAATACTTATTCTCAGGGGGTGAGGGAGTGTAGCCAGAAACAATCTCTCACCAGTAGAAATTTTATTTACATTTTATCTTAAATTATATGTAAATTTAGTATTTTCATGTGTTCCAAAGTAGAACTCTCCATAGGGTTTCCATGGCTGAAATCTTTACGGAAGCAGATCGCTAGGCTTTTCTTTCATGGGGTCACTGGGTGAGTTCCGAACCCCAGGTTTTTGGTTAACAGCTGAGTGCAAACCATTTTCACTACCCACAGACCTTAGTATTTTCATATTTGTTTTCATATAAAAATAATTCTCAGGTAAAATTGATGTTCCAGGAAGATGGGCATGTTTTTTCTAGAGCTTCAAGTAATCTCTGGAATACCGTGTTAGTTTTACATAAATTATATCATTTAAATATGGCAATACCTGGTCCTAGAGGTACTGAGAAACATTGGTCTAGACTGTTCATTTAAAAAATCTTCATTAAAAGTCTGTTAATTTGCATTTTTAAATACTTGACCTTCACGATATTCTCTTTACAATTTACAGCATTGTTAATATTATTGAGTTTTCAATAACTCAAATTAATAAAACATTACCAAGTAAGTGTCCCTAGAGAATTCAGCTAGGCCTTCTCTTCCCTTCTACTCTCATCAGTACAATTCACAAGCCCCACCACCTTCCTTCCCCTGATTTGGCCTTTAAAATTATAGTGTAAATGTAAAAATTACTACCCAGCCCACCTAAATAAACAGTCCTGGCTTTCCTCCTCTATGATGCAAATAAAGACATACCAAGTGTTTTTAAAAGCAAAAAAAACAAAACTTAGATTTTTACATGTCAAATTACAGTTTTGCCCCCTTATCCCAACCAAAGAGGATAAAATAAGCTCTTAACTGCATGAAGACTTTATTGCAAAGTGTCAGCTCTGAGGACACAGTAGGAGTCCTTCCAGGAAGCAGGCAAAGTGCCACCCAAAAACCTGAGGACATTCTGCTAACTTGAGAATTATGGAAACAGCATGTTATGGAGACACTGGAAACTAACCTTGGATTTTCCAGGATGATGTACATCGCTGGAACATTCAATGCTCCCCAGGCAGAAGTCAGAATGTTTATAGCTTTCATACTCACTGTTTGGAAATGGAAAGCTGAGCTCAGAATTCATAATCATCTGATTAAGCTGCTGGTTTTTTTTTTTTTTTTTTTTTTTTTTTAACCCAACACTGGGAAAAGCACAAAACAAAACTAGTGGGTTCTTTTATACTGAACCATAAACACATGTGATGTGTAATAAATTCCCTAACATTGCATTTCTTTGGAAGGAAAGGTTGAGTATTGTAATGGAATATTTTGAGCTAAAAGGGTTTGTCTTGTTGACATATCAAGTTAAAATAAAAAGAAATCCCTTAAACCTACTGCTGTCGACTCAATTCCTACACATAGTGACCCCAAAAGACTGAGCAGAACTGCCCCATAAGGCTTCTAAGGCTATACATCTTTAAGGAAGCGACTGCCGTATCTTTCACCCGTGAAGCGGCTGGTAAATCCCTTAACACTTTTTTTTTATGTGATTATATTATTGTTATTCATGACTGTCAGTTTGTCATACTGTGGTGGCTTATGTGTTGCTATGATGCTGGAAGCTATGCCAACTGTACTTCAAATACCAGCAAGGTCACCCATGGTGGACAAGTTTCAACTGAGCTTCCAGACTAAGACGGACAAGGAAGAAGGAACTAGTGGTTTACTTCTGAAAAAATTAGCCCGTGAAAATCTTATCAATAGCAGCAGAACATTGTCTGATGTAGTGCTGGATGATGAGGCCTTCAGGGTGGAAGACACTCAAACGTAGAGTCGACCTTAATGACATAGATGGAGTCAAGCTTTCAGGACTTTCATTGGCTGATGTGGCACGACTCAAAATGAGAAGAAACTGCTGCAAACATCCGTTAATAACTGGAAGATGGAATATACAAGGTATGATTCTAGGAAAATTGGAAGTTGTCAAAAATGAAGTGGAACACATAAACATCAATACCATAGGCATTAGTGAGCTGAAATGGACTAGTACTGGCCATTTTGAATTGGACAATCATATGGTATACTAAGCCAGGAATGGCAAATTGAGGAGGAATGGCGTTGCATTCATTGTAAAAAAGAACATTTCAAGATCTATCCTGACGTACAATGCTGCCAGTGATAAGATAATATCCGTATACCTACAAAGAAGACCAGTTAATACGATTATATTCAAATTTACACACCAACCACTAATGCCAAAGACGGAGAAATTGAAGATTTTTTACCAACTTTTGCAGTCTGAAATTGATCAAGCATGCAATCAAGATGCATTGATAACTGCTGGTGTTTGGAATGGGAAAGTTGGAAACAAAGAAGAAGGATTGGTAGCTGGAAAATACGACCTTGATGATAGAAACAATGCTGGAGATGGCATGATAGGATTTTGCAAGACCAAGGACTTCTTCCTTGCAAATACCTCTTTTAATCCACATAAATGGTGACTATACACATGGACTTCACCAGATAGAATACACAGGAATCAAAATGACTACATTTGTGGAAAGAGACATCTGAAAAGCTCAATATCATCACTCAGAACAAGGCCAGGGCCCAAGTGTGGAACAGACCACGAATTGCTGGTATGGAAGTTCAAACTGAAGCTGAAGAAAATTAGAACAAGTCCATGAGAACCAAAGTATGACCTTGAGTATATTCCACCTGAATTTAGAGACGATCTCAAAAACAGATTTGACTCATTGGGCACTAATGACTGAAGATCAGACATGCTGTGGAATGACATCAAGGACATCATACATGAAGAAAAGAAGAGATCATTAATAAGAAATATAAGACCAAAATGAATGTCAGAAGAGACTCTGAAAGTTGCTCTTGAACGTCAAGTAGCTAAAGTGAAAGGAAGAAATTATGAAGTAAAAGAGCTGAAAAGAAGATTTCAAAGAGTGGCTGAAGAAAACAAAGAATATAATGAAATATAATATAATACAGTATAATATAATGAAATGTGCAAAGATCTAGAATTAAAAAACTAAAAGGGAAGAACGCACTTGGCATTTCTCGAGCTGAAAGAACTGAAGAGAAAATTCAAGCCTCAAGTTTCAATATTGAAGGATTCTACAGGGAAAATATTAAACAATGTAGGAAGCATCAAAAGAAGATGGAAGGAATACACAGTCTCTGTAAAAAATTCAACCATTTCAGGAGGTAGCATATGATCAAGAACCTATGGTACTGAAGGAAGAAGTACGAGCTGCACTGAACGTACTGGTGAAAAACAAGGCTCCAGGAATTGATGGACTATCAATTGAGACATTTCAACAAAAGATGCAGTGCTGGAAGTGCTCACTCATCTCTGCCAAGAAATTTGGAAGACAGCTACCTGGCCAGCTGACTGGAAGAGATCCATAATAGTGCCCATTCCAATGAAAGGTGATCCAACAGAATGTGGAAATTATCTAACAGTATCATTAATATCGCACACAAGTAAAATTTTGCTGAAGAGCATCCAAAAGTGGTTGCAGCAGTACATTGATAAGGAACTTCCAGAAATTCAAGCCGGATTCAGAAGTGGAGGTGGAATGAGGGATATCATTGCTGATGTCAGATGGATCTTGGCTGAAAGCAGAGAATACCAGAAAGCTGTTTACCTATGTTTTGACTATGCAAAGGCATTCAACTGTGTGGATCATAACAAACTATGGATAACATTACGAAGAATGGGAACACATAATTGAAGAACATTTAATTGTGCTCATGTGGAACCCGTACATAGACTAAGAGGCAATTCTTAGAACAGAAAAAGGGGATTCTGCATGGTTTAAAATGAGGAAAGGTGTGTGTCAAGGTTGTATCCTTTCACCATACTTAATCAGTATGCTGAGCAAATAATCCAAGAAGCTGGACTATATGAAGAAGAATGGGGCATCAGGATTGAAGGAAGACTCATTAACAGCCTGCAATATGCAGATGGCACATCCTTGCTTGCTTGAAAGTGAAGAGGACTTAAAGCACTTACTGATGAAGATCAAAGACTACAGCCTTCAGTATGGATTACACCTCAACATAAAGAAAACAAAAATCCTCACAACTGGACCAACAAGCAACATCATGATAAATGGAGAAAAGATTGAAGTTGTCAAGTATTTCATTTTACTTGGATCCACAATAAACATCCATGGAAGCAGCAGTTAAGAAATTAAATGATGCATTGCATTGGGCAAATCTTCTGTAAAAGATCTCTTTAAAGTATTAAAAAGCAAATACATCACTTTAACGACTAAGGTGCGCCTGAGCCAAGCCATGATAGTTTCAATAACATCATATGCATGCAAAAATTGCACAATGAATAAGGAAAACCAAAGAAGAACTGACACCTTTGAATTATGGTGTTGGTGAAGAATATTGAATATACCACGGACTGCCAGAAGAATGAACAAATCTGTCTTGGAAGAAGTACAGCCAGAGTGCTCTGTGGAAGCGAGGATGGGGAAGCTTTGTCTCACAAACTTTGGACATGTTATCAGGAGGGACTAGTACCTGGAGAAGGACATCATGCTTGGTAAAGTAGAGGACCAGCAAAAAAAAAAAAAGGAAAAATCTTCAACAAGATGGATAGACACAGTGGCTGCAACAATGGGCTCAAATATAACAATTGTGAGGATGCCACAGGACCGGGCAATGTTTCCTCCTGTTGTACACAGAGTCACTATGAGTGGGAACCATCTCGATGGCACCTAACAACAACAATATTATTATTAACCTATTTTACTTTAATTAAGATCACCAGTGTTCATAAGGGTAACACTTCCAAGAGGGTTCTACTTGCAAGGTGTACTTATAGACTAGACACGTGTTTATTTATTCCTGTTCCTTACAGCTACTGCACCAGAGGTGTTTCATGACTTTATTTTTAAGTGTTAACACCATAAAATGCTATAATTAGGAGGCTCTTTAAGCTATAGGTCACCTAATCCAATCCCATCTTTTTAAGAGAGGAAACTGAAAGCCAAAGAAGCAAAGGGACTTACTGTGTCACACAGATATTTAGTGTCATCCTAGAAAACAGGTGCGTTTCTCCAGATTTTCAGTGGAGTCTTATTTTAGCGCAGAGAGGAGTGCATAGGACATACACTGCTTCCATGTTAACTACTAAGCAATGCCATACATCACACGGATCATGATCCACCTAATGAACACACTGGAGTTATTTTTCTCACTGCCTTCCCATTACACCAAAAAAAAAAAAAAAAAAATACAAAACTCACTGACATTGCAGTTGAGTCAGTTTGGACTCATAGTGACCCTACAGGACAGAGTAGAACTGCCCCATAAGGTTTTCAAGGCTTCGCGGAAACCTTTAAATTTTTATGGAAGTAGACTGCCACATAATTCTCTTGCCGAGTGGCTGGTGGGTTCAAATCGCCGGTGTTTTGATTAGCAGCCAAGAGCTTTAACCACTGGGCAACCAGGGCTCCTTCCCATTAGAGACCTCAGTATTGCCATTGTGTTGATCTCGGAGCTAGCTCACTGGAGCTATCTTACCCCACACCTTAAAACCCATGAAAACATGCCTTTGGCTAAGTCAGAATGTTTACAAATACCTGTTACTAAGGCTGACTTTATTGAGCCTAGTGAAGCAGCAGTGGGTCAGAGGTCAAAGTCAGGAAACCAAGGACCAGGAAAATTAAAATCAGAGTTGAGGTGGAACCAAGCAAGAGGCAAGAAGAGCTAAGTCACAGAGCAGGAGAGCGTGGCAGAGGTTAGGCTCAGGAAGAACTTGTGCAAACCCAGAATTCTGATCACGGTAGCTCTGATGCCCTCCTGCTAATAGGGAGGGTGTATGAAGTAGCACTTTAATGATTCCCTCTTGAACACACTGCTTGATAAATGGCATGCGGGCACTTTAACATTCCTAGACACAGATTCACTGTCTAGCATTTCCGTGGCCAGTGTCCACAGGATAATATTATAACAGCCTCTAAGTCATCCCCCTGCTTTTTTTCGCCTTTCTTTAATTCGTCTATTTCACCCTTTCTAAGCTTATATATTCATAAAAATCTTTCATAGTTCTCATTTCTTTCTCAGTTAAGAATTGAGCCATCATCTTTACATTCAAAGTTCCTGAAACAGTGTCTCCAGCCCACCTTCCAGTCTTAACTTCCACTATTCCCCTATATTTTTATGATTGAGCTAAATTAAACCGTCCTCTTCATTTCTAGAGGCATCACAGGTTTTCAAGACAAGCATACCTGTATTTGAATCCTGGGCTCCTCCAGCAAACTGTGGTGTGATCTTAGGTCTCCAAGTTGCCTTTCCCTCATGGAACAATGGACTTAATAATATGCACATTACATGATCATTACACAGGTTAAATGAGATAAAATGTATAAATATTTCAGCACATTTTGGTGTGAATTAACACTAGTTAATAACAGCTAGAAGGAGCCCTGGTGGCACAATGGTTAAGCACTCAGCTGCTAAACAAAAGGTTGGTGGTTCAAACCCACCCGTCACTCCTTAGGAGAAAGATGTGGCAGCCTGCTTCCATAAAGGTTTACAGCCTTGGAAACCCTATGGGGCGGTTCTACTCTGTCCTATAGGGTCGCTATGAGTCGGAATTGACTCTATGGCAATGGGTAATAACAGTTATTATATCATGACTAAATAGTGTTTTAGAGTTTTCTAAGTATGTTATAGACATTGTGTCATTTGATACTCACAAAGCTCTGACATGTATTATAATTGCTCCCATTTTTCAGATGAAAAAACTAAGGCTAAAGAGATATGACTTACTCAAGATCATATAACCAGATAAGAATTACAAACCATATAAAGTCATTTAGTTAAAGGATGGTGACTTATTTGTCTTTTATTTTCACAGTCCCTAAGAATAAAAAAGAAATTTTAAACTGACTTTATTGCATGTTCACTCTGTGCCCAACACTGTGTTAAGACTTTCATATAAATTATATCATTATAAATAAGTTACATACTATTTCATACTATTATACCCATTTTCAAGGAGCCCTGCTTGCCCAACGGTTAAGCGCTCGGCTGCTATTGGAAAGGTTGGTGGTTTGAACCTACCAGCAGCTCTGCAGGAGATAAGACCTGGCAATTTGCTCCCATGAAGATTATAGCCTACGAAACACTGTGGGGCAGTTCTTACTCTGTCCTGTAGGGTCGCTATGAGTCGGAATCAACTTGACGGCACACAGCAACAACAATGTACCTATTTTCAGGTGAGGAAATGGAGAATCAGATACTAACTTTCTCACTTCACACAGGTTTAACTGACATAACCATATCCATATAAGGCAAAACCTCATGTGCTTAAACTAGGTTAAGCAGTAATTCAACACAAGCATTCGATAAATAGCTATTGAATAAGACTTTCATCGATATCTGAAAAACATACCTGTCTTGCTCTGCTATAGAGTGCAAAATATGAGATTTCCTTGGAAATTATCTATCTGCCTATCTGTCTGCCTATCTATCATATTTGAGTCTGCTGTGTATGTTCCTATAGGCTTTCTAACCTTCTGTTAACAATAATAGAAATCTTCAAGTTTAAGCTGAGCGCACGGCCACTCGAGGGGAAGATAGCCTTTCCAGCTTCTCCTGCAGCTAGCTGTGGCACCGTGAAAAGTTCTGACCAGTGGATGTGAGGAGAGGTGATGTGGATAACTTCCAAGACAAGCCTTAAACACAAGTGGAGCCCACTTGTTCTCCCTTCTTCCATCCTGCTTGAAACATGGATGGGATGGCTGGAGCTGCAATTTTGACAAGGAGGGTAAAGACTATGCCCTAGATATAACACTGTGGGAATCTCAAAGCAGCCTGACTCCCAGACACCTTCAGAGCCCCACATCAGCTCTGAACACTCTGCATCCTCAATTTTACATGTGAAAAAGGAAGTTCTATGTATTTAAGCTATTGTTATTTTAGTCCTCTATTACATGAAACCATAGAAATTTTAAAAAGCACTTAATTTCTTAATTACTTACTAATGAGTAGGGGAAAGCTGAAAAGAAGAGAGGAAAATTTTGAAATATATTTTGAGGGATTTGTGGGTTAACAAGCATCAAACCATAGAATTATGGAATCTCAGGGTTGGAAGGAATATTAACAGTAATTTAAGCTATCCACAGACTCAAACCTCAAATCTAGCTTCCAAAATTAACAAAGTCCTATCATAACTACAAATATTCTGAATTTGTTGTGTCCAAAGTAAAGTGTGAAGTTTTTGTAGTCTTCAGAGTCATATCTCTGTAGTTACGTACACATTTTGTTGTTGTTAGCTGCTGTCAAATCAGCCCCCAACTCATGGTGACCCCATGCACAACGGAACAAAAAGCCGCCCTGTCCTGCGTCATCCCGACTATCAGCTGCAGATCAGACAATGTTCTGTTGTGATCTACAGGCTTTTTACTGACTGATTTTTGGAAGCAGATTGCCAGGCCTTTCCTCCTAGTCCATCTTAGTCTGGGAGCTATACTGAAACCTGTTCAGTATCATAGTAACATGCAAGCTCCACTGACAGATGAATGGTGACTGCACAGGAGGTGCATTGGCTGGGAATAGAACCAGGGTCTCCCACACAGAAGGTGTCAATTCTACCTTTGAACCACTACTGCCCCCTTTACTTGGGTCTAATATGTGCATGGCACTGACACATGCCTCAAATGTGCTGGCTCCATGTGGGGTGACACAGGAGAAGCACAAATGCTCACGTCATTGTAGATGCCCAGAGGGGGGTATTAATCAAAAAGAACGATTATCAGACACAAATTCTACTACCAGGTACTACATCTAAGGTACTTCATTAGCTAGAAATGTACTTAATCTAAATCAGAATGCTTTGTCTCAAATCTTAAGAAGTTTGAGAAGCATTTCTCCCACACATTCCCAATCATATGTCTACAGTGACTTGCTTTGTGGGAAGCAGGACCAGATCACATGAGACTCATTATGGTTTTTAAAATACTTGTGTTGTAAGAATTGCATTTGTATGGTTCTGCAGACAAGTCGGGAGTGAGGTCATTACTGCTGTGCAAAGTGAAATTGTGGCTTAATCTCAGGTTTATTCTGACTGTTCAGAAGGAAAACAGAAAATCAGAATTGCTTACATGTGGATAATGCATTAGGTAGCAGAAATTTCAGTAACATGCTCCTCAGCTGTGTTACACAGAATCTTCCCAGAGGCCTGAGAAAGTCTTTTGATAGCAGGACATTAGGCACAGATTTCGAGAATGGCGAGACATGTTACTCCCTTCTGTTCCTTATTAAAGTGCAGGGTTGGGTAAGAGAGGAAAACAAACTGCCCCATAAGCCAGTAAGCATCTGCCTGTTTAACAGCTGGATTAACCTAGCACCTCATTCCTGAGCCTAGGGACCTGTACCCACCCCATACACCACTGGGCAAGGCCTCCCCTCCATCTCTCTGATAATATCCTAGAAAACTGGATATTAAAAATGGTCAACTTAAAAGATGCTCCAAACTCTATTGAGAATTCAATTCCTTTTCACCTGCATTTGTTTTCCAAGGATTTGACATTTCTTTTTTTCTGTTTTTAAGATGGGATTAGTGTGTTACACCGCAGAGGAAATAAACTGTTAGAAAATGTGTTTCTGCAAAACAGGACTACTTGGAAGGTTTGGATTGACGTTTCTCCTCGATTGGTGATGTGCTCATCAACAATGCTGCTATGACTTATCGAATGTATTTGACTCCTCTGGTAGGGCTTACCTTAAAAAACTTACAGAGGCCGCGTCACAGCTTATGAAATCTGTAAGTATTCAATTGTATATTCCTCTTTAAGTGCATTTGCTCCTTGCCATTGCTTTCGTATTGTAAGAAAAATATTAACTTTTAAGTAAATACTTATTTAATAAATTATCTAAACTTAATAATTTAGTTGGAGTTAGAGATCAGGTATTTTGGGATTTTTGTCTGATAATATTTGCTTATTATAAAAATGCATAAAATACAAGTAAGTATGAAGAAGAAATAAAACTCACTGTAATCCCACCATACTAAAAAAAAAAAAAGATTCTGGTAAATTTTAAAAAATTATGGTACATCCCATATTTTATATTTAAAATTATACAACAAGCATTATTTTCAGGTTTTAAGATATTTTCTGTTTTCCTTGATGTTTCTTTTGCATTCTCTTTCATTGCATGGACTATATTTTGTTTGGTTTTAACTCCTTAAGCTTCTTAGAAGAAAAATATTTTGGAAGTAGTGGGTAATTTAAAGATTTTTCTAAAACGATTTCATCATAGTAGTGCTCTATCAAAATGAAGACTAAGCTGGCATCGTTTAAATAACCCACTTATATGATAAATAAAAATTAACAAATTTAGGCTCCCTCTACTCATTCCTATGGTGATAACTTTATAATGTGTCAATTCGTCAAGGCAGAACTGTATTTCCCAGAATTCCCTGTTCCCTATATTTCTAGTTAGAGTGCGCAGAATTGAAGCAGCAGCCATTTTGTAGCTTACACACACTGTCCCTTATCTGCTAGTTCACCACACTGGTGTGAGTCAGTGGCTGAGCATACAGCTGCCCACTCCCCTTTCCCTAAATCCTCCTTCAGCTTCTCCAACTCCTGACTAGGTATTTGTTTAGCTCTGTGACAAAAGGCCTTGACGTCTGCAGAACAGCAACACCACAAGGTTCAGAGGCACAAAACTAACAAGGGTTTTTGCCCGTCCTTGTGGGATTCAGTTTATGCTTGTGGGTCCCAGGTTGTTGGTTTTTTTTGTTTTTACGTTATTGAAGTACAAGTTACATACCATAAAATTCACCCGTTCTAAGTATGTGATTCAACGATTTTTAGTAAATTCACAGAGTTGTACAGCTATCGGTTGTTGTTGTTAGTTGCTGTCATGTCAGCTCCGACTCATGGTGACCCCACCTCTACCAGAGCTAACCGTTCCCGGCCCTGCGCCATCTTCGAGATCGTTGGTATGCTCAAGACCATTGCTGTAGCCTCTCTGTATTCTGAGTGCCTTCCAAGCTGTGCTGTTGTTGTTTGGTGCCACCGAGTTGCTTCCAACTCATAGCAACCCTATTACAACAGAATGAAACACTGCCTGGTCTTCTGTCATTCCCACAATTGTTATGTTTGAGCCCATTGTTGCAGCCACTGTGTCAATCCATGTCATCCAGGGTCTTCCTCTTTTTTGCTGACCCTTTACTTTACCAAGCATGATGTCCTTTTCCAGGGACTGGTTCCTTCTGATAACATGTCCAAAGTACCTGAGACAAAGTCTTACCATCCTCGTTTACAAGGAGCACTCTGGCTGTACTTCTTCCGAGACAGTTTTGTTTGTTCTTCTGGCAATCCAGAGTATATTCAACATTCTTCACCAACACCATAATTCAAAGGCGTCAATTCTTTGGTCTTCCCTATTCATTGTCCAGCTTTCGCATGCGTATGAGGTGATTGAAAATATCATGGCTTGAGTCAGGCATACCTTAGTCCTCAGAGTAACATCTTTGCTTTTCAACACTTTAAAGAGGTCTTTTGTAGCATATTTGCTCAATGCAATGCGTCGTTTGATTTCTTGACTGCTGCTTCCATACGTGTTGTTTGTGGATCCAAGTAAAATGAAATCCTTGACAACTTCAATCTTTTCTCCATTTATCATGATGCTGCTTATTCATATTAGAGCACTGTACCAGACAATGTTTTGTTGCGATGCATAGGGTTTTTATTGGCTAATTTTTAGAACTAGGTCACCAGGCCTTCACAGTGTGATGGCTTAGAGGTTGCTATGGTGCTGATACTATGTCACTGGTATTGCCAATACTATGAGGGTCACCGATGGTAGACAAGTTTCAAAAGAGCTTCCAGACTAAGGTAGACTAGGAAAAAGACAACCATCGGTACAATCCAGTTTTTGAGTATTTCTATCACCCCCCAAAATCCCTTGAGTCTATCTGCAGTCAACCCTGTTCCCGCTGACAGCCCCAGGCAACCACTCATCTTTTTCCTATCCCTAAATTTGCCTTTTCTGGGTATTCATATAAATTTCATCATACAAATGTGGGGTTTTTTTTTCATCTGACATCTTCAACATATCATAGTGTTTTTGAGGTTCATCCACGTTAAACCATGTATCAATATTTTGTTCCTTTTAATTTTATGGATATATCACATTTTATTCACCTATTTATCAGCTGATGGACATTTGGAATGTTTCCAGTTTTTGTCTATTTTGAGTAATGCTGCTATGTGTTCAAGTCTCTGTGTGGACATATGTTTTCATTTCTCTTGCTTGGAACGAAAGCAAAATCCCCAGGAAGGAAATTGCTGAGTTTTGTAATAAGTTTATATGTAATTACAGATGAAATTATCAAACTGTTTTCCAAAGTGGCTGTATCATTTTACATTCCCACCAGCAATGTAGGAGGGTTCAGTTTCTCCACATCCAGTCAATACTTGTACTTGTACTGACCGCCTTTTTTGTTATAGTCATTCTAGTTGACGTGTAGGGTTCCCTGGGTGGTACAAACGGTTAAGTGCTTGACTACTAACATAAATGTTGACGGTTCAAACTCACACAGAGGCCTGGCGAACACAGGCCTGACAATTTTCTTATGAAAGGTCACAGTCTAAAATTGTGCAATGTTTATGAATATGATCTGAGATTTTCATCTGAAAGTTTTGGATTTAAACATATTACTCAGCTTTCAATAACATTTTGCTATTTGTATTCATTGTTGTAAATATTTTTTAACTACTAACTAGGCCCAATACTATGTCAACTGATTTCAATGTTAACGTCCAAGACTTGATTCTGTGAACTCCCACTTCTGGAGATGCTGAATCTGTTTATCTCTTAGTATATGTGGTAATATATGTTGCTTTCTGCCATTCATGTCTGAGGATGTCTTTCTGTTGAATTTATGTATAAATGAAAACTTGAAGCAGAGACACATATTTACTATTTCATTCATTTTTTACAGACTCTCATTTGCATGACCAGAAACTAGATAGTACAAAGAATGTTTATAACTTCACATCAACATCACTTTAATCCTGAAGTAACTGTTCTTAAAATTATCCCTTTTAATGCCGAAGTCTCAGGGTGAATCCAGCGGTGCTAGTCAGCATTATCTGTGTTTTATAGAAAAATGGTTAAAACACCTGGAAAATTCATGGGAAAAGTTCATGAGTTTATTTCTGTATAATAAACAGTAAACTGTCTATACTCTGTCTTAATCTTTATTTGTGTATTATTGGTAAACATATCATGTAAAATAATTCCAAAAGAACAAGTTGTATTTTTGTCCACTGGTAAAAGTGTCTGTATCTAAATTGCTGTTCCTGTTTAAAAACATAATTGTTGCAGCCCCTCACAAAGGGCACCGTCTGTCGCAGCCCCTCACACGGGGCACCATCTGTTGCAGCGGTGATGGTAATCGGGACGGCGAACACAGTAACCAACTGCACAACTCTTACAGAGAAGTGGGGCCAGGAGGGTCACTCTGAGGAGTCGACCCCCACCTCTGTCCCAGACGTTTATTTATAATAGATACAGCAAGCAATAAAGCAGATCACAAGACAGTGAGTTTTCAGGTGGATAACAATCAGTTTTGGGTAAGGGGAAAGGAATTTGGGTATGCATATGGCAAGCAGTAAAACAGATCGCAAGACAGTTTCAGAGAAACAGGGCAATTAAACAAGACGTGGCTGGCCTTAGTCATTTATACTGATGTAGATAACACAGCCTGTAGGGAGCTGCACTTAGCATAAGTGCAGCCATATTTTATGGCTAAGAATACTAAAGCAATAATTGTACCCACAAAGAGAGAATTTTAAGAGTGGCTAGGGATAAAAGAAAAGTCATCTACAAAGGAAAGCCAATTAGAATAAGCTCGGACTACTCAGCAGAAACCATGCAGGCAAGAATGCAATGGGATGACACATATAAAGCCTTAAAGGAAAACAACTGCCAGCCAAGAATTATATATCGAGCAAAACTGTCTCTCAAATACGATGGCGAAATTAGGGCATTTCCAGATGAACAGAAGTTTAGGGAATTTGCAAAAACCAAACCAAACTTACAAGAAATACTAAAAGGAGAACTCCGGTTAAATAATCAATAGCATCAGATAACAACGCAAGACTAGAACACAGGAAAGAGCAACAAGATATTGACTCAGATAGGGAAGTCAAAAATACATCAAAGCTAAAACATTGAAAATAGGGGAACAGAGATATCAATATGTAAAAGAGGACAACATTAAAACAAAAAAGAGGGACTTAAAAAATGCAGACATTGATTTTTCATATGGAGGGGAAGTCAAGGCTATACAAAGAAATAAAAGGCTGGTATAAACTTAGAAAAACAGGGGTAAATATTAAGGTAACCACATGGAATCTAACAATTCTACAAATTAAAATAAAAAAGTAGAAAAATATAAAGACTTGGCAAACACAAAATCAACAACAATGAAAAAGATGGAAAAAAATACATAAAGAAAAATGACTCAGCACAGAAAATTAAGGGGAACAAAGAAACTGTGAACAACACACAAAAAAAGACATCAGAATGACAACACTAAACTCTTACCTGTCAATAATTACGCTAAAAGTAAACAGACTTAACATACCAAAAAAGAGAAAAAGAGTGGCAGATTGCATAAAAAAACATGATCTGTCTATATGCTGCCTACCAAAGATGCAACTTAGACTTAAAGACACAAACAGGCTAAAAATCAAAGGATGGAAAAAAATATATCAAGCAAACAAGACTCAAAAAGAGCAAGAGTGGCAATATTAATCTCTGACAAAATAAACTTTAAAGTAAAATTCACCACAAAGGATAAGGAAGGGCACTATATAATGATTAAAGGATCAATACACCAGGAGGACATAACTATAATAAATATTTAGGCACCCAATGACAGGGCTCCAAAATAAGTAAAACAAACTCTAATAGCACTGAAAAGAGAGATAGACAGCTCCACAATAGTAGTCGGAGACTTCAACACTTCACTTTAGGTGAAGGACAGAACATCCAGAAAGAAGCTCAACAAAGACACGGAAGAGCTAAATGCTACAATCAACCAACTCGATCTCATAGGCATATACCAAACACTGCACCCAACAGCAGCCAAGTATACTTTCTTTTCCAATGCACATAAAACATTCTCAGAATAGATCACATATTAGGCCATAAAGCAAGTCTTAACAGAATCCAAAACATCAAAATATTACAAAGCATCTTTTCTGACCATAAAGCCATGAAAGTGGAAATCAACAACACAAAAAGCAAGGGGAAAAAAATCAAACACATGGAAACTGAACACCTTTCTTAAAAACTACTGGGTTATAAGAGAAATTAAGGATGAAATAAAAAAATTCATAGAATCAGATGAGAATGAAAACACATCCTACCAGAACCTTTGGGATACAGCAAAAGCAGGGCTCAGAGGTCAGTTTATACCAATAAATGCACACATGAAAAAAGAAGAAAGGGCTATAATCAAAACATTAACCCTACAACTGGAACAAATAGACAGCAGCAAAAGAAGCCCTAAGGTGCAAGAAGAAAGGAAATAATAAGAATTAGAGCAGAATTAAATGAAATAGAGAATAGAAAAACAATTGAAAGAGTTAACAAGAACAAAAGCTGGTTCTTTTAAAAGATCAACAAAATTCATAAACCATTGGCCAAACTGACAGATGAAAACCAGGAGAGGAAGCAGATAACCCATATAAGAAATGAGATGGGTGATATCACAACAGACTCAAGTGAAATTAAAAGAATCATAACAGATTACTATGAAAAATTATACTCTAACAAATTTGAAAACCTAGAGGAAATGGACAAATTTCTAGAAACTCACTACCTACCTAAATTAATGCAAACAGAGGTAGAACAGCTAAAATAAACCCATAACAAGAAGAAGAGGTTGGAAAGGTTATTAAAAAAAAAAACTCTCAACAAAAAGAAAAGCCCTGGACTGGATGGCTTCACTGGAGAATACTACTAAACTTTCAGAGAAAAATTAACACCACTTCTACTAAAGGTATTTCAGAGCATAGAACAGGATGGAGTACTCCCAAACTCATTTTATGAAGCCAGCATAACCCTGATACCAAAACCAGGTAAAGATCACAAAAAAAGAAAATTACAGACCCATATCCCTCAGGAACATTGACACAAAAATCCTCAACAAAATTCTAGCCAATAGAATTCAGCAACATATCCAAAAAATAATTCACCATATTCAAGTGGGATATATACCAGCTATGCAGGGATGGTTCAACATTAGAAAAATAATCAACGTAATCCATCACATAAATAAAACAAAAGACAAGAACCACATGATCTTATCAATCAATGCAGAAAAGGCATTCGACAAAGTCCAACACCCATTCGTGATAAAAACTCTCAACCAAATAGGACTAGAAAGGAAATTCCTCAGTATAATTAAGGGCATTTATACAAAGCCAACAGCCAACATCATCCTAAATGGAGAGACTTTGAAAGCATTCCCCTTCAACAGGAACCAGACGAGGATACCGTCTATCACCACTCTCACTCAACATTGTGCTGGAGGTTCTAGCCAGGGCAATTAGGCTAGAAAAAGAAATAAAGTGCATCCAGATTGGTAGGGAAGGATTCAAAGTATCTCTATTTGCAGATGATATGATCTTATACACAGAAAACCGCAAAGAATCCACAAGAAAACTACTGGAACTAATAGAAGATTTCAGCAAAGTTTCAGGATACAAGATAAACATACAAAAATCAATTGGATTCCTTTACACCAACAAAGAGAACCCCGAAGAGGAAATTACCAAATTAATACCATTTACAATAGCCCCCAAGAAGATAAAATATTTAAGAATAAATCTAACCAGAGATGCAAAAGATCTATATACAGAAAACTACAAGACACTACTGCAAGAAACTAGAAGAGACCTGCATAAGTGGAAAAATATACCTTGCTCATGGATAGGTAGACTCGACATAGTGAAAATGTCAATTCTACACAAATTAATCTACAGACACAATGCAATCCCGATCCAAATTCCACCGGCATTTTTTAATGAGATGGAGAAACAAATCACCAACTTCAGATGGAAAGGGAAGAGGTCCAGAATAAATAAAGCATTACTCAAGAAGAACAAAGTGGGAGGCCTTACACTACCTGATTTTAGAATCTATTATACCGCCATGGTAATCAAAACAGCCTGGTATTGGTACAACAACAGATATATAGACCAATGGAACAGAGTTGAGAATCCAGATACAAGCTCATCCACCTATGAGAAGCTGATATTTGATAAAGGCCCAAAGTCTGTTAATTGGGGAAAAGATAGTCTCTTTAACAAATGGTGCTGGCATAACTGGATATCCATCTCCAGAAAAATGAAACAAGACCCATACCTCACATCATGCACAAAAACTAACTCAAAATGGATCAAAGACTTAAATATAAAATCGAAAACAATAAAGGTCATAGAAAAAAAAATAGGAACAATGCTAGGAGCCCTAATACATGGCATAAACACAATTCGAACCATAAGTAACAATGCACAAGCACCAGAAGAGAGACTAGATAAATGGGAGCTCCTAAAAATTAAACTTATACTCATCAAAAGACTTCAGCAAAAGAGTAAAAAGACAACCTATGGACTGGGAAAAAATTTTTGGCTATGACAAATCCAATCGGCATCTAATCTCTAAAATCTGCAAGATACTGCAAAACCTCAACAACAAAAAGACAAAAAACCCAATTAAAAAAACGCGCAAAGGATATGAACAGGCACTTCACCAAGCAAGACATTCAGGCAGCTAACAGACACATGAAGAAATGCCCATGATCATTAGCCATTAGAGAAATGCAGACCAAAACTACAATGATATATCACCTCTCCCCAACAAGGCTAGCTGTAATCCAAAAAATACAAATAATAAATGCTGAAGAGGTTGTGGAGAGACTGCAACGCTTATACACTGTTGTTGGGAATGTAGAATGGTACAACCACTTTGGAAATCAATTTGGTGCTTCCTTAAAAAGCTAGAAATAGAAGTACCATACGATCCAGCTATTCTGCTCCTTGGAATATATCCTAGAAAAACAAGAGCTGTCACACGAATAGATACATGCACACCCATGTTGATTGCAGCACTGTTCACAATAGCAAAAAGATGCAAACAAACTAGTTGCCCATCAGCGGATGAATGGATAAACAAATTGTGGTATATCCACACAATGGAATACTACACAACAATAAAGAACAATGATGAAGCCATGAAATATCATACAACATGGAGGAAGCTGGAACTTATTATGCTGAGTGAATTTAGTCAGTCACAGAAGGACAAATACTGTATAAGATCACTATTACAAGAACTCAAGAAAAGGTTTATACACAGAATAAAACATTCTTCGATGGAAGGTGAAGGTTATTTACTAACTAGATAGTAGATAAGAATCATCTTAGGCGAAGGGAAGGACAGCACACACTAGAAGGGAAGTCAGCACAACTGGACTAAACCAAAGCTAAGAAGTTTCCTGAATACAGTCAAATACTTTGAGAGACAGAGTAGTAGGGGTAGGGGTCTGGGGACCCTGCTTTCAGGGGACGTCTAGGTCAATTGGCATAACAAATCTTATTAAGAAAATGGTCTGCATCCTACTTTGGTGAGTGGCATCTGGGATCTTAAAAGCTTGCAAGCAGCCACCTAAGATGCATCAATTGGTCCCAACCACCTGGAGTAAAGGAGAATGAAGAACACCAAAGACACAAGGAAAGTATTAGCCCAAGAGACAGAAAGGGCCACATAAACCAGAGACTTCATCAGGCTGAGATCAGAAGAACTAGATGGTGACCGGCTACTACCAATGACTGCCTAGTCAGGGAACACAACAGAGCGTCCCTGATGCAGCAGCAGAAAGATGAGGTGCAGAACTCAAATTCTAGTAAGAAGACCAGACTTAATGGTCTGACTGAGACTGGAGGAACCCCGGAAAGCATGGCCCCTGGATTCTCTATCAGCCCAGAACTAAAACAATTTTAGACAGGGATTGGACTGGACTGTGGGACATAAAGTTATACTTGTGAGGAGTGTGCCTCTTAGCTTAAGTAGAGCCAAGAGACCAAAGGGGCAGCTTCTGTCCAGAGGTGAGATGGGAAGGCAGAGAGGGTTAGGAGCTGGTTGAATGGGCATGAGGAATCAGGGGCGGAAAGGAGGAGTGTGCTGTCACAGTATGGGGAGAGCAATTAGGGTCACATAACAATGTATGTAGAAAACTCTGTCTGGGGGACTAACTTGAAATGTAAACTGCATTTAAACTACAACAATAAAAAAAAGTTAAAAAAAATTTATTGTGGTGAGAATATATATAACAAAACATGCCATCTCAATTTCTACACCTACAATTCAGTAACATTGATTACATTCTTCAAGTTGTGCAACGGTTCTCATTATCCTTTTCCAAATCATTTTACCACCATTAACATAAAGTCAATGCCCTCTAAGCAAAAACTCCCCATTTCCCCTTCCATTCTACTCCTGGTAACCCTGGTAACCACTAACAATCTTTGGTTTCTATACAGTTGCTGCTTCATATAAGTGAGATCATACAATATTTGCCCTTTTGAGAATGACTTATTTTGCTCAGCACGTTTTCAAGGTTCATCCACGTTGTGGCATGCATTAGGATTTCACTTCTCTTTATGATTGAGTAGCATTGCATTGTCTGTATATACTCTAATTTGTTTATCCATTCTTCTGTTGATGGGCATTTGAGTTGTTTCTACCTTCTGGCTATTGTGAAAAGTGTTGTAATGAACTTCGGTGTACAGGTTTCTGTTTGCATTTCTGCTTTTACTTCCTCTAGGTATATACTTGGGATTGAGATTGCTGCTATGTTCAACTATTTGAGGAACTGTCAAACTGTTTTCCACAGTGGCTATACCATTTTATATTCCCACCAGCAATAAGTGAGGGCTCAGCCTGTCTACAGCCTCGCCACATCTGTTGTTTTCTTTTTTTTTTTTAATCATTGCCAATCTAATAGGTGTGAGGTGGTATCTCACTGTGGTTTTGATTTGCATCCCCTAATGACGTTGAGCATTTTTTCATGTGCTTGTTGGCCATTCAAATATCCTCTTTGGTGAAATGTCTGTTCAAGTCTTATGCCCATTTTGTCTTTTTGTTATTAAGTTATAAAAATTTATAAGTATTTTGGATATCAGACCCTTGTTGGATATACGGTTCCTGAAAATTTTCTCCTAATCTGTAGGGTGTCCCCTCACTTTGTTAGTAAAGTCCTTCAATTAAAAAAAAGTATTTAATTTTTAGGAGGTCCCATTATGTATTGTGTCTTTTGCTGCTCATGCTTTCATTGTTGTATCTGGTGATGCATCATCAAAAACTAGTTCCAACAGCCTTGCCCCGACATGTTCTTCCAAGAATTTAAGGTTTTAGTTTTTACATTTAGGTCCTTGATCCAGTTTGAATCGGTTTTTGGGTATGGTGTGAAGCATGGATCCTGTTTTATTCTTCTGCTTGTGGAAATCCAATTTTCCCAGCACTATTTATTGAAGAGACTCTTCCTCTCCCCAGTGAATGGACTTAACACCCTTGTCAAAAATTAGTTGATCACAGATGTATGGTCTGCTAATTTTTAATTTACATATTTTGAAAATATTTTCTTAAGAGCATACAATAAGAATTATTGTGTTTCTGGTAAATTAAAATGTTTATCACTAGGTTGTGTCCCTATATATTTCTATTCTGTCAAGCTTTTAAACTCAATGGCTATTTTTTCTGACATTAATAACTACAGCTTTGTATTAGCTAGTATTAGCCTTTTTTTCATTTTTTACATCTACCTTTTCAATTTATTTATGTTTTAGGTATTTCTCTTGATAATAGCATATGACAGCAATTTGTACTTTATCTAATCTGATCATTTCTGTCCTTTAATTGATGAATTTAGCCCATTTGTATATATTGTGACTATTTATACACCTGGAGTAAGTTCTACCGTCTTCTTGTTTTCTGTTGTTCCCATGTTTTCTCTCCCTTTTTCTCCTTTCTTTACTTTTTTAGAGTTAATTGAGTTTTTAAAAAATTTTTCTTCCTATTCCATTTTTTTCTTTCTACTAGATTTACAACTTATCCTTTTTATTTATTTTAAGTAGTAACCTTGAAGTTTACCACACATATTTATTATCTGATGATTTCTGAAGATAATATATTTACCCTATTCCTGAACAATATAAGCACCTTAGAACTTTTCAACTCTTATTAGAGGATGAACTGATAAGGCTCAAACATAGACATAAACAATAGACTCCTGATACTCCTCCTTTAAGGCATATGTAATATCTCATTTTCTGTGAAATATTATGTGACTTCCCCCAAAAAGTGATCATTCCCTTACTTCCATCCTACTTGTCTTAGGCTGGGTTCTCTAGAGAAGCAAAACTAGTGAATTGTAGAAGTGTATATACATACATATATATATATACAGATTTATAGACAGATTTATCTCAAGGAAATGACTCACATGGTTGTAGAGGCTGGCAAGTCCCAAGGACATCAGGCTGAAGACATCTCCTGACTCACACAGCTGCAGGGGCTGATGTACTCAAGATTGGAAGGACAGACAGCTGGCCATTAGCTGATGAGCTACAGAAACTGATGAATCCAAGATCAGCAAGTAAGACAGAATGTTGCTGGCTCAGAGGCTGCAGAGGCTGACAAATCCCAAGATCAGCAGGTTGCTGGCTCAAGTCCCAAGAACTGGAGATAAGATGATGATGAGCCAGACGCAGGATCCAAAGCAAGCAAGCAAGCTTTGTCCAAATGTCCATATACATACTGGATGCAAGTCACACCCCTAAAGAATCTCTTCTTACAACTGATTGGCTGATCACATCAGATCACATCATGGAGGATAACTACATTGTTACATAACTTCCAAATTACATCACTGCATAACTGCCAAACTACATCATTACATAACTACCAAACCAGAGAGCATCCTGGCCCAGCCAGCTGACACACAACCTTAACTTTCACACTACTTAACACATCATTTTTTTTTTGCATGTATGCCACACTAAAGTGTGAGCTCCTTGAGTATAAGGGACATATCACCTTGATTTTTTTATCAGTAGTGCCTGACAGTGGACTCAGCATATAGTAACATACACTAAGTCTAGTGAATGAATAAAAAAGAGCCATTTTATGTTCCTGAGTATTCATTACTTCTTCTTTGCTTGTATTTCATAAAGACACCAGAATTATCAAAATTTTACTCAGCATGACCACTGATAAAAGAGAAATTCTTAATAAATTAAGCTTTAATAACATAAATGTGCTGCAAATGAGAATGTATATATTTTCTATGTCTGTGTCTCTGCTTTTTTGATATTAACTAGTATGCTGGTCTTTGCTTCCAACTGATTCAACTAGTCTAAATACAATGACTTCAGCTTGAAAGAAGCACTATTAGGCCATTTAAGAACCATTTTATCAAATTAAATCTGTGTCATAAGGAGTTCATGTGTTTGGGAAGTCTGGCTGAATAAAATAAGTGTGGTTATGCCTATGTTTATTCATATTATTTTGAAAGAAAAATGAGAAATTGTCATATGCTATCTTAAAACATCTGCAATATGTTCCTTTTTTTTTTTTTTTTTTGTTTAAATCAACAAACCTGTATTTCTTGCTTCTGAATAGTACAATTGGTGGGAATGGGGAGGGTTTGCTCTGCTCCACGCAGTCATTCAGGAACCAGGTGATGGAGGCTCTGCCGTCTTCTGCAAATGACTTCCAAAAAAGTACTGAGTTTTGACATGCAGCTAGCAGATGAGGCATAAGAGCATGGAGGGCAGGCTAGAACTCAGTCACATGGCCCCCACCTGATAAAGAACATGCTGAGAAATGGTGCCCATGTCTGGCAACCACTTCCTAGCAATGATTCTATGCTATAGAAGGGGAGGAAGAATTTTTGCCACACAGCTGACCATTGTGCAATAATGATTAACAATTACATGCATAAATATTTGAGTGGGATCCCAGTTCTAAAAAACAAGCTTGGCAAAGACAGCACAGAAGTTCACATTCTCTGTTCCAAAAAGGCTCATGGGACAATTTTAGTAAGCTGTACTGAACCCTCTGAGTGGAACCCATAGATGCTTTCACACCAAAAGGAAGAGGACAGACATACACAAAACAGAGGTTAATGTTGGGAGGAGAAGGGAGGTTTATTGAAACTTTGTTCTGCTACTTTTATTACATTGTTTCTCTCATAACTCTTCCTTCTTGAATTTCTCACTATCATCTCAGAATTTGCTAAAAGTAACAAATAAATATCTCCTGGAGACTTGCTAAACATCTGTCATGGTGTTTAATTACATGTCAACAGCAACCATTAAAGATGCATTAATGACTTTTGCAATCTTAAACTGTTCATCATGAAACTGTGTTTATCATGTAGTATTATTAAGTTTTTGCCAGGTATGACATAAAAAAAAAAAAAAAAGAAGAAGAAGAAGTTTCCAACTATCACAGGAACTCCAGGTCCTAATTAAGCAATCAGGTTCAACAAAGTGTGTATTAAAGGTTAACACACCTCACGGGCATTGCAAAGCTGAAGTCTGTTCTCTGAAAGTCAATTACAATTTGTAGTGTCATAATATCACCATAAAATGTCCTAAATTTGATGGACAGCAGGGCCAAGATGGTGGAGTAACCAGATGCTTCCCACGGTCCCTCTCACAACAAAGACCAGAAAAAACAAGTGAATCGATTATATATGACAATCTAGGAACCCTGAACATCTAAGGTAAAGTTGAGGAATTGGACTCAGTGGCAGTGGGAGGGAGAGACAGTTCAGAAGCAGTGAGGAGTCGCCAGACCTGACCTGACAGGAACTGGCACCCTTCAGGCTGGATTGGCTTGTGTGCATGGTGAGGCAAGCAGTGGCGCTCTGGAGGCATTTTCCACACTGGGAGAGATCCAATGGCAGGGAGTCTACTCGGGCATCCAGAACCAGTGAAAAGCAGTGCTCAATTGGCAAAAGATAAGTACTTGCATCTGGCCTACTATGGGGATCAAAAAACACCTTCTTTGGAAAAAACCTCTCTCCCATTTACCTCCTCCATTCTTGCTCTGCACTGGGTCTCAGGATGGCTTCAGCGACTGTCAAGTCCCCTGGGCTGGAAGTAGGACCCGTCATGCACCCTGAGCCATTCTCCCAGCCTTGGAGAGGGAACAAATCAACAAACAGAAAAAAATAATCTGCCAGCTCCCCTAAGCCGGGAACCTGGAGAAGGAACAGCTCCTTTGCATAGGCACAGGCATAACGGGTCCACGAACTTTGAATGCCTTTAACCCTGCACAGACTTGTGTGGGCCCATTTCAACAGTGCAGGCCCTCATTACAACAGTACAACAGGGTATATACCTGACGTCTAACTTCAACTGTTTCAGCAGGTTCTTGATGTTTGACACTGTTCTGCCCATTAAGCAGGGTCTTCACCTACTCACATCAAAGGCCTGAGGACTGGTGGCTCCACCCACACCACCTAGCTACCCACGACGGGGTCCAAGAATAAGTGATGCCTCCCAGTCCTTACAGCCAACAGCACTGAGTGCTCATAGTTTGGCTGTAAAACCCACCAATTTACATGCTCTAGGAAACAGGGACATGCTTTCCTCCCAGACACTCAGGGGCAGCCGTTAGCCACCTGCCTTTATTGGCACGTGATCCCCTATAGCAGCCAGGTATCTGTGCCTACACCAATCATCCTGCCTGTCTAGGACTGTAGGTGAGAGCCTGCATCACACACTTGGTGACCAACTACCTGGACACCTGAGCTGAATTCATACAAGAAAAGTAAACAGACTCCTGAGCTCACATACCTAATAACAGCTCTAAACACCTGGTGACAGGAGGTTAGAGCTTCAAATGTGCCAATAATCAAACTAGCTCACAAGAGCAGCCTATTTGGGCATATCAAAACAAAACAAGAAGCTAGGACACTGTCTTAGTCATCTAGTGTTGCTATAACAGAACTACCACAAGCAGATGGCTTTAACAAAGAGAAATTTATTTCTTCACAGTCAAGTAGGCTGAAAGTCCAAATCAGGGTTTCAGCTCCAAGGAAAGGCTTTCTCTCTCTGTCAGCCTTCTCATCAGTGTTCCCCAGGACTAAGAGCTTCTCCACACAGGGACCCCAGGTCCAAAGGACATGCTCTGCTCCTGGCACTGCTGTCATGATGGTATGAGGTCCCCACGTCTATCTGCTCACTTGTCTCTTTTATATCTCAAGAGATTGTCTCAGGACAAAATCCAATCTTGTAGCTTGAGTTCTGCCTTACTAACACAACTGCCACCCATCCTCCCTCATTAACATCATAGAGGCAAGTTTTACAACACATAGGAAAATCACATAATACCAGGAATCAGGGCCCAGCCAAACTGATACACACATTTTTGGGGGGACATAATTCAATCCATGACAGACACAGTAAGCAAACATAAAATAAATAAGTATAATAAAATATTGATTGCTCGGAGACAACAGTCAATATCAAATCACATAAAGAGGCAGACCACGATGGCTTCAGCAAACTCCCAAAATAAAGAATCAAGAAATTTTCCGGAGGAAAAGAATTTCTTGGAATTACCGGAGGTAGAATACAAAAGATTAATGCACAGAACTCTTCAAGAGATCAGGAGGGAGATCATGTAAAACACAGAATAAGCTAAGGAACATATAAACAAACAATATATGATCTTAAGAAGGTTACTCAAGCACATAATGACAAATTTAATAGGCTGCTAGAATCCATAGAGAGACAGCAATCAGAAATCCAGAAGATTAACAATAAAATTTCAGAATTAGACAACTCAATACAAAGTCATAGGGGCAGAATTGAGGCAATGGAAGTCAGAAGTAGTGAGACTGAAGATAAAGCACTTGACACCAACTTATTTGAGGAAAAATCAGATAAAAGAATTTCAAAAAATTAAGAAACTCTAAGAATTATGTGGGACTCTATCAAGGGGAATAACCTACAAGTGACTGGAGTACCAGAACAGGAGGGTATAACAGAAAATACAGAGAGAACTGTTGAAAATTTGCTGGCAGAAAACTTCCCTAATGTCATGAAAGATGACAAGATATCTATCCAAGATGCTCATCAAATCCCACATAAGGTAGATCCCAAAAGAAAGTCACCAAGACATATTATAGGGCTAGCTGGGTGGGAGAAAGGAAAGGAAAGAAGAGAAAGGAGGGAAGAAACCAACAAACAAACAAAAAATAAGTACATGAAAAAATGATGAAAAATAAAAACAACAAAAAAAGAGAAAATATACATATATAGTGGTGGGGAAGCTGGCCATTGGGATGGTGGCATGCTGATGTTCCTCTTGCCAGGTGGCACAGCATGCCCCGTCTACAAGGGGTGAAGGCAGTGACAGGCCTAGGTGGGAGGGAGAAGGCAAAGGGAGAAGGGGAAAGATAAAGAAATACTAAAAAAATGACTCTGAGGGAGCTGGCCTATGGGGGTGGTGTAGACCTGGAAAAGCTGTGTTCCAAAGGTTCTCCAACAGAATGGTACAGTATAGCCTGCTAACAGCGGTGAGGGGTTACGCATGGGGCTCGGTGGATAGGAGAAAGGAAAGGAAGGAAGTGAGAGAGAGAGAAGAAACAACACAAAAAAGAAAAAAACCAAAAACAAACAAACAAGCAATAAATAAAATGGCACTAAGGGAGCTGGTCGGTGACTGCAGCACAGACCTGGGGAGGCTGAGTGGTGCAGCAAGGCCCATCAACAAGGGGCATAGGTGGTGTACAGGGCTAGGTGAGTAGGAGAAAAGAAAGGAAGGAAAAGAGAGAGAGAAGAAACAGAAAAAAAGAAAATAAAAATAAGCAAAGTAAACAAACCAAAAAAAATCACAGCCCGTCAGGAAGCGGAAGGGATGGCTCAAGGGGCTAGCTAAGCAGGAGAAAGGCAACGAAGGAAGGGAGACAGAGAGAAGCAAAAAAAAAAAAAGCCAAAAACACAGTATCAAAAAACAAACACACACACCAAAAAACAAAGAAACAAACAAACAAAAAAAATTGATGCTGAAGGGGCCAGTGGGTGGGGGTGGGGCGAACCAGTGAGGCAGTGAGCTGGTGTCTCTCTGGCCGACCATGGCCAGTTGGAAAGCAGCAGAGGCAGCATAGAGGGAAGAAGGGTAGGGGTGGGAAAGCATGTATCCCTGGTTAGCAGATGCTCTGCCTCCTGTTGGGAGCTCCGTAAGTTGCCTTCCCATACTCCCTGTCCCCAGTCCTTGGTCGCTGAGGTCCAAGATGGCGAATCTGGGTGGTAGTGAGCTGGTACCTCTCCGGCCAAGTGACTGTGGCCTGTTGGAAAGTGGCAAAGGCCTTGTACAGAGAAGAACAGTAGGGGGTTGGGGTTCTCTGTCAGTTTCTTATTCCATTTGGTGCTTGATGGGGTTCTTTATTCCTTCATTTGATGCTTAGGGTTCCAGGATTGACATTTCTATTTTAGTTAGTTTTTTGGGTCTTTGCTGCAGAGGAATGGCTTGGTGCTTCTGTCTATAACACCATGTTGGCTCTGTCTCCTCCTGCACTATTTTCTTAACACTGTATTTAACTTTTGTATTGTCATGCTGTTTTTCATGTTCAAAGTCTCTCCAACTGTATCCTAAGTTCCCTGAGGAAAAGAAGCATGGGCTCTGGGGGCTCTGTACCCTTCCAGATAACCAGCATAGCATGCAATGGTCACTCATTAGATTTGTGGTCACTGTGTCTGTGAGTGAACAAATACATGATTAGTGAATGAATGAAGATACAGGAGAATAACTAAATGCAATGGCCTGCTACTTTTTACCTAACCTTTACTTTTTAGATTTTTTTCACTATTTTTTATTTGTAAGACAATTGTTTAAAAAAGAAAATACTTTGTTTTTAGCCAAAACTGAAACCAGTCTGCAAGAAGTCTGAAAGAGCATAAATTAATATTCTTTATTAGCTCTTAGAAAGGGAATGGATTACACAACCATGTTTTGAAGAAAAGCCAGAAGGAATGGAGAAAAGGAATAATTTGGAAAAAAGAAGCAGATTCGTAACGTTAAAGAGGACTTCCCAAATTCATCTGCCCTGTGCTCCAGATTCAGCAAATTCACACATAAATCATTTCAGACTATTTAGAGTATGTTTTAATTTTAAATACATCCAATAGAAGAGTCTTCACAACCATCTTTCCTAATAAATTCTAGTTTTAAAACTGTCACTAGAACTGGCTCTCAATATTAAGTCAAAATCCTCCTTATGAGAAAGACTAAAAGTGACTGATGCTCTGATATTGCCTTATATGGATTGTTTTATTTAATGCTCACAACCTTAAGACCTAGTATCTTAGTTATCTAGTGCTGCTATAACAGAAATACCACAAGTGTGTAGCTATAACAAAGATAAATTAATTATCTCACAGTTTAGGAGGCTAGAAGTTCAAATTCAGGACACCAGTTCCAGAGGAAGGCTTTCTCTGCTTTTTCTGCTCTGGGGAAAGGTTCTTGTCATCAATCTTCCCCTGGTCTAGGAGCTTCTCAGTGCAGGGACCTTGGGTTCAAGGGATACGCTCCGCTTCTGGCTCTACTTTCTTGGTGGTATGAGGTCCCCCATCTCTCTGCTTGCTTCTTTTATATCTCAAAAGAGAATGATTGAAGATACAACCTAATGCTGTAGATTGAGTCCTCCCTCATTAACGTAACTATCTCTAATCCTGCCTCATTAACATCATAGAGGTTAGGAGTTACAACACATAGGAAAATTACATCAGATCACAAAATGGAGGACAATCACATAATACCGGGAATCACAGCCTAGCCAAGTTGACACACATTTTGGGGGGACACTATTCAGTCCATAACACCTAGGAAACTGGGGCTTCCAGAGGTTAAGGAAAAGGCAGAACAAGCATTTCACCCCAGGAAGTCTGACTTCAGGGTCTACCTTCATAATTATTGTATCCTTTGCTTCTTTGTTCCATAATTTAATCATTTTCTTCATAATATAATGCAGTTAAGCAACAAAAACAACAGATCTCCACTCTCAGGAACTCTCAATTTAATAGATACTGCTATATTTTAAGATTTTTTTATACAGCTAATTCCTAGTTTAAAAGAAAATAAACAGGGATAAGTTGAGGTTCTTGTTAGTTTCTTCCTCCTTTCTCCAACACCCACTGAAAACAGTCCAGAACCACTCTTCCTTTGACCACCACCACACACATACACACACAGCACCTACTCAGTTTAGCACTATTCTTAGGCCAGGTCTTCTTCATATGATCTTCTGCTATAGCAAATAGGAGGATGAAATCTACTAACATATGAAATTTCATACTTCTGGGAAAGTCCAAGAAATGGGGAAGCAGAAGATAACAGAGTATAGTGAGTAAGATTATAGGCTTCTGTATTGGAGTGTCTGGTTTCTGAGATTAGAGACACCGGGAAAGTTCTTAGTAATGCCATCTGTAAAATGCAGGATAAAATGATTTTAAGCTGTTCTAAGTATCTAATTACATAATCTATATAAAGTGATGCATGCACATAGTAAGTGGTCAGCTAATGTTAGACACTAATAGTAACTCTTGTCTGGAAAAACATCTAGTCACAAATTATGCCATGTGATAAGGACCTTCCCCCAGAGCCTACAGAGAGAGAAAGCCTTCCCCTGGAACTGGTACCCTGAATTTGGACTTCTAGCCTCCTAGACTGTGAGAGAATAACTTTCTTTTTGTTAAAGCCATCCACTTGTGGAATTTCTGTTACAGCAGCACTAGGTAACTAAGACACCATAATATGCTGTTGTTTTAGTAGACTCACCATGGTAGCTACACAGAAAACCATCTATTGTTCAAATATGAACACATTAATTATTTAGAAGGCTTGCAATTCTGCTCACTGGTACGCAGTCACACCTAAAATTAAATGTTTTACAAGAGCCATATTAAGTTTATTTTCTGGTAGATGTAGGTATTTGAGATATAAAATTTGGGTGTCTGTTTTTTTAACCACACATAAGGCTACAATACTGTTATTGAGGAAAGTGCTGTATGGTTGCTGGCACTGCCGTGGCCCACCCTCAGGAAGACGTGGTTAACTCTTTATTTCAGGTGTGAAAACAGGTCTGGAAACTGCACACCAAAAACTCATTCTTTCCATCTACACAACTAACATGAATCTAGTTTACCTGCTCTAAATTTTTATCAGCAACTTTCTTCTCAAATTACCTCACTCAGCTTCTGGTAATAGCCTGACCAAAATATCTGACAATTGTAGCAGCTATTTATTCCTCTAAAGTTTCCAAGCTTGATTCCTACATTAAACCAGATATCCATAAAACCAGAAAACTGGAAAGTTAAGCTAGGCCTCATATTATGCCCTCAGTTTTCACACAAACTGTCTCTAATTGTTGTAAAATTATGATCAAGTGCGTTGCTCATTTTGTCTTTTATGAAAACATTCACATGGCAAATTCCTCTCTAATCTCAGGCCCAGATTAAAATTATAAATATACATGACAAATTGCTGAGTTTCCAATTATTGCATAATGAGAGATGTATGACACTCCAACTACTAAGAACCTTCCTTATTTCTTCCAAGCCCTTGCTCAGTCCGCACTTTGCAATGAGGTTTATTCTGACCACTCAATTTAAAATTACAACCTGATCAACTCATCCCACCCATCTGCATTTCCCTTTCTCCTTTCTCTGCTCTATTTAAAAAAAAAAAAAAAAATCCATACAACTTAACATTTTCTAGTATGCTAATTTACTTACTTATTACATTTATTGTGTATTATCTGTCATTCTGGCACATAATAGGGACTCAAATGTTTGTTAAGTGAATACAGCAAGAATATCTATATTGATGAGCATTTTTAGAGACAAGAGAATATACGCTAGCTAATTTAAAAGGAACTATGAGATCGTTCCCTTTATTTTTGGTGTAACTGAAGTAACACAGAATATAGGCTAACTTTTTGACAACTTCCAGAACCACATGGTAAATCTTTCCAGCTAAAAAAGCAGCTGCTGCCATGCCTTGCCCCACAATCAGAAAGCTGCCAGATAAGGAAGCGCTGATGCTCTGATAATTTCTTTTTATGGATGATTTTATTTAATGCTCACAACCTTATGGCCTAGGAAGAGCCCAAGAAGAACTGAATCTCTTCACCACCATTCTTTCCAGAATATCCCATCTCTCTACCTAAGGCTGCCACTAAGGAAATGCCTGCTTAGACAAAATCTAGGTCAGAAACAGAGCGGTTGCTAAAGAGTAATGTGATAAACTATCTTTTATCTTTCCAGTCTTCGTGGTACAGCAAGACATGCTACCAACGGGTGTGAGTGGGTTGTAGTAAGCCAATCGCATTGTTATTTGGTGGTCACAGCCCACCCTTTTGGCTAGTCAACATCAATACAGACCTTCCTCCCACACTTAAACTTCCAAAGAACAATAGCATCATGTCCATGCCTAACATCATGTAGCTTCCCTCATATCAGTGAGAATGTACTTACCTCGCCAAAGTAGGAGATAGAAAATTTCATCAAGTAGGGGCAGGGCCAAGATGGTGGAGTAGTCAGATGCTTCTTGTGGTCCCTCTTACAACAAAGACCTGAAAAAACAAGTGAATCGATTACATATGACAATCTAGGAGCCCTGAACATCAAAGGCAAAGTTGAGGAAACAGACTGAGTGTCAGGGAGAGGGAGAAGCAGTTCAGAAACAGCAAGAAGTTACCAGACCTGACCCTGCAGGAGCCGGAGCTCTTCAGGCCAGATAAGCTCGGGTACGCAGTGAGGTAAGCAGTGGTGCTCGGGAGGCATTTTCCACATTGGGAGAGACAGAGCTGGGGAGTCTCCTCACGCATCCAGAACCAGTGAAAAGAAGTGCTCAACTGGCAAAAGATTAAGTACATGTGTCTGACCTACCACGCAGATCAAAAAACACCCACGTTGGGAAAAACCTCTCTCCTGTTTACCTGCCCCCTCCCTGCTCTGCACTAGGTCCCAGGCCAGCTTCAGCAATTGCCAAGTCCCCTGGACTGGAAGTGGGACCCATCACATGCCCTGAGCCATTCTCCCGGCCTTGGAGAGGAAACAAATTAACAAACAGAAAAAAATAATCTGCCAGCTCCCCTAAGCCGGGAACTCAGGGTAGGCACAGCTCCTTTGCCTAGGCACAGGCATAAAGGGTCTGTGGACTTTGAATGCCTTTCATCCTTGCATAGACCTGTGTGGGCCCATTTCAACAGCATAGGCCTTCATTACCACAGTACAACAGGGTATATACCTGAAGCCTAACTTCAACTATTTCAGCTATATGGTGAAGTGGCAGGTTTGTGATATTTGACACTGCTCTGCCCATTAAACAGGGTCTTCACCTACCCACATCAGGGGCCTGATGGCTTGTGGCTCCCCCTTGCCATCTAGCCACCCATGACAGGGGTCCAAGAATAAATGGTGCCTCCCAGTCCTTATAGGCAACAGCACTGGGTGCTAATACTCCAGCTGCAAAACCCATCCACCTATGCATTCTAGGGAACAGGGACACACTTTCATCCCAAGACACTCAGGGCAGCTGTCAGTCCACTTCTTTGCTCAGCGCATGACTCTCTACTGCAGCCAGATACCTGTGCCTACACCAATCACCCCTGCCTGTCTAGGACTGTAGGTGAGAGCCTACACCACACACTTCATGACTGACTACCTGGGCACCTGAGCTGAATTCATACAAGAAAAGTAAACAGACTCTGGGGCTCACATACCTAGTAAAAGAACTAACCACTTGGACACAGGACATGAGAGCTTCAAAGTCACCAATAATCAAACTAGCTCACACAAGCAGCCTATTTGGGCATATCAAAACAAAACAAGAAGCTAGGACATAGTAAGCAAACAGAAAATAAATAAATATAATGACTTACTGATGGCTCAGAGACAACAGTCAGTATCAAATCATATAAAGAGGCAGAGCATGATGGCTTCAGCAAGCTCCCAAAATAAATAATCAAGAAATTTTCCATAGGAATAGAATTTCATGGAATTACAGAAGTTAGGAAACAAAAAATTAATATACAGAACTCTTCAAGATATCAGGAAGGAGATCATAAAAAATGCAGAACAAGCCAAATAACACAAACACAAAGCAATAGAGGAACTTAAGAAGATAAGAGAAGAGCATAAAGACAAATTCAGCAGGCTGCAAGAAACCATAGAGAGATAGCAATCAGAAACCCAGAAGATTACCAATAAAATTTCAGAATTAGACAACTCAATAGAAAGTCATAGGAGCAGAGCTAAGGCAATGGAAGTCAGAATTAGTGAGATTGAAGACAAAGTACTTGACACCAAATTATTTGAGGAAAAATCAGATAAAAAGAATTTTAAAAAATGAAGAAACTCTAAGAATTATGTGGGACTCTTATTAAGAGGAATAACCTACAAGTGATTGTAGTATCAGAACTGGGGGATAACAGAAAATACAGAGAGAACTGTTGAAGATTTGCTAGCAGAAAACTTCCCTGATATTGTGAAAGATGAGAAGATATTTACCCAAGAAGCTCATTGAACCCCACACAGGGTAGATCCCAAAAGAAAGTAACCAAGACATATTATAATCAAACTTGCCAAAACAAAGATAAAGAGAGAATTTTAAGAGCAGCTAGGGATAAACGAAAAGTCACCTACAAAGGAAAGTCAATAAGACTAAGCTGAGACTACTCAGCAGAAACCATGCAAGCAAGAAGGCAATGGGATAACATATATAAAGCCTTGAAGGAAAAAAATTGCAAGCAAAGAATTATATATCCAGTAAAACTGTCTCTCAAATATGATGGTGAAACTAGGACATTTCCAGATAAACAGAAGTTTAGGGAATTTGCAAAAACCAAACCAAAATTACAAGAAATACTAAAGGCAGTCCTCCGGTTAGAAAATCAGTAACATCAGATAACAACCCAGACTAGAACACAGACAGAGCAACCAGACATCAGCCCAGATATGGAAGTCACAAAAATAAATCAAAGCTAAAACACTGAAAATAGAGAAACAGAGATGTTACTATGTAAAAGATGACAACATTAAAACAAAAAAGAAGGACTAAAAAATGTAGTCATGGAGTTTTCATATGGAGAGGAAGTCAAGGTGATATAAAGAAATAAAAGAGTGGTTTAAACTTAGAAAAATAAGGGTAAATATTAAGGTAATCATAAGGGAAACTAACAATCTCATACATCAAAATAAAAAACAAGAAAAACATAAAAGATTCAGCAAATACAAATTGTACAACAATGAAAAAGATAAAAAGAAAATACATACAGAAAATGACTCAGCACAGAAAATTAGGTGGAACAAAGAAACTGTCAACAACACAAAAAAAAGACATCAAAATGACAGCACTAAGCTCATATCTATATAATTATGCTGAATGAAAATGGACTAAATGCACCATTAAAGAGACAGGGGGTGGCAGAATAGATAAAAAACACAATCCGTCTATATGCTGCCTACAAGAGACACACCTTAGAATTAAGGACACAAACTAAAACTCAAAGGATGGGAAAAAATATATCAAGCAAACAACACTCAAAAAAGAGCAGGAGTGACAATATTAATCTCTGACAAAATAGACTTTAAAGCAAAACCTACCACAAAGGATAAGGAAGGACACTATATAATGATTAAAGGGTCAATACACCAGGCAGACATAACCATAATAAATATTTATGCACCCACCAACAGGGCTCAAAAATACATAAAACAAACTCTAACAGCATTGAAAAGAGAGATAGACAGCTCCATACTAATAGTGGGAGACTTCAACACACCACTTTTCAGTGAAGGACAGAACATCCAGAAAGAAGCTCAGTGAAGACATGGAAGATCTAAATGCCACATCAACCAACTTGACCTTGTAGACATATACTGAACACTCCACCCAACAGCAGCCAAGTATACTTTCTTTTCCAATGCAGGTGAAACATTCTCCAGAATAGACCACATATTAGGCCATAAAGCAAGTCTCAACAGAATACAAAGCATCAAAATATTACAAAGCATCTTTTCCAACCATAAAGCCATAAAAGCAGAAATCAATAACAGAAAAAGTGAAGAAAAAAAATCAAACACATGGAAACTGAACAACACCTTGCTCAAAAACTAGTGGGTTATAGAAGAAATTAAGGATGGAATAAAGAAATTCACAGATTCAAATGAGACTGAAAACACATCCTACCAGAATCTTTGGGACAGAGCAAAAGCAGTCCTCAGAGGTCAGTTTATAGCAATAAATGCACATATCCAAAAAGAAGAAAGGGCCAAAATCTAAACATTAACCCTACAACTCAAACAAGAAGAAAGAGAGCAGCAAAAAAAAAAAAAAAAAAAAAAAAAAAAGCCCTCAGGCACCAGAAGAAAGGAAATAATAAGAATTAGAGCAGAATTAAATAAAATACAGAAGAGAAAAACAATTGAAAGAGTTAACCAGACCAAGAACTGGTTCTTTGAAAAGATCAACAAAATTGACAAACCACTGGCCAAACTGACAAAAGAAAAACAGGAGAGGAAGCAAATAACCTGAAAAAGAAATGAGATGGGCGACATCACAACAGACCCAACTGAAATTAAAAGAATCTTAAATTGTACTCCAAAAAATTTAAAAACCTAGAGGAAATGGACAAATTTCTAGAAACTCACTACCTACCTAAACTAACACAAACTGAGGTAGAAAAACTAAATAAAACCTATAATAAAAGAAGAGATTGAATAGGTAATTAAAAAAACTCCCAACAAAAAAAGCCCTGGCCCTAATGGTTTCACTGGAGAATTCTACCAAACTTTCAGAGAAGAGTTAACACCACTACTACTAAAGGTATTTCAAAGCATAGAAAAGGATGGAATACTCCCAAATTCATTCTATGAAGCCAGCATAGCCCTTATACCAAAACCAGGTAAAGATACCACACACAAAAAAATAAAATTACAAATATCTCCCATGAACATAGACACAAAAATTCTCAACAAAATTCCAGCCAGTAGAATTCAACAACGTATCAAAAAAAAATAATTCACCATGATCAAGTGGGATATATACCAGCTATGCAGGGATGGTTCAACATTAGAAAAAACAATCAATGTAATCCATCACATAAATAAAACAGAGACAAGAACCACATGACCTTATCAATTGATGCAGAAAAGACATTTGACAAAGTCTAACACCCATTCATGATAAAAACTCTCAGCAAAATAGGAATAGAAGGGAAATTCCTCAACATAATTCAGCGCATTTATACAAAGCCAACAGGCAACATCATCCTAAATGGAGAGAGTTTGCAAGCATTCCTCTTGAGAATGGGAACCAGACAAGGATGCCCTTTATCACTACTCTTATTCAACATTGTGCTGGAGGTCCTAGCCAGAGCAATTAGTCTAGAAGAAGAAATAAAGGGCATCCAAATTGCTAAGGAAGAAGTCAGAGTATCTCTATTTGCAGATGATATGTTCTTATACAAAATTTCATCAAGCACTGCATCCATTTCTGGGTGATTGTCTCTCCTCAAATTCAGCCACATTCCTCTCTCAATAAAACCCTGTAAATTTTGGGATAAATTAAAAGATTAGCATCAGCAAACACACTTACCAAAAAAATAGTTGTACAAACAGAGTGAAAGAAGGAAAATAATACACATAAATATACACGTGACACAGGTAGGAAGAAAAAAAAATTAATCCTCAGTACTACACCTGGCCACAAAGTTACAGCATTTATAACTTCCTTCCTTCACTATACATGCCTGTTCCCTTACACCAGGCAGCTCTAGGAAAGGCCCCAAAAACACCACCTGAGTTCTAGACATATTCCTGTTTGCCTGTTCTATGTAGCAGCAACCTTTTATTTGATAGTCAAGACCAATCTCTTTGGCAACAGAGTAGCTTTCGTTTTCTTTGCCTTTTATTTTTTTGGCCTATAAATATGTGTGTGTGTGGTTTAAAAAAACCCTGTTGCTATCAAGTCAATTCTGACTCATAGCAACCCTATAGGACAGAGTAGAACCGCCCCCATAGGGTTTCCAAGAAGCAGCTTGTGGATTCGAACTGCCAACCTTCTGGTCAGCAACCAAGCTCTTAACCACTGCACCACCAGGGCTCCAGGTGATAGGGTCCAAGGTAAGGTCAGTGCAACATAAGATAATGCATCCTGTTGGAGTTAATTCATTGCTTACTTCTGGATGAGCTACTGCTTATTTTATAGCATTTTTGCGATTACTAGTGAGGTTAGGATATTTTTCCCATATACTTATACCTATTCATATATATCAGTATATATATTAAATATGTTAAATATCATCTCTTTATCATTTTGGTTGTAAATAAGTTGTCTTTTTTTTTACTTCCAAGTTTTATTTATGTGATCTTATCTGATTGCCTCTCCTTGTGATTTATTTTATACAGACAGTTTTTTTACATCTGGCACCTTTTTATTAATTTAGTTTTTTGTTTATTTTTTGTTAGTGGTGCCATTTTAAATAATTTTACTTATCTGGAATGAATTTTGGGATTTGGTAATGCTCTGACTTTATATATTCTGTTTCTATTTTAATCCCTTCTATCATGTCATTTGGGTCAATTCACTGCTTTTGTAGGTTTAGAAAATTTTTTTTCATTCAATAAAAACTTCCTATACAGGAGGCCAGGGGAGAGCAAGAGATGAACAGGTGGGGCACAGGGCATTTTAGGGCAGTAAAATTATTCTGTATGATGCTGTACTGATGGACACATGACATTATGCATTTGTCAAAACCCATAGGATGATACAACACAAAAAAATGAACCCTAATATAAACCATGGACTTTAGTTAATAATAATTGCAGTGCAATTGATTACTTTTGTGTGGCCTTTCTAGCCATGGTCTTGTAACTCCCACCCAAGTGGTTGAGTGGGACTTTGCAGATATGGTAATTGTGGCCCACCAAACGGATTGGTCAGTTTTGCCATCCTGCTGGGCTTGAGGTGAGTCATCCCAGAAGCGTAAGAGAGAGAAGTAATCACAGTCAACAAGGAAGAATAGCCAGGAGGCAGCATGTCCTTTGGACCCAGGATGCCTGCGCTGAGAAGCTTCTGGAAGCAGAGACTGGAGGAGAGAGAGAGAGTGAGCTGTAACCCTGAAGACAGTGAAAAGTGGTGACAGGAGAGACCTGGCAACAGGAGACAGCGCGGTGGGCTTCCCGGCCCACAGAGAGAGAAAGCTGAGTGCCTTTGGGGAGAGGCCTAGGGCCAGGGAGAGGCGTGCCTATGAGCACTGATGGGAAGAGGCTGTCCTGATGGAAGAACTGTATCCTGAGTGTTCCTGAGCCTGAATTATAACCTGTTACTTCCCTAATAAATCCATAATCATGAGTGTGGTCTGAGTTCTCTGTGGCCATTGCAATTAATTGTCGAACCCAGCAGAGAAGTAGAGAGGGACAGTTGGTGTCAGAATTGCTAAAGATGACAGAGAGAGGAGACATGTGTGACCTCTGCCTCATAGGAATCAGCCTTGGGCTGTTGATCTTGATTCTCCTTTCCCCTAGTGAAGTTAGAGGAGGTCAGACACAGCCCCCATGTCATCATTAGAATAATATATGAATATTTGTTCATCGATTGTAACAAATGTATCACAGGAATGCAAGATATTAATAGCGGAAATAACATGCAAGGGGGAGGAAGTTTACCGGAACTCTGTACTTTCTATACAATTTTTCTGTAAATCTAAAACTGCTCTAGAAAACAAAGCCTATTAAAAATGTCTTACACAAGTCAGTTACAGGGCTAGGAGATAAGGATAATGAGAAGATATTTTGATCATTAGTAACAGAGATAGTTAATAAATAAGTAAACAAAAATAATTAGGTAAAGTACTGGGCCTGAGATCAAAAGTGATAATTGAGTTCATAAATTTTTTGAAATGTCATAATATACATGAAAGTCAAAGCTAAGGGAATAAATGAATAAATGGCCCAGAATGAAGTTAGGAAGACAACCCAGCACTGAGCCCGTAGGAACTCGAGCATTTAGACTTTGGTAGAAGAGGAGATGCAGACAGACCAGTGATTAGAAAACAAACACCAGGAAATCTGGTGTCCCTGAAAGTAAGAGAAGAGGTTTTTAAAAGAAAGGCATAATCAGTTTGGTTGAACGACGCTGAAAAGTCACGAACAATAAGACTGAAGGGTGTTCACTGAGCAGTCAGTGTTGCCTCCACAGGAGCCATTCTGGTGGAGTGGTGGGCATGGCAGCCAGAGTGGAGTGGATGAAGTGTGCATGGGTGACTAGAGAGTAGAGACAACAGAGACGGAGAAATGCAAAGGGAGCAAACAGAGGGCAAAGGAGTCTATGAGGAAAGAACGGAGTTTCATTAATGCGATTGTAGTTTTTAATGGGAGATAGTGTATTAGCATCATGATGGAAATGATTCAAGGCAGAAAGAATGATATTTTGATATCTAGCCATATAAGTATTCCTTCATACTTTCCTTTTTCCAAAATGACTTCAGTCAGAATTTTTTTCATCTTTCTTTACATTCACATGGGGGTTTTGTTTTTACCTTGGTTAATTATGTTTTGGCAAGCCACAGTGAAGTCCAGATCTTCCCTTGTGTGTTTAATACGTGAAGTTTTTTACCATGAAGTTAACTTGCTATTTTTATTTATGTCACTAGGCTTATACAAGACATAGAATTATGTGAAATTTTTTCCTTTCCTTCTTTATGCTTTACTTAATTATAGTAAAAGCATTATTCTTCATAATTAGATTTTTAAAATAGGATAAAAGTGAAATAGAAAGCATAAATTGAAAGCTCTCTCAATGCTTTTAAAAACTTTTTTTTAATTATGCTTTAGGTGAAAGTACAGTTCAAGTTAATTTATCGTAAGAAAATCTATACACATATTGTTATGTGACATTAGTTGCAATTCCTATAATGTGACAGCATACTCTCCCTTTCCACCTCGGGAAAAGGCACCTCCTGTCCCTTCCTGCCTTCTCATCCTGCCTCTGGACAGGAGCTGCCCATTTGGTCTCATGTATCTGCTTGTACTAAGAAGCATACTCTTCACAAGTATTATTTTATGTTTTATAGTCCAGTCTAATTTTTATCTGAAGAGTGGGCTTCAGGAATGGTTTTAATTCTCACTTAACAGAGCATCTGGGGGACATGGCCTCGAGGGTTCCTCTAGTCTCAGTCAGATTATTAAGTCTGGTCTTTTCACTAGAAATTGAGCTCCGTTTCACACTTTTCTCCCTCTCCGTCAGGGACTCTCTGTTGTGTTCCCTGTCAGAGTGGTCACTGGTGGTAGCCAGGTACCATCTAGTTCTTCATTTAATGTCAAATCATTTGTTCAAATTTCATTAGAATATATATGTTTGTGTGTGTGTATATGTGTGTGTGTATACATATCTTTAGTTCCATGAGTGAAATAAGGAGGAGTCTGTAATGCAGTTGTAAAAGATTATTCTGAATGAGGAGTCAGCTTAACGCAATGGGCAGTTGTGAATAAATGGTTATAAATAAGTGTAAACTTCTAATTCCAGAAAGAAGGAATGATGAAAAACTCTTACTAAATGATTATGCTTTCTCCTTCAAACTTATGTTTATAATTAGTCCTAAGAAATATTTTCTGAATAAATTATTTACCTGCATGGCTATTTGTCAGCTCCAACAGTAATTTTATTGCACTTTTATTTTTAAACCTCTCTTAAATTTCCAAAAGAGAAATTCAGATGATACCCATATTTTCTGAATGAGACTCAGTAACATTTGTTTTCATAAATAGTTAGTAGGAAAATAGGGAAATTGAACTTTGGCTTGTTTAACATTTTATTTCAATATGGAAAAATCTTAGGAAAGTACCTTAAAGAAATTGCTTGCAAATATTCCACGTATATGAGACAGCATCCTTCTCTTCAGCGTTTAAAGTGCATACATTCCTAGTATTAGAGAATTGGGCAAAAGGGCATTATAGATAACTCAACATTTCTACCATAACATAAAAGTGATATTAATACAAATATCTCATATTCTGATGATATATGAGAGGTTTAACACTGTAAAAATGCAATTTACTTTCACATATATGCTCCTCATCCTGTGGATTGCACCCTTGGCTGGAATTCAAAGAACATGGACCTCAAGGCATGCAGTCTGTTCCCAGTTTTGTGATAACCTGATTTGTGCCTTCAAAATACTTCCTGTGCTATAGGAGATGTTTGAATGCAAATAACCTAAAACCACATAATAAGTTTTCTTGAAGACTAGATGGCTACCTGCACTGTGGCATAATGAACTGTCTAAATTCATGGAGGATAAGAATCAGGATCATCAAAAAAACAGAAAATAACAATGTTGGAGAGGTTGTAGGGAGATTGGAACTCTTATGCACTACTGGTGGGAATTCAAAATGCTACAACCATTTTGGAAAATGCTACGGCACTTCCTTAAAAAGCTAGAAACAGAAATACCATACGATCCAGCAATCCCACTCCTAGGAATATATCCTAGAGAAATAAGAGCCATCCCATGAATAGACATATGCACACCCACGTTCATTGCCGCTTTATTCACAATAGCAAAAAGATGGAAACAACTTAGGTGCCCATCAACAGGTGAATGGATACACAAACTATGGTACATACACACAAGGGAATACTATGCAATGATAAAGAACAATGATGAATCTATGAAACATTTCACAACATAGATGAACCTGAAGGGAATTATGCTGAGTGAAATAAGTCAATCACAAATATGAGACCACTATTACAAAAACACATGAAAATGTTTCCACACAGAAAGAAACAATCTTTGATGGCTCCAAGGGAGGGGAGGGGAGGGAAAAACAGTAACTAGATAGTAGATAAGTGGTAACTTTGGTGAAGGCAAGACAGTACACAATACTGGGAAAGTCAGAACAACTTGACCAGGACTAAGTCATAGAAGCTTCTCAGACACATCCAAATGCCCTGAGAGATCGAGATACTGGGCTGAGGACCGGGGACCACGGTCTTGAGGACATCTAGCTTAATTGGCATAACACAGTCTATGAAGAAAATGTTCTATATCCAACTGTGGTAAGTAGCGACTGGGGTCTTAAAAGCCTGCAAGCAGCCATCTAAGATACATCTACTGGTCCCATCCTGGCTGGAGCAAAGGAGAATGAAGAAGACCAAAGACATAAGGGAAAGGTTAGATCAAGGGACTAATGGACCACAACTACTACAACCTCCACCAGACTGAGCCCAGAACAACTACATGGTACTTGGTTGCCACCACCAATTGCTCTGGCAAGGGATCACAACAGAGGGTCCCAGACAGAGCTGGAGAAAAACGCAGAACAAATTTCAAATACACACACACACAAAAAAAGGCCAGGCTTGCTAGTCTGACAGAAACTGGAGAAACATCAAGAGTATGGCCCCTGGGCATCCTTTTAACTCAATACTAAAGTCACTCCTGAGGTTCACCCTTCAGCTAAAGATTAGACAGGTCTATAGGGCCAACAATAACACACATGAGGGACGTGCTTCATAATTCAATCATGTATACAAGACTAAGCTGCACACCAGCCCAAAAGCAAAGATGAGAAGGCAGAAAGTGACAGGAAAACTGGAGGAATGGAAACAGGGAACCTGGGGGAAGGGAAGAATGTTGACACATCACGGGTATGGCAACCAATGTCACAAAACAATTTGTGTATTAACTGTTTAATGAGAAACTAATTTGCTCTGTAAACTTTCACATAAATCACATACACACACAAAAAAAGTCATTAAAAAAAAAAAAGAATCAAGAATCAGGATCAGCACAAACCTGCTTCCTATGAGGCAGAGGTCAGGTATATCTCCGCCTTCACACTTCTCCATAATTCCTGACACCAGCTGCTCTCCACACGGCACTTCACTTCTCTGCAGGGTTGAAAATTTGTTGCAACGGCCACACAGAAGTCACAAACCATACTCACAGTTATGTAGTTTATTAGGGAAGTAACAGGCTACAACTTGGGATCAGGATCAACTTAGAAATGAAAGGAACAGGAGATTCTGGCAAAATGGCGCTCTAGGCAGAAGCACCACACCGTCCCTCCACAGCAAAGATCTGAAAAACTAAGCCGAACAGAGAATACAACAATCCTGAAACCCTAAAACATCAAATGAAGAGATAAATAACTCAGCCAAGCACCAAATGGAGTGAGAAAACTGACAGAGAATGGAGAGCAAGGAGAGATTCATGCAGAGGTCCCCTACCAGCTAACGCAGCGTGGATCCGCCATCTTGGACTCCTATCAGAGACCAGCAAACAGGGGGTACTAGAAAGCAGCCTCATGGAGCGTCCAGCGGGAGACAAAACAACCGGTAATTTGCGATAATGCTTTCCCACCCCCCACCCTTCTTCACCCCAACTCGGCCTCCTCTGCTTCCTGCAGCCACAATCTCTTGACCGGGAAACACCGGCTGCTTGGATTCCACACACCCGAACGGGCCAGCTATCTGAGTGCCATTTGTTGGCTACTGGTGTTGCTTTTTTCAGTTTCTTTTGATTTCTTCCTTACATCTCACCACCTCACCCTCCTTTTGCTCAAATACCTGGCTCCGTGCACCATCTTTGCTTCTTCCCGAGGGGCTGAAGAGCTCTGGTAATTTGTGATAAACGCTTTCCTAATCCCTACCCTTCTTCACCCACACTCAGCTCCCTCTGCTTCCCGCAGAGACAGCCTCTTGTCCAAGAAACACCAGCCCGCACTACCTGGCTCACTGAGTGCCATTTGTTGGCTGCTAGTGTTGCTTTTTTTTTTTTTGCTTCTTTTGATTTCTTCCTTACCTCTCGCCACCTCCCCATCCTTTTGCTCAAATACCTGGCTCTGTGCGCCATCTTTGCTTCTTCCTGAGGGGCTGTGGAGCTCCGTTTCAGTGTGGAGCTGCTGCCCAGTCTGGGCTGCTGTGCTGGTGTGATCCCGGGGCTTTTGTTCGTTTGTTTGTTTTGAACTGTTTGTTTGTCTTCTTTTCATTTTCTTGAGTTGGGAGCCCTTTCTGGCCAGGCAGTGCTGCGTGGCAAGGAGACTTCACACTTGGCTTGCACAGACGTGCAGAGGGATCCCTGACAGCATTTCTTTTTTTGTTTTTTGTTTTTTTTTCTGTTTTTGGGGGGGCCTTTCTTGTTTTTTTATTTTTTTAATTAATTTTGTTTTCTTTTCCTTCTTTTTCTCCTTTTGTCTTTCTTCATTGCTCAGTTTCTCATCTCTCTACATCTTCTTTCTCTTGCTGTTCCCTGAATACCTGGTGCGGTATACCTCTATGCCCTCTACCCAGGCTGTACTGCAACACCCGAGAGCAAATTCCCCAGACCTCATAGCAGCGCCGGTGGGATCCCTGGGAACTTTCCGGTTCTTTAACCTTTCTGATTTTTATTTATTCATTCTTTTCTTTTCTTTTCTTCCTCCTCCCCTTTCTGTTTTTCTCCATTTCATAGTCTCTCATTGCTCTACTCCAACAGCAAGCTCGCCTAGCATTTTTTTTTTTGTTTTTTTTGTATGTTTTTGGCTCCTGTTCCTCTCTCCTCTCCCCCATATCCATCTTAGCTCCACACATAACAATCTCCCCGCTGCATCCTGCCTACCTGCACTGTGCACTTGACATCACACCAACAAGCAGCAAAGGCACGGCCTACTGGAACCTGCCCTGCACTGATTACTGACCTGCTCTGGCTGTAGTTAAGTGCCACAAACAACCCATCCCAGTAATTTCTCTTCAGCTAGACCTGCCCTGCCGTACCATATCTGAGTGACTGGCCCTGCCAGTTGGAGAAGGGGGTGAAAAGTATTCTGCCCACAGATGAGCAAACAACAAGGAACACACAGTCCACCTGCTCAGACATAGTCAGATTTTTTCTTTTAAAAAAATGGAAGAAACAAACAAATCTACAATCAATAAACGAGAAAACTAAATACTGAATGCCCCAAAGACAGCAGACAATATCAAAACATTTACAAAAACAGGATAGGATGGTTCCAGTAGGCGTCCAAAATAAAAGACCAAATGATTCCCCAGTGGAAGAAAATGCAATAGAACTGCCTGATAGGGAATTCAAATCTCTAATACTCAGAATTCTCCAAGAACTGAGGCAAAAAGCTGACAAACATGAGGAAAAAATAGACAAATTCATGGAAAATACAGACCAAAAAAATGAAAGAATTCAGGAAAATAATGCAAGAACAAAATGCCAAAATAAATTCACAACTAGAAATTATACAAAAACAACAATTAGAAATCCAAAAGATAAACAAGATTTCAGAAATGGACGGTGTCATAGAAGGGCTGAGAAGCAGATTTGAAATGGTGGAAAACAGGATCAGAGGAACTGAAAACAAACACTTGGATACACCTCTGTTTCAGGAAAACTCAGAAAAAAGAACAAAGAAAAATGAAAAGACCCTGAGAGTTATGTGCGATACAATCAAAAGCAAAAATCTGTGAGTGATTGGAATTCCAGAACAGGGGGAGAAAACAGAAAACACAGAGAGGATCATTGAAGAACTGCTGACAGAAAACTTCCCCAATATCATGAAAGATGAAAAGCTGGCCATCCAAGAAGCTCAAGAAACCTCATATAGGATGGACCCCGAAAGAAAATAACCAAGGCATATCATAACCACACTCGCCAAAACCAAAGACAAACAAAGAATCCTGAGAGCAGCTCGTGAAAAACAAGAAGTCACATACAGAGGAGAAACAATAAGACTAAGCTCAGATTATTCGACAGAAAACACGCAGGCAAGAAGGCAATGGGATGACATATATAAAATCTTGAAACAAAAAAATTGCCAGCCAAGAATAATATATCCTGCAAAACTCTGATTCAAATTCGATGATAACATTAGGTCATTTCCAGATAAACAGAAATTAAGGGAATATGTAAAAGTCAAACTAAACTTACAGGAATTATTAAAGGGAGTTCTTCAATCTGAGGACAAACAGCTTCAGCCCTCAGGGAGGACCTAGGATGAAGGATCGTATGATCCAGATACCAATCTAGGAAATGAACTCTCGAGGACTATCCAAAACCAAAAGAAATACAACAGGGAATCAGAGCAGTCAATCGATGGATGACAGCAACATCAAAACAATGAAAGAGGGAATAAATGGCATAGGTATAGAACTTTCTAATGGAGAGGAAGGCAAGGCGATACCAAGTAAGGGTAGACTGCTTTAAATTTAGAAAGATAAGGGTAAAATTCATGGTAACCACAAAGAAGGTTAACAAACCAACTCATAAAAATAAAGATGAAAAACATAAAGTCTCAGCAAAAACAAAACTACAAAAACAAAAGAAATGAAAAAAAATCCACAGACAAAAGTAACTAAGCACAAGAGAGTAAGAAGAACAAAGAAAACTTCAGCACCACAAATAAATCACTGCAAAATGACAGCAACAAATTCACATCTATCAATAATTACGCTGAATGTAAATGGACTCAATGCACCCATAAAGAGATGGAGAGTGACAGAATGGATAAGAAAACAGGATCCATCAATTTGCTGTCTACAAGAGACACACCTTAGAAACGAAGATGTAAATTTATTAAAAGTCAAAGGTTGGAAAAAAATATATGAAGCTAACAACTACCAAAAAAGAGCAGGAGTGGTAATTCTGATCTCAGATAAAATAGACTTTAAAACAAAATCTACCATAAAAAACAAAGAAGGACACTATATAATGATTAAGGGGACGATCCATCATGAAGACATAACCATAATAAACATCTACGCACCCAATGACAAGGCTCCAAATACATAAAACAAACTCTAACAACACTGAAAAGAGAAATTGACAGTTCCACAATAATAGTAGGAGACTTCAACACACCACTCTCAGTAAAGGACAGAACAACTAAGAAGAAACTCAGCAAACATACAGAAGACCTAAAGGGCACAATCAGCCAACTTGACCACACAGACATATATAGAACACTCCATCCATCCGCTGTAAAGTACACATTCTTTTCCATTGCACATGGAATGTTCTCCAGAATAGACCACATCTTAGGCCAAAGAGCAATCCTCAAGAAGATCCAAAATGTTGAGATAATTCAAAGTACCTTCTCTGACCACAGTGTCATCAAGGTAGAAATTAACAATAGAAAGAGCAAGGAAAAAAAATTACATAGAAACTGAATAATACCCTGCTTACACATCACTGGGTAATAGAAGAAATCAGAGATGGAATCAAAAAATTCCTAGACTCAAATGAGAATGAAAACACATCATACAAAAACCTTTGGAACACAGCAAAGGCAGTCCTCAGAGGACAATTTATAGCAATAGATGCACATATCAAAAAAGAAGAAAGGGACAAAATCAAAACATTAACTACAGAACTCAAACAAACAGAAAGAGAACAGCCAAAAAAGCCCACAACCACCAGAATAAAGGAAATAGTAAAGATCAGAGCAGAAATAAACGAAATAGAGAACAGAAAAACAATAGAAAGAATCAACAAAACCAAAAGTTGGTTCTTTGAAAGAATCAACAAAATCGACAAACCACTGGCGAGACTGACAAAAGAAAAACAGGAGAGGACACTAATCACCCAAATAAGAAATGAAATGAGGGAAATTACAACAGACCCAACTGAAATAAAAAGGATTATAACAGAATATTATGAAAAACTATATTCCAACAAATTTGAAAACCTAGAGGAAATGGATAAATTTCTAAAAACACACGGCTTACCCAAACTACAACAAAGTGATGTTGAAAATCTGAACAGACCCATAACAACAGAAGAGATTGAAAAGGTAATAAAAAAACTCCCAACCAAAAAAAGCCATGGCCCAGATGGCTTCACTGGAGAATTCTACAAAACATTTACAGACGAGATTCTATCAGTACTACTCAAGCTATTTCAGAGCATAGAAGAGGAAGCAACACTTCCAAATTCATTCTATGAAGCCAGCATAACACTGATACCAAAACCAGGCAAAAATGTAACAAAAAAAGAAAATTACAGACCAATATCTCTCATGAATATAGACGCAAAAATTCTGACCAACATTCTAGCCAACAAAATGCAGCATCATATCAAAGAAATAATACACCACGACCAAGTAGGATTCATACCAGGTATGCAAGGATGGTTCAACATTAGAAAATCAATCAACATAATCCACCACATAAATAAAAGGAAAGAAAAGAATCACATGATCATCTCAATTGACCCAGAAAAGGCATTTTACAAAGTCCAACACCCATTCCTGATAAAAACTCTCAATAAAATAGATACAGAATGGAAATTTCTCAACATAATAAAGGGCATCTATGCAAAACCAATGGCCAACATCATTCTTAAGGGAGACAGGCTGAAAAAATTCCCCTTGAAAACAGGAACAAGACAAGGATGCCCTTTATCACCACTCCTATTTAATATTGTGCTGGAAGTTCTAGCTAGAGCAATAAGGCAAGAGAAAGAAATAAAGGGCATCCAAATTGTTAATGAAGAAGTTAAACTGTCCCTGTTTGCAGATGATGATACTACACATAGAAAACCCTAAAGACTACATGAGAAATCTACTGGAACTAATACAAAGATTCAGCAGAGTAGCAGGATACAAGATAAGCATTCAAAAATCAGTTGGATTCTTATACACCAATAAGGAGAACGATGAAAAGGGAATCAGGAAAACAATACCATTCTCAATAGCCCCTAAAAAGACAAAATACTTAGGAATAAATCTGACCAGGGATGTAAAAGACCTATTCAAAGAAAACTACAAAACACTACTGCATGAAACCCAAAGGGATCTACATAAATGGAAAAACATACCATGCTCATGAACAGGCAGACTCAACATTGTGAAAATGACAATTCTACCCAAAGCAATTTACAAATACAATGGAATCCTGATCCAAATACCAACAACATTCTTCAAAGAGATGGAAAAACTAATCATTAACTTTATATGGAAAGGGAAGAAGCCCCGAATAAGTAAAGCACTACTGAAGAAGAAGAATAAAGTTGGAGGACTCACACTACCTGACTTCAGAACCTACTATACAGTGACAGTAGTCAAAAACAGTCCGGTACTGGTACAATGACAGATACATTGACCAATGGAACAGAATTGAGAACCCAGATGTAAATCCATCCACCTACGGTCACCTGATCTTCGACAAGGGCCCAAAGTCCATCAAATGGGGAAAAGACAGTCTTTTTAACAAATGGTGCTGGCAAAACTGGATATCCATCAGCAGAAAAATGAAACAGGACCCATACCTCACGCCGTATACAAAAACTACTTCAAAATGGATCAAAGACCTGAATATAAAGCCTAAAACTATAAAGTTCATAGAAGAAAAAATAGGACCAACACTTCAGGCCTTAATACATGGCATTAACAGGATACAAACCATAACCATCAATGCACACAAACCCCAATAGATAAGCTAGATAACTGGGATCTTCTAAAAATCAAACACCTATGCTCTTCAAAAGACTTCACCAAAAGAGTAAAAAGAGAACCTACAGATTGGGAAAAAATTTTTGGACAGTACAAGTCAGACAAAGGTCTAATCTCCATAATCTACAAGAAAATCCAACACCTCTACAACAAAAAGACAAATAATCCTATTAAAAAATGAGCAAAGGAAATGAACAGACACTTCACCAAAAAAGACATTCAAATGGCCAACAGACACATGAGGAAATGCTCGTGATCACTAGCCATTAGAGAAATGCAAATTAAAACCACAATGAGATACCATCTCACCCCAGCGTTACTGGCACACACTGGAAACAAGAAATGTTGGAGGGGCTGCGGGGATACCGGAACTCTTATGCACTGCTGGTGGGAATGCAAAATGATACATACATTTTGGAATATGATATGGCACTTCCTCAGAAAGGTAGAAATAGACATACCATTTGATCCAGCAATTCCACTCCTTGGAATATATCCTAGAGAAATAAGAGTCGTCACTCGAATAGACATATGCACACCTATGTTCATGGCAGCATTGTTCACAATAGCAAAACGATGGAAACAACGTAGGTGCCCATCAACAGATGGATGGATAAACAAACTGTGGTACATACACACAATGGAGTACTATGCAATGAGAAAGAACAACAATGAATCTGTGAAGCATAACATGGATGAAACTGGAGGACATTATGCTGAGTGAAATAAGTCAATCACAAAAGGACAAATACTGTATGAGACCTGTATTGTAAAAACCCATTAAAAAGGTTCACACACAAAATGTAACAATCTTTGTCGGTTACCAGGGATGGGAGGGGTGGGGGGGAAATACTAAATAGGCAATAGATAAGTGGTATCTTGGTGAAGGATGAAACAGTACACAATACAGGGGAAACTAGCACAACTTGTACAAGGAAAGGTCATGGAAGCCCCATAGACGCATCCAAACTTCCTGAGGGACTGAACTGCTGGGCGAAGGGCTGTGGGGATCATGGTCTCGGGGAACATCTAGCTCAATTGGCACAACACATTTTATAAAAACAATGTTCTACATTCTACCTTGGTAAGTAGTGTCTGGGGTCTTAAAAGCCTATGAACGGCCATCTAAGATACTCCACGGGTCTCATCCCTTCGGGAGCAAAGGCGAATAAAGAGAACAGGATACAAGGAAAAATTAGTCTGAAGGATTAATGGTCCACAGCTACCAAGGCCTCCACCAGACTGAGTCCAGTACAGCTACATGGTGCCCGGCTACCCCCACTGACTGCTCTGACCAGGATCACAACAAAAGGTTCTCGACAGAGCTGGAGAAGGATGTAGAACATAATTCTAACTCACAGAAATAAGACCAGATTTACTGGCCTAAAGGAGACTGGAGAAACCCTGAGAGTATGGCCCCCAGACACCCTGTTAGCTCAGTGGTGAAGTTATCTCTGAGGTTCGCCGTTCAGCCTGGGAGTGGATAGCCCCATAAAACCAAATGAGACTAACAAGGTACAGTAGTCCAGTGACACGGGTCAGAAGGCAGAAGGGGACAAGGAAGCTCGTGATAGGGAACCCAAGGTTGGGTAAGGATATTGTTGATGTGTTGTGAGATTGTTAACCATTGTCATAGGGCAACATTTGTAGTAACTGTTAAATGAGAAACTATTTTGTTCTGTAAGCCTTCATCTGAAGTGAGAATAACAGCACAATTGAAAGAGCATAGTCAATGTCACTAAACTGTGCATGTAGAAATGTTTGAAATGGTGTATCTTTGGCTATGTGTATTTCACCAAGAAAAAAAAGGTTGAGAAGTTAGAGGGTTGACATGTTGTGGGGTTGTTAACCAATGTCATAAAACAATATGTGTACTACTGTTTCATGAGAAACTATTCTGTAAACCTTCACCTGAAGTACAATAAAAAAATAAAATAAAATAAAAAAGAAGTGACAGGAACAACTCTGGATCAGGATCAGGAAGCACACAGGAAATGTCTGGAAAGCTCCTCGAAGTGAAGAGCACATTCCTCCCTTCAGTGCAGGACAGCTTCCAACCAGGACAGCTCTCTTAGCTGCTTTCTGTTGGTAGGCCTCTCTAACATCAGGTCTCTCTGCCATCCGCCTCCTGCCATTGGCCTCTCAGCCACTGGCTCTGCTTCCAGGCCGCTTCTGGGCCTCTCACTGTCTTCAGCCCTTGAGCTGTATTTCAGTTTGTTTAGGAGATTCCCCTCACAGGAAAACTGAGTCCAAACCATTCCACTCCAGGCTCTTCTTGGTCTTGAGGTTACCTCCTCCCCTCTAAAAACCTCTGTAGGGTTGGCCACTTATATTAGCAAACTCTCTGTTAATTTCAACGTGTGGCCTTCCCAGCAGGACCTGGAACCCACCAATCTCCTCAGTGGACTGCAAGTCGCTCAAACCTGTTGGGGAGTTTTACACGCCACCTTTCTGGCTAGTAACCAATCAATCCCTGCAACGTGAGTAAAGTGTACCAATTACAGGGCAGACTATGACCCAACCAGTAACTTTTGGCAGAATTACAAACCCAGGTCCAGAACAGTCACATGTAAGAGAAACCCAGTGCACTGCAGTACCTCACAAAATCCAAAGAAGTAAAGTGCAACAAGAACTGAGGAAATAGAACCAAGAAATAAAAGACTATTGGGAACTATTTTTTTTCTTTCTGGAGCCAAATATCTCATTTCTGCTTATTTTCCGTCTGTTTTTTTCTTCTTCTCCCTCCATCTAGGCTCTCTAGGTTTCTCCATCAACTTGTGGCCCAAATATGACCATGCTTACTCATATCTCCTTATAAATCCCACACTGTTGTTAGTTGTAGTTCAGTCATCTCCAATTCATGGTGACCTTATGTATAACAGAACAAAATGTTGCCTGGTCCTGTACCATCTTCATGATCATTGGGATATTTGAGTCCAGTTGGACAATATTCTGCTGTGATCTGTAGGGTTTTCACTGGCTAATCTTAAATAGTTCACCAGCCTTTCTTCCTAATCTGTCTTGGTCTAGATGCTCTGCTGAGACCTGTCCACCATGAGTAACCTTGCTAGTATTGAAACACCAGTGGCACAGCATTCAGCATCATAGCTACATGCAAGCCACCACAGTACAACAAACTGACAGACAGGTGGTGGATAAATCCCATACCCACAGCTAAATAACTAAGTCTTTCCAAACTCTAATTCAAGTTCTTGGGAGAGAAAATACGATTGCTTAACTTCATTCATGTTTCATCCTTTCGTTCAACTAGTTGTAACCAAAGGATGGGAAGGGAAGGGGGTCAGAAAATAGAGTACATTCAGCAGGGTCTATGGAGAAGGCTCTTTTGCAGTTTTGCTAAGAAAAGAATGTAAGTTGAAGAGCAATGAATTGATTGGTGGAAGAAAAGATTTGCATCTCTAGGATTCACCTTTAAAACACTTAAAGACACTATAAAGATAAACGGAGATTACAGATATAACAGGGATTTAAAAAAAAGATTATCTGAAGGTTTTAAATGCTGGATGTAGGTCTCAACTTGTTTGAACTGTTCTCTATACTTAATTCAACATTTTGAGTTAATTAATGTAAACTTCCTAATAAACAGAGACTATTCTTAACTATTCAGTTTACATCTTTTCACCAAAACAACTCTTGGAAAGTACATTACTTTTTGGTCAATAATTTCTTTCTTTTTTTTTTTTTTTTTTTTTCCAGTATAACTGCTTCTTCACCCAAAAGCACACTAAGCAAAAAATACCGTTAAAAATGATATTTCAACATTACAGTTTTGGGAAAAGATGCATTCACCAATTTACTCAACAAAAGAGTAGGTTCAAAAAAAATTTCATGGGAAAAAAAACTCACACCATTTTTGGATAAACTCTGAACATTTGCCTTTTATACATATGCCAAGTGTGATAGGGTAATATGTAGCATCTTAATTGACTCTCTAGTCTGCTGTGCACATTGTACTTGTTTCAGAGAACACTCATGCTTACATTCTATTTTTGCTCTAAACATGTTTTTCTATCATACAAACTTACTTTAAAAAGACATTTAAACAAGAAATAGCCATCAGTCCTCAAAGTAAGAAAAATTATGAAATTAACAGTATAGGTGTCAGTAGGGTCAACCATGGTGGACAGGTTTCAGCTGAGCTTCCAGACTAAGACACTAAGAAGAAGGGTCTGGTGGTCTACTTCCGAAAAAAAAAAAAAAACTAGCCAGTGAAAACTTTATGAATAGCAGCAGAACACTGTCTGATATAGTGCCAGAAGATGAGCCCCTTAGGTTGGAAGGCACTCAAAAAATGACTGGGGAAGAGCTGCCTCCTCAAAGTAGAGTTGACCTTAATAATGTGGATGGAGTAGAGCTTTCAGGACCTTCATTTGTTGATGTGGAATAATTCAAAATGAGAAGAAACAGTTGTAAATATCCATTAATAATCAGAATGAGGAATGTACAAAGTATGAATCTAGGAAAACTGGAAGTTGTCAAAAAGGAAATGGAACACTTAAAGATTAATATCTTAAGCATTAGTGAGCTGAAATGGACTAGTATTAGTCATTTTGAATCAGACAATCATATGGTCTACTATGCTGGGAATGACAAATTGAAGAGGAATGACATCACTTTCACTGTCAAAAAGAACATTTCAAGGTCTATCCTGAAGTACAAGCTGTAAGTGATGAGATAATATTCATATGTCTACAAGGAAGACCAGTTAAAACGACTATTATTCGAATTTATGCACCACTAAGGCCAAAGATGAAAAAATTGAGGATTTTTACCAATGTCTGCAGTCTGAAATTAATAAAACATGCAATCAAGATGCAATGATAATTACTGGTGATTGGAACGTGAAAGTTGGAAACAAAGACGGAGGATTGGTAGTTGGAAAATATGGCCTTGGTTACAGAAACAACACTGGAGATCACATGATAGAATTTCATAAGACCAATGACTCCTTCCTTGCAAATACCTTTTTTCAACAACATAAATGGCAACTATACATGTGGACCTCACCAGATGAAAATCACAGGAATCAAAATGACTGCATCTGTGGAAAGAGACAATGGAAAAGCTCAATATCATCAGTCAGAACAAGGCCAGAGGCCAACTGTGGAACAGACCATCAATTGCTTATACGTAAGTTGAAGTTGAAGAAAATTAGAACAAGTCCACGAGAGCCAAAGTATAACCTTGAGTATAGCCCACCTGAATTTAGAGACCACCTCAAGAATAGGTTTGACGTATTGAACACTAATATCCGAAGACCAGATGAGTTGTGGAATGACATCAAGGACACCATACTTGAAGAAAGCAAGAAGTCATTAAAAAAACGGAAAGAAAGACCAAAACAGATGTCAAAAGAGACTCTGAAACTTGCTCTTGAATATCAAGTAGCTAAAGCAAATAGAAGAAACGATGGAGTAAAAGAGCTGAACAGAAGATTTCAAATGGCGGCTCGAGAAGACAAAGTAAAGTATTATAATGGCATGTGCAAAGACCTGGAGATAGAAAACCAAAACGGAAGAACACACTCAGCATTTCTCAAGCTAAAAGACCTGAAAAAAAAAAAAAATTCAAGCCTCTAGTTGCAATAGTGAAGGATTCTACAGGGAAAATATTAAATGACACAGGAAGCATCAAAAGAAGATGGAAGGAATACACAGAGTCACTATACCAAAAAGAATCAGCTGACATTCAACCATTTCAGGAGGAAGCATATGATCAAGTACCAATGGTATTGAAGGAAGAAGTCCAAGTTGCATTGAAGGAATTGGTGAAAAACAAGGCTCCAGGAATTGACAGAATACCAACTGAGATGTTTCAACAAATGGATGCAGCACTGGGAGTGCTTATCTGTCTATGCCAAGAAATTTGGAAGACAGTTACCTAGCCAACACACTGGAAGAGATCCATATTTGTACCCATTACAAGGAAAGGTGATCCAACAGAATGCAGAAATTATCAAACAATATCATTAATATCACACACAGTAAAATTTTGCTGAAGATCATTCAAAAGCAGTTGCAGAAGTACATCGACAGGGAACTGCCAGAAAGTCAAGCCAGATTCAGAAGAGGACATGAAACAAGGGGTATGGTTGCTGATCTCAGATGGATAATGACTGAAATTAGAGAATACCAGAAAGATGTTTACCTGTGTTTCACTGACTATGTAAAGGCATTCGACTGTGTGGATGATAACAAATTATGGATAATATTAGGAAGAATGGGAATTCCCAGCACTTAATTGTGCTCATGAGGAAACTGTACTTAGATCAAGAGGCAGTTGTACAAACAGAACAAGGGGGTACTGTGTTGTTTAAAATCAGGAAAGGTGTGTGTCAGGGTTGTATCCTTTCACCATGCTTATTTAGTCTGTATGCTGAGCAAATAATCTGACTCTCTTGTTATGGGCTAACTTAACTTGTTACTTTAAGTTGAAACCAATGCTCATTTACAATTCCAAAAATCCCTGGGCCCTTAAGAATTATGCTAAATCTACTCTGCCTGTCCTCTATAAATGGAAAAACAAAGACTGGCTGAGAGCAAAACTCTTTACAACATGGTTTACTGAATATTTTAAGCCAACTGTTGAGACCTACTGCTCAGAAAAAAAGATTCCTTTCAATTCATTTACAATGCACCTGGTCACCCAAGAGCTCTGATGGAGATGTACAAGGAGATTAATGTTATTTTCACACCAGCTAACACAACATCCATTCTGCAGCCCATGGTTCAAGGAATAATTTTGACTTTCAAGTCCTATTATTTAAGAAATGCAGTAGGCGGGGCCAAGATGGCAGAATAGTCAGACGTTCCTGTGGTCCCTCTTACAACAAACTCCTCACCCCAAAAAAGCGAGTCCATTATATATGACAATCTAGGAGCCCTGAACATCAAATACAAAGTTGAGGAGTTGGACTGAGCAGCAAGGGGAGGGAGAGAGTTCAAAAGCAGCGAGGATTTGCCAGACCTGACCTGGCTGGCATCCTGCAGGCTGAATTAGCTGGTACACTTGGGCTGAGGCAACCAGTAATTCATTTTCCACACCAGGAGAAACGGAGCAGTGGAAAGTGCCCAAACCTCTAGAACAAAGAGGAAGCACCGCTGGATCTGCAAAAGTTAAATGCATCTAATCTACTGAGAAGGATCAAAATAACCCTTCCCCCTCTAAGAAGTTACTCTCCCCTTCACCCACCTCTTCCCTACTCTGCTCTGGTCCTGGTCCAGCTTCAGCTATTGCCATACCCCCTAGGCTGGAAGTGGGAACACCTGGGTGCACCCAAGCCAGTCTCCCAGATTTGAAGAGGGAAAAATAAACAAACAAATAACAAACAGGAAAAAATAATCTGCCAGCTCCCCTAAGTTAGGACCTCAGGGCAAGCATTGCCCCTTTGCCTAGGCACATGGACTTTGAATGCCTTTCACCCCTGCCTAGACCTGTATAGGCCCATTTCAACAGTGTAGGCCCTCATTAGCATAGTACAACAGGGTATATACCCGAAGCCTATTTTCACCTGCAACATCCAAGGGGGAGTGGCACTTTTGTGACATTTGACTCTGCCCTGCCCACTAAGCAGGGCCCTCACCCACCCACATCATGGGTCTGAGGACTGGTGGCTCCACCCACTCCACCTAGCCACTCACAACAGGGGTCTGAGAATAAGTGGTGCCTCCCAGTCCTTACAACCAACACCAATGGGTGCCCAAAGTCTGGCCACAAAACCCACTCACCTACGAGCTGTAGGAAACATGGACATGCCTTCCTCTCAGGAACTCAGGGTCAGCCGTCAGACACCTACCTTGCTCAGCACATAAACCCCAACTGCAGCCAGATACCTGTGCCTGCTCCGGTCACCCCTACATATCCCTGCCCGCCTAGGACTGTAGGTGAAAGCCTGCACCACACACTCAGTGAGCAATGGCCTAGACAACTGAGCTGAATCCACACAAAAAAAAGTAACCAGACTCCTGGGCTCACATACCTAGTAGCAGCTCTAACCACCTGGTGACAGGACGTGAGAGCTTCAAAGATGCCCATAATCAATGTAGCCCACACACCCTGCCTATTTTGACATATCAAAACAAAACAAAACAAGAAGCCAGGACACAGTAAGCAAACATAAAATAAATAAATATAATAACTTATTAATGGCTCAGAGACAATAGTCAATATCAAATCACATAAAGAGGCAAACCATGACAGCTTCAGCAAGTGACCAAAACAAAGAACCAGGAAAACTCCCAGAGAAAGAGAAGGTCTTGGAATTACTGGAGGTAGAATTCAAAAGATTAATATACAGAGCTGTTCAAGAGATCAGGCAAAATGAAGACGAAGCCAAGAAACACAAAGACAAAGCAACAGAGGAATTTAGGAAAACAATATAAGAAAAGAACAACAAATTTAACAGGCTGCTAGGAACCACAGAGAGACAGCAAATAGAAATCCAAAAGATTAACAATAAAGTTTCAGAATTAGACAACTCAAAAGAAAGTCACAGAAGCAGAATTGAGGCAATGGAAGTCAGAATTAGTGAGACTGAAGATAAAGCACTGGACACCAATTTATTTGAGGAAAAATCAGATAAAAGAATTTAAAATATGAAGAACCCTAAGAATTATTTGGGATTCTATCAAGAGGAATAACCTATGAGTGACTGGAGTACCAGAATAGTGGGGGAATAACAAAACACAGAGAGAATTGTTTAAGATTTGTTGGCAGAAAACATTCCTGATATTGTGAAAGACGAGAGGATATCTATCCAAGAAGTTCATTGAACCCCACACAGGGTAGATCCAAAAAGAAAGTCACCAAGACATATTATAATTAAACTTGCCAAAACCAAAGATAAAGAGAAAATTTTAAGAGTGGCTAGTGATAAATGAAAAGACACCTACAAAGAAAGTCAATAAGACTAAGTTCTGACTACTTAGCAAAAATCATGCAGGCAAGAAGGCAATGGGATGACATATATAAAAACATGAAGGAAAAAAATCACCAGCCAAGAATTATATATCCAGCAAAACTGTCTCTCAAATATGATGGTGAAATTAGGGCATTTCCAGATAAACAGAAGTTAAGGGAATTTGTAAAAACCAAACTAAAATTACAAGAAATACTAAAGGGAGTCCTCCAGTTAAAGAATCAATAACATCAGATAACAACTCAAGACTAGAACACAGGACAGAAAAATCAGATATAAATCCAGATAAGGAAGTCACAAAAACAAGTCCAAGCTAAAACACTGAAAACAGGGAAACAGATGTGTCAGTATGTAAAAGATGACAACATTAAAACAAAAAAAGAGGGACTAAATAGTGCAGTCATAGAACTTTCATATGAAGAGGAAGTTAAGGCGATAACAAGAAATAAAAGATTGGTTTAAACTTAGAAAAACAGAGGTAAATTTTAACGTAACCACAAAGGAAACTAAGAATCCTACAAATCAAAATAAAAAACAAGAAAAACATAAAGACTCAGCAAATACAAAATCAACTACAATGAAAAAGATGAAAAGAATGTACATAAAGAAAAACGACAGCACAGAAAATTAAGTGGAACAAAGAAACTGTCAACAACACACAAAAAAAATACATCAAATGATGGCACTAAACTCAGCACTGTCAATAATTACACTGAGTGTAAACTGACTAAATGTACCAATAAAAAGACATAGAGTGGCATAATGGATTAAAAAAAAAAAAAAACGGGATCCATCTATATGCTGCCTACAAGAGACACACCTTAGACTCAAAGACAAACTAAAACAAAGGATGGAAAAAATATATCAAGCAAATAACAATCAAAAAAGAGTAGGAATGGCAATATTATTCTCTGACAAAAGAGACTTTAAAGCAAAATCCACCATGAAGGATAAGGAAGGACACTGTAAGTTGAATGAAGGGTCAATTCACCAGGAGGACATAACCATAATAAATATATATGCACCAAATGACAGGGCTCCAAAATACATAACACAAACTCTAACAGCATTTAAAAGAGAAAAGACAGCTCCACAATAGCAGTAGGAGACTTGAATGCACCGCTTTCAGTGAAGGACACAACATCTAGAAAGAAGCTCAGTAAAGACACAGAAGATCTGAATGCCACAGTCAACCAACTTGATCTCATAGACATATACAGAACACTCCACCAAACAGCAGTCAGATATATTTTCTTTTCCAACACACATGGAACATTCTCCAGAATAGACCACTTATTAGGCCACAGAGCAAGCATTAACAGAATCCAAAACATCAAAATATTACAGAGCATCTTTTCCGACCATGAAGACATAAAAGTAGAAATAAATAACAGAAAAAGCAGGGGAAAAAATCAAATACATGGAAACTGAACAACACCTTGCTCAAAAACTACTGGGTTACAGAAGAAATCAAGGACTGAAAAAAGAAATTCATAGAATCAAATGAGAATGAAAATACATCTTACAGAAACCTTCGGGACACTGCAAAAGCAGTGCTCAGAGGTCAATTTATAGCAATAAATGCACACATCCAAAAAGAAGAAAGAGCCCAAATCAAACCATTAACCCTACAACTCCAACAAATAGAATGAGAGCAGCAAAAGAAGCCCTTGGGCACCAGAAGAAAGGAAATAATAAAGATTGGAGCAGAAATAAATAAAATAGAAAATAGAAAAACATTGAAAGAGTTAACAAGACCGAAAGCTGATTCTTTGAAAAGATCAACACAGTCGATAAACCACTGGCCAAACTGACCAAAAAAAAAAACAGGACAGGAATCAAATAACCCATATAAGAAATGAGATGGGTGATATCACAACAGACCCAACTGAAATTAAAAGAATCATAACAGAATATTATGAAAAATTGGACTCCAACAAATTTGAAAACCTAGAGGAAACAGACAAATTTCCAGAAACACACTATCTACCTAAACTAACACAAACTGAGGTAGAAAAACTAAATAAGCCTATAACAAAAGGAGAGATTGAAGAGGTAATTAAAAAAAAACTCCCAACAACAACAAAAAACAGCCCTGGCCCTGACGGCTTCACTGGATTATTCTACCAGACTTCCAGAGAAAAGTTAACACCACTACTACTAACGGTGTTTTGGAGCATAGAAGAGGATAGAATACTCCAAACTCATTCTACAAAGCCAGCATAACACTGATACCAAAGCCAGGTAAAGACACCACAAAAAAAATTACAGACCAATCTCTCTCATGAACATAGATGCAAAAATTCTGAACAAAATTCTAGCCAATAGAATTCAACAACATATCAAAAAAATAATTCACCATGACCAAGTGGGATTCATATCATGTATGCAGGGATGGTTCAACATTAGAAAAACAATCACTATAATCCAACACATAAATAAAACAAAAGAACCATATGATCTTATCAATTGATGCAGAAAAGGCATTTGACAAAGTCCAACACCCACTCATGATAAAAACTCTCAGCAAAATAGGAATAGAAGGGATAATAACACAGGACATTTATACAAAGCCAAACAGCTAGCATCATTTTAAATGGAGAGAGTCTGAAAGCACTCCCCTTGAGAATGGGAACCAGACAAGGATGCCCTTATACCACACTTATTCAACATTGTAGTCAAGGTCCTAGCCAGAGCAATAAGGCAAGAAAAAGAAATAAAGGGTATCCAAATTGGTAAGGAAGAAGTAGAAGTATCCCTATTTGCAGATGACATGATCTCATACAGAGAAAACCCTAAAGAATCCACAAGAAAGCTACTGGAACTAATAGAAAATGTCAGCAAAGTATCAGGATACAAGATAAACAGAAAAATCAGTTGAATCCCTCTACACCAACAAACAGAGCTTAGAAAGAGGAAATCACCAAATCAATACCATTTACAGTAGCCCCCCAAGAAGATAAAATACTTAGGAATAAATCTAACCAGAGACGTGAAAGACCTATACAAAGAAAACTAAAAGATACTGTTGCAAGAAACCAAAAAAGACCTACATAAGTGGAAAAACATACCTTGCTTATGGATAGGAAGACTCAACATTGTGCAAATGTCAATTCTACCCAAAGCAATCTACAGATACAATGCAATCCTGATCCAAATTCCAATAGCATTTTGTAACGAGATGCAGAAACAAATCACCTACTTTATGTGGAAAGGGAAGAGGCCCTGGATAAGTAAAGCATTACTGAAGAAGAACAAAGTGGGAGGCCTCACACCACCTGATTTTAGAACCTATTATACTGCCACGGTAGTCAAAACAGCCTGGTACTGGTACAACAACAAACACATAGACCAGTGGAACAGAATTGAGAATCCAGATGTAAATGCATCCACCTATGAGCAGCTGATATTTTACAAAGGCCCAAAGTCCATTAAATGGGGAAAAGAAAGCCTCTTTAACAAACGGTGCTGGCATAACTGGATATCCATCTGCAAAAAAATGAAAATCAATACCCATACCTCACACCATGCACAAAAACTAACTCAAAATGGATCAAAGACCTAAATATAAAATCTAAGAGAATAAAGATCATGGAAGAAAAAATAGGGCCAATGCTAGGAGCCCTCATACATGGCATAAACAGAATACAAAACATAAATAACAATGCACAAACACCAGAAGAGAAATGAGATAACTGGGCGACCCCGAAAATTGAAAACTTATGCTCGTCAAAAGATTTCACCAAAAGAGTAAAAAGACTACCTACAGGCTGGGGAAAAAAAAAAAATTGGCCACAACATACCCAATCAGAGTCTAATCTCTAAAATATACAAGATACTGCAACACTTCCACAGCAAAAAGACAAATAGCCCAATTAAAAAATGGGCAAAGGATATGAACAGACACTTCACCAAAGAAGACAGTCAGGTGGCTAACAGACACATGAGGAAATGCTCACAATCATTAGCCATTAGAGAAATGCAAATCAAAACTACAATGAGATACCATCTTACCCTAACAAGGCTAGAATTAATCCAAAAAACACAAAATATGAAATGATGGAGAGGTTGTGGAGAGACTGGAACACTTATACACTGCTGTTGGTAACATAAAGTGGTACAACCACTTTGGAAATCGATGTGGCGCTTCCTTAAAAAGCTAGAAATAGAAGTACCATATGATCCAGCTATCCCTCTCCTTGGAATATATCCTAGAGAAGTAAGAGCTGTCACACGAATAGATACATGCACACCCAAGTTCACTGCAGCACTGTTCACACTAGCAAAAAGACGGAAACAACCTAGGTACCCATCAACACACAGATGGATAAACAAATTATGGTACATACTCAAAATGGAATACTACCCAACGATAAAGAACAATGATGAATCCTTGAAATATCTCACAACGTGGATGAATCTGGAGGGCATTATGCTGAGTGAAATTAGTCAGTCAGTCCAGAAGAAGAAGATGTAGCCCAGCTACCACCAATTACTGCCCTGACAGGAAACACAACAGAGAGCTTCTGATGAAGAGGAAGAAATGTGTGGTGCAGAACTCAAATTCACGTAAAAAGACTAGACTGAGACTGGAGGAGCCCTCAAAGCCATGGCCCCCGAATGCTTTGTTAACCCAGAACTAAAACCATTCTCAGAGCCCACTCCTCAGATCAAGATTAGACTGTAGTATAAACCATAAAATAATACACATAAACAGTGTGGTTCTTAGTTCAAGCAGATACATGAGACCAAATTGGCGACTCCTGTACAGAAGCAGGATGAGAAGGAAGGAAGGGACAGGAACTGGTTGGACAGACACAGGAAACCCAAGGTGGAAAGGGGGAGTGTGCTGTCACATTATAGGGATTGCAACTAGTGTCACATAACAGTACGTGTACAAATTTTTGTATGAGAAATTAACTTGAGCTGTAAACTTGCACCTAAAGCACAATTAAAAAAATAAAATAGACACATAGCTTTTCTAGATCCAATAAACAGGCAGCCAAGACTGCAAAAAAAAAAAAAACAAAACAAAAAACCTGCCCTACTTAACCAATTACAATAAAATGCTCACGCAACCGGGGTTCAGATCAGAGGATGCAGTGAAGACGATGTATGTAATTCCAGCGGGTTTATTGTTCTAACATCGAGTAACATTCATCAATGGATCATCATGAAAGAAGCCTCTACACTCTTTGCTTTCCTTAGCAGAAATATATCCATTGCCTCATAATAAAAAAAGAATGAATGAAAGAAATGCATTTCATAAGGCTCTAGCTGTCATAGATAGTGATTCCTCTAATGGATCTGGGCAAAGTAAATCAAAAACTTTCTGGAAAGGATTCGCCATTTGTGATTCATGGGAGGAGGTCAAAATATCAACATTAACAGGAGTTTGAAGAAGGTGATTCCAACCTTCATGAGGGGTTCAAGACTTCAGTGGAGGAAGTAACTGCAGATGTGGTGGAAACAGCAAGAGAACTAGAGTTAGAAGTGGAGCCTGAGGATGTGACTGAATTGCTGTAATCTCACGATAAAACTTTAACGGATGAGGAGTTGCTTCTTATCAATGAGCAAAGAAGGTGGTTTCCTGAGATGGAATCTACTCCTGGTGAAGATGTTGTGAACATTCTTGAAATGACAATAAAGAATTTAAAATACTACATAAACTTAGTTGATAAAGCAGTCGCAGGGTTTGAGAGGATTGACTCCAATTTTGAAAGAAGTTCTATTGTGGGTAAAATGCTATCAAACAGCACCGCATGCTACAGAGAAATCTTCATGAAAGAGTCAATCGATGTGGCAAACTTCACTGATGTCTTACTTTAAGAAATTGCCACAGCCACCCCAACCTACAGCAACCACCACCCTGATCAGTCAGCAGCCATCAACATCAAGGTAAGACCTTCTACTAGCAAAAAGATTACAACTCGCTAAAGGCTCAGATGATGGTTAGCATTTTTTAGCAATAACACATTTTTTAATTAAGATATGTACATTGTTTTTTTAGACATAATACTATTGCACACTTAACAGACTTCAGTATAGTGTAAACATAACTTTTATATGCACTGAGAAACCAGAAAATTCATCTGACTTGCTTGATTGCGGTGGTCTGGAACAGAACCTGCAATATCTCCAAGGTATGCCTGTAATCTATGAAAGCAGACTGCCAGGCCTTTCTTCCTCAGCATCACTGGGTGGGTCTGAACTGCTAATTTTAGTAGTCAGGTCTATTTAGGGGTAGAAGTTTTTTTTTTTTTTTTTTTTTTTTACCACTATCCTCTTTTCTTAAAGTAAACTTGAAAAGGGACTTGTTTTATATAATGTTCAAAGTGAACGTCAAAAAAAATTTCATAATTTTAGAGCCTTTTCATTATTTTGTTGGCTTTACCTTTAAATTAGTTCTCATATTAAAATGAAACCTTTCAACTATTACCTGTAAGTATAAAAGTATAATGATTATAATTATATATATATATACACATATACACACACATATATATGATTATTATTTGCCAGTCACTGGCCTAAGCACATTACAAATATTAACATATTTAATTCACATAACAAAACCATGAGGGTAGTACTATCATTAACCCCATTACACACATGTATAATGTGAGGCACAGGCATAAACATCACTAGCCCAAAGTCACAACTTACTAAGTGGTGGAGCTGAGATTTGAATCCTGACAGTCTGGCCCCCAAGTCCCTGCTCTTAATAACTGCACAGCCCTCCCATTTTACCAGCATGCAGCACCTACCACCCCATGCATGCACTATGCCATGGAATCCTCAAAATTACCACATGATGTAGTGTATTCGCCTGGACACTTTCAGGGCAAGCGCCTGGAACTCAGGGAGAATGAGCTAAAACAACACGGGGGTCTGGTGGAAGGATGTTGTGATAGTTCACAATATGAAGGGGAAGCCAGGCTGGAGATGTCCGGGTCACAGAGAGACACCATCGCTGTCAGAGCACACTTTCTTAGCTTCTATTTCTGTACGTTGCAGTCTTTTACTTTGCTGAGACAATCTCCTCCTAACAAAGAACAAACACACAGGCTTTCTCTAGAATCACATCCTTCAGCAACTTGACCAGAGGATCTTTCCCTGTCTACAGAAGACCTTTCACCAGTTCTACATAGGAAAAGCACACAAAAGAAATACGATTGGGCTCCTTCTTGCGACACCAGGGCATTGGTATGGCCAGAGTAACAGAAGGTCACACTTGGCCAGCTTGTGCCAAATGCCCACTCTTAAAGCTTGGCATGAGGCTGTGTTTGGCTCTGCCCACATAAACCACACTGTTGGATTAGATAGGAGCAGTTTCCTCAAAAGAAGGTGTGGCTTGAGAAGGAAACAGCTCTGGATTTGGACAGGCTAAGTTACGTGTTTCTTCTACAAATGAGTGCTATTATTGTCCCATTTCACCAGTAGGCTAACTCAGGCTCTTAAAAGTTAAGTAACTGAATTCTTCAAGGCTACCCAACAAAGAAGAAGCTGAGTCAAGATTTAAACTCTGCAGGCCTCTGAAAACAGTGTTCAAGCTCTTAACCATGGGGCACTTTGTATTACGAACTTCTCTATTAAGACAGTTGTACTTAAGACATACAATAATGGGGTAGGAGATTTACTGTGTCTTGTGCCATCTGAAAGACACAAAGGAATCTAACATCACTGGTAATCTGCTTTGAGCCAAGCACCTTGTTAAGTGTTTTAACATATGATTTTAATTTGCTTCTCATATTAAGAAAATTACCATATCAAGAAGGAGGAATATTTTCATTGTTTATCGATAACCTACCTGCAGTTAAGTAACTAGCCCAAGTCCATATATCTAATTAAACACAGAACAAAAATTTCAATTGATATTTGTCAGAAATCCATGCTCTTTACAACAGATCAGAGGTTTCCATGCTTCAACATTTCATGAACCAGTGAAATGATGAAAGAAAAGTGAACTGATATGAAGTCCTAACTTGTCTTTTACCAGGTTAGGACATTTAAAAGCAGAAAATTAAAGCCAGAAGGAAGAAGAAAGAGAAAAGGAAGAAGAGGAAGAAAGAAACTAGACACAGACACCCTATCATCTACTGTGACCTTCATCTCATGAAAAAGCATTGTCGTTGCTGTTGTGTGCTGGTGAGTTGATTCTAACTCATAGCCATCCTGCAGGACACGGCAGAACTGCCTCATAGGGTTTCTAAGGCTGTAAATCTTTATTGTAGCACATTGCCAGGTCTTTTCTCCTGCGTAGCAGCTGGTGGGTTTGAACTGCTGACCTTTCAGTTAGCGGTCTAACGCTGAACCATTGCTTCACCGGAGCTCCTTACAAAAAAAGCATATATAGTATCAAATATTAAAATGATAATAATCTCAGTATAAACATTTAATAAATTTCTCTATATAAAATAATTTTTTTTTTTTTACCTTCGACCACAAAAGATTTGTCTTTTGACACCAAAAGCAGGAGAAACTCTGCCTCCAGTCAGAAATTCCACCTCCACCCTCAGCCTTAACCCTTTCACACCCCATGCACCAAAGAACTCTATTTCCCTGGAAGCCAGGTCTCTGCCAGCAGGCACCTCAGAGGGAAGCACTGCAGCACATCCTAACACTGAGAGTCCTCTTCCTTGCAAAGGCATGAAACAATCAATATATTTTATTCCTATTGGTCTTGTCATTTTTAAAGTTCAATTTAGCCTGCAGTTATAGCCCATGTTTCTTGTTTATATTGTTGTTTCTTCCATCAGAATCAGATACCCTATTGGATACATGGTTGGAATGTTCCAAAAGAAAGTCTCTTTTAATACTTAACATAAATGTATGTTGGGCATTGACTTTACAAGATTTAAAGATTTGCTTCTGGCTTGTCTTAGTCATCTAGTGCTGTTATAACAGAAATACCGCAAGTGGATGGCTTTAACAAAGAGAAATTTATTCTCTCACAGTCCAGTAGGCTACAAGTCCAAATTCAGGGAGTCGGCTGCAGGGGAAGGCTTTCTCTGTCGACTCTGGAGGAAGGTCCATGTCATCAGTTTTCCCTTGGTCTGGGAGCTTCTCTGTACAGGAACCTCAAGTCCAAAGGACGCGCTCTGCTCCCGGCAATGCTTTCTTGGTGGTATGAGGTTCCCATGTGTCTCTGCTCACTTCTTTCCTTTTTATCTCAAAAGAGATTGGCTTAAGACACTATCCAATCTTGTGTACCTCGTTAGATCATAGTGATTGAGTTTACAACAGATAAGGAAATCACATCAGATTATAAAATGGTACACAATTATATGATACTGGGAATCATGACCCAGCCAAGTTGACAGATATTTCTGGGGGACACAATTTAGTCTATGACATGGCCCAAACCTCATTCTTGCTGAGATGATGACGTCATTCCATGTGCCTTTCAAAACACATAATCTGTAAACTTGCTGTTTTATGCTTCATACTTTACATAAACTTGAAATTGTTACATTACAACAGAAAAGTCTTTGGCGGCAAATCATAGGGCTTAGAGAGAGGGAGATGCGTGCTATTCTACACATATTGGGAGTGAAGTTCTTATTTTGAAGACAGACTGTACTGACTGGTTTAACAGAGAATTATGATTGGCACAGTACTAGTTTGCTAAACTTAAAGCATATTGGTCAAAATCATTACCCTGTCTGAAAATGGATCTTGATGAACATTGAACAATTCTGTGCAGCTTAAGCTTGTTGAATTTTGATATCAGATAATTCCTATAGAATTTTCTCCTCCTTAGAACATGAACACATTTACAGAGTGCCTTTTGCTTTTCTAAACAAAAATAAATAAATAGATACAATCACTCTACTGGGACAATGACAGTACACTGCCCCCTAAGGTTCTGAGTGACAGAATCCTCTCTCATTTCTGACATCTATCATCTGAGGACATTTCTGAACCTAGTGACCACATTTAGGTAAATCTAACTACACTGAAATGTGGAAGGCAAAACTTGCATAGGACAAACAGCATTAGGAGAGTTATAAATGTGATTCAAATAACTGCCTAATTCTGTTCCAAAAATCTCTTATCAAAAATAGAAATACAAACTCAGTGTTCTTTTATTTCCACATGCCAAGTCTAATACAGAAACTCATTTAAAAATACTTCTAGAAATAAGTATTACCAAAAACATAATCAAAGGAAACAGTAAGTATTGACTATTCTTTAGATTTAGAATAAAAGACATACATTGCATCTCTAAAGTGCATCTGTTACCCTGGAATTCAAAACTTTATTTTGTTCCTTGCTGTTTACAAGTGTCATCAACAAGGGTAGCAAAAATAATTAAGAGCAAAGATTTTATTGTGATTTTGATTTCAACCCACCATCTACTATTATTTTACGTTTCTCCATTGTTAAAGCTTTCTGAAGACATTAAAAATAATTAAATTGGATTTTTTTTTTTTTAAACTTTAGGTAGATGTTGATTGACATGGACTGCCAGAAGAATGAACAAATCTGTCTTGGAAGAAATACAGCCAGAATAGTCCTCAGAAGCGAGGATGGCGAGACTTCATCTCATGTACTTCAGACATGTTACCAGGAGGGACCAGTCCCCGGAGAAGGACATCATGCTTGGTAAAGTAGAGGGTCAGCGAAAAAGAGGAAGACCCTCAATGAGATGGACTGACACAGTGGCTGCGACAGATTGTGAGGATGGCGCAGGACCGGGCAGTGTTTTTCGTTCTGTTGTACATAGGGTCACTATGAGTCAGAACCGACTCAACGGCACCTAACAACAGCAACATATGTTGATGTCTATTTTGAAAAGATATTCTCGTCAAGAAAGCTTCCAATAGTAATGTTTGCGCAGACATTAAAAACCTAAAGGCTGTCATTACAGGTAATGTGTTGAACTCTGTGACATGAAGATGTTCAGAGATGGCGTAAGTCATCTGAAGTACTGAAAAAACCACTGACTTTAGAGAAAGTAAACTATATTATTTTATACAAAATAAGTTCTGAACATATTAAAATAGCAATTCAGTTTTCATATTTTCAAAGTAAAAATGTATTATTACTCCCACCATACTTTAATATCTCACTCCTTCCCCTGTTCCATCCTCATTTTTCAGAGTAACTTAAGCCGAAACAAAGCCTTTATGGATGTGGGAAGCGCCATAAACATTTTCAGTTTATTACCTCTCAGCAAGGCATTTAATCTTGGTGTAATCCCCAACAGCATGCTGCCAGATTGTATATTTCCCAAAGTACCAGAATGCCTAACAGGCAGGTAACCGGAAGTCCTAGGCCATTGCTGTTTTAGTACATTTAGATACAATAATGCTTCTATTTCTCTATACTAAAAATTAAATAATCACCAAAACCACACTATTTTTCTCAGTCTAAATAGTGTAGATAATGGAAGAATATATCCAATAAAACAATTACAACAATTTGTCCTGATCTAAAAGTATCAAGTTTTAGAAATTCAGTGCCTTTCACACCAATGTTCTTATATTTTACTCTTCACAGATCCCTCATACAAGCTCTAGGATGTCTTTGAAACCCATGATAGTGCCCCTCCCACGCCTGATCTGACAGATGTCCCCAGTCCCAGGAATCCTCAAGCTAATAAACACCTGGTGGCACTGGCGTAGTGGTTAGGTGCTACAGCTGCTAATGAAAAGGTCAGCAGTTCGAATCCACCAGCTGCTCCTTGGAAACCCTACAGGGCAGTTCTACTCTGTCCTATAGGGTTGCTATGAGTTGGAATCGACTTGAAGGCAAAGGGTTTGGTTCTGTTTTTTTTTTAGTCAATATCACCCCTTTGTCCTATGTTACCTTCCTCCATAGGACCACAAAAGGCAGTATGTAAGGGAGTAAAAGAGGGTTGTTGTGTAATTCAGGACATGTAAGCTGTAGTCCTGGCTGTCACTATCGTAAAGACTTTGATGTCACAGGTTGGCTTAGCTGGGAAGCTAATAGAGACAGATGTTTATGTGCTGGAAGCTTACTGGGAGGTGGACTGCCTAATTTAGCAAAACAAAATTATTCAGGATGCTCAGTTACATTTGAATTTCAGACAAACAATGAATTAATTTTTAATGTAAATACACCCATGTGACATTGGGGGCATATTTACACTAAAAAATTATCTGTCGTTTATCTGAAATTAAAATCTAATGGAGTGTTCTATATTTTATCTGGCAACCCTAACTAGGAGTGTTTTCAGGATCAACGCCTGTAAGGGAGTGAATTAAAACATTCAGCAGAAAAAGAAGTGAAACTGTGAACACTGTTACAACAAGGGCCTCAGCCCATCTTACAGGGAAGTCCAGAGCTAGACGGCTCTTCAGGGTTGTTCCCCACTAGGGAAGGGAGGGGCCAGGCCTTTAACATCTCTTGACTGAACAGTCATTGAGCACAGGTTGCCTCAGAAAGGGTGTGTGACCTCTGGCCAAAGGCTCTTTTCAGACAAGGACAAATCTTGAGGAGAAAGACTCAGCTGAGAGCTGTTGGTAGCCAGCCCTCCCAAAAGCTGAGGGAATGAATGCTTCAGTCCTGTCTGGGAGTACGAGGGAGACAGATGGGAGAATCTAGCCAGTGCACCATGGCATTCATTGAACTTATCCAGCCCCGTCCACTCACCGAAAGGAAATAAAAATAAGGATGGAATGTCCTGGTGTTAGGGTTTCAAGCAGGAAACCCTCAATGAGATGGATTCACACAATAGTCAAAACAATGGACTCAAACATACCAACAATCAAGAAGATGGTGCAGGACCAGGCAACGTTTAGATCTGTGATATGTACAGTCGACAGGAGTTGGAGCTGGCAGACAGCACCACCACCACCATGGCTTCCAAATAGCAAGAGCTGGCGAGGCTGCGTTTCCTCTCTGGCAGTCTTCTGTGCCTTTGACCTCTTGGCCCATGTGGTAAAACCTGTTCCCCTTCTTGGAATCATTATTTTTAAATGCATAAAATAAAGTATGTAAGATTAAGAAGAAAAACATTTATGATAAAATAAAGTTTTCAAAATATTAAAGTAAATTTGTGGTATGATAAAATATAGACTCTTTATTAACATATTGATAAAAGGATTGGCAGAAGTCTAATAAATATAATTTCAAAGTAGCAATGCGTATAATTAAAATTTCAAGATATCTTCAACAACAGTAATATTAGATGAAATTATCTATGGGCTATACAGGTTATAGAAGTCCCTGGATAATAAAAATGGTTAATGCAATCGGCTGCTAACTGAATCACCAGAGGCACCCCAGAAGAAGGGCCTGGCAGTCTACTTCTGAAAAACCAGCCACTGAAAACCTTGTGGAGCACAGTTCTACTCTGATACACATTGGGTCGCCATGAGTTGGAATCAACTCAAAGACAGCTGGTTACTGTTTGGCTATACTGGTAACAAGTCACAGGTTCTACTAATTCTAGCTGTTTGGTTGCTTATATTTTAATGAAAGGAAATGCCAAATTTTGGATAGATATGAGTAAAAATAAAGGTATCATTTTCCCCATCCAAGTCTGAATCCCAGGTTGATAGCAGAAACAGTTTACCAAAGATAAAATCCTATTGGGAATGGGAAATAAAAAGGAAATCAGGGTAATCAGAAAACTCTAAGGGGAATTTCAAATAAAGAGTATATAGAACACACTTCATAAAAGCAACGTTCATCTCATGAGGTATTTCAACAACTACTAAGGTTTTGTTAGTATCCAACGGTAGAAAGAAGTTGGAATCAGAACATTGTGTTCTTCATCTAAATCCGCCAGATCTGTCTTCTGGACCTCAGTTTTCTTATTTGTAAAATGGAGATAACTGTGCCTGCCTACCTAAATGGGTGGTTAGGATTTACAAAATTAAAATTAATCATTACTACTGGACAAATATTACTGTGCACCAAACTTTTAATAAAATTGACTGCGCTTTGCAAATATCAAGATGAAAACGTCACTTTTTTTGCTCTTGAGGTGCTCAAGTTGGAGGAACTTGGGTGGTGCAAACAGTTAAGCGCTCGGCTACTAACCAAAAGGTTGGTGGTTCAAATCCACCCAGAGGCGTCTCAGAAGAATAGCCTGGCTATTCACTTCCAAAAGATCACAGCCGTAGAAAACCCTGTGGAGCACAGTTCCACTCTGACACACATATGGGGTCACCATGAGTTCATGGCAATGGATTTGGATATTAGCAAGACAATGGGGTGAGTGTTCTAATACAGGAGCACACAAAGGCAGCAACTGATACCGCCTGGGTAAGACATGGCAGACACTACAGTGAAAGCAAAGAAAAAAAAATTCCAGTTAAAGAAATGGAGGTGAGAAATAGAGAGAAGGATATTCCAGGCAAAGATGGGAAATACCACAGCAACATTGCACGCCTATTAATCCCCTCGTATTTACTTAGGTAGTTCGATTTTTCTGGTTATATGATTCCATCTCTCCTCCCCCAAGAAAAATAAGAACTCAGAAGTGGTTTGTAACTGACATGCAGACACAATCCAGAGCACTTTCTCAAGTGCGAGGGAAATATTTACTATAACAAAAAGTCTGAGTAAAAGATAAAAAACAGATACATAATGATAAAGTATTATTTTAGGGTGTACCTACATACTGTTCGTTGGAAAGAAAACATATACTATAATGTCATTTGTTATACTATATGTAAATATTTTAATACAGCAAGAGCATTATGAAGAAAAACCATTACACCAGATTTTACTGCTTAAATGTAGAGTTGAAAATCACCCAAGTAAAGCAAATAAAATATTTATAGCAACAATTACATGTGTACTGATGTAAAACAGTATAAATTCTTGTGGAAAATTCCTTCTTTCAAACAAACTTTTATGGCAATAATCATAATTAGGTACATATGTTAATATGATATAAAGTGATATTTTCCAAATTGCCTAATATCACCATAGAGTTTTGTTTTGTTTTTGTACTTTAGGTGTAAGTTTGCAGCTTAAGTTCATTTCTTATACAAAAATTTATACACATGTTCTTATGTGACATTAGTTGCCATCCCCACAATGTGACAGCACACTCCCCCTTTCCACCCCGGGTTCTGTGTGTCCATTCAACCAGTTCCTGTCCCTTCTTGCCTTAACATCCTGCCTCCGGACAGGAGCTACCCATTTGGTCTCCTGTATCTGACTGAACTAAGTAGCATACTCCTCACGTGTATTATTCTTTGTTCTTTAGTCCTGTCTAATCTTCGTCTGAAGAGTTGGCTTCTGGAATGGTTCCAGATCTGGATTAACAGAGCATCCAGGGACCATAATTTCGGAGGTTCCTCCAGTCTCTGTCAAACCATTAAGTCTGGTCTTTTTACATGAATTTGAGTTCTGCTCTGCCCTTTTCTCCCATTCTGTCCTGGACTCTCTGTTGTGTTCCCTGTCAGGGTGGTCATTGGTGGTAGCCGGACAACATCTAGTTCTTCTGGTACCAGGCTGGCGGAGTCTCTGGTTTATGTGGCCCTTTAGTCTCTTGGGCTAATATTTTCTTTGCCTTTGGTGTTCTTCATTCTCATTTGCTCCAAGTGAGTTGGGACCAACTGATGCATATTAGATGTCCACTCGCAAGCTTTTAAGACCCCAGATGCTGCTCACCAAAGCAGGATGTAGAACACTTTCTTAATAACTTTCATGTTACACCAATTGACCTAGATGTCCCCTAAAACTACGGTCCTCAGGCTGCAGCCACAGCTACACTGTCCCTCAAAGTGTTTGGATGTGTTCAGGAAACTTCTTAGCTTTTGCTTTGGTCCAGTTGTGCTGACTTCCCCTGTATTGGGTGTTGTCCATCTATTCACGGAAGATGATGGTGTCTATGATCTAGTTAGTGAATTCCCCTCCCCCTCCTTCCCCACTCTCACAACATCAAAGAATGTTTTCTTCCGTGTTTAAACCTTTTCTTGAGTTCTTACAATAATGCTCTCATACAATATTTGTCCTTTTGAGACTAATTTCACTCAGCATAATGCCTCCCAGATTCATCCATGTTGTGAGATAATTCGCAGATTTACCTTTGCTCTTTATCATTGTGTAGTATTCCACTGTGTGTACGTACCATAATTTGTTTATCCATTTGTCTGTTGATGGGCACCTAGGTTGTTTCCATTTTTTTGCTATTGTGAACAATACCGCAATGAACATGAGTGTGCATATGTCTGTTCTTGGGTTGGCTCTTTTCTCTAGGATATATTCCAAGGAGTAGGGTTGGTGGATCTTACGGTACTTCTATTTCTAGCTTTTTAAGGAAGTGCCAAATCGTTTTCCAAAGTGGCTGTACCATTTTACATTCCCACCAGCAGTGTATAAGTTTTCTAGTCTCTCTACAACCTCCCCAACATTTATTATTTTGTGTTTCTTGGATTAGTGCCAGCCTTGTTGGGGTGGGCTGGTATCTCATTGTAATTTTGATTTGCATTTCTCTAATGGCTAAAGATCATGCGCTTTTCTTCATTGTCTGTTAGCCACCTGAATGTCTTCTTTGGTGAGATGCCTTTTCATATCCTTTGCCCATTTTTAATTGGTTTGTCTTTTTGCTGTTGAGGTGTTGCTATATTTTGTAGAGTTTAGAGATCAGATGCTGATTGGATTTGTTGTAGCCAAAAAAATTTTCCCAGTCTGTAGGCTGTCTTTTCACTCTTTTGGTGAAGTCTTTTTTTTTCAAAATAATGCATTGAGATTTTATTGAGGTTATCTATTACTTGGTGAGAGCCAATATTGTTAAATAGTGAGTCATACTTTTTATTTTTATTGTACTTCAGGTGAAGGCTTACAGAACAAATAGTTTCTCATGAAACAGTAGTACACATGTTGTTTTATGACATCGGTTAACAACCCCACAACATGTCAACCTTCTAACTTCTCAACCTTTTTTTTTTTTGGTGAAAATACACATAGCCAAAGATACACCATTTCAAAAATTTCTACATGCACAGTTCAGTGACATTGACTACGCTCTTCCAATTGTGCTGTTATTCTCACTTAAGATGAAGGCTTACAGAACAAAATAGTTTCTCATTTAATAGTTACTACAAATGTTGCACTATGACAATGGTTAACAATCTCACAACACATCAACAATATCCTTACCCAACCTTGGGTTCCCTATCACCAGCTTTCTTGTCCCCTTCTGCCTTATGGCCCTTGTCACTGGACTCCTGTACCTCATTAGTCTCATTTGGTTTTATGGGGCTATCCACTCCCAGGCTGAAAGGCGAACCTCGGAGATAACTTCACCACTGAGCTAACAGGGTGTCTGGGGGCCATACTCTCGAGGTTTCTCCAGTCTACTTTAGGCCAGTAAATCTGGTGTTTTCTTTGTGAGTTAGAATTTTGTTCTACATCTTTCTCCAGCTCTGTTCAGAACCCTCTGTTGTGATCCTGGTCAGAGCAGTCAGTGGTGGTAGCCGGGCACCATCTAGCTGTACTGGACTCAGTCTGGTGGAGGCCTTGGTAGCTGTGGACAATCAGTCCTTCAGACTAATCTTTTCCTTGTACCCTGTTCTCTTCATTCTCCCTTGCTCCTGAAGGGATGAGACCAGTGGAGTATCTTAGACGGCCACTCACAGGCTTTTAAGACCCCAGACACTACTATTGGTGGAGTCTTTTGATGAGCATAAGTGTTTCATTTTTTTAGGAGCTCCCACTTATCTAGTTTCTCTCGTATTTGTGCATTGTTAGTTATGGTTTGTTTGTATACTATTTATGCAATGTGTTAGGCTCCTAGAGTTGTGCCTACTCTTTTCTTCCATGATCTTTATCATTTTAGATTTTATATTTAGGTCTTTGATTCATTTTGGGAAACCCTGGTGGGGTAGTCATTAGGTGTCACAGCTGCTAACTAAAAGGTTGGCAGTTCGAATCCACCAGCCACTCGTTGGTAACTCTAAGGGGAAATTCTATTCTGTCCTATAGGGTCACTATGAATTGGAATTGAATCGAAGGCAACAGGTTTGGTTTGGTTTGATCCATTTTGAGTTAGTTTTTGTACATGGTGTGAGGCATGGGTCTTGTTTCATTTTTTTTTTTTTTTGCAGGTGGATATCCAGTTATGCCAGCAACATTTGTTAAAGAGAATATCTCTTCCCCATTTAACAGACTTTTGGCCTTTGCCAAATATCAGCTACTCATAGGTAGATGACTTTACATCTGGGTTCTCAATTCTGTTCCATTGGTCTATGTATCTGTTGTTGTACCAGTACCAACCTGTTTTGACTACTGTGGCAGTATAATAGGTTCTAAAATCAGGTAGTGTAAGGCCTCCCACTTTGTTCTTCTTCTTCAGTAATGCTTTACTTACCTGCGGCCTCTTCCCTTTCCATACAAAGTTGGTGGTTTGTTTCTCCATCTTGTTAAAAAAATGCTGTTGGAATTTGGATGAGGATTGCATTGTATCTGTAGATCGCTTTGAGTAGAACTGACAGTTTCACAGTGTTGAGTCTTCCTATCCATGAGCATGGTATGTTTTTCCACTTACATAGGTTTCTTTTGGCTTATTGCAGTAGTGTCTTGTAGTTTTCTTTGTATAGGTCTTTTACATGCCTGGTTAGATTTATTCCCAAGTATTTTGTCCTCTTCGGGGCTATTATAAACGATACTGATTTGGTGATTTCCTCTTTGAAGTTATCTTTGTTGGTGTACAGGAATCCAGGTGATTTTTGTATGTTTATCTTGTATTCTGATACTTGGATGAAATCTATCATTTCCAGTAGTTTTCTTGTGGATTCTTTTGAGTTTTTCTGTGTATAAGATCATATCATCTGAGAATAGGGATACTTTTATTTCTTCCTTATCAATTTGGATACCCTTTATTTCTTTTTCTTGCCTTATTGCTGTGGCTAGGATCTCCAGAAATATGTTGAATAAAAGTGGTGATAAAGGGCTATTTCCCATTCTCAAGGGGAATGCTTTCAGACTCTCCATTTAGAAGGATTTTGACTGTTGGCTTTGTATAAATGCCCTTTATTATAGAATTTCCCTTCTATTCCTATTTTGTTGAGACTTTTCATCATGAATGGGTGTTGGACTTTGTCAAATGCTTTTTCTGCATCAGCTGATAAGATTATGTGGTTCTTACCTTTTGTGTTATTTACGTGATAGATTACATTGTTTTTCTAATGTTGAACCATCCCTGCATACCGTATAAATCCCACTTGATCATGGTGAATTATGTTTTTGATATGTTGCTGAATTCTATTGGCTAGAATTTTGTTGAGGATTTTTGTGTCTATGTTCATGATGGATATTAGTCTGTAATTTTCTTTTTTGTGTGGTGTCATTACCTGGCTTTGGTATTAGGGTTATGCTGCCTTCATAGAATGAGTTCAGGAGTATTCCTTCATTTTCTAAGCTCTGAAATACCTTTAGCAATACTGGTATTAACTCTCTCTGAAAGTCTGGTAGAATTCTCCAGTGAAGCCAGCTGGGCCAGGGCTTTTTTGTTGTTGTTGTTGTTGTTGGGAGTTTTTAAATTACCTCTTCAATCTCTTCTTTTGTTATAGGTTTATTTAGTTTTTCTACCTCAGTGTTTGTTTAGGTAGGTAGTGTGTTTCTAGAAATTTGTGCATTTCCTCTAGGTTTTCAAATTTGTTGGAGTACAATTTTTCATAGTATTCTGTTATGATCCTTTTAATTTCAGTTGTGTCTGTTGTGGTATCGCCCATCTCATTTCTTATTCAAGTTATTTGCTTCCTCTCCTGTTTTTCTTCAGTCAGTTTGGCCAATGGTTTACTGATTTTGTTCATCTCTTCCAAGAACAACCTTTTGGTCTTGTTGACCCAATTGTTTTTCTATTGTCTATTTCATTTATTTCTGCTCCAATCTTTATTATTTCCTTTCTTCTGGTGCCCAAGGGCTTCTTTTGCTGCTCTCATTCTATTTGTTGGAGTTGTAGGGTTAATGGTTTGATTTGGGCTCTTTCTTCTTTTTGGATGTGTGCATTTATTGCTATAAATTGACCTCTGAGCACTGCTTTTGCTGTGTACCAAAGGTTCTGGGAAGATGTGTTTCATGCTCATTTGATACTATGAATTTCTTTATTCTGTCCTTGATTTCTTCTACAACCTGGTAGTTTTTGAGCAAGGTGTTGTTCAGTTTCCATGTATTTGATACCTTTTCCTTGTTTCTGATATTGATTTCTACTTTTATGGCTTTATGGTCAGAAAAGATGCTTTCTAATATTTTTATGTTTTAGATTCTGTTAAGGCTTGCTTTATGGCCTAAAATATGGTCTATTCTGGAGAATGTTCCATGTGCGTTGGAAAAGAAAGTATACTTGGCTGCTGTTGGGTGGAGTGTTCTGTATATGTCTATGAGGTCAAGTTGATTGAGTGTGGCATTTAGATCTTCCGTGTCTTTATTGAGTTTCTCTCTAGATGTTCTGTTCTTTACCGAAAGTGGTATGTTCAAGTCTGCTACTAAGATTGTGGAGCTGTCTATTTCTCTTTCAATGCTGTTAGAGTTTGTTTTATGTATTTTGGAGCCCTGTCATTTGATGTGTATATATTTATTACGGTTATTCCTCCTGGTGTACTTACCCTTTAATCATTATATAGTGCCCTTCCTTATCCTTTGTCTAAAGTCTATTTTGTCAGAGATTAATATTGCCACTCCTGCTTTTTCTTTGATTGTTGTTTACTTGACACTTTTCTTTTCATCCTCTGAGTTTTAGTTTGTGTCTTTGAACCTCAGGTGTGTCTCTTATAAGCAGCATATAGACGGACTGTGCTTTTTTATCCATTCTGCCACTCTGTGTCTTTATTAGTGCAATTAGTCCATTTACATTCAGTGTAATTATTGATATGTGTGAGTTTACTTTTGCCATTTTGATGTTTTTGGTTTATTTATTTATTTTTTTTTGTGCTGTTGACTGTTTCTTTGTTCCACTTAATTTTCTGTGCTGTGTCATTTTTATTTATGTATTTTCATCTTTTTCATTATTGTTTATTTTGTGTTTTCTGAGTCTTTTTCTTTTTTTTTAATTGTGATGGGTAGATTTGTTAGTTTTCTTTGTGATTACCTTAAAATTTACCTTTATTTTTCTAAGTATAAAACAATGTTTTATTTCTTGATATCATCATCATTTTCTCTCCACATGGAAGTTCTATGACGACAGTATTTAGTCCTTTTTTTTTGTTTTAATGTTGTTATCTTTACATACTGACGTCTCTGTTTCCCTGTTTTCAGTGTTTTAGCTTTGACTTATTTTTGTGACTTCTCTACCTGGGTTGATGTCTGGTTGTTCTGTCCTGTGTTCTAGTCTTCAGTTGTTGTCTGATATTGTTGGTTCTCTAACCAGAGGAATCCCTTTATTGTTTCTTGTAATTTTGGTTTAGTTTTTACAAATTCCCTTAACTTCTGTTTGTCTGGAAATGCCCTTATTTTGCCATTATATTTGACAGTTTTGCTGGATATACAATTCTTGGTTGGCTTTTTTTTTTTCCTTCAAGACTTTATATATGTCATCCCATTGCCTTATTCCCTGTATGGTTTCTGCTGAGTAGTCAGAGCTTAGTCTTATTGATTTTCCTTTGTAGGTGACTTTCTGTTTATCCCTAGCCACTCTCAAGATTATCTTTGGTTTTTGCAAGTTTGATTATAACATGTCTTGATTACTTTCTTTTGGGATCTACCCTGTGTGGTGTTCATTGGGCTTCTTGGATAGATATCTTCTCCTTTTTCATGATATCAGGGAAGTTTTCTGCCAGCAAATATTCAACATTCTCTCTACATTTTCTGTTATCTCCCCTTTCTGATACTCCAGTCACTCACAGGTTTTTCCTCTTGATAGTATTCCACATAATTCTTAGAGTTTCTTCACTTTTTTTTTTTTTCTTTTTTCTGATTTTTCTTCATATAAATTGGCGTCAGGGGTTTTATCTTCTATCTCACTAATTCTGACTTCCATTTGCCGCAATTCTGGTCCTATAACCTTCTATTGAGTTGTCTCGTTCTAAAATTTTATTGTTAACCTTTTGAATTTCTAGTTGCTGTCTCTCTGTTTCCTAGCAGCCTATGAAATTTGTCATTCTGTTCTTGTGTTATTTTCCTAAATTCCTCTATTGCTTTGTCTGTATGTTCCCTGGATTGGTCTGAGTTTTGCCTGATATCCTTCCTGATATCTTAAAGAGCTCCGTGTATTAATCTTTTGACTTCTACCTCCGGTAATTCCAAGACCTTCTCTTCCTCCAGAATGTTTCCTGGTTCTTTATTTTGGTGGCTTGCTGGAGCCACCTTGACCGGCTTCTTTATGTGATTTGATATTGACTGTTATCTCCAAGCCATCAATAAGTTATTGTATTTATTAATTGTATGTTTGTTTACTGTGTCCTTTTTCTTTTGTTTTGATATGCCCAAATAGGCTAGGCGTGTGAGCTACTCTGGTTATTGGCATCTTTGAATCTCTCATGTTCTGTCACCAGGTGGTTAGAACAGCTACTAGATATGTGAGCCCAAGAGTCTGTTCACTTTTCTTGTGCTAATTCAGCTCAGGTGTCCAGGCTGTCGGTCAACGACTACGTGGTACAGACTGTCATCTACAGTCCTAGATAGGCAGGGCTGCATAGAGGTGTTCAGAGTAGGTACAGGTATCTAGCTGTAGCAGGGGGATATGTGCTGAGCAAGGCAGGGGGCTGATGGATGCCCCTGAGTGCCTGGTTGGAGGGCCTGTCCCAGTTCCCTACAGCATGTACAGGGGTGGGTTTTGTAGCCAGTCCTTGGATACCCAATGCTGTTGGCTGCAGGGAATGGGAGTCACCACTTATTCTCAGACCCCTGTCATGGGTGGTAGATGCCCCTGATGTAGGTGGGTGAGAATCCTGCTTAATGGGCAGGGTGGTGTCAAATGTCACAAGTCTTCAACTCCCTCTTGGCTGCTATAGTTGAAAATAGGCTTTAGGTGTATGCTCTGTTGTTCTATGCTAATGAGGGCCTGTGGTGTTCAATTGGCCCAACAGGTCTAGGCAGAGGTGAAGGGCACTACAAGTTCATGGACCTCTTATGCCAGTGTCTAGGCAAAGGGACAGTGCTTGCCCTGAGTTTCTGGCTTAGGGGGCATGGTGATTTTTTAAAGCCATGAAACTGGCTTGGATACAGATATCCCTGAGATCTGGCTTCAAGGGTGTGGCAGTGGTTGAATACTGCCTGACTGGTGTCCGAGTGGAGTAGGGTGGGGGATGGGTTAGTGGAAAGAGGCACTTCTCTGCTTTCCAAGTCCTGGAGAGGGAGTGGTTATTTTGACCCTGCATGGTAGGTTAGATGCTGGCACTTAACTTTTGCAGGTCCTGTGCCACTTTCCCCCCTCCCCCAGCTCCAGAAGCTTGTGCAGACTCTCCATTGCCTGGCCTCACCCGACGTGGTGAAACGTGTCCCAAGCATTATGGCTCGCCTTAGCCCATGTGTGCCGGCTGACTCAACCAGCAGAGTGATGGCATGCTCACGATTGGCACTTCTTTGCTGCTTCTGAATTGTCTCTCCTTCCCCCTGCTGCTCAGTCCGACTCCTCAACTTTGTCTTTGAGATCAGGGCTCCTAGACTGTCGTATATAATTGATTCACTTGTTTTTTCGGGTCTTTGTTATAACAAGGACAGGAAGCATCTGACTATTTCTCCATCTTGGCCCCACCTCCTCACATGGAGTTTTAAATTTGCCAGGTCAAAAGCAAAGTTCAGATAAATCAATACATCTATTCAGTGATGTTTTCTCAAATACAGGAAATTATACATTGCTGTCAATATATCACCATGTGATACTTATTTCACATGGTGATATAACTGTTTAAATGACCTAATTTATTAAAATTCTCCCTCATCATTATTAATGAAGGTTAATCATGTCTATTTGTAGGTGAAGTAATCAGTGAAACAAATTATTTCCCTCTCAAACTTGTACAAATGACCTCAGGGCTGCCAAAATTGCATAAAATCTCCCAGCCCTTCTGGACTGGAGCTCTGAGCCATTTGACCTGGTGTTAGTCATTGCTCCTTTCTGAAATACTCAGAAGCAGTGGCTTCTGCAACAACACTCTATCCTGAGATTCCTCCTACCTCTCAAAGCTCTCCTTCTCAGTCTTATCTGTGGACTTTTGATCTTCTTCTGTGGTTTTTAAATCTTGGTGTTTTTAAATTTCTTTGTTCAGTTCCCTTCACACCTCACTCCACATAGTCTTCTGAGGATTGATCCACTCCAAAAGCTTCACTGACCCTCTTCCTCTGAAAGCCACCTTATCCTAAGCTGAAACTATTATCCTTCTCACCAAACCTGCTCTGTCTTATTGTCTCTACCAGGGTTAATGACAGCACCATTTTTTATTTACCCAAGCCAGAAATCTTCCAGTCAGTTTGACTCCTCATTCTCTTTTATCCACTTCATCCCCAACCACCAAACCCTATGCATTGCTTCTCCTTAGCTCTGGTCTTCAGTATTATTTTTCTTGATAACTACAGTGGTATCTGTCATGGATTGCATCGTGCCCCTCCCTCCCAAATTCATGTCAACTTGGCTAGGCCATGATTCCCAAGTATTGTGTGGTTGTCCTCCATTCTGTAATCTGATGTAATTATACGCCGTAACTCCTAGCCTCTATGTCTATGGTTATGGTCCCATTCGAGAGTGAGTTGTCTGTTATGTTAATGAGGCATGATAAAGTTATGTTAATGAGGATTAGTGCGGGATGCACCACCCTTGCTTGAGTCGTACCCTTTATCTTACAGGAGAGAAAAGAAGAAGAGACGTAGGCATATAATAGGGGCCTCACTACTACAAAGAAAGAAAACCCAGGGTCACTACCCTGAGAACCTCCTAGACCCAGGGAAAGATTAATGCCAAGACACATGGAGATTTCTAAGGGACACTGGGCCCATGAATATTGAAAGGAGACAGGGACCTTCCTCCAGAGCTGACACAGAGAGAAAGCCTTCCTCTAGAGCTGGCACTCTGAATTCAGACTTCCAGCCTCCTAAACTGTGAGGGAATAAATTTGTTTGCTAAAGCTATCCACTTGTGGTATTTCTGTTATAGCAGCACTAAATAACTAAGACAGTGTCTCTGCCTCTGTTTTTGTCCCCTTCAATCCATTCTCCCCATTCAGCCAGAGAGAACTTCCTAAAATATAAAGGAGGTCATATCCCTCCCTTGCTTGCAATCTTTATGGATAAACCCCAACATTTCAGCATAACAAAGAAGTTCTTTCACAAGCCAACTTATGCTCATCTCCAACTTTATCTCTAAACACTTCCTGACAGAGAGCCTCCTTGATACAGCTTACTGAACTTACTGGGCTTTCTCCACATGAGTAATTCACTTTTAGACATCTGTGCTACCACAAAAGGTGCTCTGATGGAACCTACTATTCAGCTGGAAAAACAGGTTGAATAAGAGAGTTGGGGACTAGTACTGGATGAAATAAACCCTTTCATATTTATATACCCAATAGGTATAATGAAAACCCTCAATGAACCAGTAACATTAAATTCATTAATTATATTATTAGATCACTTTATATAATCTGCTCCATGCTCCCAATGCTCGATGATCCAACACCTGTATTTCTTCAGTATAAAAAAACAGAAACAAAACCTCTTGCCGTCAAGTCAATTCTGACTCATAGCGACCCTATAGGACTGAGTAGAACTGCCACACAGGGTTTCCAAGGAGCAGCTGGTGGATTTGAACTGCCAACCTTTCAGTTCACAGCGGTAGCTTTCAACTACTGTGCCACCAGGGCTCCATATTTCTTCAAAAACCCAAAACCCAAACCCATTGCCGTCAAGTCAATTCTGACTCATAGCAACCCTATAGAACTTCCCAATAGTGTTTCCAAGGAATGGCTAGTGGATTTGAATTGTTGGCCTTTTATTTAGCAGCCAAACGCTTAACCACTGTACCACCAGGGTCCCTATATTTCTTCAAAGTTCTGTCTAGTTACTCAACTCTAACTTTGTTAACCATATTATCTAGTCCTATTTTTATGACATCTGTATCATTGGTAAATATGATGGACATGTTAGAACAGAAGTCTGAGTCTCTGGGACATGACTAGAGACCTCTCTAAAGGTTAGCACCAGGAGAAATATTTACAGGCACCTCATACATGGTCAATGGCATATGTTATCTTATTGAACTCTCGTACTAGTCATATTATAAGCCTTCTGACAGATGAGGAAATTGGGGCTCAGAGTAGCAAAGTAACTTGCCTAAAGGCAAAAAATTAGAAATTGGCAGTCTGGAATTTCAAGCCCAGGTCTGTCTGAGAGGAAAGCTCTTTCTAACAAAACACACTGGCCTTCCAACACCTATAAATTCATTTAACAGTACCTTTAAAACCATTTTATTCCCTTTTGTCAATGACATTTTCCTGCACACATCTGCCAAAATCCTCACTGAAATTCCAGATATGCTATGATAATGGTAATTTCCATGGCATCTCCCACAACTGCCAAAGCTCAGGAACAAGGTGTTTGGGAACCTCAGCAACGTGGGGCACAGGGTAAAAAGAGGGAGTAGAGCATGAATTCTCCAAGACAGCAGTTTGGGACAAGTTGGATTCAGATGGGTTTGCAAATCCTCATTAATATCGAGGGATCTAAGTCAGTCTAGGGGGTGGGTCTAGAATTTCAGGAAGCAAGACCTAAGGTAGACAGCAGTAGTTTCAAGCAGTCAGCAAGTTTGTGAAGGACTCCACCCCAAAAGCAGGGGTAACAGTAAAAGGCAGGGGCCACTGGTAAAGTGAGGCAGGATATCAAGCCCCTGATAAACCAACCAGGCACCTATTCACCAACTGGACAAAGACAACAGCAGGAAGGAGAAATGTCGTGGAACACAGAGGTACCCAGGGCTCATTCCTGAACTCTGAATTCTGGATCCAGGCTCCATCAGAAGGCTGGACAGACTTGGGAATTTACCTGTGTGGGAGCCTGCAAGTGAGAAGCACGTTTGACTCCATCATGGGAGTTACCAGGGGACAGAAATGCAAGAGAAATTAAGCTAAGCCTTACAGTGATAGCAGAATCTGCCTATTTTATTTTTCCTCCAAGCTAGACAAATAAAATTTTGTTAATATGAACATAGACACAAAAAATCTGAAAACATTGTAACATACAAGTTCCCAGTTAAATCTATGCTCATGGATGTTGGAAGATACATACTTCTCTGCACAAAAAATACAACTAATTTTTAAAACTTAGAGATAAAATTTCCCCAAGTATTGTCACAGCATGGCAGTTACTCAATATTTGGAAGAGAAATTAAAAATCTTAGCTTGGGAAATTTGTGTACAAATAGGTAGAATTATTAATTCCTTCATTCATCTGGAACGTGGGATGTCATTGTTGTTAGTTGCCGTCAAGTCAGCTCTGACTCATGGCGAACTTGTATATTACATAACTAAGCGATGCCTGGTCCTGAGCCACCTTCATGATCACTGCTATGCTTGAGTCCATTGTTCTTACTATTGTATAGTGTCTTCTAATCTAGGGTGCTTATCTTCCAGCACTTTATCAGACAATATTCTGTTCTGATCCATAAGGTTTTTTTTTTTTCTTTTTAATTGCTGTAGTTTAGGTGAAGCTTACATTTCAAGTTAGTCTCCCATGCAAAAATTAATACATGCATTGTTATGTGACCTGAATTGCTCTCCCCATACTGTGACAGCACACTCCTCCTTTCCACCCCTGATTTCCCATGACCATTCAACCAGTTCCTAACCCTCTCTGCCTTCCCATCTCACCTCTGGACAGAAGCTGCCCGTTTAGCCTCTTGTATCTACATGACCTAAGAGGTACACTACTCACGAGTATCACTTTATGTCCCACAGTCCAGTCCAATCCCTGTCTGAAGAGTTGGTCTCAGAAATTGTTTTAGTTCTGGGCTGACAGAGAATCCGAGGGCCATGCTTTCCAGGGTTCCTCCCGTCTCAGTCAGACCATTAAGTCTGGTCTTCTTACTAGAATTTCAGTTCTGCACCCCACCTTTCTCCTACTCCATCAGGGACTCTCTGTTGTGTTCCCTGTCAGGGCAGTCATTGGTAGTAGCCGGACACCATCTAGTTCTTCTGGTATCAAGCTGATGAAATCTCTGGTTTATGTGGCCCCTTCCACCTCCTAGGCTAACACACTCCTTGTGTCTTTGATATTCTTCATTCTCCTTTACTCCAGGTGGTTCAGACCAATTGATGCATCTTAGGTGGCCGCTTGCAAGCTTTTAAGATCCCTGACGCCACTCACCAAAGTAGGATGCAGAACATTTTCTTAATAAGCTTTGTTATGCCAATTGACCTAGATGTACCCTGAAACCATGGTCTCCAGATCCCTACCCTTGCTACTCTGTCCCTCAAAAGTGTTTGATTGTATTCAGGAAAATTCTTAGCTTTGCTTTAGTCCAGTTGTGCTGACTTCAGCTGTAGTGTGTTCTGTCACTCCCTTCAGAAGACAATACTTGTCTACTATCTAGTTAGTGAATAACCCTCACCCTCCTTCCCCACCCTTTTAACCATCAAAGAGTGTTGTCTTCTGTGTTTAAACCTTTCCTTGAGTTCTTATAATAGTGGTCTCATATACAATATTTGTCCTTCTGTGACTGACTATCTTCACTCAGCATAATGCCCTCCAGTTTCCTCAGTGATATGTTTCACGGCTTTATAATTGTTCTTTATCGTTGCGTAGTATTCCACTGTGTGGATATACCATAATTTGTTTATCTATTCATCCACTGATGGGTACCTAGGTTGTTTCCATCTTTTTGCTATTGTGAACAGTGCTGCAATCAACATGGGTGTGCATATATCTATTCCCGTAACAGCTCTTATTTCTCTAGGATATATTCCAAGGAACAGGATAGCTGGATCATATGGTACTTCTATTTCCAGCTTTTTAAGGAAGTGCCAGATCGATTTTCAAAGTGGTTATACCATTTTCATTCTCACCAACAGTGTATAAGTGTTCCAGTCCTCCACAACATCTCCGGCATTTATTACTTTGTGTTTTTTGGATTAATGCTAGCCTTGTTGGGGTGAGATGCTATCTCATTGTACTTTTGATCTGCTTTTATCTAATGGCTAATGATCATGAGCATTTCTTCAAGTGTCCGTTAGCCACCTGAGTATCTTCTTTGGCAAAGTGCCTGTTCATAACCTTTGCCCAATTTTTAATTGGGTTGTCTTTTTGTTGTTGAAGTTTTGCAGTATCTTGTAGATTTTAGAGATTAGATGCTGGCTGGATTTGTCATAGCCAAACATTTTTTTCCCACTCTGTAGGTTCTTTTTTTCCTCTTTCCGTGAAGTCTTTTGATGAGCATAAGTGTTTAATTTTTAGGAGCTCCCAGTTATCTAGTCTCTCTTCTAGTGCTTGTGCATTGTTACTTATGGTTCATATTGTGTTTATGCCATGTATTAGGGCTCCTAACATTGTCCCTATTTTTACTTCCATGATCTTGATCGTTTTCAATTTTATATTTAAGTCTTTGATACATTTTGAGTTAGTTTTTGTGCATGGTGTGAGTTATGGGTCTTGTTTCAGTTTTTTGCACATGGATATCCAGTTATGCCAGCACCTTTGTTAAAGAGACTGTCTTTTCCCCAATTAACAGACTTTGGGCCTTTGTAAAACATCAGCTGCTCATAGGTGGATGAATTTATGTCTGGATTCTCAATTCTATTCCATTGGTCTATGTATCTGTTGTTGTACTAGTACCAGGCTGCTTTGACCACTGTGGTGGTATAATACGTACTAAAATCAGGTAGTGTGAGGCCTCCCACTTTGTTCTTCCTCAGTAATGCTTTACTTATTCAGGGCCTCTTCCCTTTCCATATGAAGCTGGTGATTTGTTTCTCCATCTCATTAAAAAATTCCACTAGAAATTTGGATAAGGATTGCATTGTATCTGTAGAACACTTTGGGTAGAACTGACATTTTCACAATGTTGAGCCTTCCTATCCATGAGCAAGCTATGTTCTTCCACTTATGCAGGTCTCTTCTGGTTTCTTGCAGTAGTGTCTTGTAATTTTAATTGTGGAGGTCTTTTACATCTCTGGTTAGATTTATTCCTAAGTATTTTATTTTCTTGGGGGCTACTGTAAATGGGACTGATTTGGTGATTTCCTCTTCAAGGTTCTCTTTGTCGATGTAAAGGAATCCAACTAATTTTTGTATATTTATCTTGTATCCTGAAACTTTGCTGAAATCTTCTATTAGTTCCAGTAGTTTTCTTGTAGATTCTTTGGGGTTTTCTGTGTATAAGATCATATCATCTGCAAATAGAGATACTTTGTCTTCTTCCCTACCAATTTGGATGCACTTTATTTCTTTTTCTAGCCTAATTACTCTGGCTAAGACCTCCAGCACAATGTTGTATAAGAGTGGTGATAAAGGGCATCCTTGTCTGGTTCCCGTTCTAAAGGCAGATGCTTTCAAAGTCTCTCCATTTAGGATGATGTTGGCTGTTGGCTTTGTATAAATGCCTTTAATTATGTTGAGGAATTTCCCCTCTATTCCTATTTTGTTGACAGTTTTTATCATGAATGGGTGTTGGACTTTGTCAAATGCCTTTTCTGCATTGATTGATAAGATCATGTGGTTCTTATCCTGTTTTATTTATGTGATGGATTATATTGATTGTTTTGCTAATGTTGAACCATCCCTGCATACCTGGTATAAATCCCACTTGATCATGGTGAACTACTTTTTTGATACGTTGCTGAAGTCTATTGAGGATTTTTGCATCAGTGTTCATGAGGGATATTGGTCAGTAATTTGCTTTTCTTGTGGTGTCTTTACCTGGTTTTGGTATCAGGGTTATGCTGGCTTCATAGAATGAGTTTGGGAGTACTCCATCCTTTTATATGCTCTGAAATACGTTTGGTAGTAGTGGTGTTAACTCTTCGATGAAAGTTTGGTAGAATTCTCCAGTGAAGCCATCCGGGCCAGGGTTTTTTGTTGTTGTTGGGAGTTTTTTAAATTACCTTTTTAATCTCTTCTTTTGTTATGGGTTTATTTAGTTGTTCTACCTCTGTTTGTGTTAGTTTAGATAGGTAGTGAGTTTCCATAAATTTGTCCATTTCCTCTAGGTTTTCAAATTTGTTAAAGAGTACAACTTTTCATAGTATTCTGTTATGATTCTTTTAATTTCAGTTGGGTCTGCTGTGATATCACCCATCTCATTCTTATATGGGTTATCTGCTTCCTCTCCTGTTTTTCTTCTGTCAGTTTGGCAAGTGTTTAAGCAATTTTGTTGATCTTTTCAAAGAACCAGCTTTTGGTCTGCTAACTCTTTCAGTTGTTTTTCTATTCTCTATTGCATTTAATTCTGCACTAATTATTTCCTTTCTTCTGGTGCCTGAGGGCTTCTTTTGCTGCTCTCTTTCTACTTGTTCCAGTTGTAGAGTTAATGTTTTAATTATGGCCCTTTCTTCTTTTTGGATGTGTTCATTTCTTGCTATAAACTTACCTCTGAGCACTGCTTTTGCTGTGTCCCAAAGGTTCTGGTAGGATGTGTTTTCATTCTCATTTGATTCTATGAGTTTCTTTATTCCATCCTTAATTTCTTCTTTAACCCTGTAGTTTTTGAGCAAGGTGTGTTCAGTTTCCATGTGTTTGATTTTTTTTCCTTGATTTTTCTGTTGATTTCTAATTTTATGGCTTTATGGTCAGAAAAGATGCTTTGTAATATTTCAGTGCTTTGAATTTTGTTAAGGCTTGCTTTATGGCCTAATATGTAGTCTATTCTGGAGAATGTTCTATGTGCTTTGGAAAAGAAAGTATACTCGGCTGCTGTTGGGTGGAGTGTTCAGTATATGTCTATGCGATCAAGTTGGTTGATTGTGGCATTTAGATCTTCTGTGTCTTTGTTGAGCTTCTTTCTTGATGTTCTATCCTACACCAAAAGTGGCGTGCTGAAGTCTCCTACTACGTTGTGGAGCTGTCTATCTCTTTTGAGTGCTGCTAGAGTTTGTTTTATGTATTTTGGAGCCCTGTCATTGGGTGTGTAAGTATTTATTATAGTTATATCCTCTTGGTGTATTGAACCCTTAATCATTATATAGTGTCCTTCCTTATCCTTTGTGGTGGATTTTACTTTACAGTCTATTTTGTCAGAGATTAATATTGCCACTCCTGCTCTTTTTTGAGTGTTGTTTGCTTGATGTATTTTTTTCCATCCTTTGAGTTTTAGTTTGCTTGTGTCTTTAAGTCTAAGGTGTGTCTCTTGCAGCCAGCATAGAGACAGATCGTGATTTTTATCCAATCTGCCTCTCTCTGTCTCTTTATCGGTGCATTTAGTCCATTTACATTCAGCGTAGTTATTGATAGGTATGAGTTCAGTGCTGTCATTTTGATGCCTTTTTTTGTGTGTTGTTCACAGTTTCTGTGCTCCACTTAATTTTATGTGCTGAGTTGGTTTTCTTTATGTATTTTCTTTTCATGTTTTCCATTGTTGTTGATTTTATGTTTGCTGAGTCTTTATATTTTTCTAGTTCTTATTTTGATTTGTAGGATTCTTAGTTTCCTTTGTGGTTACCATAATATTTACCCCTATTTTTTCTAGGTTTTTACCATCTTTCTTTGTATCACCTTGACTTCCTCTCCATATGAAAAATCTATGTCTACATTTTTAGAGTCCCTCTTTTTTGTTTTAATGTTGTCATCTTTTACATATTGACATCTGTTTCCCTATTTTCAGTGTTTAAGCTTTGATTTATTTTTGTGACTTCCCTATCTGTGTTGATATATGGCTGCTCTGTCCTGTGTTCTAGTCTTGGGTTGTTACCTGATGTTATTGATTTTCTAACCCGATGACTCTCTTCAGTATTTCTTGTAACTTTGGTTTGGTTTTTGCAAATTCCCTAAATTTCTGTTTATCTGCAAATGCCCTAATTTTGCCACAATATTTGAGAGACAGTTTTGCTGGATATATAACTCTTGGCTGGCAGTTTTTTTCCTTCAAGGCTTTATATATGTCATCCCATTGCCTTCTTGCCTGCATGGTTTCTCCTGAGTAGTCCGAGCTTATTCTTATTGACTCTCTTTTGTAGATGACTTTTTGTTTATCCCTAGCTGCTCTTAAAATTCTGTTTATCTTTGGTTTTGGCAGCTTTGATTATAATATGTCTTGGTGAATTTCTTTTGGGATCTACCTTATGTCGGGTTGAATGAGCATCTTGGATAGATATCTTGTCATCTTTCACGATATCAGGGAAGTTTTCTGCCAACAAATCTTCAACAATTCTCTCTATATTTTCTGTTATCCCCCGTTCTGGTACTCCAATCACTCGTAGGTTATTCCTCTTGACAGAGTCCCACATAATTCTTAAGGTTTCTTCATTTTTCTTAATCCTTTTATCAGATTTTTCCTCAAATAAGTTGGTGTCAACTGCTTTATCGTCAATCTCACTAATTCTGACTTGCCTCAATTCTGCTCCTATGACTTTCTATTGAGTTGTCTAATTCTGAAATTTTATTTTTCATCTTCTGGATTTCTGATTGCTGTCTATTGATTCTTGTGGCCTGTTAAATTTGTCATTATGCTCTTCTCTAATCTTTTTAATTTCTTCTATTGTGTGTTCTGCATTTTTCTTAAGTTCCTTCCTAATTTCTTGAAGAGTTCTGTATATTAATCTTTTGTATTCTGTCTCCAGTAATTCCAAGAAATTTTCCACCTCTGGAAAATTTCTAGATTCTTTATTTTGGGAGCTTGCTGAAGTCATCATGGACTGCCTCTTTAAGTGATTTGATACTGACTGTTGTCTCTGAGCCTTCAATAAGTTATTATATTTACTTATTTTATGTTTGCTTACTGTGTCCTAGCTTCTTGTTTTGTTTTGATATGCCCAAATAGGCTGTTCATATGAACTAGTTTGATTATTGGCACCTTTGAAGCTCTAAGGTCCTGTCACCAGGTGGTTAGATCTGTTACTAGGTATGTGAGCTCATGAGTTCACACACTCCTCCTGTATAGATTCAGCTCAGGTGCCCAGGTAGATAGCCACCAAGTGTGTGGTGTAGGCTCTCACTTACAGTCCTAGACAGGCATGGGTGATTGGTGTAGGCACAGGCATCTGGCTGCAGCAGGGGGACGCACTCTGAACAAGCAGAGGGCTGACGGCTGCCCCCGAGTATCCAGGAGGAAGCCGTGTCCCTGTTCCCTAGAGCACGTAGGTGGGTCTGTTTCTCAGCCGGACTATGAGCACCTATTGCTGTCAGCTGTAAGGACTAGGGGGCACTTATTATTCTTGGGCCCCTATCGCAGGTGGCTAGGTGGTGTGGGTGGAGCCACCAGTCCTCAGGCGCCTCATGTGGGTAGGTTGAGACCCTGCTTAATGGGCAGAGCAGTGTCGATGTCAGGAACCTGCCATTTCACAGCTGAAACAGTTGAAGTTAGACTTCAGGTATAAACCCTGTTGTACTGGGGTAATGAGGGCCTACGCTGTTGAAAGGGGTCCACACGAGTCTATGTGGGGGAAAGTCACTCAAAGTCCATGGATCCCTTATGCCTGTTTCTAGGCAAAGGAGCTGTGCCTACCCTGGGTTCCTGGCTTAGGGGAGCTGGCGGTTTATTTTTTCCTGTTTGTTAATTAGTTCACTTTCCAAGGCAGGGAGAATGGCTCAGGGCGTCTGACAGATCCAACATCTGGCCCAGTGGCCTCAGCAATTGCTGAAGCCAGTCCAGGACCCAGTGCAGAGCAGGGAGCGGGGGAGGTAAATGGGAGAGAGGTTTTTCCCTAAGGGGGGTGTTTTTGATCTGTGCGGTGGGCCATATGCAAGTACGTACCTTTCGCTGGTCAAGGGCTGCTTCTCACTGGTTCTGGGTGGCCAAGTAGACTCTATGCCGCTGGGTCTCCCCTGGTGTGGAAAACATGCCTCCTTAGTCCCGCTGTTTGCCTGCCTCACCACTCACCCATGAGCTGCTCAGGCCTGAAGGGTTCAGGCTCTCACTGGGTCAGGTCTGGCAACTCGTCACTGCTTCCAAACTGTCTCTCCCTCCCTCTGCCACTCAGTCCAGTTCCTCAACTTTGCCTCAGATGTTCAGGGCTGCTAGAATTGTCATATATAACTGATTCACTTGTTTTTTTCAGTCTTTGTTGTAAGAGGGTCCACCAGAAGCATCTGACTATGCTGCCATCTTGGCCCCACCTCTGATCCACAAGGTTTCAATTAGCTAAGTTTTGGAAGTAAATCACCAGGCCTTTCTTTATAGTCTGTCTTAGTCTGGAAGCTCCACTGAAACCTGTTCACCGTAGGTGACCCTACTGGTATTTGAAGTACAGGTGGCATAACTTCCAGCATCATGCAAACCATCCAGTACGACAAACTGATAGACAAGGGAGGGGGCGGTGGGGGTTGCGGTGGTGGAATGTGGGATAGTGGCTTAATATTATAGCTTATGAAACAATTTGCTCCAAAAAAATACTCCTTACGTCCATTTTCTTTAAAAGCAACTCCAAAAACATTAACCTTTTAAAAGAGACTGCTATAGAAAATACTGACGGTTTGTTAGAAGCTAATTAGTTTTTCTTTCTTTTTTTTTAAAATACATTTATTTTGTCTTGGATCCAACAATTAGGTGAGTATAATGTATTCCTGTACTGGAAAGCTGTTCCTGGCTGGTTCAGTTTGTTGAGAATCATGAGGTCAAATGTAATCCCCTTGTAGACGAGTTAGCTTTGTTCATGCTGTTCTCAGGTTTGCCTTAACCAGAGCCAAAATCACAAACGTGAACAAGCCACAAGTCAGCAAAGAGTCATTTTAACAAGAGAAGCACTTACTATTTGGTCATTGGCATGCCTGCAAGTTTCATTGCATTGTGCTCTGTTTGTCTTGCTGAGTCTTTAAAGGAAAGGCCAAGGTAGAAAGGCACTGCAGTCTCCCTGGAATAAGGGCATCTCTGACTCAAGTAAATGGAGAAGCAGCAAATCCACAGACAAGTCATCTGAACTGGGGGGCAGACCTTAAGGAGAAAGGGAAGGGGCTACCCAACTCTTCCAGGGCCTCCCTCTCTTGACACAAGTTGGTAGTGGTCCCATTGTGCAGAGCAGAATTTCTCCGTAAGGTTTCTAAGGCTGTAACCTTTCAGAAGCAGATCGCCAGGTCTATCTTCCAAGACACCCCTGGGTGGGTTCCAACTGCCAACCTTTGGGCTAGTAGTTGAGCACTTAACTGGTTGCACCACCCAGGGAACTTTATGTTATAACACCCCTGGGAAATGTAACAAGATGTTATAAATTGAAAATAAAAGGTTTTAAATTCTTTGTTTTTCTGAAAAGTATGTTAGCCAAAGATGAATCCTCAAGGACCCAGCAGCCACCTATTTTAAATGTAACTTGTAATCTGTCCCTATCTTCCTATTTCCTGGAAGAAAATGAACATGGCCTCAGGTGGCCACAAACTGCAAATCTACCTGGGCTATACGGCGCAGGACTGAGCAGTGTTTTGTTCTATTGTACGCAGGGTCGCTATGAGTTGGAACCTACTCAATGGCACCTAACAACAACAACATAAAGATACTAGAAAATTGGCCATTTTATCTGAAAAGAATGAATGTAATGAGTTGTATCCACTCAGCTATATAAAGGGTAAGATTCCTTTCTGTCTTTGCAATCCCTTTAAAGGATTGCCTGTGATACATCACAATCAGGTTTAATGCTTATTCTGTAATAAAACCTTTCTCTTTTTTTTTTAAAGAGGTTTTCTGAGTCATGAGTAGATTTTGTTTTTAGTAACTTTACCACAACATAAACGTAACATTTCCTGTTTTCTCCCAGTTTCAGGTAAGAGCCCGATAACGGAGAACTAAAAAAAATCACCGAGTACCTTTAAGACGGGGCTCACAAGGTAGTTCCTACTCTGTCTCCGCCCTATTTCCTCAAGTTGTGTTCTTTGCAGAGACTTCCTTGAACTAGGTGACAAAAGAAATCAGCCGGAACCAATTCCTGACGCATCTTAATACCTTAGTTGACCTGCTCAACCAGGAAGAAGACGGAACCTTTCTCAGAAAAAAAAGACAGCACGACCCTATTTCAGGAGCCAGAAGGCCGACCAGCACTATACCACCTTCTCCAGCCCTTGCGCCTGCGCAGAGATTAAAAATGGACCTGGCCCTTTAAATTAAAATTTATAGAGCCCCAGTCTGCAAATCAGAGATGTACACCCATTTCCTGCCCTTAACCCCATAAAACCCTGCCCCTGAGACCCCTGGGCGAGGCAGTCTTGGGTGTCACTTAGCCCCGACTTTCTCCTTGCTTGGCCAACCAGAAAAGCTGTCTTTCGTCTCCCTAAGTCGGTCTCTTATTTGTCCCGTGGGCGAAGCCCCACTGAGCAGGGCCAGAGTTCCTGGGAACACCTTCATATCTTAAAGCAAAGGATGGGGCCACCTAGGCAGGGCAGGCTACGAGATTTTAAAGCAGGTTCCGCTAGGCTTAGCCCATCACCCATCAGACTAAATGAATTGAGAAACTGAATTTACTTAAGAGTTTTAAATAATTTCAATATGACCATAGTAAATAAGGGTTCCTTTGGAGCGAGTTGCCAGCGTGTCCTGCTATCCTCTCATCTCAAGCCACAGAAGATAACCGCTGTCAATAGCTTGATATGTTGAGAAACAGTTTTTACTTTTCACAAAATCCCGGTTTCTGGGTTCTGTGGAGGTTGGGATGACCCACCCAGGCCACTACCTTGAAATGATCTTTTGAACCTTGAGCAGACTCGTCTCCTAACAGTCACTTTTAAGTCAAACAATATTTCTGCTGATCAGTAAAGACCATTTTACCCTGGACATTGGGGACTTTTGAAGAATTATTTATAGGCAGTCAGTTTGGAAAAACAGAAACTCCGGGGTCTGACTGGAAGCTGTGTTTTAGGGTTGTGTTATTATGCAAACACTGTTCTGGCCCAGTTTCCATGACAATATCTATAAAATGGGATATAAGGATGATTGGAAGTTCTCTTCATCTTTGGAACATTTAGACTCTGTAGTCAGAAGAAGGGGTTCTTGCGGTGCAGTGTTTAAGAGCTCAGGCTACTAACCAAAAGGTCAGCAGTTCAAATCCACCAGCTGCTCCTTGGAAATCGTAATGGGGCAGTTCTACTCTGTCCTATAGGGTCGTTATGAGTCAAAATCAACTCGACAACAACTGGTAGTCAGAAATATAGCCTAATTTGCAAATCATATATTAAATACACTTCAAATCAATTTATATTACTGACTTAATACGATTTTTGTTTTAACAACGCGATACCTGAAATTTGAGGGATAAAGGGGCTAATACTGATCTCCTGCCTGAAAAGAAAGGCCTTGAAATGTCCTGCATTTTCAAGATGTGTGAATTTCTGCTGGATTGAATTTGGATCCTATAGAACGAAGCTGGACTGAAGAGAAAGGAAGGCAGGGGTAAGATGGCGCTCTAGGCAGAAGCACCACGCTGTCCCTCCACAGCAAAGATCCGAAAAACTAAGCCTAACAGAGAATCAACAATCCTGAAACCCTAGGACATCAAATGAAGAGATAAAGAACTCAGCCAAACACCCAATGGAGTGAGAATACTAAAAAAGAACAGAGAGCGAGGAGAGACTCGTGCAGAGATTCCTTACCAGCTAATGCAGCGCGGATCCACCATTTTGGATTCCTATCGGAGACCAGCGAACGGGAGAGCAGCCTCGCAGAGCATCCAGTGGGAGACAGAACGACCGGTAAATTGTGGTGCGCGCTTTCCCACCCCCCACCCCTCTCCGCCATGGCTGGGGATCCCCTGCTTTCCGTGGCCAGGGTCCCTGGGCTGGGGGGCGCTGGTGCTTGGATTCCACGCACCCGGGCTGGCGGCTTTCTGAGAGCCATTTGTTGGCTGCTGGCGAAGCTTTTTCTGCCACCTCCCCCTCTTTTTGCTTGGGTGCCTGGTTCTGAGCGCCGTCTTTGCTCTCTCCTGTGGGGCTGTGAGGCTGCGTTCAGGCGTGTGGCTGCTTCCAGGTCTGGGCTGCCGCGCTGGTGAGATCCCGGGGCCTTTGTTCGTTCGCCCCTCTGCGTCCCGTGGCCACGGTCTCTTAACCCTGAGACTGCCGGCTGTTTGGAATTCGCACCCCTGAGTGGGGGCTCTCTGGGTCCCATTTGTTGGCTTTTGGTGTGGCATTTTCTGCTTCTTCTGGTTTCTCGCTTGCCTCTCACTGCCTCCCACTCCTTTTGCTCAGGTGCCTGGTTCCGAGCGCCGTTTTTGCTCTCTCCAGTGGGGCTGTGGGGCTGCATTCGGGCGTGTGGCGGCTTCCAGGTCTGGACTGCCGCGCTGGTGAGATCCCGGGGCCTTTATTCGTTGGCCCCACTGCTTCCCGTGGCCACAGTCTCTTAACCCCGAGACTGCCGGCTGCTTGGAATTCACACCCCTGAGTGGGGGCTCTCTGGGTCCCATTTCTTGGCACTGACTGCTGGTGTCGCTTTTTTTTTTTTTTTAATTTTATTTTTCTTCTTTTTTGATTAGTTTTGTCATCTTTTCCCTCTTTTTCCCTTTTGTCTTTCTTCATTGCTTAATTTCTCGTCTCTCCATCTCTTCCTTCTCTTTCTGATCCCTGAATACCAGGTGATGTATGCCTCTGTACCCTCTGGCCAGGCTGTGCTGTGAAAACTGAGACCGACTCCCCCAGACCTCATAGCTGCATCGGTGGGATCCCTGGGAACTTTGCAGTTCTTTAACTTTTCTGATTTTTATTTGTTCATTCTTTCCTTTTCTTTCTCTTACCCCTTCTGGTTTCCTCCGTCCCATAGTCTCTCATCTGTACATTCCAACGACAAGCTCCCTTAGCATTCTTTTATGTTTGTATGCTTTTTGCTCCTGCTCCTCTCTCCTCTTTCTCATATCCAGCTTAGCTTCACACATAACCATCTCCCCGCTGAACCCTACCTACCTGCACCGTGCACTTGACACCACACCACCAAGCTGTGCAGGCACACCCTATTGGAACCTGCCCAGCACTGACTACCGACCGACCTGGTGGCTGCGGTGAGTGCCACAAACAACCCGTCCCAGTGGCTCCTCTTCAGCTATATCTGCCCAGCCGTACCACAAGGATGAAACAAAAAAAAAATAAAATCTTACAATCAATAAACGAGAGAAATATCTACTGCATGCCCCAAAAACAGCAAACAATATCAAAACATTTACAAAAACAAGACAAGATGGCTTCAATAGGCGTCCAAATTAAAACACCAGATAACTCTCCTGTGGAAGAAAATGCACTAGAAGTACCTGATAGGGAACTCAAATCACTAATACTCAGAATTTTCCAAGAACTGAGGCAAAAAGCTGACAAACATGAGGAAAAAATAGACAAATTTATGGAAAATACAGACAAAAAATTGGAAGAATTCAGGAAGATGATGCAGGAACAAAATACCAAAATAAATTCACAACTTGAAATTATACAAAAACAACAATTAGAAATCCAAAAGATAAACAACAAGATTTCAGAAATGGACGGTGTCATAGAAGGGCTGAGAAGTAGATTTGAAACCATGGAAGACAGGATCAGTGGAACTGAAGACAAACACTTGGATACAACTCTGTTTCAGGAAAACTCAGAAAAAAGAACAAAGAAAAATGAAGAGACCCTGAGAGTTATGTGGGACACAATTAAAAGCAAAAACTTACGAGTGATTGGCATACCAGAACAGGGGGAGAAAACAGAAAACACAGAGAGGATCATTGACGAACTGCTGACAGAAAACTTTTCCAATATCATGAAAGATGAAAAGCTGGGCATCCAAGAAGCTCAACGAACCCCATATAGAAGAGACCCCAAAAGAAAATGACCAAGACATATCATATTCACACTCGCTAAAACTAAAGACAAACAAAGAATCCTGAGAGCAGCTCGTGAAAAACAAGAAGTCACATACAGAGGAGAAACAATAAGACAAAGCTCAGATTATTTGGCAGAAACCATGCAGGCAAGAAGGCAGTGGGATGACATATATAAAATCTTGAAAGAAAAAAATTGTCAGCCAAGAATAATATATCCTGCAAAACTCTGATTCAAATTTGATGGTGAAATTAGGTCATTTCCAGATAAACAGAAAATAAAGGAATATGCAAAAGTCAAACCAAACTTACAAGAATTATTAAAGGGAGTTCTTCAATCTGAGGACAAACAGCTTCAGCCCTCAGGCAGGACCTAGGACCTAGGACGCAGGTTCATATGAACCAGATACCATTCTAGGAACTGAACTACAGAGGACTTTCCAAAAAAAAAAAAGAAATACAACAGGGAATCAGAGAAATCAATCAAAGGATGACAACAACATCAAAACAATGAAAGAGGGAACAAACGGCATAGGTATAGAACCTTCTAAAGGAGAGGAAGGCAAGGCGATACTAAGTAAGGGTAGACTGCTTCAAACTTATAAAGATAAGGGTAAAATTCATGGTAACCACAAAGAAAGTTAACAAAACAACTCATAAAAATAAAGACAAAAAACATAAAGTCTCAACAAAAACAAAACCTACAAAAACAAAAGAAATGAACACATTATCCACAAACAAAAGTAACTCAGCACAAGAGAGTAAGAAGAACAAAGAAAACTTCAGCACCACAAAAAAAAGCACTACAAAATGACAGCAACAAATTTCCATCTATCAATAATTACACTGAACGTAAATGGACTCAATGCACCCATAAAGAGACAGAGAGTGTCAGAATGGATAAGAAAACAGGATCCATCAATTTGCTGTCTACAAGAGACACACCTTAGAAACAAAGATGTGAATTTATTAAAAATCAAAGGTTGGAAAAAAATATATCAAGCTAACAACTATCAAAAAAGAGCAGGAGTGGCATTCTAATCTCAGATAAAATAGACTTTAAAACAAAATCTACCATAAAAGACAAAGAAGGACACTATGTAATGATTAAGGGGATGATCCATCATGAAGACATAACCATAATAAATATCTATGCACCCAATGACAGGGCTCCAAAATACATAAAAAATAACTCTAACAGCACTGAAAAGAGAAATTGACAGTTCCACAATAATAGTAGGAGACTTCAACACACCACTCTCAGTAAAGGACAGAACAACTAAAAGGAAACTCAGCAAAGATACAGAAGACCTAAAGGACACAATCAGCCAACTGGACCTCATAGACATATATAGAACAATCCATCCAACAGCTGCAAAGTACACATTCTTTTCTAATGCACATGGAACGTTCTCCAGAATAGACCACATCGTAGGCCACAGAGCAATCCTCAACAAGATCCAAAATGCTGAGATAATTCAAAGTATCTTCTCTGACCACAATGCCATCAAGGTAGAAATTAACACTAGAAAGAGCAAGGAAAAAAAATCAAACACATGGAAACTGAATAATACTCTGCTTACACATCAATGGGTAATAGCAGAAATCAGAGATGGAATTAAAAAATTCCTAGAATCAAATGAAAATGAAAACACATCATACCAAAACCTTTGGGACACAGCAAAGGCAGTCCTTAGAGGACAATTTATAGCAATAGATGCACATATCAAAAAAGAAGAAAGGGACAAAATCAAAACATTAACTACAGAACTCAAACAAATAGAAAGAGAACAACAAAAAAAGCCTACAACCACCGGAAGAAAGGAAATAGTAAAGATCAGAGCAGAAATAAATGAAATAGAGAACAGAAAAACAATAGAAAGAATCAACAAAACCAAAAGTTGGTTCTTTGAAAGAAACAACAAAATCGACAAACTACTGGCCAGACTGACAAAAGAAAAACAGCAGAGGGCACAAATAACCGAAATAAGAAATGAAATGGGGGACATTACAACAGACCCAACTGAATTAAAAAGGATTATAACAGAATATTATGAAAAACTATATTCCAACAAATTTGAAAACCTAGAGGAAATGGATAAATTTCTAGAAACACAAGGCCTACCCAAACTACAACAAAGTGATATTGAAAATCTGAACAGACCCATAACAAGAGAAGAGATTGAAAAGGTAATAAAAAAACTCCCAACCAAAAAAAGCCCTGGCCCAGAAGGCTTCACTGGAGAATTCTACAAAACATTTACAGAAGAGCTTGTACCAGTACTACTCAAGCTATTTCAGAGCATAGAAGAGGAAGCAACACTTCCAAATTCATTCTATGAAGCCAGCATAACGCTGATACCAAAACCAGGCAAAGACATCCCAAAAAAAGAAAATTACAGACCAATATCTCTCATGAATATAGATGCAAAAATTCTGAACAAAATTCTAGCCAATAGAATTCAGTATCATATCAAAAAAATAATACACCACGACCAAGTAGGATTCATACCAGCTATGCAAGGATGGTTTAACATTAGAAAATCCATCAACGTAATCCACCACATAAATAAAAGGAAAGAAAAAAATCACATGATCATCTCAATTGACGCAGAAAAGGCATTTGACAAAGTCCAACACCCATTCCTGATAAAAGCTCTCAATAAAATAGGTATAGAAGGGAAATTTCTCAACATAATAAAGGGCATCTATGCAAAACCAACGGCCAACATCATTCTTAATGGAGAGAGGCTGAAAACATTCCCCTTGAGAACAGGAACAAGACAAGGATGCCCTTTATCACCACTCCTATTTAACATTGTGCTGGAAGATCTAGCTAGAGCAATAAGGCAAGAGAAAGAAATAAAGGGCATCCAAATTGGTAATGAAGAAGTTAAACTCTCCCTGTTTGCAGATGATATGATACTATACATAGAAAACCCTAAAGACTCCATGAGAAATCTACTGGAACTAATAGAAAGATTCAGCAGAGTAGCAGGATACAAGATGAACATTCAAAAATCAGTTGGATTCCTATACACCAACCAGTAAAGAGAACGATGAAAAGGAGATCAGGAAATCCATACCATTTTCAATAGCCCCTAAAAAGATAAAATACTTAGGAATAAATCTGACCAGGAATCTAAAAGACCTATACAAAGAAAACTACAAAACACTGCTGCATGAAACCCAAAGGGATCTACATAAATGGGAAAACATACCATGCTCATGGATAGGCAGACTCAACATTGTGAAAATGGCAATTCTACCTAAAGCAATTTACAAATACAATGCAATCCCGATACAAATACCAACAACATTCTTCAAAGAGATGGAAAAACTAATTATTAACTTTATATGGAAAGGGAAGAAGCCCCGAATAAGTAAAGCACTACTGAAGAAGAAGAATAAAGTTGGAGGACTCACACTACCCGACTTGAGAACCTACTATACAGCTACAGTACTCAAAACAGCCTGGTACTGGTACAACAACAGAGACATTGACCAATGGAACAGAATTGAGAACCCAGATGTAAACCCATCCACCTACGGTCACCTGATCCTCGACAAGGGCCCAAAGTCCATCAAATGGGGAAAAGACAGTCTTTTTAACAAATGGTGCTGGCAAAACTGGATATCCATTTGCAGAAAAATGAAACAGGACCCATACCTCACACCATATACAAAAAGTACTTCAAAATGGATCAAAGACCTGAATATAAAGCCTAAAACTATAAAGTTCATAGAAGAAAAAATAGGACCAACACTTCAGGCCTTAATACATGGCATTAACAGTATACAAACCATAAACATCAACACAAAAAACCCAACAGATAAACTAGATAACTGGGATCTTCTAAAAATCAAACATCTATGCTCTTCAAAAGACTTCACCAAAAGAGTCAAAAGAGAACCTACAGACTGGGAAAAAATTTTTGGACAGTGCAAGTCACACAAAGGTCTAATCTCCATAATCTACAAGAAATCCAACACCTCTACAACAAAAAGACAAACAATCCTATCAAAAAATGGGCAAAGGAAATGAACAGACACTTCACCAAGGAAGACATTCAAATGGCCAACAGACGCATGAGGAAATGCTCGCGATCACTAGCCATTAGAGAAATGCAAATTAAAACCACAATGAGATACCATCTCACCCTGGCATTACTGGCACAAATCAAAAACACTGGAAATAGCAAATGTTGGAGGGCCTGCGGGGAGATGGGAACTCTTATACACTGCTGGTGGGAATGCAAAATGATACAACCATTTTGGAAAATGATATGGCATTTCCTCAGAAAGCTAGAAATAGACATACCATTCGATCCAGCAATCCCACTCCTAGGAATATATCCTAGAGAAATAAGACTCATCACTCGAATAGACATACGCACACCTATGTTCATGGCAGCATTGTTCACAATAGCAAAACGTTGGAAACAACCTCGATGTCCATCAACAGATGAATGGATACACAAACTATGGTACATACACACAATGGAGTACTATGCAACGAGAAAGAACAGCAATGAATCTGTGAACCATCTCATAACATGGATGAAACTGGAGGACATTATGCTGAGTGAAGTAAGTCAATCACAAAAGGACAAATATTGTATGAGACCTCTATTGTAAAAACCCATGAAAAAATTCACATGCAAAATGTAACAATCCTTGTTGGTTACCAGGGATGGGAGGGGAAGGGGGGGAAATACTATATAGGCAATAGATAAGTGATACCTTGGGTGAGAGGTGAGATAGTACACAGTACAGGGGAAACTAACACAACCTGCACAAGGAAAGTTCATGGAGGCCCTATAGACACATCCAAACCCCCCGAGGGACTGAGTTGTTGGACGGAGGGCTCTGGGGACCATGGTCTCGGGGAACATCTAGCTCAATTGGCATGACACTACTTATAAAGATAATGCTCTACATTCTACCTTGGTGAGTAGTGTCTGGGGTCTTAAAAGCCTATGATCGGCCATCTAAGATACTCCACTGGTCTCATCCCTTCGGGAGCAAGGGAGAATGAAGAGAGCAGGATACATCTAAAAGATTAGTCCAAAGGACTAATTGTCCATAGCTACCAAGGCCTCCACCGGACCGAGTCCAGTACAGCTAGATGGTGCCCGGCTACCACCACTGACTGCTCTGACCAGGATCACAACAGAGGGTTCTGGACAGAGCTGGAGAAGGATGTAGAGAGTAATTTTAACTCCCCCCCCCCCAAAAAAAAAAAAAGACCAGATTTACTGGCCTAAAGAATACTGGAGAAACCTCAAGAGTGTGGCCCCCAGACACCCTTTCAGCTCAGAGGTGAAGTTACCTTCGAGGTTCGATGTTAAGCCTGGGAGTGGACAGCCCAGTAAAACTAAATGGGACTAACAAGGTACAGGAGTCCGGTGACAAGGGCCAGAAGGCAGAGGGGGAGTAGGAAGCTGATGATAAGGAACACAAGTTGAGTAAGGACACTGTAGATGTGTTGTGAGATTGTTGACCACTGTTATAGGGCTTGTTGTAGTAACTATTAAATGGGAGGCTGTTTTGTCCTTTAAGCCTTCATCTTGGGTGAGAATGGCAGCACAATTGGAAGAGCATAGTCAATATCACTTAAATGTGTAAGTAAAAAGTTTTGAAATGGTGTTAAAAAAAAAAAAAAAAGAAAGAAATGAGACTAATGAGGTACAGTAGTCCAGTGACAAGGGCCAGAAGACAGAAGGGGACAAGGAAGTCCCCTGATGATAGGGAACACAAGGTGGAGTAAGGATATTCTTGATGTGTTGTGAGATTGTTAACCATTGTCATAGGGCAACATGTGTAGTAACTGTTAAATGAGAAAATATTTTGTTCTGTAAGCCTTCATCTTAAGTGAGAATAACAGCACAGTTGGAAGAGCGTAGTCAATGTCACTGAACTGTGTATGTAGAAATTTTTGAAACGGTGTATCTTTGGCTATCTGTATTTTCATCAAAAAAAAAAAAAAGGTTGAGAATTTAGAGGCTTAATATGTTGTGGGGTTGTTAACCAATGTCATAAAACAACATGTGTACTACTGTTTCATGAGAAACTATTTGTTCTGTAAGCCTTCACCTGAAGTACAATAAAATATTTAAAAAATTAAAAAAATAAATAAATAAAGAGAAAGGAAGGCCTGGAAGAAGGAGAGGCTGCAGCAGGGGAGCCATCAAAATCCCTCTGCTTTGGAGGAAGATTGCAAGCAGTTAACAGTAGGAAGTATGTACCCTGTCAAAGGAACTGAGCTGGGGCCTCCAAAGAAACATAAAAGTCTCCATAACAACAATAACAAAAAACTTCATTTTGAATCAGGCACATCTGAAGAGTATCAACACCAATTACATCTCTTCTCTCGCAAGTAAGAACTTTCACCTCCTTCTGTCTCATCTCTCTCCTGCTCTAAACCCAGAGGAGCCACATGACCTAAAGAGTGAGGGAGAAAGAGCAGAGGTAGAGACACTGGAAAAACATAAGACACTGAGCGTAGTAAAAAATCCAGTTGCCAGTGAGTCGATTCTGACTCATGTGGACCCCATGTGTGCAGAGATGAACTGTGAACTGTGCTCCATATGGTTTCCAATGGCTGATTTTTCAGAAATAGAGCACTAGGCTTTTCTTCAAGGTACCTCTGGGTAGACACGAACCACCAACATTTTGGTTAGCTGCCAAGTGCTTAACCGTTAGCACCACCCAGGGATTTGCCACGATTCAACTGAGCATACTAACACCCTTTAACTGCAGTCTTCCAAGCCTAAATGTAGCTGAGTTGAGGGAAGAGAAAAACTTGAAACTGGGTGGGAGTGAAATAATGTGATTAGACAGAACTGGACCTTTTATTGTTTAAGAATAATCAGAAACATCATGGCACTTCATCGAGGGGGTGTGAAAGCTATTTAACAAGGTGAATTTAATGGAGAGTGGTAAGAAAGAGCAGAGTAGCAGTCTTGCACCTAGACTCCAACTCGTTCAATAAACTGGTAGCATTAAGGATCAGGGACAGCTTCTGCCCTCAACAGTCAGACGACTAGCTGACACAGGGTTATCACTGAAGGAAACGACAAGTGAATAGGAACGGGATCTATCTTGTAAATCATTTTCTCTAGTGTACGCTGCTCTTTGGAGTCCTTAAATGATGCAAGCAGTTAATGCACTCAGCTGCTAACTGAAAGGTTGGTGGTTCAAGTCCATCCAGAGTTACTTTGGAAGAAAATCCTGGTGATCTACTTCCAGAAAAAACAAAAATCAGCCATTGAAAACCCTATGGAAATAGATTTGAAAAAGGATAGCAAAAATGTTTGCACAACTTGAAAAATTTTATCAGTGTTATTGAACTCTACATGTAAAAATTGTCGAGGAAAAAAAGATTCTGTGGATCACTGTTCTCTCACACACTCAGGGCTGCCATGATTTAGTATTGACTCGAAGACAAGTGGTTGGTTTTTTTGTTTTTGTTTTTATGTTGCTCTCTGATTACTTCATTTCATTTTCACTAAGTGTTTAATAAGGTCTTATTTTAATGTTCCAACACGATCTCAGCTGGGTTTTTTCTAGTTGGTCCAGAGCTTTAAAGGGGTAAGAACCCTTGTCCTCTGAGGCAAATGATGGCATTAATTAGCGTAAAATCCCTAGGAGAAGTTGTTGTTTCAGGAGTTGGTTCAGACCCTACATACAACAGAACAAAACACTGCCCGGTCCTGCGCCATCTTCACAATCGTTGTTATGCTTGAGCCCATTGTTGCAGCCACTGTGTCAATCCACCTAGCTGAGGGTCTTCCTCTTTTTCACTGACCCTCTACTTTACCAAGCAAGAAGTGCTTCTCCAGGGACTGATCCCTCCTGATAATATCTCCAGTGTATGTGAGATGAAGTCTCGCCATCCTTCCTTCTAAGGACATTCTGGCTGTACTTCTTCCAAAACAGATTTGTTCATTCTTTTGGCAGTCCATTGTATATTCAATATTCTTTGCCAACACTATCATTCAAAGGAGAAGGGGATTCCATTATCACAGTGGAATAAGTGTAGGAGCTATGAGGTCCAACTGTCCACCAAAGATATACAGATTATTCCTCCATTGCCAAACTTGGAAGATTATATTAATGATTTTGTTAAGAAGCTAGAAAATTTCCCCTCCTCCAATTGCTAGTAGGAATGTAAAATGGTACAGCCACTATGGACAACAGCTTGGCAGTTCCTCAAAACGTTGAACTAGAACTACCATATGAGCCAGCAATCCCAATCCTAGGTATAGATCCAGAAGAAGTGGAGGCAGGAATGCAAACAGAAATCTGTACACCAATGTTCATTGCAGCACTTTTCACAATAGCCAAAATGTGGAAACAACCTAAATGCCCAGCAACATATGAGTGGATAAACAAAATATGTATACACACACACTGAAATATTTCTTAGCTATAAAGAGAAATGAAGTCCTGATGCATAGCACAACATGGAAGAACCTTGAAAACATCAATCTGAACAAAATAAGTCAGTTACAAAAGGACAAATACTGTATGATCTCACGTAGAAGAAAGAAGCAAATATATAGAAACCAAAGATTCTTAGTGGTTACTAGGGCTGGGAGGGAGTGAGAAAAGGATAGTTTCTGCTTAGAGGGCATTGGGTTTATATTAATGGTGGTGGAATGATTTGGAAAAGGATAGTGACAAAGGTTGTACAACAAGAAGAACGTAATCAATGTCACTGGATTCTACATGCTGTAATTGTTGAATTGGTGAAGGTTTTGTTGTGTATATTTTCACCAGGATAAAATTAACTAATTAATTTTTTAAAATGCTGGAACATTTCCTCAAAAATATTGTTAAAATATAATCATGTATTAATTCAAAAGAATGACACAAGATTTGATTGTTCTATGATTTAATAAACAATTTGCAAATTGGAGAAAACTGAGAATTCAGGGAGACTTAAATAACTTTTGCTTAAAGAATAAAGGTTTTTATGGTGATGAAGTACTTAATGGCTACTGAGTTAACATTCAAAAGGTAACTTAGGGGAAGATTTGCCCCTCCACCCACCTTCTGTCCTGGGACCTCTAGAAATTTAAAGAAGTCTGAGTCTTTCACATTTAATCACAGGTTAATCGTTTTGTTACGATCTGCTCTTTGGAACAGGGAAGAAAAGTCTATTTGCCACTTTGAATGAAAGAAAAAAAAATGCTGGCAGATTAATTTTGGGTCGGGAATTTTTAAGTTCATGGCTAAGAAAAGGCCTCTTGAAATAAAAGTAAAATATCTATTTTTAATATAAGTTTGATTCCACAATATTATAAAAAGAGTTGAAAGTGCTTATCTTATAGCTGGTCAGATATAGTAGAGTAATTCAAAAGTATTCCTTAACTTAGGAACAAAAATACTTAATGGATTGAATTAAGAGTGTACACCTGCGATGTTCTAACATCAGGCTTGCTAGAAAACAGGAAGGTGCTGGCGAATTAAGCGTTCCAGAAACAGCAGTTGCTGGAGAGGTCCCAGATCCCATCACACCCCAGCTTGAGCAGCAGAAATTTAGATTATTTTTGGTTATATGTTGTGACCATTTTGCTGAATAGTGACTCCTTCCAGTGTAACTGCTAAACAATAGCATTAAGGGGCACACTATGTCAAAACCAAATGAAAAGAGATCACCAGAACTGGGCTGTAAGTCAGCCAGGCAGTGACGCATTCAGAATTCACACTCCTCTCCCTCCAAATCCTGGGCATTTTCTAGACTCTCCTCTATACTCTTGAAATCTGTCCTCCGCTTCTTGAACCACACTCTCAAAGACTGATGTCAGTGGCCTTACTGCCAAAACTTAGGGCCCTTTCAGTTTTCATTACATGTTCTTGTTTTCACAGTTCTAAGTAAGCGTCTGTATGGCTGTTGGTTTAATGCCTGCGTTCCCTCACTGGACTGTAAGGTTCCATGACGACATGTCAGCCTAGTTCATCTCTATACACCACCACCAAGCACAGTGTCCAGTGTAAAGCAGGTTTTTAAGAATTAAGTCGTTAAATGCATAAAAGGTATTTAGAGGCCAACTTACAGAGGGTTTTAAATGCCAAACTAAAAAAGATAACTGTGTTTAGGCAATGGGGAGACAATAGAGAATTTTTAGCTGATGTCTCTCAGGTTGAAAGGCATGCTGGGATAATTATTCTTCAGAATGGTGCAGAATTCCAAAATGGGTGGGAAAAAGGCTAGAGACGTGCTCCCCACCAACAGAGTCTGCAGACATCCAATCTCCTGTAGCACACAGGTGATCGTAAACCCCCTAACAGATAAATAAAATAAATTAAAAATCACCTTCACCATTTTTGTTTGTTTTGTGTATTTGTGTGTGTTTGCTGGTTCTCTCTATCCCTCTGCAACCTGACTGGCTGCCTGAATTGATTAATGTCACAGTAAAAATTAAGGATACAAAGCCCATAGTCAAAATCAGATGGAAGAGGTTTCTGACCTATCCAGTAGGACCAACTGCTGAAAAAGTCTTAGGATTTCAGTTTTGTAAATTTCTGAAAAGGGCCAGAGCATCAGTCCAAATTCTCTTTCCAGTAATTTTATAACCTTCCAAATGAAGACTCATTAAAGTTTCACTTTCTGGGCTGGAGTGGATAGCAGCCTCCACAGGCCAGGAATAAAAATGGTATGGCTGGCAAGACTCTGGTGTCTAGCTGGCTGTCCTTTGGGAAACCAACTCAGTTACAGGGGGAAAGATGTGGGTCAACCTTAAACCTGCTAGGACAGGCTTTTACACTACAAACACACATGATCTTGCATACTCTCTTATGTTACATCCTGTTCCCTCTCCATCTCAGTACCTTCATCACTTCTGGACTCTTATTTATTCAACCTTACCTCCTCTCGTGAGTCATGAAACCATATTTTATAAAGTATTCAGGAAATATGCAGTTAAATGGATTGTCCCATATTTTCCCCTTAGCTTTATTTCGGTAAAGACAGATAAAAAGTCTAAACTCAACTTTCTACATCTGGGATACCAAAAGAAGGGTGTACTTTATTGTCTAAGATTGGAAGGCACCAAGATTACATTTTAAGAGCCAAACTCCCATCAAACCAAAAATCAAACTGTTGCTGTCAAGTTGGTTCCAGCCTTTATATTATTCATATAGAATCAAGGATTCATTCACTTTTGTTCATTAATTTATTCATTTAGTCACTCACATTTATTAAAAAATGTATGCTTAGCACTGAGCCAGGCACTCTGCTCTAGTTTGTCCAGTTTTATACTTTAAAACCCATCTAGAGGCCTTCAAAGTACTAGGGCTTTTATGATACCAGACACTAGTGTTTAGTAGATATTTTCATCTCAAATTCCTAATTCTTGTCAATGATCTATTTGTCTCTAAAGATTAATCATAAATACCATGTTGTTAGAATTATCTAGCATGTAGCTACAAATGCATACTTTGGTTATATAATAGATGTAGTACTGATTACATGAGTGAAAATCAGTTTATGAAAGTTTGTATTTTAAGGCTGTGAGGGGAGTTTGAGATTCCTGTGTGGTATGCATTTTGCCTAAAGGTTGGTGGTTTGAACCCACCAGCCACACTATGGAAGAAACGCCTGGCAATCCGTTCCATAATGATTATAGCCAAGAAAACCCTAAGGAGCAATTCTACTTTGTCGCATGGGGTCTCTACGAGTCAGAAGTCCTCCTGATGACATGTCCAAAGCAAGCAAGTCAATGTTCTGTTGTGACCCATAGGTTTTCACTGGCTAATTTTTGGAAGTAGATTGCCAAGCCCCTCTTCCTAGTCTGAGTCTGGAAACTCCACTGAAACTTGTCCACCATGGGTGACCCTACATATATTTGAGACACTGATGGCATAGATTCCAACATCATAGCAACATGCAAGCTACCAACTTCAATCATTTCTCCGTTTATCATGATGTTGCTTATTGGTCCAGTTGTGAGGATTTTTGTTTTCTTTATGGTGAGGTGTAAGCTCTACTGAAGGCTGTGGTCTCTGGATCTTCATCAGTGCTTCAAGTCCTCTTTGCTTTCATCAAGCAAGTTTGTGTCATCTGCATAACAAAGGTTGTTAATAAGTCTTCCTCCAATCCTGATGCCCCATTCTTCTGTATATAGTCTACTTTCCTGGATTACTTGGTCAGCATACAAATTGAACACTGTCTTACTTATCTAGTGTTGCTGTAGCAGAAATGCCACAAGTAGATGGCCTTATCAAACAGAAATTTATTTATTTCTAGTAGGCTAGAAGTCCCCTTTCAGGGCACCAGCTCCTGGGGAAGACTTTCTCTTTCTGTTGGCTCTGTAGGAAAATCCTTGTCATCAATCTTCCCCTGGTCTAGGAGCTTCTCTGAGCAGGAACCCTGTGTTCAAAGGACATGCTTTTCTCCCAGTAATGCTTTCTCGGCGGTATAAGGTCACTCTGGCTCTTTGCTCGCTTCCCTCTTTTATATCTCTAAAGAGATTGGCTTAAGACAAAATCTAATCTTGTAGATTGAGTCTTGCCTCATTAACATAACTGCCACTAATCCCATCTCTTTAACATCATAGAGATAGCATTTACAACACATAGGAAAATCACATCAGATGACAAAATGGTGGATAATCGCACAATACAGGGAATCATGGCCTAGCCAAATTGATACACACATTTTTAGGTGACACAATTCAATCCATGACACACATCTTTCCTGATTTAAACAATGCAGCATCCCCTCATTCTGTTCAAAAGACTGCCTCTTGGTCTATGTACAGATTCCTCATGAGCACAATTAAGTGTTCGGGAATTCCTGTTTTTTGCAAAGTTATCCATAATTTGTTATGATCCACACAGTTGAATGCCTTTGCATAGTCAATAAAACACAGGTAATCATCTTTCTGGTATACTCTACTTTCAGCAAGGATCCATTTGACATCAGAAATGATATCGCTAGTTCTGTATCCTCTCCTGAATCTGAATTGAATTTCTAGCTTGAATCCCTGTGGATGTGCTGCTGCAGCCACCCTTGAATGATCTTCAGCAAAATTTTACTTTTGTGTGATGTTGATGATATTGTTCGATAATTTCCACATTCTGTTAGATCACCTTTCTTTGGAATAGGCATAAATATGGATCTCTTCCAGTTGGTTGGCCAGGTAGCTGTCCTCCAAAAGTCTTGGCATAGATGAATAAACACCTCCAGCACTGCATCCATTTGTTAAAACATCTCAGTTGGTATTCTGTCAGTCCCTGGATCCTTGTTTTACACCAATGCCTTCAGTGCAGCTTGGACTTCTTCCTTCTGTACCATCAGTTTTTGATCATATGCTACCTCTTGAAATGATTGAACATTGACCAATTATTTTTGTTACAGTGACTCTGTGTATTCCTTTCATCTTCTTTTGATGCTTCCTGCGTCATTCAGTACTATGCCCATAAAAAACTCACTGCCATCAAGTTGATTCCGACTCATAGCAACCCTATAGGAGAGAGTAAAACTGCCCCATAGGGTTTACAAGGAGTGACTGGTGGATTTGAACTGCTGACCTTTTGTTAGCAGCCGAACGCTTAACCACCACACCACTAGGGCTCCATTTTTATATTTATTTTGCCCATAGAGTCCTTCAATACTGCAACTCGAGGCTTGAATTTTTTCTTCTGCTCTTTCAGCTTGAGAAATGCTAAGCATGTTCTTCCCTTTTGGTCTTCTAACTCCAGGTCTTTGCACATGTCATTATAATACTTTGTCTTCTCGAGCCTCTCTTTGAAATCTTCTGTTCAGCTCTTTTACTTCATCATTTCTTCCTTTCACTTTAGCTACTTGATGTTCAAGAGCAAGTTTCAGAGTCTCTTCTGACATCCATTTTGGTCTTTTCTTTCTTTCTTGTCTTTTTAATGACTTCTTACTTTCTTCACGTATGATGTCCTAGATGTCATACCACAACTTGTCTGGTCTTCAGTCATTAATGTTCAATGTGTCAAATCTATTCTTGAGATTGCTAAATTCAGGTGAGATATACTCAAGGTTGTACTTTGGCTCCTCTGGACTTGTTCTAATTTTCTTCAGCTTCAGCTTGTACTTACATATGAGCAATTGATGGTCTGTTCCATGGTTGGCCCCTAGCCTTGTTCTGACTGAGCTTTTCCATCGTCTCTTTCCACAGATGTAGTCGATTTGATTCCTGTATATTTCATCCAGCAAGTCCACATGTATACTTGCCTTTTATGTTGTTGAAAAAAGGTATTTGCAATGAAGAAGTCATTGGTCTTGCAAAATTCTATTGTGCCATCTTCAGCATTGTTTCTCTCACCAAGGCCATATTTTCCAACTACTGATCCTTCTTCTTTGTTTCCAACTTTTGCATTCCAATCACCAGTAATTATCAATGCATCTTGATTGCAAATTTGATCAATTTCAGACGAAGAAGTTGGTAAAAATCTTCAGTTTCTTCATCTTTGGCCTCATTGGTTGTTGAATAATTTGAATAATGGTCATATTAACTGGTCTTCCTTGTGGGCATGTGGATATTTTCCTATCACTGACACCATTGTGGAAACCCTGGTGACACAGTGGTTAAGAACCACAGTTGCTAACCAAAAGGTTGGCAGTTCAAATCCACCGTGCTCTCCTTGGAAACTCTATGTGGCAGTTCTACTCTGTCCTATAGGGTCACTATGAGTCAGAATTGACTCGACAGCAATGGTTTTTTTGTTTTTGTTTTTTTGGTGGGGGGCACTGTTGTACTTCAGAATAGAGGTTGAAATGTTCTTTTGGTCAATGAATGCAATGCCATTCCTCTTCAATCTGTCATTCCCAGCATAGTAGACCATATAATTGTCCAATTCAAAATGGCCAGTATGGCCAATACCAGTCCATTTCAGCTCACTCATGCCTAGACTATTGATGTTTATGTGTTCCATTTCATTTTAGATGATTTCCAATTTTCCTAGATTCATACTTTGTACATTCCACATTCCTATTATCGATGGAGGAAATCCTGGTGGTGTAGTAGTTAAGTGCTATGGCTGCTAACCAAAAGGTTGGCGGTTCGAATCCACCAGGCACTCCTCGGAAACCCTATGGGGAAGTTCTACTCTGTCCTATAGGGTTGCTATGAGTCAGAATCGACTCAACGACAACAGGTTTGGTTTTTTTTTTAATTATTGATGGATGTTTGCAGCTGTTTGTTCTCATTTTGAGTCATGCCACATCAGCAAATGAAAGTCCTGAAAGCTTGACTCCATCCACATCATTAAGGTGGACTCTACTTTGAAGAGGCGGCTCTTCCCCAGTTGTATTTTGAGTGTCTTCCAATCTGAGGGGCTCATCTTCTGGCACTATACCAGACAATGTTCTGATGCTATTCATAAGGTTTTCACTGGCTTATTTTTTTCAGAAGTAGATCACCAGGTCCTTCTTCCTGGTCTATCTTAGTCTGGAGGCTCAGCTGAAACCCGTCCACCGTGGGTGACCCTGCTGGTACTTGAATACAAGTGGCATAGCTTCCAGCATCACAGCAATGTGCAAGCCACCACCGTCCGAAAAACTGACAGACACATGAGGAGCTATGCTCTTAGTTTGCTTTGAAATTGATCCAAATGTACTGGGTTAATGATTTCTCCAGAGTAGTCTCAGGTTTCAGACTCTGGTTTGCAAATATCCTACCTGACCATGGCTGAAGAGTCATTTTTCATGAAAACATCTTTTGCCTTGCCAAAAGGGGTAAAAATTTTTAGTTACTTTATATCACCTACTAATTCCCTGGCTGTGCTCATCTTACTGAGCCCACCTCAAAACCTACCAAACTGATCGTTTCTGACATTCCTTTGAAATAAGCATTTTGGAAAGACAGCTTAAGAAGTTGCCAAATCCTATTTCAAGGTGTCCATGAGTGCCCAGGAGGCTGATCAGTCTGTCTCATCTTGTTATGCTTGGTTACATACTCAGAGCAAAAATTCTTAGGGAGGAAGCTTTTAATTTGAAAACATTTGCACACCAAAAGCATCAAGAGTAACTACAATCTGAAATTACTTCCTCCTAAAAACAAACAGAAAACCCTACTCTTTTAGGTTCTGAAGCTGTCTGAAAATTATCAAACAAAAACAAATTTCTGTGAAAAGATTTGTATAAAAATTATATCTGAAATGTATTATTCCTTTGTTAAGTAATAATCCACACTCAGGTAGCATCACCTCTCAGGAGAATTGTGAGTCTTAATTTTTTTACTGTTGTGATTTATGCTACATCCCGAAGCAAGTTTGATGGAGTGGGAATCTTACTTATTCTAAATAGTCTTTTGAGCAATAAGTTATATGATTCGATTTAAATAGTCACTTTTTTTTTTTTTTAACAAATCAATAACTGCCTTTAGACACTTTGGATATCTACTAACAAAACTATTTTTTAAGAGTCAGTGGAGCTCAAAATATTTATTTTAAGCTTTAATTTTAAAGCCACTAGTTATTTCGTTATTATTTTTTAATATTATTTTATTGTATTTAAGGTAAAAGTTTACGTCTCACATTAGATCCCCATTTAACAATTTCTACACAAATTATTCAGTGATATTGGTTACATTTTTCACAATATGTCATCATTCTCATTCATTCTTTTCTGGTTGTACCATCTCTAGTACTCTAGTTTTCTGCTCCCTTATGTTCTCATCTTTGCTTTAGAGTAATTTTTTTTTTTTTTTGTACTTTAAGTGAAAGTTTACAATTCAAGGTAGTTTCTTATACAAAAATTATACACATTGTTACATAACCTTAGTTGCTTCCCCTATACTGTGACAGCACACTCCTCCTTTCCACCTGATTTCCCGTGTCCATTCAACCAGCTCCTGATTATCTCTGCCTTTTCATCTTGCCTCCGGACAGGAGCTGTCCATTTAGTCTCATATATCTACTCAAGCTAAGAAGCACACTCCTCATGAGTATCAGTTGATGTCCCATAGTCTAGTCTAATCTTTGTCTGAAGAGTTGGCCTCAGGAATGGTTTCAGCTCTGACCAACAGAGAGTCCAGGGGCTGTGTTTTCCGTGGTCCCTCAAGTCTCTGTCAAACCATTAAGTCTGGTCTTTTTCCTGGAATTTGAGTTCTGCACCTCACTTTTCTTGTGCTCCATCAGGGACTCTTTGTTGTGTTCCCTGTCAGGGCGGTCATTGGTGGTAGCTGGGCACCATCTAGTTCTTTTGGTGTCAGGCTGATAGAGTCTCTGGTTTATGTGGCCCTTTCTGTCTCTTGGGCTAATGTTTTCCTTGTGTCTTTGGTGTTCTTCATTCTCCTTTGCTCCAGGTTGGTAGGGACCAATTGATGCTTTTTAGATGGCTGCTAACTAGTTGCAAGATGCCAGATGCCACTGACTAAAGTGGGATGCAGAATATTTTCTTAATAAGTTTTGTTATGCCAATTAACCTAGATGTCCCCTGAAACTATGGTCCCCAGATCCCCACTCCTGCTACTCTATCCCTCAAAGTGTTTGGTTGTATTCAAGAAAATTCTTAGCTTTTGGTTTAGTCCAGTTGTGCTGACTTCTTCTGTAGTGTATGTTATCCTTCCCTTCACCTACGATAATTCTTGTCTACTATCTAATTAGTGAATACCCGTCTTCCTCCCTCCCCACCCTTGTAACCATCAAAGAATGTTTTCTTCTGTGTTTAGACCTTTTCTTGAGTTCTTATAATAGTGGTCTTATACAATATTTGTCCTTTTGAGACTGACTAAATTCACTCAGCATAATGACTTCCAGATTCCTCCATGTTATGTTTCATGGATTGATCATTGTTCTTTATCATTGCATAGTATTCCATTGTGTGAATATACCATAATTTGTTTATCCATTCATCCATTGGTGGGCACCTAGGTAGTTTCCATCATTTTGCTATCGTGAACAGTGCTGCAATGAACATAGGTGTGCATGTATCTATTCGTATGATGGCTCTTATTTCTCTAGGATATATTCCAAGGACTGGGATAGCTGGATGGTATGGTACTTCTATTTCTAGCTTTTTAAGGAAGCATCAAATCGATTTCAAAGTGGTTGTACAATTTTACATTCCCACCAACAGTGTATAAGTGTTCCAGTCTCTCCACATCTCTCCAACATTTATTATTTTCTGTTTTGATTAATATTAGCTTTGTTGGGGTGAGATAGTATCTCATTGTAGTTTTGATTTGCATTTCTCTGATGACTAATGATCATGAGCATTTCCTTATGTGTCTGTTAGCCACCTGAATGTCTTCCTTGGTGAAGTGCCTGTTCATATCCTTTGCCCATTTTTTAATTGGGTTATTTGTCATTTTGTTGTTGAGGTTTTGCAGCATCTTATAGATTTTAGAGATTAGACACTGACTGGATTTGTTGCTGCCAAAAATTTTTTCCCAGTCTGTAGCTTGTCTTTTTACTGTTTTGGTGTAATCCTTTGATGTGCATAAGTGTTTGATTTTTGGAGCTCCCAATTATCTAGTTTCTCTTCTGGTGTTTGTGCATTGTTACTTATGGCTTGTATTCTGTTTATACCACGTATTAGGGCTCCTAGAATTGTCCCTATTTTTTCTTCCATGGCCTTTATTGTTTTAGACTTTATATTTAGGTCTTTGATCCTTTTTGAGTTAGTTTTTGTGCATGGTGTGAGGTATGGGTCTTGTTTCAGTTTTTTTACAGATGGACATCCAGTTATGCCAGCATCATTTGTTAAAGAGACTGTCTTTTCCCTGTATAATGGACTTGGAGCCTTGTCAAATATTAGCTACTCATAAGTGGATGAGCTTATATCTGGATTCTCAATTCTGTTCTGTTGGTCTATGTATCTGTTGTTGCACCAGTACTAGGCTGTTTGACTACTGTGGCAGTATAATAGTTCTAAAGTCAGGTAGTGTGAGGCTTCCCACATTGTTCTTCTTCTTCAGTAATGCTTTACTTATCCGGGGCTTCTTTCCTTTCCATCTGAAGTTGGTGATTTGTTTCTCCATCTCATTAAAAAATGCCAGTGGAATTTGGATCGGGATTGCATTTTATCTATAGATCACTTTGGGTAGAGTTGACATTTTCACAATGTTGAGTCTTCCTATCCTTGAGCGAGGTATATTTTTCCACTTATGTAGGTCTCTTCTGGTTTCTTGCAGCAGTGTCTTCTAGTTTTCATTGTATAGGTCTTTTATGTCTCTGGTTAGATTTATTCCTAAGTATTTTATCTTCTTGGGGGCTATTGTAAATGGCATTGATTTGGTGATTTCCTCTTCAAAGTTCTCTTTGTTGGTGTAGAGGAATCCAACTGATTTTTGTATGTTTAGCATGTATCCTGAAACTTTGCTGAAATCTTCTATTAGTTCCAGTAGTTTTCTTGTGGATTCTTTGGGATTTTCTGTGTATAAGATCATATCATCTGCAACTAGAGATACTTTTTCTTCTTCTTTACCAATATGGATGCCCTTTATTTCTTCTTTTAGCCTAATTGCTCTGGTTAGGAAGTCCAGTACAATGTTGAATAAGAGTGGTGATAAAGGGCATTCTCGTCTGGTTCTGAAAGCAAGGGGAGTGCTATCAGACTCTCTCCATTTAGGATGATGTTGACAATGGGCTTTGTATAAATGCCCTTAAGTATGCTGAGCAATTTCCCTTCTATTCCTATTTTGTCGACAGGTGTTATCATGAATGGGTGTTGGACTTTGTCAAATGCCTTTTCTGCATCGATTGATAAGATCTTGTGGTTCTTGTCTTTTGTTTCATTTATGTGCTGGATTACATGGATTGTTTTTCTAATGTTGAACCATCTCTGCATACGTGGTATACATCCCACTTGATCATAGTAATTATTTTTTTGATATATTGTTGAATTCTATTGGCTAGAATTGTGTTGAGGATTTTTGCGTAATGTTCATGAGGGCTATGGGTCTGTAATTTTCTTTTTTTGTGGTGTCTTCACCTGGTTTTGGTATCAGGGTTATGCTGGCTTCATAGAATGAATATGGGAGTATTTAATCCTTTTCTATGCTCTGAAGTACCTTTAGTATTTGTGGTATTAACTCTTCTCAGAAAGTTTGGTAGAATTCTCCAGTGAAACCATCAGGGCCAAGGCTTTTTTTGTTGTTGTTCAGAGTTTTTTAATTAGCTTTTCAATCTCTTCTTTTGTTTTGGGTTTATTTAATTGTTCTACCTCTGTTTGTGTTAGTTTAGGTAGGGAGTTTCTAGTAATTTTTCATTTCCTCTAGGTTTTTAAATTTGTTAGAGTATAATTTTTCATAGGATTCTGTTATGATTCTTTTAATTTCAGTTGTGTCTGTTGTGAAATCGCTCATCTCATTTCTTATTCAGGTTATTTGCTTCTGCTCCAGTTGTTTTTTTTTTTTTTTTTTTTTTGTCAGTTTGGCCTATGGTTTATCAATTTTGTTGAACTTTTCAAAGAACCAGCTTTTGGTATTGCTACCTCTTTCAGTTGTTTTTCTATTCTCTATTTCATTTAATTCTTCTCTAATTGTTATTATTTCATTTCTTCTGGTGCCCAAGGACTTCTTTTGCCACTCTCTTTCTACTTGTTCGAGTTGTAGCATTGATGTTTACATTTTGGCCCTTTCTTCTTTTAGGATGTGTGCATTTTTTGCTGTAAACTGACCTCTGAGCACTGCTTTTGCTGTGTCCCAAAGGTTCTGGTAGGATGCGTTTTCATTCTCATTTGATTGTATGAATTTCTTTATTCCATCATTAATTTCTTCTGTAACCCAGTAGTTTTTGAGCAAGGTATTGTTCAATTTTCATGTGTTTGATTTTTTTTTTCCTTGCTTTTCCTGTTATTGATTTCTACTTTTATGGCTTTATAGTCAGAAAAGATGCTTTGTAATATTTCGATGCTTTGGATTCTGTTAAGGCTTGCTTTATGGCCTAATATGTGTTCCATTCTGGAGAATGTTCCATGTGCATTGGCAAAGAAAGTATTCTTGGCTGCTGTTGAGTGGAGTGTTTAGTATATGTCTATGAGATCAAGTTGGTTGATTGTGGCATTTAGATCTTCCATGTCTTTATTGAGCTTCTTTCTCGATGTTCTGTCCTTCACTGATAGTGGTGCGTTGAAGTCTCCTACTATTATTGTGGAGTTGTCTATCTCTCTTTTCAATGCAGTTAGAGTTTGTTTTATGTATTTTCGAGCCCTGTCGGTGGGTGTGTAAATATTTATTATGGTTATGTTCTCCTGGTGTATTGGCCCTTTAATCATTATATAGTGTCCTTTCTTATCCTTTGTGGTGGAATTTACTTTAAAGTCTATTTTGTCAGAGATTAATATTGCACTTTTGCTCTTTTTTGAGTGTTGTTTGCTTGATTTTTTTTTTTTTTTTCCATCTTTGAGTTTTAGCTTGTTTGGGTCTTTGAGTGTCTCTTGCAGGCAGCATACAGAAGGATTGTATTTTTTTTTTATTCTTCTGCCACTCTCTGTCTCTTTATTGGTGGCTTTAGTCCATTTACCTTCAGTGTAATTATTGATATGTATGAGTTTAGTGCTGTCATTTTTCATTTTGTTGTCTTTTTTTCTGTAGTATTGACAGTTTCTTTGTTCCACTTAATTTTCTGTGCTGAGTCTTTTTTCTTTATGTATTTTTTTCATCTTTTTCTTTGTTATTGGTTTTATATTTACTTAGTCTTTTTGTTTTTCTTGTTTTTTTATTTTGATGTGTAGGATTGTCAGTTTCCTTTGTGGTTACCTGAATATTTACCCTTAGTTTTCTAAGTTTAAACCACTCTTTTATTTCTTTATATCATCTTGACTTCTTCTCCATATGAAAGATCTATGACTACATTTTTTTAATCCCCCTTTTTTGTTTTAATGTTGTCATCTTTTACATATTGATGTCTCTTTTTCCTATTTTCAGTGTTTTGGCCTTGATTTATTTTTGTGACTTCCCTATCTGGGTTGATATCTGGTTGCTCTGTCCTGTGTTCTACTCTTGGGTCATTATCTGATGTTATTGATTTGCTAACCAGAGGACTGCCTTTAGTATTTTTTGTAATTTTGGTTTGGTTATTGCAAATTCTCTAACCTTCTGTTTATCTGGAAAAGCCCTAATTTTGCCAGCATATTTGAAAGACAGTTTTGCTGGATATATAATTCTTGGCTAGCACTTTTTTTCCTTCATGGCTTTACATGTGTCATCCCATTGCCTGACTTCTTGCCTGCATCATTTCTGCTGAGCTTAATCTTATTGACTCTCCTTTGTAGATGACTTTTTGTTTATCCCTAGCTGCTCTTAAAATTCTCTCTTTATTTTTGGTTTTGGCAAGTTTGATTATAATATGTCTTGGTGACTTTCTTTTGGGATCTACTTTACGTGGGGTTTGGTGAGCATCTTGGATAGATATCTTCTCATCTTTCATGATATCAGGGAAGTTTTGTGCCAAGTAATCTTCAACAATTCTCTCTGTATTTTCTGTTATCCTCTCCTGTTCTGGTACTCTGATCACTCGTAAGTTATTCTTCTTGATAGAGTCCACATAATTCGTAGGGTTTCTTAATTTTTTTTAAATTCTTTTATCTCATTTTTCCTTAAATATGTTGGTGTCAAGTGCTTTATCTTTAGTCTCACTAAATCTGACTTCCATTGCCTCAATTCTGCTCATGTGACTTTCTATTGATTTGTCTAATTCTGAAATTTTATTGTTAATCTTCTGGGTTTCTGATTGCTGTCTCTCTATGGATTCTTGCAGCCTGTTAAATTTGTCATTATGCTCTTTAATCTTCTTAAGTTCCTCTATTGCTTTGTCTTTGTGTTCCTTGGCTTGTTCTGTGTTTTGCCAGAACTCCTTCCTGATTTCTTGACGTGTTCTGTATATTAATCTTTTGTATTCTACCTTTGGTAATTCCAAGAAGATCTCTACCTCAGGAAAACTTCTTGAGTCTTTATTTTGGGAGCTTGCTGAAGCCATCCTGGTCTGCCTCTTTATGCGATTTCGTATTGATTGTTGTCTCTGAGCCATCAGTAAGTTATTATGTTTATTTATTTTATTTTAGACCCATGTGTAACAGAGTAGAACTGTTCCATAGGGTGTTTCTTGACTGTAATCTTTACAAAACCAGATCTCCACGTCTTTCTTCTGCATTACTGCTGGCTAGGTTCAAACTGTCAACCTTTTGTTTAGTAGTCATGTGGAAACCATTCATGCCACCCAGGAATGAGCACAAAAAAGTGAGCCCAAACATATTAGTTAGAGATTCCTGATAAATATGGATGCTTCCTTATGTAGCAAACGGATTTTGAAGCCGTTTGGTGAGATAAAAGGTGATCTTTACACATTTCTCACAATAGCTGGGTGAAGGCAGCAACGTCTTAAGAGTCCATACACTGGCTGCCATATTAAACCGAGTGTGGATGACTCCCCAGCCAGGAGTGAGAAAACTTCTCTGCTCTTCCTTGACAATATCTTCCGAGCCATGAGGGAAAAAACTCAGTAGGCATGTATCCCCTGCAAACTTTGCTGAATATAGATATCCATTATTTAATAGCTTTTTACCAGGAGCTTATTTAGTCAACCTTTATCTTGGCTGGGGTTGGATAATACATACAAATAATTTGGGGAAAACATATTCACACTCAAAAATGTCTTCATTAATATCATTGATCTACTGGAAGTTAGATAATGAAACTGCTTACTTCTGATATCATTTGTTGATTTTACCAACTTCAGGGATGTTGTTATTAACCAATGAATAAATATTTATTCAAGCCTAGTTATGTCCTAGGGAAACCTTGCATAGACATTCAGTTCTGAAGTTTGGCCCTTTATAAGTAAAGGGAAAAACTACCTATTTGAATGAAGATTTATAATAAAATACACACCAAACCAAAACATGCTGCCGTCGAGTCAATTCTCACTCATAGTACAAGAGTGAAAAAAAGTCCTGAAACCAAATCTTATACAATAGGTAATAAAAGATGAATCCGTATTATTCATTGTCCTAAGTAGTTATTCACTGATAGAAATAAGAATGAAGTGATACAGCATGCTCTTCTTATCATCTTGAGGGCAGGGACTATGTCTCCTTCATGTTTGAGGATTGTGATTGTGATGATGGCACAGGACCAGGCAGTGTTTCATTCTGTTGTATGAGTTGGAACCAACTCGATGGCACCTGCCAATAACAATAACATGTCTGAGGAGCAGTATAGCATCATATGTAGGCAGTGCTGACCATTACTAGCTGTGTCATCTTGAACAAGACCCTTACCCTCTCTGTACCTCAGTTTCTTCGTGTATAAAAGAGATAATGCTAGAACCTACCTGTCTTAGTTACCTCGTGCTGCTGTGATTGAAGTTGCATTAATGAACAGAAATTTATCTCTCACAGTTCTGGAGACTAAAAGTTCAAACCAGGTCTCAGCCATGTCAGTTCCTTCTATGAGTATCTCTCAGTCCTTGGCACCTGTCTCCTCCCTAGGTGTGTCTCTGTGTCTCATCTGCTGTTTTTATAACTTAGAAGTGATTGGGTTTAGGACCCACCTTACTCTGGTATGACCTCATTAACAGAACAAAAGAAAACCCCTATTTCCAAATAGGATCATATCCATTGGAACAAGGGCTAGGACTTCAACACATATTTTGGGGAGACACAGTTCAGTCCATAACACTACCTTATAGAACTGCTGCAGAGAAGATAGTTCAGGGAGAACCTCCCTGAGAAACAATACCTGACATTTATTGAGGGCTTATAGAATCAACTCGATGGCAACAGGTTTGTTTTGGTTTTACCATATGCCAGGTATTAATTTACATTCGTTACATGCATTATTTTACAGCAACCCTATCATTGCTATTTTTATTTCATAGGCTATAAAACTGAAGTACAGAGAGGTTAAATACTTGCCTGAGGTCAAATAATATCTAGGAACTGATAGAGTCAGGACTTGAACCCATATAACCTTCCTGAAGGGCTTATGGAGTGCTGGAGGATGAGTTGAAGCCAGAGTTTCCACTTAATACATTCTGGTTAGAACTCCTGCTGAGAATCTGCATTTCTAACAAGTTCTCAGGTGATGCTAATGCTCTGATTAGGGACCAATTCAGAGAACCATTAGTAAAGCAGTGGTTCTCAAAATTTATGATACGTAAGTAAGAATCACCCAGGGATCTTGTTAAAAATGTAGATTCTGATTCAGTATATCTGGGGAGGAAACGCAAATTCTCAGCAGAGGTTCAAACCAGAACCAACCAGTTTGAAGCTCGGATTGGAGCTCACCTGCTAAATGGATTAGAGGGAGAATACCAGGCAGGGAGAGTATACGGAAAGGCCCTGGAGTGAAAAAATAAACATTAAATAAAATAATTGTTGCAGAGAAGAAATTAGTTAAAACATGTAAATTATTTAGAACACTACCTGGAGCCCAGCAGGTACTACGTAAGTGTTAGCTGTTGCCGCTGCTGCTTCTCTATTGTTACTCCATTCCTTCAGAGAGTATGCAGTAGTGAATTACACCTAAGTGCTCCGTAAATACGCATTGGCCAAATGAATGGATGATCAGAATTCTGAATCAAAGACATGGTCCCTGTCCTCCGTTTACTGTTCTTGGAGTGATTGCTTAAGATAGAGTACAGAAAGAGTACGAGCTTAGGTGTCAGAAGACTGGGATTCAAAGCACAACCACCTCCGCTGTACACCGTCAGGAAAATAACGTGACCTTCTAGAGTCTCTGCTTCTGCATGTGAAATGGCGGTGACGACTAACTTATATAAGCGTGATGCATGCAACTTTGTGTCTGCATGACAGCTCAACGCGTATTTGTTTTTTGTGCCTCCCCCAGCCCCACCCCAGCGCTAGTCGCCAATTTGGGAGCAGGAACCATAAGGTTTCCGGTATTCAGAAAAGGAAGGAATCAGGAAAGATGAAACATCCGGGGCTAAAGAAGTCTGGGAAGATTTCTTGGAAGAGGTAACCAGGTAACCTTGAGAAGGATCTCAAATGCTGACAGGCTTTAAACAGTCCTGGAAGCGGGGAGGGATGGTGTTCCGGGAGCAAAGGCCCAGAGTGGGAGCTAGCGTGTGGGGTTGCCCACTGCGGCTGGAGCGGGGGCTGGGTGAGAATAGATTAATGAGAGAAAAAGGACAAATGACAGCATTGGAGAGTTGGAAATCTCAGAGTTTTCTTCAGTTAAATCGGAAGCCCCAAGGCCCTCGAGCAGAGGTAGGTGTGCTGGCAGCTTGGTCTACGGAAAGTGGGTGGAAGCTGGCGGCAAGGTTGGCAGGAGGTGACTGCATTCGATGGCGAGAGGCTTTCAGATTGTGAAGTGGAGGGGGTGCACAGCAGTGAGCTGACTCTTCTGTCAACAGGATCAGGTCACTGAGGATAAGGGGAGTAGGAAGAGTAGTGAGAAAAAACTTCTCCATAGTCTTTAGTCTGCAAGAAGGACAAGCAGGTGAACGGGAACATTGAGGACTTTCAGGGGGGATCTGAATCCAGCTTTGAGATAGAAAATAAGAATTTTAGTATGTCATAAACCTCCCCCTGCAAAAAAGCCCGTTGTTGCCATCAAGTCAATTCCAAAACATGAGGACCCGCTGTGTTATTGAGTATAACTGTTCCACAGGATTTTCTTGGCTATAATCTTTACAGAAGCAGATTGCCAAGACTTTCTTCCAAAGCACCGCTGTGTGGGTCTGATCTACCAACCTTTAGATTAGCAGTCAAACACAAAACATTTGTGCCACATAGGGACCTATATCTGTCATAAACTGAAAGCAAACCTGCTGCCATCGAGTGGATTCTGATTCATAGTGACCCTGTAAGACACAGTAGAACTGCCCCACAGGGTTTCCAAGCAGCCGCGGGTGGATTCAAACTGCCAACCTTTTGGCTAGCAGCTGAACTCTTAACCACTATGCCACCAGGGTTCCCATATCTGTCACAGACACTTATAAAGTACAAAAGAATGGATTTATCATCTGCCTCACAGAATGGTCTTCCAGTATCTGGATCAAGCAAAATGCTAATAATTATAGTTATGAAAAAATATATTTCTTGGCTTCAAGAAGGGAAAAAGAACTATTCAGCCTATGTAGGTCAGATCTAGCCAATGTATTCTCTGTAACTATGTAAAAACCAAATAACTTTCCTGTTGTTAGAAGGGAACAGAGCATCTGGATAAAATATTTTTGAGAGGATGATGAATTGTGCTACAAAGTATGCCTCAGTCGCAGCAACGGTTTGTATAAATAAGCACCATCTCCCAAAATACAATCATTTGACAAGTATTTATTTGTTACAGATTTGAGACCTTGTTCCTGAGAAATGCTGGAGGAATTGGTTTGTCACACCAGCCAGCCAGATGGCAAATGCGTATCCTAATCTTTGTTTGCCCTAAATTACCTCAATCACTTTTACCAAACCAGTGTTTTAATTAGTTTTCTTAGGAAATCCAGACCCTACTTTACAGCTCATTCAAGCAAGTATTGTGAGCTTAGTTGGAGCTGACTGTCCCAGGAGGGTGGACCAGAATCTCTGCCCTCCAGGGCTCTCTGACTCAAATTTTAAACAGGAGCTTAGTTGTTTAACCAAGGTTCTTGAAAACAGGAAAGTGGAGTTAACAAGAACTTTTTTGATTTGCGGAGGCAAACTCTGTTGTTTGTTACCTTAGAACTCCTCAAGTAGCTAAGGCAGTTTCGGAACTTGAAGAAGCCAAGTTGATTTTTTCTGTTTTCAAAGATAACTTTTCTTCTCTTCACTTTACCTCTTAAAATTGAACCTGTTAACTAAATAATATTAATACCTTAAAAGGATAATTATTTACTTAAGCTTTCAGACAATGTCTTTAAGTTTATAATTTTCTGAAAACGACAGTACTGTACTGACAAAGAATACAATGCACGTTGTGGTGGCGTGCAATGAGTTGATTCTGACTCATAGCAACCCCATAGGACAGAGTAGAACTGTCCCATATGGTTTCCAAGGCTGTAATCTTTACAAGAGCAGATCACCAGATCTTTTCTCCCAGGAAGCCACTGGGGAGTTCTTAACACCTTCCTTTGGGTTAGCAGCCAAGCGTTTAACTCTTGCACCGCCAGGGCTCCTTTTATATGATGTTGTCATGGTTTGAATTATGTCCTCCAAAAAATGTGTGTATCAATTTGGCAAGGCCATGATTCCGAGTATTGTATGGTTGGCCTCCATCTTGTGATTGTAATTTTATGTTAAGAGGATTAGGGTGGGATGTAACACCCTTACCCAGGTTACATCCCTGAGCCAATGTAAAGGGAGTTTCCCTGGGGTGTGGCCTGCACCACCTTTTATCTTACAAAAGATAAAAGGAAAGGGAAGCAAGCAGAGAGTTGGGGACGTGGCACTACTAAGAAAGCAGGTCCGGGAGCAGAGCACATCCTTTGGACCTGAGGTTCCTGCGCTGAGATGCTCCCAAACCAAGGGAAAACTGATGTATCACAAGGACTTCCTCCAGAGCTGACAGAGGGAAAAAGCCTTCACCTGGAGCCGTCACCCTGAATTTGGACTTCTAGTCTACTGAACTGTGAGAGAATAAACTTCTCTTTGTTAAAGCCATCCACTTGTGGGTATTTCTGTTGGAGCAGCACTAGATAACCAAGACAGATGTATAAACCAAAACCAAAAACCAAACCCATAGCCACCCTAAACCTGAATATTAGAAATGTATAAACGAAGATTAGAGTTTACCTTTTATTATAAATGCGAAAATATTGTGTCATCTTTCATTTTCAAGCCATTACCATTCTAAACTGATTCTGTATCTTGAGAAACTGGGAAATGTAATGAATTAATACTCCCGCAAGCTTGATAACATCAGTCTGCAGCGTTACTATATTAATTTAGAGTGCATCATCATCACCATTATATCATTTACTCAATTAATGTACTTATAAGCTTTGTATGCAATATACTATTTTATTCTCAGAAAACCCCTGGAGAGTAAATAATGTTATTATCTCCATTTTGCAGACAAGCAAACTGAGGCTCAGTAAGATCAAATAACCTGTCAACGTTGACACAGCTTATAAGAGACAGAGCTTGGATTTGGTCTTATGCTGTCTGACACCAAAGCCCTTATACCAGAAATATAGTGCCTTCTGTCATATCATTTATAAGGTTCCACTAATCATAAAGCAAAACTAAAAGGAGATGGAACACTTAACTCTGATCAGGGAGAGAAGACTCTATGACTTCTACTGGGAGCTATGCCTAAAGGTAAAATTTTGTAGAATGCCATATTGGACTACTCAGAAATCATCTAACTCAATGAACGGCACTATAATTGGAAGGATTTGTAAACAAACCTTTCAGCAAATACATAAATTTCCTAAGTAAACTTACATTTCTATGACCCAAAGCAAAAGTTTTCATAATTATTTCCATTAGACTTAGCTATCAAACCCATCATGTGCCTTCTTACCACATAACAGGAATATGTGTAATAAATGCACAGGTTCTTGTTAGAACTTTCCTAGAACTATTTTTGCAAAAATTTTCTGAAATGATGGCAACCAATGTATTTTTCAAAATGTTTCATGCAAAAAAAAAAAAAAAATGCTCCCAGATATACAGCATATCTCTATAACAGATTCTGTCAACTAAAATCTCATCTCATATATTCACGAATTTCGTTGTTCTGATTTCTTTTGCTTTCATAAAATCACCATTATATTCCATATATGGATGAGATAGACAGTTTATTTATCATCCCAGAACCCAGATCTTGATCTATACCAAATTTTCATATTCCAACTTCAGTTGCAGCCCTGAACCACTGAATTCCCCTTCAATAATAGTAAAGTAAGTCACCAAACACACAAAGGGACACCAAAAGTTTGGAAAGAAAAGTAAAAAAAAAATTAGAGAATTTTTCAAGATCCACAAATAGCCTATATGGTACATAAAGCTTTTCATCAAAAAATAAATGCTGATGTTGGAGAATAACTGTTCGGTATTTATCAGAAATGTAGCCCCAGAAAAACCACCAGCAAGCCTCAAAGACTTAGAAAATGTCTGCATTCACAGACAGTTTCTTAGCTATCTGGTGCTGCTATAACAGAAATACAAACAGTGGATGGCTTTAACAAGCAGAAATTTATTCTCTCACAGTCTGCAAGGCTGGAAGGCTGAATTCAGGGCACCAGCTCCCTGGGAAGGCCTTCTCTTTCTGTCGGCTCTGAAGAAAGGTCCTTATCATCAATCTTACCCTGGTCTAGGAGCTTCTCAGTGTAGGGATCTCTTGTTCAAAGGACAGGTGCTGCTCCTGGCACTACTTTCTTGGTAGTATGAAATACCCCCCGCCCCCACCCCAGTCTCTCTCTCTGCTCGCTTTTCTCTTTTATATCTCAAAAGAGATTAATTTAAGACAAAACCTAATCTTGTAGATTGAGTCCTGCCTCATTAACATAACTGCCGCTAATCCTGCCTCATTAACATCATAGAGGTAGGATTTATAACACAGAAGAAAATCACGAGATGACAAAATGGTGGGCAATAACACGATACTGGGAATCTTGGCCTAGCCAAGTTGACACACATTTTTGGGGGACACAATTCAATCCATAACATTCCACCTTTGCCTCCTTCGTCACAAATTCATGTCCTTGCCACATGAAAAACACATTCACCCCATCATACCATAGCAAAAGTCTTAAATTAACTTCAAGTCCAAAATCCAAAAATTCCTCTTTATACAACTTATCTGCATCCAAAGCTCAAAGGTGGAATAGGCCAGAACAAACTAGACATTTCCATTGTAATTTGGAGAAATTGGAAGCAAAGAAAGGATAATAGGCACCAAGCAAGTCAGCAGAGCACATTATGTTATCTCTCAGGGCTTAAAAATAATCCTCTGTTCTGAGACCATTTAAACAATGGCCCTGTCCTTCAGACTCTGGGTGTTGGCCACACTCTCCGGATTCTGGGTGGAGGCCCCTCGGCTTTGGGCTTCAGCTCTGCCCTCCAGGCCCCCTGGAATCACGACTCTGCTTCCTCACATTCAGGTGGCCACGTTCTCCTAGTCTGTCTGAGTGGTGACTCCACCTCACAGGCCCTGAAAGACTCTGTTCTCCTGCCTCTTGGGCATGGCAGCCACACCTCCTTAGCTTTGGGCAGCAGATTTGGCCCCATCCCTCTGGCACTTATGAAAATGTAACCCCACACTCCAGAACTTAGTTGGTGACGATCTGACTCTTTGAAATCTAGGAGGCTATGGTGCCACCATTTGAAACCCCAGAGGCCATGGCTCAACCCTTTGAGACCCCAGAGGTCATGGCCCTACCTTTGAGACTGAGGCAGCTCCACTTCCTGTGTTCTTTGTCTTTTCAGCTTCTGCTTCCTTGTTCCTTGGCCTCTCGTCTCTGCAGCCATTACCGCCCGCTTCTGCCCTGCTGGGGCAAGTGTTCCCAAGCTGTTTAGCTCCACCAGTAAGTGCCCGGAAGCACCCTATTCCACAGTGAACTTTGACCAGAAGGCACTCAGCTCTTTTGTTCCATAGGTCAGCTCCAGCACTGTCTTGACGCTGGTCTCCTCGTTCTGCTCTGCCAGTTCTCGTCCTCTGCGTCAGCTCCAGTGCAACTGCTCTCCTCACTTCCTTCTGAGTCTTCACCAGAATTGTCTTTGATGTCCTGTCTGTAATTCCACCAACAGTCTCTTCAAGGCAATCTAGGCTTTTACCATTAGTCACTTTAAAAATTCTTCCAGCCTCTACCCATTCACAGTTTCAAAACTGCCTCCACATTTTAGGTATTTGTTAGAGCAGCACTCCACTCTCAGTTCCAAATTCTATCTTAGTTATCTAGTGCTGCTGTAACAGAAAATACCGCCAGAGGATGGCTTTAACAAACAGAAGTTCATTCTCTCAGTCTAGTAGGCTAAATGTCTGAATTCAGGGCACCAGCTCCCCGAAGAGGCTTTCTCTCTCTGTCAGTTCTGGAGGAAGATCCTTGTCATCAATCTTCCCCTGGTCTAGGAGCTTCTCAGTGCAAGGATCCCTCATCCAAAAGACAGGCACTCTCCTGACACTACTTTCTTGGTGTTATGAGGTCCCCACCATCTCTCTACTCACTTTTCTCTTCTATATCTCAAAAGAGATTGACTTAAGATACAGCCTAATCTTGTAGATTGAGTCCTGCCTCGTTAACATAACTGCCTCTAATCCTGCCTCATTAAAATCAAAGAGGTAGGATTTACAACACATAGGATAATTACATCAGATGACAAAATGGTGGAAAATAACACAATACTGGGAATCATGGCCTCACCAAGTTGACACACATTTTTGGGGAACCAATTCAGTCCATAACAAATGGGGAGGGAGTGTAGCTTCTATCCTTGATTCTATTTTTCTATAAGACTTGAATAGCTAGTAAATTACATATCCGAACTATTTTCTAGACTGGAGTTCAGTATGTCTAATACCCACAACTTATCAATTAAGTAGGAATAGATTGACAATTTAGTAATGAAGTTATAAATTAATTAAATATGTCTGAGTTACAAACATATGGCACTGAATTTTGTTGTTGTTGTAGTTTAAGTGAAAGTTTACATTTCAAGTTAGTCTCTCATACAAAAATTTGTACATATTGTTATGTGACCCTAATTGCTCTCCCATTACTGTGACAGCACACTCCTCCTTTCCACCCTTGATTCCCCATGTCCATTCAACCAGCTTCTAACCCTCTCTGTCTTCTCATCTCACCTCCAGACAGAAGCTGCCCATTTAGTCTCATCTATTTACTTGAGCTAAAAAGCACAGTCTTCACGAGCATCATTTTATGTCCCACAGTCCACTCCAATATTTGTCTAAAGAGTTGGCCTCGGGAATTGTTTTAGTTCTAGGTTGATGGAGGGTCCAGAGGCCATGCTTTCTGGGGTTCCTCCAGTCTCAGACCATTAAGTCTCGTCTTTTTACTAGAATTTGAATTCTGTACCCTACCTTTCTCCTGCTCCATCAGGGACTCTGTCAGGGTGGTCATTGGTGGTAGTGGTCAACCATCTAGTTCTTCAGATCTTAGGCTGATGAATTCTCTGGTTTATGTGGCCATTTCTGTCTCTTGGGCTAATACTTTCCTTGTGTCTTTGGTGTTCTTCATACTCCTTTACTCCAGGTGGTTGGGACCAATTGATGCATCTTAGATGACCACTTTCTACCTTTTAAGACCCCAGACACCACTCACCAAAGTAGGATGCAGAACATTTTCTTAATAAACTTTGTTATGCCAGTTGACCTAGATATCCCCTGAAAGCATGGTCCCCAGACCCCGGCCCCTGCTACTCTGTCCCTCAAAGTGTTTGATTGTATTCAGGAAACTTCTTAGCATTGGTTTAGTCCAGTTGTGCTGACTTCCCCTGTAGTGTGTGCTGTCTTTCCCTTCACCTAAGATAATTCTTGTCTACTATCTAGTTAGTGAATAACCCTCCCCCTCCCTCCCCACCCTCGTAACCATCAAAGAATGTTTTCTTCTGTGTTTAAACCTTTTCTTGAGTTCTTATAATAGTGGTCTTATACAATATTTGCCCTTCTGTGACTGACTAAATTCACTCAGCATAATGCGCTCCAAATACCTCCACGTTGTGTTTCACAGATACATCGTTGTTCTTTATTGTTGTGTAGTATTCCATTGTGTGAATATACCATAATTTGTTTATCCATTTGTTCATTGATGGGCACCTAGGTTGTTTCCATCTTTTTCCTATTGTGAACAGTGCTGCAGTGAACATGGGTGTGCATATATCTCTTTGTATGATGGCTCTTATTTCTCTAGGATATATGCCAAGGAGCGGGATAGCTGGATGGTATGGTACTTCTATTTCTAGCTTTTTAAGGAAGTGCCAAATCAATTTCCAAAGTGGTTGTACCGTTTTACATTCCCACCAACAGTGTATAAGTGTTCCAGTCTCTCCACAACCTCTCCAGCATTTATTATTTTGTGTTTTGTTTTGTTTTGATTAATGCTAGCCTTGTTGTGGTGAGATGGTATCTCATTGTAGTTTTAATTTGCATTTCTCTAATAGCTAATGATCGTGAGCATTTCTACATGTGTCTGTTAGCTGCCTGAATATCTTCTTTGGCAAAGTGCCTATTCATATCTTTTGCCCATTTTTTAATTGGGCTATTTGTCTTTTTGTTGTTGAGGTTTTTCAGAATCTTGTAGATTTTAGAGATTAGATGCTGATCTGATTTGTCATAGCCAAAAATTTTTCCCAGTCTGTAGGTTGTCTTTTGACTATTTTGGTGAAGTTTTTTGATGAGCATAAGTGTTTGACTTTTAGGAGCTCCCAGTTATCTAGTCTCTCTTCTAGTGCTTGTGCATTGTTACTTACGGTTTGTGTTGTGTTTATGCCATGTGTTAGGGCTCCTAGCGTTGTCCACATTTTTACTTCCATGATCTTTATCGTTTTCGATTTTATATTTAGGTTCTTGATCCATTTTGAGTTAGTTTTTGTGCATGGTGTGAGTTATGGTTCTTGTTTCAGTTTTTGGCAGATGGTTATCCAGTAAGGCCAGTACCATTTGTTAAAGAGACTGTCTTTTCCCCAATTAACGGACTTTGGGCCTTTGTCAAGTATCAGCTGCTCATAGGTGGATGAATTTATGTCTGGATTCTCAACTTTGTTCCATTGGTCTATGTATCTGTTGTTGTACCAGTACCAGGTTGTTTTGACTACCGTGATGGTATAATAGGTTCTAAAATCAGCTAATATGAGGCCTCCCGCTTTGTTCTTCTTCTTCAGTAATGCTTTGCTTCTCCGGGGCCTCTTACCTTTCCATATGAAGTTGGTGATTAGCTTCTCTGTCTCATAAAAAATGTCATTTGAATTTGGATTGGGATTGCATTGTATCTGTAGATCGCTTTGGGTAGAGTTGACATTTTCACGATGTTGAGTCTTCCTATCCATGAGCAAGGTATGTTTTTCCACTTATGCTGGTCTCTTTTGGTTTCTTGCAGTAGCGTCTTCTAGTTTTCCTAGTAAATGTCTTTTATGTCTCTGGTTAGATTTATTCCTAAGTATTTTTTCTTCTTGGGGGCTATTATAAATGGTATTGATTTGGTGATTTCCTCTTTGAAGTTCTCTTTGTTTGTGTAGAGGAATCCAACTGATTTTTGTATGTTTATCTTGTATCCTGAAACTTTGCTGAAATCTTCTGTTAGTTCCAGTCATTTTCTTGTGGATTCTTTTGGGTTTTCTGTGTATAGATCATATCATCTGCAAATTGAGATACTTTGACTTCTTCCCTACCAATTTGGATGCACTTTATTTCTTTTTCTAGCCTAATTGCTCTGGCTAGGACTTCCAGCACAATGTTGAATAAGAGTGGTGATAAAGGGCATCCTTGTCTGGTTCCCATTCTCAAGGGGAATGCTTTCAAAGTCTCTTCATTTGGGATGATGCTGGCTGTTGGCTTTGTATAAATGCCCTTAATTATGTTGAGGAATTTCCCTTCTATTCCTATTTTGTTGAGAGTTTTTATCATGAATAGGTGTTGGACTTTATCAAACGTCTTTTCTGCATTGATTGTTAAGATCATGTGGTTCTTTTGTTTTATTAATGTAATGGATTACATTGATCATTTTTCTAATGTTGAACAATCACTGCATACCTAGTATAAATCCCACTTGATCATGGTGGATTATTTTTTTAATATGTTGCTGAATTCTATTGGCTAGAATTCTGTTGAGGATTTTTGTGTTCATGAGGGATATTAGTCTGTAATTGTCTTTTTTTGTGGTGTCTTTACCTGGTTTTGGTTTCAGGGTTATGCTGGCTTCATAGAATGGGTTTGGGAGTATTCCATCCTTTTCTATGCTCTGAAATACCTTTAGTAGTAGTGGTGTTAACTCTTCCCTGAAACTTTGGTAGAATTCTCCAGAGAAGCCATCTGGACCAGGGCTTTTTTTTGTTGCGAATTTTTAAATTACCTTTTCAGTCTTCTTTTGTTATGGGTTTATTTAGTTGCTCTACCTCTGTCTGTGTTAGTTTAGGTAGGTAGTGACTTTCTCAAAATTGGTCCATTTCCTCTACATTTTCAAATTTGTTAGAGTATGATTTTTCATAGTATTCTGTTATGATTCTTTTAATTTCAGTTGAGTCGATTGTGATATCACCCATTTCATTTCTTACTGGGGTTATTTGCTTCCTCTTCTGTTTTTCTTTTGTCAGTTTGGCCGGGGGTTTATCAATTTTGTTGATCTTTTCAAACAACCAGTTTTTGGTCTGGTTAACTCTTACAATTATTTTTATATTCTCTATTTTCATTTAATTCTGCTCTTATTATTTCCTTTCTTCTGGAACCCGAAGGCTTCTTTTGCTGCTCTCTTTCTGCTTGCTCGTGTTGTAGGGTTAGAGTTTTGTTTTTGGCCCTTTCTTCTTTTTGGATGTGTGCATTTATTGCTATAAACTGACCCTCGAGCACTGCTTTTGCTGTTTCCCAAGGTTCTGGTAGGATGTGTTTTGGTTCTCGATCGATTCTGTGAATTTCTTTATTCCATCTTTAATTTCTTCTATAACCCCGTAGTTTTTGAGCAAGGTGTTGTTCAGTTTCCATGTGTTTGATTTTCTTCCTTGCTTGTTCTGTTATTGATTTCTACTTTCATGGCTTTATGGTCAGAAAAGATGCTTAGTAATATTTTGATGATTTGGATTCTGTTAAGGCTTGCTTTATGGCCTACTATGTGTTCTATTCTGGAGAATGTTCTATGTGCATTGGAAAAGAAAGTATACTTGGCTGCTGTTGAGTGGAGTGTTCAGTATATGTCTATGAGATCAAGTTGGTTGATTGTACGGTTTAGCTCTTCCATGTCTTTATTGAGCTTCTTTCTGGGTGTTCTGTCCTTGACCGCAAGTGGTGTGTTGGTCTCCTACTACTATTGTGGAGCTGTCTATCTATCTCTCTTTTCAATGCAGTTAGAGTTTGTTTTATGTATTTTGGAGCCCTGTCATTGAGTGGGTAAATATTTATTATAGTTATGTCCTCCTGGTGTATTGACCCTTTAATCATTATATAGTGTCCTTCCTTATCTTTTGTGGTAGATTTTACTTTAAAGTCTATTTTGTCAGAGATTGATATTGCCACTCCTGCTCCTTTTTGAGTGTTATTTGCTTGATATACATTTTTCCATCCTTTGAGTTTTAGCCTGTTTGTGTCTTTAAGGTGTGTCTCTTGTAGGCAGCATATGGACGGATCATGTTTTTTTATCCAATCTGCCACTCTCAGTCTCTTTATTGGTGCATATCTTCCATTTACATTCAAGCATAATTATCGATAAGCATGTTTTTAGTCCTGTCATTGTGATGTCTTTTTTTTTGATGTGTTGTTGACAGTTTCTTTGTTCCACTTAATTTTCTGTCCTGAGTCATTTTTCTTTATGTATTTTCTTTTGATCTTTTTCATTGTTATTGATTTTGTATTTGCTGATTCTGTATATTTTCTTGTTTTTTGTTCTGACTTGTAGGATTGTTAGTTTCCTTTGTGGTTACCTTAACGTTTACCCCTATTTTTCTAAGTTTATACCAGTCTTTTACTCCTTTATATCACCTTGACTTCCTCTCCATATGAAAAATTTATGTCTACATTCTTTTGTCCCTCTTTTTTGTTTTAATGTTCTCATCTTTTACATATTGACATCCGTTTCCCTATTGTCAGTGTTTTACCTGTGATTTATTTTTATGACTTCCCTATCTGGCTTGATATCTGGTTGTTCTGTCCTGTGTTCTAGTCTTGGGTTGTTATCTGACGTTATTGATTTTCTAACTGGAGGGCTCCCATCAGTATTTCTTGTAATTTTGGTTTGGTTTTTACAAATTCTCTCAACTTCTGTTTATCTGGAAATACCCTAATTCCACCATCATATTTGAGAGACAGTATTGCTGGATATATAATTCTTTACTGGCAATTTTTTTCCTTCAAGACTTTATATATGTCATCCCATTACCTTCTTTCTGCATGGTTTCTGCTAAGTAGTCTGGGCTTATTGACTCTCCCTTGTAAATGACTTTTTGTTTATCCTTAGCTGGTCTTAAACTTCTCTCGTTATCTCTGTTTTCGGCAAGTTTGATTATCATATGTCTTGGTGACTTTCTTAGGTGGGGTTTTATGAGCATCTTGGATAGATATCTTCTCATATTTCATGATATCAAGGAAGTTTTCTGCCAATGAGTCTTCAACAATTCTCTCTGTATTTTCTACTATCCCCCCCTGTTCTGTTACTCCAATCACTTATCAGTTATTCCTCTTGATAGAATCCCACATAATTCTTAGGGTTTCTTCATTTTTTTAAATCCTTTTATCTGATTTTTCCTCACATAAGTTAGTGTCAAGTGATTTATCTTCAATCTCACTAATTCTGATTGCCTTAGTTCTGCTCCTATGACTTTCTATTGAGTTGTCTAATTCTGAAATTGTATTTTTCATCTTCTGGATTTCTGATTGCTGTCTCTCTATGGATTCTTGCAGCCTATTAAATTTGTCATTACGCTCTTCTCTAATCTTAAGTTCCTCAATTGCGTGTTCTGCATTTTGCTTAATCTCCTTCCTGATCTCTTGAAGAGTTATGTATATTTATCTTTTGTATTCTGCCCCTGGTAATTCTAAGAAATTTTCCTCCTCTTGAAAATTTCTATATTCTTTATTTTGGGAGCATGCTGAAACCATTATGGTCTGCCTGTTTATGTGACATGGTATTGACTGTTGTTTCCGAGCCATCAATAAGTTATTATATTTATTTTATGTTTGCTTCCTGTGTCCTGGCTTCTTGTTTTGTTTTGTTTTGATATGCCCAGATAGGATGCTCATGTGATCTCACCCGATCACCAGTGCCCCTGAAGCTCCAATATACTGCCACTAGGTGGCCAGAACTGCCACTAAGTATGTATGCCCTGGAGTCTGCCCACTCCTCCTTTTTGGCTTCAGTTCAGATGTCCAGGCTGTCGACCACCAAAAATGTGGTGCTGGCTCTCACCTACAGTTCTAGACAGGCATGTGTGATTGGTGTAGGCACAGACATCCAGTTGCAGTAGGGGAACACAGACTGAGCTAGGTAGGGGGCTGACAGCTATCCCCGAGTGTCTAGGAGGAAAGTGTGTCCTTGTTCCCTAGATGGATGGGTTTTGCAGCCAGACTATGAGTACCCAATGCTGTTGGATGTAAGGACTGGGGGGCCCATCGTATTCTTGGGTCCCTTTCGTAGGAGGCTAGGTGGCATAGGTGGAGCTAGTCCTCAGGCCCCTGATGTGTGTAGGTGAAGACGATGCTTAATGGGCAGAGCAGTGTCAAATGTCACGAACCTGCCCCTTCACAGCTGAAATAGTTGAAGTTAGACTTCAGGTATATTCCCTTTTGTACTGTGGTAATGAGGGCCTATGCTGTTGAAATGGGCCCACACAAGTCTATGCTGGGGAAAGTCACTCAAAGTCCATGGATCCCTTATGCCTTTGCCTAGGCAAAGGAGCTGTGTCTACCCTGAATTCCTGGCTTAGGGGAGCAGGCAGATTATTTTTTTCCCATTTTTTAGTTTGTTCACTCTCTAAGGCCGGGAGAATGGCTCAGGGAACGTGGTCCTACTTCCGGCCCATGGGACTCTGCAATTGCTGAAGCAGGTCCCAGACCCAGTGCAGAGCAGGGAGTGGGGAGGTAAGTAGGAGAGAGGCTTTTCCCTAAGGGGGGTGTTTTTGATCTGCCTGGTAGGCCAGATGCAAGTACTTATCTTTCTCCGATAGAGGGCTGCTTCTCACTGGTTCTGTATGGCCAAGTAGACTCTCTGTAGCTGGGTATCTTCTGATGTGGAAAATGCCTCCTGAGCACTGCTGCTTTCCTGCCTCACCACGCACCATGAGCTGATCAAGTCTGAAGGGCTCAGGCTCTCACTGGGTCAGGTCTGGAAACTCCTCGCTTCTTCTGAGCCGTCTCTCCCTCCCCTTGCCACTCAGTCTGATTCCTCAACTTTGCCTTTGATGTTCAGGGCTCCTAGATTGTCATATATAATCGATTCACTTGTTTCTTTGGGTCTTTGTTTTACGAGGGACCACCAGAAGCATCTGACTACTCTGCCATCTTGGCCCCACCTCCTTGCACTGAATTTTAATTAAGACTATGTATTACTGTTTCACACATAATCACCTCTAGATTGTCTACATAAGATGTGTTCTTTAATGTCAGATGTGTTCATTCCTGGCTCAGGGGACCACAAAGCACCACTGTCACAGAGGCAGGCCCCAGGTATTCCTGCAGTAACTTCTGTGCTCTCTGCTAGTCTCTGGGCCAAATCATCAATGAGAATAAAGCCCACTCTGGCTGAAAGTAACAGAACAACTTTTCATCAAAATGAAAATACACTGTTTGCTCTCCCTTTTGGCTCTACTCTAGACTAGTAGATTTTTTTCTTTTTTAACCTGTTCTCTCATTTCCAGGATACATTTCCCAATATGTTTGATTTTTTTTTCCATCACTCTCCCTCACTCCCCAACTCCTCCACCCAACCTTCTCCTCAATTAAAATTTCAGTTTGTCCAGCTTCCATCATTTCTCTTGGGTCTTCTCCAGGCACTTAGATGAAGAGTTTTTCAGAAGTAGAAATGGATTTTTTTTTCTATCCAGCAAGGAAATTGTTTCCTTGGTGTTGAGTAAATTGTTTCTATTTAATGAATAGAGTTCTTTTTCCAAGGAATTTTAAATGAATAACATTTAAAACCACATTTAGTCTAAAATTGCTTATCCTGTCATCTTCCAACCTGGGTGAGTCATGACAGGAAAAAAATATTGCATCTACCAACATTTGCAGACAATCTCTTTAGAATGAGTGTGATCTACATTTCAGGTTGTAAAATAACTATATAGTTTATTAGAGAAGAAAGTCAAATGTACAACTCTTAAATTACTATGTGTCATTGTCAAACTGCTATAGTAACAGAGCCAGGTTTGACTCAGACTTCTCAAAATGTTTGAAAATTTTAGGTAGCAATCAATTAGAAATCTGCCAAAAGAAAATGAAGATCACAAATAAGTCTTTTTAAAAAGACACAATAATGGAACAGCCACCAAGTGTTATGTCAAAATAATTTAGTGCTAACATTCCAAAACTCCAAAAATCAGACGGTGATATAACACACATGTGTATAAATAATAACAATAGAAAATAATAGTAGAACTGTTAAAATGAAGGTCTAGCAGAAAAATTTCCACAAGTGCAAAAAAGCAGTTGCATACAATGTTTTTAAATTATATTTAATTTTAAAATAAATATTCTGCTTGGAGACACATGAAATGCTAGAAATATTTTGTGACCACATGATACTGAAATTATTTCAGTCCTTCGAGAGTAAGAACAATTCTTATTTATATGGGTGCCAACAGACTTAGGATAGTGCCTGCCTCACAGAACAACGTGAACCACCTGCTTTGGAATAATTTAGGCAAATACATTAAAACAGGTACATGGAAACAGTTTGGGGTGGAGCACGGAAACCTACACTTTTAACAAGTTCTCCAAATGTTTCATATGCACACTGAAGCGTGACAGCTAGTAACATAAAAGCTGGGGGCAGTGGTAGTCAAGTGGTAGACTACCCGTATTCCATGCAAGAGACCTGGTTCAACTCCTGGCCAGTGCACCTCATGTCTGTCAGTGAAGACCCGCATGTTGCTATGATGCTGACCGGGTTTCAGCATAGCTTCCAGACTAAGATGAACTAGGAAGAAAGACCTGGGGATCTACTTCCAAAACTCAGCAAATGAAAACGCTGTGGACTGTACTGGTCTGATCCCAATGCACATGAGGTCACCATGAGTTAGGGGCCAACTTGACAGCAGCTAACAACAACATCTTAAAAGCTACTCAGTAAATGTCTAGCGAATCAAGAACAGCAATGTATAGCGTCTAAAAAAACACTTTTAAATGTACTATCAGAAAAAGTTTCTGGGGGTAGTGGCAAGTATCACCCACTCAAAGAGACTGATGATACTAAATCACCATGCTTTTCATTCTTGTTTTCATTGAACAACACCAGAATGTTCAAATCACACCTGCACCACCTCCCAAACCCTGTCACTGGGCTCTCAGGAACTATTTGTATAGTCAGAAGGTCCCTTTGAATACTCAATCTCTTTTCCTAGCTTCCTCTCTCCATCCTAGACTCAACTTGTCTGAAAATGCTCATTTCCCTGCAACCCTCTTCAGTAATAATTCACACTAAGTACCTCAAGGTGCAGAGGAAATGTTGGTGACCTACTGGTTCCCCACAGCCACTTCCAGACCAATAAGGAGGCTGTTGCTATAAGCCTGGTGAAAGATGATGGCATCTTAGTCTGCAGCACTGGACATAATGAGAAGTTTTTAGCCTAAAGATATCAGTGCTCCTGAAGACTCTTTGAGCTCTCTACCTTCTCCTTAGGCAAGCTCATCCATGGCCATGACGTCAGTTACCTCCTAGACATGGATGACTCACATCTAAATTCATATTCCCAACCAACACTTGGCCTCTGAAATTTAGACCCTTATAACCAATTATCTATTTGGTGTCTCCACTTGATTTTGTCAAAAACACCTTAAAATCAAAAATTAAAATAATAATTTCTCCCACAAAATTTAACCCAGCCCTAACCTGAAACCAGTCTGTTCTTCCCCCAGTGTTTCCCATCTCAGAAAATGGCACCACTCTCCAGTTTCACAAGCCATGAGCCTGAAAGTCATCCTGATTCCTCCTGTTCCCTCGTCCTCCCATAACCAGTCTATCAGCAAGTCTTCCCACATTAGCTCCTAAATATTGGATCAAAGATTTAAGTTGGATCAAGGATTTAATTTTACTTGGATCCACAATCAACATACATGGAAGCAGCAGTCAATAAATCAAATGATGCATTGCATTGGGCAAATCTGCTGAAAAAGACCTCTTTAAAGTATTAAAAAGCAAAGATGTCACCTTGAAGACTAAGGTGTACCCGACCCAAACCATGATGTTTTCAATTGCCTCATATGCACGTGAAAGCTGGACAATGAATAAGAAAGACCAAAGAAGAATTGATGCCTTTGAATTATGGTGCTGATGAAGAGTATTGAATATATATTGAATATACCAAAAGAACAAACAAATCTATCTTGGAAGAAGTACAGCCAGTATGCTGCTTAGAAGCAAGGATGGTGAGACTATGTCTCACATACTATGGACATGTTATCAGGAGGGACTGTCCCTGGAGAAGGACTTCATGCTTGGTAAAGTAGAGGGTCAGCGATAAAGAGGAAGATCCTCAATGAGATGGACTGGCACAGTGGCTGCAACAATGGGCTCAAGCTTAGCAAAGGTCATGAGGATGGTGCCGAACCGGGCAGTGTTTAGTTCTGTTGTACACAGGGCTGCTATGAGTCGAAACCGACTTACTGGTACCTAACAACAACAACAACATTGGATCAATAGACTCCTCTGCATCTCTATCACCACAATCCTGGTCCAAGCCACCATTCTCTCTTGCAATAGCCTACTAGCTAGTTTCCCTGCAAATCACTTTTATTCCTCCCCTACTCTGTTGTCCAAGGAGCCCTGGTGGTGCAATGGTTAAGTGCTCAACTGCTAACCAAAATGTCTGTGGTTGGACCCCACCAGCAGGTCCACAGGAGAAAAGACCTGGAAATCTGCTCTTGTAAAGATTACAGCCTAAGAAACACTATGGCGCAGTTCTCCTCTGTCCTGTAGGGTCATTATGTGTACAAATCGACTCGATGGCATGCAACAACAACAGTCTGTTCTCCACAGGGCTACAAGAGTGATTTTTGTAAATGTCAATGGTTTCCCATTGTTTTTATGATGAAAACCAAAATTTTTAATGTTTTTATGATGAAAATCGAAATTTTATAACAACCTTACGGTTACAACAGACTTATCTCCTGGCAGTACTACTCTTAGACATGGGCAAGAGGGACCTCTATTGGGACCCTCACTTTAGAAGTTTTCCTATATCGCTTACACACACACACACACACACACACACACACACACACACACAATATATATATATATATATATATATATATATATATATATACACAATATATATATATATATATATATATATATATATACACAATATATATATATATATATATATATATATATATATATATATATATACACAATATATATATATATATATATATATATATATATATATATATATATATATATATATATATACACACACATATATATACACACACATATATATGTAAAGAAACTCAAGGGAGCTTTTGTCACTAGTACCCATATCCCTAAATATATACTTCATGGTTAATACTCTTCAGGTCCTAAGGGAACATTTCTTTCCATTTCTTTCCTATATCCTCAAAACAAGGCAACTACCTCCAATGTCATGAAGGTTTATTGTTTACAACACTGCCAATACCGAGACAAAGACACTGTTTCCGAATGCAGGGAGGATTTGAGCAGCAGAAGCCTGTAGATAAGGGTTATGTAAATTAGTTAATTTGTCGACTCCTTCTTCTCCAACAGCACGAGTGTAATAGATTTTTGCATAATTTTACAATATATGTCTGAATGTTTCATCAGTATTTTCTCCCCATAGAGCGTAGCGTCTATGAGAGCAAGGACTGTGTTTTTGTACACCCTGGTGTTTCCCATAGTCGTGGATGGATAATATTTGTTGATTAAATGAACAAATCTAGAACCAGACAGAAGTGACAGTAGACCTTAGGCAAATTACTTGAGCTCTGAAATTTAGTATGTCACCTAAAATGAGAATAAACATATCAACCTTATAAGGCTGTTTATGAGTATTAAACAACATAATGCCCCAAAGAGCAAACAGACTCTGCAGATGGTAATTAAATAAATCATAAAAGATGATGTCAATCTTTGTCATCTTTATTGTGATCATGATTTCCCTGATTCCACCACATTTATTAATGCTTTCCTTATTTTTCCAAGTTTTCAGAACAATCTTCCTGGAAACTAAATCATAATGTGCAGTTAGTTAGTTTTTGCTGCCAGATTTTTTCAAAAGAGGAGAATGGCAATGAACCAGTACAGCTGAATTTTAATTACAGAGGAGACATTTTATTGGGTGAATCTATTATGCCGACACCAAAGTGAATCCTCCATCACACTACCTCACTTAACTCCTCATTTGTAACTTAAAACTCTTCTACTTATCTGCAGATGGCATTTGAATACCACATCAAAAAATTACCTTTCAAATTATATCCTATATTGGGGAGTATTTATTATTGATTAGCATAGGCCTGGGTACTTTTACCATACATACCTACAAATGTGATTCTAATTATACATGGGTGGATATAGATGACCCCCCACCCCCGCAACACCCTGGCTCTCAGCGCTCTGACCCTGTCCCTTCAGTAGCCTTGACCTTACCCTACCTCAAATGCTCAATCTCATGGTATGGCCTAGATCTTGTTATTACCGATTTTGCAGACATACCAAATTTCAGTTTCTAGTCATCCCTCTCTTTGCTTCTCTAATCTCTATCTCCTTGCCTATCCTCACACTTGGTTGATGATCTTACTTTTATTTCCCTGACAAAATAAAACTGGCCCCTCGTTCTCAATACAGCAGCTTCTCTTCTCAATTACATTTCTCAAATGTGAATCCAGTCATGTCATTTCTTTGATTAGAGCCCACCCTTTAATGATTTCCACCTTGTTCAGCATAAATGCCAAGCCCTACGATGGCCTACAGTGAACTCAAACATACCAGTGATCCTGAGGATGGCAAAGGACAGGTCAGTGTTTTGTTCTGTCATACACAAAGTCACCTGAGTTGGAGCTGACTCCAGGGCAACTAACAACACCACCACAATGGCCTAACAGTCTAGAAGGGTTTTCTTCCCCCAATCTGAAAAGCTCTGCATGGATCTGGCTTCCATGAACTCTCTGACTTCATATCTACTAATTTTCCCCCTTGCTCACTCTGCCACAGATGTCCTCCTGGTTTGCACCCTCAAATCCTTCAAGTCTTTGTTTTCCTCAGTGAGGAGAGGCCTTCTGTTGGCCCACCATCTAAAATTGTGACATACCCAATCTGTCTTCCTTTCTCTGCTTTATTTTTCTCTTTAACCATTACCACCATCTAATATGCTATGTATTTTGCTTATTTTTTTATTGTCTATCTTCACATGCACATACTCACTAGTCTGTAAACTCTTTGAGGGCAGGGATTTTGGAGAAGGGCCTTTTTTTGTTCATTTCAGCACTTGAAAGAACAAAGCAGGCCCTCGATAAACATTTATCTTTGAGTCCAATTGAGGGTAACTAAAGCTCTCATTCAGTTCAGGTAGCCTCTCACCAAACAGTCCGTTCCCACATGAACTGAAACTTTCAGCATCCTGAACACAGACTATGGTGTCCTGGTGGTGCAACAGTTAAGTACTTAGCTACTAACCAGAATGTTGGCAGTTCGAACCCACCTAGAGGCTTCAAGGGAGAAAAACCTGGTGATCTGCTCCTGTAAAAATTACAGCCTAGAGGTCAGAAATATGAAAATGGGTCCTATGGAGCTAAAATAAAGGGGTCGGCAGGGCTGCATTCCTTCTTGAGGCTCAAGATAAGAATCTGTTTTCTTACCTTTTCCAGCTTCCAGAGGCTGCCTGCATTCCTTGGCTCATGGCCCCTTTCCAGCAATGCCATCACTCCAACCTCTGTTTCCATAATCATATCTCCTTCTTTGGCCTTACTGCCTCCCTTGTGATTACATGGGGCCCACCTGCATAATTCAGGAGAGTCTTTCCAACTCAAGATCCTTAACCATATCAGCAAAGATCCTTCTCCTATGTAAGGTAACATATTCACAGGTTCTGGGGATTAAGATGTGGACATCTTTGGGGAGCCATTATTCTGTCTACCACAAATACCATGTGGAAAACACTTCAGAATAATTCAGCCCACCACCAAAGATGGGGAGCCCAAGGCACCTGTCTACTGATTGCTAGCCCCCACCATTGGTTGGAGGTTGCCTTGGGTTGTATTAGCATGCAGCTGAGCAGATTCACAGATGCAGGAGAAAGTCTTCAGTCAGAGAAGAAGGTGCTTAAGATGGGGAACTGCCAGTGGGCAGGACTGTCCAAAGGGCAGGGCATATAGTATCTGGTAACCATGGTGCAAACAGGGTAATTAGGAGAGTATGTGTGGGAAAACTATAGGAAATAATATTGAAAGATAAGACAGGCTCAAAGTATGCAGTGTCCCAAAGGCCAAACAACTGACAACAGGAAAACATTGTAAGTTCTTAATGAGAGAGGCGATAAAAGCAGCATTTATAGAGATTTATCTTCCAGGAAAATACTGATTAGGAACCCCAATACAAAATAATCCAGATGTGAGACAGTGTAGTCTCAACTCAAGTACAGACTTGAGAATGGAAAGGAAACAGTGAATGCAAAAGGGAAATAAAGGCATAGGTAATAATAGGAATTTAAAGTGAAAGAAAAATCAACATTATCATAATGTTTCTACCTTTAAAAGGCTGAAATAATCATGATTGTAGGGAGCTGAGAACGAAAATTCATTTGAAAGAATAGATAGGTTCTGTTTTTCAGTTCATTAAATTTGAGATAAGATGACTGGTGGTATATCCAAGTTGACCTGTTAAGTCATAAAACTTTCTCTAAATTATCTGTTCTCTATACATTTCCAAGTAAATGGTAAATATTATTCAAAACAATTAACAGAATTTCCGTTCTCTTTTGTATGTAGATGGAAAAATATTTTGACATTTCTCATCAGTCCATTTCCATCAGTCTATTTCCCAGCAACTCTCCAAATTCATTCATATCCCTTTTACAGCATACCTGATCTGAAAATAGACTTTCTCTGAACCAGAATTTTAGTCTTATCATTACCTTAGTTACAGTGTTATTAAGATACTTTCCAACCACAGACAAGCCAGAGAGGCAGAATTGTGTGCTGAAAATCCCCTTGGTCTTAAAGTCCAGACATCTAGACCATAGTCCTAGGTATCCCTGACATTACCTAATTGTGTAAACGTGAGTGAGTCACTTAAGTGCTTTGAGTATCCATATCATTACTTAATGCATAAGGAGTTGGAATATAGTATCTCTAATGTTCCTCCTAGCTCCAAAAACCTCTACTTTCAGGAGACAAACTGCTAAATGCATCATCAATTTAGTCAAGTTCTAATCAATCCAACATAGTACACATTTTGACTAGCATATTATTGAACTGATTACTTTTTAAAGTCAAAGTAAAAAGAGTAAATTGATAAGTAATATATTATTAATTCATAAATTAATCCATATTTTAGGAACTGGAACTACCACAAAACATCCTGAACTAGATAATTACTATTAATACCTTATACTTGGTAGTACTTTACAGAGACCTTTTATATATTCTTTTCTTAATCTTAAAAACTACTTCACATGTCTGTTAATATTTGTTTCGTTTTACTATTGAAGAAACTGAGACTCACTTGGGTGATTGCCCAGTAAGTGGTGAGTCTGGACTCAAACTCAGCTCTGGTACTACGTCCAAGTAAGTGTATTTTCAAACTACCAAGATGTTTCTCATTATGTCAGACAAGTAATATACCTAATTATAATTTAAGAATTTAGAGTAAATTGAGATTTATTCAAATAAAGATAGCTTACTTAATGACATACAATCATCTTCTGTAATGGTTTTTGTCATATTTTAGAGTATATCATATTATATGTAAGAGATTACATTATTTATCTATCTGGGAAGGAAATTCACAAAGGTAGGTAGCATGTCTGTTATCTCTAGCATCTCCCATGTGACCACAAAGTAGGTTCTAAAAAGGTTTGATATATGAATGAATATAGTGATTTTAACTGGCATACCCATGGAGTATTTCATTATGTTTACTACTTGTAATTTCTGTCTAATTTTTTCATTGCATGAAAAGATGTTAACAAGCTGCTACACACTTTTACAAGGTACTCGTTTAAACTGTCATGCTAAAAAACAAACAAACAAAAAACTATAAGTCAAAGAATAAACAAATCTGCCTTGGAAGAAGTACAGCCAGAATGCTCCTTAGAAGCGAGGATGGTGAGACTTCTTCTCACGTACTTTGGACACGTTATTGGCAGGAACCAGTCCCTGGAGAAGAACATCATATTTGGTAAAGTGGAAAGTCAGTGAACAAGAGGAAGCCTCTCAAGAAGATGGATTGACATAGTGGTTGCAACAGTGGGTCCAAACATAACAATTGTGAGGATGGCACAGGACCAACCAGTGTTTCTTTCTGTCGTACATTGGGTTGCTATGAATCAGAATAGTCTCAATGGCACCTAACAACAACAATAACACAATAATAGTTGAAGACCTTAAAAAATCCTCTCAGTAATTAAATGAACAAAGAGACCAAAAAAAATTGAAATAAAGTAAGAACACAGAAGATTTGTATCTATAACATTTATAAATGTCATTAATTTTCATACACCCAGCTGCTACAGAAAACACATTCTTTTCAAGTGTAAGTGAAATGTTCACCAAAAGAGAAATATGCTGGGCCACAAAATAATTCTTTTTTTTTTAAACTGTGGTAAAATATATACAACAGAAATTTGCTATTTTAACCACTTTAAAAAAAAAAAATTGTTGTACTTTATGTGAAGGTTTACCAACAAATAGTTTCTCATTAAACAGTCAGTACACATATTGTTTTATGACATTGGTTAACAACCCCACAACATGTCAACACTCTCCCTTCTTGACCTTGGAGGACTTTTTTTTTTTTTTTTTTTTTTTGGTGAAAATATACACAGCCAAAGCTACACCATTTCAAAAATTTCTACATGCACAATTCAGTGACCTCGATTATGTTCTTCCAGTTGCGCTGCTATTCTCACTTTAGATGAAGGTTTACAGAACAAAATAGTTTCTCATTAAACAGTTAGTACACATATTGCCCTATGACAATGGTTAACAACCCCACTACATGTCAACACTGTCCTTACTCAACCTTGGGTTCCCTATCACCAGCTTTCCTGTCCCCTTCTGCCTTCTAGTCTTTGTCCCTGGACCGCTGTGCCTCATTAGTCCCATTTTGTTTTACGGGGCTGTCCAATCCCCAGCTGAACGGTGAACCTCGGGAGTGACTTCACCGCTGAGCTAAAAGGGTGTCTGGGGGCCATACTCTTGGGGTTTCTCCAGTCTCTATCAGGCCAGTAAATCTGGTCTTCTTGTGTGTAGAATTTTGTTCTACATCCTTTCCCAGCTCTGTCCAGAACCCACTGTTGTGATCCCGATCAGAGCAGTCAGTGGTGATAGCTGGGCACCATCTAGCTGTACTGGACTCAGTCTGGTGGAGGCTTTGGTAGCTGTAGTCCATTAGCCCTTTGGACTAATCTTTTCCTTGTATCCTGTTCTCTTCATTCTCCCTTGCTCCCAAAGGGGTGAGACCAGTGGAATATCTTAGATGGCTGCTCACAGGCTTCTAAGACCCCAGAGATGCTACTCACCAAGGTAGAATGTAGAGCATTGTCTTTATAAGCTGTGTTGTGCCAATTGAGCTAGATGTTCCCCAAGACCATGGTCCCCACAGCCCTCCTCCCAGCAATTCAGTCCCTCAGGGAGTATGGATGTGTCTATGGAGTTTCCATGACCTTTCCTTGTACAAGTTGTGCTGGCTTCCCCAGTATTGTGCACTATCTTACCCTTCACCAAAGTTACCACTTATCTATTGTCTATTTAGTATTCCCCCCCCCATCCTTTGTAACCAACAAAAATTGTTACTTTTTGTGTGTACAGTTTTTTATGAGTTTTTACAATAGAGGTCTCATACAATATTTGTCCTTTTGTGATTGACTTATTCCACCCAGCATAACGTCCTCCAGTTTCATCCATGTTATGAGATGCTTCACAGATTCATCATTGTTCTTTTTCTTTGCATGATACACCATTGTGTGTATGTACCATAGTTTGTTTATCCATTCATCTGTTGATGGGCATCTAGGTTGTTTACATCGTTTTGCTATTGTGAACAATGTTGCAATGAACATGGGTGTGCATATGTCTATTCTTGTGACAGCTCTTATTTCTCTAGGATATATTACTAGGAGTGGAATTGCTGGATCATATGGTATTTCTATTTCTTGTTTTCTGAGGAAGTGCCATATTATTTTCCAAAATGGTTGTATCATTTTGCATTCCCACCAGCAGTGCATAAAAGTTCCAATCTCCCCGCAGGCTCTCCAACATTTGTTATTTCCAGTGTTTTTGATTCATGCCAGTAATGCTGGGGTGAGATGGTATCTCACTGTGGTTTTAATTTGCATTTCTCTAATAGCTAGTGATGTCATTTCCTCAGTGTCTGTTGGCCATTTAAATGTCTTCTTTGGTGAAGTGTCTGTTCATTTCCTTTGCCCATTTTTTAATAGGATTATTTGTCTTTTTGTTGAAGAGGTATTGGATTTTCTTGTAGATTATGGAGAGTAGACCTTTGTCTGACTTGTAATGTCCAAAAATTTTTTCCCAGTCTCTAGATTCTCTTTTCACTCTTTTGGTGAAGTCTTTTGAAGAGCATAGGTGTTTGATTTTCAGAAGAACCCAGTTATCTAGCTTATCTTCTGGAGTCTGTGTGTTGTTGGTTATGGTTTGTAACCTGTTAATGCTGTGTATTAGGGCCTCTAGTGTTGATTCTATTTTTTCTTCTATGAACTTTATATTTTTTGACTTTATGTTTTGGTCTTTGATCCATTTTGAATTTGTTTTTGTATATGGTGTGAGGTATGGGTCTTGTTTCATTTTTTTGCAGATGGACATCTAGTTTTGCCAACACCATTTGTTAAAAAGACTGTCTTTTCCCCATTTGATGGACTTTGAGCCCTTGTCGAAGATCAGGTGACCATAGTTAACATATTCTTAATAAAAGCTTAAGGATGCTTTTCAATATAATCTTAATATAATATTCTCTGTTCCCCATATGATATCTCCTTGGTTTTCTCTATTTGATGCAGCATGTGACTTAATAAGAAATCCAATTCACAATCACAACATCCAAACCACTTGGGCCAGAGTAAATGTCTCTCTTTGCAGGGTTTGGAAATCCTTCATAGCCAATATCTCAGAGTTTGAGTAACAAAATATAGTTGTTTTTGTTACTACTTGAGAACTATTTCACAATCAGTAGGAAAAGTGTATTAAAATCAGCTTACTTATGCTTTGAAAGAATAATGACAGAAAAACAAAACATACTGCTTATGAGAAAAACCCTCTTCCAATATAACTAAGGCTATCAATTTTTTTTTTATATATATAATCCAATTGATCCAATTGCTTATTTCTACCAAAATCAAGGCAGTGGGTGGTTTAATTCACATTTGAGAACTTTAAAGATATCAAAATCATGGCTCTGTTTAAGGAAGGAAGAAATGTGAGGGATGCTAGCAAGTATTCGCTGATAGCCTACTATATGGAAGGCACTGCATTCAGTATGAATATCCAGATATAAAAGACCTGTTCCCCACTCTCAGTAAACCTGTTGCTGTAAGTAGATTCAAAGTCATAGCAACCCTACGTGTTACAGAATAGAACTGCACTCCATAGGGTTTTCTTGACTGTAATCTTTATGGATACAGATCCCCAGGCCTTTCTCTCACAGCACCACTGTGTGGGTTTGAACTGCTGAACTTTAGGTTACTAGTTAAGTGCAAACCATCTGAGCCACCCAGGGACTATAGAGTACCATGAGGTATATTGGAATGAACCTCACCCTTCACCCAAAGTGAGGGTGGAGAGGGCTCAGAAACTCAGTGCAAGTGTCCAGTAGGAGCTAATTATGCCTAAGCTGAGTATTAGAGACTCAGTAAGTTTTCCACATAAAGACAGCAAGAAAGGCATTTATGGGAAATGGAGCAGCAAGAGGTAGAGGAAGACATGAATATTTGGGAACCTGCAAAGTGTTTGATAAGCCTGGAGCAAGAGTTGATAGCTGAATGCAATGAAAACTGAAACAGAATAGTTCAGCAGGAGCCCAACAAGAAGAAATCTTGAATGCCATGGCAAGATGGCAAGGATTTTGGATTATATCCAAACTATTAAAAAAAATTGGAAAATTTTAACCGAGAAGTGTCATGATCAGATTTCTAGAAGGCCACCCAGAGGCATCTTGGAAAAAAGGCTTGGTTATTTGCTTTGGAAAGATCACAGCCTTGAAAACTCATATGGAGTACAGTTCTACTCTGAAACACGTGGGGTTGCCATGAGTTAATGTCAACTCTAAGGCAACTGGTAATTCTTATTTAATTCAGTTTTAAGAGTGAAGAACTCCCCAACAATAGAGATGAGGGGGTAAATGGGACTAGATGAATAGAAACGGAGGGAAAGGGGAGCCAAAGGTGACCCCTACTTTCAATCCTTCTCAGCAGCTTCTCTACCAAAGTCATGGAAAGCTGATATTTAATGAAAAAAAATCAAAGATTAATCTCACTTGGAGGAGAAACTTCTTTGTAATATGGCATCCTTAGCCCGCGTCGATTCAGGCAGCTATGCCTTGACAGGACACGGAAGGAAAGAAGCAGAGCCAGAATATACATCCTTCCTCTTCAGCCTTCTTTACTGATAAAAGACAGAGCCCTTCATCTGCATGGCTGCTATCCATCACTCATCCAATCAGTCAATAGCACAGCAAAAGGAAACAGCTTGATTAACACCACATGGTTACTGACTTCCCTGCAAGTAGGTTGAGATCTGGATCCTCCGCTCAAATTAGGGACCCACCCAGCAATGACTCACATTTCTGAGAAAAGCACTGGTAAGCCATTAAATGGCCTGCAAAGTGTATACCTGTTGCCATCGAGTCGATTCCGACTCATAGCAACCCTATAGGACAGAGTAGAACTACCCCATAGGGTTTCCAAGGAGGGCCTGGTGGATTCTAACTGCCAACCTGTTGGTTAGCAGGTGAGTTCTTAACCACTGCACCACCGGGGCTCCACAAAATGTATATGTTATTTAAAGTAAAATTAAGTTAAGTGTCACTGACATCTCACATGAAGCCTGTGTATTAAATGCATCCCATTTTTCCTTTTTCATCGTTAAGATTTGACGTCTCTCAAAGCCAAAATGCAATATGCTGTCATCTGTTGGCTGATGTGTTTTCTAGCTCCCTCTGGACATATGTTCTCATGTTGCAAAATTCTAACTATTCAAAGAAAATGTGTGCTGTGGATTGCCAGACTTCTCATATAACCTGCTGACTTCATTATTTTGTGTCTATAATAATATTGAAAAGTAGGGGAAATGACAACTAATATATAAACTGAAATCAATACAGCATGTTGGTAGAATATGGGACTTCATGTCATCCTAATACATTCTCAAAAATAAAGCTTTTTGAAAAAAATTAACACTTGAACTGGATAAAAATAATAAAGGCATGCCTTTGACAGATTTAGTATTAATAAACAATATCACACACAAAAATGTGATTGTCAGTATTGACTAACAGACATTAATGTATTATATCCTATTATTCTTTGTAATAAGCAATATAATTAGTTTAAGAAGTACTTCTTGCGGCTACTTACATAAAATGGAGAAATTTTTCACATAAACGAATGCTTTGTTTTTTCTCCTCCTGTTATGGATTGAATTGTGGCCCCAGAATTATGTGTTGTAAATCCTAAACCCCTATAACAGTGGATGTAATCCTGTTTGAGAATAAGACTTTCTTTGTTATGTTAATTATGCTATATCAATCCAGGGTTTTAAACCAATCACCTTTGAAATATAAAAAGAGCAGATTCGGCACAGAGAAACCCGCTGCTGTCAGGGCGATAGAGAGAAATAAGCACAAACAAAGGGGAAGATTCACATATGAGGATCACCAGGGAACCAAGGAACAAAAACTGAAAAGAGAAAAGGACCTTCACCCAGGGGTGACAGAGACAGACAGCCTTTCCCTAGAGCCGGTGCCCTGAATTTGGACTCCTAGCCTGCCTCCTAAACTGGAGAAACTGAATAAATTTCTTTTCATTAAAGCTACTTACTTGTGGTATTTCTGTTATAGCAGCGCTAAATAACTAAAACAACTCCCAGGAGAGTAGCTATCGTGAGAGTCATGGTTTCTATTTGGCTGTTTTTCCTCTTCTTCAAAGGATCTTTGGACCACCTGGCACAATCAATCAATATTTGTTGAATAAATGAATGAATGAATGATTATCACATTTGATCCTGATTCATCAATGAAGAGAGGAGGGGATGTAGTTAGTTTAGGTAAAGCTTAAAAAAAAAAATCTTTTCAATAAGCAAGTATTCTGCTTATAAAAAGAAAATAGTAGAAAACCAAATGGAGGTATCACTCAAACGCTATTTTTTCATTCTGTTGCACACAGACACACACTCACACACACACGCACACACACATACACACGCACTAACCCACCTATAAATCAGTTGCTGTCGAATCGACTCCAAGTCATGGCTGACCCTGTGTGTGTCAGAGTAGAACTGTGCTCCACAGAGTTTTCAATAGCTGGTTTTTCAGAAGTAGATCTCCAGGCCTTTGGGTGGACTTGAACCTCTAACTGTTCGGTTAGCAGCCAAGGGCATTAACTGTCTGCACAACCCAGGGACTTCACCCTGTCTATGTTGTTGTTGCTGTTAGATGCCATCAAGCCAGTTTTGACTCATAGCGACCCTATACACAACGTAACTAAACACTGTCCAGTCCTGCGCCATCCTCACAATCATGCTTGAGCACATTGTTGCAGCCACCGGGTCTATCCATTTTGTTGAAGGTTTTCCTCTTTTTTGCTGACCCTCTACTTTGCCAAGGATGATGTCCTTCTCCAGGGACTGGTCCCTCCTGATAACTCTGTCTATATAACCCCTCAAATAAAGCTAAAGGTGGATTATAAGGAAAGCTGAATAAGTAGAAAAAAGAGGAAGCTTTCTCAATTTTTTTTTTTTTTAATATCCCAGAAACACATTGTCCTAGTTACTGCTCTTTATTTCAAAGGAAAACAATTGTCAATCAATAGCCTCTGCTTTCCAGGGGAAAGAGGTTTAGAGAACTCCTTCTCCTAGGCAGCGCCATATACGCAGTACCCATGTGTTTCTCAGAGTGAAACGTAAGTTGGGAATCTGGAAAGAATGCATCTTCTAAGTCCCTAATAATGTACTTACATGTGAAATTTATTTTCTGATTGAAGATGTTCTTATCCAATTGGCTCCACTAAAGGGTAGAGACTATAAGGTTTATACTTTTTGGTAAATAATAAGCTATTTGCATCATATCCACGAAAGTATGATATCATAGCTGCTTCCTAAAACCTCTCTTTTGCAATTGCAGACTAGAAGGCTGTACCTGCGCTCACCTTAGCAGTGTTATAGCCCCCAGAGAAAGCCCTGAGTTGGATTTGGTTAACACTATGTTTCGTCCTTGAAAAACAAATCCATCTAAAGCAGTACAAGGCAAGTAACTTCATAACAAGTTACTGAAGATATTGTAGTTACCTGAAACACATCTGTGGTATTTTTGGTTTGATTTCCAAGAAAGGAATTAACATTCAAAGTGAAAAAGACAGGTAAAAATTAATAAATATTATACAACCATGTTTACATTTTGATAAATGTTGGTTTATGAGCAGAAAAAAGTTATAGAAAGATAAATACTAAATTATGTTAGGGATTATATCTGAGTATTGGATTAGATATGATTTTCTTTTTTTGCTTATCTGCATTTTACAACTTTTATAAACAAACTCTTTAAAATGCTGTACATGTTTAAGGTAATAGTGATCTTTGGTAAACTAAAGACAAACATTTGAAGTCACTTGCATTTTTATTTCAAGGAAGAGGGCCACGGCTCCCTGCTGTGGTATCTACCACAAGAAGACCAGCTCTGCAACCCTGTGCCCCTTGTTTGCTGCCAGCTGAAGCAGCTGCTTTTGTTCCTTGTGACAGCTCAGCTGCCTCCTCGTTCCCTACAGATCAGTGATGAAGCACAGCTGCGTGAATCACAGTTGCTTACCACATTTTATCAATCTGACCTAACTTGGTATTTTTCAGCTGTGGGTTTCATTCAACTTTTAATCTTCTGTGCTTGGCAGAAAGAACTCCTCGCTGAGAATGTCTGGCTCCAGGCTTTCTCCTAGTGACTTTCCACCCCCTTTGGAAAACCTCGTGCTGCAGAGGAAATTGACAATTTGATTAAAGTGCTCCGACATAAAACCTAGATGAAACTTTAGGAGTAAATCCCACATTATAGCTTATGTCATGGTGACTGTATCAGTTGGAGTATTAACAAAAGCAGGACATTATTTTCTTAATTTCAGGCCATTTTTATACATTGAATTCAATGAGCTCTTTGAGCTCTACATCAGGGCGTGGAGGGAGGGGATCCAGTCTCCTTTTGCTCCTTCACCCCCACTCCATTGTACCGAATAACTGCTGAACAGCAGCTAACGACGACAGCTCATTGTGTTACCAGCCGCTGTTGAGTCCGTTTCAATTCATGGTGACCCCATGTGTGTCAGAGTAGACCTGAGCTCCATAGGGCTTTCAACGGCTGATTTTTTCGGAAGCAGAACACTAGGCCTTTCTTCCGAGGTATCTCTGGGTGGACTCGAATTTCCAATCTTTTGTTTAGCAGCCAAGTGAGCACGTTAACTATATGCACCACCCAGGAACTCCACTCACATTATTAGACCTGTGCTATTCCAAGAAAAGTCCTCAAAAACTGGTATAACCACACTCTTCACAACTGGATAGAGCTAGCCATATAGACAGAAGCCATATTTGTCAGTGTCTCTTTATTCTCGCACAAACAAAAACACTTTACTATGGATGTGAATTTGAGATGGGATTTTTCACGTAATCTCTGTGAAAATGAAGCAATTTAACAAGGTGTGTCTTCAGTCACAGCCATCCCCACTGGGGAATGACCGCTGAGGACTCTCTGTCACTAGCACTCCTGGCAGCCAGGGGCGTAAGTCCTGCTTTCCTGAAGTGTCCACCAGACAGGTCATAGAGAAGATGGCCAAGTCAAATGAGTTTGGTAATCCACTTCCTATTACACTGCCTCCTTTCAGTCTCAAGGAGCTAAACAACAAATACCCGCTAAAAATCAGCTGCTGAAGATGCTCAGGAACTGGGAAATTTGGAAATATAACCAAAACAGAGCACCAACACAGAACACAGCCCCAAAGGCTTCCCACAGCCTCTTATTATCTTTTAAAATATATTTTCATTTTTACCAAAATAAGCCAGGTGCCAAGAGTAAAAAGATAACTAGTACTGGAAAGCTTGTAATGGTGAAGGGGGTCTCCACCACCCATCCACCTCCCAAGACTTTCTCCCAGGGAACCAATTGCCACTCTTTTCAGTGGTTTCTTCTGCTATTTGTCTCTACATTTCTAAATTACTGGCTCACACAGCCACTCCTTGACTTGACAGTTTCAAATAACATCCATCAGTTTTGTTTGAAACATGAAGATTTAGCTGTTTTAGGTTTCCCTAAACCAACGCTCTTTTCCCCCTCCCCGTCTCTCTCCCTCTTTCTTTTTTCCTCTGCCACAATCCCTCCCGATATAGTCACAATACACTTGGGGTTAAATCGATTGTCATTGCTTACATTAACATGGTTTCAATATTATCCACAGCTGGACCACATCATGTACTTACATTTTGTTTTTTCTGGAATTAATTGCCTAATTTTTTATTTGCCTTGTTTTCTGTATGTCTATCACTAATTCTTCCCCAGACTCTGGCAGAATTGTGAATTCTTCTTAATACAATTAAATACCCATCCCAATCCTGCAGTTCCACTGTTTTTCTTGGCTGCATCCTTCCAGGAGCACTGCATTTTTTCCCCGTTTGCTCCAAATTTGCAAAGGTTTTTAAAGCTAGGATTCAAAAGAAAACTTAATTTTTTCTTACAAAAATACGTAAATTTTTTAAAATATTTTATATCAGAATAACCTTTTTATGTATGCCTTTATCTAGGATGCAAATATGAACAAATGGTAGCACAAAAAAAATCAAAAAGCCCTGAGGTTTGACCTGATTATTTGACTGATAGTTCCTTGCTCCATGTCAGACAGAAAGGGATGAGTAAGAGCATCACAGTGCCAGTCAGAGAGATTTGTTTCCTTTCTGTTGAGCCCTTTCATAAACAGAAAACATGTCAACACTGGCTCTATTTACATAACCTTGGGTAACCTTAAGAAAATCCAAAATGTGGTTTGGGTATTATAATAGGTTTATTTTTTTTCTTTATACATGTAAAGGTTACATAACATGGAACAGTTTTTTTCCCAGGAATAGGAAACTAAACATCTTGATAAATTCTCAGGAATTCAGGAACTAGGTAGGGTGTTATCCAATAAGTATCCTGAATATATTCCCACTTATAATATCTGCCTATTTGGCAAATTCCCTGCCAGCTAAAGGAGATGAAGTAGTTCATTTTTCCATTTCCAAGAACCTTTTTTTTTCTTTTGCACAAGGGTTTGGCACAGAGCAGAGGCTGAATTCTCCCCAGTGGCAACTCAGCTTTCTCAGGAAACATCATCTCCTCACTGAGAACAGTTTTACTACCGGGGGGCGGAGGGAGGGCAGGGGGGCAGCAAAAGGATTCACAAAACAAACAAACTTAATGAAAGATAAAACTTATGGCACATTGTTGTTGTTAGGTGGCGTGGAGTTGGTTCTGACTCACAGCGACCCCACATACAACAGAACGAAACACTGCCTGGTCCTGAGCCATCCTCACAGTCATCGCTATGTTTGAGCCCATTGTTGCAGCCACTGTGTCAATCCATCTCACTGAGGGTCTTCCTCTTTTTCATTGACTCTCTGCTTTACCAAGCATGATGTCCTTCTCCAGGGACTGATCCCTCCTGATAACGTGTCCAAAGTACATGAGATAAAGTCTTGCCATCATTGCTTCTAAGAAGCATTCTGGCTGTACTTCTTCCAAGACAGATGTGTTTGTTCTTCTGGCCGTCCATGGGATATTCAATATTCTTCGCCAACACCATAATTCAAAGGCATCAATTCTTCTTTGGTCTTCCTTATTCATTGTCTAGCTTTCTCATGCATATGAGGTGATTGAAAATACTATGGCTTGGGTCAGGCACAACTTAGTCCTTAAAGTGACATCCTTGCTCTTTAACACTTTAAAGAGGTCTTCTGCAGCAGATTTCCCCAGATTTCTTGACTGTTGCTTCCATGGGCATTGACTGTGGATCCAAGTAAAATGAAATCCTTGACAACTTCAATCTTTTCCCCATTTATCATGACGTTGCTTATTGGTCCAGTTGTGAGGATTTTTGTTTTCTTTATGTTAAGGTGTAATCCACACTGAAGGCTGTGGTCATTGATCTTCATCAGTAAGTGCTTCAAGTCCTCTTCACTTTCAGCAAGCAAGGTTGTGTCATCTACATGATACAGGTTGTTAATGAGTCTTCCTCCAATCCTAATGCCCCGTTTTTCTTCATATACTCCCGCTTCTCAGATTATTTGCTCAGCATACAGATTGAAATAAGTATGATGAAATGACACAATCCTGACACATACCATTCCTGACTTTAAACCATGAAGTATCTCCTTGTGCTGTTCAAAGGACTGCCTCTTGGTCTATTTTCTTTTCTTTTTCTTTTTTTAAGTTTGTTTACCAGGTCATTTCTGTGAACATAGGAACATTTCATCTCCAGAAACATGATCCTGTGCTTAGCATGTAACCTTGAGTCTTATAGTGCCTTGGCTTCACTATTACATAATCTAAAGAAAATTTTTAAAAACTTTATACGATTTACATGAGTCAGAATACCTATCAACTGCAAAGGAAAGAAATGATTTCTTAAAAAATAAAAAGCTAAAGAATGGAAAAATATACAACGGATTTTTTTTTTTTTTTTAATATATGTATCCTATGATGTCTACTGTAGGAAATGATGTAACAGAATTTTTGGCCAGAACTGCAATATAAAATCCCATGACTGAAGTATTTTCTCCAGTTTATTATAGTCAGTGATTTAAAAACACACTGAACTCTAACTTTGTTTCTATGCTGCTGTCATGAAAACTTTGGGGTTGTTTCTTCCATATAATAAATAGCATAAAAACTCTACTATCCTGATGGTTAAGAAGCAATTGATGAATAATAGAAGAGACCTCAATGATAGCATATACACCAGACAGTGGCAGTGGTGCTTTTAAATAACCTCATGTCACAATTAAAACACGTCAGTTCCCAGATCTGTTCCTAAGAGACATTTATTTGCTACCCACCATGTTCCAATCATGCGCGTAAGGGGTTGAGAGCACCATGTGAACAAGACAAATTCTGTTCTTACCTTCATGAAACTTGTTGTTTTCAGTCCTAGGGGTTTGCTGCAAATAAACCTCAGAGTTTAGCCAGTCTGCAATATTATCCTCCATTTAAACCCAAACCCATTGTCGTGGAGTCGATTCTGACTCACAGTGACCCTGCAGGACAGAGTAGAGCTGCCCTATAGGGTTTCCAAGGCTGCAATCTTTGCAGAACCACTGATCTTTCAGTTAGCAGCCAAACACGTAACCACTGAGCCACCAGAGTCATTAAGTGCCCAGACAGTCTGACGTTCACCTTGGCTTCTGTTCTGTCACCTAATCTCTTGCCCAGACTAATTAGCAGCCCAATCATCATGTCATGTTTAACAATTTCTTCTTAGGGATAGAAGAACTTAACTGTTGATGCCCAGAGACACAGCTCAGTCTTTCAGTACACATTCATGAAAGCTCATCAACATGCTACCTAAGGAACCAAGTGAGTATCCTTTCCCTTGGCTTTGGCATGTTGACATTTTCTTCTCTATGACTTGCATAAAGTCTCAGATACTAGACTTGTTCATTTTGGGGGGTACTCTGTGGGTGTTAGTCTGCCTCCTTCCTCAGCTGCTCCATCCTTGTGTTTCCATGAGTTAAACTACAGGGAGATAATTGTTGCTGACACAGTAGAAATCACTCCAGGAGAACAGAGTGACAAGAACAAAGACACGCAAGTGGGAAATTACCTGGGAAGCCCTAGCAGAATAATGGAAAATAAGACTGAAGAGGAAAGCCAGGCCAAATTGTGTAGATTTGTCAATGGTTATTGTTAATAACGGTATTATTCTATTGAAAATGGGGAGCTATTTAAAGGGTTTTGACCAAAGGGGTGATGGGTTAGGAGCTATTAACAATTTTTTAAGATCAGAATATCTCCAAGCTGATATATACTTTCCCAGTCCATCAGCCCCTCATGTTCACTCCCTTCTTTATCTCTACCCTGGATCGCATGGACATCCTTTCTTAACTACTGTTTCCAGGGCCCTCAACCTCCCCGTCGCCTGATCATCTCACTGAGCTCACCCTGCACATATGGGATTGCCATGAGTCGGAAGCAACTTGATGGCAACTAACAACAACAACAACTAACAACAATGCTTTTCTTTAATCCTCACAAATATTTTGTGCTGTAGTATTTTTATCTCCAGTTGACAGGTAAAGAGTGGGATCCTGTTTTTAAAAAAATTAACAAGACATTTTTACTTCTACACTACTTCTATTCATAAATAATCCAGATATGTTGCTGTTGTATGCTGTCGAGTCGATTCCAACTCATAGAGACCCTATAGAACAGAGTAGAACTACCCCATAGGGTTTCCTAGGCTGTTATCTTTACAGGAGGAGATTATCAGGTCCCTCAGAGCTGCTGCTGATTGGTTCCAACAGCCCGACTTTCAGTTAGCAGCTGAAAACTTAACTATTGCACCACCAGGGTGCCTTCACCTAAGCATAACCTAATATAAATAAACATTTCATTAGTAAAATCCTGTTAGCATCTATGACACTAATGAATTTAACTTTATTTCAAACGAGTTTACAGAACACATACTTGTGAGGCAATCATGAAAACTAAATTTCCCCCCCTAAAAAGCAACTCCATTTTAAATTTTCTGTGATTATTTAGGCATTTTTAAGTATATAAAATGAAAATTTTAAATAATCTACTGCTTCACTTAACCACAGGTATACCTGTTTTCTCTTAATTCTTATAAATTCTTTCTCATTAATTTATTCAGCAAACATGTCAACAAACATATTTATATAGTCAAAATATATATTTGCATATTTATTGGATAAATATATCTGTGATTTTATCCATCACAAAGAGAGAGGGTTCTTACTATTTTACAGCAACATGCTGAGTCTTAGCAACTGAAAACAATGAAGCTAGTGAATCCCATTAAATAAATTAATATTGGTGTTTGTATCCCTTCATCTTTCTTTGAGAACATGAAATCATCTACTCTACACTCTGCAAAACAACATGCCCTTTAAATTTCTAAAACTGCAGCCAGTAAGGCACAGTCAGTATCTGCTATCCTGTTCTTACTAATTATCTTTTCCAAAGCTCATCTTTCAAACGAAATTGCCTAATTGAACTCCCAAGGCAGTCATATTTTTGGATCTATAATTAATTGCATAAATTATAGATATTCCAAGCAAACTTTAAACAACTTCTGCATCATATCATTCAATGACCTTAGGAAATAATACCGACAAATGTTTCCAAAAAGTACTATGTACCCTCTCCCCACTATGCATGGGAAAATCATTACATGGTCAAAGGTTACTACAAATCAGTTCTTGGATATGTTTCAGGTCTAGTCAAGTCCCCTGAAAAGTATCTACATAATGTTTATTATTCTTTAAATGTTTTATCTGTATTACAGGCAGGAAAAGAATGTGTATCCAAGCAGCAACAATATAATGTAGACTAGTTTTACATGATAAAGTCAATGGAAGTCTCCTGCTGAGTTCTGGCCCAGCTCTATCATTAACAGCAAGATAGTAATTTACCTCCATATGCCTTAATTCCTCCACTTAGGGATTCATATCAGAACCTTCGAAGGAAAGAGGAGGCATGTCTGAGAAAGGATATTCAATTATTTGGGGTTGGGGCAAAATATTGGTAAGCTGGAGCCAAAGAGGACAACTGGATCCAAACTCTACCTTCTCCTTCTAATGCCCAGTGTGGCCTTGTTGGTGCTCATTTTCACTTGGTGTTAGTATTGTTCCAGAATGGTACATTAGCCTGAGTGTACACGGGCAGCTGCTGTGCAAAAATTCCACTTCTTTCTCAACTACAGCAGAATATTACCATCCTTTAAATTGTCACCAACTAGAAACCAAAGACCAAGAGCAAAACTGTGTCTGTGTTTGCTCTTGCTCAGTGTAGCCACTTTATTTCTATTAAATTCTATATTCTTAGCTAAGATAAACTGGGAACTTACAGTAGGTACGTGTGTTGGTCTTTTCCCGCTAATACATACTTTAACTTGTATTTGTAGATAAATAACATGCCTTTTGTATTGATAGTATTAACTATAGGAATTAAAGCTAGAGAACATCTTCTTCACCCCTGGGGTAAATATTAGAAATCAGGAAAGTAAACAGACAAATGGATAAACAAATTATGGTACATATACACAATGGAATACTACGCAACCGTAAAGATCAATAATTAATCTGCCACACATCTCACATCATGGACGAATTTGGAGGGCACTATACTGAGTGAAGTTAGTCAGTGGCAAAAGGACAAATATTGTATGAGACCACTATCATAAGAATTCAAGTAAAGATTTAAACACAGAAGAAAATATTCTTTGATGATTACAAGGGTGGGGAGGGAGGGACAGGGGAATTTACTAACTAGATATCAGACAGGAATCATCTTAGGTGAATGGAAGGATAACACACAATACGGGGGAAGTCAGCATAACTGGACTAAATCAAAAGGTAAGAAGTTTCCTGAACACAAACACTTTGAGGGACAGAGTAGCTGGCATTGGGGTCTGGGAACCATGATTTCATAGGACATCTAGGTCAATTAGCATAACAAGGTTTATTAAGAAAATGTTCTGCATCCCACTTTGGTGAGTGGTGTCTGGAGTCTTAAAAGCTAGCAAGTGGCCATCTAAGATGCATCAGTTGGTCCCAACCCACTTAGAGCAAAGGAGAATGAAGAACACCAAAGACACAAGGAAAATATTAGCCCAAGAGAGAAAAGGGCCACATAAACCAGAGACTCCATCAGTCTGAGACCAGAAGAACTAGACGGTGCCCAGCTACCACCAATGACCATCCTGACAGGGAACACAACAGAGAGTCTGACGGAGTGGGAGGAAAGTGTGGAGCAGACCTTAAATTCATGTAAAAATATCAGACTTAATGGTCTGACTGAGACTGGAGGAACCCCCGAAGCCATGGCCCCTGGGCGCTATGTTAACCCAGAACTAAAACCATTCCTGAAGCCCACTCTTCAAACCAAGATTAGACTGGACTATGAAACATAAAATAACGCTCGTGAAGAGTGTGCTTCTTAGTTCAAGCAGATACAGGAGACCAAATGAGCAGCTCCTGTCCGGAGGCAGGATGAGAAGGCAGAGAGGGACAGAAGCTGGTTGAATGGACATGGGAAGTCCAGGATGGAAAGGAGCAGTGTGGTGTCACACTATGGGAAAACTGTGCAGAGGAAGAAACCAAACTAACACTTAGATAAAAATGCAAAGGTGGGAAAGGTTGTGAGGGAGACCCAAAGAAAGACATTTTAGGCAAAGATAATCCAGAGGTGAAATAAAAACAAGAAGCCAGTGCATTTGAGAAGCCAAAAAGAAATGCATTTATTGAGCAAATATTTGCTGAACCATTAGGTGGCTAGGGACAGAGCCATGAATGAGAGAGACAAGACCTCTGCTCTCCTACTGTTTACATTTTGCTGGGGCAAAGTACAACTTAGGCAGAGGGAGCAAAAAAAAAAACAAAACTGAAAAGGTGCCTACCTCATAAAACAAAACAAAATCAAACCCACTGCCCATGAGTTGATTCTGACCCCTAGGGACCCTATAGGACAGAGTAGAACCGCCCCACAGGGTCTCCAAAAGAGCGGCTGGTGGACCCAAACCGCCGACCCCCTGGTCAGCAGCCACAGCCCCCAACTGCTGCGCCACCAGGGCTGGTGCTGGTAAAATCTGTATTTTACAGATGAGGAAACAGAGGTAGATATAAATTAAAAAGTTGCCCAAGGTCACTTGTTTTTAAGTGTCAGACAGGGATTAAAACCAGACCATCTGACTCCAAAGTTTGGGAGCTTGACCACTATACTGTGCAAATCACTTAACAGTATACTAAGAAGAACCCCTTGTGACAGCTTTATCTTTGCTTTTAGAAGAGGAGACCTCCAATTTTATCTGTAATGTAAAACCCTTTCATGGACCATGGGATATGTATGTCTATGTTACACTTTTCCTCCCCTGGAAGTTTACTGGCAGGCATTTGAGCCACGTTAGTATGTTCTGCCATCATGGAGGATACTGGTGCAACTGCCTAAAAAACAAGGAAGTTGGTCTGCTCCGCATTTGAGTGTTGGGACTCATTCATATGAGTGGATACTACCCGGAGGAGTGATTGTGTGAAACTTTTGTATCTTTTGGCTTCTGTACAGCAAGATAAGGCTTGCAGGTATGTTTACTATTTCCTTTGTGTTACTGGGAAGGCATTCAGAAACATTCAAGTAAATGAGTTATTTTGGGGATGAAAACAGATCGTGATGCACTTTCTGGGCCATGGGACCGATATGTCCCATGATGTGATGTGCTTCACGGAACATGGTACTGACATGGCCAGCTCTAATTCAAACTGCTAACAATTATGTGCAACAAGTGCAATGTTTATTAAGTATTTCATGTGTATTTTTGGAAATCTGAGTAAATATTTTATCTCACAAGAGTAACAGGAAGTGTGATGAGCCGTGGGACCAATCTGGCCCACGTATGTGATGTGCTTCATGGAACATGGGACTGCTATGTCCCACTTGCAATTGGCACCCCAGTTTTTCAAATAATAAAAAACTACCAACCAACCAACCAACAAACAAAAAAACTGAGAAGGCTTGATGGAAGATTTGGAGAACAAAGAATGGGCTAGAGTGAATGGAAATATATTGGCCAAGGAGAAGAATGTAGGATGTTTTTAGACAGACTAAGGATTTTTTTTTTTAATTTTATTTACCACAAAAAAGTTTAGTTTATTTATTACCACAAGAAGAGGAGGTGTATTATCTGGTTCATATTCTTCAAAGTTTACTCTGGTTATTAAGTAGAAGATGGATTTTGGGGTGGTGACAGCAAAAGCAAAGAAATCTGCTAGAGGCTATCACTGTCAGTCAAAGGAGTCCTGGTGGTGCAGTGGTGAAAGTGCTGGGCTGCTAACCAAAAGGTCAGTGGTTGGAAACCCACCAGCCACTCCTTGGGGGAAAGATGTGACTCATAAAGATTTACAGCCTTAGAAACCCTACAAGGGAGTTCTACGCTGTCCTAGAGAGCTGTCATGGGTCTGAATCGACTCCATGGTAGTGAGTTTTGTTTGTTTGTTTGTTTTTTGCTGTCAGTCAGGCTAGTGATGATGGTTGCTTGGTGTAGAATGGAAGCAGTGGCAATGATAAGAAATGATTGGATTTTGGATATAGAGTTTTGGAAATAAAGGTGACAGCACTTGTTAGTGAATTCAAAAGCCATGAGGAGCTCTGGGAAAGAAAGGAATTAAGATTAACACCAAGTTCTATGGGGAGTCATTTAAAGAGAACGATAAAGCAAGAATGGAAAATGAGCTTGGGAAGACAAGCAAGAACCAGTGTGTGAGAAACAATATGTATTATTAGATTCTAAATACCAATACCAAAGACAATGAAAATCCATTGAAGGATTTTAGGTAGTTATCTTGCTTTGAGTAGACATGTATTTTTGGAAGTTCACTATGGTGGGAAAATTTTTATTCATAATAACTGCAAAAACTATAAGATACTTAGGGAAAATCCCAAAAATATTGAACAAAACACTAAATAAAAATATAAAGCATTTTTAGAAGATGTAAAAGAAGATCTAATTAAGTGGAGAGATATACTATGATTATAGATTAAAAGATTCAATGTTGTGAAGATTTCAGTTCTTTCCCAAGTTAATATATAAATTCAGTGCTGTTTGAGTCAAAATCCCAAAAAGATTTTTTAATGGAGTTTAGCAACATGATTCTACAATTTATATGAAAGAAAGCCCCAATAATAGATCAGATTATTTTGAAGAAAAGAATAAGATGTAAGGACTTGCCTCCAGATATCAAGACTTTTAATAAAACTGTAGTAATTAAGCCATGTGATAACTGAGGGAGAAATAGACTAATTGTTCACAAAGAAAGCTCAGAAATAGACTAAGTATAAAAGAAAATACAGTGATGACATTTAAAAAAAAAAACCCTGTGGGGAAAAATGACTTAATACATGGTCTTGGGACAATTGTTTGTTCTTATGGAAAACCTAAAATAAAATTTGATCCCTACCTCACAATATATGCTGTAATCAAAGGGAAAAAGAAAATAAGGGGTATAAATGTCCCTGCATTTTAGAGCTGGTGGCAGGGAGATGAGGGGGCCTCACCAAATGGTTTCTTTTTTCTGCACACTGAGAGTGAGAGGAAAATTAAGAGAAAAACAGCTTTAAAAAAAAGATAAATAAAATTTTTTAAAATCCCTGAAGAGGTAGGGGGAGAATAGAAGTTTTGAAAGCTGTTAGAATAGGAGAAAAAGCTGTCTAGGGAAATATAAAAAAAAATTGTGAGCAGTATTAAATATCCCATGAATATGGAGACTTGGAATTTATGGTGCACCCATCTCAGAGCTGTACAACTTCCCAACAGACTTAGAGAAGCTAGCTGGATCAATGAGAGTGGATTATCACAGAGAAAGAAAGGGAAAGGAGTGGAAGAGGTTGAGGGAAATGTCAACAGATGGAGTATGGACTATAAGCTGGTCAGGAAAGAAAGGAAACACAGGAGGAGACTGCTGGATAAGTAGATATTAGTTCAAGGGCCTAGACGTCTCATTTAAATTCAAAACTGGTGCAATGAGAGACACTGAGAGAGAAGGTTTTAATAAGATTTCAGTTGTAGAACACTCTGAGTAATGATGATGTCAAGAAGTGGCCATGGAAACGGGTGACTCAAGTGGAGTAGAGGCGAATGACATTGGAGATGAAGACCTCAGAAACTGTAAACCCAAGGTTTGGATCCATCATCAGCACGACTGATAAAGTCACTCGGGAGGAGGGTAGAACTTGGCGTGGAGAGAAAGACAGGAAGCCACATGCCAAAGCCTTCCCAAAATTAATGATCTAAAACTCATCCACTTTGCTCATGATACTTGGTAATTTTATTCTGGAGATAATTAGAATTCATTTCCCGGTCTAAACCAGGCATGTCGATGGTTCTAGAAAGTTGCTGCCATCAGGCTGACAGTGGAGAAAAATATAATAAAAACCATAAACAACAAGGAGAAAACTTATAAAAGCACAACAGTATAGGATCATTTTCCATGAAGAAAACATAGCCCTACACACTTCAGAACTGTGAAAGATAACTTCAAAAGCACACTATGATACCATAATAAAGCCTCAAGAGTCAGGAATACTTAAATTCTAATCCCTGTTTTGCCAGCAGCTGCTCATGTGACCTTAGAAAATTCTCTAAGTTTCCACGACTCTCCAGTGAAGAGGTTAGACTGGATTATCTATAGATTTATTTCTATCTCTAAGAGTCTATGTCCATAACGATGATCCTGATACGTCATGAAGGGCGTTTTATTTATGAAGAGATTATGTTATATGTCTCATTAAAAACTTATCAAAAATAGTTTAAATTAAAATATTAAGGTGGTAAGTTTCAGTTTAGGAAGAAAGGCCTGGTGATGTACTTCCAAATATCAGCCAATAAATACCCTTTGGATCACAAAGGTCTGATCTGCAACCAAACACAGGGATGGTGCAGGACCAGGTAGTGTTTCATGCCACTGTGCATGGGATCACCATGAGTGGGGTACCAACTCAATGGCAGCTAACAACAACCACAAGTTTCAGTTATTTGAGAATTTTACCTATATGGGATACCTTATGTTCCAACAGTGGAGATAAATAAAAAGAGACCTAACTGAATCTCATATTCTAAAACTGCTGTAGCCCACAATTTAATAGTGTCTTGTAGAGTTCACTCTTTGCTTTATTTGTGTTAATTAATATTGTCCCCCAGTTAGACTGTGAATCCCTTCCAGGCTTCCTTACCTAGTAGTTCAATTTTCTTCACAAGGACTGCTCTCATAGTTCTGGACATAAACTAGACACTCAATACCATTAATGTTTAAAATGAATGAAGACTATATCTGAAAAACATTTTCTAAAAGTCTCAGAAGAAAAAGACATGTTTATACCCACACCCAGAATAGCCCGAACTAGAGCCCACGGCCTAAAATTGTCTTATCTATTTTAACTGAAAAACATTTATTAGAACTCCTGATATTTTACATCAAAGAGATTTTCCTTTTTTCATGTAATGTTAAAATGGATTTTTTCACATCAAACAAACTGATCCCTAACCTTTCTCATTTCTGGCTCATATATCAAGGACTGCAAATGTTTTTGAAACATTATTTTTCCTAATCTGCTTTCCAATTCAGTAAAAACAGCATTTCAAAACTCAAAACACCTAAAAATTTACTACTCTACCCAGAGACCTAGGATTCAGATTATTCTGATTATTTTCCCCAGGGTTTTCCAGCACAGATCACAATCATAAAAATTATTGCAAAATCAGTTAAGAAAAGAACAGTTTATATTTTAAAGAATATGAAAGCAAGGTATTAGCTAAGATGATAGCAATTCTTTAGCCCATGCTTAACGTTTCAGTGAAGAGATGGCTGCAGGGCTTCCCAACAGGTAAAGCTGCCCAGGCCTTTTGCAGGGAATGCTAAATCACACCAGCAGCCCCAAGCACCTGTGCAACATTGACTTTGCTTGCTCTGACTTGTCTCTCCATAGACCCTGAGAGTTCTAAGAAACTTCAAAAGACGCCTCAACAGGAAGAATAGAACACATGTCAGGAGCATGGGGCTGTTCCTAGAATGAAATTTACAACATTCTCTACTACAGCAGCTGAGCATCTTTTATTCTTTGGGAGTTCTCTGGCACTGAAAGAAAAATAAACCCCTCATTCATTTCGCTGTACTTAAAATCCTGCAGCAATCTCAACAGATTATCCAAATGTGGACATGATCCAAATTTGGACATGTGTTTCTTTTTCATTCAATCAATATAACTCATAAGCATAAGATGCTAAGGATATGCAGGAATAAGAAAGGAATCATAAAGGAACAGAGGCCTAGACATCATCAACAGGCACACAAAAAGTTAGTGGCAGAATTGGGGCTAGAACCCAGGATTCCTAATTGAGAGTTGGATGTTCTTTCCACTATGTCAAGACGCTGCTTGCTTTGAATTTCCATGTTAAAATACCCACAATTAATGAAAACATTTGTTTCATGTTAATTTGACACTTATTTTTAAAATCACTAAGAATAATATAATTAATCATTGATTAACTATCATTGATTAAAGTAATTGTCAGTGAAAGTTTGCATGTTGCTATGATGCTGAACAGGTTTCAGCCAAGCTTCTAGACTAAGACAAACTAGTAAGAAAGGCCTGGTAATCTACTTTCAAAAAAAATAAGCCAATGAAAACCCTGTGGGTCACAATGGTCTGATCCCATTGCTAATGGGGTCACCAAGAGTCAGGGACCTAACAACATCAACAACAATTGATATAACACACCTATACAGTTACAGAAATGCAGTACCTGAAACCAAAAGCTGTTGATGTTAACAGCTTTTAACACAAAAAAGATACTTCTATTTTCATCTCTGTAATTCTGAAGTACAAAGCAGTAAGCTAAAACTTCACTGAATTATTAGGAGAATTGAAGAACTGATCTCTCAAAATATTTGCGCTATCATTGGTTACACAGACAGTGATTTAATATATTTAGGGACTACCAGAAATGCATCCTTAAAATTCTTCTTCTTGAGCCTACACTTAAATGTGATGCTAAGTATAAATCACTTCACTGCCACGATTCCAACTACTAAGGTACTATTGTGTATAAACAGGCTCACCCAGAAAAACAAATCCATAGTAAACTCATAACAGCCTAATTCATTAATACGTTACAAATTATGTAACTGTGGCTCTAACAGGTACCTCAAAGAGGGTTCACACCCCTGAATGCCGGCCAAGAGGCTCCAACTGCCACTGCATTGTTAATAACTGATGACTGTAGTCATTCCAATTAGGGCCAACCTCACTGGACAAGGGAATGACACCCCATCTTGGTACCACAGACTTGATTTGAATCAGCCCCAGGACAGAATCACATGCTTGAGATTAGACAAGGTTGGGATTACTGTTCAATTTCTATATACCCCACAAATTCACACTAGAGCCATAAACGATGCTAAAAATTCTCTCTCACTTCCAAAGCTGCTGCCAGAAGAAGCTGCTGCCAAAGGTAGGTCGATTCGCTTGTTTCTTTGTCTGTTTTCCAAAACCAAAAGCACAGTTACCAAAAAGACTATGCCATAACATGACTGTTAAGAAGTCCTTTATAATGTTATGTTGAAAGAGCTAATTAAAAAAAAAAAAATCTCAGATTATTCTGATTATTTTCCTCAGGGTTTTCTAACACAGATCATAATCATAAAAATTATTGTGAAATCAGTTAAGAAAAGATCATTGTTCAACATAGTAAAAATTGTTTTAAAGTAACGAGGTACCTCTTATAGAAGAAAATATAATCATTCAATGTGGACTTTTTTTCCAAAAGAAGTTCTTATTGTACCCAGTTTCTCTGTGATTTTAACTTATATTCCTTCTTAGTGCTCTCTTCAGTTATTTCTAGGACACCATCTCTCAGTTCTCCTCTTATCTCTCTCATTTCTCCTTCTTCTGTCTTAGTTTCCTACTGCTGCCATAATACAAAAATACCACAAGTGGGTGGCCTTCAAGAATAAACTTTTACTGTCTCATGGTTTTGGAGGTGAGAAGTGTAAATCAGGGCATCAACTCTAGGGGCGGTTCCTTGTCCACAGCCCTTGGAGTTCCTTGGCATTCCTGACATCTGCCTTCCCCCGTGTGTCACTGTGTCTGTTCTGCCTACGTATAAGGCACCACTCAGAAAGAATGAGGTTTAGGACCCATCCACTCAGACATTACCTCACTGACATAACAAAAGAAAACCCCTATTTCCAAATAGGGTCATATTTATAACTACTGGGGTTAGGACCTCAGCATAACTTTTAGAAGGACATGATTCAATCTATAACACTCGCTTAGGTTTTCTTCCTTTGTTTCACTGTAAATGTTGGTGACACTAAAGACTCCATCTTCAAGAATTGTTACCATTGGGGTGAGGCCAAGATGGTGGAGTAGTCAGACACTTCTGGCAGACCCTCTGACAACAAAGACCTGAAAAAACAAGTGATTCAATTATATATGGCAATCTGAGAGCCCTGAACATCAAAGGCAGAGTTGAGGAACCACCGGACTGAGTCACAGGGGGAGGGAGAGACGGTTCGGAAGCAGCGAGTTGTTGCCAGACCTGACCCAGCAAGAGCCTGAGCTCTTCAGGCCTGAGGAGCTCAGGGGTGAGCGGTGAGGCAGGAAAGCAGCCAAGCTTGTGAGGGGCGTTTTCTGCACCAGGAGAGACACACTCCCAAAAGTCTACATGGCCCTGCAGAACCAGTGAGAAGTAGCCCTCGAGCTGGCAAAAGATTAGTAATTGCGTACAGCCTACCACGTGGATCAAAAACACTCCCCTTAGGGAAAAACCTCTCTCCCATTTACCTCTCAACTCCGTGCTCTGCACTGTGTCTGGGACTAGCTTCAGCAATTGCCGAGTCCCCTGGGCCGGAAGTAAGGTCCATCACACGCCTGGAGCCATTCTCCCTGCCATGGAGAGTGAACACATTAACAAACGGGAAAAAATAAACTGTCGGTTCCCCTAAGCCAGGAACCCAGGGTAGTCACAGCTCCTTTGCCTAGGCACAGGCATAAGGGATCCACGGCCTTTGAGTGCCTTTCCCCCTACATAGACATGTGTGGGCTCATCTCAACAGTGCAGGCCCTCATTACCACAGTGCCACAGGGTATATACCCGAAGTCTAACTTGAACTGTTTTAGCTGTGAAGTGGCAGGTTCTTAACATTTGACACTGATCTGCCTATTAAGCAGGGTCTCCACCTACCCATATCAGGGGCCTGAGGACTGGTGGCTCCACCCACACCACCTAGCCACCTACGATAGGACCCATGAATAAGAGGTGCCCCCCAGTCCTTATAGCCAACAGCATTAGGTACTCATAGTCCAGCTGCAAAACCCACCCACTTACATGCTCTAGGGAATACGGACATGTCTTCCTCCTGGACACTGGGGGGTGGCCGTCAGCCCCCTGCCTTGCTCAGAGTGTGTCACCCTGCTCCAGCCAGATGCCTGTGCCTACACCAATCACCCATGCCTGTCTGGGACTGTAGGTGAGAGCCTACACCACACACTTGGTGGCTATCTACCTGGGCACCTGAGCTGAATCCATACAGAAGGAGTGGGCGGACTCCTGAGCTCACATACCTAGTAACAGATCTAACCACCTGGTAACAGGGCATTAGAGCTTCAAATGTGCCAGTAATCAAGCTAGCTCATATGAGCAGCCTATTTGGGCATATCAAAATAAAACAATAATTGTTACCATGTTATTCTATATAACTTATCTAGATGATTTTATCTATTGTCATGGCTGTACCTATTATCTGTATGTTGATGAGATCTCTAAATACAGATTTATATCCACTTCAGACCTTACTTCATTCGTTTAACAAATATGTTGTTGTTAATTACCATCAAGCCGGCTCTGAATCACGGTGACCTCATGTACAACAGAACAAAATGCTGTCTAGTCCTGTGCTGTCTTCACAGTTGTTGGTAAGCTCAAGTCCATTGTTGTGGTCACTGTGTATTTTAAGGGTCTTCCAAACTAGGGGCTCATCTTCCAGCACTAAATTGGACAACATTCTGTTGTGATCCATAAGGCTTCACTGGCTAATTTTCAGAAGTAGATCACCAGGCCTTTGTTCTTAGCCTGTCTTAGTCTGGAATCTGTGCTTAAACTGGTCCACCATGGGTCACCCTGCTGCTATTTGAAATACTAGTGGCATAACTTCCAGCATCACAGCAACATACAAGCCACCATAGTAAGACAATCTGACAGATGGGTGGTGATTAACAAATACAGCATTTTGTAAGTACCTTCTATGTGCCCAGCAGTATTCTATATACTGAAGATAAACAATGAATAAAAGAGAAAAAAATGCTTGTCCTCATGTAGATTACATTCTAGTGTATAGAGGGAGGGGGGCTACAACAAACAAAATACATAAATAAAATATATATTTCACCTGGTGTAAATGCCTTGGAGAAAATAATGCAAAAGAAGGAAGATGATACTTATTTGAGCATTTTTAAAGAATGAATTTTAAGTCCAGTGAAATAAATTCCCACTGCAACCTGGGTATCTTGTGTATCTACTAGTTTCTCCTCATGTGGTAAGGATAATAAATACCCCACACCTTAAATTAGCTCAAAAAGATTAAAAAGCATCTTTTTTTCTAAAGTCCTCAGAGCTTCTCTACATAATGCATTCAAAGTATGAATTACACCCAATGTCAGAAGTCCTTTTAGTAGTGAACAGTTTTAGTGTATTTCCTCTGTCCTCTGTGGAAAAGATACTTGCTCACAGTCCTCTCTCCCAGGATTGTCATAGTGTCAAACTGCTTGTGTGGAGAGGCCTCTAAACCAGCATTACTAGTCCTTCATTCTATGAAACAGATTCTGATAACTATAGGTAGATGATGCAGAAGCAAACAAAACAAAGAAAGAAAAACTGTAATGGTTGCTTTCATGATCAAATTCATTACAAATACACAAGCTGTAAAATCCTTTCCCAAACATTTGACCCTCATTAACCTGTTGCCATCGAGTCAATTCTGACTCATAGTGACCTTATTGGACAGAGTAGAACTGCCCCATAGGGTTTCCAAGGAGTGGCTTGTAGATTCAAACTGTCGACCTTTCAGTTAGCAGCCCGAGTTCTTAACCACTGCCCCACCAGGAGCTCTCATTATAAGAATTAATTTGGACTCAGGTTCCATGGAACAGTTTTTTAGAATTATTGGCTTCAATAACTTCTCTTCTTTATTCTGAAGCTCATATAAGAAGCCCCCAAAATATTTTTACAATTTTAACTAGACTTTGTAACTTATTAAAATGGGATGGTGTCTTAGTCATCTAGTGCTGCTATAACAAATACCACAAGTGGTTGGCTTTTAACTGAGAAGCTTATTTTCTCACAGTCCAGTAGGCTACAAGTCCAAATTCAGGGCGTCAGCTCCAGGGAAGGGCCTTCTCTCTCTGTCGGCTCCAGAGGCCTTCTCTCTCTGTCATCAATCTTCCCTTGGTCTGGGAGCTTCTCTGCATGGGGACCCCGGGTCCAAAGGATGTACTCTGCTCCCAGCACTGCTTTCTTGGTGGTATGAGGTTCCCATGTGTCTCTTCTCGCTTCTCTCTTTTATATCTCAAAAGAGACTGGCTTAAGACACTATCCAGTCTCACATACCTCATCAGTATAACTGCTGCTAATCCATCTTATTACATCATAGTGATAGAGTTTACAACACATAAGGAAATCACATCAGGTTACCAAATGGTACGCAATCATGCAATACTGGGAATCATGACACAGCCAAGTTGACAGATATTTTTGGGGGACACAATTCAATCCATGACAGATGGCTTTGGAAAGTATATTTTTGAATGTTATGTGTCTCACACCTTAGAGTACAACTGAGTGTAGATGTGGACAACGGCAGCTATCCAGAAAATGAGAAGGAATTGACTTCTTGAAATGGAGACGGGGAGAGCAAGGAGAGCTAAAGTGGGGAGAAAGACAATAGGTTATTTCCCTAGAGGCAAACTTCTCCTACCTCACCATTTTGCTAAGTGCCAACATTAAATTACATAATTCCATGTGTTTAATGAATGCTAGTTAATCTTTCCTCAAACTTTCCTTCATATTAAAAAATTCTAAATCCTCTGAACATACTTGCCAATCATTTAATAACATTAATGGTTCTCCTCTGAAAACCTAAAGTGCAAGTTTGGAGCCTGGTGACGCAGTGGTTAAGAGCTTGGCTGCTAACCAAAAGGTCGGCAGTTTAAATCCACTACTTCTAACTCATTTAGCTCATATGCACACAGGGAAAAAAGCTGTTAAATCAGAGAGAGAAGAAATAGAGAAATACAGTCCATCCTTCTGGATCTTTCGGGTAGAATAACTCTTCACACATATGGAGTTTACATATGTTAATTCTACCTATATAAACTGAGAAGCAAATAATCTAGTCCAAATTAGCCATTCTAATAGCTGTGTATGGGTATAAACGTAATCAAGTCAGCAGAAATTTTTCCACTTCATACCTGGAGACATTATGGATCACGTTAATATGCTTCTGTGGAAAATATGTGCTAGCTAGATGGAAGGAAAAGGGGATCTCTATTAATCAGACTGTAATCTGTACCTTCAAACTGTAGAAATTTGGCAGGACCTAACATCCAAAGCTATTTCCAATGCAGCCAGCCACTTCCCCACCACCTCTCCTAGTCTCAGGGTTTTACAAGACCTGCAGTTTGTCCCAACCTGTAGACACTACACACTGAAGAGAAGAGTGCTAACATGTCAGCTCAGCTGAAATCCCCTACCCATACCCTTCGCTGAGAAGCACTTTCTCTTCTGCAGTAGAACATCTTTGGCACACGACTATAAATAATACAATAATAATAATATGATTTGCACAATACATTTAAAATATCAAGATTAAATGTTTGCCAGCAAAATTCTGATCTAAAGAAAGAACATGGTAAGAAGCGCTTTCTGAGTCATGATGACTCAAGAAATCCCTCCCAGTCAAGAATTTTCTTCTGTCGTCTACTGATTTTTCATCCCACGTTGCAGGTCCTCCCAACATCTCACCACTAGTAAAGGCTCACAACCTCAATCCAATTCTCATTCATGACTCCACTCTCCCCAATAATAATTAGATTCATAGAGATCGAGGGAGAGAGAGAGAGATGCAGATAGCATATTTTGCCAGTCAGCCCTCCTCTTTGCAGGCACCGTGTTCTAGGAAAGCTGACACATAAAGACTTGTCTAGCGATGCTATATCTCAATTTAGAAAAACTAGGTATGCTGGGTTGAAGAGCATCCTCCAAAAATTCATGTCCGTAAGGGACTTCAGAATGTGACCTTATTTGGAAATAGGGTCTTTGCAGATGTAATTAGTAAAAATGAGGTCATACTGGAGTAGGGTAATCCAGTGACCAGTGTATAAAGACAGACACACAGAAGGAAGAAGGGCATGTGGCCACAAGGGCAGAGGCTGGAGTGATGCAGCTGCAAGCCAAGGAACGACAAGAAGAGCCCACCACCACCTGAAGCCGGAAGAGGCTAGGTGGGAGTCTTTCCTAGAGCCCTCAGAGGGAGAATGGCCTTGTTGACACCTTGATTTCATACTTGTAGCCTCCAGAACTGTGAGAGAATAAATTTCTGTTGTTTTTAGCCACTCAGTTTGTGGTAATTTGTTATGGCAGCCTAGGAAACTAATATACAAAGTTTTCCTAAACTTTGTCATGTAGCATAGTGTCTGAAAAATGGTAAACTGCATCATTCTAGATGAAGTGGGGAATCTGAAGTACAATTACTATGAATGTTTCCCTTAGAATTTGGAAATTTATGCTTTTAAAGACAAAAACCTTATTTTCAACACTTTTGATAGGTTGTAATATGTTTTTATGAAAAGAACTTGCATTATCGTTACATTTCACATCTTTCTCCTTTCACGTTTATCCATCAAAGTCACATTGGAAGACTTTATTGAGGATTAGTCACGTCAAATGGAGCATTTTACCATACTGGGGAACGTTTCCATACATTTCCAATCAATGAGCAAGCATTATTGATTATTTAACACATACTTTAACCTAACTGGAGCGAGCCCTGGTGGTGCAGTGGTTAAGCATTCCACTGCTACCAAAAGGTTGGCAGTTCTAATCCACCAGCAGCTCCTTGGAAACCCTATGCAGCAGTTCTACTCTGTCCTATAGGGCCACTATGAGTCAGAATCAATGTGACGGCAAAGGGTTTGGTGTTTTGGTTTTAACTAATTATTTCAGGAAATGTTTACACTGAATACGCTGTTCCGTTGACTGGAAATTGCCAAGGTATGTGCATGTGCTCACCTACACACAGAACCACACCCTACAACGTTACCTAGATGGGAGGCTTTCAGTGAAGTGGTGCAGTTACTGCAAAAACAATGAATCAATGACTGATATGTATCAAAGGAGACTTGCAATCTCTGAAAAGATTTAGGACCAACACTGTTAAATTTGCAAAGCACATAAATTCGGAGCCCAGGTAGCGCAGTGGTTAAGAACTTGGCTGCTAACCAATAGGTCATGGTATGAGCCAGAATTGACTCAATAGCAATGGGTTTGGTTTTTTTGGTTTGTTGAAATTCATTAACAATGCAGCTTTAAAATATTTAATATTGTAGCCACTCTGTATATGTTTTGTATTGTTTTACAAACATGTTTACAAAACTTACAATGATTAGAAATTGATGTTGGGTTACCTGTTGTTTTTATTAAACTTATTTTCTGATACTGTCCCAGAGGTCTAACGTATAACTTTCAATAGCTTGTTGTATTGCTGCTTGTTTTTCCAATGCATCCTCTATTTCCAGTTGCCTATCAAAAAAATATGTCCTCCTAGATCTTTTTTATGTACTAGAGACAAAAGGTGGGCTTTGCAAGTAGGAGGAGTCCCTGCATGGTGCAATGGTTAGTTTGCTCAGCTGCTACCAGAAAGGTTGGAGGTTCAAGTCCACCCAGAGGTGCCTCAGAAGAATGGCCTGGTGATCTACTTCAAGAAACTCAGCCACTGGTGCACAGTTCTATTCTGACATGCCTGGGGTGGCCATGAGTCAGAGTCTTGATTCAACAGCAACTAGTTTCAAGTGGAAGTTCAAGTTAGGAGGAATGTTATCTAAGAAAGTCTTCCTACATAATAATACAGGAAATAATAATAATAATTTTGACACTACACCTATGAATAGAACCCAGTATATATTTCCAAAAATATGTACTTTCTCATTTACTGTGGTTCTCTATTTGGTAATTCATCTTGGCATGCTACCGACACTTCAGTTAACGACATTTCAGTTAAGGTTATTTCCATCTTTCTTCTATCTCATACAGGTAAGTGTGCATCACCCATCCTTAGCTTTTATTCTAGTGTTTACCCACACCTTACACACATTGGCTTCTAATCTTCTCATTTATCTTAATTCAAAAATCGTCATTTTAAAAATCAGAAATATCTGGTATTTCACTCTGTCTGCCTGTATAATTATGTCCACACTTTCAATTAAAATATATATTATAGTTTCCTTCTACTTCCTTTATATTATAGGTAAATATAGGAAATTGTATTGATTATTTTCAAATGATGTGCATAGACAGGTTATATTACCTATGAATTTTATTTCATCACCGTAAAGAGAAAATTACACATTGTTATTAAGACAGAGTATTGTTATAAAAAAAGGGCAAATTGAGAGCAATTGCTTTACAGTGTAAAAATTTTCAAAAAAAGCTAAAAATTCCTTTTCAAACCAAGATTTATCCGTCACATGACACTGGAAAAGAGATAAGGTAAACAACACCATTATTCCAAAGAGAAATTCATGAGGATTAACGTGACAACTTTCTGTTATATACTCACAAAAAAAATTTGAGTAAACTGATAATAGAAATGCAGAAAAGAAAAATATTTTATTTACATTATTACATTATTTTGGTCCCAAATTTTAGGGCTTTTTAAATGATAATGTAATTTAATTAGAGAAATAATTTTAAAATTTTGTTATAAAATAATCAATATAAAAACAGGTGCCTCAAGCCCCCAAAAAGCAACAAAGATCATATTTATGTGTGTTCTTAGGTCTTTTTTAATAACTGCTGTTCATTAAAAATTTCATAAAATTTTATATCTTATATTCTTTCTTAAAGTTAACATTTTCCAATCATTATTCCACAATGTTTATAACAGTCATTTTTGTGACTATGTATTATTAAATAGATAAATCATAATTTATTTAAATATTGTTCTACTCAAGTATTTACTTTTTCTTCATATTTCAGATGACTTTATTAGACCAGCATCCAAGAAGTGAGATTACTGAGTTAAAGAGATTTAAAGAAAATCTTTACAGCTCTTGACATTGTCCTACTAGGTTGTATCAATTTAAGTGCCATAATCAATACGATGACTATCTCAGCATGATTTTCTAACATTTGGAAATTCATTACTTTAATTGAAAGAGCCTACAAAAAATAGATGGTATATAGCACTTTCCCCTAAGGAATTTATAACATAATAAGAGCAGTAGATGCCTGAATACTCATAATGCATTGGGATAAATTGGATAATTGAAGTTATTAATTTTTAATAAGATTATATATATATAAATTTCCCCATCTATCTTCTATTCATCATTCTCATTTAAAGAATTGGCTTCTTAAATCTTTTTAAGTGTTAACAACAACAGCGTTTGTCTTTCAAGTAGTGGGATTTCAAGATAGGGTGTATGTCATCTGAGATAGAGACTACCAATGAGCAAATTCTGAAATTCCCATATAATGCAGGTATTACTCAAATGTATCACATCATGCTGTTATATCACATGAGAAAAATTAGATGTATTTGCTCATTTATTCAAGAAGCATTTGTACTTATCTTCCAAAATCGGAATGGCTCAAGGACAAGAACAATATAATCTGCCAATATATAAATTTATAAAAGCCAACAAAAATGGCAATCTCATTGGTTCAACAAAGCTTACTAAGATTATGTTCATTGATAAAAATCCCTGAATGAGGGCCTTTAGAATGAAAATATGAGCTTTTGTACTGGGAATTTATTAATATAATTTTGACTTCTTAGCAGACTTTTTTTGTTGTTGCTTATTTTACAGTCAGGATTTTGTTCCACAATCAAGGTTGCCAAGGGCTAAATGCTGAATAACCTGGGGTCTATTTACCCTCTGCACTGAGTGGCTCACAATTCACAAACCTAATTCTCCCAGAGCCTGGCATAATAAACTACCAGCTACAAGAGTTCTTGTGCTTCTGAACACTGCAGTCTGTGATTGCTACAAGGAATGTAACTTCCCACCCACATGTGAACATATGAAAAGGGGATGATACCTCTTCCAGAGAACAACACAACATACTGAATGGCTGGTGTTGCCATTTAAAGAATAAACATTCTATTATTCCAACTCCTCCTCTGCCTCTTATGCTTTAACCAGGCTGAATCTGGAACATAAATGTATAGTAAATAAATTTAATTCTGTTGACCAGAATATGATCCCATTCACCACACCTATTGTATATGTGAATTTCCAGATTAAAACAGGAGAATGATTATCATTGGTGTCATAGACCGAATTATGTCCCCCCAAAAATGTGTGTATCAGTTTGGCTGGGCCATAATTCCTGGTATTGTATGATTTTCTTATATGTTGTAAATCCTGCCTCTATGATGTTAATGAGGGAGGATGGGTGGCAACTGTGTTAGTAAGGTAGGACTCAATCTACAAGATTGGATTGTGTCCTGAGGCAATCTCTTGAGATATAAAAGAGAGAAGTGAGCAGAGAGACAGGGGACCTCATACCACCAAGAAAGTAGTGCCAGGAGTAAAGCGTGTCCTTTGGACCTGGGGTCCCTGTGCAGAGAAGCTCCTAGTCCAGGGGAACATTGATGAGAAGGCTGACAGAGAGAGAAAGCCTTCCCCTGGAGCTAACGCCCTGAATTTCGATGTGTAGCCTACTTTACTGTGAAGAAATAAATTTCTCTTTGTTAAAGTCATCCACTTGGGGTATTTCTGTTGTAGCAGCACTAGATGACTAAGACAGAATTTGGTACCAAGAGAGTGGGGTGCTGCTCTAATAGATACCTAAAGTGTGGAAGCAGTTTTGAAACCATGAATGGACAGAGAGGCAGCAGTGCAGAGAACCAACAGCAACAGAACCAGGAGACCAGCACGAGACAGCGCTGGAGCCAACACACGGATCGAGAGAGCTGAGTGCCTGTGCGCAGGAGGCTTCCTGGCAGAGTAGGGTGCCTCTGGGCACTTATCCATGGAGCTAGGCTTGCTGACCCATGACGCGAGACAGCTGAGTGCCTGGGTGCATGGTGGAGCTACAGAGCTTTGGAACACTTGCCCCAGCAGGGCAGATGCGAGCGTGAGGCCCGAGGATCTGAGAGGCTAAGAAACCAGGAAACAAGCTGAAGAGACAAGGGACACAAGAAGCCTAGCTGCCTCAGTCTCAAAAGTTATGGCCATGACCTCTGGGGTTTCAAAGGTGGAGCCATGGCCTCTGGTGCTTCTAAGGGTGGAGGCATCACTCAGATGGACTGGGAGAATGGTGTGCCTAAAGCCAAAGGAGCAGAGTTGCTGTCCCAGTGGGCCTGGAAGGCAGAGCTGAAGCCCAGGGCAGAGGGGCCTCCACTCAGAATCTGGAGAGTGTGAAGGAATACTAAAAAAGGCAATTCCACTGAAAAAAAGTTAGTGTTTTTTAAGCTGCTCAAGTCTTCAAACTCAGAAACACCTGACCCTACAACTTTGAAAGCAATCCTAAATGATTTGAAAAGTCTGTTGGTTTGCTATTCTGATTACTGTTTTTTAATTTTCTCTTTGCAATTCAATAGACTTATATGGAGAAGTGTAGATGAATAATAAAAGCAAGCAATGCAAGAACTAGAAAACATTCTTCCATGCTAAATCAACAATTGTACCTGCTAAAGCTGATCTTCCAAGCTCTCGAATATGCAACCTCTTGGAGTGCCTTAATACATATTTCATTGATTTCCCTTGGTGAGAACAGCTGAGTTTTCCAACTGTACGTTTTGTTAAATTTAACAAATAAGAGGGTTTTTTTATGCTTAATGGCATTTTTGTAACATTTTCTTCAGATGAATCTATAGTTATTTTTTATCCAACTACTATTACTATTTAACTGCTAGGAAGGTCCTGCTAAGACTAAAGTGTTATTCAGTCCATTTTCCAAATGGTCAGATCCTTATGGTGTTGATAGTTCTTGCCTTAATTGCAAATATGTGTCAGGGGCATTTTTCTCCATTATAAATGGAAGTTAAATAGACTGCAAAAGCTTTATATCCACAGACACACTTTGACATAATATACATAGAAAGCTAAGATCATTTGTAGCAATAAAATATATAAGAAGTTTATAAAGATGTTCAGTTCTGACAGTGCCTAAATTACTCTCCAGTAGTCACTTTCCACAGTGTGTGGTAGGGTGTAGCAGGGGACTGGAGAGGCCACAATCATATTGCCAGTTTATTAAAAGGAAAAGTCCTATCAACTTTATGCCAATGCGTTAATAGACTACAGAACTAAAAGATAAAATGCATCCCTGTGCCCAAAATATCAGGGAGGAAAATTAAAAGAGAAAACTTGCAGGTAAACATGGTAGATTAAACATGTTTGTCTCTGCTTCCTACAGAAATCACACTAAAGAGAGAATTTTTAACAATTCTAAAAAAGAATAAAACGACAGGACAAAAAAAGGGAAATAAAGAAAAGCAAATAATAGAGAAACAAAAGTTTGGGAGTTGAAAAGCTAATGGATGATTGCTGGCAGGGATGCAAAATGGTATAAAACAGTTCAAAGTTTCCTCCAAAAATTAAACATACAGCTACTATATGACTCAGCAGTTCCACTGTTACGTATATACCCAAGAGACTTCAAAACAGCGATGCCAACAGACTTGTACTCCAAAGCTCACTGCAGCACTATTCACCATAGCCAAAAGGTGGAAACAACCTAAACGTTCATCAACAGATGAATGGATCAACAAAGTGTGGTACATACATACAATGGAATACTACTCAGCCATGAAGAGAAATGAAGTCCTGATACATAGTACAGCATGAATGAACCATAAAAACATTATGTCGAGTGAAGTAAGTCAGCCACAAAAGGACAAATATTGTATGCTCTCACATATGTGAAACACTTAGAACAGGCAAATGTATAGAGATCAAAATTTGTTGGTGGTTATGAGGGATAGGGAGCCCTGGTGGCACAGTGGTTAAGATCTTGGCTGCTAACCAAAAGGCCAGCAGTTCGAATCCACCAGCAGCTCCTTGAAAACCCTATAGGGTCACTGTGAGTCGTTATGAGTCATAATTGACTCGATGGCAATGGGTTTGGTACAAGGGTAGGAGGGAAGGGAAAGTGGAAAAGCATTGTTTAGGAAGCATTGAGTTTCTGTTTATGGTGTTGGAAAATTTTGCAATGGATATTGGTGATGGTTACATATCACTGGACTGTACATGTAAAAGACGTTGAATTGGCAACTGTTGTGTTAGCTACATTTTTACAACAGTAAAAAAAAAAAATACAAACAGAAACAGCTAATGGGTGAGTGTTAGCAAATGTCACTAATCTGAGAAAGCCTAAAGAAGACAGATGCCAACATATGCTGCAGCAACCCATGGAGGCACCAGGTCCTCGTAAAGGCAGCTGAACCAAGAAGACTGGTTAAAAAATCAGACAGACCTCTAAACCCTTTGGCTAGCCTACACAACCAGGTTGAAAATTTTGAGATTTACTCTCTGGAGAAGTTGTTCTAGGGAGACACTGAGCTAAAAACAACAGTCGGAGCTAAAGTCAGAGAGAAAATACTAAACTAAAATCAGAGGGATTTAATAAAACCTAGCATAATGAATAGTGACAGCATGAATGCCCTCATAACTCACAAGGCAAGAGACTTGAATACTCTGAAGAAACTGATCAACCCAAGGGAAAAGAACCACAGGTGCAAATGTTCAGGGTTCCTCAGTGAAATGACTGGGTCTCCACTTGCTAGCCCTAGTTGCCCAACAATAAATGCACCCATTCACACAGCCTCCAATAAACTTGCCAGTGACTCATTTTAAATTTAAATGGACATTCCACCATGACTAGATATTCAAGAAACCATCCAACTTGAAAGAGATTTATAAAAATACACAAATAGGTAAAAAGGAATCTCAAGGAAGCAAAGATGTTGCAGAGAGCAGAGTTATTTTTTTTAAATTTAATTAATATCTTCACATAGATAGGAGAAGACATTTCATCATGAAACGTGGACCAAAAAAATGTCAAATCCATTGTGTCGAGTTGAGTCCAACTCATAGTGACCCTATAGGACAGAGTAGAACTGCCCTATAGGATTTCCAAGGAGCAGCTGGTGGATTTGAATTGCCAACCTTTTGGTTAGCAGCTAAGCTCTTAACCACTGAGGCTACCAGGGCAGGGTGCTATAAAAATGCTTTGTAAATATTCAGGAAAAATTGAAAGACATATTAAGATGTTCAATATGTGGTAGTAAGTTTAACACAAGCTTTGTAAAATATAGTAAAGGAAATCTCTCAGAAATTAGACCAAAAGAAAAAGAGACAGAAAATAGGGGAGGAAAAAAAATTAAATAACTATTCCATTCGAGATATCCAACATTCAACTAATTACATTTCCAAGAAGAGAAAACTAAGGCAGCACAGAGTGGTAGAGAACCGGTGCAAATGAATTTCCAGGCTGAAAGGTTCAGGAATCAGAAAGACATTTGACATCTTAAAAGCAATAGTAAAACCTAGAAAGAAAAAATAAAGTATTTTGAGTGCAAAAAATATTTATCCCAGAACTTTATATCTAGCCAGAGTCTCAATCAAATGGGAAGGCAGATGTAAAAGCATTTTCAGACATCCAAGAACTGAAATGCACCCCACCGCATACCCTGTCTCAGAGATCTACTTCAGGATATCATTCACTAAGGAAAGAGTAACAGAAGAATGAGGAAAACATGGAGCCTAAGAAACAGGCACTTCAACACAGGAGGGAAAAAAAAAAAGAAAATTCCAGGGTTGATGTTATGGAGATATCCCAGGACAACCACCAGGAAGCCGGCCTGTAGGAACTAGTCTTATTTGGAGCAAGAGATGGAAGGCTCCAGGGGATGGATTGGGTAGGGTTGGCCATGGCATATCACAAAGGAAAATAATATATATATAATATAATATTATAATATATATATATAATAATAAAATAATGATATATTACTTCATATATCTTACCAAATTTAGAGACAAGAGATCTGAGAAACAGACATACCTATTTGAAAACTGAATGTATTAAAACCAATACTGTAGCTATGTGGGAAAATGCAAGACTGTTGAATACATGATGCTGGGACAATTGCTTGTTTATATAAAAGAGAGATTGATCCCTATGTCACATCAAACCAAAAAGTTGATTCCAGTTGCATTATGGACTCAAAACTAAATGACAAAACTTTGAAAATGAGAAGAAATGTAAGATAATATCTTTATGACATGGGAATAGGGAAAGCTTTTCTTTTTTATGAAAAGTGCTTTTGAAAGGAGAAAACTAACAAATTTGAAATTTGGTGAATGCTATTATTCATATTACACTTAGTATTTGGAAATATGAAATAAATGTCAGAGGAAGAGGTCAAAATAATTGAATGTGATTGCCCTTTGAGAGCAAGACTAAGTCATACAAATTGATATGGAAGGAAGACTCTGATTTATGTTGTCTTATAGCAGTATTTGAGTTTTTACTAAATCTGTTCTTTGATAAAAACAAATAAAAAATCAAGTTAAAAAAACAAACAAGCAACATTAAACCAGATAACTCTTTTATCAGATATGTTGTTCTTGTGTGTCACCTATAGTAATGTAAGTAGCCTATGAAAAAGGACAGATCTTCATTCCAGACTCAATTTCACCTTTTGCTAATTTTATATAACATGGTACTCTGTATCTCAGATCTCTTTCACTGTGGTCCCTATTTCTTTATGATGAATTTATTTCTAACAATTGAACATTGTAACAAGGGTTGAGTTCTTGTCTTTCTGACCTCTTATTATCTTTATATATACTCACTCCCTAGGTGATCTCATCTGATCCCATGGCTAAACATGATCCATATGCTGATGAGTCCCACACTTATATCTGTAGCCTCAACCTTTCCATTCTATCCTCAATTCTTATATCTAGGGTGACCATTCACCCCAGTTTTCCTAGGATAGTTCAAGTTTATACCAGCTAGTAGCTCCTTTCACTCTTGCAAGTGCCCTGGTTGGGATGATAAATTATATAGATTTGTACTTGTTAATCTCTCCATTTGGATTTCAAAAAGCTTCTGAAATTTAAATAACGAAAACAAAATTCTCGGTCTCCTCCCAAAAAAAAGCCATCTGATCCCAGTGTTTCTCATCTCAGAAAATGCAATACCATTCCTGTTACTCAAATCATAAAAGTTTGGAGTCATCATTGGCTCCTTTTGTAACCCACAGTTTTAATTTCAAAATGTATCCAGAATATGATCACTTCTCAAACCCTCCTTATCTACCGTCTTAGCCTAAGTCACCTTCATATCTGACCTGGGCTATTGTAATAACCCCTGCTTTTGCGCTAACCTCTACCCCTCTCCCCATATATTTACCATACAGTGGCCAAAGTGATTATTTTAAAACACAAGTCAGATCAGTTCACTGCCCTGGTCAAAACTCCTCCCTGAATTTCTGTTCCACTAAGATTAAGATTTGGAGCCCTGGTGGCAAAGTGGTTAAGAGCTCAGGCTGCTAACCAAAAGGTCGGCAGTTTGAATCCACCAGCTGCTCCTTGAAACCCTATGGGGCAGTTCTACTCTGTCCTAAAAGGTCGCTATGAGTCAGAATTGAGTGGATGACACACAACAACAATAACAACAAAGAATAAGATTAGAGTTCCTGGGTGACACAACTAGTTAAGTGCTCAGCTACTAACCAAAAAGTTGGTGGTTCGAATCTACCCAGAGGCACCTGGAAGAAAAGGCCTGGTGTTCTACTTCCAAAAGATCACAGTCATTGAAAAACCTATGGCGCTCAGTTCTACTCTGAACCATGTGGGGTTGCCATAACTAGAAACAGATTCAATGGCAGCTGGTTTGGTTTGGGTCTGGAAAAATAAGATGCCACCACCTGTCCATCAATGAAGGCTTGTGTGTTCCTATGATGCTGAACAGGTTTCAGCAGAGCTTCCAGACTAAGACAGACTAGGAAGAAAGGCCTGGTGATCTACTTCCAAAAACTAGCCAATGAAAATCCTATAGATCTAGAAAATCAATGACATCAGACAACAACCTGAGATAAAGACATATGACAGTATCATCCAGAAAGCAAGCCAGATAAAGATTTCACAAAAGCAAAATAAAACTACAAAATTGATTACAGGGAACCAGAAATATTAAGCTGTAAATGGTTACAACTTCAAAATAAAGGGGGGAAAGATTGGTATAATTATAAAACTTCCACATGGAGAGGAAGTCAAGGTGATTTCAAGATAAAACAGACTGTTTTATTATAGAATGTTAAATGTAAACTTCAGAGTAACCATGAAGAAAATTAATAAATCTACTCCCCAAAATGAAGAAAAACAAAAAGATTCAGTAAACACAAAAGCAACAAAAACAAATGAAAAGAAAAAAAAATCCATATACAAAAAGAATTCAGCACAGAAAGTAAAGTAGAACAAAGAAACAATTAATACCACAAAAATATATGTAGCAAAATGGCAGCAGAAAATTCTTTTCTATCAATAATCATACTGAAAGTAAATGAATTAAATGCACCAATCAAAAGGCAGAGAGTAGTAGAATGCATTTAAAAAATGACCCATCAATATGTTGTCTGCAAGAGACACACCTTAGAAAGAAAGGCATAAATAGGTTAAAAATCAAAGAATTAGAAAAAATATATACCAAGAAAATAGTAACCAAAAGAGAGCAGAAGTGGCAATATTAATATCTGATAAAATAGACTTTATGTCAAAACCCATTATAAGAGACAAAGAAGGACATTATGTAATGATTAAAGGGTCAACTCACCAAGAAGATATAGTAATTATAAATATTTGTGCACCCAATGCCAGAGTCCCAAAATTTAAACAAACTCTAACAGAATTGAAGAGAGAAATAGACAGTTCTATAATAATAGTAGGAGATTTTAACACAACTACTTTTGAGGATGGACAGAATAACTAGAAAGGAAATCCATAAAGATACAGAAGATCACACTGTTAACCGACTGGACGTCACAGACATATACAGAGCACACCAACCAACAGCAGCACAATACACATTTTTCTCCAAGTCACTTGGAACATTCTCCATAATAGGCCACATTTTAGGCCACAAAGCAAACCTCAGTAAATTTAAAAAGATTGAAATTATTCAAAGCATCTTCTCTGACCATAATAGTATGAAACTAGAAATCAATAAAAGGAAGAACAAGGAAAATAAATTTAATACATGGAAACTAAATAACACATTACCGAAAAACTATTGGGTCATAGAAGAAATCAAAAGTGAAATCAAAACATATTTACAATAATTCCCTGGGTTAAGAAAATCCAACTCATGCACATCTCTTACTTAAGAACAGACTGCCATAAAGCCTATCGTATTAAAAACTTGAGTTAAATACACTGGTTCATAATAATGAACACATACACTACTTTGTGACATTTATGAAAACATTGCATAGCTTCAGTGGTTCCTCAGCTTGAGGAGGGAAAACACCGTCTGCCTTTCTAAGTCAGATCACATTGTCATCAACACTGTGCTGAGTGTGTAACTTTGTCTTCAGCTTAAATTTTCCTCTTATTTACCCTTGTAACCATGCCTCCAATGCATAAATCCAGTGCAAGTGCTGGTGATGCATCAAAGAAAAGGAAAACAATCATAATAGAAAATAAAGTGGAAATAATAAAGTCATTGGAAAGAGGTGAAACACCATCAATCACTGGAAAATTGTTAAGCTACAGTTGGTTAACTATAGGAACAATTTTAAAGAACAAAGTGAGAATAATGTAGCATCTGAAAAGCTCTGCCCAAAAGAAAGCCAAAATTATTATTAAGCAACACAATGGTTTAATTCAAACATTTGATTAACTAATGCTAAGTAAGAACCTTATGCACCTGTTTCAACTTACCTACAGATTTGACTTAAACACATACTTAGGAACAACTCTCGTTCATAACCCAAGGACTGCCTGTAGAATCAAATGAGAATGAAAACACAAGGTACCAAAACCTTTGGGATGTAGCAAAAGCAGTGCTCAAAGGGAAATTTATAGTTATAAATGCACACATCAAAAAAAGAAGAAAGGTAAAAAATCAATAATTTAACCAGACAACTTGAACAAATAGAAAAGGAAGAACAAAAGAAGACCAAAGCTACCAGAAGAAAAGAAATAATAAAGATTCAGAGCAGAAATAAATAAAATAGGAAACAGAAAAACAATAGAATCAACAAGAATAGAAGTTGATTCTTAGATAAGATCAATAAAATTGACAAACCATGGGACAAACTGACAAAGGAAAAAAATGAGAAGATGCAAATAACCCATATAAGAAATGAAACTGAAGACATTACAAGAGATCAAACTGAGATAAATATGATAGTAACAGAATACTATGAAAAGCTATACTCCAAGAAACTTAAAAACCTCGAAGAAATGGATACATTTCTAGAAAAACACTACCTGTCTAAGCTAACATAAATAGAGGTAGAAAATCGAAACAGATCCATAACAAAAACAGAGATTGAAAATGTCATCAAAAGCTCCCAACCAAAAAAAATGGGGTAGGGGGGAGGGGAGCTCTGGCCCAGATGGCTTCACTGAGAATTTTTTTTTATTATTGTACTTTAGATAAAGGTTTACAGAACAGACTAGCTTCTCATTAAACAGTTACTACACATATTCTTTTGTGACATTGGTTACCAACCCCATGACATGTTAACACTCTCCCTTCTTGAACTTGGGTTCCCAATCACCAGGTTTCCTATCCCCTCCTGCCTTTTAGTCCTTGCCCTGGGCTGGTGTTCCCCTTTAGTCTCGTTTTGTTTTATGGGACTGTCTAATCTTTGGCTGAAAGGTGAACCTCAAGAGTGGCTTCATTACAGAGCTAAAAAGGTGTCCGCGAGTCATACTCTCAGGGTTTCTCCAGTCTCTGTCAGGCCAGTAAGCCTGGTCTTTTTTTTGTGAGTTAGAATTTTGTTCTACGTTTTTCTCCAGCTCTGTCCGGGACCCTCTATTGTGATCCCTGTCAAAGCAGTCAGTGGTGATAACAAGGCAACATCTAGTTGTACTGCTATCAGTCTGGTGGAGGCTGTGGTAGTTATGGTCCATTAGTCCTTTGGACTAATCTTCCCCTTGTGTCTTTAGTTTTCTTCATTCTCCCTTGCTCCTGATTCACTGAGAATTTTACCAAACATTCAGAGAAGAGTTGACACCAATTCTACTCAAGCTCTTCAAAAACATGAAAAAGGAAGAAAGTACTCCCTAACTCATTCTATGAAACCAGCATCACCCTGATACCAAAGCCAAGTAAGGACATCACAAAAAAAGAAAATTACAGACCAGTATCCCTCATGAATACAGATGCAAAAATTCTTAACAAAATTCTAGTAAACAGAATTCAATGCATTAAGCAAATCATACATCATAATCAGGTGGGATTCATACCAGGAATAGACGGGTGGTTCAACATTAGAAAATCAATCAGTGTCATTCACCACATAAATAAAACAAAGGAAAAGAATCACATGATCATCTCAATTGTTGCAGACAAGGCATTTGATAAAATACAACACCCTTTCCTGATAAAAACTCTCAGCAAAATAGGACTAGCAGGGAAATTTCTCAACATAATTAACAGCATACATGCAAAACCAACAGCCAACATCATGCTCAATGGAGAAAGACTGAGACAAGGATGCCCATTATTCAAAATTATGCTGGAACTCCTAGCCAGAGCAATAAAGCAAGAAAGGGGAAAAAAAAGAGTATCCAAACTAGAAAGGAAGAAGTAAAACTATCTCTATTCAAAGATGACAAGTTCCTATACATAGAAAATCCCAGGTATTACGCATGAAATCTACTGGACCTAATAGAAGGATTCAGCGACATTGCAGGGTTCAAGCTTAACACACAAAAATCAGTGGGGCTTCTTTACACTAACAAGGAGAACTCCAAAATGGAAATCAAGAAAACAATATCATTTATACTAGCCCCCAAAATTATAAAATACCTAGGAAAAAACCTAACCAGGAATGCAAAAGACCTGTACAATGAAAACTATAAAACACTACTGCCAGAAAATAAAAGAGAGCTACATAAAAGGAAAAACATTTCATAATCTTGAATTGTAAGACTTAACATTGTGAAAATGTCAATACTACTCAAAGCATCTATAGCTATAATGCAATCCTAATCCAAATTCCAAAAACATTCTTTACTGAAGTGGAAAAACAAATCACCAACTTTATATGGAAAGAAAAGAGGCCCAGAATAATCAGAGCAATATCGAAGAAGAAGAACAAAGTAGGAGGTCTCACACTTCCTGGTCTCAAAATACACAGCCACAGTAATCAAAGCAACCTCGTACTGGTTCAATGACAGGCACATAGGCCAATGGAATAGAAATGAGAACCAGAAGTAAATCCATTCATCTATGGGCAGCTGGTTTTTGACAATGGTGTAGAAGCAGTCTCTTTAAATAAATGGTACTTGTAAAACTGAATATATATTTGCAGAAAAATGAAACAGGATCTATACCTCACACCATACACAAAAACTAACTCAAAATGGATCAAAGACCTAAATGTTAAAGCTAAAACAATAAAGTTCCAGAAGATAACATAGGGACAAAAGTATGGCACCAATTTTTTTTTCAAAAATAGATTATCAAACTCAACTACAAATGCACAAACAACAGAAGACAAATTAGATAACTGAGGCCTCCTAAAAATTAAACACTTCTTCTCATCAAAAGACTTTTATCAAAAGAGTTAAAAGAGAACCTACAGAATGGGAAAAAAAATCTTTGGGAATGACATATCTGAGAAGGGCTTCATCTCTGAAATCCATAGAATACTTCAACAACTCAACAACAAAAAGACAAACAATCCAATTAAAAAATCAGCAAAGGATGTGAACAGACACTTCACCAAAGAGGACATTCAAGAAACCAACAAACACATGAAAAGATGCTCGTGATCATTAACCATTAGCAAGATACAAATCACAACTACAAGATACCATCTTACCCCTGCAAAAAAGGCACTGATTAAAAAAGAAAACAACAAATGCTGGTGTGGTGCTGTGTGGAGACTGCAACACTTATCCACTGCTGGTGGGATTGTAAACTGGTACAACCACTATGGAAAACAGTAGGGCACTTCCTCAAAAAGCTAGAAATAAAAATACCTTTTGATCCAGCAATCTCATTCCTAGGTATACACCCTAGAGACCTGATAGCAGTGACAAGAATAGACATATGCACACCTGGAGGACATTATGCTGAGTGAAATAAGTCAATCACAAAGGACAACCATCACACTATCTCATTTTTATAAGAAGACAAGAATAGGTATACATACAGAAATCAACATTCATTGGTAGTTACTAGGGATGGGAGGGCAAAGGAAGGGGAATCACCTTCTAGATAGCAGACATTTGTTATTTTTGGTGATGTGAAAGGCAATACCGAATGTGGGTGAAATGTGCACAATTTGACTTAAGAGAAATGATGACATTAAGAAGCAGACAAGAATAAAGGACATTTTAATAAATGCTATCACGCACACATTTTGCAACAACCAAAAAATATGTGTTTGGTTATATAGGTAGTTATGTATGCATAAATGTGTATAGGAAGGTATATGTGTGCACATATAAGCATATCGGTAGGCATATGTATATACATGTATGTGCGCACTGCATATATATTCAAACGTATAATAAAACACATAGGGGCACAGTTAAGATACTTTCTAGACATAACCAAACACCTTGTGGAATTGGTTTACTGGATTTAAAGGTTTGGGACCATAGTCTCGTGGGACACCTTAGTCAATTGGCATAACATAGTTTATAAAGTCTATGTTCCACATCCTAGTTTGGTGAGTATCATCTGGGGTTTTAAAAGCTTGCAAGTGGCCATCTAAGGTACAACTATTGGTCTCTACTCATCTGGAGCAAAAGAAAACCAGAGACTCAAAGAAGAAACTAGTCTATAGGACTAATAGCCTACATGAACCATGGCCTCATCTATCCTGAGACCAGAACTAGATGGTGCCCAGTTACCACTATTGACCATTCTGTCCAGGGACACAATAGATAGTCCTGGAAATAATGGGAGAAAAATGTAGAACAAAATTCAAATTCTTAAAAAAATGTCCAGACTTACTGGACCAGTAGAGACTAGAGGAACCTGCAGGACGGTCACCCTGAGATACCATACCCTTTAAACTTTGTACTGGAACCTTCCTGGAGGTCACCTTTCAGCTAAATAACAAACTGATTCATAAAATAAACAATAACACCCATGCTCCTTTAAAAAGTCACCTATATGAGACCAATTGATCAACATTTACTTTAAAGCAAAGATGAGATGGTAAGGGGTGGGCAGGGAAGCTAGACTAATGGAAACAGAACGAGAATGGAAATAAAGAGACTGTTAACACATTGTGAAAAATGTAAGCAACGTCACTGAATAATACATATAGGAATTTTGTTAAATGAGACCCTAATTTGTTGCATAAACTTTTACTGAAAACACCATAAAAATTATAATAAAAATAAAATCCTATAGATCACAACACTTTGATCTGCAACCAATCGTGAGTATAGTGTAGGACTGGGCAACGTTTGGTCCTGTTGTGCATGGGGATGTCATGAGCCAGGGGCCTCCTCCAAGGCAACGAACAACAAGAATAGGATCCATGACCGCCAAGAACCTACACACTTTAGCCCCTGGCTCCCTCTCCAATTTAATCTGTTTCTACCCTCGTCACGCATTCTGCTTCATCCACATTATTCTCCTTGCTGTTCACCCCAAAACCAGGAACTCTGAAGCCTTAGCAATTGCTTTTGCTTCCAGCTGGCATGCATTTCTCTCAGATACTAGCATGGTTCATTTCTTTCCTTTATTTAAATCTCTGCTCAGATGCCTTCCTTCTCACAAAACTAGCAGCCCCATCATTCTCTCACCTTTGTCACAGCACCTATCACTACGTCACTTGATGTTACTTCTTTTCATACATTATGTGCTCTCACACTGGAATGTAAGTTCCATGGAGGCAGGAGTTTGCCTATTTTGTTTGCTGCTGTTTCCCCAACATTTAGAATAGTGCATGACCAGAAGAAGGAGCTCAGCAAATACCTGAGAAATGAATTAATAAAATTTACATGAAAATTTTTTCTGTGAGCTAAACATAATGTAACTAGTATTTCTTGAGTAAGGGGTATATAACAGGCACTTTGTTGATAATAATGGTGAGCATTTACTGCATGTTTACAATGCCTAGTCTCTGCTAAGTGCTCGACTTTCATTAGTGCATTAATTCTCACAAGAACTCTAAGAGGCAATAATGTCCCCATTTTTATAGATGATGAAATAGTGTATAAAAAGGTAAGTGACTTGAGAGGCGGGGCCAAGATGGCAGAGTAGTCAGACGCTCTTACAACAAAGACCCAAAAAAACAAGTGAATCAATTATATATCACAATCTGGGAACCCTGAACATCTAAGGCAAAGTTGAGAAACTGGGCTGAGTGACAGGGGAGGGAGAGACTGTTCAGAAGCAGAAAGGAATTGTCAGACCTGACCCGGCAAGAGCCTGAGCCCTTCAGGCCTGATCAGCTTGGGGGTGAGTGGTGAGGCAGGCAAGCAGCCATGCTCGGGAGGCGTATTCCACACCAGGAGTGATCCAGCTGCACAGAGTCTACTTGGCCACCCAGAACCAGTGAGAATCAGCCCTAAATTGGCAAAAGATAAGTACTTGCATACGGACTACCATGCGGATCAAAAACACCCTACTAAGGGAAAAACCTCTCTCCCATTTACTCCCCACCCCCTGCTCTGCACTGGGTCCTGAATCGGCTTCAGCAATTGCTGAGTCCCCTGGCCCAGAAGTAGGATCCGTCACACGCCCTGAGCCATTCTCCCAGACATGGAGAGTGAACAAATTAACAAAAAGGGGAAAAAATAAACTGCCAGCTCCCCTAAGCAAGGAACCCAGGGTAGGGACAGCTCATTTGCCTAGGCACAGGCATAACAGATCCACAGACTTTGAGTGCCTTTCCCCCTGCATAGACTTGTGTGGGCCAGTTTCAACAGCATAGGCCCTCATTACCACAGTACAACAGGGTATATAACTGAAGTCTAACTTCAACTGTTTCAGCTGTGAAATGACAGGTTTGTGACATTTGACACTGCTCTGCCCATTAAGCAGGGTTTTCACCTACCCACATCAGGGGCCTGAGGACTGGTGGCTCCACCCATGCCACCTGCCCACCTTCAATAGGGGTCCAAGCATAAGAGGTGCCCCCTAGTCCTTACAGCCAACAGCTGTGGGTGCCCATAGTCTGGCTGCAAAACCCACCCACCTACTTGCTCTAGGGAACAGGGACATGATTTCCTCCTGGACACTTGGGGTGGCTGTCAGCCCCCTGCCTTGCTCAGAGTGTGTCACCCTGCTCCAGCCAGATGCCTGTGCCTACACCAATCATCCATGCCTGTCTAGGACTGTAGGTGACAGCCTACACCACACACTTGGTGGCTATCTACCTGGGCACCCAAGCTGAATCCATACAGGAGGAGTGGGCAGACTCTTGAGCTCACATACCTAGTAACAGATCTAACCACCTGGTGACAGGACATTAGAGCTTCAAAGGTGCCAATAGGAAAACTAGCTCATACAAGCAGCCTATTTGGGCATATCAAAACAAAAAAAGAGACGTCTGGGCAACATGGCGCTATAGTCAGAAGCACCACACTGTCCCTCCTCAGAGAAGATCAGAAAAACTAAGTCATACAGAGTCACACATCAATCCTGAAACCCTGAGCATCAAATGAAGAGATAAAGAACTCAGCCAAGCACCAAATGGAATAAGAAACTGACCGAGAACAGAAAGTGAGGAGAGGTACTTGCAGAGGTCCCCTATCAGCTACCGCAGCATGGATCCTCCATCTTGGACTCCTATCGGAGATCAGTGAACAGGAGGTACGAGAAAGCAGCTTCACAGAGCTTCCAGCAGGAGACAGAACAACCAGTAACCCACAATATAGGCTTTCCCACCCCCACCCACCCTTCTTCATCCCCATTTAGCCTCCTCTGCTTCCTGCAGCCACAGTCTATTGGCCAGGAAGCAAGAGCTTCCCACCAGTGCCACTTGGATTCCACCTGCCTGCACTGGCCAGCTCCCTGAGTGCCATTTGTTGGCTGCTGGTGTTGCTTTTTTCCATTTCTTTAGATTTCTTCCTTACTCTCACCACCTCCCCCTCCTTTCTCTCAAACACCTTGCTCTATGCGCCATCTTTGCTTCTTCCTGAAAGGCTGCAAAACACTGCTTGACTGTGAAACTGCTTCCTGGCCCATGCCACCATGCTGGTGGGTCCCCTGGGGCTTTTATGTTTGTTTGATCTAATTTCTTCTGTTTTGATTTGTTTCTTCTTTTTCTTTTTCTCTTCTCAGCTTGGGAGGCCCTTCTAGCCAGGCAGTACCATGCAGCTTGGAAGCTAGTCCCTTACTCTGTGCAAATGCACAGGGACATCCCTGGGAGCATTTCTTTTTTCTTGTGTTTTGAGTTTTTTTTTTTCTTTTTTTGTTTGTTTGTTTTGGGTTTTTTTTTTTCCATTTCTTTGTTTAGTTTTCATCTCTCTCTTATTCCCTTTTTGTCTTTATTCATTTCCAGTTTCTTGATTTATTCATTTTTTTCTTTTTGTTTTTCCCCATTTCTCAGTCTCTCATCTCTCCACTCCAATAGCAAGCTTGCTTAGCGTTCTTTTTTTGTTTGTGTGTGTGTTTTTGGCTCCTGTTCCTCTCTCCTCTCTCTCCTCTTTCCCATACCCATCTTAGCTTCACACAACACAATCTACTCCCTCCTTCCTGCCTACCTACACCATGCACTGAACATCACACTCCCAAGCAGCACAGGCACGACCTACTGGAACCTACCCTGCACTGATTCCTGGTCTGCACTGTCAGCTCTGGTACATGCCACAAAAAACCTATCCCAACAACTCCCCTTCAGTTGGACGTGCCCTGTTGTAACATACCTGAATGACTGACCCTGCCCATTGGAGAAGGAGGTGAAAAGTATTGCACCTACAGAGGAGCAAACAACAAAGAACACACAACCCGCCTTCTCAGGCATAACCAAATAAAACAAAACATCAGGATGAAACAAACAAATCTACAATCAATAAACAAGGAAAATATCCACTGAATGCCCCAAAGACAGCAGACAATATCAAAACATTTAAAAAACAGAACAGGATGGTTCCAGTAGGTGTCCAACATAAAACACTAGATGAACTCCCAGCAGAAGAAAAGACACTAGACCTAACTGATAGGGAATTCAAATCTCTAATATTCAGAATTATCCAAGAGTTGAAGCAAAAGACAGACAAACATGAGGAAAAAGTAGACAAATTCAGGGAAAAGGCAGACAAATTCATGGAAAATACAGACAAAAAAATGGAATAATTCAAGAAAATAATACAGAAAAAATTGCTAAAATAAATTCACAACTATAAATCCTACAAAAACAACAATTAGAAATCAAAAAGATAAACAAGATTTCAGAAATGGACATTGTCATAGAAGGGCTGAGGAGCAGGTTTGAAACAATGGAAGCTACAATCAGAGAAACTAAAAAAAACACTTGGAGACAACTCTTTGAGGAAAAATCAGAAAAAAGAATGAAGAAAAATGAAGAAACCCTGAGAATTATGTGGGATACAATCAAAAGCAAAAATTTGCTAGTGATCAGAGTTCCAGAATAGAGGGAGAAAACAGAAAACAGAGAGGATCACTGAAGAACTGCTGACAGAAAACTTCCCCAATATCATGAAAGATGAAAAGCTGACCATTCAGGAAGCTCAATGAACCCCATATAGGATAGACCCCAAAAGAAAATCACCAAGGCATATCATAATCACACTTGCTAAAACCAAAGAAAAACAAAGAATCCTGAGAGCAGCTCGAGAAAAACAAAAAGTCACATACAGAGGAGTAACAATAAGACTAAGCTCAGATTATTCAGCAGAAACCATGCAGACAAGAAGGCAATGGAATGATATATATAAAACCTTGAAAGAAAAAAATTGCCAGCCAAGAATAATATATCCTGCAAAACTCTTGTTCAAATATGATGGTGAAATTAGGTCATTTCCAGATAAACAGAAATTAAGGGACTACGTAAAAACCAAATCAAACTCACTAGACTTATTAAAGGAAGTTCTTCCATCTGAGATAATCAATATCAGACCACTGACTGAATATAGGACACAGGATTGTACTAGCCAGATACCAACCTCGGAAATGAACTCTTAAGGACTATGCAAAACCAAAAGAATTACAAAAGGGAATCAGAGAGGTTAATCTGTAAATGACAACAGCATCAGAACGATAAAATAGGGAATAAATGGTGTAGGTATAGAACCTTCTAATAGAGACGAAGTCAAGCGATACCAAGTAATAACAGACTGGTTCAAATCTACGAAGATAAGAGAGAATTTCACAGTAACCACAATGAAAGTTAACAAACGTACTCATCAAAATAAAGAAGAAAAACATAAAGTCTCAGCAAAAATGAACCTACAAAAACAAAATAAATGGAAAACAAAATCCACAAACAAAAGGAACTCAGCACAGGAGAGTAAGAGGAACAAAGAAAATGTCAGCACCACAAAAAAAAAAAAGAAAGAAAGAAAGAAAAGCACTACAAAACACAATCTCACTCCTAGGAATATATCCTAGAGAAATAAGAGCCATCACAATAACAGCCATCTGCACACTCATATTCATTGAAGCACTGTTCACAATAGCAAGAAGATAGAGACAACCTAGATGCCCAGCAACAGATGAATGGATAAACAAACTATGGTACTTACACACAATGGAGTATTATACAAAGATAAAGAACAATGATGAATCTGTGAAGCATCTCATAACATGGGTGAAACTGGAGGACATTATGCTGAGGGAAATAAGTCAATCACAAAAGGACAAATATTGTATAAGACCTCTACTGTGTAACTCATGTAAAAGTTTACACACAAAAAGAAACAATCGTTGTTGGTTATGAGGGATGGGGGTGAGGGGGAGAACTAAATAGATAAGTGGTAACTTTGGTGAAAGGTAAGACAGTACACATTACTGGGGGCCAGCACAACTTGTACTAGGAAAGGTCATGGAAACTCCATAGACACTTCCAAACTCCCTGAAAGACTGCATTGCTGGATGGAGGGCTGTGGGAACCATGGTCTCAGGGAACATCTAGCTCAATTGGCATAACACAGTTTATAAAGACAATGTTCTACATTCTACCCTGGTGAGTAGCATCTGGGGTCTTAAAAGCCTGTGAGCAACCATCTAAAATACTCCACTGGTCTCATCCCTTTGGGAGCAAGGGAGAATGAAGAGAACAGGATACAAGGAAAAGATTAGTCCAAAGGACTAATGGACCACAGCTACCATGGCCTCCACCAGGCTGAGTCCAGTACAGCTAGATGATGTCCAGCTACCACCACTGACTACTCTGACCGGGATCACAACAGAGGGTCCTGGACAGAGCTGGAAAAGGATCTAGAACAGAATTCTAACTCACAAAAAAGAAAAAAAATAAAGACCAGATTAACTGGCCTAACAGACTAGAGAAACCCCGAGAGCATGGCCCCTGGACACCCTTTTAGCTCAGTGGTGAAGCCCCTCCCGAAGGTCACCATTCAGCCAGGGACTGGACAGCCTCCTAAAACAAAACTGGACTAATGAGGAACAGCAGTCCAGAGACAAGGACTAGAAGGCAGGAAGGGACAGGAAAGCTGGTGATACGGAATCCAAGGTTGAGAAGGGACAGTGTTGACATGTCATGGGGTTGTTAACCATTGTCATAGGGCAATATGTGTACTAACTGTTTAATGAGAAACTCTTTGTTCTGCAAACCTTCATCTAAGGTACAAAAAAAAAAAAGAATTATCTACGTGAGATCAAATTGAAAACAGCAACTTAAAAGGTTTGATGGGAAGCATAGGGGACACTGAGTTTAAGATAATGGTGATGGAATAGTTTGGTAAAGGATAGTGAGAATAGCAGTACAGTTGGAAGAATGTAATCGATGTTACTGAATTGTACATATAGAAACTGTAAAAACGGTGTAACTTTGGCTATGAATATTTTCACCAAAAATAAGGTCCTCAAGGTCAAGAAGGGAGAGTGTTGACATGTCGTGGGGTTGTTAACCAATGTCATAAAATAATACGTGTACTGACTGTTTAATGAGAAACTATTTGTTCTGTAAACCTTCATCTAAAGTACAATAAAAATATTAAAAAAAAAAAAACAAGACGCTAGGACTCAATAAGCAAACATAAAATAAATAAATATAATAAATTATTGATGGCTAAGTGACAACAGTCAATATCAAATCACATAAAGAGGCAGACCATGATGGCTTCAGCAAGCTCCCAAAATAAAGAATCTAGAAATTTTACAGAGGAGGAAAATTTCTTGGAATTACTCGAGGCAGAATACAAAAGATTAATATACAAAACTCTTCAAGAAATTAGGAAGGAAATTAATCAAAATGCAGAACATGAAATAGAGGAACTTAAAAAGATTGGAGAAGAGCATAATGAGAAGTTTAACAGGCTGCAAGAATCCACAGAGAGACAGCAATCACAAATCCAGAAGATTAACAATAAAATTTCAGAATCAAACAACTCAGTAGAAAGTCATAGGAGCAGAATTGTGGCTAGGGATGTCAGAATTAGTGAGACTGAAGAGAAAGCAGTTGACACCAACTTGAGGAAAAATCAGATAAAAGGATTTTAAAAAAAAGAAGAAACCCTAAGAATTATGTGGGACTCCATCAAGAGGAATAACTATGAGTGATTGGAGTACCAGAAGAGGGGTGGATAAGAGAAAATACAGTGAAAATTGTTGAAGATTTGTTGACAGAAAACTTCCCTGATACTGTGAAAGATGAGAAGATATCTATCCAAGATGCTCATCGAACCCCACATAAGGTAGATCCCAAAAGAAAGTCACTGAGACATTATATTCAAACTTGCCAAAACCAAAGATAAAGAGAGAATTTTAAGAATAGCTAGGGATAAACGAAAGGTCATCTACAAAAGATAGTCAATAAGAATAAGCTCGGACTACTCAGCAGAAACCATTCAGGCAAGAAGGCAATGGGATGACATATACAAAGCCTTGAAGGAAAAAAATTACAAGCAAAGAATTATATACCCAGTAAAACTGTCTCTCAAGTATGATGATGATATTAGGGCATTTTCAGATAAACAGAAGTTCAGAGAATTTGCAAAAACCAAAAAAAAATTACAAGAAATAGTAAAGAAGTCTTCCAGTTAGAAAATCAATAACATCAGATGACAACCCAAGACTAGAACACAGGACAGAGCAACCAGATATCAACCCAGATAGGGAAGACACAAAAATAAATCAAGGCTAAAACACTGAAAATAGGGAAACAGATGTCAATAATTAAAAGATGACATCAGTAAAACAAAAAAGAGGGACTCAAAAAATGTAGACATAGACTTCGCATATGGAGAGGAAGTCAAGGCAATATAAAGAAATAAAAGACTGGTTTACACATAGAAAAATAGGGGTAAATATTAAGGAAACCACAAAGGAAACTAACATCCTACAAATTAAAATAAAAAACTAGAAAAATATAAAGACTCAGCAAACATAAAATCAAGAACAATCAAAAAGTTGAAAAGAAAATACTTAAAGAAAAACGACTCAGGACAGAAAATTAAGTGGAACAAAGAAACTGTCAACAATACACAAAATAAGAAGTCAAAATGACAGCACTAAACTCATACCTATCAATAATTATAATGAATGTAAATGGACTAAATGCACCACTAAGGAGACAGAGAGTGGCAGATCAGATAAAAAAAACATGATCCATCTATATGCTGTCTCCAAGAGACACACCTTAGACTTAAAGATACCAACAAATTAAAACTCAAAGGATGGAAAAAAAATATATCAAGCAAACGACACTCAAAAAAGAGCAGGAGTGGTAATATCAATCTCTGACAAAATAGACTTTAAAGTAAAATCCACCACAAAGGATAAGGAAGGACACTATATAATAATTAAAGGGTCAATACACCAGGAGGACATAACTATAATAAATATTTACACACCCAATGACAGGGCTCCAAAATACATAAAACAAACTCTAACTGCATTGAAAAGAGAGATAGACAGCTCCACAATAGTAGTAGGAGACTTCAGTACACCACTTTTGGTGAAGGACAGAACATCCAGAAAGAAGCTCAACAAAAACACAGAAAATCTAAACGCTACAGTCAACCAACTTGATCTCATAAACATATACCGAACACTTTACCCAACAGCAGCCGAGTATACTTTCTTTTCCAATGCACATGGAACATTCTCCAGAATAGACCACATATTAGGCCATAAAGCAAGCTTTAACAAAATCTAAAACACCAAAATATTAGAAAGCATGTTTTCTGACCATAAAGCCATAAAAGTAGAAATCAACAACAGAAAAAAGCAGGGAAAAAAAAATCAAACACACGGAAACTGAACAACACCTTGCTCAAAAGAAATTAAGGATGGAATAAAGAAATTCATAGAATCAAACGAGAATGAAAACACATCCTACCAGAACATTTGGGACACAGCAAAAGCAGTGCTCAGAGGTCAGTTTATAGTAATAAATGCACACATCCAAAAAGAAGAAAGGGCCATAATCAAAACATTAACCCTACAACTGGAACAAGCAGAAAGAGAGCAGCAAAAGAAGCCCTCAGCCACCAGAAGAAAGGAAATAATAAGAATTAGAGCATAATTAAATGAAATAGAGAATAGAAAAACAACTGAAAGAGTTAACAAGACCAAAAGCTGGCTGTTTGAAAAGATCAACAAAATTGATAAACCAGTCACCAAACTGGAAAAAAAAAAAAAAAAAAGGAGAGGAAGCAGACAGCCCTAATACATGGCATAAATAAAATACGAACCATAAGTAACAGTGCACAAGCACCAGAAGAGAGACTAGATAACTGGGAGCTCCTCAAAATCAAACATTTATGCTCATCAAGACTTCACCAAAAGACTCAAAAGACAACCTACAAACTGGGAAAAAATTTTGGCTACAACAAATCCAATCAGCATCTAATTTCTAAAATCTACAAGCTACTGCAAAACCTCAACAACAAAAAGACAAATAACCCAATTGAAAAATGAGCAAAGGGAAGGGCAAGATGGCGCTCTAGACAGAAGCACCATGCTGTCCCTCCACAGCAAAGATCCGAAAAACTAAGCCAAACAGAGAATCAACAATCCTGAAACCCTAGAACATCAGATGAAGAAATAAAGAACTCAGCCAAACACCAAACAGAGTGAGAACACTGAAAGAGAACGGAGAGCAAGGAGAGACTCATGCAGAGATCCCCTACCAGCTAACCCAGCGTGGATCCACCATCTTGGACTCCTATCGGAGACCAGCAAACGGGAGAACAGGAGAGCAGCCTCGCGGAGCATCCAGTGGGAGACAGAACGGCTGGTAATTTGCAGTGTGCGCTTTCCCACCCCCCACCCCTCTTCGCCTCGGCTGGGGCTCCCCTGCTTCCCGTGGCCAGGGTCCCTGGGCCGGGTGGCGCCGGTGCTTGGATTCCGCAGGCCCAGGCCGGCGGCTCTCTGGGAGCCGTTTGTTGGCTGCTGGCGTTGCTTTTTCTGCCGCCTCCCCCTCCTTTTGCTCAGGTGCCTGGTTCCGAGCGCCGTCTTTGCTCTCTCCTGTGGGGCTGTGGGGCTGCATTCGGGCGCGTGGCTGCTTCCAGGTCTGGGCTGTCGCGCTGGTGAGATCCCAGGACCTTTGTTCGTTCGCCCCTCTGCTTCCTGTGGCCACGGTCTCTTGACCCGGGACCCCTGGCTGCTTGGATTCTGCGCACCTGTGCGGGCAGCTCTCTGGGTGCTGTTTGTTAGCTGCTGGTGTTGCTTTTTCTGCTTCTTTTGGTTTCTCGCTTCCTTCTCACTGCCTCCCCCTCCTTTTGCTTGGGTGCCTGGTGCCGAGCACCGTCTTTGCTCTTTCCTGCAGGGCTGTGGGACTGCGTTCGGGCTTGTGGCTGCTTCCGGGTCTGTACTGCCACGCTGGTGGGGTCCCGGGGCCTTTATTCGTTTGCTCTTCTGCTTCCTGCGGCTGCAATTTCTTGACCCAGGGACGTCAGCTACTTGGATTCCACGCACCCGGGCAGGCGGCTCTCTGAGTGCCGTTTGTTAGCTGCTGGTGTTGCTTTTTCTGCTTCTTTTGGTTTCTCGCTTGCCTCTCACTGCCTCCCCCTCCTTTTGCTCGGGTGCCTGGTTCCGAGCGCCATCTTTGCCCTTTCCTGTGGGACTGTGGGGCTGCATTCGGGTGTGTGGCTGCTTCCAGGTCTGGCCTGCCACGTTGGTGAGATCCCAGGGCTTTTGTCCGTTTGCTCCTCTGCTTCCTGTGGCCACAGTCTCTTCACTGGGGTCCGCCGGCTGCTTGGATTCCACGCGCCTGGGCGGGCGGCTCTCTGGTTGCCGTTTGTTGGCTGCTGGTGCTGCCTTTTTTTTTTTCTTTTTTCTTTTTCTCCTGCCTCTTTTGGTTTCTTGCTTGCGTCTCGCCACCTCCCCCTCCTTTCACTCGGGTGACTAGCTCCTTGAACCCTCTTAGCTCCTTTCTGAGGGTCCCCAGAGTGCAGGCAATTTGTGATATACGCTTTCCACTCTCCAACCTTCTTCACTCACAGTCGGCCTCCTCTGTTTCCCACGGACACAGTCTCTTGTCCAGAAACACCGGCCCGCACTGGCTGGCTCTCTGAGTGCCATTCATTGACTTCTGGTGTTGCTTTTTTTTTGATTTTTTTTTTCTTTTTTGATTAGTTTTGTTTTCTTTTCCCTCTTTTTCCCTTTTGTCTTTCTTCATTGCTCAATTTCTCGTCTCTCTATCTCTTCCTTCTCTTTCTGATTCATGAATACCAGGCTTTGTATGCCTCTGCACCTTCTGGCCAGGCTGTGCTGTGAAACCTGAGACCGACTTCCACAGACCTCATAGCTGCATCGGTGGGATCCCTGGGAACTTTGAAGTTCTTTAACTTTTCTGAATTTTATTTGTTCATTCTTTCCTTTTCTTTCTCTTCCCCCTTCTGGTTTTCTCCATCCCATAGTCTCTCATCTTTCCATTCCAATGGCAAGCTCCCCTAGCATTCTTTTATGTTTGTATGTTTTTCGCTCCTGCTCCTCTCTCCTCTCTCTCATATCCAGCTTAGCTTCAAACATAACCATCTCCCTGCTGCATCCTGCCTACCTGCACAATGCACTTGACATCACACCACCAAGCTGTGCAGGCACGCCCTATTGGAACCTGCCCAGCACTGACTACTGACCATCCTGATGGCTGCGGTGAGTGCCACAAACAACCCGTCCCAGTGGCTCCTCTTCAGCTAGACCTGCCCAGCTGTAGCACAAGGATGAAACAAAAAAAAATCTACAATCAATAAACGAGAGAAATATCTACTGAATGCCCCAAAAACAGCAAACAATATCAAAACATTTACAAAAACAAGACAAGATGGCTCCAATAGGCATCCAAATTAAAACACCAGATAACTCTCCTGTGGAAGAAAATGCACTAGAAGTACCTGAAAGGGAACTCAAATCACTAATACTTGGAATTTTCCAAGAACTGAGGCAAAAAGCTGACAAACATGAGGAAAAAATAGACAAATTTATGGAAAATACAGACAAAAAATTGGAAGAATTCAGGAAGATGATGCAGGAACAAAATGCCAAAATAAATTCACAACTCGAAATTATACAAAAACAACAATTAGAAATCCAAAAGATAAAGAACAAGATTTCAGAAACGGATGATGTCATAGAAGGGCTGAGAAGTATATTTGAAACCCTGGAAGACAGGATCAGTGGAATTGAAGACAAACACTTGGATACAACTCTGTTTCAGGGAAACTCAGAAAAAAGAACAAACAAAAATGAAGAGACCCTGAGAGTTATGTGGGACACAATTAAAAGCAAAAATTTATGAGAGATTGCCATCCCAGAACAGGGGGAGAAAACAGAAAACACAGAGAGGATCACTGAGGAACTGCTGACAGAAAACTTTCCCAATATCATGAAACATGAAAAGATGGCCATCAAAGAAGCTCAATGAACCCCATATAGAAGAGACCCCAAAAGAAAATCACCAAGATATATCATATTCACATTCACCAAAACTAAAGAAAAATAAAGAATCCTGAGAGCAGCTCGTGAAAAACAAGAAGTCACATACAGAGGAGAAACAACAAGACTAAGCTCAGATTATTCTGCAGAAACGATGCAGGCAAGAAGGCAGTGGGATGACATATATAAAATCATGAAAGAAAAAAATTGTCAGCCAAGAATAATATATCCGGCAAAACTCTCGTTCAAATTTGGTGGTGAAATTAGGTAATTTCCAGATAAACAGAAACTAAGAGAATGTGCAAAAGTCAAACAAAACTTACAAGAAGTATTAAAGGGAGTTCTTCGATCTGAGGACAAACAGCTTCAGCCCTCAGGCAGGACCTAGGACGCAGGTTCATACGAACCAGAAACCATTCTAGGAAATGAACTATCGAGGACTATCCAAAACCAAAAGAAATACAACAGGGAATCAGAGCAATCAATCAAAGGATGACAATAACAACAAAACAATGAAAGAGGGAATAAATGGCATAGGTATAGAACCTTCTAACAGAGAGGAAGGCAAGGCGATACCAAGTAAGTGTAGACTGCTTCAAACTTATAAAGATAAGGGTAAAATTCATGGTAACCACAAAGAAAGTTAACAAACCAACTCATAAAAATAAAGACAAAAAACATAAAGTCTCTGCAAAAACAAAACCTACAAAAACAAAAGAAATGAACACAAAATCCACAAACAAATGTAACTAAGCACAAGAGAGTAAGAAGAACAAAGAAAACTTCAGCACCACAAAAAAAAGCACTACTAAATGACAACAACAAACTCACATCTATCAGTAATTACACTGAATGTAAATGGACTCAATGCACCCATAAAGAGATGGAGAGTGGCAGAATGGTTAAGAAAACAGGATCCATCAATATGTTGTCTACAAGAGACACACCTTAGAAACAAAGATGTGAATTTACTAAAAATCAAAGATTGGAAAAAAATATATCAAGCTAACAACTACCAAAAAAGAGCAGGAGTGGCAATTCTAATCTCAGATAAAATAGACTTTAAAACAAAATCTACCATAAAAGACAAAGAAGGACACTATATAATGATTAAGGGGACGATCCATCATGAAGACATAACCATAATAAACATCTATGCACCCAATGACAGGGCTCCAAAATACATTAAAAAAAAACTCTAATAGCACTGAAAAGAGAAATTGACAGTTCCACAATAATAGTAGGAGACTTCAACACACCACTCTCAGTAAAGGACAGAACAACTAAGAAGAAACTCAGCAAAGATACAGAAGACCTAAAGGACACAATCAGCCAACTGGACCTCATAGACATATATAGAATAATCCATCCAACCGCTGCGAAGTACACATTCTTTTCCAATGCACATGGAACGTTCTCCAGAATAGACCACATCTTATGCCACAGAGCAATCCTCAACAAGATCCAAAATGCTGAGATAATTCAAAGTATCTTCTCTGACCACAATGCCATCAAGGTAGAAATTAACACTAGAAAGAGCAAGGAAAAAATATCTACTACATGGAAACTGAATAATAATCTGCTTACACATCAATGGGTAATAGAAGAAATCAGAGATGGAATTAAAAAATTCCTAGAATCAAATGACAATGAAAACACATCATACCAAAACCTTTGGGACACAGCAAAGGCAGTCCTCAGAGGACAATTTATAGCAATAGATGCACATATCAAAAAAGAAGAAAGGGACAAAATCAAAACATTAACTACAGAACTCAAACAAATAGAAAGAGAACAGCAAAAAAAGCCTACAACCACCGGAAGAAAGGAGATACTAAAGATCAGAGCAGAAATAAATGAAATAGAGAACAGAAAAACAATAGAAAGAATCAACAAAACCAAAAGTTGGTTCTTTGAAAGACTTAACAAAATCGACAAACCACTGGCCAGACTGACAAAAAAAAAACAGCAGAGGGCACAAATAACCCAAATAAGAAATGAAATGGGGGACATTACAACAGACCCAACCGAAATAAAAAGGATTATAACAGAATATTATGAAAAACTATATTCCAACAATTTTGAAAACCTAGAGGAAATGGATAAATTTCTAGAAACACAAGGCCTACACAAACTACAACAAAGTGATATTGAAAATCTGAACAGACCCATAACAGGAGAAGAGATTGAAAAGGTAATAAAAAAACTCCCAACCAAAAAAAGCTCTGGCCCAGATGGCTTCACTGGAGAATTCTACAAAACATTTACTAAAGAGCTTGTACGAGTTCTACTCAAGCTTTTTCAGAGCATAGAAAAGGAAGCAACACTTCCAAGTTCATTCTATGAAGCCAGCATAACGCTGATACCAAAACCAGGCAAAGACATCCCAAAAAAAGAAAATTACAGACCAATATCTCTCATGAATATAGATGCAAAAATTCTGAACAAAATTCTATCCAACAGAATTCAGTATCATATCAAAAAAATAATACACCACGACCAAGTAGGATTCATACCAGGTATGCAAGGATGGTTCAACATTAGAAAATCCATCAACGTAATTCACCACATAAATAAAAGGAAAGAAAAAAATCACATGATCATCTCAATTGACGCAGTAAAGGCATTTGACAAAGTCCAACACCCATTCCTGATAAAAACTCTCAATAAAATAGGTATAGAAGGGAAATTTCTCAACATAATAAAGGGCATCTATGCAAAACCAACAGCCAACATCATTCTTAATGGAGAGAGGCTGAAAACATTCCCCTTGAGAACAGGAACAAGACAAGGATGCCCTTTATCACCACTTCTATTTAACCTTGTGCTGGAAGTTCTAGCTAGAGCAATAAGGCAAGAGAAAGAAATAAAGGGCATCCAAATTGGTAATGAAGAAGTTAAACTCTCCCTGTCTGCAGATGATATGATACTATATATAGAAAACCCTAAAGACTCCACGAGAAATCTACTGGAACTAATAGAAAGATTCAGCAGAGTAGCAGGATACAAGATGAACAATCAAAAATCAGTTGGATTCCTATACACCAGTAAAGAGAACGATGAAAAGGAGATCAGGAAATCAATACCATTTTCAATAGCCCCTAAAAAGATAAAATACTTAGGAATAAATCTGACCAAGGATGTGAAAGACTTATACAAGCAAAACTATAAAACACTACTGCATGAAACCCAAAGGGATCTACATAAATGGAAAAACATACCATGCTCATGGATAGGCAGACTCAACATTGTGAAAATGGCAATTCTACCTAAAACAATTTACAAATACAATGCAATCCCAATACAAATACCAGCAACATTCTTCAAAGAGATGGAAAAACTAATTATTAACTTTATATGGAAAGGGAAGAAGCCCCGAATAAGTAAAGCACTACTGAAGAAGAAGAATAAAGTTGGAGGACTCACACTACCCGACTTGAGAATCTACTATACAGCTACAGTAGTCAAAACAGCCTGGTACTGGTACAACAACAGAGACATTGACCAATGGAACAGAATTGAGAACCCAGATGTAAATCCATCCACCTATGGTAACCTGATTTTTGACAAGGGCCCAAAGTCCATCAAATGGGGAAAAGACAGTCTTTTTAACAAATGGTGCTGGCAAAACTGGATATCCATTTGCAGAAAAATGAAACAGGACCCATACCTCACACCGTATACAAAAACTACTTCAAAATGTATCAAAGACCTGAATATAAAGCCTAAAACTATCAAGTTCATAGAAGAAAAAATAGGACCAACACTTCAGGCCTTAATACATGGCATTAACAGGATACAAACCATAACCATCAATGCACAAAACCCAACAGATAAGCTAGATAACTGGGATCTTCTAAAAATCAAACACCTATGCTCTTCAAAAGACTTCATCAAAAGATTCAGAAGAGAACCTACAGACTGGGAAAAAATTTTTGGACAGTGCAAGTCAGACAAAGGTCTAATCTCCATAATCTACAAGAAAATCCAAAACCTCTACAACAAAAAGACAAATAATCCTATCAAAAAATGGGCAAAGGTAATGAACAGACACTTCACCAAAGAAGACATTCAAATGGCCAACAGACACATGAGGAAATGCTCGCGATCACTAGCCATTAGAGAAATGCAAATTAAAACCACAATGAGATACCATCTCACCCCGGCATTACTGGCACGAATCAAAAACACTGGAAATAACAAATGTTGGAGGGGCTGCAGGGAAATGGGAACTCTTATGCACTGCTGGTGGGAATGCAAAATGATACAACCATTTTGGAAAATGATATGGCGTTTCCTCAGAAAGCTAGAAATAGACATACCATTCGATCCAGCAATCCCACTCCTAGGAATATATCCTAGAGAAATAAGAGTCGTCACTCAAATAGACGTATGCACACCTATGTTCATGGCAGCATTGTTCACAATAGCAAAACGATGGAAACAACGTAGGTGCCCATCAACAGATCAATGGATAAACTATGGTACATACACACAGTGGAGTACTATGCAACGACAAAGAACAGCAATGAACCTGTGAACCATCTCATAACATGGATGAAACTGGAGGACATTATGCTGAGTGAAGTAAGTCAATCACAAAAGGACAATATTGTATGAGACCTCTATTGTAAAAACCCATGAAAAAATTCACATGCAAAATGTAACAATCCTTGTTGGTTACCAGGGATGGGAGGGGAGGGGGGGAAATACTAAATAGGCAATAGATAAGTGGTATCTTGGGTGAGAGGTGAGACAGTACACAGTACAAGGGAAACTAACACAGCATGCACAAGGAAAGGTCATGGAGGCCCCATGGACACATCCAAACTCCCCAAGGGACTGAGTTGTTGGACGGAGGGCTCTAGGGACCATGGTCTCGGGGAACATCTAGCTCAATTGGCATGACACTACTTACAAAGATAATGCTCTACATTCTACCTTGGTGAGTAGTGTCTGGTATCTTAAAAGCCTGTGAGCAGCCATCTAAGATATTACACTGGTCTCATCCCTTCGGGAGCAAGGGAGAATGAAGAGAACAGGATACAAGGAAAAGATTAGTCCAAAGGATTAATTGTCCACAGCTACCAAGACCTCCACCGGACTGAGTCCAGTACAGCTAGATGGTGCCTGGCTACCAGCGCTGACTGCTCTGACCGGGATCACAACAGAGGGTTCTGGACAGAGCTGGAGAAGGATGTAGTGCATAATTCTAACTCACACACACACAAAAAAGACCAGATTTACTGGCCTAAAGGAGACTGGAGAAACCTCAAGAGTGTGGCCCCCAGACACCCTTTCAGCTCAGAGGTGAAGTTACCTTCGAAGTTCACTGTTCAGCCTGGGAGTGGACAGCCCAGTAAAACTAAATGAGACTAATGAGGTACAGGAGTCCAGTGACAAGGGCCAGAAGGCAGAGGGGGAGTAGGAAGCTGATGACAGGGAACACAAGTTGAGTAAGGATACTGTTGATGTGTTGTGAGATTTTTAACCACTGTTATAGGGCAACATTTGTAGTAACTGTTAAATGGGAGGCTATCTTGTCCTGTAAGCCTTCATCTTGGGTGAGAATGACAGCACAATTGGAAGAGCATAGTCAATGTCACTTAAATGTGTACGTAAAAAGTTTTGAAATGGTGTATCCTTGGCTATGTGTATTTTCACCAAAAAAAAAAAAAAAAAGCTGAGAATCCAGAGGGTTAAAATGTTGTGGGGTTGTTAACCAAAGTCATAAAACAGCATGAGTACTACTGTTATATGAGAAACTGTTTGTTCGTAAGCCTTCACCTGAAGTACAATAAAATATTAAAAAAAAAAAAATAGAGATAGCAAGCTCTACAACAGAAGGTGGAGGGCAGTGCTGGTTCAGTTGTACAATTCTTGCCTTCCATGCAAAGACCTAGAAACCCTGAGTAATGCACCTCAAGTGCAGCCACCACTCGTCTTTCCGTGGAAGCTTGCTTGTTGGTGTAATGCTGAATAGGTCTCGGCAGAACTTCTAGACTAGGAAGAAACGCCAACCTACCTACATCCCAAAACCAGCCAATGAAAACCCTAGAGATCGCAATGGGACAATCCTGTTGTGCACAGGGTCACCATGAGTCAAGGGCAACTCAACAGCAGCTAACAACAACAACAGAAGGTAAAGAAATTTAAAAATAGGGCTGGGCAGAAAAAGGGAGAAGAGCAGAGCCCCTTGACAACCGGCTGGAGCCCAAGACGAGTAGCAAATAAGACTTCTGGTGGCCAGTGGACGAAGGACTTTTTTAAAAAGGATGCCTAATAATCAATTTAAGTGGTTTCTCCTTGCCCTGAAACTTCATTAAATGTCTTTAGGAGCAAGGTCTCGAATACATAAGTATTGAGGAAATAAAGGAATTAGTGGGCCCAAGGTGGAACTAACGAAGAAAAGTACAGTAGACAAATTATTCATTCCCAAATATACTAAGCAGTAATAACCCTAGAAAGGAGTTTCAGGCATACAACAGGCTGACATTTAGAGTAAACTTATTTTACAGATGATCAAAGTGACACTGATAAAGGTCACTGGCCCAAGATAACCAAGCTAGTAACTGGTAGTGCTCAGTTTTGATCCATGTGACTCAAATCAGTGTGATTCTAAAGCCCAAGTTCAAAGTCACACTGCTTTGTGTTAACAATTGAATGGTCAATCATTCTACCTCATTATAACCCTCCCATTTCTCCATTCCCATGGCCACTCCCTTGTTTAAGCCTGCCTGCAGTCGTATAATTGGCCATCCCACCCTGATCTTGGGTCCCACCAATCTAATGCCCCTCAGCACACATCTCTCATCTAAAGACCTTTACTGACTCCCCACTCTCTTTATGATAAAGTCCAAGTTCCTTAGCACACAAGCCCTTACAAGTTTTCTCTGTCCACATCCCACCTGTACTTCTCCTGTTCTCCCTTCACACACTACGCTCTATAGATAGGAAGTACTAAAGGTAAGCTCTATGAGAGCTGGGACCCCAAACCTATCGAGTTAAACAGTACCTAGTACATAGTAGGTACTCAATAAATGTTTGTAAATAAATAAATAAAGGAGAGGTATTATAGCGTCCTTTATGTGATTGATATCTACTGTTTTTGACCTAGTTTCCAATCTCCCCGCATGCTATACGAGTGTACCCACATTTTCCTTGCAATGCAATCCCTCCTCTTTCACACATGGGTGACTTAAGTGAGATGGACTCCACTCCCAACTCCAGCAACGAACTAGTCACATTGTGTCCCTTATGCCTGCCACAGTCCCTTATATATATATATATTATATATATATATATATATATATATTATATATATATATAGCCCAGCCAAAATAAAAAGACACAAAGAGGTGTTTGCACTTCAGTCTGGAAACCTGTATTGTCAGTGGCTGCCGGAGTTATCTCGGGATCACAAGGAGGCAGGCTGCCAAAGAATGGAGCCACCACTGAGGAAATTAGCATCAAGAAATATAAAGAGGTACTGAGTTCTAGTCGAATCATGAATCAAGTTTTACCTGGTCTATTTATTTGCCTGAAACAATACATTTTTCTATTCTAGTTAAACAAGTTTGGGTTTTCTATGTTTGAAATCAAAGCATCCTAATAACTAAGAATTCAAGTTGTTTCAAGTCCCTGAGTCTTTCTTCAATAGGTTCCTCTTCCTAGAATTCTTTACAGTCAGTCTCATCTAGTAAATGCTTAATTGTCTTTCAAGATTCAATTCAAGTGCTATCTTCTGTAACTAACCTTAGGTATGATGACTTGTGTATTGTGGGTATATATGCCATTTAAACATGGCTGCACTATTGACAACTGCAGCCCCCACAGAACTCTATGCTGTATATGACATGTTGGAGACTTGTCAACAATGAGAAAGAGATTAGGCACGACTTGTTTTCCCAAACCTATTGTCCTGTTACTGATTGGCTTGTTTACCTGAATTCCTTCTCCCTTGCCCGAAACTTATTGTTACTCACCCAAAGCCCATTGTTCTATTATTTGCTTCACTGCTTGCTGTATTGACTATAAAATAAACTCCTGAGACTGAAGCCGGGGTTCAACTCCTCAGAGTGACCCCCCTGGCCCCTCTTCTCTGTAAAAAAAAAAAAAAGAAAGAAAGAAAAATAAGCAAAGGATATCAACAGACACTTTGCCAAAGAAGATATTCAGGTGGCTAACAGACACATGAAGAAATGCTCATGATCATTAGCCATTAGAGAAATGCAGATCAAAACTACAAGGAGGTATCATCTCACCCCAACAATGTTAGCCTTAATCCAAAAAACACAAAATAATAAATGCTGGAGAGGTAGTGGAGAGACTGGAACACTTATACACTGTTGGTGGGAATGTAAAATGGTACAACCACTTTGGAAATCAATTTGGTGATTCCTTAAAAAGCTAGAAATAGAAGTACCATATGATCCAGCTATCCCGCTCCCTGGAATATATGCTAGAGAAATAAGAGCTGTCACATGAGTAGATATATGCATACCCATGTTGATTGCAGCACTATTCACAATTGCAAAAAGATAGAAACAACCTAGATGCCCATCAATGGACGAATGGATAAACAAATTATGGTATATCCACACAATGCAATACTACACAATGATAAAGAAAAACGATGAAGCCGTGAAACATAACATGGAGGGATCCGGAGGGCATTATGTTGAGTGAATTTAGTCAGTCACAGAAGGACAAATATTGTATAAGACCACTATTATAAGAACTCAAGAAAAGGTTTAAACACAGAAGACAACATTCTTTGATGGTTACGAGGGTGGGGAGGGAGGGAGAGGGTTAGTCACTAACTAGATAGTAGACAAGTATTATCTTAGGTGAAGGGAAGGACAGCACACACTACAGGGGAAGCCAGCACAGCTGGACTAAACCAAAGCTAAGAATTTTCCTGAATACAATCAAACACTTTGAGGGACAGAGTAGCAGGGGTAGGAATCTGGGGACCATGCTTTCAGGGAACATCTAGGTCAATTGGCATAACAAAGCTTATTAAGAAAGTGTTCTGCATTCTACTTCAGTGAGTGGTGTCTGGGGTCTTAAAAGCTTGCCAGCGGCCATCTAAAATGCATCAATTGGTCCCAACCACCTGCAGTAAAAGAGAATGAAGACCACCAAAGACATAAGGAAAGTAGCAGCCCAAGAGACAGAAAGGGCCACATAACCCAGAAACTTGATCAACCTGAGACCAGAAGAACCAGATGGTGTCCGGCTACTACCAATGACCACCCTGATAAGGAACACAACAGAGAGTCTGTGATGGAGCAGGAGAAAGGTCTGTTGCAGAACTCAAATTCTAGTAAAAAGACCAGACTTAATGCTCTGACTGAGACTGGAGGAATCCCGGAAAGCATGGCCCCTGGATTCTCTTATCAGCCCAGAACTAAAACAATTTCCAAGCCCAACTCTTCAGACAGGGATTGGACTGGACTGTGGGACATAAAGTGATATTCAGAAGAGTGTGCCTCTTAGCTCAAGTAGATCCGAGAGACTAAATGGGCAGCTTCTGTCTGGAGATGAGATGGGAAGGCAGAGAGGGTTAGGAGCTGGTTGAATGGACATGGGGAATCAGGGGTGGAAAGGGGGAGTGTGCTGTCACAGTAGGGTGAGAGCATTTAGGGTCACATAACAATGTACGTATAAATCTTTGTATGGGAGAATAACTTGAAATGTAAACTTCATTTAAACTACGACAATAAAAAAGAAGAAAAAAGCTAAGTGACTTACAGTCACACAGCTAATTAGCAGCTAAGCCAACTTCCAAATCAGAGCTATGTGACTCCAGGGAGTGTATCCACAGTCACTGAGTTTTCCTGCTTCTCAAGCATCTCAGTCTCATACAGGAATTTTTCTCCAAGGTTCAATTAAAACATGTCTCTAGCCTGAACCTCAATATTTGGGGGAAAAAAAAAACATAAACATAAGATAAAACATAAAGGGAAATGCATTCTTTGTTTATATGACTAAATGATGTAAGTCTTTTCTTAATCTTCTTGCTATTATTTAATTTGCCAAAGTGTCATGTACTCATTGTGACTAGTGAAATGCTGGAATGGCATACGCACAGAATGTATGTAATCTCCCACCCTAAACCCTCCAATTCCCATCCAGCTCAGGGTACCAATAAGGACAACGTAGGGAAGATTGTCCTCATTTCCACACCCTTCATGTTCCTACCCTCAAACATTCACAGACATGTAAGTATGTACTTGTAGAGCTTGTTACACTATTTTTGGTTTATATAAAATGGTATCAGATTATAAACATTATTTGTAATATGCTTTCTCAATTAAAATAAATCAGGAACATCTCTCCAGGTGAGTCTGTAGAGATCTAACTCATTCTTTTTAATAGCTACACAATATTCCATAGAATAGATGTATGACAATTCATTCAACTTGCTCCCACATTGAAGGATATTTAGGGTCTTTTGGCGGGGGTGGGGAGGAGTTGGGGAATTTTGACACTGCTAACAGCACTACATTAAACATCTTTTTTAAATATGTTCTATGTACCGATTTTTTTTTTGAAGAGTAAAACACATTTAGTTTATTTTTAACTGAGCTTTTCTGCAGTGTCATTACTAGTTTTTGCTTGCCTGTTTATGTTTAGTATGGTATAGTAATTAATCTCTTTATTCATCCTATATATGTAGCCCACATGTTTAGTCATTTACAACTAGAAGGAAAAAAATGCTTAGTAACTTTGTAGAGGTCTTTGAAACTCCTATGGCAACATTGTTTTCAAGAGGTTTATTCTCTTTACTTTACAATTATTGATTTATCCCACCAGGAGATGAAATAGTCTTTTATAGGTTAATGTACAGAAAATGAAAACTTATCACAAGTCCTCCTTTACATGCATTCCCTGTTTGCTCAGATGAAGCCCATTTTTGAGACTCTTAGTTTAGCAAATGTGGTTTCTCTGTAACCACTCGGTTGGTGCTGGGTGTTTGCCTTCACAATGAGGACGTTGCCCACTGCTGGTGGTGAAGATTATTATTTCAAGCTCTTAGAATTAGAAAACAAGTGCCACAGTGCCATGGATGCAGTACATTCTGTCCAATCCTCGTGTGATTGTTTTTTACTTTACAGTTCTCTTCTAATTTGTTTTTGGATTTAGACTTTCCTTTACTCCAAAAAAAAAAAGTTGCCATCAAGTCGATTCCAACTCATAGAGACCCTACAGGACAGAGTAGAACTTCACCACAGGGTTTATAAGGAGAGGCTGGTGGATTTGAACTGCCAGCCATTTGATTAGCAACCTTAGCTCCTAACCACTGCGCCATGAGGGCGCCAATGTAATTCATACTGTACAGATGGAAATCTTTTTAAAAAGCCAGAATTTGATGTGGAAAGGAAGTTCTGAATTTTTGACCCAATTTGACCTCAAACGGCTGCTTATTCCTGTGTCTTTTTGTTTAAAGTTCAGTAAAAGAAGATTACACAAGGTTGACTTCCAACTGAAAATAATTAGCAAAGAAGAAAGAAAAAAAAAAGTACTCTTAATTTCCCCAGGTGCTAAGTTGATCTTATTAAGTGACTTTCCCTGTGGAATTTATGCTTACAGTTGTTAAACCACTCTTCTATATGTTTTAAATTTAACTAAGTCAATACCAAGGGCTTAGCCTGAATTTAATAATAATTTTCCTTATAAAATGTCAGACATTTTTTCCGTATGTTCTGCTGGAATTGTCATTTTTCTTTTTAAAATTCCATTGAAGCAAACTAATACAATCACTATCTTCACTGTTTATGCCTCATCTGTGTTTAGTCTATTTGGTACCAGACGATTTGACTTGAAGTCACTTAACAAATAGAATGTGACATCCAAAACTTGAGGCCATAACTCATCTAGTGCTGTTCTACTCTTTTTGTTTTCCCTAGAAGTCCAATAGAATAGAATTCAACAGCATATCAAAAAAATAATACATCATGACCAAATGGGATTCATACTAGGTATTCAGGGATGGTTCAACATTATAAAATCAGTCAATGTAATCCATCACAGAAATAAAGCAAAAGAAAAGATCCCCTTCATCACCACTCTTATTCAACATTGTTCTGGAGGTCCTAGCCAGAGCAATAAGGCAAGAAAAAGAAATAAAGGGCATCTAAATTAGTAAGGAAAACGTAAAATTATCCCTATTTTCAGATGATATGATATACACAGAAAACCCCAAAGAATCCACAAGAAAGCTACTGAAGCTACTGGAACTAATAGAAGATTTCAGCAAAGTATCAGAATACAAGATAAATGTGTAAAAATCAGTAGAATTCCTCTACACCAACAAAGAGAACTTCGAAAGGAAATCACCAAATCAATACCATTTACAATAGCCCCCAAGAAGATAAAGTACTTAGCAATAAATCTAACCAGGGACATAAAAGACCTATACAAAGAAAACTATAAACCACTACTGCAAGAAATCAATAGAGACTTATATAAGTGGAAAAATATACCATGCTCATGGATAGGAAGACTCAACATTATGAAAATGTCAATTCCACCCAAAGCACTCTACAGATCCAATGCAATCCTGATCCAAATTCCAACAGCATTTTTTAACAATATGGAGAAACAAATCACCAACTTTATATGGAAAGGGAAGAGGTCTCAGATAAGTAAAGCACTACTGAAGAAGAATAAAGTAAGAGGACTCACACTACCTGATTTTAGAACCTATTATACAGCTGCAGTAGTCAAAACAGCCTGGCACTGGTACAACAACAGACACATAGACCAATGGAACAGAATTGAGAACCCAGACATAAATCCGTTAATCTATGAGCAGCTGATATTTGACAAAGGTCCAAAGTCCACTGAATGGGGAAAAGACAGTCTCTTTAACAAACAATGTTGGCATAACTGGATGTCCATTTGTAAAAAAATGAAACAGGACCCATACCTTACACCATGCACAAAAACTCAAAATGGATCAAAGACCTAAATATAAAATCTAAAACAGTAAAGAACATGGAAAAAAAATAGGGCAATTCTAGGGGCCCTAATACATGGCATAAATAGTATAGAAACATTAATAACAATGCACAAACACCAGAAGAGAAACTAGATAACTGGGAGCTCCTAAAAATTAAACACTTATGCTCATCAAAAGACTTCACCAAAAGAAGAAAAAGACAACCTACAGACTGGGAAAAAATTTTGGGCTATGATATATTTGGTAAGGCTCTAATCTCTAAAATCTACAAGATACTGCAACATCTGAACAACAAAAAGACAAATAATCCAATTAAAAAATGGGCAAAGGATATGAACAGACACTTCACCAAAGAAGACGTTCAGGTGGCTAACGGACACGTGAGGAAATGCTCGTGATCTTTAGTCATTAAAGAAATGCAAATCAAAACTACACTGAGATAACATCTCACTCCAACAATACTGGCACTAATCCAAGAAACACAAAATAACAAATACTGGAGATATTGTTGGGAGATTGGAATTCTTATGCACAGCTTGTGGGGGCGTAAAATGGTACACCATTTTGGAAACAATATGACACTTCCTTAAGAAGCTAGAAATAGAATTACTCTAGAATCCAGCAATACTACTCCTAGGAACATACCCTAGAGAAGTAAGAGCTGTCACATGAATAGATATATGCACACCCGTGTGCACTGCAGCATTATTCACAATAGCAAAAAGATGGAAACAACCTAAAGACCCATCAACGTATGAATGGATAAATATTATGGTATATACACACAATGGACTACTATGCAACAATAAATAACAATGATGAACTGACAAAACATCTCACAACATGGATGAATCTGGAGGGCATTATGCTGAGTGAAATAAGTCAGTCACAAAAGTACAAATATTGTATGAGACCACTATTATAAGAACTCAAGAAAAAGTTTACACACAGAAAGAAGTATTCTTTGATGGTTACCAGGGTGGGGAGGGAGGGGAAGGGGAAATCACTAACAAGTTTGTAGACAAGTGTCATCTTTAGTGAAGGGAAGGACAACACACAATATGGGGAAGTCAGCTCAACTGGACCAAAGAAAAAGCATAGATGTTTCCTAGACACATCCAAACACTTCGAGGGACCGAATGTCTGGAGCTGAGGTCTGGGAAACCATAGTCTCGGGGAATTTCTAGGTCAATTGGCATAACAGTTTATAAAGAAAATATTCTACATCCCACTTTGGTGAGTAGCGTCTGAGGTTTTAAGAGCCCACGAGAGGGCATCTAAGATAAATCTATTGGTGCCATCACACCCAGAGTAAAGGAGAATAAAGAAAATCAAAGACACAAGGAAAATACTAGCCAAAAGGACTAAAGGACCACATGACCAGAGACTCCACCAGCCTGAGACCAGAAGAACTAGATGGTGCCCAGCTACCACCAATGACCGCTCTGACAGGGATCACAACAGACAGTCCCGGACAAAGCAGGAGAAAACTGTAGAACAGAATTCAAATTCATGTAAAAATACCAGACTTACTGATCTAACAGAGAGTGGAGGAACCTTGAAACTATGGCCCCTGAATGCTCTGCTAATCTAGAACTGAAATCATTCCTGAAGCCTGCTTTTCAGACAAAGATTAGACAGGCATATAAAACAAAAATAACACATGTGACATGTGAGGAATATGCATCTTAGTTCAGTCAAATATATGAGACCAAATGGGCAGCTCCTGTCCAAAAGCAGGATGAGAAGGCAGGCAGGGACAGGAACTGGACGAATGGACACAGGGAACCCAGGATCAAAAGGGGGAGCATGCTGTCACATTATGGGGATTGCAACCAATGTCAAAATGTTAAAATATCAATGATAAAAAAAAAAAAAGAAGAAGAAATAGAAAATAACAAGTGTTGTTGAAGATGTGGAAAATCGGAACCCTTATCCATTGCTGGTCAGTCAACTCCAATTTCCATGAGTGGTTCCCTTGGAGCCTCTTCATTTGGTTTGGGTGCTGGCAAAGCACCTCTTTCCTCCCTCAAGAGAAAGGAAAGAGAAATACTACTATGCTCTCCTTTTGAAAATAAATTCCCTTCCAAGAAATATGCCTAATGAATTTGTAGTTTCTCTTACCTAGGCGATTGAGAGTAAACGTCACTGGATTTGTTTAGCTAGAATTTGTTTGTTGCCTCATGTGTGAACACTTGTCAAGTTGTGCTTAGCTTTGGGGCCTCAGCTCGAATTCCAAGACAATAGAATAAGTCCCTTTTAATCACCTTTTAAACTGATAACTCTAAGAACAAGTGCTACTAATTCTTAAAGTTCTTACTATTTCTCAGGAGATGTTTCTTAGGACATACATGTGTACACCCACACACAGAAGAGAAAGAGCAGACTTTCCATTTCTCTGCAGTATGATACAGATCCCAATGTGAACATTAAATATTAGGGGAAAAGAGAAAGACAAATATTAGAAGAAAACCTTTAAAAAATGTAGCCAGGCTAAGAGAATTCATAAATTTAGATGTTGGTAATAGCTGTGTAAGATTACTGAAAGAAAAAAGATGTTGTAATGGCAAGTACAGACACACAGGATATGACCATCCTTGAGTCCAGATAAAGGGGATGACTGGAAAAGCACATCACTGTGTCTTTATTATTACACAAGGAGGAGATAACTTGGCCCATTGACATGGACATCTTAGTTGGCTTTACACTTATATTCCCTAGAGTGAGAAAGGGAGATTCAAAGATTACTATAGCTTAAAAAAAAAATTCTTCATTTCAGTTCACCCTGAATTGATTGTAATTAAACAGCAGTCTTATAATAAATTGGGTTTCCATAGTACCTTTATTCTAGGAACGGGAAACTTTGAGTAATTATCTGATCAACACATATGGTTAGTCCAATGGATATGGATTGGTTGTAAAACAGTAGACCTTTTGGTTGATAAATCCACTTCATAATGGTTAAGTTATTATGAAGCTATTCCTTAGAGCCTGGTTTCCTTTAAGTGAATTTATTTTCTGGACCTGTGTGGCCTAGGAACATAGAGAAGATAGCCAACCTTGGTGTCCAGACTAAAAGAGTATGCCAGCCTTGCATTAAATGTTAGTAACTCAGCCAACTTTGGAGATTATCAGCAGTGCCCTGGGAAGGATGAAACTGCAGCTATATTGATGAGAGAGAAAGCAAATCAGCCATACAAGATACCCTCTTAAACCAAGAGCATTTCCTGTTTGAATGGAGCTATAAGTTGATGCTCTCCCATTGGGCTCTTTGATGTTCCCTTCAGCCATCACCCATCAATCTCTGAGGTGCAAGATAAGCTGTGGGAAAGCACTGGGAACAAGGCTTCCATCTGTCAGAAGGACTTGAAACAACTCTAGTTACCTTTTAGAACAATAGAAATTCTAAGCACACAGTGTAGGTTCCCACCTACGTCTTTTGTTGGGCATATAAGGAGTATGCCCAACATACTCCTGCCCAACATACTGGAATGCCCAATATTCCAACATTGGAATGCAATTTTCAGCCCTTTATTCCACACACAGGTTCTTTGTGGATGTGAGGGAAGTATTAAAGTGTTTGCATGACTAGTTAAAACATGCTTTCTGAAATGAAACTCCACAATTGCTTATTCTTCTTAATGAACAAAACAGTACATGACTGCCATAAATCAATGCACATTGACTCTATCCAAACCTTTTTAGGGAGTAAGTGCTGCAATTCTTGCCAGTAGGTTTTTTTTTTTTTTTTTGGTGACAGTTTGTTATGCATTACCAAGTGTTTCAATGGGGGTAATATACCTTTTAAAATTTTTTAAAATTATTTTACTGTGTTTTTGGTGAAAGTTTACACAGTAAATTAGGTACATATTTGACAATTTCTATACAAATTTTTCATGACGTTAGTTACGTTTTTCACAATGTGTGAACATTCTCTTTAATTGCATTCTCATTTCCAATACTCTGGTTTCCCTGCCCTTTATCTCCTCATTTTTGCTTTAGAACAATTGTTGACGTTTTTGTCTCATATAGATGACTTTTTAGTACAGCACTGATCTTACAGGTAATAGCTTTTATTTTGTGTGCCACTCTGTTACTTTGCTAAAAGGTGATCTCAGGGGATAGTTTCAGTTCAAGGTTTAAAGAGTGTCTCAGGGCAATAGTCTCAGTTAACTATTCTGGTCTCAACTGGTCCAGTAAGTCTGAACTTTTCAAGAATTTGAATTCTGTTCTGTCTTTTTCTCCCGTTCTATTGCGGCCCTGATCTGAATGATCTGAAGTGGTAGCTGGGCACCATCTAGTTCTTCTGGCCTCTGGGTAGATGAGGTCGTGCCTCATATACAAGCCTTGTAGACTAGTTTTTCTCTGAGACTTTGGTTTCTTTCTTTCTCTTTTTTTCCTGATAAGTAGAGACCAATAGTTGTATTTTAGATGGCTGCTCACAAACTTTTAAGACCCCACATACTACCCACCTCACTAGGATGCAGGACATGAACTCTTGTGAACTATATTATGCCAATTGACTGAGTTGTCCCATGAGACTAAGGTCTTAAGCCTTCAGTCCTAGAAAACCAGTCTTGCAATGTGTTTGGTATGTCTGAGAAGTATCTGCAGTTGTGACTTCTGTGAATACATGTTCCTGCACACACTTATTTGTACTTACACATACATATAGATACTTCCATCTGTGCACATATATGTACACACCTGTACCTACCTGCATATCTATGTGTCTATACACATATATATGTGACCATACTCTTGTTTTTTGATCATTGTTGGTGTTGTTGCCAAATTATGTATGTCAGATTCTTTAGTACAAATCACCTTTTCTCTTGAATGTGTCTTAGTGATATTGTTTACTTTGGTCAAGCTGTGCTCACTACGTCCCACATTCAGTGCTACTTTTTCCATCACCAAAAATAACAAATGTCTATGATCTAGAACATGATTCCCTCTCACCCCCAGCCCCCACCCCCTACCCAGTAACCATCAGTGTACATTAATCTCTGTATATATATATATATATATATATATATATATATATATATATATTCTTGTTTTCTTATAAAAATGGGATCATACACTATTTCTTCTTATGTGATTGACTTATTTCACTTAGCATTTTGTCCTCCAGGTCCTTCCATGTTATAATATGTTTCGCAGACTCATCATTATTCTTTGTGGTTGTATAGTATTCCATTGTATGTACATACCATATTTTGTTTATCCATTCACCTGTTGAAGGGCACGTAGGTTATTTCCATTTTTTTTTTTTTTTGCTATTGTGAATAATGCTGCAATAAACATAAGTGTGCATATGTCTCTTCCTGTCTGCTTTATTCAAGGTCTAGGGTATACACCTAGAAGTGGAATTGCTGAATCATAAGGTATTTCTATTTTTAGTTTTTTGAAGAAGTGCCATACCATTTTCCAAAGTGGTTGATCTCATACACTGCAATGTTGCTGAATTTTTCTATAAGTTCCAGCAGTTGTCTAATGGAATCTTTAGGGTTTTTCATTTCATCTTCGAATATAGTTTTACTTCTTCTTTTCAGATTTGGATACCTTTTATTTCTCTTTGTTGCCTTGGCTAGGACTTTCTTTATTACTCTGGCTAGGACTTCCAGCACAATATTGAATAAGAGTGGTAATAACGAGCATCCTTGTCTCATTCTCTTTCTCAAGGAGAAGGCTCTCAATCTTTTCTCCATTAAGAATAAAGTTGGCCGTTGGTTTTGCATATGTATCCTTAATTATGTTGAGAAATTTCTATTCCTATTTTGCTGAGATATTTTATCAGGAAAGGGTGTTGGATTTTATTAAATGCCTTTTCTGCATCAATTTATATGATCATATGATTCTTTTCCTTTGTTTTATTTATGTGGTGAATTACATTGACTGATTTTCTAATGTCGAGCCATGCTTGCAATCCTGGTATGAATCCTACTTGATCATGGTGTATGATTTTTCAATATGTTGTTGAATTCTGTTAAAAATTTTTGCGTCTACATTCATGGGGATATTAGTCTGTAATATTCATTTATTTTGTGATGTCTTTGCCTGGTTTTAGTGTCATTATGATGCTGGCTTCATAGAATAAGTTCGGGAGTATTCTTTCCTCTTCTATGTTTTTGAAGAGCTTGAGTATAAGTAGTGTCAACTCTTCTCTGAATGTTTGGTAAAATTCCCCCGTGAAGCCATCACTTCTGGGCTTTTTTTTTTTTTTTTTGTTAGCGGTTTTTTGAGAAGATCTTCAATCTCTTCTTTTGTAATGGATCTGTTTAGATTTTCTACCTGTTTGTGTTAGTTTAGGTAGGTTGCATGTTTCCAGGGATTTGTCCATTTCATCTAGGTTTTCAAATTTGTTGGAGGACAGTGGTTCATAGTGTTCGTTTATGATGCTCTTTATATCAATTGGGTCTGTTGTAATAACTCCAGTTTCATTTCTTATTTTGGTTATTTGTCTCTTTTCTTTCTTTCTTCTTCTTCTTCTTTTTTTGCCAATCTAGCCACTGGTTTTATTTTATTGATACTTGAACCAGATTTTGGTTTCGTTGATCCTTTCTACTGTTTTTCTGTTTTCTATTTCATTTTTTCCAGCTCTGATGTCTATTATTTCCTTTCTTCTGGTAGCTTTGGTCTTCTTTTGCTCTTCCTTTTCTGTTGTTCAAGTTGTCAGTTTGAGTTATTGATTTTGGATCTTCTCTTTTAATGGAGATATTTATTTCTATGAATTTCCCTCTGAGTACTACTTTTGCTGTGTCCCAAACGTTTTGATATGTTGTTTTCATTTTAGTTTGATTCTAAGAATTTTTTAATTTCCTTTTTTATTTCTTCTATGAACCAATTTTTTTAGTAGCGTGTTATTTAATTTCCATGTAATTATTTTTTTTCCTTATTTTTCCTGTTGTTAATTTCTTCATACCATTATGGTGCTATGAATCAGAATTGACTCAATGGCAATGGGTTTGGGTTTTCTTTTTTCTTTTTGGTTTTGTTAGGGAAAGAAAAGGAGAGAATTTTTACATCATTAAGAATAATACTGTGAAAGACTTGAAATAGAGGAAAACGTCTTCAATGGAAAATTAGTCATTTTCTAAGCACACCCTTCCGGGTCACTTGATTCTATGGTATCTCTGAACCTTTTACTGAAAATGAATCTTGTACATAGACATGCAAATGAATATTGTTGAGTTGTGGTAAAATTGATTCCTTACTTCCATGTTTTGGGATTAGCTAGTTTTCCATCTTTTGTAAATTCATTTCAGCATTGGTAACATCTTACTTGCTCCCTCATTAATTATTGAGTTAAATAAAACCTTTGACAGGTGTTCATTGTAAGTTATAAGAGAGTCATGATTACATACTTTAAAAATGATCATTTAACACTATGCTTAACTAGTGTTGTTAAAATATCTTTTGTTTATTCCCTAGAATTGTTGAAGTGTGCCTGAGAATTAAGTTCTATAATATCTGTTATGGATTGAATTGTCTCCTCCCAAAATAACCCTTATACCTGTAGTTATAATCCTATTTGGGAATGGGTTTTCTTTGTTGTGTTAAAGTGGCAGTATTAGTGTAGAGTGTGTCTTAAATAAATCTCTTCTGAGAAATAAAAGAGTAGATTAAGCAAGTAAGCAAGCACAGTTGGGGGAAGATAGATGGCATGCCACATGAGATCTCCAAGGAACCAAGAAACAGAAGCTGACAAGAGACAAGGACCTTCCCCCAGACCTAACAGAGAGGGAGAATCTTCCTGTAGAGCCAGCACCCTGAATTTGGACTTCAAGCCTCCTAAACTCTGAGAAAATAAATTTCTATTTGTTAAAGCCATTCACTTGTGGTATTTCTGTTAAACCAGCACTATATAACTAAGACAATATCTTTACAGAAGTAAAAAAATAACACCTTGATGATTGACATGTATGTATAAGAAATATTATGTTTATATCACTCTTTAAAGTTTTCTACATAAGTTAAGTATTCCTGATAAGAAGAATGACATTGAGAGTTACTCCAACTCAGTGGAAATGCTGAAAGTATGACTCAATTCTGATTCATTTTTGTTTTCATCTCTGTTAAATAGTACAACAATTACACCTCATTTTTCCAAACTATAGATACCTTGGAACTTAAACCATGCTGAAATTCTGCTTCCACGAAAGTTTATTTCATAGATTTCAATTTAAATAATATTTTGCTAATTGATTTTGAGAGTTTTATAAATGAATAAGTAGTTTCCATTTTCTAGATAATTTTGTCTTTCAGCATAATATAGTAATGTTAAAATACAGAAATGGGACATAAACATTTTAATAGGAAGATTATTTTGTTGGTTTGTCCTAAGATTCATTTTTTTAAGAAAGAAAAAGTGAATAGAAAATTTTTACACTAATTCAAAATATATGATTATAATCATCAAAGGAGTTGTAATGTGAGAAGACAAGTAGTGCTTCTTCAAAGCATTTAGCACATGGCATTTAGATCCACATGCCAAACTACAGACCTGTATGGAAACCACTTTATGCTCATGGAAATAATAAATGCAATCTATTAGCTGACTACTCCTTAGTGTTAATTTATTATTATACATAATACTTTAGTAAGCATTTTACAGAGGAGAAAATCCAAATGATCAAGGAACATAACAAAATACTTAACTTCAGTGGTTGTTGGAAAAATGCAAATTAATGTAATAATGAAACTCTATTTCTTACCCTCAAAATTGACAATAATTAAAAAGAGTGATAACACCTAGCATTGGTGATATGTTGTAGTCCATACATTGCCATAATAATTTAAAACTGAAATGAATGATATCTGTTACGATTAAAATACACACACTGTTTGGCCTAGTAGTTCTACTATGGAAATCTATTTTACAGAAATAAAAACATCAGTACATGGCTCGTCTGCCATGAGCACCGTGAGCAGTATTAAAGAACTCACCAAGACTGGTTAGACAAGACAGGTTCTAAGATCTTAGAAGGCGTTTGCACAAAAGCAAATAAAGTATGGCTGGCAACCTTCAGTTTGTCAGGATGTGGCTAAAAAAGAACACAGAAACCTCCACCAAAAGGATTAGACTAGGACATGTGAATGACAACTGGTAGGCTGCAAAGACTTAAAAGACCCAGTGCAGTGCTCAGTGACATTAAAGCAATGACACCTACACATGTGTGAGATTGCCATCAGCCATACCCTATTCACGGGTAGAACAAGAATGAAGAGAGGACGGATGGAAGCAGAAGCTTCAAGAACCTCCTAATGCCGCAAATAAAAACCATCCAGTGCATAAAGAACCCCCTAATGCAATGCTTGTGCCTAAAGATGAAACCATAACTCATTGGAATCATGAAATCAACCCCCTACCTCTGCTGCCATACTTGTGGCCACTGTTAAGCAAGATGCAATGGGCCTCTACATGATAATAAGGAAATATCACAGGATTTCAAAATCACCCCAGCATTTGCAAAGTTCACCTTCCAAAATTTGAACAGCTTGATCTCATCTCAATCACTCACCAGACGCAGCTTCAAGTAGCATCTGCTTAGCACCTACTTTATATCAAATGTTTTAATTTAATTTCTCCACTCCAGAAAATGTCCTTAAAGTTTGAAGTACCTCAGGAGCCAAAGGAACATGATGATAACATGAACGACTGTTCTCATCAACTCCGATTATGGAGAAAAAAGTTCTAGCACAATAGAATTATTATCCTACAGAGATGAATTCCATACAGTTCCTAGATGCCTAAAATCCATTGCAATGAGGAACAGGTAAGACAATAACAGTCATGTTTACTGAAGTTCTAAAGAACATGCAGAGAAAAGAAGATGGGGGAACAAGGGGATAGAAAGGAACAAAGACCTGATTTTAGGATCAATGTAATACTCTTTCTAAGACAACAAAAGAAATGTTTACAAACATTCACTGTTTTGGCACATGTGGACTTCTTCTTTCTAAGATGCAAGCAGGTCTTCAGTCCTTCATCCCAGTGTTTTCTAGCTCAGTAAGTGGCACCATCATTTTGAGCTCAGGGCCCAAACTTTGATCATTCTCAACTCCTCTTTTTCTTTAACACTCCACATCCTATTCATCAACAGATCTGTTAGATCAACCTTTAAATTATATCATGAATCTGGCCACTTATCACCATCTCCACTGATACCAAATAGTCCAAGCCACCATAATCTCTGCTTGTTTCAACTCTTATCCCCAAGATGGAAGCAGAATCCTGGGGTTGGAAACAGAGATCAGCACTTTTAAAGCTTCTTAGGAGATTCCAATATGCAGCCAGGCTTGGCTGGACTAGAGTCTACTTTCTACCCAACAAGCAAATGACTTACCAGTAGGTATTTTATCATTACCATTTTACCAAAAAGAACCAGAAGTCTCAAGAAAGGTTAAGTGACATGCCCAAAGCCACACAGCTTGGAAGGACAGGAACCCAGATATGACTCCAGGTCTATCTGGAAGTCCAATTTCCTTAGCATCTTATCTGGGCCTCAAGTATCTCATTTCATTTTCTCTCGAGTTTTTCTTTTGTCAGTTTGGCCAAAGGTTTGTCGATTTTGCTGATTTTTTCCAAGAACCAACTTTTGGTCTTCTTGATGCTTTCAATTGTCTTTCTGTTCTCTATTTCATTTATTTCTGCTCTAATCTTTATTATTTCCTTTCTTTTGGTACTCTCTTTCTATTTATTCGAGTAGTATGTCGATGTTTGATTTTGGCCCTTTCTTCATGACGTGTGTGCTTATTGGTATAAGTTAACCTCTAAGCACTGCTTTTGTTGTGCCCCAGAGGTTTTGGTAAGATGCGTTTTCATTCTCATTTGCTTCTATGAATTTATTCCATCCTTGATTTCTTCTATAACCCAGTCATTTTTAAGCAAGGTGTTGTTCAGTTTCCATGCATTTCATTTTTTTTTTCCTTGCTATTTCTGTTATTGATTTCTACTTTTATGGCATTATAATCAGAGAAGATGTTTTGTATTATTTTGATGTTTTGGATTCTGTCAGAGCTTGCTTTGTGGCTTAAAATGTGGTCTATTCTGGAGAATGTTCCATATGCATTGAGAAAGAATGTATACTTAGTTGCTGTTGTGTGGAGTGTTCTGTATATGTCTATGAGGTCAAACTGGTTGATTGTGGCATTTAAATCTTCCGTATATCTTTACTGAGTTTCTTTATAGATATTCTGTCTTTCACCAACAGTGGTTTGTTGAAGTCTTCTACTATTATTGTGAAACTGTCTATTTCTCTTTTCAATGCTGTTAGAGTTTGTTTTATGTATTTTGGAGCACTGTCGGGTGTATATATATTTACTATGGTTATGTCCTCCTGGTGTATTGAAGTGTATTGACCTTTTAACCATAATATGGTGTCCTTCTTTATCCATAAAGGATTTTGCTTTAAAGTCTATTTCATTGGATATTAATACTGCCACTCCTAGTCTTTTCTGGTTATTGCTTGCTTGGTATATTTTTTTTCCATCCTTTGAGGTTTAGTTTGTTTATGTCTTTGTGTCTAAGCTGCGTCTCTTGTAGACAGCATATGGACAGATCATGCTTTTTTATCCATTCTGCCACTTTCTGCCTCTTTATTGGTGCATTTAGGGCATTTATAGTCAGTGTAATTATTGATAGATATGAGTTTATTGCTGTAATTTTGATGCTTTTTTGTGGTGTTGATAGTTTCTTTGTTTCACTTAATTTTCTGTGCTGAGTTCTTTTTGTTTTTGTGTTTTCTTTTCATCTCTTTCATTGTTGCTTTTGTGTTTGCTGAGTCTTTCTGTTTTTCTTCTTTGTTATTTTGATGGGTAGTTTTGTTTACTTCCTTTGTGGTTACCTTGAAATTTACTTGTATTTTTCTAAGTTTAAACTAGTCTGTTATTTCTTGATATCTCCTTAATTTCTTCTCCATATGGAAGCTCTATGACTACACTGTTTATTCCCTCTTCTCTGTTTTGATGTTGCCATCGTTTACATATTGACACCTCTGGTTCCCTATTTTCAGTCTTTTCGCTTTGATTTGTTTTTGTGAATTTCCTAGCTGGGTTGATAACTGTTTGATCTGTCCTGTGTCCTAATCTTGGTTTGTTGTCTGTTGTTGTTGATTTCTAACTAGAGATCTGTCTTTAATGGTTCTTGTAATTTTGGTCTAGTTTTTATAAATTCTCTTAATTTCTGTTTATCTGGAAATGACCTAATTTCACCATTATATTTGAGAGACAATTTTGCAGGCTATATAGTTCTTGGCTGGCAATTTTTTTCCTCCAAAGGTTTATACACGTCAGCTTTCTTGACTGCATGGTCTCTGCTGAGTAATCAGAGCTTAGTCTTATTCATTCTCCTTTGTAGGTGACTTTTCGTTTAACCCTAGCTGCTCTCAAGATTCTTGTCTTTGGTTTTGGCAAGTTTGATTATGATATGTCTTGGTTACTTTCTTTTGGGGTCTACCTTCTATGGAGTTCACTGAGCTTCTTGGATAGACACCTTCTTGTCTTTCATGATATTAGGGAAGTTTTCTGCCAGCAAATCTTCAGCATTTCTCTTTGTGTTTTCTGTTATCCTCCCCTGTTCTGGTACTCTGATCACTCATAGGTTTTTCCTCTTGATAGTATCACATATAATTCTTCGGCATTCTTCATTTTTTTTTTTTTATTCTTTTTCCCGATTTTTCCTCAGACAAATTGGTGTCAAGTGCTTTATCTTCAATCTCACTAATTCTGACTTCTGTTGTCTCAATTCTACTCTACTACCTTCTACTGAGTAGTCTAAATCTGAAATTTTATTGTTAATCTTTTGAACTTCTAGTTGCTGTCTCTGTATGGTTTCTAGCAGCCTGTTCATTCTTACATTCTGTTCTTGTATTGTTTTCCTGAATTCTATGCTTTGTGTGTTTCTTGGTTTGGTCTGAGTTTTGTCTGTTCTCCTTCCTGATCTCTTGAAGAGCTCTGTATATTAGTCTTTTAAATTCTTTATCTGGTAGTCCCATTGCTTTCTCTTCTTCTGGAAGGCTTTGGTTTTTATTTTGGTTGATTGCTGGGGCCATCTTATCCTTCTTCTTTATGTGATTTGATATTGACTGTTGTCTCCAAGGCATCAATATGTTATTATATTTATTTACTGTATTTTTGTTTACTCAGTCCTGTATTTTTGTTTTGATATGTCCAGGTAGGCTGGGCCTGTTAGCTACTTTGGTTGTTGGCATCATCAAAGCTCTCATGTCATGTCTCCAGGTGTTCAGAGCAGCTACTAGGTGTGTGAGCCCAGGAGTCTGTTCACTGTTCTTGTGAGGGTGTGCGTATTCAGGGTACAGGTGTCTGGGTTGTTGGTCACCACGTGTGTGGTGCAGACTCTCTCCTACAGTCCTAGACTGGCAGGGCTGCATGAGGGTGTTCGAATCAGGCACAGGTCTCGGTTGCAGTGGGAGGAGATTTGTGGGGCAAGGCAGGGGGCTGAAGTCTACCCCTAGGTGCCTGGATGCAGGGAATTCCCCTGTCCCCTAGAGCTTGTAGTGGGAGGGGTAGTGCAGCTGGTCCTTGGGTGCCCAGTGCCATTGGCTGGAAGGATTGGGAGGCACTACTAATTTTCAGACTCCTGTCATGGGCAGCTAGATGCAGTGGGTGGTACCACTGGCCCTCAGGCCCCCAGTGTGGATGGATAAGGCCCCTTCTTAGGTGTTGAATGTCACAAATCTGCAGCTCCCCCTTCGCTGCTGCAGGTGAAAATGGACCTTAGGTGTATGCCCTGCTGTTTTATGCTAATGAGGGCGTGTGGTGTTGAATCAGCCCACAAAGGCTGGGCAGGGGTGAGGGACGCTGCAAGTCCATGGACTCCATATATGGCTGGGAGAAGGGGCAGGGCCTCCCAACCGGCCCCAAGTTCCCGGTTGTTTGAGGAGATGGTGTTGTTGAATGCCGCAGGACTGATGTTCAAGTCGGGAAGTGGGGTTGGGGGGTGGATAAGGGGAAGGAAGTAACTTCTTCGCTGTGAAGCTCTGGGGAGTAGGGGGAGAGGTGTTTTGCCAGCACGCAAGGTAGGTTGAGGGCTGGCTTGCACTTAACTTTTGCAGGTCTGGTGTTGCCCCTGTTTGGTCCTGGAGGTGGGTGCTGATACACTGCTGCTTGGATGTGCCAGATGTTGTGAGCCTCCACTTGGAATGTTGCTGCTTGCCTTGGTCCATGTGAGCTGTGCAGACTCAGCTAGCGGGACACCAGTGAATCTGCAATCTGCAGTTTCTCATTTCCTCTGTTTTTGAATTGTTACTTCTTCCACCCACCGCTCAGTCTGTTTCTTCAGCTTTGTCTTTGATGATTTGTCATATATATTTGATTTGCTTATTTTTTCAGGTCTTTGTTGTAAGAGGGATGACAATAAGTGTCTGACTTTTCCCCCATCTTGGCCCCACTTCTCATTGTAGTTTTGATTTGCATCTTTCTAATGGCTAACGATGATGAGCATCTTTCCTTGTGTTTACTTGCCACTTGAATATCCTCTTTGGTAAAGTTTCTGTTCATGTCCTTTGCCCATTTTTGATTGGGTTATTTGTCTTTTTGTTGTTAAGTTGTAGAAATTTTAAATTTATTTTGGATATTATACCCTTATTGGATATCTTATTCCTAAAGATTTTTTCCCAGTTTGTAGTTTATCTTTTATACATTTGATAAGTCTTTTGACAAACATAAGTATTTTATTTTTATCAGGTACCAATTGTCTATTTTGTCTCCTACTGCTCGTGCATTTGTTGTTGTATTTGATAATCTATCATTTAAAAAAAAAAAAAAACAAGGTCCCATAACTTTGCCCCTATATGTTCTTCCAAGAACTTTATGATTTTAGATTTAACATTTAGGTCCTTGATCCATTTTGAATTAGTTTTTGTGTATGGTGTCAGATGGATCTTGCTCCATTTTTCTGCATGTGGAAAACCAGTTTTCCCCATTGAATGAACTTAGCACCGTTGTCAAAAATCAGCTGTCTATAGAAGTATGGATTTATTTCTGGGTTCTCAAGTCTATTCTGTTGATATATGTGTCTATCATTGAATCGGTACTGGCGGTTTTCATTACTGTAGCTGTACAGTATGCATTAAAATCGGGAAATGTGGGGCCTACTACTTAGTTCCTGTCTTTAAAATTGCTTTGGCTATTTGGAGCCTCTTACCTTTTCATATAAAGTTGAGGATTAATTTTCTACTTCTGTAAAAAATGTCTTTGGAAACTTGATTAGGATTGCACTAAATTTGTAGATCACTTTGGGTAGTGCTATGAATTGAATTATGTCCTCCAAAAATGTATGTCAACTTGTCTAGGTCATGATTCCCAGTATTGTGTGATTGTCTACCAGTTTGTCATCTAATATGATTTTCCTATGTGTTGTAAATCCTACCTCTATGATGTTAATGTGGCAGGACTCAATCTACAAGATTAAATTATATCTTGAATCAATCTCTTTTGAGATATAAAAGAGAGAAGCTAGCAGAGAGATGGAGGACTTCCTACCACCAAGAATGAAGAACAAGGAGGGGAGCGCATCTTTGGACCTGGGGTCCCCGTGCCAAGAAGCTCCTAGACCAGGGGAAGATTGATGACAAAGACCTTCCTCCAGAACCGACATGGATAGAAATCCTTCCCCTGGAGCTTGCACCCTGAATTTGGACCTCTAGCCTCCTATACTGTAAGAGAATAAATTTCCCTTTGTTAAAGTCATCCATTTGTGGTATTTCTTTATAGCAGCACTAGATAACTAAGACGGGGAGTATTGGCATTTTCATAATACTGAGTCTTCCAATCCAAGAGCATGAAATGTCTTTCCATTTATTTAGGTCTGTTTTAGTCTCTTGCAGCAATGTTTTATACTTTTCATTTTATAGTTAATTTCTTTACACCTCTGGTTAGGTTTATTCCTAGGTATTTTATTTGCTTAGATGTTATTGTAAATGGAATTATTTTCTTGATTTCCTTTTCAGATTTCTCCTTGTTGATGTATAAAACCCAACTTATTTTTGTGTGATGAGCCCATACCCTGCAACTTTACCCGTTCTTTTATCAGTTCCAGCAGCTTTCTTGTGGATTTGGGATTTTTCTATATATAGAATCATGTCATCTGTAAATAGAGATAGTTTTACTTTTTCCTTTACAATTTGTATTTCTTTTATTTCTTTTTCTTGCCTCATTGCTTTGGCTAGGACTTCCAGTATGATAATGAATAGAAGTAGTAATAGTGGGAATCCTTGTCTTGTTCCCATTCTCAAGAGTGTCTTAGTCTTTCTCCACTGAGTATAACATTGGCTGTTAGTTTTTCATAGATGTCCTTTATCATGTTGAGGAACTTTCCTTGTATTCTTGTCTTTTTGACAGTGTTTATCAGGAAAGGGTGTTGGATTTTATCAAGTGTCTACTGAGATGATCATGTGAGTTTTTTTCTTTTATTCTATTAATTTGGCATATTACAGTGATAGATTTTCTAATTTGGATCATCATTATATTCCTGAGATAAATCACACTTAGTCATTGTTTAATATGCTGTTGGATTCTGTTTATTAGTATTTTGTTGAGAATTTTTGCATTTATATTTATGAGGAATAAATGTCTGTAATGTTCTTTTCCTGTGGTATCTTTGTTTGACTTTGGTATCAGGGTAATGCTGAATTTATAGAAAGATTTAGGCAGTATTCCTTCCTCTTCTATAGCTTGGAAGAATTTGTGTAGGATTGGTGTCAATTCTCTGAATGTTTGATAAAATTACCTAATGAAATCATCTAATCCAGGGTTTATTTCTGTATTGTTGTTGGGAGGTCTTTGATTATTAATTCAATCTCTTCTCTTGTTATGGGTCTGCTGAGATTTTATACTTCTTTTTGTGTTAGTTTAGGTAGGTTATGTGTTTCTAAGAATTTGTCCACTTTGTTTATGTTTTCAAATTTATTGGGGTACAACTTTTGATAGTATTCTGTTGCGATCCTTTTTATTTCTGTCGAATCCATTGTAATGTCTCCTATGTCATTTCTTATTTTAGTTATTTGCATCCTATCACTTTTTCTCTCTGTCAGTCTAGCTAAAGGTTTGTCAGTTTCCAAAGACCCAGCTTTTGGTTGTGTTGATTTTTTCTATTGTTATTTTATTCTCTATTTCATTTGTTTCTGCTTTTCTCCTTATTGTTTCCTTTCTTCTGGTACATTTGGGCTTAGTTTGCACATAGTTTTCTAGTTCTTCAAGTTGTAGAGTTAGACTGTTGATTTGAAAGCTTCCCTCTTGTTAATGTAGGCATTTATTGCTATAAATTTCCCTCTAATGGGAGGTGAGCAGTAGTGTGCTGGAGACAGCTCCAACCAATACACAAAAGCCCAACTGTTAAACACAGCTGTTATTGAAAATAAGTTATGTTTCCTAAGGAACAATTCTGAAGGCCCTGGGTGTCGCAAACATTTAACACTTTCATGGCCTGTGGTATATACAGTGTACCACCTGATTTATCTGGCCGTCAGATTCTTTGGTAGTATACTTTTATCACTGAAATTAGTTGCTTCCCTCCAGTGGGGATTTGCATAACGGTAAAAGGCAAAAGAAATGTTAGTTGAAGCAAAATAGCGGGGATATGAGGCTTGCAATTAAGTTAGTGCTACCAGGAAGTATAATTGTGTAAAAATTTTGTCTCTTTTGGCTTTTGTGCCCCTACATACCCCTACTCATCTGTCAGTTTGTCAGACTGTGGGGGCTTGAATGTTGGTGTGATGCTGGAAGCTGTGCCACCAATATTCAAATACTAGCAGGGTACCCATGGCAGAGAGGTTTCAGCTGAGCTTCCAGACTAAGACAGACTAGGAAAAGGAGCTGGTGGTCTTCTGAAAACAGTTATCCATGAAAACCTCATGAATAGCAGCAGAACATTGTCTGATATAGTGCCAGAAGATGATCCCCTCAGGTTGGAAGTCACTCAAAATACGACTGGGGAAAAGCTATCTCCTTAAAGTAAAATTCACCTTAATGGCATGGATGGAGTCAAGCTTTCAGGACCTTCATTTGATGATTTGGCATGACTCAAAATGAGAAGAAACAGCTGCAAACATCCATTAATAATTGGAATGTGGAATGTATGAATCTAGGAAAATTGGAAGACATCAGAAATGAAACGGAATGCATAAACATCGATATCCTAGGCATTATTAGTGAGCTGAAATGGACTGACATTGGCCATTTTGAATCAAACAATCATATGGTCTACTATGCTGGAATGACAAATTCAAGAGGAATGGCATCTTGTTCATTTTCAAAAAGAAGATTTCAAGATCTATCCTGAAGTACATTGCTGTCAGTGATAGGATAATATCCATACGCCTGCAAGGAAGACCAGTTAATACGACTATTATTCAAACTTACACACCAACCACTAAGGCAAAAGATGAAAAAATTAAAGATTTTTACAAACTTCAGCAGTCTGAAATTGATCAAACACACAATCAGGATGCATTGATAATTACTGGTGATTGGAATGCAAAAGTTGGAAACGAAGAAAGATCGGTAGTTGGAAAATATGGCCTTGGTGATAGGAATGATGTCAGAGATTGTATGATAGAATTTTGGAAGACCAACAACTGCTTCATTGCAAATATCTTTTTTCACAAACATAAACAATGACTATACACGTGGACCTCGCCAGATGGAATACACAGGAATCAAATCGACTACATCTGTGGAAAGAGATGATGAAAAAGCTCAATATCATCACTCAGAACATGGCCAGGTACTGACTGTGGAACAGACCATCAATTGCTCATATGCAAGTTCAAGTTGAAACTGAAGAAAATTAGAACAAGTACACAAGAACCAAAGTACAACCTTGAGTATATCCCACCTGATTTTTAGAGACCATCTCAAGAATAGATTTGACACGTTGAACAGTAATGACCAAATAGCAGATGAGTTGTGGAATGACATCAAGGACATCATACATGAAGAAAGCGAGAGGTCATTAAAAAGGCAGAAAATAAAAACCAAAATGGATATCATAAGAGACTCTGAAAGTTGCTCTTGAACATCGAATAGTTAAAGCAAAACAAAAGAGCTGAACAGAAGATTGCAAATGGTGAATCAAGAAGACAAAGCAAAGTATTATAATGACATATGCAAAGATCTGGAGATAGAAAACCAATAGAGAAGAATACAGTCGGCATTTCTCATGCTGAAAGAACTGAGGAAAAAATTCAAGCCTCTAGTTGCAATATTGAAGGATTCTATGGGAAAAATGTCAAATGATGCAGGAAACATCAAAAGAAGATGGAAGGAATACACAGAGTCACTGTACCAAAAAGAATTTGTTGATGTTCAACTATTTCAGGAGGTAGCATATGATCAGGAACCCATGGTACAAAAGGAAGAACTCCAAGCTGCACTGAAGGGCACTGGTGAAAAACAAGGCTCCAAGAATTGATGGAATACCAGTTGAGATGTTTCAACAAATGGGTGCAGTGCTGGAAGTGCTCACTCATCTATACCAAGAAATTTGGAAGACACTACCTGGCCAACTGACTGGAAGAGATCCATTTATGCCTATTCCCAAGAAAAGTGATCCAATCAAACGTGGAAATTATCAAACAATATCATTAATATCACATGCAAGTAAAATTTTGCTGAAGATCATTCAAAAGCAGCTGCAGCAGTGTATCAATAGGGAACTGCCAGAAATTCAAGCCAGATTCAGAAGAGGACATGGAACCAGGGATATCATTGCTGATGTCAGATGGATCCTGGCTGAAAGCAGAGAATACCAGAAAGATCTCTACCTGTATCATTGACTATGCAAAGGCATTCGACTGTGTGGATCGTAACAAATTACAGATAATATTGTGAAGAATGGGAATCCCAGAACACTTAATTGTGCTCATGAAGAACCTGTACATAGACTAAGAGGCAGTTGTTCGAACAGAACAAGGGGATGCTGCATGGTTTAAAATCAGGAAAGGTGTGTGTAAGGGTTGTATCCTTTTGCCATACCTATTCATTCTGTATGCTGAGCAAATAATCTGAGAAGCTGGACTACATGAAGAAGAACAGGGCATCAGGATGGGAGGAAGACTCATTAACAACTTGCATTATGCAGATGATACAACCTTGCTTGTTGAAAGTGAAGACTTGTAGCACTTACCGATGAAGGCCAGAGACCACAGCCTTCAGTATGGATTACACTCAACATAAAGAAAACAAAAATCCTCACAACTGGACCAATAAGCAACATCATGGTAAACAGGGATAATATGAAGTTGTCAAGTATTTCATTTTACTTGGATCCAAAATCAACATCCATGGAAGCAACAGTCAGGAAATGAGACAACAAATTGCACTGGGCAAATCTGCTGCAAAAGGCATCTTCAAAGTGTTGAAAAGCAAAGATGTCACCTTGAAGAATAAGGTGCAACTGACCCAAGTCATGGTCTTTCACCTCATATGCATGGGAAAGCTAGATGATGAATAAAGACCGAAAAAGAATTGATGCATTTGAATTGTGGTGTTGGTGAAGAATATTGAATATACCATTGACTGCCAAAAGAACAAATCTGTCTTGGAAGAAGTACAACCAGAGCACTGCTTAGAAGCAAGAATGGCGAGACTACATCTCACATACTTTGGACATGTTGTCAGGAGGGATCCATCCCTGGAGAAGGACATCATGCTTGGTAAAGTAGAGGGTCAGCGAAAAAGAGGAAGACCCTCCAGAATCAATAGGTCTACTAAGTCTGGGTTCTTTAATAATTTGAAGTTCTATTCCACATTTTTCTCCATTTTTTTAATCAGGATTCATCTATTGTGTCCCTGATCAGAATGTTCAGTAGTGGTAACCAGGCGCCATCTAGTTCTTGTCTCAAAGGCAAAGAGGCAGTGGTTCATGTAGACAATTAGTCCTATAGTGTAGTTACTTCTCTGATTCTAGGGTTTTCTTCTTTTTCTTTTTTGTTTCAGACAAATAAGGATCAATATCTATATCTTAGACGGCTGCTTGTAGGATTTTAAGGCTCCAGACACTACTCACCATACTAGGAGGTATAACATAGACTTTAAGAACCATATTATGCCAATTGACTGGATTATTCCATGAGACCATGGTTCTAAGCCCCCCAACCAAGATAATCCAACAGAATGATCCAACAGAATGTGGAAATTATTGAACAATATCATTAATATCACACGCAAGTACAATTTAACTAAAGGTCATTTAAAAGTGTTCACAGCAGTACATTGACAGGGAACTGCCAGAAATTCAAGCCAGATTCAGAAGAGGATGTGGAACAAGGGATGTCATTGCTGATGTCAGATGAATCATGGCTGACAGCAGGGAATACCACAAAGATGTTTACCTGGGTTTTATTGACTATGAAAAGGCATTCAACTATGTGGATCATAACAAATTATGGATAACAATATGAAGAATGGGAGTCCTAGAATACTTAATTGTGCTCATGAGGAATCTGTACATAGACTAAGAGGCAGTCGTTCAAACAGAACAAGGGGATACTGTGTGGTTTAATGTCAGGAAAGGTGTGCATCAGGGTTGTATCCTTTTACCATATTTATTCAATCTGTATAATATTAGCAAATAATCCAATAACTTGGACTATATGAAGAAGAACGTCACATCAGGTTTGGAGGAAGACTCATGTCTTAGTCATCTAGTGCTGCTATAACAGAAATACCACAAGTGGATGGCTTTAACAAAGAGAGATTTATTCTCTCAGTCTAGTTGCCTGGAAGTCCAAATTCAAGGGAAGCCTTTCTCTATCTGTGGGCTCTGGAGGAAAGTCCTTATCATCAATCTTCCCCTGGTCTAGGAGCTTCTCAGACACAGGGACACCAGGTCCAAAGGATGCACTCTGCTGCTGGTGCTGCTTTCTTGGTGGTATGAGGTCCCCATGTCTCTCTGCTTGCTTCTGTTTTACATCTCAAAAGAGACTGACTTAAGACACAATCTAATCTTGTAGATTGAGTCCTGCCTCATTAACATAACTGCCGTTAATCCCATAGAGATAGGGTTTACAATACATAGGAAAATCACATTAGATGACAAAACAGTGGACAATCACACAATGCTGGGAATCACGGCCTAGCCAAGTTGACAGATTTTTGGGGGGACACAATTCTATCCATGACAACTCATTAACAACCCACAATATGCAGACAACAAAATCTTGCTTGCTGAAAGTGAAGAGGACTTGAAGCACTCGCTGATGAAGATCAAAGACTACAGCCCTCAGTATGGTTTACACCTCAAAATAAAGAAAACAAAAATCCTCACAACTGGTCCAATAAGCAACACCGTGATAAACAGAGAAAATATGAAGTTGCCAAGGATTTAATTTTACTTGGACCCACAATCAACACCCGTGGAAGCAGCAGTCGAGAAATCAAAAGATGCATTGCATTGGGCAAATCTGCTGCAAAAGACCTCTTTAAAGTGTTAAGATGTCACTTGAAGGACTAAGGTGCACCTGACCCAAGCCATGATGTTTTCAATTGCTTCATATGTGTGTGAAAGTTGGGCAATGAATAAGAAAGATCCAAGAAGAATCAATGCCTTTGAATTATGATGTTGGTAAAGAATATTGAACATACCATGGACTGCCAATAGAATGAACAAATCTGTCTTGGAATAAGTACAGCCAGAGTGCTCGTTAGAAGAGAGGATGCGACACGTTATCAGGAGGGACCAGTTCCTGGAGAAGGACATCATGCTTGGTAGAGCAGAAGGTCAGTGAAAAAGAGGAAGACCCTCAACGAGATGGATTGACACAGTGGCTGCAACAATGGGCTCAGGCATAACAATAATTGTGAAGATGGCGCAGGACCAGGCAGTGTTTCGTTCTGTTGTACATGGGGTCACTATGAGTTGGAACCGACTCGACAGCACCTAACAACAACAACAACCTGCGTACAGCTTATTGATATCCATTACATCAGTCATGTTTTGCAGAATTCACCCATATTCATTGCCACTTTTTCCATTTCTATGAACATAAAGTGAGTACTACCTAGGGCATACATCTCCCTTTTCCCTCCCTTCTCCACTCCTGGTAACCAATAATGAACATTACTTTCTGTATATTTACGTATTTGTGTTATTTCATGAAAGTGAGAACATATGGTATTTGTTTTTATTTTGTTTTTTTGATTCACTTATTTTGTTCAGCATAATGTCCTCCAGGTTCATCCATATTGTAAGATGCTTCGGGAACTCATTTTTCCTTATTGCTGAGTAGAATTTTATTGTGTGTATGTACCACATTTTACTTATCCATTCTTACATTAATGGACTCATGTTGTTTCCATCTTTTTGCTATTGAGTAGTGCTGCAATGAACATAGGTGTACGTATGTTTGTTTATGTTACCTCTATTAGACCTCTAGGTATATACTTAGAAGTGGAATTGTGGGGTCATATGGAAACTCTACATTTAGTTTTTTGAGGAACCAGCAGATTGTTTTTCACAATGGCTCTACCATTTTGCATTTGCACCAGCTTTAGATGAGGGTCCCAATATCTCCACATACCCTCCACCAGTTGTTATTTTCCATTTTGTTTTGTTGTTTTGTTTTTTATCTTAGTGGGAGTGAAATGGTATCTCATTGTGGTTTTGATCTGCTTTTCTCTGATAGTTAATAACATTGAGCACCTTTTCATGTGACTGTTGGCCTTTTGAATATCCTCTATGATGAAATGTTTGTTCATATCTTTTGTCCACTTTTTGATTGGGTTATTTGACATTTAAGGTAATTATTGATAAAGAGGGACCTACTTCCTGTATTTTTTTGTGTCTTACAATGTCTTCATTCTACCTTTCTTGCAATTTTATTGTTAGTTGTGTTCAGTTACTTTCTTGTGTGATTTTCTTTGGTTTTTTTCTTCTTGCATTCTGTGTATTTTTTAAAGTATTTTCTTAGTGGTTACCAAGAAAATTACAATTGAGACCTTACATTTACAACAAACTATTTTACCTTGATGTAAAAAGATAACATACAAACAGCAAGTAATATACAATTTTACTACTTTCAAATTCTAGCCCTAGCAGTTGATATGATCCTATACATAGACAACCCCAGAGACACAACAAGAAATATACTGGATCTAATATAAGAATTCGGCAAAGTGGCAGGCACAAGATCAATATGCAAAATCAGTTAGTTTCCTCTACACTAACAAGGAGAATTCTGAAAAGGAAATCAAGAAAACAATACCATTTACAATAACCCCACAAACGATAAAATGCTAGGAATAAAGCTAACCAGGAATGTAAAAGCCCTATACATTGAAAACTGTAAAACATTTCTGCAAGAAACTGAAAGTTGTTGTTGTTAGGTGCTGTCAAGTCGGTTCCAACTCATAGCAACTCTATGTACAACAGAACGAAACACTGCCAGGTCCTGCTCCATCCTCACAATCATTGTTATGTTTGAACCCATTCTTGCAGCCACTGAGTCAATCCCTCTCATTGAGGGTCTTCCTCTTTTTTGCTGACCCTCTACCTTAACAAGCATGATGTCCTTCTCCAGGGAGTGGTCCCCCCATAACATGTCCAAAGTATGTGAGACAAACTCTTGCCATCTTCACTTCCAAGACGCATTCTGGCTGTACTTGTTCCAAGACAGATTTGTTTGTTCTTCCGGCAGTCAATGGTATATTCAATATTCTTCATCAACACCATAATCCAAAGGCATCAGTTCTTCTTCAGTCTTCCTTATTCATTGTCCAGTTCTTGCATGCATATGAGGTGATTGAAAATATCATGGCATGTGTCAGGCTCACTTTGGTCATTAAAGCGACATCTTTTCTCCCCCAACACTTTAAAGAGGTCTTTTGCAGCTGATTTGCCCAATGCAACACGTAGTTTGATTTCCTGACTCCTGCTCCCATGGATGTTGATTGTGGATCCAAGTAAAATGAAATCCTTGACAACTTCACTATTTTCTCCATTTATCATGATGTTACTTATTGGTCCAGTTGTGAGGATTTTAGTTTTCTTTATGTTGACGTATAATCCATACTGAAGGCTGTAGTATTTGATCTTCATCAGTAAGTACTTCAAATCCTCTTCACAAGGTTGTGTCATGCATATATCTCAGGTTGTTAATGAGTTTTCCTCAGCTCCTGATGCCGTGTCTTTCCTCATAGAGTCCAGCTTCTCAGATGATTTGCTTAGCACACAGATTGAATAAGTATGGTGAAAGGATACAACCCTGATGCACACCTTTCCTGATTTTAAACCATGCCTTATCCCCTCGTTCTTTTCGAATGACTGCTTCTTGGTCTAAGCACAGGTTCCTCATGAGCACAGTTAAGGTGTTCTGGAATTCCCACTCTTAGCAATGTTATCCATAATTTGTTATAATCCACACAGTCGAATGCCTTTGCATAGTCAATAAAATACAGATAAACATCTTTCTGATATTCCCTGCTTTCAGCCGGGATTCATCTGACATCAGCAGTGATATCCCTCATTCTGTGTCCTCATGAATCGGCTTGAATTTCTGGCAGTTCTTTGTTGACGTACTGCTGCAATCGTTTTTGAATTATCTTCAGCAAAATTTTACTTGCATGTGATTTTAATGATATTGTTTGATAATTTCTGCATTCTGTTGAATCACCTTTCTTTGGAATGGGCACAAATTATGAATCTCTTCCAGTCAGCTGGCCATTTAGCTGTCTTCTAAATTTCTTGGCAGTGCTGCATCAGTTTGTTGAAACATCTCAATTAATATTGCATCACTTCCTGAAGCCTTGTTTTTTGCCAATGTCTTCAGTACAGCTTGGACTTCTTCTTTCAGTACCATGGGTTCCTGATCATATACTACCTCCTGAAATGGTTGAACGTGGACCAATTCTTTTTGGTACAGTGATTATGTATTCCTTCCATCTTTTGATGTTTCCTGTGTCATTTAATATTTTCCCCATAAAATCCTTCAATATTGCAACTAGAGGCTTGAATTTTTTCCTCAGTTCTTTCAGCTTGAGAAATGCCAAGCGTGTTCTTCCCTTTTGGTTTTCTATCTCCAGGTCTTTGCACATGTCATGATAATACTTTACTTTGTCTTCTCAAGCTGCCCTTTCAAATCTTCTATTCAGCTCTTTTACTTAATCATTTCTTCCATTTGCTTTAGCTACTCTATGTTCAGAGTCTCTTCTGACATCCATTTTCATCTTTTCTTTCTTTCCTGTCTTTTTAATGACCTTTTGCTTTCTTCATGTATGGTGTCCTTGATGTCATCCCACAACTCATTTGGCCTTCAGTCATTAGTGTTCAAGGTGTCAAATCTATTCTTGAGATGGTCTCTAAATTTAGGGGGGATACATTCAAGGTCGTATTTTGGGTCTTGCAGTCTTGTTTTAATTTTCCCCAGCTTCAACTGGACTTGCATATGAGCAATTGATGGTCTTTTCCGCTGTTGGCCTTTTGCCTTGTTCTGACTGATGATATTGAACTTTTCCATCATCTCTGTCCACAGATGTAGTCAATTTGATTTCTGTGTTTTTCATCCTGTGAGGTCCATATGTATAGTTACCGCTTAGGTTGTTGAAAAAGGTATTTGTAATGAATAAGTCAAAATTCTATCATGTGCAAAATTCTATCATGTAATCTCTGGCATCATTTCTATCACCAAGGCCATATTTTCCAACTACCACTCCTTCTTCTTTGTTTCCAACTTTCACATTCCAATCACCAGTAATTATCAATGCATCCTGATTGCATGTTCAATCAATTTCAGACTGCAGAAGTTGGTAAAAATCTTCAATTTCTGCATCTTTGACCTTAGTCGTTGGTGTGTAAATTTATTTTTTCCCATACAAAAATTTATACATACATTATTATGTGACTCTAATTGCTCTCCCCATACTGTGACAGCACACTTCTTGTTTCCACCCGATTCCCTATATCCATTCAACCAGCTCCCAACCCTCTCTGCCTTCCCATCTCACCTCCGGACGGAAACTGACCGTTTAGTCTCTAGTATCTGCTTGAGCTAAGAGGCACACTCCTCACGAGTATCACTTTATGTCCCACAGTCCAGTCCAATCCCTGTCTGAAGAGTTGGCCTCAGAAATTGTTTTAGTTGTAAATTTGAGTAATAGTTGTATTAACTGGTCTTCCTTGTAGGCATATGGATATTATCTTATCACTGACAGCAATGTACTTTCAGGATAGGTCTTGAAATGCTCTTTTTGATGATGAATGCAATGCCATTCCTCTTCAAGTTGTTGTTTCTGGCATAGTAGACCACATGATTGCCTGATTCAAAATGGCAAATGCTAGTCCATTTTAACTCATTATTGCCTAATATATCAGCCTTTATGCTTTCCATTTCATTTTTTATAACTTCTAATTTTCCTAGATTAATACTTCATACATTTCACTTTCTGATTATTAATGGATGTTGCAGCTGTTTCTTCTCATTTTGAGTCATACTATATCAGCAAAAGAAGGTCCCAAATGTTTTACTCCATCCACATCATTAAGGTCAACTCTACTTTGAGGAGGCAGCTCATTCTCAGTCATATTTTCAGTGCCCTCCAACCTGAGGGCTCATCTTCTGGCACTATATCAGATAATGTTCCATTGCTACTCATAGAATTTTCACTGACTAATTTTTTCAGAAGTAGACTGCCAGGTCCTTCTTCTTGGTATGTCTTGGTCTAGAAGTGCAGCTGAAACCTGTCCACCATGGATGACCCTGCTGATATTTGAATACCGGTAGCATAGCTTCTAGCATCACCACAATACACAAGCCACTACAGTATGATAAACTGACAGACACCAAGAAAGTAAAAGAGACCTACATAAATGGAAGAATATTCCATACTCATGGATTGGAAGGCTTAACATTGTGAAAATGTCAATACTACTCAAAGAAATCTGTAGATATACTGTAATCCCAATCCAAATTCCAACAACATTCTTTACTGAAATGGAAAAACAAATCATCAACTTTATGTGGAAAGAAATGATGCTCCAAATAGCCAGCACAAGACTGAACAAGAACAAAGTAGAGTTCTCACACTTCCTGACTCAAAACATACTATACAGCCAGAATAATCACAAAAACCTAGTATTGATTCAATGAAAAACACATAGACCAAAGGAACAGAATCAAGAAATGAGAAGTAAATTCATGCATCTATGGGCAGCTGATCTTTGACAAGGAGTCAAAGTTCATTCAATGGGGGAAGAAACAGTTTGCTTAACAAATAGTGCTGGCACAACGCGATATCCATATGCCAAGAAATGAAACAGGATCCGTACCTCACACCATAAACAAAAACTAACCCAAAATGGATCAAAGATCTAAATGTTAAACCTAAAACTATAAAGTTCCTGAAAGATAACATAAGGACAAAACTAGGGGATCTAATTTTTGCACAAACAATCTAACAAACAAAACTACAAATGCACAAACAACAGAAGACAAATTAGATAACTGGGACCTTCTAAAAATTAAATATTTATGCTCTTCAATAGACTTTATCAAAAGAGTAAAAAGAGAACCTATGGACTGGAAAAAAATCTTTGGGAATGACATATCTGATAAGGGTCTAATCTCTAAAACATATAGAAAATCTCAACAACTCAACAATAAAAGGAAAAACAATCCAATCAAAAAATAGGCAAAGGACATGAACAGACACTTCACCAAAGAGGACATTCAGGCAGCTAACATCACATGAAAAGAAGCTTGTGATCATTAGCCATCAAAGAGATGCAAATCAAACTCCAGTGAGATTATATCTCACCCCTGCAAAAATGGCACTTATCAAAAAAACAGAAACTAGTAAATGCTGGTAAGATAGTGGGGAGATTACAACTCTTATACACTGCTGGTGAGAATGTAAAATAGTACAACCACTATGGAAAACAGTATGGTGCTTCCTCAAAAAGCTACAAATGCCTTATGATCTAGCAATCTCACTCCTAGGTATATATCCTAGAGATATAAGAGCAGTGACACGATGTGTACACCTACGTTAATTGCAGCATTATTCACAATAGTAAAAAGACGGAAACAATCTAAGTGCTCATTAATGGATGAATGAATAAAGTTTGGTACAACATACAATGGAATTCTACACAACTAAAAAGAATAATGAGGGGTCCTTGAAGCATATTATAACATGGATTAATCTGTAAGACATCATACTGAGTGAAATAGACAATCACAAAAGGACAGATATTGTATGGTCTCATTTTTATAAAAAGTCAAGAATAGCTATACACACAGAAAGCAATGTTCTTTGATGGTATAGGAGAAGGAAGGAGAGGGAATCACTTTCTAGATAGTAGATACTTGTTATTTTTGGTGATGGAAAAGGTAATCCCCAACATGGGTGAAGTCTGCACAGCTTGCCCAAGGTAAATGAAGACACTAAAAAGTATGCAAGAATAAGAGTAAATGCTATAACACACAACTTTGCAACAATAATAACCAAAAAATGTGTGTGGATATACAGGTAGATATGTATGCATATATGTTTACAAGAAGGCACATGAGAGTATATGGGCGTGCATGTAATCTGTAGGCAAATGTATATACATGTTGGGTGCACTGCATATTTGTTCATATATGTAATAAACCACAAAAGGGGCTACAGTTACAGATACTTCTGAAACATAACCAAACACCTCACAGGATTGGTTTACTGGGTTTGAAGGCTTGGGACCATCATCCTGTGGGGGACAGCTCAGTCAATTGGCATAACATAGCTCACAAAGATAATGTTCTACATCCTAGTTTGGTGAGTAGTGACTGAGGTCTTAAAAGCTATGAGCAGCCATCTAAGAGACAACAACTGGTCTCTACTCATCTGGAACAAAAGATAATGAAGGAAACCAAAGACTGAAAGAAGCAACTAGTCAAAAGGACTAATAGCCCACATGAACCATAGCCTCATCCAACCCGAGATCAGAAGAACTAGATAGTGCCTGCCTTCTACCACTGACCGTTCTGACCAAGGACACAATAAAGGGTCCCTGATAGAAAGGGAAAAAAACGTAGAACAAAAGTCAAATTCCTAAAAAGGCCAATCTTACTGGACTAGTAGAGAGAAGAGGAATCCCTGAGACTAATGCCCTAAGATACCCTTTGAATCTGGAACTGAAGCCACTCCCAGTGGTCACCTTTCATCCAAATAATAGTCAAAGAAATAGCTAAAAAAACAGTGAATGACTAGTAAAAATTCAACAGGCTGAAAAGAATTGTTTTGATTCATTTTAATGCTAGAGTAAGGCAGAGGGAAAAATAATGTGGGTAGAAAGATGTTACATCAAAATCAGTACAGGGAGGTAGGAAATTGGATTTGGAATGTAGGAGTTTTTGTTGTTTTTCTTTTTTCTTTTTAAAACTATAGAGGAACAAATTGTTTATAACACAAAATTGCTATAATATTAGATTTATCAAGTAGTACAATAAATTTTATATTTATTCATTCAAAAAAGTTTATTGAATGCTGTACAAAGAGAAGTCTGGCTTTTTTTTTTTTTTTTCCTCTAATCCTAAACCCTTGAAATATCTTGTCTAATAGAGTATCTTTGTTTATTTGGGAGCCGTGGACCACACCAGGTAGTCTAACAATGTGATTTTTGGTGGGGGCTTTGGGCCATATGGTATCAGCTCTACCTCTGGAGGGACTGGAGATTAAAGGTCAATCATGTGGTATCAGCTCAACCTCCAGAGGGGCTGAAGACTAAAGGTTAGCCATGCATAAAGTCAATCATATATACATGACAAAAACCTCAATAAAAACTCTGAACACCAAGGCTTGGGTGAGCTTCCTTGGTTGGCAATACTATGTTCACAATATCACACATCACTGCTGAGAAAAGTTACTGCAGTCCATGATTCCACTGGGAAAGGACAACTGGAAGCTTCATGCTCGAAACTTTTCTAGCCACTGCCGTGCAGCTCTTTCCTTGGCTAATTTTAATCTGTATCTGTTTGCTGTAATAAACTATAAGCACAACAGCTTTCAGTGACTTTTTTGAATCCTTCTAGCAAATTTTTAAACCTGCGGACCCCTAAACTTGCAACAAGAGTCGGAAGTAAGGGAGGTCTTCTGGACTTCCCAAACTCTGCACATGCCTCTATGTGATAAACTGTTATCGTCACTAAGGATACAACAGAAGACAAGACAGATATGGCCCTGCCATCATGGAGATTACAGTTTAGCAGGGAAGTCAGCTCTTAAATAAGCAATAAAAAATAAAGTGTGATGAGCATTGTAGAAGGTATATTGGTTAGGATTCTTTCACTTGTAAGTTAAAAAAAAAAAACGTAACCTGGATTAAGTGAAAGGGGGGCTCATACAACTAAAAATCAGGCATGCACTTACTAATGTTAGAGTTTAAATGACATTACCAAAAATTTCTTTCTTTGTCTCCATCTTTTGGCTCCACTTCTCTGGGTAGGCTTCATTATCCACTGGTTCTCACTTTGTGGAGGGATACACAGTAACTATAACAGCTTCAGCCTTTTATCTTCACAATCCAGGAACAGCAGAAAGACAGCCACTGTTCTAATATCAATACCAGTTCCAGCGGCCATTGAATCTACTTTAACTCACGGCAATCCTATGTGTGTCAGGGTAGGACTGTGCTTCAGAGGGCTTTCAATGGCTGATTTTTCAGAAGTAGATGACCAGGCCTTGCTTCCAAGGTGCCTCTAAGTGGACTTGAACCTCCAACATTTTGGTTAGCAGCTGAGCACATTAACTGCTTGCACCACCCAGGAACACTGCTGTAATAGGTCTCCCAAAAGCTCTGAGGTTCAATCTGATTGGATCACCTTTGATCATATAATCTGAGCAAATGATTATAGCTTGGTAAATATGATTAGTGATTGGCTTAGGCCAATATTTATGACAACTGTTTCATGGAGACACTTACCCCATCATGTTATATTCAGCCAATACACCCACAGCTGTTTTGGTTAAGCCTTGGATTAGATGCCAAGGTGTCAATGTTGCTATAGAGCACTGTAAGAAAGTATGAACATCTTCCTAAAAGAACACCGTCCTGCACTCTTTCTTCTTTCTTAGACGATAATGATGCATCTTAACAGAAATGCATTGACAAATAATCTTTCTCTCTTTTCTCACCTTTTAACCTCAAACGACAAGAATTTAAATGAAGCATTCTGCTGCCACAATGCTATAATCCAAGAATGGGTTTTTCACCAAAGCAGATGGTAGTTAGTACAAAAATATGGATTTAATGTATTTAATTATTTTAGGTTTGTTATATTTTATACTATTAAACATTTTTAGAAGTCTATGTCAGCATGTACCCTGTAAATGAACAAATAAGAAAGTTATCGTGCTAACCCAAAGACATGACATTTATCTTGGAATACCTGTCTAGGAGGAAGGAAATTGTGGTGCCAGAGAAGGCTGAAAGGGGAAATTCTTTGGCATAGGAAAAACCTAGCAGTTCCCTGACTCTTAAACCATTCAAAGATCTCCAACATACATGATCAGCCCCAGCTCTAGTATATACTTAATATAAAAAGATAGCTACAGAACAGAACTTGGAATTTCCTATGTATTACAGATTTGTCCCAAAATCTCCATTAAATTTAGGGAGAAGGAAGATGGGAATAAGAAGAAAGAGAAGAAATTCATACAAAGGAGAAGGAAGGGAGTCAATTCTAAGCATGTTGTGTCAAATACCTTGACACAAAGTGCTTAGTCCTCTAAGGTAGTAGGTCTCTGTTATGGATTGAATTGTGTCCCCCAAAAACATATGTGTTGTAAATCCTAAACTCTATGCCTGTGGTTATATTCCCATTTGGGAATGGGTTGTCTTTGTTAGGTTAGTGAAGCAGGATCACTGTAGGGTGTATCTTGAGGCAATCTTTCTGTCCGTCTCTCTTTTTGATTGTATTTTAGGTGAAAGTTTACAGCAAATTAGTTTCTCATTCAAAAACTGATACACAAATGGTTTTTTGACATTGGTTGTAATCCTCACAATGTGTCAGCACTCTCCCCCTTTCTCCCTACACCCTGGGTTCCTCATGTTCATTTGTCCAGGTTTCCTGATCCTTCCTACCATCTCGTCTTTGCTTTTGGGCAGTTGTTGCCCAATTGGTCTTATGTACTTGACTGAACTCAGGGGCACGTTCCTCACGTGTTATTGTTTGTTTTATAGGCCTGCCTAATCTTTGGCTGAAAGGTGGACTTTGGGAGTAGCTTCGGTTCTGAGTTAGCAGGGTGTCTGGGGGCCATAGTCTCGGGGGTTCCTCCAGTCTCTGTCAGACCAGTAAATCTGGTCTTTTTTGTGAATTTGAATTTTGTTCTACATTTTTTCCCGCTCTGTCCAGAACCCTCTATTGTGATCACTGTCAGAGAGGTCAGTGGTAGTAGCCAGGCACCATCTAGTTCTTCTGAGCTCAGGCTGGTGGAGGCTATGATTCATGTAGTCCATTACTCCTTTGGACTGATACTTTCCAATAGATGTATTTTAGATGGCCACTTGTAAGCTTTTAAGACCCAGGTGCTACTCACCAAAGAATGACATAGAACATTTTCTTTATGAATTATGTTATGCCAATTGACCTAGATGTCCCCCGAGACCATGGTACCCAGCCCTCAGCTGCAGTAACTCGGTCCCTTAAGGCATTGGGATGTGTTAGGAAGCGTCTATGGTTTTGTCTTGGTCAAGCTGTGCTGACTTCCCTTGTACCGTGTGTTGTCTTTCCTTTCATCAAAATTAACACTTGTCTACTTTCTAGTTAGTGATTTCCTCTTGCAAGCTAGCAAGCAGAGATGAGGGTAGAGAGATGCCAAGCCACATGAAGATTTACCAGGAGCAGAAGCTCAGAAGAGACAAGGACCTTCCTTCAAAGCTGACAGAGAAAGGAAGCCTTCCCCTAGAGCCAGAACCCTGACTTTGGACTTCTAGCCTCCTAAGCTGTGAGAAAATAAATTTCTGTTTGTTAAAGCCACACTATTTGTGTATTTCTGTTATATCCCCACTAGATAACTAAGACAATCTCAAACTTTAGTGTGCATCAAATCACCTAGGAACCTTATTAAAAATACAGATTCTTGGCCCCTAGTCCCAGACATTGATTTCATCGATTTGGAGTGAGGCCTAAGAACCTGCCACTTCAATGAGCGCCTTGGACAATCAGGATGTTAGTAGTCCAAAGGCCACACCTGGGGAGAAAGCTACTTTGGGCTAAATAAAAAATCTATTATATCTAATAAAAACAAATTTTTTACTGAATGGATCAGATGAATTGTTATGCTTTGTAAGAGTAGGGGGAAGGGGACATATCAGTCCCATCCCTCATTCATGAGTAAGTTCTACCTAATACTTCAGTTACGTTTCATAAATAGAAAACCAAAAAACCAAATCATTTGTTGTTGAGTAGATTTCAACTCATGGAGACCCCACGTGTGCCAGAGTAGAATTGTGCTCCATAGCGTTTTCAATAGATGATCTTTCAGAAGTAGATTGCCAAGCCTTTCTTCTGCAGTGCCTCTGGGTGGGTTTGAACTGCCAACCTATCAGTTAATAGCCAAGTGCTTAACAATTTATGTCATAAATACAGGACTACATAAAACAGACAACATGAATGAAGACCAGTTCTTAGAGACATGCAAACAGTGGAATCTAAGACAGTGATGCCCCTAAGAACAAACGCTGACACTGTGGAGAAATGGTGTGTTTTTGAGGTGAGAGAGCAAGCAGGAACTTGGAAGACAAGGGTCTTTCAATCCAGAAAGGTTATTTGCAAGTCATATGCAGAAGTGTCTGGAACAGCACTGTTTGCTCTATCTGTAAGCATTTAGCAAACCTCCCTAACAAATCTCCAGCTCTGGTTAATTTCTGAAATGATTTTGGGGAGTTTTGGAATATCTTGTCTGTAGAAGCAGTGAGTAGTAGGGAAATGTGGTCATCCACATCTCCTCAGTGCACGTCCAACTTCTGATTCATCAAGTTGCATCGTGTAATGTGATCAGAGACAAGACCAAAATATAATAAGTAGTCAAACTACTGCTCGTGCAAATACCTGTTCATTTTCTAATCTACAAGTAATCCAAGGAGTCGGCAGTGGCTTTACACTCTCCATTAATTTTTCTACCCAGGGCCTTCCCACAAAAATTGCTTTCTGCTGGACTTGCAGAAATTTTATGTACTATATATTTTCAGAAAGTCCATGGATAAAACTGAAGATCTGAAGGTTTTTATCTCTTAAATTTGCAAATCTGTCCTATGAACATGTCCAAGAGACAGTTTTAACAATAAATCATAAGCCCAGGAAAAATATACATTATATTATCATGGCACATATTGTGCTTTGTGTGTGTACATGTTTGCCGTGTGTTGTGTTTCTGTGTTGTGTAGGCACTAGTGTGATATTTCAAGTTAAAATACGTATCTAAGACAAATGAAAAAATTCTCTCTTTATCTAAACTAAAGCTAATCTATTTTAGGGGAAGAGGATAGAAGACTCTGGTAGAATCAATATAGTCTAATGATTAGAAGCATAGGTTTTGAGTTGAATTTGAAACCAAACTCTGCTACAACCTTGGCGATTTGGAGTAAATTACTTAAATCTCTGAGCATCAGTACGCAGAGCTCTAAAAATGGAAACAACAATATCTGCCTTACAGGGTTGTTGAGAGTAATGAAAGATACAACGTGTGGAAAGCACATAGCACAGTGAGGTTTACCCAGTGACTATAACATAGCGATGTTGTTGTTAGCTATCATCAAGTCAGCTCCCTGAGGCATGGCAACTCAATGAAGCTGAACAAAGGACTGCCTGGATCTGGTGTGGATCAGACCATTGTGATCCATAGGGCTTTCAGTGTCTAATTTTCAGAAGTAGATTGCCAGGCCTTTCTTCCTAGTCCCCCTTAGTTTGGAAGCTTCACCAAAACCTGATCAGCATCCTAGCAACAGGCAAGCCTCCACTGACAGACAGGTGGTGGTTGGTGTAGGAGGTGCATTGACCGGGAATCGAACCCAGGTCTCCCATGTGAAAGGTGAGAATTCTACCACTGAACCACCACTGCCCCCTTAAAAACCAAAAACCAAACCCATTGCCGTCAAGTCAACTCCAACTCATAGCCACCCCATAACACATCATTATTCCTAATAACAATGCTGATCAAATATCTACCTTAAAGAAACCAATTTAGAAAGAAAAAAAGGTACATTTCTTCATTAGTTTCTCATGAAATCTTAGAAGAATCAACTCAAATTATTTCAGAGAATATTAGGAAATTTATTAAGTGTCCTAAGAGCATCCTGCAGTTCTTGCACTTCACAAAACAGAGAGGCAAAAGTGGCAGAGCGTAGTTTCTTACCTGCCCTTAATCTTCACCCATGAAATAGGTAATTGTGGAACAATGTGATTTTTCTCTCCATTAACACTCTCTTAATCTCCAAATACCTTCTTCCATTTTTCATGTCCCTGGGTGGCACAAAAAGATGTGGATTCTAAAATAGTCTGTTACTATCTAAACTGCATTGAAAATCAAGGCATGTAACATCCCCATTCAATGCAGCCCAGAGTACTGTGCTTATTAAGAGGAACATATTTTAAAAAGCAATTGAAAACTCAAAATCATCTATAGAAGAGAAAACCACAATACTTCTGAGTGTAGAAACACTACAAAGCAGAGAATAATAATCATCCTCCAAACAGCACTCTGTCCTGCTCCCACAGTGACAGAACACCTGATTTTAGCTGGGCATTTCATCACCCATAATAAGGACTCTGATTCTTTAGGTCAATAACATGTAAACAGAAGGGTCTTGAGACAGCCTCTGAAAATTTTCTTTAAAAGGCAAATGGAACATGATCTTCTTCACCACCACTCCCCCTTTGTCCCTTTGTCTTACCTGCTGGCTGGAGTGTGAGCCTGACAGCTAGACAAGCAGCAGCCATTTTGGACCATGAGGTAACCTTGGGGGTGGAGGCATCATAGAAGAACAATAAGCTGGAAGGAACCTTGAGTCCTAAGGACTTTGTGAAACAGCTACTATAACGTTCCTGATCTACCTACCCACAAATTTTTAATGAATGGGAAATAACTTTCTGACTTAAGTTACTGTTATTTTGATATTCACAGTTGAACCTTATAACTGTGACAAATGAAAAAAATTTCAAGAAAGTGAGATTAACCCAGACCCATGTAAGCGGAATTCAAAGATGTAAGTGGATGCCCTATGACAGAGAGTTAAAATTTATTCTGAAGAGTGACATAACAGAAGCTGTTAACGGGTTATAGTCATGGAGACAACCCTCACTTCAGTTTATAGAACACTGTTCTAAGTGCAAGAGCTGGCAGAAAATAACATGCTACATAAGTGTGTCTAAGAGAGTGGGACAGTCATCTGTCCAGTTATAAATTCCTACCTTAGTTTGAGAGATTTAACTACATCACCTCTGTAGATACTTCAAACTTAAAGAATCTGGGATTTTATATAATGTCACTTAGGTCATCTCCAATACATAATGCTGTCTATTGGGTTAAGTTAATTAAGCAATTAAGTGGGTAAAAAATGTACAAAGTCATTGATGGCTGATACTTGGTAACAAGGGAAGGTAGAAGAAAGTGAGAGAAAGAGCTACACACAAGTATAGAAAGGCAATGCTGGATGCAAATACAATCTGACTGGTTTTACCCAGCCTGCAGAAATAAATATAAATGCCCTTTCTTAACATTTAAAATGTTATGATTAATAATCATGATAGTCCTCACCCATATATAAGCTAAGCTCCACTGATAATGCAGAAATTTCCCTATCTCCCTGTCTGATGAACTGATGGAATGAGAACAAGGTAGAGATTATGAACACTGGAAGAAAACCAGAATTGTGGATACAGGGTTTAGGAGAAGTGCTGTGGTGTGAGATATCCAAACCACAGTATAAAAGGCCAGGAAAGAGGCCCCTAATGGGATTCTTGCCAGAGACAGAGACAGACTAGCATGCATGCGCCATGCCAAGGGGAGCAAAGAGAGAAATAGTAATTGTGGAACAATGTGATTTTTCTCTCTGTTAACACTCTCTTAATCTCCAAATACCTTCTTCCATTTTTCATGTCTCTGGGTGGCACAAATGGTTAAGAGCTCAGCTGCTAGCCAAAAGGTTGAAGGTTTGAGTCTACCCAGAGGCATCTTGGAAGAAAGGCCTGGCAACCTGCTTCCAAAAAAAAAACAGCCATAGAAAACCCTATGGATCTCAGTTCTATTCTGACACACGTGGGGTCACCATGAGTCAGAGTCCACTCAGTGGCAACAGTTTTTTATTCTTATTTATTCTTAATATTCTATATTGAACCCAGAAATATAGTCACAATGCTGATTAAAAAGGAAGTAAAGGGAGCAGGATAAGTCTGTAACATGATGAAGAGTACCGTGCCATGAATTTTTCTCCCTTCTCTCTGGCTCTTTTCTCTAAGTATCCAAAGAGTTATGTGTGTCCCTAGAAAATCATTACTCATATTTCTGAGTCTTTACATCAATATGTAGTATGATCATGGAGAATAGAATAATCTTAAATTTTCTGGTTTCAGATACTAAATATCTTAAGTATATAGTTTATAAATGAAAAAGAGCAAATCACCAAATCATATTCTTAATTAGCTTTTATTAATAAGATGTTTCAAATAAAATATAATAGCTGTCGTAAATACTAGATCACATTGTAAAGATATCAAGGGGCTACAAAAATTTATATTAGTACCAAATTTGACCAAGATGGAATGCACATCATCTAACAAAAGTTACAATTAAAAGATGTAAAGCAATAACTGAAAAATAAGTTCTACCAATGAAACTTAATAACAAATAAGATGAAATTAAAACTTTTAAAAATATTTAGTATTAACACTAATTAACTATAATGACCAGAAGCTTTTAAATTGCTTCTATCCATCCTGCTGTCTTCTTCATTCTTCGCTATTCTACAATGCTTGAACTTGCCACATTCCACACCTTGGAAAAAGTTAAAGGAATGTGAAATAGAAATGTAGGTTTGTCAGTAAATCTCATTGAGTGAAATTCCAAAACTTCCTGCTGGTACAGTATTGTTTGCAAAATATACATTAATGTCCAGGCACAGAATAGAGCAAGGTTAACAAACACAGCCACTCCCTAGTATAGTTTTCCATCCCTCCTCACTATCCTTACATGCTACCAACCACCGCTTGATTTAATTGGATGCCAGTGCTCTTTCAGCCTAGGTGCGCACTCTGAATCTTCTCTAGAAACCATGCTCCTGAAATGCTTACAGTCTGAAACCAGCAATAGCATGAAGGTATGCTAGTTCCCTGTTTTGGATGCAAAATATTAGTTCCATTTCTTTCACTCAAATTATTTTGCAATAACTTTGCCTGTTCTTAAACCCTCAGATATCCTCAGAGCATTATTTATCACCATAATTCTAAAACAGAGATGCCCCCCATTTGCTCTCTTCTCATAATTAATCCAGCATAAACACAGCCCATTACAGGCTTCATTTTTCCATTCTGTCTTCTTTTCAATTTTAAATTTCTGTGAAAATAGACTTCTTTGTCAGCCGTATCTGGTTAACTGGTTCTCAGTTCTCCCTAATGAATGCTTCGCAAATTTTCATCTTGGATCCATGCTTTTTCCCCCCTCTACCTGGTAGCACAGTGGTTAAGAGTTCAGCTGCTAACCAAAAGGTCAGCAGTTCAAATCTACCAGCCTCTCCTTGGAAATCCTATGGGGCAGTTCTGCTTTGTCCTACATGGTCACTATAAGTTGGAATCAACTCGATGGCAATGAGTTTCATTCTGTTTTTGTTTTTGGACATAGTGTAAACATTATCACCCTTATTCTTTTATATACTCTGATGTTTGTTCATCCAAAAGAGAACCTCTGTGATTTTTGAGACTCAAGGATATTCCCGACTACAGAAGCTTAATGCTTCAGTCTGTCCCTATAAAACAACACTTCCATCTAATTTAATACTTCTAGTGTTCTTCTCTGGTATTTTGAACTTATGTTATATAGTTCTTCAGATCGGCATTATTTTCCAGTGAAAAATGAAGAAACAATGGAATATGAAAGAAACCAATTGTTGAACCAAATTGTCATTTTGTTGTGAAACATCTTTTCCTACAATTACATGTGCCTAACATGAAGCAAAAAAAAAAAAAAGACCTTTCAAATGAGCATTCCCTCCCTTTTACTCAGAATCTTTGCTGAGGGCAATGAGCCAATAAACTGAATCATATTTCTCTCTCTGCCTCCCCTTCATTACCTGGACCAGGGACTAACTGCAGGATTTGAAATAGAGAGCAGGACAGTGTAACCTATTTTGTTATGACCACATCCTACCGCAATCATTATGCTATTGACTCCATGATGCTATCTTGGGAAACTGACTTACCCTTTCTCTGCCTCAGTTTCCTCATTTAAAAATTGAGGATAAAAATAATACCTCCTAGGGCTATGGGGACCATGGTCTCGGGGAATATCTAGATCAATTGGCATAACACAGTTCATAAAGAAAATGTTTTACATTCTACCTTGGTAAGTAGCGTCTGGGGTCTTAAAAGCCTGTGAGTAGCCATCTAAGATGTTCCACTGGTCTCACCCCTTCGGGAGCAAGGGAGAATGAAGAGAACAGGATACAAGGAAAAAATTAGTCCAAAGGACTAATGGACCACAGCTACCATGGCCTCCACCAGATTGAGTCCACTACAGCTAGATGGTGCTCAGCTACCACCACTGACTGCTCTGACTGGGATCACAACAGAGGGTCCTGGACAGAGCTGGAGAAGGATGTAAAACAAAATTCTAACTCACAAAAAAAGACCAGATTTACTGGCCTGACAAAGACTGGAGAAACCCTGAGAGTATGGCCCCCAGACACTTCTTTTAGCTCAGTGGTAAAGTCATTCTCGAGGTTCACTGTTCAGCTGGGGATTGGACAGCCCCATAAAACAAAATGGGACTAATGAGGCACAGCAGTCCAGGGACAAGGACTAGAAGCCAGGAGGGGACAGGAAAGCTGGTGATAGGGAACCCAAGGTTGAGAAAGGACAGTGTTGACATGTCGTGGGGTTGTTAACCATTGTCATAAGGTAATATGTGTACTAACTGTTTAATGAGAAACTATATGTTCTGTAAACCTTCATCTAAAGTACAAAAAAAAAAGAAAAAGAATTATCTATGAGAGATCAAATTGACAACAGCAACTCAAAAGATTTGATGGGAAGCCTAGGGGGCAGTGAGTTGACGATAATGGTGATGGAATCATTTTGAAAAGGTTAATGAGAATAGCAGCACAACTGGAAGAATGTAATCAATATCACTGAATTGTACAAGTAGAAATTTATGAAATGGTTTATCTTTGGCTATGTACATTTTCACCAAAGAAAGAAGGTCCTCTAAGATTGAGAAGGGAGAGTGTTGACATGTAGTGGGGTTGTTAACCAATGTGATAAAACAATATGTGTACTGACTGTTTAATGAGAAACTATTTGTTCTGTAAACCTTCACCTAAAGTACAATAAAAAAAAAATTAAAAATAATAATAATACCTCCTAATAGGGTAATTATGGAAGAAAGTCCTAGTGATCGACTTCCAACACTCAGCCAATGAATACCATATTGATTACAATGGTCTTATCTGCAACCAATCACAGGGATGGCACAGGAGTGGCAGTATTTCATAACGTTGTGCATGAGGTCACTGTGAGTTGGAGAATGTCTCAATGGCAGCTAACAACAACCAGGTAATTATGAGCATTAAATAGGATACCCTACGAAAATGATTGCCATGGTCTCTGTCTCATATCAAGCACTCAGTAAACAGATCTCTCTACTTTTTGTCACTAATGATTCAGCTCTCCTCTCATTGGGCCATGGTGGCTGTTGTGAATGACACTGAGGGGTATTTAGAAACCCATTCATAAACATAGTGCTCTGCATGTAGCCTACCCCAAAAAACTCTTCAAATATGCACACCTATACATATTCTTTGAGTCTTACAAGCTCATAATACAGAATTTTGATACTAAATACATTATATTTTAAATAAGAAATTATCACCTACCATTTGTGTGCTTTGCACTGCTTGAGATATCTTGAAGAATGCAACAGAAACATGACAAGCCTGGTCTTTAAGATCTTACACTAATATCACAAATATGTTCCCCAGTTTATATCAAATATATTATTAAGATGACATATGAGTAAGGAATCAAGTGTGTACAATGGGTTCCATATGGTTTTCAGAAAGGAAACAGATAAAAGAGAACTGAAGTTGTGAAGAAAAACTACAAAAAATGTGAGAATTAAGCTAAGCATTAAAGAATGCTTACCTGCCCCTGAATATGGGCCACGTTTTATGGTTTTCTTGCATATTTTTATTCACAGAAAAAAATTTCTGAACACCTTCATGTGTCCAGGAATGTGGACAGCACTGGGAGCACAACAATAAAGCTGGTACCTTCCTCACATTGAAAAGCCTACAATAGTTCTTCCTCCTGATATTGGTAGAGTGGCTTGTTGTAGACCAAGTCTTCCACAGGATTAGTCTGGAACAACTAGAACAGTTGGAGAAAATATAACAGTACTCTTTGAAGGTATAATAATTTGAGTATCCAAGATCCTCGAGAGAAGGGAAGTCTATCCCAGAGCTTTTCCCATTAAGGCATCTGTCAATTCATAAGAAGAGCAGGGTCAGTCATCAGGAAGCAGGGCAGGAAGCAGTAGCGAAAACCCTTGGTACTTGGGTTCCAACAGTCTAATGGGACTGGGGAGACAAAAATTGGAGTTCAGAGGTCTCCAGAGAAGATGGTCCCCGATAACCAACCCAGACCCTCAGAAAAGAGTTTGACGTTAGGATTAAGGGCAAAATCCTTACAAAGATGGAAAGCCAGTGTTGGGCCAGCTAAGTTCAAGACCAGGCAAAGGTGATCTGCGCCTGCTCCAACAGCCTGGGGATTAACACTAAATCCTCTCTGGAGAGAGGTGACATGGGGCAGAAGTTCACTAATTATCTCTAATTATTCACACACAATGTCTGACATTCAATTTAAAAAATTACTAGTCATACCAGGACATAAAAATAAATGCTCCATAAACAAGAAAAAAATCATAAAACAGAAACAGACAGTAGGTTGTGCAAAGAACTCTTTGAAGTTCTCACACAAAGACATTAAAATAACTGTGATAAATGTTTTTAAAATGTAGATGGCAAGAAGGAAAAATCAACCAGAAACTGAAATCAGTAGAAAAAAATCAATTGGAAATCTAAACTGAAAAACAATTACTGAAATTCAGGAATTTATAGACAGATTAAACAGTAGGATAGATATAGGAGAAGAGAGTATTAGAACCAGCAATTAGGTGAAGCAAAAATATTCAGACTAAAGAATAGAGAGAAAAAGATGGAAACTATAGAAAAGGTGCATTTAAAAATACACGGGAAGTGGTTAAAAGATTAACAGACAAGTTATTGAAGACCCAGAAGGAGAGAAGATAGCAAGACATAATTAGTATTTTAAATGATATTTCCTGAGGATATCCTAAAACATCAACCACATAAATTCACAGAATCAAGAAGAAAATGAAATCCAAGTAGAAAAAATACAAAGATAACCATATCCAGTTTTATATCACAGAAAAACTGCTAAAAACCAAAACTTGAAAAGTAGGCAAAAATAAGGATTCGGTACCTTAAAGAATACGGTTGAGAGCTTGGCTGCTAACCAAAATGTAGGCAGTTCGAATCTACCAGCCATTCCTTGGAAACCCTCTGTCCTATAGGGTCACTATGAGTTGGAATCGACTCGAGGGCAAGGGGTTTGGTTTTTGTTTGTTTTTTCCACAGAGATAATGAAAGCCTCAAGACAATAAAATGACGTGATTAAAGTGCAGAAAAGTAACTGCCAGCCTAGAATTCTATATCTGAAGAATATATTTTTCAAAAGGAAGGCAAAATAACAAAGTCTGTAGACAAGTACTGAGAAAATCGGTCACCAGCAGAACTACACTAAAAGAAATACTAAAAATAGTTTTCCAGGCAGAAGGAAATAAAATGTTCCAGATGAAAGCATGGAAATTCAAGGGAAATCACAATGGAAATGGTAAATATGTGGATAAATCTAAGTGAATATTGATTCAATAATACAAATTTCTTGGGGGGTTAAAATATACATCATAAAAATACAAAAGAAAGGATGGGTATACATGGTTCTAACATGACCCAGAGAGTCATAAAATGCTATTTTAGATTATAATAGGCCAAGGGTATATGTGTGATCTCTATGTGACCACTAAAACAAGAGCAGAAATGCTTTTGTATTATTTCTTTCTTCCTACGTTCTTTAGGTTTAATTACTATTCTTTTTCTAATTTTTTCACATTTGATCTTTTTCTTTATACAATGAAGGCTATACTTTTATCTTTTTAGCTGCATCCCACAAGTTTTAACAGGTCCTATTTTCATTGTCATGCGCTTCAAAGTATTTTCTAATTTTCGTTTTGATTTCTTATTTGATCCATGTGCTAGTTTGAAATGTATTGCTTTATTTCCAAACATTTAGAAATTCTAAAAATTTATTCCACTGGTCAGAGAAAAACTTTGTATGTTTAATCCTTTGAAATTTACTGACACATAATAGCCCAGTGTACAATCAATTTTAATAAATATTTCTGTGCACTTGAAATAAATATAGAAAATGAGAAATTTCCACATGTAAACTGTTGGAATGAGCAAGAAAATTTAGCAAGGCTGTTAGATGTAAAAACATATATTTAAAAATCAATTGTATTTCTATATATAATCAATTGTTAGAAAAAGAATTTTAAATGTCACCATTTATAAGAGGGGTGCAGTGGACGAACAGATAAAGCATTAAGATCTCTCTTAAATAAATCCTTGTTGCCCCAGCTGCCAGGAATGCCATCAGCGGTTTCCTGGTCTCAAAAACCAGTCTGTCCCCACCTGTGCCGGGGAGGGCTGAGCGGAGGGTAAGGTTTTGGTGTCTGGGCCAAGGCCACTGCACCTTTGGCGTGTCTGTGTGTGCACAGGGTTTGTAGAAGAACTCTTTGCTAACTTTCTAAGGCTGTAGACCAACCCAAACACAGAATTCTGTTTCCAAGATAACGTCCTGTACCATACCTTATGTTTTACTTTGGCTGCTGAACTGGAATAGTCATTGCTGCCAACATTTTTAAGTGGATGGCTTTTCAGTACTACTTTTATGAGCTTCTCGTTTTTTAAGTGGATGGCTTTTCAGTACTACTTTTATGAGCTTCTCGTTTTTTAAGTAGACAAACCTGACGAACACCACAACCCTACATACTTTTACTAGTACAAGTACCAACCACTGCAGACACGTTCTTCACTGAGGAAAATCTGGCTTCTTGATACTTTTGTCTGGCCAAACAGACATCCCACCAGGTTTAGAGTGAAAGATCAGAGCTTTCTGACAACAGCATGAGGGATAGTTCTCATCTAGGGATGAGTGACTTCTGATGAGAGTTTATAGGTTTGGCAAGACATTGCACAGACCATGCCAAACAAAACACCGGGTGGAAAACTCCACTCAGATAAGGTAACGTGGGCCCAGGCCTCCCACATGTGCAACTGACTCTGTTTAGTAATGAAACAGCAGACAGACAGAGCTGCACACACTGTACAGAGGGTGTGCCTCAGCCAGGTGGAGGAAGGACAACAGGGCCGCCGGGACACTGGCCCAGGCCTAGATGAGTGCCCTCTGAGTTTTTCCAGTGCCACGTAATTCCAGAGATATTTTGATCACAGCTTTCAGGAAATATTTTGAACATAAGTGGCTTTTGTGACCCATATGTCTAAATATTTCCCTTTTAGGCTAGAAGAGAAAACATCTTGTTTTCACATCTCAATGAAGTGAAGAGGAAAAAAATTAAAACTTGACTCAACCCACAGACGCATCCTACCTGATTCCTCCATCTACCTTCTACCTTCTTACCCCTAAACTGCAGATTCAGTGGTTAGGAACGGAGTTTCCATACATTTTATACGGTGATAAGTGCACTATTTATACAGAAGACAATCATATGTCCCCCATGATTTCACATCTGCTTTTGTTAATTTGCTTTGAAAGCTTTAAAAGATGCTATGGAAGCATCTCTTGCAATTGTGCTTTCTCTAGGAAGTCTTTTATGAGGAGCGCGAACAAGTGCCTCTTCACCCATCAAATTTAAACCTGCAGTTGCCACAACTCATTAGTCTTCTACACTGGCGTGAATAACGGAGAGTTGATTGTTGGTTGGCTTTAAAGGCATGGTGTTCACCTGGTGACGCAGTGGTTAAAGTGCTCAACTGCTAACTGAAAGGTCAGCAGTTCGAAACCACCAGTGGATCTGTGAGACAAAGATGTGGCAGTCTGCTTCTGTAAAGATTACAGCCTTGGAAACCCTATGGGGTCCCTATGAGTAGGAATCAATTGGACAGCAGTGGGTTGGGTTGGGTTTGAAAAATGTACATATAGTTTAGCATGAGATTTTTCTTTCTTATATTTTTCATTTTACTTGAAAATTACCTTATTCATATTGAGCCAAGGATTGTGGTAGGGTTGATTTGCAATGGACATTCTACTATTTTTCATTTCACTATTTTTCAAGGATTAAAAAACGACTTTCCAGACATCCAGGCCATGCTGTCTCTTCACGGTTCCGTCCACGTCTCTCACTCTTACCACAAGTGTATACACGCCATACCTTACACTGAGTTCTCAGACTCACTGTGTGCCTCGGGGCCGATTTCATGAATTAGACCAAGTCAGCCGGGCCGAAAGAGAGGAGGCGATTTCAGATCTCTGATTCTTTGGGAGAGCACAATCTGAGGCATGGGCTGCCTCCAAACACCTGCACCCACCTAGGAGAGCAAGTACGTGTTTTGTGGCTCGCCAACCAGCTGTCTCCTCATGAAATGAATATTGTTATTTTTATAGGATAATTTTCATGAAAATGTGCTTCGCTAAGCAATAGTATGAGACCTGGTGAAGCAGTGGTTAAGAGCTCGGCTGCTAACCAAAAAGTCAGCAGTTCAAATCCACCAGCCGCTCCTTGGAAACCCTATGGGGGGTAGTTCTACTCTGTCCTATAGGGTCGTTATGAGTCGGAATCAACTTGACAGAAAAGGGCTTGGTTTGGTTTTGGTAAGCAATGGTAAATATAAAAAATCAAATTATTGACATATTCTGCTTCTGTGCATCCATGAATAAAGCTATATATTAGGTTATAGAAATACAAACATATACAACCCATCTTCTCTAATACTAGTGAACACATCGCAGTGTTCAGAGGAGACTGAAAAGAAATAACAGCAAAAAATACCCAATCTAGGGTTTAGAGCAAGCTAAATTAGGGTTCTTATGTTCCATCACCAAGCCAGTATCCGTCAACCTTCACTCTGACAATCATGCCCCCGGTATCCAGCTGCAGTAAGTGATATTCGTAAGAGCTTCTATGTTGCACATCAAGCAGACGGGAGTGTGTGGTTGGAATCTAATACTGTGAGAGGAGGAGAAGGGCAGCGATGCTTTGATGTCTGTTCCCAGCAGAGCTCTTAGTCTAAGGTTACGCCCCTATGATCAGTGGAGTGAGATCCAAAGAGTGACTAAAACTCTATTTCATGAAAAATATTAGAGCCAAGAAAGGGTTCTCTGGGACTTTTTTTTTTTTTTTTTTTTTAAGATGAAGCATAGATTTGAGGAGGAGGCCATTCTTCCCACTACTTCCTGGAACCCTACAACACTTTGGCAGTCCAATGGCAGTAGCTTGAGGAACATCTGGAGATATTTTTCTTGAAGGAAAACATGTATGGTGGTAATAATTAGCCTTCTCAGGCAGCAATTGTGGAAACTTGAGAGCTAGGACCTAAGAACAAGAAGACTGGACGCTAGATGACAACTAAACAGTCAGAGAACAGATTGTGGATGTATTTGAGGCACTAGTTTGAAAAAACATGACAATAACTGGGGGACGCATTGAGAGAGACAGACTGAGATCCTGCTGTTATGCAGATAGAAGCTAGCAAGTCAGTGGAGTGGTTTGAATGTATATTTCTAAAAAGGTAAGAATAATAAAACTTTTCCCCTTCCAACTTCAGAAATGATTGAGAGACAGAAGCATGAGTTGGGCAGGTGGGATCAAAATACCACTGTTATTGCTAATGTGGACTGGGAGGTGTGGCTTAAGCAAGCAGTGGTAATAGCTTCCTAATACAGGATCCTCAAATAAAACAATTACCACACAGTCCTAGGCAGGGCTGGGGGACTGTAGACCTCCCCACCGTGGAAGAATCTTAAGTAGAGGGTCAGGACAGTGTGTTCCTTCTTTAGGCACATTCAGAAAAAGAGAAAGAATTTGACTATAGGGGCAAAATTCCTCCTTCCAAATTCACCAATTATCTAGGGAGCACTGTGGGAGGGCGTGGGGTAAGAGACCAAGAGTTTTACTCTCGTGGAGCTCCTTCCACATGAAAAAATAAAGCCAATGGGGAGGAGATTCCCTCACCTTCAGCAATGTGCAGAGTGCCTGGCACTGGGCTTATCACGCAGCAGACTATTTATGGAGCAGTTGACCATGCTCCTGGCACTTGATAGCAATGAGTTAGACACATACTCAAGAAATAGCAGTCTTCCTAAAGCCCCAAAACTTAGTGTACATTGGATATATGCTCATTTCTGCTCTTCTGCCTTTTTCAAGAAGACAGAGGAAGAAGTGTGCTCTTAAAAATAACAGTTGGTGGCAAATAGGGCCATTTAGTATCTGTACAATTACAAAGGTGATTTGAAAAAAGATTTCAGCGTTCCATTTAGATGATCCATGGAAGTAAGGGGGGAGGGTCCATAGAGATTAGGTTCTAATTCAATACATCTTTTTTTCTTTTTTTTTTTAATAAAAGAAAGAGAAGGAGGGAGGGAGGGAAAAGAAAGGAAGGAGGGAGGGAGAGAACGAAAGAAGGAAGGAAGGAAGGTTCAATATAATTTTTATTGAGTGCCTAGTGTGCATCAGACACTAAGCTAATATATTTAGAAATGATTTCATTTAATATAATTTAATTCTTAAAACAACCACTTTACAAGAAAGAAGAAAAAGAAGGCTCAGAAGGTGAAGTAACTTGTTCAAGGAGTCATATAAATGAAGGAGCAGAATGATATTTTGAACCAGGTATGACCCAGACTCAAGCTCTCTCCATTCCACTTCACTCTACTGCATACATCATGTATATAGAGGCAATTATAACCTTTATAAATTGTATTTAAAAATTTACATTAATTTGAATTATGCTACTGTTGTTGGGTGCTGTCGAATCAATTCTAACTCATAGCAACCCGGAGTGACAGAGTAGAACTGCCCTATAGGGTTTTCTTGGCTGTAATCTTTACAGAAGCAGATCACCTGGTCTTTCTTCCTCAGAGCTGCTGGGTGGGTTCTAACTGCCAACCTTTCGGTTAACAGCTGAGTGCTTAACTGCTGTGCCACCAGGACTCCTTGAATTATACTATTAGGTAAATTAAAGTAATCTATTTGATATCATAACAATTCTTCTAAAACCAATTTCAAAGGATTTTTTTTTTTTTTAATCTTCGAGGAATCTTTTCTGGGAACACTTTAAACGACTAACATTTGTAAGACTAGTATATCAGTAAACGTTCTTTCTCCCCCTTTAAATCACTGTGTGTATGTCTTTCATCAAGCCTACGCCTTGGAACTTTTGCCCAAGTTAGAGAACTTTTCCTTTGACACTGCACAGATACAGGATAATCCAATGATAATCACTCCCTTGCAGGCATTGCACATGAGGCATTTCAAATGCTGGTGGAGATAATCTATGGATCCAAACCAACATAAATCTAAAGTAGAAGAAAGCAGCCTCCATATTTTGTGAAGTGATAGCTCAGAGTAGCAGTACAGAGTGTCCTGAAAGTGTTTCGGGAGCTTTGAGGCTTAGCCTGCTTTGATTGTTCCCAGAGGTTCCTTTGGCTGTTCTGGCACACTTCCTTTCAGACTTGTTTTCCACCACATGTCTTCCCAGAGTGATTAGAAAGAAACACCAATTCTAAGCAAGTCCAAATATGCCTGAGATCCTCAAACAGCTTGGCACTTCATGTTGCATTCATTGACAATTCCATCACATGGCTTGCTAGAGAGGTTTTGATTTGAGTTTAGCTAATGCAATAATTTAACATACTGATTGACTCATTTTCAAAACAGTTCTCATTTCCTATTTAGAAAGTACAAGTTATACCCTAGGTTAACAAAGAGGCTTTATATAGGTCTAGCCTTAAACATAAATAGAATAAGCAGTGATCTGAAGGGCATGATTTGAGAGACATTGCAGAAGTCAAAATTTTCTAACTATTTTTTGCCCCAGTTAACTACTTCGGCAGTGCTGGAAGACTGTAGGCCTCCCCAACAGTGGAAGAGTCTGAAATGCGAGGTCAGGGCAGAATATGTTCCCTCTGCAGGCAGATTCAGAAAAAGGGAAAGAATTTGACTACATGGGCAAAATTCCTCCTTCCAAACTCATCAATCACTGTGGGAGAGTATGGGGTAAAAGACCAAGAGTTTTACCTGTGAACGAGACCTTATTATTAGTTAACATGAGGGCATACCTGCACAGAATGATCCTAACTTTTTATCCACCTGAATTGATAGATCACTGTATAAGTCTTTCATTTGAGTTAGAAAACTAAAGCAAATTATCTCTAGAAAGCTGCTAAAACACATTACCAAGAAAGAGGAAGTGGGGAAGGTTGTGTGCAAGGGGGTTTTATCTGCCACTGAAATATCAGGGTAGATTTCTTAATGAGGTTGACCAGATTATATCTTGAGGAACAGAAATTGAGGGGAAGATATATACGGCACACTGAAGTAGAGAAAATCATTTCATGACTACTACTTTGTGGGCTTTAGGGGGCAGATGCAGTTTAATATCTCAAACTCTATGTATGTTGTCTCACAGTTCAGGGTGATTCCTGGAAATGGTTAATTCAACAGTACATGCCCCCCAAAAGGAAGCCATCATGCTTTTCCTATGTCAAATTCATCACCTGAAAGATGCTGTAACTCTAGAGAGAGCACATTCAGAGTATTTTTTTAACAAGTCAGATGGAGAATACTTCTGGAATAGCAGAGTAAGTATGTCTTAAAACCTGCTCCTCTATAAAAGCAGTAAGAATACTGTCAAAAAATAATAAAAATCAGTGTTTTCAGAACTCTGCAAATTAACTAAAGGCTTGCAACAATCCAAGGAGTGTGTAATCTAGAAAAAAACAAATCTCAGTAAGAACAGTGATCTCTGTGACATTTTACTTGCCCTGTTCTTACCCCTTCCCACATTTCATGGTAGCTATGAAAACCAACAGCCTCACAGCTATGGTACCTTTGAGAACAAGCAGCCTATCAGCCACTGGAGGTGGCAAAATGTGTCTGGGATGCCCAAAAGAGCTCCATTCTCAGAAAGTTGTCATCGTTTGACTCCCTGGAAATCCTAATTCACAGGGCTCATCTTTGTTTGATCCGAGTCTAAGTTCACTCACTGAGAACAGGCTTTTCCTCAGGGCACTTTTGAGAAACAACCAGCAGCGATTGTTTAACATCACAGGTGACGAAGACAGAGATAACAGTGGGGACAAATGAGAGGCTAAACAAAAAATAGAAAGGAAAAGCTGGAGAATAAGATGTTCATAGAAGAATATGAAAATCTCCGACATATTCCTGGGAATCCAGAAAACCACATACATATGCTAGGCTATATGCATTTCCCAGGAAACACCTGAGAAAACCCTAATCTCTCCCCTCAGACTGGCCTTGAGACTCCGTGCACTCAGGAACTCAAGAGTAAAGTAGAATTGTAAACCACTGAATCATTGAAGGAATTCCCCAGCATGTACACAGAACCCTTTGGCAAATGCTGGCAGACTTATTTATTCGAGGCATTTAAGGAAATCATTCAATCATTGGCTCGCCACTAAACTAACGAAACAAAGACTTCACTGGCCACACGTGACAAAAATATAGACTTTATAGAATTAGTTCAGGAAAGTCACTATACAAACTAATAGCAGCAACAACAACATTAAACAGCCACAGTGACAAACCTTTGGGGAGGGGAGTAATTTCCAGAGTTGCCTTTTTTATTATTTAAAATGCCCAGTTTTCAACAACAAAAAATATTATGAGACATGAAAAGAAACAGGAACGTACAGCTCATATGCAGGAAAAAAGCAGTCAATAGTAACAGTCCCTGAGGCCCGGGTGAAGGACTTACTAGGCAAAGACTTTAAAATTAGCTATTATAAAGAACTAAAAGTACGTGTGAGAATGATGTCTTACCAAATAGACAATATCAGTAAAAAGATAGAAATGATTAAAAAAAAAAAGAAAGAAAGAAAGAACCAAGCAGAAATTCTAGAGTTGAAAAACAAGCAACTGAGATAGGGATCCAACTTCATTGTTTTGCATGTACATATTCCTTGTCCCAAAACTATTTACTGAAAAGACTATTTTTCCCCCATTTAATTGTCTTGGCACACTTGTCAAAAATCAGTTCATCTAAGTTCAAGATGTAGGTCTTGATTCTATTCCATCCCATTGATCTGTATGTCTATCCTTATGCCAGTTCCACACTCTCTTGATTACAGTATCTATACTGTAAGTTTTGAAATCGGAAAGTATGAGACTTCCAACTTTTTTCAAGATTGTTTTGCTATTCTGAGTCATTTGCATTTCCACATGAATTTTAGGATCATCTTCTCAATTTCTGCAAAAAAAAAAAATCAGCTGGGGTTTTGATAGGGATTGTGTTGAATCTATAGATCAGTTGGGTAGTGTGATTGACTGGATTGTGTCCCCCAAAAAATATGTTGAAGTCCTAAAACCCAATACCTGTGAACATGACCTTGTTATTAATTACTATGAGGTCATACTGGAGCAAGGGGATCCTAATTCAATATGAATGTTGGTTTTATACAAGAGGAGAAGAAACACAGAAAGACACATAGAGAAGGCATACATCCATGTGACTATGGAGGTAGAGATTGTAGGAGGCAGAGCTGCAACCCAAGGAACAGTGAGGACTGCTGGAAACCACCAGGAGCCACAAGGGAGGCCCATAACAGATTTTCCCTCAGAACCCTCAGAAACCACCAGGATCCATGAGGGAGGCCCATAACAGATCCTCCCTGAGAACCCTCAGAAACCACCAGAAGCCAGGAGGGAGGCCTGTAACAGATCCTCCCTCAGAACCCTCAGAAACCACTGGAAGCCAGGAGGGAGGCCCATAACAGACCTTCCCTCAGAACCCTCAGAAACCACCATAAGCCAGGAGGGAGGCCCATAACAGATCCTCCCTCAGAACCCTCAGAAGAAACCTATACAGTTGACACCCTGATTTCAGACTTCTAGCCTCCAGAATTATAAGAAAATAAAGTTCTGTTCTTATAAGCAACCCAATTTGTGGTATTTTGTTATGGCAGATTTTTCTGGAAAGGGAAGTGACGCTGTAACAAATATCTAAATATGTGGAAGTGATTTTGGAATTGGGGTGATGGATAGAGACTGGAAGAGTTTTAAAGTACTTGAGAGTAAAAGCCTCCAATACCTTCAAAAGACTCTGTAGAATTATAGATGTTAAAGGAGATTATCTTAAGGGTTCAGAAAGAAATGAGGAGAGATGTAGAGAAAGCTTTTATCATGTTACAGAATACATATATCATTTTTTAGAAGAAAAGAAAAAAGTATGTGTTACCTTGGATTAGGCACAAATGACAAATAAATAAATGGGACTTCATCAACTTTAGAACTTTTGTGCTTCAAAGAGCACTACCAAGAAAGCAAGACGACAACCCACAGAATGGGAGAAAATATTTGTAAATCACATATTTGATAAGGGATTCATATCCAGAATATATCAAGAATTCTTAAAACTCAATAATAAAAAGACAATCAAATTTAACAGTGAGCAAAGGATCTGAGTAGGCATTTCTAAAAAAAAAAAAACAAATACAAATGACCAATAAGTATATGAAAAAGTACTCAACATATGTAGTCAACAGGGAAGTACAAATCAAAACCACAATGAGATTCCATTTCACCCCATTAGGTTGACCAAAATGAAAAAAAGACAGACAGTAAGAAGTATTGGCAAGGATATGGAGAAATCAGAACTCTCATACATGCATTGCTGCTTTGGAAAACAGTTTGGTGTTTCCTCAAAAGATTAAACACATGACCCAGCAATTCCACTCCTAGGTATATAACCAAGAGTACTAAAAATATATGTCCACACAACAACCTCTACATGAATGTTAATAGTGACATTCATCATAATAGCCAAAAGGTAGAAACAACCCAGTGTCCATCAACTGATGAGCGGATAAACAAATTGTGGTATATACATACAATAGAATATTATTTAGCCATTAAAAAGAATGACATTCTAATACATTCTGCAATATGGGTGGATCCCGAAAACATAATGCGAACTAAAAGAAACCATGCACAAAAAGCTACATGTGTATGAAGTGTCCAGAATAGGCAAATTCGTAGAAATATAAAGTATATTAGTGGTTTTCAGGGGCTGGGGAGAGGATGAAATGGGGAACCACTGCTAATGCATATGAGGTTTCTTTTCGGGGTGATGAAAATATTCTGAAATCAGAAAGTGGTGATGTTTGCACAACCCTGTCATTATACTAAAAGCCACTCGAAATGTATATTTAGAGGGGTGAATTTTATCATACGTGACTTATATCTGAAAAAGCTGCTATTTAAAAAAAAAAGTCAATGCATAGTAAACCAAGCAGTGGAATGAACTACCAAGGAAAATTAAAGGATCTCAGAATTGTGGGTATTAGGTCTCAGCGAATCAGAACAAGATAGTTACGACTTCCCATGGAAGTCAGTGATAGAATTCTCACCTTCCACTCAGCAGACCCAGGTTTAACTCCCAGCCAACGCAGCTCATGTGCAACCACTACCAGTCTGTCAGTGGAGGCCTGTGTGTTGGTATGATGCTGGACAGGTTTCAGCAGAGTTTACAGACTAAGGCAGACTAGGAAGAAGGGTCTGGAAATCTACTTTCAAAAGTCAGCTGATCCAAATCCTATGTATCACAGTGGTATGATCTGCAACCTATCATGGGATGGTGTAGGACCAGGCAGTGTTTTCTTCGGTTGCACGTGGGGTTGCCGTAAGTTCGGAGCTGACAGGACAGTAGCTAAAAACAACTTATCCCCTGACCTGCCCTCGAGCGTTTTATAAGAGCAGGCACAGACCATAACTAGGAGTCCATGGCGTGCTCGAAGATATGTGACATGGAACGGAATCCTTCAATGCTTATTAACAATACATTCAAATGGGTTTAAATGGTTCCCTTTACGTTTTAGTAAACTTAGAAGCCTGCATCGCAGTACGTAAACTTTATAAATGCTGCTGTGTGCTAGGCTTGTGCTAACTGCAACGTACACAAAGATGTGCAAGATAGTCCCCAAACTCAAGGAACTCAGCATGTAGTTAGGAGGGGGACGTGTAAACAAAATTCATAACCATAATAATAGATTTATTGAAACATATTAAAATAAGCCAAAAAAGAAAGATACACTGCTTGTTGTTGTTGTTAGGTGCCATCTAGTCGGTTCTGACTCATAGTGACCCTATGTACAACAGAATTAAGCACAGCCTGGTCCTGCACTGTCCTCATAACCATTGCTATGCTTGAACCCATTTTTGCAGCCACTATGTCAATCCATCTCGTTGAGGGTCTTCCTCCTTTTCACTGACTCTCTACTTAATCAAGCATGACATCCTCCTCCAGGGACGGTCCCTCCTGATAACATGCCCAAAGCCATTCTCCCTTCTAAGGAACATTCCGGCTGTACTTCTTCCAAGACAGACTTGTTTGTTTCCATTGCCGTTGAGTCTATTCCATCTCATAGTAACCCTATAGGACAGAGTGGAACTGCCCCATAGGGTTTCCAAGGAGCGGCTGGTGGATTCTAACTGCCAGCTTTTTGGTTAGCAGTCTAGCTCTTAACCACTGCACCTGTAGGGTTCCTGTTCTTCTGGCAGTCCGTGGTGTATTCAATATTCTTTGCCCACACCAAAATTCAAATGCATCAATCCTCCTTTTGCATGCAGAGAGGCAAATGAAAATATCACGGCTTGGGTCAGGCACACTTTAGTCCTTAAGCTGACATTTTTGCTTCTCAACATTTTAAAGAGGTCTTTTCCAGCAAATTTGCCCAATGCAATACATCCTCTGATTTCTTGGACTGCTGCTTCCATGGGCATTAATTGTGGATCCAAGTAAAACGAAATCCTTGAAAACTTCAATCTTTTCTCAGTGTATCATGATGTTGCTTGGCCCAATTGTGAGAATTTTTGTTTTCTTTATGTTGAGGTGCAATCCATATTGAAGGCTGTGGTCTTTGATCTTTATCTGTAAGTGTTTCAAGTCCTCTTCACTTTGAGCAAGCAAGGTTGTGTCATCCATATAGCACAGGTTGTTAATGAGTCTTCCTCCAATCCTGATGCCTCATTCTTCTTCATATAATCCAGTTTATCGGATTATTTGCTCAGCATACAGATTGAATAGGTATGGTGAAAGGATACCACCCTGACACACACCTTTCCTGATTTTAAACCATGCGGTATCCTCTTGTTCTGTTGGAACTACTACCTCTTGTTCTATGTACAGGTTTCGCATGAGCACAATTAAGTGTTCTGGAATGTCCACTCTTGGCAATGTTATTCATAAATTTTATGATCCACACAGTTGAATTCCTTTGCATAGTCAATAAAACACAGGTAAATGTTTTTGGTATTCTCTGCTTTCTGCCAGGATCCATCTACATCAGTAATGATATCCCTTGTTCCACGTCCTCATCTGAATCTGGCTTGAATTTCTGGCAGTTCGTTGTTGATGTACTGCTGCAACCATTTTTAATTATCTCCAGCATAATTTTACTTGTATGTGATATTAATGATATTGTTTGATAATTTCCACATTCCATTGGATTGCCTTTCTTTGGTACAGGCATGTATGTGGATCTCTTCTAGTCAGTTGGCCAGGTACATATCTTCCAAATTTCTTGGCATAGATAAGTGATCGCTTCCAGCGTTGCATCTGTTTGTTGAAACATCTCAGTTGGTATTCTGACAATTCCTGAAGCCTTGTTTTTTGCCAATACCTACAGTGCAGCTTGAACTTCTTCTTTCAGTACCATTACTCTGTTTAGGAAGTCAAAAAATACTTCACAGAGGAAGCTTATATAAACACTGTTTTGAAGGATAACTAGTTCTACAGACAAGGGAAAAGGGAGAAAACCTTCAAAGCAAGGAGAAAGCCGTATCTTAAGTCATCAAAGTGTGAAGCAGCTCTTGTGTTAGGAGAGACTATTTAAGAAATATCTGACATCCCATGTGGCTGAGCCATTCAGTGGTCCTTTTTACATTGGTCACCATATATATATATATATTTTTTATTGTACATTAGATGAAAGTTTACATAATAGTTTCTCATTAAATAGTCAGCACACATTGTTTTGTGACTTTGGTTAACAACCCCACGACATGTCAACACTCTCCCTTCTCGACCTTGAGAAGCTTTTTTTGGTGAAAATATACATAGCCAAAGTTACACCATTTTGAAAGTTTCTACATGTACAATTCATTAGCATCGATTACATTCCTCCAGTTGTGCTGCTATTCTCACTATCCTTTTCCAAATTATTCCATCACCGTTATCTTCAACTCACTGTGCCCTAGGCTTCCCATCAAACCTCTTGAGTTGCTGTTGTCAATTTGATCCCTCATAGATAATTCTTTTTTTTTTTTTTTGTACCTTAGATGAAGGTTTGCAGAACAAATAGTTTCTCATTAAACAGTATGCATGTTGCCCTATGACAATGGTTAACAACCCCATGACATGACAACACTGTCCCTTCTCAATCATGGGTTCCCTATCACCAGCTTTCCTGTCCCCTCCTACTTTCTAGTCCTTGTCCCTGGACTGCTGTGCCTCATTAGTTCTGTTCTGTTTTATGAGGCTGTCCAATCCCCGGCTGAATGGTGAACTTCGGGAGGGGCTTCACCACTGAGCTAAAAGGGTGTCTGGGGGCCATAATCTCAGGGTTTCTCCAATCTGTCAGGCCAGTAAACCTGATCTTTTATTTTATGAGTTAGAATTTTGTTTTACATCCTTTTCCAGCTCTGTCCAGGACTCTCTATTGTGATCCCAGTCAGAGCAGTCAGTGGTGGTAGCTGGGCACCATCTAGCTGTACTGGACTCAGTCTGGTGGAGGCCTTGGTAGCTGTGGTCCATTAGTCCTTTGGACTAATCTTTTCCTTGTGTCTTGTTCTCTTCATTCTCCCTTTCTCCTCAAGGGGTGAGACCAGTGGAGTATCTTAGATGGCTGCTCACAGGCTTTTAAGACCCCAGACACTACTCACCAAGGCAGAACATAGAACATTGCCTTTACAAACTGTATTATGCCAATTGAGCTAGATGTTCCCTGAGACCATGGTCCCCACAGCCCTCTGTCCAGCAATCCAGTCCCTCAGGGAGTTTGGAAGTGTCTATGGAGCTTCCATGACTTTTCCTTGTACAAGTTGTGCTGGCTTCCCCAGTAACGTGTACTGTCTTACCCTTCACCAAAGTTTTACCACTTATCTATTTAGTTCCCCCCCACTCCTCCCATCCCTCGTAACCAATAAAGATTGTTTCTTTTTGTATGTAAACTTTTGCATGCGTTATATAGTAGAGGTCTCATACAATATTTGTCCTTTTGTGATTGACTTATTTCACTCAGCATAGTGTCCTCCAGTTTTGTTCGGCTTACTCTCCTGTGCTGAGTTCCTTTTGTTTGTGGATTTTTTTTTCATTTCTTTTGTTTTTGTAGGTTTTGTTTTTACTGAGACTTTATGTTTTTCTTCTATATTTTGATGAGTAGGTTTGTTAGCTTTCTTAGTGGTTACCTTGAAATTTACCCTTATCTTCCTAGATTTGAACCAGTCTATTATTAGTTGGTATCGCTTTACTTCCTCTCCAATAGAAGGTTCTATATCTACACCGTTTATTCCCTGTTTTATTGTTCTGATGCTGTTGTCATTTACAGATTAACCTCTCTGATTTCCTTTTGTAATTCTTATGGTTTTGCATAGTCCTTAAGAGTTCATTTCCTAGGTTGATATCTGACTAGTACAATCCTGTGTCCTATATTCAGACTGTGGTCTGGTATTGTTTGTTCTAGATTGAAGGACTTCCTTTAATAAGTCTCGTAAGTTTTGTTTGGCTTTTACACAGTCCGTTAATTTCTGTTTGTCTGGAAATGAGCTAATTTCACCATCATATTTGAACCAGAGTTTTGCAGGATATATTATTCTTGGCTGGCAATTTTTTTCTTTCAAGGTTTTATGTATGTCATCTCATTGCCTTCTTGCCTGCATGGTTTCTGCTGAATAGTCTGAGCTTAGTCTTATTGTTTCTCCTCTGTATGTGACTTTTTGTTTTTCCTGAGCTGCTCTCAGGATTCTTTGTCTTTGGTTTTAGCAAGTGTGATTATGATACGCCTTGGTGATTTTCTTTTAGGGTCTATCTTATATGGGGTTCATTGAGCTTCCTGGATGGTCAGCTTTCCATCTTTCATGATATTGGGGAATTTTTTGTCAGCAATTCTTCAATGATCCTCTCTGTGTCTTTTGTTTTCTCCCCCTGTTCTGGAACTCTGATCACTCGAAGATTTTTGCTTTTGATTGTATCCCATGTAATTCTCAGGTTCTCTTCATTTTTGTTCATTCTTTTTTCTGATTTTTCCTCAGACAGAGTTGTATTCAAGTGTTTGTCTTCAATTCCGCTGATCCAGTCTTCCACCATTTCAAATATGCTTCTCAGCCCTTCTATGACACTGTCCATTTCTGAAATCTTGTTGTTTATCTTTTGGATTTCTAATTGTTGTTTTTGTATAATTTCTAGTTGTGAATTTATTTTGGCATTTTTTTCCTGCATTATTTTCCTGAATTCTTCTATTTTGGTCTGTATTTTCCATGAATTTGTCTGCCTCTTCCAAGAATTTGTCAATTTTTTCCTCATTTTTGTCTGCTTTTTGCTTCAACTCTTGGATAATTCTGAGTATTAGAGATTTGAATTCCTTATCAGGTAGTTCTAGTGCCTTTTCTTCTACTGGAAAGTCATCTGGTATTTTATTTTGGATGCCTACTAGAACCATCCCTTCCTGTTTTTGTAAATGTTTTGATATTGTCTGCTGTCTTCGGAGCATTCAGTAGTTATTTTTCTCATTTATTGATTGTAGATTTGTTTGTTTCATCCTGTTTTGTTCTGTTTTTTTATTTGGCTATGTCTGAGTGGTGGGCTGTGTGTTCTTTGTTGTTTGCTAGTCTGTGGGCACAATACTATTCACCTCCTTCTGCAATCGGCAGGGCCATTTGTTCAGATATGGTACAGCAGGGAAGGTCTAGCTGAAGAGGAGTTACTGGGATGGGTTGTTTGTGGCACTTACTACAGCCACCAGGGCAGGTCGGTAATCAGTGCAGGGCTGGTTCTGGTAAGCCATGCCTGTGCTGCTTGGTGGTGTGATGTGAAGCACATGGTGCAGGTAGGCAGGATTGGGGGGAAATTGTGATGTGTGGACCAAAGATGGGTATGGGAGAGAGGAGAGAGGAACACAAGCCAAAAACATACAAACAAACAAAAAAGAGTTCTAGGGGAGTTTGCCGTTGGAGTGGAGAGATGAGAGACTATGAAATGGAGAAAAACAAAAAGGGGAAGAAGAAGAAAAGAAAAGAATGAATAAATAAAAATTAAAAAGAAAAAAGAACAGCAAAGCTCCCAGGGATCCCACCGGTGTGGCTACGAGGTCTGGGGAAGTTGTTCCCAGGTTGAAGTACAGCCTGGCTAGGAGGTGTAGAGGTATTCAGTGCCAGGTATTCAGGGGACAAGAAGAGAAGGAAGGTATAGAGAGACGAGAAACTGAGTAATGAAGAAGGACGAAAGGGAAAAAGAAGGAAAAGAACACAAAACAAATTAAAAAAACAAGAATGAGAAAACCCCCCAAAAAAACAGAAAAAAAAAGACTTACAAAAAAAGAAATGCTCTCAGGGATCCCTCTGCACATCTGCGCAAGCTGAGGAGGTAGGTCCCAAGCCACACAGCACTGCCCAGCCAGAACAGGCTCCCAACTGGAGAAAAGAAAAAGAAAACAAACAAACAGCTGAAAACAAAAAAAAAAAGCCCCGGGATCACACCAGCATGGCAGCATGGACCGGGAAGCAGTTCCACACTTAATGGGAGCCCCACAGCCCCTCAGGAAGAAGCAAAGATGGTGCACAGAGCCAGGTATTTGAGCAAAAGGAGGGGGAGGTGGTAACAGGTAAGGAAGAAATCAAAAGAAGTGGAAAAAAGCAACACCGGCAGCCAACAAATGGCACTCAGGGAGTCGGCCAGTGTGGGCAGGTGGAATCCAAGCAGCCAGTGCTTCCCGGCCAAGCGACTGTGGCCGCAGGAAGCAGAGGAGGCCTAGTGGGGATGAAGAAGGTTGGGGGTGGGAAAGTGTATATCACTGTTTACCAGTTGCTCTGTCTCCTGCTGGAAGCTCCGTGAAGCTACTTTCTCATACCCCTTATTTGCTGGTCTCTGATAGGAGTCCAAGATGGCGGATCCATGCTGCGTGAGCTGATAGGGGACCTCTCCATGTATGTCTCCTCGCTCTCTGTTCTCTGTCAGTTTCTTATTCCATTTGGTGCTTGGCTGAGGTCTTTATTCTTCATTTGATGTTTAGGATTTCAGGATTGCTGTTTTCTCTGTTTGGTTTGGTTTTTAAGATCTTTGCTGTAGAGGGATGGTGTGCTGCTTCTGCCTAGAGCGCCATGTTGCCGGAAAGCCTGGTCACCATATTTTGTGTGTTAGACCCTTCACCCTGGCCTCAGATCATTGAATCAGGGGTGCACAATGACAAACAAGCCATCTTCAGCTGCTCTAGCTCTAGTGGTTGTTGAGGGGCTAGCCAAACCAAACTGATCTCTCTAAATATGGAAGGGCAAACTCCAGACACTCATGGGTATAATGACAGTGCAAGACAGACAGTGATAGAGACAGTCAGGAAAAGAGAATGAAGGAAAAACAAGTAGAAATCAAAGCAGAGACAGAGAAGCTGAGACTGGATTGCAAACCCTGGAGGTGCCACAGTTGTCTTTGTCTGAAGGGCCGACTGTTGGAGTTGCTGTTGAGTGGCCTGTGCTGTGCTGAGACTACATTGTCGAGGTGCCCCATACGTCTTCATATATCCTTACCATAAAAACCTGCTCACTGAAGAAACAGAGAATGTTTGTCTTTCTTACAGCCAACACAGTGAGCCACAAATTATTTTACATGGTTGCAGGCTAACATTTAGGGGAGGATGTGGTGATGTGAGCCTGTCAGTTCATGTAGAGTTTTATGTAAGAAGCTAACAAGCTTGAACTTGACCCTGTGGGAAACAGGAAGTCACTGAATAGCTTTAAGCCAGAGAGTGATATAAACTTTCACACTTAGAAAAATACTTCGGAAACAGTGCAGAGACTGGGTAACCCATGGTGATCGAGAGACGATTCAGACTCATGGCAACCTCATGTGTGTCAGAGTGGAATTGTGCTCCATAGGACTTTCAATGGCTGATTTTTCAGTAGATTACCAGGCCTTTCTTCTGAGGCACTTCTTGGTGGACGTGAACCACTAGCTTTTCAGTTAGCAGCCAAGTTCCTTTTGAACCACCTAAGGAATGCAGAAACTCTGTAGAAGGAGCTAAAACCAAGTGGAGAGAGAGAACAATAGAATGTAAGAATTTTAACACATTGATTTTATTATTTCTACTCCTTGCTCCTTTAGTCTGTGTCTGGGAAAAGTAAACTGGGTAGCAACATTTATAGCCTAAACATGATCAATTACAGTCTCTTTGATAAATCCAAACAAGAAATCTGTTTTATCCTCAGCTGTAGGCCTTTTTGCATCTCTTCTTTATTTTACTTGACCAAGACAGGGACTTCAGACTATGAATGAATAAAAATTATACAGATGAGAAGCATTTAAATTAAGACAAAAATTTAGACCAAACTAGAATAAGTAATAAAAAAAGTTTCACCTATGGCAGAAGAATAACTTGGAATTAATGTTGCTAGTCATACAGTAATAACAGTTATTCATTTTTTCCTCCCTTAGTGTACTGGAAGGAGCCCTGGTGGTGCAGTGCTTAAGCGCTCGGCTGCTAACCCAAAGATAAGCAGTTCAACCCACCAGCTGCTCAGCAGGAGAAAGACTTGGCAATCGGCTTCCATAAAGATTCACAGCTTGGGAAATCCTATGGGGCAGTTCTACTCTGTACTACAGGGTCACTGTGAGTCAGAATCTACTCATCGTCAATGGGTTTTTTATTTTTGAGTGTATGGGAATGAAGTGATGTGTCATTAATACAATGGGTCTCAAGTGCAGACATAACTAGTTTCTAAATCTATATAAAACCTGGGTCTATGTACATTAGGGAATCTTTTAGTTATTTTTAAGCTTTACCTTTTGTCTCCACTAATATTTCTAGTTTATGAGTTCGTACCCTTTGAGTTTCAAGTCTTTGGTGGAAGATTTGAGGAAGATATTTAAATGTTCAACCTAAGTAATCATGCCCTAAGGAAGCAGCCAAATGAAATAAACTAGGAAATCTTGTGATTAAGAAACTTCAAAGAAATTACATACAGCCGTTCTTCTTCCGCCATCAATTTATTTCCTTTGAAAACTGAAGAAAAGGAAACAGACTGTGGTAGAAAAGATTGGTTTAGACATATGCAAGGGCTCACTGATCGTAAGATATGTTAGAATAATAGTCAACTGAAAGGCCAAAAAAAAAAGAAAGATAACTAACACTTGTAAAGCACTTTTAAGAACTGGTCGCTTTTAAATACATTGACTCTCTTTTAGAATTTGAGCAGCTCAATAAGTAGTAGACTTTTTCCTGGCCAAAGTTCAAAGTCAATTAAAAAGCTAAGAGTTAAGGAAGAAGGAAACTGAAATAGCACCTTCATTGCTGATGAAGGCTAGATCTGAGGACATGCTAAGTGTGCTGAACCCTGAAATCAGGCAGACTCACCTACCAATCGGGGCTGTGGGGATTCAGTGTGGGAATTCTCATTTCCATGCTGAAGACCCAGGATCAACTCCCTGCCCATTTACCTCATATGCAGCTACCACCTGTCTGTCAGTGGAGGTTTATGTGTTGCTACGATGCTGAACAGGTTTTAGTGGCACATCCAGACTAAGACGGACAAGGAAGAAAGGCCTGGTGGTCTACTTCTAAAAATCAGCCAATGAAAACCGTCCGGATATGATCTGCAACTGTTCATGGGGATGGTGCAGCACTGGGCAGCATTTAATTTCATTGTACACAGGGTCGCCGTAAGTAGGGGCCAACTTGACAGCAGTCCAACAACAGCAACAACAGTTTTTGAACCTGAGACATAAAGAAATTAAGCAGCATGTCCATGGTCCCACAGGTAGCAAGGGGCACAACTGGACCAGTGCAGGCCTTCCTATCTGTAAACCTCACAGCATAGTCTAAAAGGCCAGATGAGAGGGAAGGGACTAAAAGAAGGAAGAGAAGGAAGACCTGAGCTTAGTGTCTTAGTCAGTGTTCTCTAGAGAAACAAAACCAGGAAGACATGTAGATATAGACAATAGTCATATTAACATATACATACACATACACATATACATACAGTCGTTGTTAGGTGCTGTCCAGTCAGCTCTGACTCATAGCAACGCTATGTACAGCAGAACGAAACCCTGCCCAGTTGTTTACCAGCCTCACAGTTCTTGCTATGTTTGAGCTCATTGTTGCAACCACTGTGACTCACAGCCAGAGGGTCTTCCTCTTTTTCACTGACCCTCCACTTTACCAAGCATGATGTCTTTCTCCAGGAACTGGTTCCTCCTGATAACATGTCTGAAATGCCTGAGACAAATTCTCTTCATCCCCGAGTCTAAGGAGCACTCTGTCTGTACTTCTTCCAAGACAGATTTGTTCTTCTTTTGGCAGTCCATGGTATATTCAATATTCTTCACCAACAACAAAATTCAAAGGCATCAATTCTTCAGTCTTCCTTATTAATTGTTCAGCCCTCTCATGCATGCGACGCAATTGAAAATACCATGGCTTGAGTCTGGAGCACTTTAATCCTCTGAGTGACATCTTTGCTTTTTAACACTTTAATGAAGTCTTTGTAGCAGATTTGCCCAGTGCAATATGTCCTTTGATTTCTTGATTGCTGCTTCCATGAGTGTTGATTGTGGATCCAAATGAAATCCTTGAGAACTTCAGTCTTTTCCCCATTTATCATGATGTTGTTTATTGGTCCAGTTGTGAGGATTTTTGTTTTCTTTATGTTGAGGTGCAATCTGCACTGATGGCTGGGGTCTTTGATCTTCTTCAGCTAAGTGCTCCAAGTCCTCTTCACTTTCAGCAAGCAAGGTTGTGTCATCTGCATATCACAGATTGTTAATGAGTCTTCCTCCAATCCTGATGCCCTTTTCTTCTTCATATAGTCTAGTTTCTCGGATTATTTGCTCAGCATGCATATTGAATAAATATGATGAAAGGATACAACCCTGATGCACACCTTTCCTGATTTTAAACCACGCAGTATTCCCTTGTTCTGTTAGAACAACTGGCTCTTGGTCTATGTACAGGTTCCTCATGAGCACAATTACGTGTTCTGCAATTCCCATTCTTAGAAATGTTATCCATAAATTGTTATGATCCACACAGTCAAATGCCTTTGCATAGTCAATATAACACAGGAACACATCTTTGTGGTATTCTCTGCTTTCATCCAAGATCCATCTGACATCAGCAATGATATCTTTGTTCCACATCCTCTTCTGAATCCAGCCTGAAGTTCTAGCAGTTCATTGTGAATGTACGTCTGCCACCACTTTTGAATTATATTCAGCAAAATTTTACTTGCCTGTGATATTAATAATATTGTTCAATAACTTCTGCATTCCATTGGATCACCTTTATTTGGAATAGGCGCTAATATGGATCTCTTCTAGTTGGTTGACCATGCAGCTGTCTTCCAAATTTCTTAGCATAGACGAGTGAGTGTTTCCAGTTTTGCATTCATTTTTTGAAACATCTCATTTGGTATTCCATCAATTCCTAGAGCCTTGTTTTTCACCAGTGCCTTCAGTGCAGCTTGAACTTCTTCCTTCAGTACCATCAGTTCTTGATCATATGCTGCCTCCTGAAATGATTGAACATCGACCAATTCTTTTTGGTACAGTGAGTTTGTGTATTCCATCTTGTTTTGATGCTTCCTGCATCGTTCAACATTTTGCTCATAGAATCCTTCAGTATTGCAACTCGAGGCTTGAATTTTTTTTTCAGTTCTTTCAGCTTGAGAAACACCAAGGGTGTTCTTCCCTTTTGGTTTTCTAACTCCCGGTCTTTGCACGTTTCATTATAATACTTTACTTTGTCTTCTTAAGCTTCCCTTTCAAATATTCTGTTCATCTTTTACTTCATTATTTCTTCTTTCCGATTTAGCTATTCTACATTCAAGAGCAAGTTTCAGATTCTCTTCTGACATCCATTTGGTCTTTTCTTTCTTTCCTGTCTTTTTAATGCCCTCTTGTTTTCTTCATGTATGATGTCCTTGATGCCATCCCACAACTTGTCTGGTCTTCAGTCATTAGGGTTCAATGCATCAAATCTATTCTTGAGATGGTCTCTAAAGTCAGGTGGGATATTCTCAAGGTTGTACTTTGGTTCTCATGTACTTGTTTTCATTTTCTTCAACTTCAACTTGAACTTGCATATAAGCAATTGGTTGTTCCACAGTCAGCCCCTGGCCATGTTCTAACTGATGATATTGAGCTTCTCCCTTATCTCTTTCCACAAATGTAGTCAATTTGATTCCTGTATATTCCATCTGGCGAGGTCCATTTATGTTGTTGAAGAAAGGTATTCGCAATGAAGAAGTCATTGGTCTTGCAGATTTCTATCATGTGATCTCTGGTGTCCTTTCTATCACCAAGGCCATATGTTTCAACTACAGATCCTTCCTCTTTGTTTCCAGTTTTCACATTTCAATCACCAGTAATTATGAATGCATCTTGATTGCAATTTCAGACTGCAGAAGTTGGTAGAAAAAAAAAAAAACACTTCAGTATCCTCATCTTTGGCATTAGTTGTTTGTGTCTAGATTTGAATAATAGTCATATTAACTGGTCTTCCTTGTAGGTATATGGATATCATTCTATCACTGACAGCCTTGTACTTCAGATAGATCTTGAAATGTTCTTTTTGAAGATGAATGTGATGTCATTCTCTTTCAATTTGTCATTCCTGACATTGTGAACCATATGATTGTCCAATTCAAAATAGCCAAAACCAGTCCATTTCACGTCACCAATGCCTAGGATACCAATCTTTATTCATTCCATGTCATTTTTGATTATTTATAATTTTCTTACTTCATACATTCGACATTCTGATTACTAATGATGTTTGCAGCTGTTTCTTTTTCTCATTTTAGGTCATGCCACAACAGCAAATGAAGGTCCTGAAATCTTTACTCCATCCATATCATTAATGTCAACTCTACTTTGAGTAGACAGCTCTTCCCCAGTCGTGTTTTGAGTGTCTTCCAACCTGAGGGACTCATCTTCTGGCATTATGTCAAACAGTGTTCTGCTACTATTCATAAAGTTTTCACTGGCCAGTTTTTTCAAAAGTATACTGTCAGATCTTTCTTCCTAGTCTCTCTTAGTCTGGAAGTTCCACTGAAACCTGTCCAGCATGGGTAACCCTACTGGTATTTGAAATAAGGTGGCATAGCTTTCAGCATCACACATACACACACACACACACACACACACACACACACATATATATGTCACTGTTGTTGGAAGCTGTCAAGTCAACTTTCAGCCCATAGCAACCCCATGTGACAGAGTAGAATTGTCCCATAGGGTTTTCTAGGTTGTAATCTTTATAGGAGCAGATCCCCAGGTCTTTCTCTTGCAGAGCTGCTGGGTGGGTTCCAACCACTAACATTTTGGTTAGCAGCCAAGTGCTTTATCATTGCTACACAAGGGCTCTTACGTGTACATGTATATATATATGTACATCTAAAGAGAGACAGATATATCTTGAGGTATTAGCTCAAGCAATTGTAGGGAGTGGCAAGTCCAAAATCTGTAGGACATGTGACAGGCTGGAAATTCTGGCAGTCTTGTGTTCCAAATTTGTAGGTCAAGCAATTGGGGAGTGAAGAATTCTAGCAGGATGTCTATTTATAGTCTAGAGGCAGAATTCTTCCTTGAGAATCTTCCAGTCTTGCTCTTAGGGCCTTCAACTGGGTGGATAAGGCCCACCCATATTAGAGAGGGTAATCTGCTTTACTTGAGGCCAGCTAATTTAAATGCTAATCACATGTAAATATGACATAGCAGCATCTAGACTAGTGTTTGACTGAACAACTGGGCACCATAGCCTTGCAAGTTGACACATGAAATTAATCCTCACACTAGGTATACCCATCAGTAAGCTATTCCTTCCCTGAAGAGGAGCAGAGTGCAAAGAGGTCACGTGCTAATAAAGCCCCTTTCACAGGGAAGGACATATCTGAGTGAGGAATAAGTGTCCTCCAGGTTCCCAGCACTCACTGTTCCTTGATGAGGTGATCATAATCAGTGCCATAAGCGAGGATCAGAAAGCTTTAAGTTATTCAAGACCTGTATTGAATTCCAAACCATCTGACTCTGAACTTTTTTCTATAGCCCAGGATTGTGCCTTCTTTTTCTTAGAATACTACAGAATAGGAACTGTTTGAATTGCTTTAACTGATGTCCTATAAAGATACAAAAGGGACTTTAAGATTCCTTCTAGTTTTCTATTAACCAGTTATAACAAGATAGAAATATTTAACTTATTTTTTAATATGAAAGCTCAATTGAATTTCATCAATTCATTGTTCTGGTTAAGGGAGAGGACACAACCTTCCCCTCAATGGAATTTAAACCTTTCCCTCAAATCCAGGGAGTAAGAACCAGATACTGTGTTTCTAAAGAGGAATTCTCTCTACCTAAAGGGAGGAGAAGTTGGGTTTTGGGTTGCAATTGTTTTTGGAAACAATTTTAAACGGGAGATCACAGACCTTCCAGATCAGATATCCAGGTCAATGTTATGAGAGAAAAGAAAAAGAATATGTTTCTGGGGTAGAAAAATAAAACCAGAAAAGGTACAAGTGGGGCGGCTTAGGGAGGAATGAAGGGAAGGCAGACAGAGCGAGGTGCCTAGTTGCCAAGGGCCCCCAAGCTAAGAGAGGTCCAAGAACAAGGTGCTGGCAAGTGACCAAGAGAAGAATTGCTGAAACGGCCACTGTTCAAAAGCCTGGGGGCCTTGGTGCTGCACATCAGAGCCAGGGAGGTAAACAGTCTTCACTTGCATAAGATCTACTCCTTAACCTTCACAAAGTACTTTGCCCAATTGTTGTGGAAATGAGCCACACACAGGCTGAACAAACCATCCTCAGAACATCTGATGGTGTGGGGAGAAGCTCTGTCTTCTGAAGGTTAAGAGCCAAAATGAGTATGCCCAAGCACCCTGAGAGAGAAAGTGGACCCCTCTATTACCCTGACGGGGCCAAATGGTGTAAATACTAAGGTGTCGTACTCAGGAAGACAACAGAGCTCAGAGTCAGAGCCCAGGCCCTGTGGACAAACTGCCTCAGGGCTTACTGCAGCTCCCTTGCTGCGTGTGACCATGGACGTGCTGCGTAATTTCTTTACACCTCAGTTTCAAAAACTGTTGCTGCCGTCATTGGCTGCTGTCCAGTTAGCCCCTACTTATGGCCACCCCACACACAACAGAACAAAATGCTCCCCAGTCCATCCCCATGATCGTTGTGGATCAAACAGGGTTTTCACTGGCTGGTTTTCAGAAGGAGATCACCAGGCCTTTCTTTGTAGTTGGTCGTAGTCTGGAAGCTCCACAGAAACCTGTTCAGCATCATAGCAACACGTAAGCCTCCACTGAAGATGGGTGGTGGCTGCACATGAGAAATCGCTCGCTTGGAGGGTGAGAATTTTACTGCTGAACCACACTGCCCTCTCAAAGTGTGTACAATGGGCGTAAAAATACCACCACTTTCACAGGCTGTGTCAGAATTAAGAGTTACTGCATGTGAAGAATTCACATGGGAAACATAGTAAATGATAATGATACTGTCTGCTATCTGGATAAAAGCTGAGCATCATCAGCAATGTTCCAGAATTCCAGTATCCATAATTTGTAGATTGATAGATCCAATAACATTCAGGAAAACTGAAGACTTATCTCACCCATTGAGTAAGGGAGCAATTGTTTCCAAGCCTTCAGTACCTGGGAGGTGGAAAGTTGGTTACAATTCTTTTTTGAAATATTTTCTGAAATATTGTCCCACAATGTGGTCCAGGAGAAAGGGTTTTGAAGCAAGGCAGATTCTGTGGAACATCCAGCGTCTTATCTGCTGCCCAAGTCACTGTCCAGGGAGCCTGTAGGGAGAACGCTGCCGCACCCTGGGAGGCATCAGCCACTTATTGGCTGAGCATGTCTTTATCTACCCATCCAAGAATACTTCAGAGTGCACAGGCAGGGCTTCCCATTCCAAGCTCTAAACCTGTCTGGGGGGACCCTATTCATTGCCTTCCCTTTTGGTTGTCTCCTCTCTCTTAGAGGTACTAACATGGCTCTTGAGATACCGTCCTTTAACTTCTGTCTTTACTCCTGCAAGTCTGAGCTTTTGAGATCCGACCCTGGCTGACCACAGATTTTTAACCCATGCCCTAATTGCTTCAGTTTAATTTGACACCCACAAAATGATTCCACTTTCTCTTCTGACACAACTACGGACCATCTCTCTCTGCGGGTACAGAACTCAGGCTCTCCCTTGATGGATCTCACTAGGCTGCTATTTACCAAAGGCCAAAGGTCATGTTTTGGCTCTTGGAAACCTTACAGCTAGAAACCTTATAGAGTTAGCTGTCCATGCCTGGAGGGAAGTGGAGGGAAGAGATTCTCTCCTTGGGGCACGGAGCACAGTAACATGTGCATAAGGAGTCACTCAGAAAGACACTGGAGGTGTGGCAAGTACCCTGAGGCTTCTCAAAGAGGACAGTGTGATGGCAGATCATCTGTGCGGCCCATTCCAGCCATCCAAAAGCAAATATTTAAACAATGAGAATATGTACATGTGTCCTAGTTACCCAGTGGTGTGGTGTCTGAACCACTGGGTGGCTTTAAACAACAGAAGTGTATTTTCTCACAGTTCTGGAGGCTGGAAGTCTGAATTCAGGGTGTGGCTCTGGGGGGAGGTCCTTCTTTGTCCATTTCAGCTTCTAGTAGCTGCCGGCAACCCTTAAAGACGCATCTGTTTCCCTCTGTCTCCCTCTTCTTCTGGTGTCAGTGTCTGTGTCCACTCTGCTTTGTTTATAACTCAGAAGTGATTAGGTTTAGGACTCACCCAATTAAGGCAACAAAAGACACTATTCCCAAAAAAGATCACATTTACAGGTACTTGGGCCAAAATTTTGATACATATTTTGGGGTACGCCATTCAACCCACAACAGTATGCATTTTGTTTTAGGTGGGATTTGTCCTTTTCTGTCTTGAAATTTTAACTTCTATACAAGGCTATCGTTCCCTTAAATAGCACCCTTGTCACCTCACAGGGGGCAGTGGTTGGTTCAGTGGTAGAATTCTCTTCTTCTGTGTGGAAGAGAAAGCAAACCCTGGTTTGGTTCCCAGACAACGCACCTCATGCACAACCACCAACCAGCCGTCAGTGGAGGCTTGTGTGTTTCTCTGATGCTGGACAGGTTTCAGTGGAGCTTCCAGACTAAGATGGACTAGGAGGAAAGGCCTGGTGATCTAAGTCTGAAAATCAACCAGTGAAAACCCTGTGGATTACAGGGGTACTGTTCACAACTGATCACGGGGATGGAGTAGGGCTAGGTAGTGTTTTGTTATGTTGTTCAGGGGCCAATTTGATGGCAGCCAACAACAATAACATCACCTCCAACTTGAGGACACTCCCAATTCTATTTCCCTCATCCTTGCACTTTGGGTCACTGCTTCTTCAGCTCCAAATGGCCCCTTTAGAGCAGGATTTCTCAACCTCAGCACTAGTGCTGTTCTGTACTGAATAATTCTTTGTTGTAGGACAGGGTTCTGTGCATCGTAGTTTGTTTAGCAGCCTCACTAAACTCTACGCACTAAATGCCAAGAGCATCCCCCACCCTCAGCTGTGACAACAAAAAATGCCTTCAGACATTGCAGTAAGTCCCCAGGAGGAAGGGGCTGGGGGGTGGCAAAATCACCCCCAGTGGAGAAACACTGCTTTAGACCACACTGTAGCTGCACTGCTGGAAGCTCACTTTTCTGAGTGTAGGTACTTATGCTTCCCAGGAACTTTGTTTTTTTTAAGTTCTGTAGTGAAGTTTACTTTGGTTTCCTGCTTTATAATGGGAAATATTAAAGTATGAAGCTAATGGAAGAAAACACAGAAGATTTTTGGAACCTTGGGGTAGGAAGAGATTTCCTAAAGAACAGCAACAATAAAGTATATAAACCCTAAGTATTTGCCTACATTAAAATTAAGACTGCCATTAAATAAATATTATCAAAGAAAATTCAACAGACCAATTGGGAAAAGATATTTATGACATCAAAAACTGTCATGGAATTAATATCCAAAATATATAAAGGAATCTTGCAAGCCAGCAAGAAAAGGACAAGAAAGTCAACAAATAAAAGGCCAAAGTACACGCATATGCAATTCACAGAAGGAAAAACAAAATCAAGGGGGAGAGAAAATCAGCCTCATTAGGAATTGGGGAAATGCAAATTTGATTTGCATAATTAATAAATTAGATACTATCAAGTGCAACTCATGAATGCAAAGAAAATTTAACTTTTTAATTTTGTCCTAGGATCACCTGGTCTCCCTCATGATTATTCTGAACTCTGTATTTGGGAGTCTCTGGGTGGTGCCAATAGTTAGCACACTCAGCGGCTAACCAAAAGGTGGCGATTCTAGTTCACATAGGCCTGGCTATCTACTTCCAGATAATCAGCCATTAGAAACCCTATGACACACAGGTGGGTCACCTTGCCTTGGAATCGACAGCAATTGGTTTCTTTTGGTTTTTGGTTGTTTTGCTTTTTTTTTTAATTTAGAGGCAGACAAAGAAGGGGGGTTAGAGGATGAAGTCCAGTCTAACCCTTAGTGTAATCTGATTATTTAGACTGTCCCTTTAGCGAGCATACACTCTCTTTGGAATGTAAATGCTCAGTCTCTCAGACAGCCTTGCTTTTCCTCTTGCTTTGTTCTCTAGCATAATGTTGGGCTCTAAGGGGGAGGCTGTGGCTTCTGTCACCTATAGTTGTCCTCTACCTCCTCTGGTCTCAGGACAATGCCTCTTTTACCCAAGTGCTACTTGCCCTGCCAGCATTCATGGCTCCTGGTCTGCTCCCTATCAGCTTGGTTTGGTTGGCTAGCCCTCCTTGGCTCACTTTGCCTCACCTCAGCTTCCTCTCATGATGACTACGCCTCAAAATTCAACTCCCACTTGTCTCCAGTCCCGGCAGTCTGCTCTCTGTAACCCTCATACAGTCACTTTGTTCCTGTTAAGGTAATATTCTCTGGCAAGCTCCACAGGCAGGCTCTCATCTGGGATCCACTATGGCTCAAAGGAACCAAAGGCAGATGGGGAAAACTCGACCTTAGGTGCTCCCTTTGCGTTTTTACAGTACCACCTAGTCAGTTTGGCTCTGCTGAAGGGGATTACTTTCCAGAAATCTAAGTAAGAATTATGGTGGGAATGGGGAAGGGTGGGAGTGGAGGGGTAGAGGGCAGGGAGATCTCCTGCCACACCCCATGGCTACCCTCACCCAACTCACACACCTGTCTGCCTCTGGGAAGGCCAGAGCGTAGAGAGTAGAAAATCAGAATATCATCTGCCTGACTTGTCGCCCCTCTTTCTCTGCCTGCATTTCCCTCTAGCGGAGAATGGGTTGCCTTTTTATTTGCACTGTCTCAGGCCCAGCCTCTGAACAGAGAGATTCCATGGCCTCACTGTCCCAGGCAAAGGAAGATCATCCGTACAGGGAAGTGAAACTCTGAGTCTGTCTTTCCCAGGCTTGGTTGTGGATCATCTAAATGGAGAGGAAACAGAATTTTTTTAAAGCCTGCCTCAAGAGAATAATCCAGGTGCACAGCTACTGTGTGGATGTCAGAAGCGGCCTAGTCCTTAAATCTTCCTCCAGGCAGAGATACCTCAAACCAGCAAAGACAAAAGACACATACTCAGAAAGGCAAAACAGAAAAGCACAAACAAGTTATTATAAATTTTATGCAGCTATTTGTTTACTTGTTTACATGTTATGGCAAGTAAAATATTATTATTCTTTTAGTGATTTTCTAAACAATGTCATTAATCTATATTATATCCCAGACATCTTCAACTTGTTAAACTGTCATGAAGATTTGGGTGTTTTTTTTTTTTTTTAAATGATTAACAAAGGTAAATGATATGAATTTAAGATTTTTTACAGATAAGAAAGCAAGCATCCAGTATCAGTAAGTGTCCTCTTGTGATTTCAAGAGGTCTGTAAGTCCAGTGTACTTGGGGGTTTCCCTAGCAATATCTTTCCTGTTGTTATATAGCACTTCACAGTTTTCAAGTTCAAAATTTTCTTTTAACCCCCCCCCCCAAAAAAATTGGTTTTATTCTGTTTTCACAAATATACTTTTTGTTCCTCACCCTTAGCTATCACATATCTGAAATACATATGAGAAGAAAAAACAAAGAAAGAACTTTAAAATGTGTTTATATATCCCATAAAGACTATCCAAAAACAATTCATGTCTAGGAACAATTTGTGTGTTTTGGATACATCTGATTCTGCTATTCCTCTCCTTACTACCTTCAGTATCTCAATACTTGCTTTAGTTTTATCTCTCATCCTGTTTTGCCTGTATAGTAAAATACAATGGTCTTCAGATGGCCTTTAGACCCTTTACACTTTGATCCAGCATATCTTATACTCCAGTACCAGAAAATTGCTGCCAGTACTGGGCTGAATAGTGTTCCTCCAAAATTCACATCAATCCATAACCTGTGAATGTGACCTTATTTGGAAATAGGATCTGTGCACTTGTTACTAAGCTGAGGTCATACTGGGTACGTACGGGTGGGCCTTAACTCATAAGAAGAGAGAAATTTGGACCCAGAAGCACAGAGGGAAGACGCTCATGTGAAGACATAGGCCGAGATTGGAGTAATGCTGCTACAAACCAAGGAACCCAAGGATTTGCGGGCAACCATCAGAAGCCAGGAGAGACAAGGAAGAACTCTTCCCTACAGCCTTTGGAGGGAGCATGGCCCCGCCATCACCTTGGTTTCAGATTTCCAGTCTCCAGAACTGTGAGAAAATAAATTTCTGTTATTTCAAGCCACCTCGTTTGTGGTAGGAGCCCTGGTGACACAGTGGTTAAGAGCTCAACCGCTAACCAAAAGGTCAGCAGTTCGAATCCACCAGCCACTCCTTGGAAACCCTATGGGACAGTTGTACTCTGTACTATAGGGTAGCTATGAATTGGAATTGACTCGACAGCAACTGGTTTGGGAGTTTGTGTTAATATGGCAGCCATAGGAAACTCATACAACATCTGAACAGATGAAACCCTCACCTCCCCTGGTCATGCTGCTTTCCTGGCCTGAACACCCATCTTCCCTCCCGAACCTCCTCAACTGTGCCCTCTCTCCTGTCCATCCCTGAGCCACCCATCGACCGTAATCTTCTCTTCCCACTCCTGAAGTAAAGGGAGCCTGCTGTTTTCTTATGGTCAGGGTGTCCACAGTCTCATGACCTGTGTTCCTGCTCCACCAAATCATTGTGCATCTCCAGGATGCCCCATAGGAACACAGGCCCTCAGGGAAAGCAGAATGCACAGTGCAGAACATGGGTGCATGTTTACAAGATGAGGAGTCCCTGGGTGCTGCAAATGGTTAACATGCTCAGCTGCTAACCAAAAGATTGGAGGTTCATTCGAGTCTACCCACAGGCACCTCGGAAGAAAGGTCTGGTGATCTACTTCTGAAATATCAGTCATTGAAAACCCTATGGAGTTCTACTCTAACATACATGGGACCATGAGCCAGAATTGCCTCTGTAGAGGTTGTGGAGAGACTGGAACACTTATACACTGTTGGTGAGAATGTAAAATGGTACAACCACTTTGGAAATCTATTTGGTGATTCCTTAAAAAGCTAGAAATAGAAGTACCATACAATCCAGCAATCCCATTCCTTGGAATATATCCTAGAGAAATAAAAGCTATCACATGAATAGATTCATGCACACCCATGTTCATTGCAGCACTGTTCACGATAGCAAAAAGATGGAAACAATATAGGTGCCCACCCATGGACGAAGGAATAAACAAATTATGGTATCTCCACACAATGGAATACTATGCAACAATAAAGAACAACAGTGAATCCCTGAAACATAACATGGAGTAATCTGGAAGGCATTATGTTGAGTGAATTTAGTCAGTCACAAAAAGACAAAAAGCGTAGAAGACTACTATTAAAAGAACTCAAGAAAAGGTTTAAACACAGAAGAAAACATTCTTTGATGGTTATAAGGGTGGGGAGGGAGGGAAAGGGGTATTCACTAACTAGATAGTAGACATGAATTATCTTAGGTGAAGGGAAGGACAACACACACTCTGGGGGAAGTCAGCACAACTGGACTAAACCAAAAGCTAAGAAGTTTTCCGAATACAACCAAACACTTCAAGGGACAGAGTAGCAGGGAAGGGGTCTGGGGACCGTGGTTTCAGAGGACATCTAGGTCAATTGGCATAACAAAGTTTATTAAAAAATGTTCTGCCTCCCACTTTGGTGAGTGGCATCTGGGGTCTTAAAAGCTAGCAAGCGGCCATCTAAGATGCATCAGTTGGTCCCAATCCCCCTGGAGTAAAGCAGAATGAAGAACACCAAGACATAAGGTAAGTAGCAGCCCAAGAGACAGAAAGGGCCACATAAACCAGAGACTTGATCAGCCTGAGACCAGAAGAACTAGATGGTGTCTGGCTACTACCAATGACCACCCTGACAGGGAACACAACAGACAGTCCCTGATACAATATGAGAAAAATAGGGTACAGAACCCAAATTCTAGTAAAAAGACCACACTTAATGGTCTGACTGAGACTGGAGGGACCCCAGAAGACATGGTCCCTGGACTCTCTGTTAGCCCAAAACTAAAACCATTCTTGAGGCCAACTCTTCAGACAAAGATTAGACTGGACTGTGGGACATAAAATGATACTCGTGAAGTGTGAGCTTCTTAGCTCAAGTAAATACATGAGACAAAATCAGCAGCTCCTGTCCAGAGGTGAGATGAGAAGGCAGAGAGGGTCAGAAGCTGGTTGAATGGACATGGGAAATCTGGGGTGGAAAAGAGGAGTGAGCTGTCACAGTACAGGGAGAGCAACTAGGGTCACATAACAATGTGTATAAATTTTTGTGTGAGCAACTAACTTGAATTGTAAACTTTCACTTAAAGCATAACTATAAAAAAATAAATTATTTTGAGAAATAAACATTTTAATCATCGATTAAAATAAAAAAAAAGAATTGCCTCTACAGCAAGTTTGTTTTTTTTATATAAGATGATGCCCTGAAATGTGGTGAGGGTAGAAGTAGAAGTCAAGAAGACCTGCGTGTGGAGTGTGTGTGTGCATGTGTGACTGTGCACAAGTGTGCTTGGGATGATTATAGCACACAGGTATTAAGGGGATACCGTGAATATTAATGATGTTAACAGAGGCTAGAGAAGTAACAAACTAAAAAGACATAAAATAAAATTGTGTTCGGATTATAAATTACAATAGCTTTACAAACTGGTTACCGTTTATTCCACATCACCATATAGTACAATGCTTGTTGTTAAATGTGGTAGCTTACTTTGGTTGTAAGGTTTTTTGTTTTTGTTTTTTTTTTGCCCCCTGGTTTTCAAAAGTAAAATCTCCACATATGGTTAGTCTTTATATCTTTTGCTCATGTAAGATGGTTGTCCGCTCAAAAAATGAAAATAATTAGGAGAACCGTTCCCTAAAGGAATGGAACCACAGATAACCTGAAAACCCGTTGCCATCTAGTCGATTCCAACTCATAGCCACCCTATAGGACAGAGCAGAGCTGCCCCATACGGTTTCCAAGGAGCGCCTGGTGGATTCAAACTGCCGACCTTTTGGTTAGCAGCCGGAGCTCCTAACCACTACACCACCAGGATTTCCAACTGCCCACCAGTACCCCCTTTTCCTTTTTCCTCTTTTCTTCTCCTTATAACCTTACATACGTTGTACCTCTTCCCCCGCCCCTTGTCTTTGCTTTGTCCAGTCCTGTTCTGGTTGTCTCTGTAAAGAAAACTGAGTTAAGCAGGAAAGAGAAGTCATTCTAAACAGTCAGCCTCCTGGTGGAGACCACTGTGCCTGCTTGCTCCTGTCCAGGGTAGTCACAGCAGGCAGAGGGTCTGCTGCCTGCCCACCCTGCAGCAGAGTCCTCGCGGTGCTCAGAAACCTGGCACTTCCACCTGTGAAGTGAGGAGAAAGGGAAGGCTGAAGCATCACTCAACACAAAGGCTTCTTTGAAGAATGTTAGTTTGTTTATCTTTCCCACTTCCATAGCCACAGGCTTGAAGCTGTGCTATTTGAAGTAAAAAGTGTATGTGAATGCAATTTGGTGTTCATATAAGCAGGGGAAAATGGAAATCATACCATGCAAGGAACTTGGCTACCAGTTAGGAGGTTTGATTTGTCTTGGTTTGTGAATTCCATTTCTACCCAGAGCTCTGAGATGTTAAAGAAATGGATTACAGCCGCGTATAAAAGTCCCGGCATTTTAGAGGTCAGTGTGCATCTATGTCATTATTTTCTTTCTTCTCATTAAAATTTTCAAGTCTTGGGACATAGTGTGAGCCTGAAAAGAAATCTGATGAATCTGAAGAAATGATTTGAGTAAACACAGAACTAAAACTAGCACATTGTTCATCTGCAGTGAGGAATAGCATGAAGCTTAAATGAATCCCTTTTCTTTCATCCTGCCCTATATGAATATTTAAAGATTTGTATGTTTTTTTCTGTTTGTTTTGTAAGATACAAAGCACACAGAAATACTCACAAAATTCCCTCCCTTTACTCAACACTTTTATACCATAGCCCCCCTTTTTAATAGAATATTACAAATAGGAACAAAAGAAAACACATTTTTTTGGTCTTCCATTTCAGTGGGGGAAGCATTTCCCCTGCCACTGGATAAAAACCCACCAGTATCCATGGTTTTCTATTTATTTTATATATAACATAATCCTATGGTCTCTTGAACATATTAAAGAAATGAAATCCATTCGGTCCAACAGAGTAACCAATGCTTTAATGTTTATTGAAATGTAGGACAACCTCCTGGCCACCTAAGGCTTGTGTTGGCAGGGTGTCTGCTTTTCAGGAAAGGGATGTGGTTGGCCTGTGCTCTCTTTCTCTGTCACCTCCTACTGACTCTCCAGCAGTGGTTTCCACCCAGCCAGGGAGAGGGAGGATAGGGAAGGCAACAGGATGGAAAAGTTCTTACCTGCCTGGTGGCTGGTTGTTATAGATTGAGTTGTGTCCCCCAGAATATGTGTTGAAATCTTAACCTTTGTACTTATAAATACAACCAACTGGAAGTAGGGTGTTTCCTTTTGTTATGCTAATGAGGTCATACCACTCTAGGGTGAATCCTAAACTTTATCATTTCTGAGCTATAAAAAGACCTGAACAGACATAGAGACACACTCAGGGGGAAGACATGCCAAGGAACTCCTGAAACTAGGACAAGGAAGGACATCCCCCTGCAGCCACACCGAATCCAGACTTCTAGCCTCCTGAACTGTGAGAGAATAAATGTCTATTCTTTAAAGCCACCCACTTGTGGTATTTCTGTTTACAGTAGCTTTAGGTGGCTAAGACAGTAATCCTATGATTAACTCCGGACTCTGGGCCTGTCAGTTGTACAAAGTTCTTTCTCCTGTGGGCCACTCTGTGGACCTTTGAAGCCTTCCTTGTGGGTCCCTCTGACTAACGCTGCCCTGCAAAGGGCAGTGGCTCTCTTATTACTGACCACTTTGCCCATTTCCACTTTCCAGCCTGGAGTCTCCTCACTGTCCTAGGCGGTCTACTTGGGTAGGCTGCCCTTCTTGACCTGCTGTTGGTAGTACTGTAGTTACTTCCAAAATGCAGCCCTTCACTCTCTCACTCTGCTCTTTTATCTTCTTAAAGTGAGTAAGAGGGTTTCAGAGTCATAGAACTAGGCCTTGAATAATTGACTTTGAAGATTCTTTCAAAGCAGTGTCTCACACTCTTTTGATATCTGCCTCAGTTGAAACTTTAGCTTCAACATTCTATTACCGGTTCATTCAATCTTTCAATAGTTAATTTAACAAACATTTACTGAGAGCTAATTATGTGTGACAGGCTTTCTGAAAGCCCATATGATACATAATTAAACACGGCACTTTCCTTTCCCTGAAAGCACACACAGCCTTTGAAGTATAAAGGTGTAGGAAGGAGAGGTCAAATAATTAAACACAGTCTTGTGAGTTGCTATAGAAAAAGCAGGAACCATATACTGTAGGAACACTAAGGAGGAAATAACTGGTTCTCAGGAATTAGTAAGATTTTTTTGAGTAACTTCTCCATAATTACGTTGTTTTAGCTTGTTTATGTGCCCCTTTGGGATGGAGGAAAAGAAAGATTTGTCTTACATACAGAGACATCTATATTAAAGTTTATTTGAATAATAATTTGAAAGCTGCTATTTTTTGGATATAAAATTCATTGAATGTTTTTAAAAGTTAATCCCTTAGTGAAACAGTAACCTAGTTGTTGTCCTAAAATCAGTTTTAAAAGGAAGGGGTGGTATACTAGAAAGACTCTCCTCAGTAAGATTCCACTGAAGTCATCTCCGCTAGGAGAAATCACATCCTGGTTCTCTAAAGCTATGCTTGCATAGCATACAGCGAGCGTTGTAACAATCTTTGCTTATTTGCCTTCTATATCGTATCATGTGAGGCATAGTTCAGTGGTAGAATTCTGGCCTTCCGTATGGGACACCTGGGTTTAATTCCTGGCCAATGCACTTCATGCACAGTCACCACCTGTCTGTCGGTGGAGGCTTGCAAATTGCTATTATGCTGAACAGGTTTGAGTGGAGCTTCCAGACTAAGATGGACTAGGAAGAAAGGCCCGGTGATCTACTTCTGAAAACAAGCCAATGAAAACTCTATGGATCACAATGGTCCAATCTGCAACTGATCATGGGGATGGTGCAGGACTGAGTAGCTTTTCATTCCATTGTGCATGAGGTCACCATGAGTTGGGGGCTGACTCAATGTTAGCTAACAACAGCAACAAAATATTGGATTATAAGATCCCCTGGGGAAGAGACTCTGATACAGACTCTTCTACATAGTAAACATCAAGCAAGGAATTTTTGAATGCCTCAATCTGTCAATGATTTATCTGTTTTTGCCTTTTTAAATTCTAAAGAAATTTTTTCCTAAAAAGCTTTTTAACAATGCTTAATGGCAGAAAAAGAATGGTAAAAATGTAAATGTACTTATCAGAGCATATGTCTCAAATCTGGGTCCAGGAAATACAGTCACTAAATCTATACATCAAATATTAGCAGAAGTTGATGCCAATACTCAAACTTCATTGCTGATTTTCTTCTTAGCAATTGACTAGCTCAAATTCTAAAATTTTGGGAAAACCTAGGGTAACCTGGATGTGATGGTTAAGGTTCTGTGTCAACTTGGCTTGGCCATGATTCTCAGTAGTTTGGCAGTTATGATGTAGTTTGGCAGTCATATAATGATGCAGTCACCTCCATAATGAGATCTGATATAATGTAATCACCTCCATGATGGTATCTTATATGAGCAGCCAATAAGTTGAAAGGGAGTTTTCTTGGGGTCATGGCCTGCATCTAATATATGTGGACATTCTGGGAAAACTTGCAGACTTTTGCCCACTCTGGATCCCGCACCTGACTTCCCGTTCTTGGGACTTGCGCTAGCAGCTTATCTTCCAGTCTTGGGATTCGTCAGCCTCCACAGCCTGTGAGCCAACGGCCTGCCATCTTATTACCGATCATGGAATTCATAGGCCTCTGCAGCCTGTGAGCCAGAGGCCTGCTGTCTACCTGCTGATCTTGGGTTCACCAGCACCTGCAGCTACATAAGTCAGGAGAAGCCCCCAGCCTGACCCATGTACTGAGGACTTCCCAGCCTCTCCAACCACCTGAGCCATTTCCTTGATATAAATCTCTCTCTTTACACACACATACACACACACACATATATGTGTATATATATACATATACATATATGTATATATGTATGTATGTGTGTGTGTATATGTGTGTGTATATATATATATATATATATATATATTCACTGGTTTTGCTTCTCTAGAGAACTCAGTCTAAGACATTTGGTACCAGGAGTGGTTCTAGAGAAACAAAATGCTAAGGATGAATTTTCTAAATTGGTTCTCAAGTCTAGTTAGTCCCAAAGTTGTTGACTACTCTGCTTCCAGTAGTAAAGAAGGCACTGCTAATCCATGGGATGAGGTGGCAATAGAAATATGCAAAATATCTCCACCAATAGATCTGGTATTGGTAAGAGGTAAGGCTCTGGTGATTGTATGTTTCATACCTTTCTATTATTTTCTCAGAATTAGAAGTATAAGGAATCTGGCTGGTTGGTCCTACTTTAGCTAGAAAAAGTGTTGAAAGAAAGAGATGAACTCAGGGCTTCAGAGTCAAAGCTCAAGCATTACATAAACTACTTCAAAATTGCCACTTGCACCCTGAAAGAAAGCCTTATTTCTTGCAGTAACAGAGCCAATATTGCCGAAAACCAAACCCCACAATCCTATCATAAGAGTGGCTGAATCACAACACCAATTGAATTTCCAACCTCAAATGATGTCTGAAGTTAAAGTAAGGGTATTGATTGGGAAGAAATGGAATCCTGAAACTTGGCATGGGACATATGCACAGATAATCAGGAAGCTGGGAACAATGAGCCCCTAAATTCTGTTGAGTCACTCCTGTCAACAGAACCAGCCCTCTTGCTCCCATCTGAAGAGATTACTCCATCTCTGTCTGTTAAACTACCCTCCCCAGTAAAACCATTAGCCCTTCCACCCCATCTGATGAGATTAACCCAGCTGTGTCTGAATAACCTTCGTGTGAATCATCCCCTGGGGTGGAGTCTGCGTCATTTTCCTGGGGCATCACCTGAGACAGATGCCTTACAAGACATTGCTGAATGTTCTCAGAACACTTCTTCACCACTCATTTTTATTTCTAAACCTATAACTAGACTTAAGTTCCAATGAGCCCCAAATGGTGAAGTATAAAGTGTGACCCAGGAGGACATAAGCTACTCTCCAAAAGAACCACTTGGGTTTTCTAACATGTACAAACTGTTCTGGGGAATATGTGTGGAAATGGCTATTGAGGGTTTGGGATAATGATGCAAGGAACATAAAGATGGATCAGTCTGAGTTTATTGATATGGGCCCACTAAGGACAGAGTCTTCATTCAATGTTTCAGTTCGAGAGGCTAAGAAAAGATCTAATAGTTTATTTAGTTGGTTTACCAAAGCATGGATTAAGCAGTGGCTGACACTAAATCAAATTCAAGTACCAGACCTGCCTTGGTATACCATAGAAGAAAGGGCTTAGGGAAATTGGCATGTTAGAGAGGATTTATCATGTTAGGCCCACAGACCCACACGTGGAGTGCCCAGAGGACACACCTTTTACCACAACTGTGAGGAACAAATTTATAAAAGGAGCCTTAGCATCCCTGACGAGTGCTGTGATTGCTAGTTTATGTAAGTCAGATTTGACAGTGGGAACTGCTCTAACTACAATGGGGCTGATTGGATCCTGTGGTAAAGCACACACACACACACACACACACACATCAAACCCATTGCCATCAAGTCGATTCTGACTCATGACAACCCTTCCGGACAGAGTAGAACTGCCCCATAGTGTTCCCAAGGTGCTCCTGGTGGATTTGAACTGCCAACCTTTTCATTAGCAGCCGTAGCGCTTAACCACTACACCACCAGGGGGACCCCGTGGTAGTAGGGGCCAAATGGCAGCATTCAATCATCAAAGACAATATGGGCGCAGTTACTGTAATGGACTGTGGAGTCAAAGCAGTAATCAGAATAGTCTGACTCGTATGGAGTTATGGCATTGACTACTTAGTCATGGTGTCCCTAGGAGTGAAATAGATATGAAATCTACTAAATATTTATTTGATCTGTACAAGCAAAATAATTCTTGGTCAAATGAACAGAGGTCTAACTCAAAACACCAGAATAGCCTCTCAGTCAATTCCCAACTTGAGTGAAGGGAAGGCTGAGTCCCCTTGAGGAAGGACTCCACTACACTGCCAAAAACCTACACTGTTAATCTTTTTCCCAGTCTTCCCTGAAGGGATCTACAGTCTTTTAAAAGAGTGGCTGTTCATTGGGGAAAAGGAAATAATCAGACTTTTCAGGGATTACTGAAAACTGGAGCTGAACTGACACTAATTCCAGGAAACTTAAAACATCACTGTGACCCACCAATCAGAGTGGGAACATATGGAGGTCAGGTTATTCATGGAGTCTTAGCACAGGCTGGGCTCACAGTAAGTCTATTGGGTCCTCGAACCCATCCTGTAGTGATTTCCCCAGTTCCAGAATGCACGAGTGGAATAGATATGTTCAGCAACAGGTAGAACTCCCACATTGGATCCCTGACAGGTATAGTAAGGACTATTATGGTAGGAAAAGCCAAGAGGAAGCCATTAGAACTGCCCCTACCTAGGAAAATAGTAAACCAAAAGCAATACCGCATTCCTGGAGGGATTGCAGAGATTACTTCCACTATCAAGGACTTGAAGGATGCAGGGGTGATGATTCCCACCACATCCTTATTCAACTCGCCTATTTGACCTGTGCAAAAAACAGTTGGATCTTGAAGAAGACAGTGGATTATTGAAAACCTAACAAGGTGGTGAATTCAATTGCAGTTGCTGTTCCAGATGTGGTTTCATTGCTTGAGCAAATTAATACATATCTTGGTACCTGGTATGCAGCTATTGATCTAGCTAATGCCTTTTTCTCCATACCTGTTTTGAAGGGCCATCAAAATACTTTGCCTTCAGATGGCAAGGCCAACAATACATCTTTACTCTCCTACCTCAGAGGTATATCAACTCTCAAGCCCTATGTCATTAGTCTGCAAGAAACTTGATTGCCTTTCCCTTCCACAAGACGTCACACTGGTCCATTACATTAATGAAGTTATGTTGATTGGACCTAGTAGGGAGAAATATTGGTAAAACATTTACATGCTAGAGAATGTGATATTAACCCAACAAAAATTCAGGCACCATCCACCTCTGTGAAATATCTAGGGGTCCACTGGTGTGGGGCATGTCAAGAAATTCCTTCTAAAGTAAAGCATAAATTATTTGAATCTGGCCCCTCTCACTACTATAAAGCACAGCTAGTGGGCGTCTTTGGATTCTGGAGGCACTATGTTCCTCACTTGGGTGTGCTACTCCAGACTATCTATCAAAAGTCACTCAAAAATTTGCTAGTTTTGAGTGGGGCCCAGATCAAGAGAAGGCTTCAGAAAAGGTTCAGGCTGCTGTGAAAGCAACTCTGCCACTTGGGCCATACAATCCAGCTGATCCAATGGTTCTTGAAGTGTCAGTAGCAGGTAGACTTGCTGTTTGGCAGGCTTCTATTGGTGAATAACAGCCCAGACCCTTAGGATTTTGGAGCAAAACCCTGCCATCCTCTGCAGATAACTACTCTCCTTTTGAGAACACTTCTGGTTTGTTACTGGACCATAGTATAGACTGAGTGCTTAACTATGGGCCACCAAGTCACTATGAGGCCTGAGCTGCCCATCATGAACTGGGTGTTGTCTGACCCACACAGCCATAAAGTTGGACATGCACAGCAGCACTCCATCATCAAATGGAAGTGGTATATACAAGATCGGGTTCTAGCAGGTCCTGAAGGCACAAGTAAGTTGCAAATGCCCATGGTCTCCACTCCTGTCACATTACCTTCCATCTCCAAGTCTGCACCTATGGCCTCATGGGGAGTTCCTTATGATCAGTTGACTGAGGAAGAGAAAACTCGTGCCTGGTTTACAGATGGTTCTACACAAGATGCACACACCACTCGAATGTGGACAGTGGCAGCAATACAGCTCCTTGCTGGGTCCTCCCTGAAGGACAATGGTGAAGGGAAATACTTATACAGGCAGAACTTCAAGCAGTGCACCTGGACGTTCACTTTGCTTAGAAGGCGAAATGGCCAGATGTGTGATTGTATACTGATGTATGGGCTGCGGCCAATGGTTTTGCTGGATGGTCAGGGACTTAGAATATGATTGGAAAATTGGTGACAAGATGGTGTAAGGAAGAGATATGTGGATAGACCTCTCTTAATGGGCCAACGAAGTGAAGATATTTGTGTCTCATGTGAATGCTCACCAAAGGGTGACCTCTGCAGAGGAGAATTTTAATAATCAAGTGGATAGCATGACGCATTCTGTGAAAATCAGCCATCACCTTTCCCTAGCGACTCCCATCAGTGCTCAATGGGCTCATGAACAAAGTGGTCATGGTAGCAGGGATGGAGATTATGCATGGGCTCAGAAACATGAACTTCCACTCACTAAGACCTACTTGGCTACAGCCACTGCTGAGTACCCAATCTCCCAGCAGCAGAGACCAACACTGAGTCCTCGATATGGCACCATTACTCGAGGTGATCAGCCAGCAACCTGGTGTCAACTTGATTACATTGAACCAGTTTCAACATGGAAGTGGCAGTGTTTTGTTCTTACTGGAATAGACACTTACTCTGGATACAGATTTGCCTTCCCTACAGGTGATACTTCTGCAAAAACTACCATCCGTGGACTTACAGAATGCATTATTCACCATCACGATATCCCACACAGCGTCGCCTTGGATCAAAGGACTAACTTTACAACAAATGAAGTGTGGCACTGGACCCATGCTCATGAAATTCACTGGTCTTACCATGTTCCCCATCATTCTAAAGCAGCTGGCTTGATTGAACGATGTAATTGTCTTCTAAAGACACAATTACAGAATGAGCTAGGTGGCAATATCTTGCAGAGTTGGGGCAAAGTTCACCAGGAGACTGTATATGCTGTAAACCAGTGGCCAATATATGGTGCTGTTTCTCTCTTAGTCAGGATTCATGGGCCTAGGAATCAAGAGGTGGAAATGGGAGTGGCACCATTCGCTATTACCCCTAGTGACTCATTCTCAAAATTTTTGCTTCCTATCCCCGTGACCCTATGCTCTTGGGTTTATTTTATTTCAAAGGGAGGAGTGATCCCACCAGGAGACACAACAATGATTTCATGGAACTGAAAGTTAAGAATGCCTCCTGGACACTTTGGGCTCCTCATGCCTCTGGATCAACAGGCAAAGAAGGGAGTTGGTGTGATTGATCCTGATTACCAAGAGGAAGTCAGATAGATATTACATAATGGAGGTAAAGAAGAGTATGTCTAGAATGCAGGACATCCCTTAAGGCATCTCTTAGCACTACCATGCTCTATGATTAAAGTCAATGGATAACTACAGCAACCCAATTCTGACTTGACTACTAATGGCCCAGACCCTTCAGGAATGAAGGTTTGAGTCACTCCACCAGGTAAAGAACCACAACCAGCTGAGGTACTTGCTAAGGGTAAAGGGAATATGGAATGGGTGACAGAAGAAGGTAGTTCTAAATACCAGCTATGACCACATGAACAGTTGCAGAAATGAGGACTGGAATTATTATAAGTATTTCTTCCCTGTATGAGTGCATCAAATATTTTTGTTTTCTTCATTTATAAAATATAAGATGTAAACAGGGCTAGTGCATTTTCAGTTGTATACATGTTGGATGCAAGTATGACTTTATAATTGACTTAATTTAAAGATTGTGTATGGTTTTGGGAAATGTGTACTTGTGCCAGGTTGACAAAGGGTGGACTGTAATGGTTAAGGTTGTGTGTCAACTTGGCTGGGCCATGATTCTCAGTGGTTTGGCAGGTATGATGTAGTTTGGCACGTATGTAATGACGTAGTCACTTCCATAATGAGATCTGATATAATGTAATTACCTCCATGATGAGGTCTGCTATGAGTAGCCAATCAGTTGAAAGGGATTTTCCTTGGGGGTGTGGCCTGCATCCAATATATGTGGACTTTCTGGCAAAGCTCGCTAGTTTTTGCTTGCTCTGGATCCTGCATCTGACTTCTGGTTCTTAGGACTTGAGCTAGCAGCTTACCTGCTGATCTTGTGATACATCAGCCTTTGCAGTCTATGAGCCAGGGACCTTCTGTCTTACCTGCTGATCTTGGGATTCATTGCCCATTGCAGCCTGTGAGCCAGAGACCTACTGTCTGACCTGGAAGTCTTGGGTTCACCAGCCCCGATTTCATAATGCAATCAATATTTCGTGGGACAGAGTGTTCCTCTAAATCTACAGAGGCAATTTTCTTTTCAATTCAGGAAAAGTCTCTCATAATATGTGTCGGTTGTTGAATTATCTACTTTAGGAACATCATTTATCCTGTTGTTGAATCTTTTTTTTTTTTAAATTTACTTTTTGCTCTGTATCTATTAAGCTATCTTTAGTTGCTTTAGTCTTCATGGTTCTTTTCCTCCACCTTTTCTTTGATTATCTTAAGTCTTTACAACAATAAGCTTTCAGCCCTACCTTTTCTGTTTGTAATTTTTTTTTATTAGTTCTGTAGTAGAGATTCTTTGTCTTCAATTTGTTTCCTTTTCTGTGTAATTTTTTCCTTTTTTTTGCTTTTACTCTTAGTCTGATATTTATGCTCTTATCTTTGAGGATATTTTGCTAAATTCATATTCTTTGTAAATTCTTTAATGATAAGATACTTATATGGAGATGTTTCTTTTTTTTCCCTGCATTATGTTTACTTCTTGAATAATTTTTTAAAATCTGTATTTTGCATGCAATGATTTCTTTTTTTTTTTCCCCCTTTCTTTTCCCCCTGCTTTTCTTCTAGTATATTTAGTACACTTTATTACATTCTCATAGACCCCAGGCTGGTGTATTTTTTCTTGTATATTGCTCATGCAAAGAGGGTGACTGGGGGACTGAGCCGAGACCTACTGTTTGATCTGTTGGAGCCTGGATGAACTCTCCTTGACTCCCTTTCCACAGGGCAGTTTGATGGTTCCATTTATTGCAGCCTCAGACCTTAGGACTTAGGTTTGGAGAGAAGCTAGTTTTATTTGGGGCTGTGTATAGTCTTCTGTTAGCAAAACTGGACTTTGCTCTGTCTTTGGGAGTTTTGTTAAATATTCTGTGCCCTAGCTCTCTCTACTTAACCTTGAGTTTATCCTATTCCACTGTGGGATAATTTGAACTTCAAATAATTCCTCCAATTCCATGTAAGTCAAAGGGATCAGCCTGGATTTTTTTCCTTACCCATTTTACTTTTCCTTTTCCAACAGCCACTTCTGTTCTCCTAAAGCAGAAGAAAGGAAAGATGGTGCTTTGGTTTTGTTTGTTTGTTTTTGGTCCCATGTTAAGAGTCCATAGCTTGGTGAAGGAAACTTTACCAGGTGCTCTTTGCTCACCTCTTTCCATGCCTCTCTCGGAAGATCTAGTCTCATTTCTCTTCCCTTATCTGTTGTTTTACGTGAATTCTGTTTATTCCCTAATTTAATTAGCTATAGGTATTTATACCTTATTGCTATGGAGTCCATTCTGACTCACAGAGACCCTATAGGAAACAATAGAACTGTCTCACAGGATTTCCAATGCTGTAATCTTTACGGAAACAGATTGCCACATCTTTCTCCCTTGAAGCAGCTGGTAGGTTCCAGTTGCCAACCTTATGGTTAGCAGTCAAGTGCTTAACCACTGTGCCACCAGGGGGTCAGAGAAAGAGAGGAAGACCCTCAACAAGATGGATTACAACAGCGGCTGCAACAATGGGCTCGAGCATAGCAATGATTGTGAGAATGGGCAACTTTTTGTTCTGTTATACATAGGGTCACTATGAATGTCAGAACCAACTAGACGGTACATAACAACAACATAGGTATTTAATCTTTTTAGGATCCTTTTGTCTTTATTTGTCTCTGTCATCCCAACAGAGGGCTCCCAATATGGTAAATTATTATTTCTCCTGATTCCATAGGGCAAGCATGAAGGCAGGAAGGAGATTTTTAATTTCAGGGACATTTGTGCAACTTTTCTCATGGTTTCCTACACCTTCTCTCCATCTCTCCTTCTACTCCATGATGTTAGGTTTTTCAGAATTGTGTTTATCCACAGCCCTTTCCCCACTTCCCTCTCCACCCTCACCTGCACTATCAGTGCTCCTCTGTGGCCAAAGTTAGGAGCTGCTTTGAGCTGCCCAGGCAATACCTTGATAACTCTTAGAAATTCTATTTGATCTTTCACTGACCACAATCCTTTCCTTTGTTTAACTGCTGTGGCATTTGTGTTCCAGATTCTTTTGTTTGATTTTTCAATGATTTTTATTTATATCATTTTGTCTTGGAGAGGGTAGATTTTTTAAATCTGGCTTTACTTTCCTATCTTAAATAAGAAGTTATTGATTCTGATAACAACAAGTACAAATGACACGGAGAACTTAAAATTTGAAGGGGGGCAGGAGTGATACTTTTAAATAAATGCCAAAAAAATAATAAATTAATAGTAAGAAAGATTGCTGACAATAAAAAAAAAATTAAAAGAATAAGTCACTAAAGATTGAAGATAAATTTTGGGTTTTATCATCTCATAATTTTTTCCATTTGTAGATTTACTGTATGTTTATATCTGGAGTAGGTTCTGAGTGGAGAAATTCACATATGATACAATGATATTTTGTGAAGTATAAAGTACTGTACAAAATAAAGGCTATAGATCCTTTACTTAATCATATTAAAAAAAGAAAAGAAAGATCGCTGAAGGGTTAATGAAACTCCAGGCACTACTTCTTTTCAAGTGCAAACTTCAGTTCGCAGTTACCAAGTTTAAGCAAATGTGTTGTCTATGACAGCACATGAAATACAGGTCTCCAGGTGTCTATCCTGCTGTCCTCACTTAGCTTACTGTATAGTTTGATATGGAACTGAGTGAATCTCTGAGGCCACAAAAGTAATTGAAAAGATAGTTGCAGTTGTTGATGTAATTATACAGCAGCTGTATATAGCACCACAGGATAAAAAGTTAAGTGCAAGTTCTCTGCAGCAAGGAAATGAAAGCTTAAGACATTCCTTTGAAAATCAGTTTACTGCTTGAGATCTACCTATTTAGACTCTTGGGTGTTCAGAACAGTGCTCCTCAGTGATAAAGTATCTTTTTATACAGCAAAACTTTCTGAGGTTTCTCAGGTTGTCACTCTTAAATGTGGTTATCTTTTAATGCTCAGTAAATTAGACAGCCCTTTTTACAACAATAAAAAATAAATTAATTGAACACCCTTTTACATGTTTTAAAGGAAACTCTCATTTTCAATCTAAAGTATAGGAGGCTTTTTACATACTTGTCAATTGTTCACATTGATGGATAGGAGCAAGTCCTATACCAAAAATGCTTTGAATTGGCTTAAACATGTTTTTTGTGCTTGTATTTGAAGTTATCTGATATTCCAAAAAGTGTATTTCAATTGACTTGACTCAAAACAATTAGAAAATGGCTAGTTCTTTCAACCTGAATTTTACTTACTTCCCATGATGATTGTGACAATTTATTGAGGCTGTGCTGTTAGTTGCGATGGAGCCAATTCTGACTTACGGCAGCCCCATGTGTTACAGAGTAGAACTGATTCTTAGGGTATTTTTTGGCTGTAACCTTTATGGAAGCAGACCGCCACAGGGTGGCTGGTGGCTTTGAACCGTTGACTTTCCAGTTAGCAGCTGAACAATTTAACCACTGTGCCACCGGGGCTCAGTTGACTTTAAGTAAAGGAGATTCTCCTCACTAATGTGGATAGATGCGTCTAATCCGTTGAAGGCCTGAAGAGCAAAAACTGAGGTTTCCAAGAGACAAATTCTTCCACAAGACTGCAGCATCAAATCCTACCTAAGTTCCAGCCTGCTGGCCTGCCTGACAGATTTCCAACTTGCCAGTCCACACAATAGAATGAGCCAATTCCTTAAAATAAATCTTTAATGTAGATCCTATTGGTTGGTTCTGTTTCTCTGGAGAATTCTGATATACTCCCCACTGCAACCTTGTGTATTTGTAATTAATCATCCCTTATGAAACCTTCCTTCCTTGGACTAGAAATTCTGGTTTGTATTTTTAATTCTAAAAGACTTCCTTTCCTGAGACTTAATTACATGACATTCAATTCACCAAACACGTATTATCGCCTACTATGTATCAGTCATTGAATGAGACACTGAGGCGCCATCACATCTCAGGGAGCTCATGGTCCAGTAAAATTCAGAATAAAAATAGGAGAGTGTGAGAGAAATGTTGATAAATTAAAAAAAAAAAAAAAAACAGAATTCTACAAATGCTGTCAATAAACTTTAAAACAAGATTTTACTTGGATGACTCATATCCAGATATATTATCAGTCACCAATCTTATTCTTTCTGGAACACTATTACCTACTGTGCTACTAAACCTCACTCATCCTTTAAATATCGATGCAGATATCACCTCCTCCAGGAAATCTTCCATAATCCCCAGTTCCAACCAGGTGGGGGACTCATAATATCTCAGCACTACGATACCAAATTTATCTCTTTGTTTCTATGTCCAATTGGAGAGTGAGTTCACTGATGGTTGGGACAAGTCTTTATCTCTAGTTTCTTTGCACCTAAGATAAACTGTGGGCATAGGGTAAATAATTAAAGGTGAGTAAATACATGAATAGATCACTACCTATAATAACAATAATAGCTAGCATTTATTGGTCAATTTTCTGTGTCACCACTGATGCATATATTATTTTTATTTAATCTGATTATTATTCCCATTTTACAGATGAGAAAAACAGAAGCTGCGGGAGGTTAAGAAATGTGCCCAAGATTGAGCAGCTATTAAGCATAGAGCCAGGATTTAAACACAAGCAGTCTGACTTTGGAGCCTGCTATCTTAACCACATCATGACTGAATAATGTAGTTTGCAGATTAGTGTTATAAAATTCAGGATGAGTCTGTCTTTATGAAGGAGGTGGTACAAATTTCTGTTAGGTCTAGTAATTTAGCAAGGTTCCAGGATGGGAGTAAGAATGTCAAGCTTCAATTGCCCCATGGGAATACTACAATGCTAAATACGCAGGAATGCTGAAACTAGTTAAATATAACAGGAATAGCCTTTCCAGGAATCCTTACAATATTAATATTGTATTTAATATTCTTAAAACACTTGTCCAGCTTTGGTGTATCATTGACATAATTTAGCAATTATGTTGCATTTCTTAATAACTACACTGCTAGGTCATACTTTAAATTTTTTCTCTACCTTAACGTCATAAACCTAATAATATAATTTGATATGTAAACAATGAACTTGTACACTGAGTAATAAGGCTACTAATGTGTACTAAGACTCTCATCAAAAATAAAAACCCTCACCTCCCACTCAAATCAAAGAAATACAGGTATACTCATATTTTGCCTCAGTTCTACACTAGTGAAAAGTCTGATTCTTCTGAGCCAAAGCGTTCAATAATCTTACATTAAAAACATCATTGCAGTGCATAGACACAAAGTTTGTTAGTCGTTAACAGGGACTGGGGGAGGAGAATGGGGGAATGTTTTAGGATACTGAGTTTGTGTTTGGAGTGATGAAAATTATTTGGAAATGGATAGTGATGATCGTTGCACAACATGAAGAATTCAGTCAATGATACTAAATTGTATACTTAAAAAGGTTAAATAAACTGTTGAATTGGTATATGTTTTGCTGTGTATATACTCAACAACAACAAAATAAAGTTTTTAAATGTTAAAATGACAAATGTTTTGTTATATGTATTTTACCAAAATAAAATTTTTTTTAAATAACAATAATTATTTTAAAAATCATTGCATAAAGTAAGTTTTTGATTCTCCTTTAATAGCAGATAGGAAGACTGGACTTCAGAAGACTTTATAAAAGAAAGAAAAGTTATTTGGTTGTACAAAAGTGGTATAATTTTCTCCATTTCATGGTTTTATTCATAGGGTATTGATTCCAGAACACTGAGTTCTGTTTCTAATCATATCGACCTCATGACGCTCTGATTGGGAAACGGGGACTGACATAGCCTTGGTCAGTTTTCACAGGTTGATGTTCCTCTGAGTGACTCACTCCTGTCTCACCTACTGGGAACACACGGAGCCAGTACCCTTATTACCCTCTGTGAGACAGTGCTTGTCCATTCAGCTAATGAGCTTCCCAAGCTTCTATCAGAACCTTGCATCTCAAAGCATGATCCCAGACCAGTAGCATCAGAATCAACTGGGTGCTCATTAGAGAAAAAAAAACTGGGTTAAAAACTTTCTTTTGAATTGAGTTATT